>OY856411.1:386036838-387466004 GCA_963693085.1 Alisma plantago-aquatica | reverse complement strand
AGAGTGTTAGGTGTAAGGGGATCCACTCTCAATGACACTTTTATTTGTACTGACCATATGTTGCTACCCATGTATGTGAGAGGTCTCATCATCATGGATAGACATAGTGTTTCGTACATTTTCTTCAGAAGGACAACTGTTGGGTGATATGGATCTTGGATGATCTTTTGGCGTCATCGAGTCTCGCACAACGTTGAGGTCTTTTTCTGGTTTTGTTGCATCTTCGTTGGGCCTGATGGGGGCATTATCCGCGACTTTATAAGCATGATTTGTAATTGCTTTTCGATTAGCCCACAAAGAGGAGAGTGGGATGAATAGAAGATCTCCTGGCTTAATTAAAAAAAAAGGTAGTCTTACCTATTCACTCATATGAATAGAAGGGATGATAACCATATTTTGTGGATATGTAACCCTAATGAGGTATAGCTTGTTATACCTAGCTTTAATATAACTAAATGATGGTAATTGGGTATGAATAGTCCTTGAATGACTAATACAATCATGGAGTACTCTCTTATTGTTGTTGAAACCCTAGTATGCTATAAACCGATGGTTACACCTTGATTTATGTGTGGGTTCATACTTGATAATCTATGGAATGTGATGGTGATGCTTCACCTTATGCATCCATGATCTAATGGGGATGTCATGAGTTAGGGTTTGAGTATGAGTTGTTGATTAGTACCATAATATAATTTATCTTGTTGAACATAACTCTAATGCAAATAGATAAAGATGAGTATTCATGTTTAACATTCTTATATGATGGAATGATTGTGGAATAACCTCCTTAATATGATCATAACCTTAATATGTTAATTGGTGGTTATCATAGCTACATGGTTGATACTTTCTTATGCTAAACATGTGCATTATGAATATGATGAGTGCTAATCATATCTAGATTCCTTGCATGTTGATGTGATAAAGGAATGCTCTTAATGTTAATATAACCCTTCTATGATTGTTTATGAATATCTCACAACTTATTAATGAAATATTGTGCTGATACGATGTAATATATGTAAGTGATGTTGTTGAGCTTTGCTATAAGGCATGCAAAGATAATGATGATCTTTCAGGGAATAGTATGATGGTCTTAATGACATTTGGGCATGGTTGAACCCTGAATGAGGTGTAATCCTCTTGTGTTGATTAGGTTGATACCCTTTGATATTGTGAAAAGGATTTATGTCTGTGATAGTATGATGGTCTTAATGATATTTGGGCATGGTTGAGCCCTGAATGAGGTGTAATCCTCTTGTGTTGATAAGGGTTGATACCCTGTGATATTGTGAAAAGGATTTATATCTTCTAATAGTATGATGACTAGTGTTGTCTCATGAATGGCAAGTAAATAGTACCATGTGATGATGAGATGAGCAGTTATGTTCCACACATTTTATATCTTTTAAAAGTTGTGATATTTATTTGCTTACTAGAAGTAAATTAGAGTTTGTAGTCTACTTGTTTGATGTAGCCTTAATTCACCCAATTGGCATAACTAATGAAGTGCAACTCTAATCATGTAGTTCTCTGTGCTGTAGAGCCATCTTCTGTGTCAGAACTTGTTGGACGGTGAAACGATTATTCCTAAGGGAAACTCAGAGCGCATACTGTTGAGTATGTGGGGGTGGCAAGTTGAGGATATATCCTTATCATCCACAATGTAGGTTGTGGAGGATGGCTATGGTCATGCCTCATACATCTAATGTGATTGAGGACAACTACAGTTGTACCTCAGATTAAAGGGTTTTGAATACCCTGGATGCTAGTGTCGTGACCTGTACCAAGGTGGGCTAGTTACAGGACGATGTGTCGCTATTTTGCAGTTTGACTAATTTGTCATTGCCTTTTTACTCATACTGACTGAGCGGAAGAGATCTTAGGATACTGGAACTCCTAGATATTGTACGAAACTGAATAGCCCTTCACATGGGTCGGTTGGACTTTGAATGGGATGATTCAAATTCCCCTGGGCATAATAAAAGATGTAATACATCTGTGTAGCTTATTTGTTTAGGGATATACATGACATTTCACATTGGATGATAACCCTTGTTTGTTATCTTTACATAAATATGATGCTTAGTGAAATTAAGAGATAGTAGATACAAGACGATGTCTCTATTTTGTAGTTTGGCTGATATGTCACTGCCTTTTTACTCGTACTGATCGAGGGGAACAAATTTTAGGATACCGACACTCCTAGATCTTGTAGGGAACTAAATAGCCCTTTTCATGGGTCGGTTGGACTTTTAATGGTACAATTCAAATTCCCCAAGGTGTAATAAAAGATGTAATACAACCGTGTAGCATATTTTTTTAGGGTTATACATGACATTTCAAATTGGATGATAACCCTTGTTTGTTATCTTTACATAAAGATGATTCTTAGTGAAATTAAGAGATAGTAGATATAATTATGTTGTGGATATGCTTAAGATTATAGATGCATACATACAGTAGCCATGCTTATGTTGATAACTATACTTCTACTATTGATTATAATCATGATGTTGGATATCTCATGTTGTTAGTTACGTTTAGCATGCTAGACATGCCTTTGTTACTAGAGATGCATATACTGCTAATCATGCTTATGTTGATAGTTGTGCTTATGTTGTTATCTCTTCTTATGATGTTAATATGTTCGACCTATTAGACATGCTAATATTGTTAGCTATGCTTATATGGATATACTTATTCATAATGATAGAGATTCTATGTTACTATACTTGCTCATGATGCTAGATATGCATATGCTATTGAATTACTTATATTGTCAAAAAGATAAAGGGTGATAGTCTGGCTAATGATGATAATTATTATCTGCTCCTTTATGTATTATGTCAATCATCCCTACTATTGATCCTATTTTTTATATCTGATTAAACTACTTAAACTGTTTAATTACTTAAAATGTTGAAATCAACAAGTGTTGTTGTAGGTTATATCTCTTTCTGGGACATGGGTCTCACCCTTGTGGTTCGCCACATCATTTTAGGTAATAGGCAGTGATGGAAACATAATTGTGGAAGTAAAGAGGAGATATAGTAATGAATCTTTGAGAAATTTGATTATATGTCTAGTGTGTCCTAGAGCCATCCCTTTACTCTCAGGCCAGGCAGGAAAAGTTTGTGTATGGTGTTTCAAATGAATAGGAATTTTATTAGCATGTTAATTCTTATTTGTGTGGCATACACAAATATTTTTATCCTGTGTATATATGTTGTGGCTAAGGTGATAGAACAATTTGTATCAAATTCTTGTCATAGTATGGATAAAAGAAAGATGTTTGGCTCTTATGCAAATGTTTATGAGCAAGTGTTGACGTTAAAATCAATTTTAATTTACCCATATTTTTTGGTATGTGATTAATTAGTGATTGATTGTGTTTTATGTTTTGAGTAATCTCATTTAGTGTAACAGGTTCTCACAATATCAACAACTCAACATTCATGCAAACATCAATGTGGTTCACATGTCAACAAGGTTTAACATGTGACTTAGATGGACATCCACATTACGGAAAAAAATATTCATAGAGTTAACTCAGACTGGAGGGGAATGCATAAGAACACGATTCACATGAGATAGAGGCATAATTAGTATAATCAAGCAACTTTAGGATACATTAGGTCATTATGGATGAATCTAGTATCACAAGTACCATCACATAAAAGGGGGTATACCTCAGTCATTCAAGTTGCAAAACATCACAAAGGTAATGATTTTAGAGATCCAAAAGATTTGGATGCATAAGTTAGGTCAAATCCATCATTAATTCAAGGTATAACCAAATATTCACATAAAAGAGATACATTCAAAGCATTAGGTTCTATAAAGGTAAACTTAGAAAATAGGGGACAAAGGTGGATATATGCACCATTAGGTATTATAAAGCTAAATTTTTTATGTCTAGGATGATGGATAGTCATTAAACATCTAAGTGTTATCACAAACATGCATTAAACATAGTTAAAGTAGTCTAAAGTCACATATTTATACAAATAAGAGAACTAGATGAAAATTCAAGGTCTAATTTTTTTTCCAATATGTAGGTCTAATCAAGCTGATGAATTTGATATATAACTTTGCATATTTTGATTAAGTGATGATGGAGATATCAATTTGAGAAGGTTATAATATTGAGAAATCAAGTAACACACCCTTGGTTATTTCTCCTGTGACACAGATCCTTGGATCGGGGATCTGTGGCCCACACGATGTGTATGATCTGGGTCTCTTATTAATGCATCCCTACTGGTTTGGGCCTACCCGCACCCACTGCTCGCCACTATGTGTCACTAGCCTAGAAATCACATTCGGATACACACTACGCTCAAGCTGCACCAACTGTTAACATGTGGTCCAAAGCCCCTACTCACTGTCATGCCTTCCTCCTATTATCTTGCTCCACACAATCTCTATTTTCCCCTACAGGAACAATTGATATATAGGGGAAGTCATCCCTTTTTTCGTCAGTGTCAGAGTAACTGTAGCAGCCCAAGATATGGTCGGTCCAGGCGTTTGAGGTCTAAAGTGTGCCGCCAGAGACCATGTTGCTCCTAGGGTTCATCACCGACCTTTGTACCTCTTCAAGGTGGTAAAGAGTGTTGAAGGATCAAGGGGCTTGCATTGTCATTGGTAGTTGAGTAATGTAGAGAAGAGAAAGATGGAGGGGAAGAAAAGTAAGAAAAAATAAGAAGAGGAACTAGTGTTAGTTGGGGGAGTTTATAAAAGAAGAAAGACAATTAAGGTTTAGATCTGAGCTATAGTGCACTTCATGTGCATTGCCTGATTTTCCTGGAGGTCGAAGATGGCCTCCTAATCTCTAGGATTATTTCTCAAAGAGGAAGGGGAAGAGGGAACTAGCAATTGGTCTACACTTATTTTTTGCACTAATAGATTTGAAATTAAATGTTATACACATTGGTATACATTAGAGTACCCAAAGAACAAAGGGTTGAGGATCAAAATTGAATGCATGTGTAACATGATATGACATTGATAATTTTGTCATATATTAGAATATTACATGCATGTGACCAAAACAAGGCATCAAACTATTCAACTCATGCATTTGAACATCAAGAGATAGGGTTGAGCGAGTTTGAGAGATATGGGTGCATAATCAAAGAGAGAGAAAGTTAGGGTCATCTCATCCTTCCCTCCTAAGAAGGGAACTTCATCCTTGAAATTTGTTCAACATTGTAGTAAAAGGTCAAAGTCGATATCCATCATGTTGTTATCATTTGGTTATACACATCAAGGGAGTACCATACATCAACTATGTATCCATCCCCCAATGTATATATCATACTAAGAGATTCATCATCATATGACATTATTTGATCATTAGGGTTTCACCTATATTATCCCTAGAGGAAAAAGCTTTTTTTCATGTATTCATATGAACTCGAGGTGGCTTATCACAATCTATATTATCCATTTTTCAAATGAAAATCTTTATTGTCATGATTTCCGAACAATATTTTCATCAAACATGAATTTCATCATTATATAGATTTCATGCATGTTTAGTTTTCCCAAAATTCTACCATCTATTGTCAATTATGTTTATCGTTTTCCATCTCTTTTTTTGGGTCTAAAATTAAGCATGGTATTCATGCTTATTCAATATAAGATATCAAGACATAATCATATCTAGTTCATGATTTCAAGCTTACATTTTTCATGTAGGGTACGGTTTCATATTAAGTCTAGCTTATGAGAGTGACTTATTTCAAATAAAACAAATCTTTACTGTAAGTTAGATTATTTCATCTATCAAGCATCATTTGAGGAACAACACTACCGTCAATGTCGAGGTTTTGTAATTCTCACTTGTATATCAAGGGATCTCCACAAGCTCAAGCTACTCAAGCTAATACCTTTTCTAAGTCCATCAAGACATGCTAATTATAACTATCTACCGCTAACAAAATTTCTACCCAACTTCCA
Source organism: Alisma plantago-aquatica (assembly GCA_963693085.1). NCBI lineage: Eukaryota > Viridiplantae > Streptophyta > Magnoliopsida > Alismatales > Alismataceae > Alisma > Alisma plantago-aquatica. The sequence continues at coordinate 387,460,037 of OY856411.1, read as the reverse complement.
AAGACAAAGGAAACCACTCGATTCCTTCACATTGAACCAATAACTCGAGTATTAGGCTCATCATGAAGATCACATATCATGTGAAAAACACTAGAGGGGGGGGTGAATAGAGTTTTAAAAACAATTTTAACAATTATTGAACTCAAACAACCACAATTGAAATTGGAAGAAGGAGACAGGTGTTTAGAGTGGTTCCAACTTTAGCAAATACTAAAGTTTTCAGTCCACTACCCGGTTGCTTACCCAACCGGGATTTGAAAGTATATATTTTATTACCTTCACAAGGATTTATACAAAATACAATACTTTCCTTTACACCCCTTGAACAGCCTTCACTCGAAGTAGATGCACCAACTTGAGGTAGCCTTCTTGAAGTAACTCCAAGCTCCCCCTTGAAGTAGCCTTCCTCTCTAGAAGTAACCTCCCGTTGCACCAGCCTTCTTGAAGTAGCTCAAGGTCACCTTCTTCGCCAAGAAGATCTTCACCCTCTCCAATCCGCAGCCTCCAACCTAGGAGTAGCAAGGAGAGTACAAACAATAACAGGGAACAAGAAAGGAAAAGGAAATTACAACTTATCCTTTGTAGCCCAAGGCTTGATTTGCCTAGATCAAGCGTATAGATCTCCTAACCAAAGTGTATGGAATTGTAATGACAGTGGATAGGAGATGCTAGCCAATAGGACACGAACTTTGAGCTAAGGAAGGAAGTAGCCAATTGTCACAATGCTCAATTTGCTCACAAACAGATTGCTCAAAGTATGCTCAAGGATTTCTCAAGTGTAACAAGTGAGTTTGAGTGTCCTATGGCTTGTCCTATTTATAGGAATGGCCTAAGGATGCTTAAGGACGTTCTAGACAACTTCTAGGGGTTTCTAAGTTCTTAACTAGCCGTTAGGTACAAGTTTGTTGCTTTAGCAACGGCTAATTAATTTACTCTGCAGTTGCTGTCAGAGTTTATCTCGGTTGAGGATTGGTCGACCGAGACACCTACTCGGTCGAACTCTTGTCGACCGACAGGCTCTCTGAATCAAGTGTTTTGCAACGTTTATCTCCAACTGCCAACTACCTTGTCAGTTGAGTCTAACGGCTACTTTGGATCTTTCTCGATCGAGAAGATTGTCGACCAAGAGTGTCTCGGTCGAGGAGTTGGTCGACCGAGATTGATCCTGTTTCAATGTTTCAATTTAGGCACTAATTATATGTATGAGTGTGCATATGTGATCCTATTTGAAGGGGATGACTTATCTAAATGTGGTGTTTAGCTAGGGAAGATCTAACGCTTGATTTACATGAAATCTAAGTACTTGTACATTATATATTTGTACACGTTTTTACAAAGCAATTACATTTCATGAAAATATAAATATGTAAGCATATAGATTTCCCTAGTACTTTGTCATCCGCCTTGTTCCTGCACACTCAAGTAGCTCGTTACATCAATAAGAATGAAATGTTTGTCATAATCAAAACAAAAGGGATTTATAGATGTCCATTTAGCCAACAATCTCCCCCTTTTTGAAGATGACAAACATTTCCAAAATATAAATGAAGGAAATATAAAACATATGAGTTTCATACCTTAAGATTACCTTTTGTAGCTTTTTCTTTTGCTTATAAAATGTGTGCTTATTATTCCCCATGAATTATGGAACATGAAATCCAATTTGCTAGGGAATATAGCAACTTTCAATGTAAAGCCAAGAGTTTGTGTATGAAACTCATTAATTGAGTTTTGCATAAATACTAAGTTTTATATATGATTGACTAACACTTATCAAATTATGGTGCAAACCATCTACAAGTAGAACATTCTTTATTTCGAGGTTTGTACCAACATTACCTATTCCAACGATTTTGCCTTTACCATTGTCTCCAAAGGTGACTGTGCCACTTTTCTTTTCTTCAAAGGTTTGAAATGCATCCTTGTTCCCGGTCATATGTTTGGAACATCCACTGTCAACCACCCATTCCTGCATGAAAATGTAGATTTTGGTACCCATGTGATGGTCCGATATGGTTAGAACCATTTAAGTATAGATTGTATAAAGATTCTATTTCAGAAGTCCAGTCGGTCGACAATTGTTCGACCGACATCTTTCTCGGTCGACAAATTGTCGATCGAGAAGGTTACTGTATTACAAACAAAGAAACACAGAAATTCAGCTCGGTTGACTAATTTTTGACCGAAATAGTTGTTGTAGATTTTGATTTGTTACAGACATCCAGTCGGTCGACAAAAGTTCGACCGATTTATTGTTCGGTTGACAATACTTCGACCGACGGAGTGTCTGTTTCAGTACAACTGTTCAGAAAATTCACAATATGCATAAAACCTTTTGTTAAGTTGAGATAAGACAATATAAATTGCAAAATGGAGCATTTAATCATATCTCAACTAAATTGCATTTGACTCTACTAAGTTTGGGGTTTTGGGACCCAAACTAAGTCGGAATCCTTAGTCTTATAAGGGCATGAAAATGAATAGTGTCCAAGACGTAGACAAAAATGACAAGTAATAGAATCAACTTCATTTCTTTTTCTAGCCATTGTGTTCTTAGGTACAAACATAGTCTGAGTTCTTCTGGGTTGATTTTTCTTTGGAGCATATCCCAAACCTTTTCTTCCATTGAAACTAGTACCAACGCTTAGAATGTTATCAAGAATATCTTTTCTTCTTAACTCATAAAGTTCTCTTTGTAGCTTAGCAATGTCATTCATCTTCTTGTGTAAATCTTTTCTTGCTTGATCTAAATCAGATAATAATGAATCTCTTTCTTTTGCAACATTGTCATAGTCTAGATGGTTACACAGAATAGGTTGAGTCTGAAAATCTTTTAATTTTGCTAACAATTCAGTCTTTTCTTTAGAAATAAGATCAACTTTGTTTCTAAAGTGAGTAGCTTTCTAGTGCAATCATCTAAAGATGTTTTTAAAGACAAATTCTCAAGATTAATGTTGTTCTTTTCAGAAAAAAGATTATCTAATTTAGCACATAGCTCATCGTTTGATTTGATAACCTTCTTTAGTTTCTTCTTGACATCAACATACTTATCATGAGTTTCTTGTAGACTAGTAATTAACTCTTCTTTAGGAAGATCAAGTAGGCTTACCTCTTGAGAGTCTTCATCATCTTCCCTTGCCATTAAACATTCCACCTTTTCTTCTCCGCTTTCACTGTCACTTGACTCGTCCCATGCAGCTTTATAGGCTTTTTCTCCCTTCTTCTTGTGTGAGCTTTTCTTTCCTTTCTTTGCTTTAGGACATTCATTTTTTAGATGTCCTTTCTTCCCACATTCAAAGCACCTAGTAGGAGAAGAAGAACTAGAAATTTTGTTAGATTTAAACCTTTTGTATTTCTTACCATTTACAATCAAGGCTTCTTCTCCTTCTTCTTCACTTGACTCCTCATTTTCTGGTGTGACGATCTTTGAAGCTTTTAGAGCCACATCCTTCTTCTTTCCTTTCTGATGTTCACATGCTATTCTTTCTTCCTCTTCTAGGGTTGCTTCATGAGCTTCTAGGTTGCCAATAAGTTGCTCCATTTTCAGTCGAGTGAGGTCATTAGCTTCTTCAATGGCTGTCACCTTTGGCTTATATTTAGGAGGAAGTGATCGAAGGATTTTTGATACCTGATCTTCTTCAAGGACAGGTTTTCCTAGGGCATTTAAACCATTAACAATATAAGAGAATTTTGCAAACATTTCACTAATAGATTCATTAGGATCCATACAAAAGTGTTCAAACTTTTGTTTAAGCATGCTAGTTTTGGAATTTTTGACTTGGACTGTACCTTCATAAGTTATGGACAGTCTATGCCAAATATCATAGGCTGTGTCACAGTTAGATATCCTATTAAATTCTCCTACTGAAATTGAACAATATAAAATGCTTACAGCTTTAGCATTCATTTGGGCCATCTTTACCGTATTTGCATCCCATTCCACAAATTGAGTTTGAGGAAGCTCATATGGGGTTGACACCATCCTCCATAGGTCCCAATTGATGCCTTGGAAGTAGAACTGCATTCTTCTCTTCCAATATTGGTAGTTTGTTCCATCGAACGCTGGAGGTCTAGCAACAAGTGTCCCTTCAAGGTTAAGGTTGTTGAGCACTCCGTCACCCATTCTTCAAGACCTTGTTAGGGTTCCTTGAAGCCTGCTCCGATACCAATTGAAAAACACTAGAGGGGGGTGAATAGAGTTTTAGAAAACAATTTTAACAATTATTGAACTCAAACAACCACAATTGAAATTGGAAGAAGGAGACAGGTGTTTAGAGTGGTTCCAACTTTAGCAAATACTAAAGTTGTCAGTCCACTACCCGGTTGCTTACCCAACCGGGATTTGAAAGTATATATTTTATTACCTTCACAAGGATTTATACAAAATACAATACTTTCCTTTACACCCCTTGAACAACCTTCACTCGAAGTAGATGCACCAACTTGAGGTAGCCTTCTTGAAGTAACTCCAAGCTCCCCCTTGAAGTAGCCTTCCTCTCTAGAAGTAACCTCCCGTTGCACCAGCCTTCTTGAAGTAGCTCAAGGTCACCTTCTTCGCCAAGAAGATCTTCACCCTCTCCAATCCGCAGCCTCCAACCTAGGAGTAGCAAGGAGAGTACAAACAATAACAGGGAACAAAAAAGGAAAAGGAAATTACAACTTATCCTTTGTAGCCCAAGGCTTGATTTGCCTAGATCAAGCGTATAGATCTCCTAACCAAAGTGTATGGAATTGTAATGATAGTGGATAGGAGATGCTAGCCTATAGGACACGAATTTTGAGCTAAGGAAGGAAGTAGCCAATTGTCACAATGCTCAATTTGCTCACAAACAGATTGCTCAAAGTATGCTCAAGGATTTCTCAAGTGTAACAAGTGAGTTTGAGTGTCCTATGGCTTGTCCTATTTATAGGAATGGCCTAAGGATGCTTAAGGACGTTCTAGACAACTTATAGGGGTTTCTAAGTGCTTAACTAGCCGTTAGGTACAAGTTTGTTGCTTTAGCAACGGCTAATTAATTTACTCTGCAGTTGCTGTCAGAGTTTATCTCGGTCGAGGATTGGTCGACCGAGACACCTACTCGGTCGAACTCTTGTCGACCGACAGGCTCTCTGAATCAAGTGTTTTGCAACGTTTATCTCCAACTACCAACTACCTTGTCAGTTGAGTCTAACGGCTACTTTGGATCTTTCTCGGTCGAGAAGATTGTCGACCGAGAGTGTCTCGGTCGAGGAGTTGGTCGACCGAGATTGATCCTGTTTCAATGTTTCAATTTAGTCACTAATTATATGTATGAGTGTGCATATGTGATCCTATTTGAAGGGGATGACTTATCTAAATGTGGTGTTTAGCTAGGGAAGATCTAACGCTTGATTTACATGAAATCTAAGTACTTGTACATTATATATTTGTACAAGTTTTTACAAAGCGATTACATTTCATGAAAATATAAATATGTAAGCATATGGATTTCCCTAGTACTTTGTCATCCGCCTTGTTCCTGCACACTCAAGTAGCTCATTAGATCAATAAGAATGAAATGTTTTTCATAATCAAAACAAAAGGGATTTATAGATGTCCATTTAGCCAACATCATGTACATCATCTTATAGTCTTGGGACATTTCCCTCACCTATACATCAAACATCATATATTCATATGCCTATTTCTCTAGGTTAGATTTTTCATAATAAATCTAGGGTTCAACATTTTCAAGGGAACCACACACTAGTTGATTCAAATCATATAATTAGAAGTACTCTAGATAGGGATTCATCATCATGTCTTTCTTCACACACATATTTCAATATTTCACATATTTTGGAGGTTTGATATTGTGGCCTTCTCCTGTATCGGGTTGACTAATATCAAGAGGTCGTCCTTTTTATATTCCCCATGCTAGAGGTGCTCTTTTTTAAAGATATTAAGACATTTGTTGGTCTCAAACCATATCTCATGTAGCATATATCAACATGTACAAGACTAGGCACAAACAAGCATGTCAACCTAGTAGGTATGCTTAGCACATCAAACAAGTCACATCGTGCTAGGTCTAGCTAGTGTTGCATGGTCAAAACACATCTCATGTCATCCAAGCATACTTGAATCCTCAAACATCAAATGTAGATCATCATGAAGAAAATACATATCATCAACATTAACATCATTATCACCATCCTCATCATCATAATCATCATTGCCGTTATCGTCATCATCATCATCACCATCTTCATCATCATCATTGTCATCATCACCATAATCATCATCATCATCATCATCATAACCATCATCATCATTGTCTTTGTCTTCGTCATTGTCATCATCATCATCATCACCGTCGTCGTCATAGTCATCATCATCATCATCATCATCATCATCATAGTGTTAGGTCATCTACGCTGCTATTGTCCTAACCTTTATCGTGGCTCCAGATAACTCTATAGACTAAAAAAACATCTAAACACTCTCATCTAGACTGATTCTACATCTCTTTCTCTTAGGTTACATGGACACTCACTACTTTTCTTCATGTGGTAACTTTTGGCATGTACATATATACTAATATTAGAAATAGGTTTTCTTCAACATTGAAACAGGTGATTGAAAACCACCAATAAAAGGCCTTGAAATTTCATGATATTGATGAATACATGTTATGATGGTATAATTGGAGTAAAAATGACATAAAACATAGGATCTCATTTTGCTAAATATGTAACTTTTTTATTCTTGTTCGTTTACTTCTACAACTCTTTTAAAATTATGCAAAGCTTATATATATGTATCTTTTTACCCTATGCACAAAACCTTGTGTATTGACCCGCCTTGTTTCACATATTTAATAGGTATAAAGATCTATAGAAGTTGATGGGATTGGTTAGCTATGTCGGATGTACTTGTTGTTATCCCTAGTGTACCTGAGCAGACTTGTGTAATTTGTACTATTAATTTGTATTTTCAAAATTATAACAGACAATGTTTCTTAATAATACTTGTTGAATGTTGAAATTATGTTGGTGCTTTGAACTTGTTATCTATTCATGTATGCTAAGATTTTATTCTTGCACATTCACACTTTGATAATAGCATGTTAGGGAAGCACGCCTAGGTCCTATCTCCTTTGAATTTATAGTCATTTAGAGTTAGCATTTGTAAACCGTTTTGTGGCAGTCTCACTCCTATGTGAAACCTTCATTCCTCAACCCAAATCCATCTCTAAATCTACACTATCATACATCCTCAACTCATCATGTAATGTAGTTTTATTTGAGTATCATTCCTTCTTCCTTGATGTCTATTCTAGACAAGTTGAATTCTCAATCGTTCGTTGGGACTATGTTTGGATCCTCTGCAACCCTCAACCTATTATATTGAGTTTATCCTTTTAGATATCCCCACTAATCTCTATCTATATGAGATGTTCAAAATGTTGGTATGTATGCCCATAGAGCCATCCTGGGCGATTTCATGGAGTCAGATATTAATTAATCAATGTATATGATTAATTGGTTAATTAATTAATTCTAGAATATTCTTGTTAATTAACGCAGTCTTTCTATTTACCAAAGGGTTTAGGAAACCCTACTTCCTTTCGTCTCCTATTTAAAGGGGCTTGACAGTCGATGTCTTTACAAAATATTGAGAGAGGCTTTTCAGTTTACGCTCACGTACATAAACCCTAGTCTTCACCATCCTCAGATATAAAGGAGAGCACTATGATGTTAACACATCATCGCACAGAGGATACTCCTTCCTGTCGACTTAGGAAGCATGACATGGAGTTCCAGTCCATCTGTGTGGACGAAGTAGAGACGCAGACATTGACATGCCTACGTTCAGAGGACGTCAACGACCATCCATACATGCTATGAGCAACGTAGATCACCACATGCGAGGAGCACCGCCAGATCTTCCCGCGATGTGTTCAAAGGATGGGAGAGAAGTACAGTCTGTGTAAGCTAGGAGCATTGCACACTATCGTATAGTGGGACGTCACCGGACTTGCTCCACCACAAGACATATTCCCCGAACACTCTTTCTAAATATGTTGTTGTTGACGAGATCCTATTGCGGGTTGCATGGAAATATATTTTATTTTGATGCTTCCGCCACACATGTTTCTTCCACAAAACCCAATAGTGGTATCACAGAAGCATCGATCTACGGCATATTTGGATTTGTTTTGATATGATTGAATCGATATATACTATTTTTTATGATTGCATATGATGTGAACTTAAAACTGCTAATGTGCATATCTAAACCTAATTCCACATACGCCATAGGCTTCTATTTTTGACATTTCAGACGGGGTCAAATATGGAAAATACTGATTTTCCTAAGTGCATGGAAGTAAAATTTCGTAGACCTTTCAGGGGCTCTACCCCTGTGTACCTCACATAGTCTATGTTGGAGTTAAAAATGTATTTAATGGGGAATATCCTGCATTAAAAGGACTGCAATTATAATATGTATATACATATATGTAGATATACCTATGATATCATACACATCGCCTTTAAAAACTATTTTATGTGGTGAATGCATGCACAGTTATGGCCAAGAATCCCCTTTTGTGAATGTTCTGAATGAATGTGGTTGTGCATGCTGTGGATTTGTTTGTTTGTGAATGTTGTGGATGTATAATGGTTGTATGTGGATCCTTTGTATAAAGTATTTAGTTTGCAATGTCAATCCTTATCTCTTATTGTAAAGTGTAATTAATTCTTTCTCGTTATATTTGTACTCATATGATGTAATAAAGATAGGGTTAGTTTTAGCCTTTGTAAACTTGATGTAAGGAGGCTACTTGAAGATCCAACTCCAAGGAGCATCCATGGAGAAGCAACCTAAAGAACCAATTCCAAGAAGCAACCTGAACATCCAACTCCAAGGAGCATCCATAGAGAAACAACTTGAAGTTCCAATATCACAGAGCATCCATGAAGTTGTTCATTGTAATGTTGATCCTTATAGGTTGATTCACAGGTGTTGTTGCATGAGATGCATAAGACCGTAGGTGGACCGTAATCTTTTGGGGCTCCAAAGGACTACAATATGGCCATAATTGATATTTTTGTGTTTGTGATTGCATGTCTATCATTTGTGGTCATGGATATAGTAGTATATGATATGTACTATAAGTATGTGGTGTTTGGATATGTAATACTATTAAGTTTTAGTTGCCTTCCATAAAGCAACACATATTAAAAGCTTGATCGACTATGTGTAGGCACGCCTCCGCATGGTACATTGTCTATCTCGTGGAAGTGTGATGGTGGGTGTGTGGGTCTGCCTCCGCAGGGTGCACACTCATCATGTTGGCTTATGGGTTGGACTTAACTAGGGAACCTTGATAGGATCAAGTACCTATAGGCACAAAGATGCATCATGGCAAGGATTTGTGCATGATCATCTATCCAAGAGTTACATATGATGAATAGGAAAAAGTTGCCTACCTTAGTATTTGATCTTTGACGTCGGCGTTGGCTAGGCATTGATCTAATTATTTTGGATCTTGGCTCACTAGAAGGTTGTACGCTGCAATCTTCCAAGTTGATAGTGAGGACTATCAATTTTAATAAAGTATTGGGAGCATAATTAATTAAAGACCTAATTAATCTCATTTATCAAATCTTTACAAGTCAAAATGTTTTGGACTAAAAGCAAATATTTTCTTTTCTAGCAATCAAATGACAAACAACACTCACACATTCTCATTGCAATCGGTCCTTGAGAAGGACAAACTGACCTGAATCAACTTTCAAAACTAGTGTAGGATGTTGAGAATTGTTCTCATGCAGGAGTGTAATCTCTACGTCCTTGAAACACCAGAGCTAACAAAACCTGCCTTCATTGCGCCCAAGGTTGAAAAGGATGCATACAAGAAGCACATTGATGATGTCATGGATGTCAAGTGTCAAGTGTCTGATGTTTTTCCCAATGAACTATGAGTTGCAAGAGCAGCATGAGAACATGAATGCCATAGAGATGGTAACACATTTGAAGAACATGTATCAGCATCAAGCAAGATAGGAGAGATATGATATCTCCAAGTCTTTGTTCAGATGCAAGATGATGGAGGGAGACTCAGTTGGCACCCACATACTCACTTTGATTGGGTACGTGGAAAGCCTATCCAAGCTGGGATTTCCCCTAGGTCAAGAGTTGGCCACTAACGTGATTCCGCAGTCGTTTCCTAAATCATATAGTCATTTTATCATGAACTACAACATGAACAATCTTGACAAGTCTTTGTCAGAATTGTTGGGCATGTTGAGGATAGTTCAAGCACAAATGAAGAAACACAAGCCCAAGTCTGTGATGATGATCAACATGACAAAGGGAAAGTCAAAAGGCAAAGGCAAAGGTAAGGATAAGAAAAATTCTAAAGTCGGGCATAAGCCGGAGTCATCCACGCTCAAAGATAAAGGTGGGATCTCCAAAGAAGGAAGTTGTCACCATTGTCACCAGGTTGGACATTGGAAAATAAACCATCCTCTCTACCTAGAGGAACTAAGGAAGAAGAAGCAGGGGATAGAGATCTCCACTTCATGTATATACGTTATTGAGATAAACTTAAATTCTTCTTCATCATGGGTACTGGATACTAGATGTGAATCTCACATATGCAGGATCTGATAAGAAGTAAGCCTTTACGAAAGGGCCAAGTCGAGCTACGGTTCGCTAATGGAGAAAGAGTTGTTGCCATCACAGTTGGAGTTATTAGTTTATCTTTTCCTATGGGCCTTGTAATAGAATTAGAGAATTGCTATTATGTACCTACCATTAATAGAAATATTATTTCTGTATCTTGTATGGATAAGAGTGGATTTGAATTTCACATTAAGAATGGAATGATTTCTATTTCTAAAGATGAGATCTTTTATGGAAATGCCCCTATGTCTTATGGTATCTACTTTTTAGAACTTGAGTATAAACATAAAATACTAAAAGGCAAAAACTTGACAACTCAAACAAAACATACTTATGGCATTTTCGTCTTGGGCACATAAACAAGAAGCACATATATAGACTCCATAAGGATGGTTATCTAGACTCTTTTGATTTTGAATCATTAGAGACATGTGAGGCTTGTTTATTAGGCAAGATGACCAAGACTCCATTTAGTGGACACAGTGAGAGAGCCAGTGTTCTTCTAGGGCTCATACATACTGATGTATGTGGACCTTTCGGACCAAATACTAGAGGAGGATATCAATACCTCATTACCTTCACTGATGACGTCTGTAGGTATGGCTATGTATATCTTATGAAACACAAGTCAGAAACTCTTGAAATGTTCAAGACTTTCATGAATGAAGTAGAGAAGAAACTTGATAAGAGTATTAAAGCACTCCGGTCTGATCGAGGTGGTGAATACTTGAGCTAAGAGTTTGATGACCTTCTGAGAGACTGTGGTATTATATCACAATGGACTCCACCTGGTACACCACAGAATAATGGTGTATCAGAAAGAAGGAATTTCACATTATTAGATATGGTATGATCAATGATGAGTTTAGCCTAACATCTAATATTGTTCAGGGGATATGCTCTTGAAACGTATCATTTATCATTTATACTTAACCGTGTACATTCCAAATTGGTTCAAAAGACACCATATGAGATATGGAATAGAAATCGTCCCAATTTGTCTATGTTAAATATTTGGGGATGTGAAGCTTATGTTAGGAAACAATTTCCTAAAAAACATGGATCCAAATCTGACAAATGCTATTTTGTTGGATACCCCAAGGAAACTCGGGGATATTACTTCTACACACCAACTGACAATAGAGTGTTTGTTGCTAGGACTGTTGTATTTCTTAAAAATGAATTTATTTCCAAAGGAATCAGTGGGAGGAATGTAGAGCTCAAAGAAATTTGAGTTCAACAAGAAAGCATAGAACTCGAGGAGGTACATAAGGAACATGAAGACTCACAAATTGTTGTTGAATTTCAAGTTCCAAATGTAAAATAGGAACCTCATAGGTCTAGTAGGATAGGACTTGAACCTGAGAGATTTGGATTTCTCATGACTCAAGACAATGACGAATTGAGCATAGCATATGAGCCAACTTCCTATCTAGAAGATACAAAGGGACTTCAATATGGGAAATGGCTCAAAGCCATAAGATCTGGGATGGAATTCATGTACATCAACAAGGTATGGACTTTGGTGGATCCACCCGAAGGAGTTAAACCCATAGGGTGCAAGTGGATCTTCAAGAAGAAGACCGACATGGATGGAAATGTTCAAACCTATAAAGGTAGATTGGTTTGTGAAAGGATTCTGTCAAATTCAAGGTGTTGATTATGACGAGACCTTCTCACCAGTTGCCATGGTTAAATCCATCAGGATCACGCTTGCCATTGAAGCTTATCATGACTATGAGATTTGGCATATGGATGTTAAAACAACATTCCTTAATGAGAATTTACCTGAGGATGTGTAAATGACACAACCTGAGGGAAGCCAATAAAGGCTGTAAGCTACAAAGGTCAATCTATGTATTGAAACATCTCGGAGATGGAATCTATGTTTTGATAAAGTAGTCAAAAAGTTTTGCTTTAGTTAAAATGAAGATGAACCTTGTGTTTACAAAAAGGTTAGTGGTAGAACAATCATATTTCTCATATTGTATGTGGATGATATACTATTGATGGGAAAATGCATCCCTACTCTTCAGATAGTAAAATCTTGGTCGAGAAAGACATTTTCTATGAAGGTTTCAGGCAAAGAATCATATATACTATGAATCAAGATATATAGAGATAGTCTAGAAGGCTTCTACGCCTAAGCCAGAGCACATACATTGATAAGGTGATAAAGAGATTTAGCATGGAGGGTTCTAAGAGAGGTATCTTGCCCATGTCCCATGGGGTTACGATCTCTAATGCCCAATGTCCTAGTTCATGTGATGAATGGGCGTACATGAGTAAGATTACATATGCATCAACAATTGGATCTATCATGTACGTAATGTTATGGAATCGTCCTGATGGGTCATATGCTTTGAGCATGATGAGTCAGTATTAGTCAAAACCAGGTAAATGTCACTGGACAAACATAAAGAACATCCTAAAGTACTTGAGAAGGACTAAGGATCAATTCTTGGTATATGGTAGTGAGGAAGAGATCGTGGTAAGGGGTTACACCGATGCTAGCTTCCAAACTGACAAAGATGACTATAGATCACAATCTAGATTTATGTTTTGTCTGAACAACAGAGTTGTGAGCTGGAAGAGTTCCTAGCAAGAGACCGTTACAGATTCTACAATAGAGTTTGAATATATTGCCGCATCTAATGTTGCAAAGGAATCTATGTGGATCAGGAAGTTTATTTGTGAACTTGGAGTGGTTCCAAGCGCTAGTGATGCATTTGCGTTGTTTTATGAAAACAAAATAGCAACTGCATAGGCTAAAGAACCAAGATCGCACCAGCGTTCCAAACATATTCTACAGTGGTTCCATCTCATACAAGAGATCATACAGTGAGGAGATGTGAAGATTTATAGAGTACCTACAGAAAGCAATGTGGCTGACCCACTCATAAAAGCACTTTCACAGTAGAAACATGACGGACATGTTCGATCACTTGGATTGAAATTCATGAGTGATTGGGTATAAGTGCAAGTGGGAGTCTATCTGTATGTATGCCCATAGAGACTATCATTTGATGATGGTAATGGGATACTATGTAAACGTTTTGTAATACTATATTTATCCTATCAATAAAAGTAAGTTATCAATCTATATTATTGTATTTTATATTGTAAAATGACCACAAAACTTATAGATATCTACATAATAATATACTCAATGACATATGTCTTTGGGTTGATGAACTAAATAGTGAGATCATATGTATGCTAAGAGTATGTATTCTTGTTTTGTCCCTAATCAGTTGTTATGGTGGAAATATCCATAGACATCAATAACACATAAGATTAGAATGTATGTTGGTTGATGGAAGAATCTCATTAGACATGATATGAAGATATCAAACCAAATACATAGATACTTGTTAGAGAATAGTGTATGGAACAAACCCACCTTGAGAGTGACACATGGATACCATGATTGGTAGTTAGAGTCACATCTCATAGTGATGGTGGTTATTGTGGTTCTTAGACCTAAAGTGACTACACTTATCACATGTCATTCACTGTACTTTGACATCATCCACCGCGGTCCTGGATAAGGATTGCCATAAATATTGTGCTTGGGTGCACTGTGACACATGGGGATGATTGTGAGTGATGTAGATGGAATTTGTCCTTTCTATGGGAGTTTGATATTCCAGCCACTTGATAAGAGAGATTGAGAAATGCATGGCCATGGTGATGTGAGTCACTATGTGATATTGAGCTTACATATATCTCAGACAGTCTGCTCCAGTTCAAGGAACATGGATTGAACGTTGAAGAGGATGACAGTTCCATGACTCGATTTCAATCTAGATATCAGTGTCAAAGGAACTATATAATCACTATAACACCAGCCATGAATGATAGGTTAAGTTGTTCTCCAACTTCTCCAATTACTTGGGTGGCAATGAAGTCTTTCTAGATATCAATCATTGCTTATGAAATATAATATTATTATGGATATCACTGCCAATGTAATTTGGAGCCTACCGAGTACACACATAGAATGTGTTGGAATAGGAGGACAATTGTGGATTTGATTAGAATTGTTCAGAATCACATGGATAACTAAAATGTTCATGTAATCCATTAGAATGATATAGGAATATGTTAAAATGTTTGAGCCAATTAATTGGAGTGACTGGCTCTAAGTGTAAGTGGGAGTTTGTTGGTATGTATGCTCATAGAGCCATCCTGAGCGATTGCATGGAGTCAGATATTAATTAATCATATTAATATGATTAATTGGTTAATTAATTTATTCCAAACTATTTTAATTAATTCATGACCATTTTAATTAACGCAGTCTTTCTATTTATTGAAGGGTTTAGCAAACCCTTCTTCCTTTTGTCTCCTATTTAAAGGAGTTTGGCTCTCGATCTCTTTATGAGATATTTAGGTAGGCTTTTCAGTTTATGATCATGTAAGTAAACCCTATTTGTCACCATCCTTAGGAGATAAAAGAGAGCATCGCGATGCTAGCACGTCATCGTATAGAGGCTACTCCTTCCTATCAGCTTAGGAAGCACAACGTGGAGTTCTAGTCCATCTGCGTAGACAAAGTAGAGGTGCAGGCACTAAGACGCCTATGTTCAAAGGATGTAAAAAACCATCCATATGCACTATGAGTGTCATAGATCACCGTATAAGAGGAGTTCTATCAGATCTTTCTGTGATGCGTTCAGAGGATGGGAGAAAAGTATCATCCATGTAAGTCAGGAGTGTTGCACACCATCGTGCAGTGGGACATCGTCGGACTTGCTCTGCGATAAGGTATATTCCTCAAACACTCTTTCTGAATACGCTGTTGTCGACGAGATCCCATTGCAGGTTGTGTGGAAATATATTTTATTTTTTGCTTCCACTGTGCATGTTTCCTCCACAAAACCCAACAAAAATGGCATTAATTCTTGGTGTCTTCTCTATAGATGTCCCTGGGAATATAAGTTTTGCTTCTGACTAGAGGAATTCTAATTGCATTGTATATGCCCTAGATGACTTTTCTAGGCCAACTTTTTTCAATATCATAGTTGGAGTCAGGCCCTATACTCTAACAATCTCTGACATCAAAGAAACAAACTATGGTATTGGTTTTAACGTCAATTTCCCCTTTCACCCACCATTCATTACTCTAAAATTCAATTTCCTTCATGATGCATCTAACATTCTCTCATATAAGTCTCTTTTAGGTTCTCACCTATGTTGGGATAAGCAAAACCATTTTGACATCTACAAAAAACAAAATATAAAAAAATATGTAAACATTACAGACTCAATCAAAACCCCAAAACTACCTTGGACCAACCAATCAACTTTCGTAGGTCATATCAAAACTACCACAAAAACTATAAAACAATCTTTCCATGGTATGGGTTCATACATAGCATGTTACATGGATTTTTTGTTTGCTTGTTTGAATGCAGCCATTGATGGTTCCAATGCCTATAGTCTAACCATTGGTTCATCATTTTTCAAGTGACATACTTATCCTCATCAAGCTGAGCACTCATTATATTATCAATATCAAATGATTCATAATCATCTTGCATACCATATCATCACTATAAAATCAACTACAATAAATTCTCATTATCAAGATTCCAAATTATATTTGAGTTATTATATTTTTAACACATTGTGTAATGCAGCATGTAATCATTCCCTACCAAATACTTTGATTTATCATTGTCTCCACCACACTACCATTCTCGATATGGAACCCTACTATGGACAGAAACAAGTGTAAACTCAAGGGATGAACAAGATGATCACTTTTACAAGATTGGTGTTTTGTTCTAGTCAATATTAACCTCTCTCACCTCCACTCCTACTTAGTGTGTTATATACCCATTCCCAATAAGATCAGATATAGCATGTATAAATCCCCATTTATTTCCTTTAGAGATATGTATGAATACATATGATTGCATGTGTTATCATTTGCTTCCTAAATTAGGAGGTGGCTGGGACATTTGTAACCTAGACACTTCTACTACCTATTATGCTATCAAAAGTCTCCAAACCCTATTTAATAAATGTATAACCATTGGTGTAAAAAAAACTAAACAATAAATACTATAAAAAAAGCCCCTTTCAGAAATAAGTGTCAACATACAAATGCTCCATCAACTAGAATATCATTTAGAAACATGGTCATAATTTCAAGTCTCTAACCAAAAACAACCATCTCCTACTCATTCCAGTTTGATCCCTAGTTGTTGACTTATAGCATTATAGCACAACTTAACCTTGATAATCTACCACTCCCTCACATATCCCTTTCCAACACAATGATAGAGATAAATACTTTGAAAATCTTATATCCCCATCATTCCTAACCATACAATCACCCTTATAAAACTTCTCATAGTATTTCCTCAACCCGACTCTGAAATCCTAGATACAGGGTGACTACTTCACTATTACAAAAGCTTGCAATTCTTCTCCTTCAAAGGCTCATGCGAACCCTTCCAAAATCGATTTGGTAGTTTAAGCTCAAGTCCAACATCATGTTTTCCATATAGTGACTTCATGATAATGAACATCTGGTGGGAGCTAATCTGCATACAAGGTCCATTCACATGCTTTTTCCATGTATTATTTATTGGGACAATGATGAATTCTTACATCATATTTTGTTTGACGGTGACTGTGCTAAATCAACATTGGTTGTGCTTGACATAATTCTCCCTTATCATGACTCTAACTTTTCTGACATAGACCACTTGTCACTTATTTATAGTCTAATATCATTACCAAGAATATTATAAGCATTTCGATCCACCAAATTTGTTTGATCGTTACTTTGGATCTTTTTTATAACCTATATGATATATCTCAAGTTACCATTAATTTCATTAATACTAAGTTAGTTCTTTATTCTTCTATACCACCTGAATCCTTTATATGGTCATCATCTAAGATCTCCTCTACTCACCATCTGGATGTAGCATCTTGCAAACTTGAACCTACCATGCATACTAGTCCTGCTATGGGACAGGGCGACTAGTGTTATATTAGGATTGTTCTGGCCCGTGTCCTAATTGAATTTGGGCTTTATTAGGAGTTGGTATTTTTTGTTGCCAATCCTAATAGGAGTTAAATCCAATAGGAGAGAAGATGACACTCTATTTCCAACATTGGAATTGGATTAGGAATTGGACTATGAACTTGAGTGGGATTCCTATTTGCTACCACATGTCATGGAGACCTATAAATAGAGGCCCTAGGGGAGGCCATTGAGATCATCCCATCAGTTGTTTGTTGTTGATGCCTTCTGTGGTAGAAGATCCAGAAAATAAGAACAATTCGTGGTACTCTCTTATGGTAAGAGAGGGTCGCAATTTTGCCTTGAAGCAAAGTAGCGGTTGACAGCCGGTGACACATTGGTGGTTCATCAACAACGACGGTGTATCTGGTCAGAAAAGGGTGCACATCAGTTGGTGGCACTATGTTGGTGTTGCGACAGAGATTATGGCAGCGGTCTATCCTTTCAATAGAGGATGTGCATCTGCTCTCTCAGGCGGAGAGAGCTTTTGGTTGGCAACCTCGTTAGGAATAGAGGTGGCCCATTTAGCAGCTGTAATGGCAATAGGCAAGGGTACAACTGTGTGTCCGATCCCCTACAACGACAGAGGTGATGTGAGGAGAAAAAGATAAGTGAGATATTTTGTACATGTTTGGTGTAATTCTATTCTTTCTATCATTGTCCTCATGTGGGGGGAGTTATCTATATTTAGGGGTAATTAAACCTGGACAATGTGAGTTATAATCTTGACTACATAGTGATTATTGGCCGGTATTTCCCCGTGGTTTTTCTTTTCTCATCTTGGGGAGAGTTTTCCACGTTAAATCTTATGCTTTTAGTTTTGCAGAACACGTCACTTTCCCACTATAATTCCTAACAAGTGGTATCAGAATAAGGTTGGAAGGTTTAAGCAGAAGCAAAAATGGCATTTGAAGACGGGAAAGTGTGCATTAACAAGTTTGATGGGAAAGATTTTAGCTTCTGGAAGATACATATTGAAGGTTATATGTACCAGAAGAAAATAGGAGAAAGAGTTAAGATAGAGATCAGGAGGAGATGGAGTCATTCCACCACCATTTCTTCAGCTAAAACACCTTTAAAGTCCATCAGGTAGGGTTCCTCCACTTTTCTCTCCCCTTTCGCCTCTCGTGTCATCCCCCTATGATAGAGAATGAAATTCCACTTATAATGGTGTCTTTCATAGCAGACATTCATGTTTAGGTTGAGAGAAAACCTAAATATTATTTTCATAATAATATGCGTTAAATTTAACACATGCAATTAAGGTCGTCAGTGCCTATGTCGATACTACCGAATTAGAAGTCGGTACCACCAAGTTAGTTGTAGTATAAATCCTTTTCCTTTTTAATCTGGAACAATAATATTTTTTGTACTTCGATTCCATGTTAGTACTATCGAGTTGCATGTTGGTAGTATCGACTTTGCTCCAGTAAATAATAATTATCTGCAATAAAATAAGCAATGAATTAAATTAAACAATTATTATAATAATTAAAATATATATAGTACATGTAAAATATATGAAAAAATATAATAACTGATGCACACTGACTTTATACTAATTTGGTGAAATATATGTAAAAATATATTCGATTAAGCACAAATGACAAAGAAAACAACCAAATTAAATATCCAAATAGTAATAATTTGTGCACAAATAACCCCTAAGCTTATATATTTCTCGTCCTCGAGCAACACTACTCTTGGATTTGTTTGAGACAAGTCAGTAAAAGGACACAAAATATGAATTTTCATTCTCAACTACCCCCACCTGACGGTCCCAAACCGGCCTTTACTGACCACTGAACAATCAACTACTCTCAAGTGATCAAAAATATATATAAAAGATGTCCACCCTTAGATTAGTGGAACACTATTAGTAGAGCAGTTGATATCATAGTCAATTAGGCATTTGCTTGGTGCATCATGTGATTTCCTATCTACATTTCTCTTTCCTAACTACCAACTACTTGGAAATAGTTTTCCTTATAAGAATGGATGAGGAGATCAATCATATATGTGGCCTACCAATAGGAGCAACAGATGAAATGAAATAGGTGGCTTATTAAGAATCACAAGTAGCATCCAAATTATTTATGCAAAAAAAAATATGATGAACCTATATGGTGAAGATAATGAGAAATGCATTAATCCTAATGCTTAATAGTATGGGTGAAATGATGCATGTATAGACACCTCATCAAATGGATGATAATGAAGTAAAGAAGAGAATACATCATGTGAATGTTCCCATTTCTTTGTGAAGAGTTTAGGGCATCCTTTCTCCCTCTTTATTTCATAACATTTTTTTCTTTTTTTCATTGGCCTGCTATTTTAGCATGATGTAAAGTTATCCTTGGGCTTTGCTTAACATATTTCATTTTTTATCTTTTCATCATTTTTCTGTGAGTATGGATGTGTATCCATGCACTCTTATTTTAGAAGAAAACTATATAACCACATGATGTGAAAATAAATAACGACAAATGCATACAATCTACATGTAATTGTTATGCAACTAGAATGATATGCACAAAAATTGTTTGTGCATAATTTTTTTTTCCATTTTGTAACTAATGCATCTAAAGAGAAACTAACTATAATGTCACTTATTATACCATGCAATGCAATAAAAAAGAAATAATATGGGTTACTTGATCATTTTAAGGTGGTGGGTCAAAATGAGTGGAAAATGGATGGAATCACATAATTAAGAAACAATGCCTTTCTTGAACTATGATATGTCCCTCTCTAAGGACTTGTGTACATGGTAACCTTAGGATCTCCTTCTTAAATTTCAATTTAAGATCTCATTAATTATTTGATCAATTCAGGCTCAAAACTCATCTTCATCCACATTACATGGATAATTAAGATTTCCATTCATATTAAATGTCCAAAAGCTGACTAACCCATACACTTGCTCCAGTTATGTACTCTTAACATAGCAAGTTTTTTAAGTCTTAGGGAGACCCCACTCCCCCTTCTCCTCAAACAGGTGCCAGAGCCCAGATGACCCAAAGAGTTGGTAATTACAGTGCGCTTAGGAGGATTCGAACTCAGGTCCCCCAAGGAGGACAAGCCGGACCGAACCACCTGAGCCACACTGGTCGGGTTAACATAGCAAGTCCAGCTTAAAGAACAAAGCATGAGAGAACATTCACATTTCAAAAAAATTCAGAATTGATACCACATCATCAACAAATGACTAATCCTAAATAAAAATATTAAATTTCATCCACAATTACACTAGATAGGAATGGACCCTAAAAAAATGAAAAATCTATTTTTTCTGAAACAAAAACATGTAGATGTATGATAAAAAGAAAAGATGCAAGAGGTAAAGATAGGAGCACCATTCCATTCCTCCCTCTAAGCTTGAATATGACATTTTCCCAATGTCAAAAGCAAAGGAAGACAAATGGAACGACTGCACCGATATGTGAGGTGAGATTCGGGGCAAAAGATGGGTGGGTGGGATCTACATGAAGACATTCCCTCCAATAAGCACTTGAGCTTAGTGACACCGACTAAGTGATCTCCTGCACACTAAATACACATATCATGGTACCTTTTTTACTTGCATCATAACTACTTATCACAAAACTACAAAATAAGATGATCTAATCCTTATAAAATAATAAAACATTATCAAAAGAAAATATGATCTAAGAATCTTAATTGGTGGGTTGCATACCACAAAGAGCCCTTATTTTATGTCTTAGACTTGACATGATGCTTACCTCTAGCCTGGGTTATCATGAAAAGGTGGTAAAAATCTTGATAATCTGAACTCCACCTTGTAATTATCAACTCCTAAAGATAGGTAAAAATAGAACTTCTGAATTTTTTCCTTCATTCCTGACTTTAGACTATTCAGGACCAGAACCTTTGGCTGCTTTGTTTTCCTATGTGGAGGAATGTATAGCACCTTAGGATCTCCTCCCCTGATCTTGAATTTATATCACCTATAGAATGGACTTTTTCACATATGAAATGGATGGATTGACATGTGGATGGACCTTCTCTCCTGTAGGCGCTTCCTTCTTGCCTATAGTTCCTCTACAGGGTACAACCTTCACCTGCTCTTGTTGGATGGGCACCTCCTCTAGAACTGGGGGAGTAGATATGGTGGCAATAGAACATTTATGGGCATCCAATTGCAAATCCTTTGTTGCTAGAATTTATTTGTCGCTCCTCAAATTTGTTGCATTGGCTAGAGCACTTACTTTTGAAGAGTTCATAGGTATTCTAAAGCCCCCTGGTATTCCATACGATCTATTGGGAAAAGGAACTCATGGCACATAGATACATCCTCAATGGCATGCTCCTTCTCATTGGAAACAAAAACATATTTTACTTCATGGTAATGGTGGGCTGGCTCAATGTTCCCTAGAAAATTTTGTTGTTCAGTCTTCTTCAACTCCTAGACATTTGCAAACATTTGTGACAATTGAGTCTATAAATTTTTGATGTGTGGTCCTTGGTTTTTGTAGCTCCCTCTATGATTGGTCCAAATATGCTCCATTCTTGGTTATGACTATAGCACACATATCCTCCATCTTGGATAATCTTTCTGGGTCTAGGTCCTCATCATCGTAAAGTTGTTGTGACTACTCATATTGATATGAATCACAATCTGGACCCCTCCAAGAATAATAGGAATCAACTCCCCACCATTGATCATCATGCCTATGATTAACCTGCTTCCTTGAACAACTACAATCTTCATAAATTGGGATTCTATTGAGATTCAAGGTCCCCAACTGCATCGTCAAGGTCTTTATTTGTGCAATCAACTCAATCGTTAATTCGCTCATTCCCTGTGCCTCCATGACACTCAAGTGACTGCAAAAGAAAAAAATTGCAAATCATAGGTACTCAACAATTGAGATGAAAATGATAAAGCAGTGAATTTTCAAAAATATAGATCAATGGATTTGTGGCAAAAAGATTTAACAAAGAAATTTTAAAAGAAAAAAAAAGCCTAGAGTGGCCGATCCTAACTTTTCATAGTATTAACCGTACCAACTTCTTGACAACGGAAACAAAAACTTAACATGTGTATAACATGCGTGTAATACACAAGTGTACGTGAATAATATGGGATTATGAGTCCTGAGTTATCGAACACAGAGAGTTGTGAGGTTAAAGACTACTACTAATTAGGATTGATCAGCTAATCCGAAGATAAGAGTGGATTTGTTTTTAAAACTAAGATTAATTAAATTTTAACTAAGAAAGAAATTAAATGCTTATTGTGAATCAAAGGGATGAGAATCTTTAGGATCCCTGGTTTCACCACAATGCAACTATTATACTAGATATGCATCCAATTTATGAACTAATTATTTTTATTTAAGTTTGGGAATATGTATATTGTGTTACCCACTCTCGCAACATAACACACTATCATCTCTAGTCAAAAACTTGCTCTCGCATCATTTAAGTAGTAGAGATGATAATGAAGAACTACCTCTCAATTCTCTCTATCATTATCTTAATCCCTCTGTCGAAGCACAATATCAACAATGATTATATAAATTCATCCAGTAGATTAATTCTACTTTCACAGTAATTAACTACCTAATATAATGAACATGGTGATCAATCATGCACACAAAAAAACAACAAAATTTATATAAAAAATTCCAATAATATATTTCGTCCATAAATGGATGCAATATAATATAATAAATTACACTGGCCTACTCTGAGGTCCTAAAGATGAAAGACTAGCTGAACATGTGAAACATGGTATCATAGTAGATCGAAAATACACAAAACATGGATTTCGAGATACTAGAAATAGGAGAAAGAGTTAAGGATGAGATCCGGAGGAGATGGAGTTGTTTCGCTGTCATTCAAAATGCCTTTGTAGTCCATAAAATAGGGTTCCTCCACTTTTACTCCCCTTTCACCTCTCGTTTTGCCCCCCTATGATAGAGAACAAAATTCTGCTTCTAATGGTGTCTTTTTATATTCGTCGTACATGTTTATGTTGAGAGAAAATGTACACATTATTTTTCATAATAATATGTGTTAGATTGAACACATGCAATCAAGATCTTCAGCACCTGTGTCGGTACTACTGACTTGGAAGTTCGTACTACCGAGTTAATTGCAGTAGAAATTCTTTTCCTATTCCATCTGGAACAAAAATATTTTCTATACTTCAATTCCATATCGGTACTACCGAGTTGCATGTCGGTAGTATCGACTTTACTCCACTAAATAATCATTATCTCTAATGAAATAAGTAATGAATTAAATCAAATAATTATTATAATAATTAAACTATATAGAATACAAGAAAAATACATGAAAAAAATATAAGAACTGATGCACACTGACTTTATACTAATTCGATTAAATATGTGTAAAAATATATTCGATTAAGAACAAATGACAAAGAAAACAACCAAATTAGATATCTAAATAGTGACAATTTGTGCACACATTATTACCTTAATCATCTTATCCTTATTTGGATGTCAATGTAAACCATGAAAAACTTACCTTGTTGAAATCAGCTCAGAATCGTCATTGACTCACAAATTATTGGGGGAGGGGTCATTGGTATATGTATTTTCATGAGTGTATAAAACTTCTACCGATAATGTATTTAGATAATGTTAGATGATAAAACATACATTTTGAAGTTTCTGAACAAATTGAAAAAAAATGAGGAAAAAAATTCCTAACAAAAAGTAGAATCAAAGATGGACCATATATGCAAATTTAAAATATATTTATATCAACAAATATATCAGGTTGTGTGCAAGTAATATTTAGTAAAACTAATGAGTATGACCCTAAAATAAAGTTTGTGGGTTAGGGGTCCTTCAAGTGAAACACTAACTTTGGGTGCATGTAAACCATAGTTCTATTTGTTGGGAACCGTGGAGGTGGCAGGAATAGTGGAAGCAACAAAATTAAGTACTAATTAACATTCCTATCATAAAATATTGAGAAGGAAGGGATACAAGATATACCTTGTCGTGAGTAGACATGTCGACATTGTTCAAAAAGAATACAGATGGAAGAGGATGTAATTGACATTCTCCCAACATAGTCACAAAGGCATCTATGTCTCTTTATCATCCATGTGGATGAATACGAACTCCACGTCACACTCCTAGAGCCAGAAGGGAAGGTGTAGTCTTTTAGTTGGCAATGTACATCACAATTGTTCTTCTCTCTCTCTTTGTGAATAATAATGGCTAGGGTTCACATGTCTCATGCTAATCAAGAATTTATCTATGATATAACTTCATAATAGGTGTTGTGCAGTGGCTATAAGATATGCAACATGTAAATGGATGGGAGGGGCAAGCTCAAGTATGGTCGCAGAAGATGTGCTTGAAGCCAAGCTTAATGCTATCAAATTAACTATGGAAATGGCGAGTCAAGACAACATAGACGTAGCAGTTTTTGAAACAAATTCCAAGGGTGTCGTGAACATGACACAAGCATCGTTGAAAGAGAACCCTCGATACATGAAGGTTCTCTACAGGTTACAATGCATGAAGAGAAGACAATGGCAATACAGTGGTTGACGACCTAGCCAAGATCCACCAAAAAATTCCTGGGGGTACCAAGCGTACAACCTCCCGCCTATTGAGATCCAAGATCTCTTAGCTAGGGACATGTGTAATGGTAGTAGTACTACCAAATTTCAATTCAACAGTTTGATTAGTGATTGTAGTTTAAATATGGATTTGCTCACAAGGGGAGGGTGGGATGAATAAGATGGCCTCCCGAATTACCTAAAAAAAGAATCTGTCTATGATAGCCCTTTATATAGGAGAGTAGGGAAGTAAGATTTCTAATAAACCATGTAAATGAAAATCTAGTCGTTGTTTTCAGCATTCCGCTCATGACAGTCAATCTGATGCATGGTTTAGTCTAGTTGGGTGATTGGTCTGATTCAAGTTACTTTTCAGTAGCCCATCTGGGACAACTAGTCAAGAAACTATGTAGGCTAAGAACATTCTAGATCCAATTGACTAATTAACTAAACTAGTTTAGTTAGTTGACTGGACTAGCCAATCGATTGTTGGTTGATGTTGTCTAATTGGGCAACTACACTATCCAGTTAACCAATTGTGTTGATCTCAACCTAATTAATTAACTGGACCTTCCAGTCAATTGAAAACTCTATCAGACATGTGACTAGATGTTTCACTTGGTCAATTAGGCTTTAGTCCATCAATTATATAATTGAATTCCTAAACCTTTTAGCATCCAATCAATCTTATGTCTGTGAAATACTCCTCTTCCTTGTGCATCCTATGTGTATCACCCTATAGGTTGCACATTATGTTGGTAGTGATGTGAATGATCATATTATGACTTAAGGGACAATGATTGGTATCTAGCAAGACTTCATTGCCACCCAAGTATTTGGAGAATTAAAGAACAACTACAACCTAGTATTTCAACCAGTTTTAACATGACTATTTCATCCCTTTGTCTTTGGTATCTAGATTGAATCTAAGGCACACAAATGCCATCATCTTAATGTTCAATCTTTTCTTCTTGATCTACAATATACTATTTGAGTTATGTATGAGCTCAATATAATAAATTCACTCACATTAGCATGGCCATGCATTTCATACTCTCACTCATCTAATTTCTTCTAGGCAACCTACAAGTAAGGTAATCCATACAATCTTTACTAACAATGACAAAACCACCATGAATGAGAAAGTAAGTCAATCATTTCTTTACATACCCTTTGAGTAAACCCTAAGCATGTATGGCTTGTAGTGAGAAACATAATTCCAACAGATGGGTGAAAAAATGAGTACATCCAAAGAATGACCTCGTAAATCAATGAACACGTTGAATTTTTGGTGCATTTGTCAATTCTCAATATTCCACTTCAAACAAGTAGAGATCAAGATATCAACTTGTGTGGGAAAATAATTTCAAATTTGTGCAATTTTGGAAAAATTATAGAAAAGTGCTTATTACCATGTTAAGATATACCTAAAAAGTATTTAAAATAATAAAATGAAACTTACTTAAGAACACACAGAATGGTACACAAAAAACTACATCAGATGCACATGTATGGACTGGCATGGCTAAAAATGCAAAATTTTAAATTTTTAAAACAGTGCAAGAAAGTAAAATTAAATGGCATGCAAGTGTATGTGAGCATACAAAAGGTAAAAGAGGTATGTAAAGTCAAGTCAAACATCAACATATAAAACTAGAACATAGGGAAAAAGAAAGAGGAGTACGCCTACCACCCCTAGTATTTGAATCATGATGCCTTCAGAATGACTCTAAGCTTAGGATCGTATGGTATGGTCATGGAGATATGGTGGCTTCTCATAAAGAATAGAAGATCCATAAGTATCTCTAGTAGTGATGGTTGAAGGTCATTACAACCATTTTAAGAGAGACCAATCATTTAATCAACTTCCCACCATGTCCTTTTTAGAAAAGAATGATATCACAGTGGTATCAACTTGGATGACCGTTCTACTTATAATCTTGATGTCATATTATTTTGTGTACAGTTAGATGATGAGAACCAAAATTGTTGAATGGAAGAATCTCTGGTATAGGTGCTTTCATGTGAATGTTTGTTTGAACTCCATAATCTTCTTTTTAACTCATATTTCCATATATTTTACCACTCCATGGATCATCTTCTTGGCTATGTTCTTGTTCTATGTTGAATAAAAAGAAACAAAAACTATCAAGTATGATGTGTTTGTTTCTTGGAATGTATGAAATAGAAGTAATGTAAATGCAAGGTATGAGTCAATATCTTGCAAAAAGGGTGGGTTTCCTCCCACGAGCACCAAGTTTTATACCTTTAGCCATACATGTTTCTCAATCAATCAACCATTGGAATATTTTCCAATCATGCTATCAAGTCACATGTCCTTCTTATATGAGTCTAACAAATGTTTTTCACTCCATTGATCAAAGAGTCTTTAAAGTAATACTCCTCTACACTACCATACTTGTCCTCTTGTTGTTGTAAGGCCTCTATTATATTCAAAGTCAAATTTGTTTTCATTGATCTTATGATCATGGTGCATGTGCACAAATGAATTTTAGCATTGGCTTTAGCTAAGAATGATCTTACAAAATGGTGAGAATCCTCTTATCCCTTGTTCCATATCTAATACAACAAAATTTGCCAAGAACACTTTTGTTATTTCTCTACCAATAATTACCACTAAATCCACTCATCCCATTGACTCAACATAGAATACATAGGTCATAAAGTTGACACTAGACCCTTCATCAAGTAAGGAAACCTCAATGATATGTCTACCAATGTGGAATGGGATAAGGGGGGGCTTCATGATAATTTTTATAGGTGGGGATGAATTTCTTTAGTATGGAGCTTACTTGCTTCACTATCTTCACCTTGTTATGTGTACTTCTTTAAAGTGTATATATACTCAAAAACATTGCATATGAGGGATGCTTCTTGATTACATGAATCAATGGTATGTTCAGCTTCACTCGTTTGAAGATCTCAAAGATTTAATTTAATGCTTCATTTTCTTTATGGATGATGAGGGCTCATCCAATAGGGAAGGGAGGTTTACTAGAACTTTCCTTGGTCGACATAGCAAGATCATCTCTTGGTATCATAGGAGCATGACTCCTTCAGGGTACAAAACCCAGAATCTAAGATAATTTATTGGTATCACTATATCATGGTGTAGTATCACAAAGTCATTCATGGAATCACTGACGTTTGGGATCTCAATTTCAACAAAAATCATCCTCGATATTACATGACCAACATCAAATTTAATCATGGGATAATTGTCCACCTATCCTTGGGTTTCTCAAGAGTTGTTCCACTCATTATAATGGTCACAAAATTAACTTCCTCAATGGAGGAACATCTTGTTGTTTCTATGGAGGAGGAGGTGGACTTCCTTGATATGCTTGTTGCTTCCTTTAAGCTGGGTTTCAAAGAATATGGGTCTACTTCCCTTGGTGAACTTGTTGACGTGGAGGTGTAAATTTAAAGTTGTGGTACTATCATCATGCATTTTATGTTGAGGTGGGCCTTGAAAACATTGGACCATAGGTTGTTGCACTTGAATTTTAGTTGAGAAATATCGGTTTTGGGAACACCCACTTGACCACCCAAATTGTTTAAGTTCCCCATAGTTTGAGAGGGAAGACTTTCTCCTCATGGTAGTAAAGTGATAATGATATTTGGTCAATACTTTGATCAACTCTATATATCACTTTCCCATGTGTTGATACATCCTTTTCAATTCATCATGGCTTCCCAAATTTAAAATGGACTCATCTTTACATTTGGAGGCATAATTTTGACCTTGTTATTGGCATCATTGTCCAATCACATCACCCCCTTGTTGCTTCCATGAGAAGCTTGAGTGATTTATACCTTCACAAGTGTAGGATTGCAACATGTGTCCAATGGAATTTCATTCTCCATTTGATCATAGGTCCTTTAGCTCCTCGGTGAAAGTATCAATGGAGAATGACTCATTTAAGGAACTTCTACCTTGATGATTCATCATATTCATCATCTCAAAAAGAAGCTTCATCATTTTCTAGTTCTTGTCATTATAGGGTAGGAAATTTTCTTTACCAAGGTTTCGATTACTCACTAATAGAATAAAATGCACAATTCCTTGAGTTCTCAGCTAAGCCTCTAAACAAAGTTCATTTTTCATCAGGAGGTTTGTCCATGAAAGTTATGTAAGAAGACGATTCAACCATTGTCTAATTAAGATAAAACAACCTTGCATATAAAGAACCTACAAGATGCCATAAGGGTACCTCATGATTAGAGAAATCTCTCAATAGCTTTTGAAGTTTCTCTCAACTACCAAGGAATTTCTCATGACTCTAAAGGATGTGATGCAGCTTTGCACTGAGATTAATTTTTCTATAGGTAGAACTTTTTTGGGAATTGATTCTTAATCCTTTCCCATGTCAAGACCTTGGTCATAGAATCATACCACTCCTTTTCTTTATCCTTAATGAAGAAAGGGAATATGGTGAGGAAAATTGAATCATCTATGGTAGTGAAGATGCAACAAGTGGAGCACACTTCAAGGAAGGAGTTCACATGTTAGTAAGTATTGTCATTATCAAGTTTGTAAAAAGTTGGGAGAAGTTGCACTAGGATGGGAAGAATGCTGAAATATTAGTATGCCATCATTCCAACCTGAGTGGCAATAGGGGAAGTGTAGTTTCCTAGAGTGAAGTAATCAAGAAATTGTGTTGGAGGAGGTGGAGGGTCAACACCAAAAGGATTTTTCTTTTCTTTGTTCCCATATGGTGGTGATCTTGCATCTTGATTACAATGGGAGGTGGTCGATGATTAGAATTATCCATATCATTCTCTCTCCTTGATAGTTTTTCTAGTTTCTTCATCTTCTATGCCCAATTTGGGATCTTTAAAGAAGGTCTATAAGGAAGAAGAAAGGAGACCAAACATGCATTGTCACCAGTGAGTCCCCATCAACCAAGAAGAGTTTGAAACCAAGAATTCAAAAGCAACGTACTTTAATAATGATTCAGAAATGGTGACGGTAGCTACAAACCATAAAAAATCAACAACTAGCTAGTTCTAAAACACCATCCCCTACAACGACATTAGAATTCTTATTGTGAATAGGGGCATAAGAGATTTGATATGTTTACCAATCCTATTTAGCACACTCTCAATACATTGATCCACAAGTGCACGAGCTTGGTTAAAGTATAACAGTGACAAGTCAGGGTTAAATCCACATGGACAGAGGAGGATTTTAACATCCCAATTTGTAAGTAATGTTATATATAATTTTATCTGCATGAGGCCCAAGCCAAATACATGACACATGCTTAATTGGACTTGATGATCTATAGGCGCATTTTGAGCCCATTAATTGTCCATAATCACAATATGGGTAAAATGGTATTTTCGCTATTGGTGTAGGTTAATTAATTATCCAAAAAAATATTATTTGAATATAGAGAAATACATTTTGACCAAGTTTTAAAATTTAATAATATTCAGATAAAAAGATATATATAATTTTTTCCAATAAGAGTTAAGAGTGATTAAAAAATATTAAATGATTTTATTTTGAATTCCTAAGACTTTAATTATATTCCTTATATAAATAAATAGTAGTGATCGAAGTTTATTGATTTTTGGTTAATACTAGATATGGAAATAACTTGAAGAAAGATGTGAATATGTATGGTGAATGGCTAGATAAATCAAATAATTATTGATATTATAAATGTATGTTTTTAGATCTAGATATGGTAATAAAGTAAAATTTAAAATTATGATCTAAAATAATAAGAGTGAGATTACTAGGTTTTAATAAGAATTTTAGGGTATGTAGTGGTCTTAAGGATAATACCACTTTTATTGCTAGCAATCCCACTTTTCATGAGTGCACAAATCACATTGAAGTGGATTTCCACTTTGTACGAGAAGCAATTCACTCTAGATGCATATGCACTCCTTATCTCAAGACTGAGGATCAAATTGTAGATATTATCACCATGATACTTCCTAAGACATGATATGCTACATTGGTGGATAATCCAGGCATGTTTGACATCTATGCTCCAGTTTGAGGGGGTTATTAGCGTATACACTTTATGTGTTATCCTGTGTCGTGTGTGTTATCTTGTATTGTGTGTTTTGTTATGTGTTTTAGACTTGTCTTGTCTTTAGATTTAATTTTATCCCATATTGACTAGTTTTATATCTCCATTCCTCTCTTGTCCTATAAAATAGAGTGCATTGTATTTGTTTCAAGATATCATATACATGTTTTTCCCATTCTATAGAAATCAAGCTTAAAGCTATGCTAGAGGACTTGAAAAAAGTAGAGGAAAGCTTCATGTGGCAAAGGAGTCGACAATAGTGGATTGTAGATAGATATAGAAATACAAATCTATACCACAATGCCATTAGGTAGAGAGATGCCCAAAACACAATCTTTGAATTTGTTAACAGTTAGGGGATCATAGTGAACAGCCAAGAAGAGCTAGGGCATCAAGCTACTAGTGTCTACATGGAACTACATAACAAGGAGGAGCTAGTTGAGATAAACAAGGAAGAAGAGGACCTGAAGTTGAGGTATAAACTAACATCAACTCATAACAATATCTTATACAGGCCCAAAAAATATGGAGAAGATCAAGACAACACTACGGATCATAGGGGTCAACAAATCTCCAGGCCCAGACAGTTTTAATGCTCACTTCTATATAGAAGTGTGGGATATCATCAAGTATGATATGTGTGAATCAATAAAATGGTTCCTGGAATTTGGTAGCATGCTTAGGCAAGTCAACTACGTATTCTCGGTGCTCATATTGAAGAAGAAGACAAATGCATTACTGGCCGATTTCAGGCCAATCGCATGTTGTAATGTTCAGTATAAGGTGATATGTAAGTATAACATCCCAAAACCAAGAATTTTATCCTATTACTAGGTTAGGAAGATATATATTTGGTTTCTTAAATTTGACAAAACAAGAATAAAGATATACCTTAATGGATTTTGTTTGCACATTAAGTGGCATCAGGACATGTAATCAACATCCTGTATTAACATAATAACATGTATATGGGTTAAGATGTAATTAAGTTCATTAAAAATGCCACATGTGTTTCCTTTGGTGACTAATGCGCACATGTTATCTAATATATATATATATATATATATATATATATATATATATATATATATATAAGGTACCTTTTGTTTAAATAAATATTGAATTAATGTACTTAATGGGATAAATAAGTAAGAAATATAAACTTGTCTATAATAATACAAATAAACTCATCTGGTAGCAATACTAAGCCAATGAAACTGAATTATGAATGTTGATAACAAAGTTGTAGAATTTTTATAAAGATATAGTGGTAATGACCCTAGATAAAAACTGTACAAAAACTCATAAAAGGAAGTCTTAAAAGTGAAATATAATTCCATAATTGTGTTCCTTGGGTCATAATTAGATAAGGTACAGAGTTTCAACCTAATTGAATAAGGTTTTCTATCTGAATTTGACTAAAGAAGAAATCCTTAAGAATGTATTTACAATGTTAACCAGAATTTAACTTGATTGGTTTCATTTGCCAATTTTTTTTCCTTCTATGCTTTCTTAATTTGCCTATAATGTATAAGTATCAAATTTATTTCTATTTTAATTTTGCCATCACACGGTTGTTCGGGTCACACATGGACATGGCCTCGTCACCTACCTCTCTCCTTTTTCAGAAGGAATACGCACAATAAATTGCTTTCCTTCTCTAAATATTTCTCTTATTTCTCTATCTGCCTTCCTATTTTTCCTTTTCTTTCCTTTCCTCACCTCCATCACCCCCTACTGAACCCAATGGTCATATATATGCTAGGGTTCAGGAAATCCTTGAACAAAACCCACACCCTGTCGCCTCTTCCCTTGTTCATCCCATATACCTTCTTTACCCTTCCTCACCTCTAAAGGCAATAGGACATCCTCCAAACCCTCCCATTACCATGAGCCAACTTCTAGAGTCAAGTGACACATCTTGATCCTATCTTTCCCTAGGACCGTCCATGGACTCCATCTCTCTAATGAGATGCACAACAAATCTAACGACAAGGTCTAGGCCTTCACAGTCTCTGCTGGGTACCCTAACCCACTCATTTAGTCTGCTTGAAGCTTTCTATGCTCTTATCTTTCCCTGATTCAAGGTAAAGTACTTTTTCCCCTTTTCCTTGTTCCCAATGTTAGGGCTATTCCCAACCTCCTATTATGGTTTTGTCCCAATAGCCTCACTTTCTTCAATTGGTTTTCCCTTGAGACATTTTGAATTCAGTTGGTGTTTTGTTCCTAGTCATTTGATTTTGCATCGCTTCTTGATTTTCCCTGCTTCTGCTTTCAAGGAGGGGGATCACATTTGGAGCTTCCACTCATTCTTCTACCTCGAGTTTAGGTTCATTAGGTCCAGGATGATACCACAAACTCAATAAAGCCTTCACTACCTATAGTTTCTCTTAGAGGTTGGAGAGTAAATTTTTGTTCTCTAAGTCGACTATTCTTCATGGCCCTATTTAAGAAGAAGAATATGAGAGCTAGTGAGTTCTCAGTTTTACCCCTCTAATTATCTTCAATCCTTTTCTTTTCCTCCAAGGGTGTTTTGGTACTTTCACCTAAACCTCAACCACATTTTATTTTTGGAGGGCCCTAGCAGTGTGGGAAGTATTCATTCGTCCAGCTCGGTGAGACATTGTTGGTATGTATGCCCAGAGATCCAATCATATGATGATTGTAATGGCATATTATATATAAGATTTGGTTAATAATAAAGGCAAGCTTCAAATTCTTTTCATTTCACTCAGCTATGAGATCATGAGTAAACATTATGAATGTCTAAGAATGATAATTACTCGATGATGTATGTCTTCAAGTACGAGACTTGAACAATGAGATCATACAGATGTTAAGAATATGTACATTCTTATTATGTCCCTGGTTGGATGTTACTGTGGAAGGAAGATCGACAATAGTAACACATAAGACTAGAGTGTGTGTTGGTTGATGACAAAATCTCATTAGTCATGATATGTGATATCAAATCAAGCACATAGATACTTGTTAGGGAATAGTGTATCAGACAGAACCACGTTGAGCATGACACATGGAAACCATACATTGTGGTCATAGTCATCTCTCATAGTGCAGGTGGTGGTTGTGGTCCTTAGACCTTAAGAAACTACAATCATCACATGTCATTCGGTTTGTTTTGAAATCATCCATTGTGATCCTGAATAAGGGTTGTCATAAAGGTGATGATTCAGTGCACTGTGACACACGGGGATGACTGTGAGTGATGTAGATGAGATTTGTCCCTCCTACTAGAGT
This sequence comes from Alisma plantago-aquatica, assembly GCA_963693085.1. Classification (NCBI taxonomy): domain Eukaryota; kingdom Viridiplantae; phylum Streptophyta; class Magnoliopsida; order Alismatales; family Alismataceae; genus Alisma; species Alisma plantago-aquatica. Next base: position 387,425,439 of record OY856411.1, on the reverse strand, counting down.
ATGATATCTTCGCCACTTGATAAGAGAGACTGAGAAAAACATGTACGTGCACATGTGAAACGATATATAATATTGAGGTCACATATATAATAGATAGTCTATTCTGGATCAAGGAACATGGATTGAACATTGAGAGGATGACAATTCCATGCCTTGATTTCATTTCAGATATCAGAGACAAAAAAATTAGACAATCACTATAACACCTGACACAGATCATAGGTTGAAGTTTCTCTCCAACTTTCCTAATTATTTGGGTAGCAATGATGTGTGATAGGCACTACTCTTTGATTGTGATGTCATGAATATGTTATGTACATTTGCTTCCAAGATAACATGGAACCTATGGGGTCACTCATAAAGGATACACCTATAAGAGGAATTTCATCATGAATGGTAATTAAATTGATTTCTAAAATGTTTAGGTATTCAATTTAAACAACAGTGGTTGCAAATTGGCAAAATGGATAATTGAACCAATCATTTTAGTGTGTTAGGTCAATAGACCCAAGTTTGGCAATTTTGGACATTGAATCGACCAGTTCAGGAAGTGAACCATTTGGATCATGTCCATGAACCGGCCAACTCATGTTGTGAACTAAGAGGTTGGTGGATGAATTTGATTGATTCGAGGATTTATGTTGACATCAAGTTGTGCATTAAATCTGATAATGATTGCCAATACAACTTTGATTGGAAACATGATGAAATGACCAGTTCACTGGGTGAACCGATCGACTCACATATCAATGGATTGGTTCAATGGTGAACCAGCCATTTCTCCTGTCTTAGGTTGCAAACATTCATGAAATTCTTGTTCCTTCCACTCCCACACAGACTAGGAACCCTGACCCTCCTACAAATAGAGAGGTACTAGGGGCTTCCCAAAGATACAACTCAATTGTCTCTGATAATTGTTGCCTACTCTAGTTGTGGTAACCAATAGAGAGCTCGAGTAAGTCCTACCTGAAAAAGGGAGCGGCAACAAAGGAAAACAATTGTGAGAGAGCAAGTTAGTGACTAGTACACCAACAGGAGGGACAACTCATTTATGTATGTTCTGCAGAATGATAGGAGTTCTAGGTGGTATGTGTGGACTTCCATAGAGGCAAGGAGGATGTTGTCTACCGCTAGGAGGAAAATGTCAGACTGCTGTCTATGGTGAGACCAGGAGCTATTGCATACGTTGTCCCAATGCAACTAGGAGAGCTGCACTACTACAATGAATAATAGTCATTGGACTTGCTCTAGGACTAGGTATGAACTCGTTAAACAATCTTTCCCATTATATAGTTGTTAACGTGATCTTGTTGTTCTGGGGAATATTGATAGATAATTTTTTTTACGCTGCCTACTCTTGTGCCTATATTTCCCTACAGTGGTATCAGAGCCGCATCAATTTACTATATTTTAGGATAATCGATATGATCATATTTTTAGTTTTCATCATTTTTTATTACATACAAAATGAATATTTAAACTTCTTAATGTATATATCTGATCAAAGACCACATATAATCCCAAACTAATGTATATGATATGATATATATACAATTTACACACTTTTTCCTAACGGAGAGTTTTGATGGTAGATGTGTAGCATGGTTATGGCCAATAACCCAAATATCTGTGTGTAGTTGGATGGGTTTTTTTACATATTTTATCTTGATTTGCCTACTAAGCCTCTACCTTTTTCTTCCCAATATAAAAGCATTATTGTTTTCTACCTTTTCTCCCCTTGAATGTAACTCTAGGTTTCTCATTACCATGTAATAATTTTAATAGTAATAGAGTAGTTTCTCAGCGTCAGGAAGGCTGATTATTTCATGTGATGGGTCGGTCGAATGGAGGACCGAGGAGGGAAGGTCGTAGGAGAGTGAATCGACTGGATGGACCCAACTAATTGTTTGGAGGTAACCAGAAATTGGTGAGATCGGAGGCTAGCTGACCTCTTCAGACGACCAATCGATCGGCCCAAAGGTGAACCAAATGGTTTAAGGAATTACAATAGTGTGACCATAACTATCGCTAATGTTTTATGTTTCATGTTTATGTTGTAGGATATAACATGTATATGATGCGTATGTGGTGATTGGATAAAGTAAATGTATGTATAATTACAATCTATCCTCAAATTAATATTAAGTCTTAGATTCTTTCTATAAGAAACACACATGAAAAGCTTGATCGACCAAGCATAGGTTACGCCTAAGCATGGTGCACCATCCATATCATGGAAGTGTGATGGTAGATATGTAGGTTCTACCCAAGCATGTTGCATATCTATCATGTTGGCTTTTGGGTTAGGCTTAACTGGTGTACTTAATGGTATTAAGCACTAGAGGCATGCTAATGAGTATGAAAAGGTGTTGCACATATCACCCATCAAAGAATTGTATAAGATGCAATAGACAAATATTGTCTAACTTGTTGATTGACTATGGACGTTGGAGTTGGCCGGGTAATAGTTGAATTATTTTGGATATTGGCTCACTAGAAGGTTGTACATTGTAATCTTCTAGATTGATATATGAGGGCTATGAATTTGAATAAAATAGTAGGAGCCATATTTAATTAAAGACCTAATAAACATCATGAAATTTTACAAATCAAATCAAATCAAAAATGCATTTTTGGACAAAATTGTAAAAATTCTTTTGTAGAATCATATGGAAACACACAGCAACACCTTTTCTCTATGATCGGTCCTTGAGAAGGACACATTAAAGGGGAACAACTTCCACAACTGGTTCAGGATGCTAAGAATTATTTTCACACAAGAGAACAAGCTCTATGTCCTGGAGACACCAGGGTTAGATGAACACCTTCCCAATGCACCTAAGGAAGACATGGATTCTTATAAGAAGCATATTGAAGATGTCGTTGATGTCAAGTGTCTTATGTTTTCCTCCATGAACTATGAGTTGCAAAGGTAGGACAAGAACATGAATGTAACTAAGATAGACACACATCTTAAGAACATGTTCTAGGATCAGAAAGACAGGAGAGATACGATGTCTCCAAGGAGTTGCTCAAAGGTAACATGTCAGAAGGAAATCCAGTAGGTCCTCATGTGTTGAAGCTCATTGCATATGTGGAGAACCTATCTATACTGAGATTCCCCTTGGGTCATGAGTTGGCCACTGATGTGATTCGCAGTCTCATCCAGAGTCATACAGTCAGTTTGTCATGAACTACAATATTAATGATTTTGACAAACCTTTGACAGAGTTACTAGGCATGTTGAGAAAATTTGAGGCACAAATGAATAAAGACAAGCCCAAGTTTGTTATGATGGTCAAAAAGACAAAGGGAAAGTCTAAAGGCAAAGGCAAAGCTAAGAAGAGTTCTAAAGCTGGTCAGAAGATCAATTCTTGAGATCTCAAGGCAAAAGGAGGAGTAAAGAAGGGTGGCAAATGTCACCATTGTCACCAGGATGGACACCGAAAAAGGAATTGTCCTCTCATCCTAGAGGAACTAAAATAGAATAAGGAAGAGGCGGGGGCCTATACGTCAATTATAAATGTTATAAGATAAATTTGATTACTTCTTCATCTTGGTATGTGATACCGAATGTAGATCTGACATGCGTGGATGTGCAAGATCTGATAAGAAGTAAAACCTTTATGAAAGGACAATCGATGGACTATGATGAGAAAGAGTTGTTGCAGCTTCAATTTGTATTTAGAATTTATCTTAGCCCGTTGGACATATAATAGAGTTATTTGAATTATTATTTCATTATGCCAATAAATAGAAACATTTTACTTTATGCATCTTGTATGGACAAGGGTGATTATAAATAAAGAGTTGTTAATGCTTCTATTACAATGATGTGATCCTGTATGGATATGCCCCAAACATCGAATAATCTTTATATGAAAGGATCTACAGCTCAATGTTCATAATGTGAATACCAAAGGATTATAACTGATAACTCAAACAATTGATAGCATTGTGTCTATTGCACACATATGAGAAGTGTATTTCTAGAATTCATATTGATGTTTGTCTAGACTCTTTTGGTTATTAAATCAATAAGAGATATGGAAATATTATACATGAGAAACATGACAAGCCACCTCTCACTAGGTGTAGTGGGAGAATAAACATTATATCAGAAAATGTACATAATGATGTACAAAGGCCTTTGGAATGAAATCTATAGATAATTTTTGATACTTCATTCATTTTACTGTTAATATTATGATATGTACTCATTAAATACAAACCTCTTGAAGTGTTCAAGGAGATTACATGTATGAAGCACACTACTTCCTCAAAATTATAAGGATACTTTGATATGATTAAAGGTTGAAATACTTTACAGGAAAAGTTTGAGATCCTTCTAGAGTCAATGTGACAGTGTATCACATTTAAGTCCACATAAACATAATGATGTGTCAGAAAGAAGGAATAACATCATGATGAGTCATGATATAATTATAATTTACTCTAATCTTATAATTTCCTTAAAGAAATATGCTAAACACTAAAATAATGTACCGTCCAAAATGGTTCTAAAAACATCAAATGATATATGATATAGGAATGTTCTGATATGTCTTAAGAATTGAAACCTATATGAAGAAAATAGTTTCTTATAAGGTTCAATCACATAAATGTTAATTTTTTGAACATTATTTATATCAAACCAATAACACAAGTTTTTATTGATGGATGCTTGAGTTCCATTGGAATCACTAGGATTACATAGAACTCAAAAGGTTCAAATTCAACACAGGACATTTGAACTATAGGAGGAATAGTGAGAGCATATAGAACCACAAGTAGTTGATAGTTCTGGTAGAACACGTCTAAGATTAAAAGATTGTGAATCCTATAACTTAGATAAGTTATGAGTTGGTCATAAGATGATGAGCCAACATTCAACTAAAAATTATTGAGGGACCAGAGTCTAAGTAATGGCTTGAGTCCATTATATCCAGAATGGAATCAATGAACGCCTATAAGGTACGACCTTGGTGATGCCACCTAGAGGGGTAAAACACAAAAGGTGCAGTTGGGTTTTCATAAGGAAGACCAAATGGATGACATAGAGAATATATTGGTTGAAAGGTTTTTCAAATCAGTTCAAAGTGTTGAACATGATGATATCCCTTTACTGATATATACACTTGTTATTACAGCTTGTTGAGACTATCTGATTTGGCATATGAAGTTTAAAACCACATTCCTTAATAGGAATAAATAAGAGGATGTGTATGTGATAGGGCCTAAAGGTTTTATAAATCTATTAATGCAAATAAAGACTATAAGCTACAATGGTCAATCTAGAGATTGAAACAAGCATCTCAAATCTGGAATCTTTCATTTGACAAGACAGTCAAAGAGTTTGACTTTAATCAAGATAAAAGATAAAATATGTGATTACAAAAGATTTAGTGGGAGCACATACATATAAAATATTCTACATTTGAAGAGGAATAACAGTTCAATACTGAGTATTGAAACCTGGCATGGAAATTACCTTCATCATGAAGGATTAGGTTAAACTTCCTATGTGATAGGAATTGAGATCTATAGAGATAGTTCTAGAAAGTTTCTAAACCTAAATACGAGCACATATATTGGCAAGATGCTAAAAGGGTTCAAAATGAAGGATTTTGTAAGAGAGAAACTATCCATATAGATGGGATCAATCTCTCAAGAATTCGATGTTCCAATTCTTGTTAAGAATGGAAGAGATACCATATGCATTCACATTTGTATCTATGTACAATATTGTGTACTCATCACATTATCTTGTATGTGTTGGGCATGACAAGAAGATTTTAGTCATAACCCATGAAGGTCATTGGAATGCCATAAACAATGTTTATTAGTACTTGAGAAGCATTAAAGGATTTGTTTCTATAATATGGTAATAAGGAAGAGTTGGATGTAAAGGGTTACATTGATGCAAGCTTCCAAAAGGACAGAAAAATGATCACAATATAAAGTGTATGTTTAATCTTAGTGAAGAGTTATTAGTTGGAAATATTTCCAAACTAATAGACCATTAATTTAAAAATGCTACAAATAGAATCCAAGTATCCATGTGTTGAGAACACAAGAGTGGATACTATATGGATCTAGAAGTTCATATGCGTGAACTTACAGATCTTCCAACCATTAATGACACTATAGAGATACTATTCCAAACAATGGAGCTACTGCTAGGCAGGGAATGTCAGATAGCTTATTACAGAAATTCCATCTCATACAGTGAAGAGATGTGAAACATGAAATATACCAACTACAACAAAATGTTGCTAACCCACAAGATTGGCACTTGCACAACAGAAACATAATGGACATATTTTGATCACTATGAATAAGATTTGTGGGTGATTCACTCTAAGTGTAAATGGGAGTTTGTTGGTATGTATGCCTAGATACCCAATCATATGATGATTTTAATAGCATATTATATAAAATTTTTGGTTAATAATAAAGGCAAGCTTCCAATTCATTTTTTTTTTCACTCAGTTATCAGATTATGAGGAAACATAATGAATGCATAAAGGATGATCAATGAAGTATATTTTCAAGTACGCGACTTAAACAATGAGATCATGAGGATGTTAAGGGTATGTACATTCTTATTATGTCTATGGTCGAATGTTACTATGGAAGGCAGTTAGGCAGCAGTAATGCATAAGACTAGAGTGTGTGTTGGTTGATGACAAAATTTCATTAGTCATGATATGTGATATCAAATCAAGCACATAGATACTTATTAGGGAACAATGTATCAAACAGACCCACCTTGAGAGTGACACATGGAAACCATATATGGTGGTCATAGTCATCTCTCATATTGAAGGTGGTGATTGTGGTTCTCAGACCTAAAGTGACTACACTCATCACATGTCATTAGGTGTTCTTTGACACCATCCACTGTGATACTAAATAAGGGTTGCCATAAAGGTGATGTTTGGGTGCAGTGTGACACATGAGGATGACTATGACTGATATAGATGGGATTTTTCCCTCCTACAGGAGTATGATATCCTTGACACTTAATAAGTGAGATTGAGAAAAGCATGTCCATGCACATGTAAAGCAACATATGATATTTAGGTCACATATATATCAGTCATCTGCTCTTGATCAAGTAATATGAATTTAACATTAAGAGGATGATGACTCCTTGCATCTAGTTCATTCTAGGTATCAAAGACAAAGGAATTAGACAATCACTATAACACCTGATGCAGATCATAGGTTGAAGTTCTTGATTATTTGGTAGCAATGATGTGTGACTAGGCACCGCTCTTTTCTTGTTATGTCATAAATCAGTTATGGACATTCACTGCCAACATAACATGGAACCTATGGGGTCACACAGAAAGGATACACCTAGAAGAGGATTTTAATCATGAATGATAACTAAATTGATTGATAAAGTGCTTAGGTATTCAATTTAAACAACATTGGTTGAAAATTGACTAACTAGACAACTGAACTGACCGCTTCAAGTGTTGAACTGATCATTTTAGTCTGTTAGGTCAATAGAACTAATTTTAGGAATTATATACATTGAGCCAACCGGTTCAGGAAGTGAATTGATTGGTTCGGGTCCGTGAACCGGCCAACTCAGATTATGAACTGAGCGGTTGGTGGATTAATTCTATTGATTCAAGGATTTGTGATGACGTCATTTTGTGCATTAAATAGGATACTAATTGTCAATAAAATTACAATTGGAAAACCTAATGAAACAATCGGTTCACTACATGATCATGCCAACCAATTGGTTCTTTGGTGAACCGATCATTTTGCCTATTGTAGTTTGTAAAAATTCATGAAATTTTGGTTCTTTCCACTCTGACACAGAGTGGGAACCCTGACCCTAGCCTTACTATAAATAAAGGGATATTGGGGGCTTCCCAGAGACACAACTCAATTGCTCTGACAATTCTTGTCCTCTCAGTTGTGGTAACTAATAAAGAGCCCGAGCAAGTCCTACCAGATAAAGGGATGGAAATCAAGGGAGAGTTATTTTGGGGGATGAAGTTGGTGACTAGTACACCAATGGGAGGGATAACTCCTTCTTTGTTCTAGAAGAATGACATGAGTTCTAGGTAGTTCATGTGGACTTCCATAGAGGTGAAGAGGTTGTTGTCTAATGCTAGGAGGAGAATGTTAGACTTCTATCCATGGGGAGACCAAGAGCTGTTGCGGATGGTGTCCCAGTGCAACCAAGAGAGTTGCACTACTACAACTAGGAATAATCATTGGACTTGATCCAAGACCATGTATGAACTTGTTAAGCCATCCTTCCCAATATATAGTTGTTGATGCAATCTTTTTGTTCCGTAGAATATGGATAGATACATTTTTATTTTTGATGCCTACTGTTGTGCCCATATTTCCCTACAAACACTACCTGGTTGTGTATTTTCATGTATACATGGATTTTCTGTATTTTTAGATTGGTTGATATTCCAAAATTCATACTAAATTACATATAGATTAAAAAAATAAAATTAATTATTTCTTGAATCAAAAAATTTAATCTATCTGTTGGTTCTTGACTTCATCATCTGATTCTAATCTTATAAATATATTATTTTAAAGGATTTTTCTAATTGGTTCAATTTTCTAAAATTTGTAACTAATAATTACAAGCCAGAAAAATAAAGTAAAATATGTTGTGAACTCAGAAAAATATAATCTACAAGATGATGCACTTTAGATAACCTAATTCAACAATAACAAAGAGGTGAATTTTTAGTGTTTATACAGTTAATGTAAACCTAATCCTACTTCTGCATATATGATTAATAGGTTCTTTGAGACATAGGCTTGGATCTAGGACTGACTTTGAACTTATGTAGACTACATGTGAGATATGCTTGCATCTCATATTATTCCTTTTGAGAAGTAAACCTACTTTCTCTTTCTCTTGAATAAACTAGCCTACTCATGTTCTCTCTCTTCATGGGATTTATTTCATATGGAAGATTCTATTTTAATTTTCATCTTGTTGTCAACTTACTCTATTGAATATTGTTTTGGATCCTTATTTATATATTGTTCATTTTTTCCCTTGTGAAGATCTAATTTTAATGTTGTGGACTATGAATTGTGGAAGTGTTGGAAGATTATATATAGGTCCTCTGACCCCGTTGATATCATTTTGATGATTTTATCCCTTATTTGTGATTGACTACACTTTATCTTGCTTGTCCAATTTGCATTGGTGGTTGGCTATTCATAATTATAAGTAGTGACACCATATAGGCATTGGGTTTTATTCCCCTGCCAAACACTGGGTTTTATTCCCCTACCACCACACTAAGGTTTTAGTCCTCCTGCAATTTATTATATTTTGGACACTGAGGTTTTAGTTCTCCTGTGAGATATTATATTTTGGACAGTGTGGTTTTAGTCCTCCTGCCATGCATTAGGTTTTAATCTCCTACAAATTATTATATTTATTTGGCACTGAGGTTTTAGTCCTCATGTCCTTGGTATGGAATACATATGAATTCCAAATGTACTTTATAGTTTATGCTAGTCTGTTTATTACTCACCATGCAACTTTTTATGCTTTTTGATATTATTATTGTGACATTGTTTAAAGGCAAGAAAGCTCTTTTGTTTATCATCACATTTTGGTAATCATATTCTTTTGATACCCACTAGCTTGTATTTTCTTTTTCTATAGGAATCTTTGTTTACTTGACATCCTTTACTCCTTATATTTCTCAATCTATATTTTATATGCACATACCAACATTTTTTTGATGCATCTACTTTTCTCCTTTTGCTAGGGTATGCTTCCAACCCCATGTGTAGGATTTGAAAGACTGGACTAGGTGACATGGAGCTGCTAGGTGAAGCTCTTTGGGAGATAGAGTTGAGATAGTTGGATATCCCTATACTTAGGTCAATATGTTGTAATTCTCTTGTAAATAATATACTACATTTTAGATGATGATGTACATTTGTAAAAATTGAATACAGTCATGAAAATATTATTCTACTACTATAATCTAGTTATTATTGTATACCATCATTTGAGGGGGGAAATGCACACCTTTTCCATCATAACTTTTGAGGGTGTTTGGAATAGATGGTTCATTCATTAAATTAAAGTAGGGAGTGGATCCTCTATCGGGTCCCACTCCTTACAAGATGGTATCAGAGCCCATAGTAGTTAGATTTCTGAATATTTCAATTTTATCTCCCTAATTAGAACCCTTACCTTACATAGTCACCCTCTAAGTGATATGTGTACCCTAGATTTGACCTATGAATTTCATGAAATGATGGAAGTTTTATATAGGATCATATGAGGTACAAATGAGTAAGCCCTGATGTCATGAAATCATAGGTGATCATACTGTATAATCTTGGTTATGGTTACAGGGTATGATCACCTAAGGTCATTTCTTAGGTGATCTTAGGTGATCATATCCTATAATATGGGTAATGATTTTTGTCTTATGATGGATTGGGGTAATGAGGATTTTAGTGTAGCATGATAATGAGATCTTAACATGGAGAAAAAAATTTGTGACTTAGTTCCTGGATCGAATTTGAGCTCATCTTTGATTTATTTCGCATGATTTCTTGAAAAAAAAACTTGTTTTCATTTATAAAACTGTATGTACAAAAAATTTCTCTGATCGGATCGATGTTTTCTTGAACTATGTCATAATGAAGAGATGTATGAACTAATGATAAGGAAACCCTATTATAACCCTAGCTTTGTGCATGAAGTGATGAGTAGGAACAAATGTCTTGTGATAAAGGTTTAGGTGACATACCCTTTCTACCCTATGACTTTCCACTTTCTCATGGGAACCTTAGGGTTGCTAAGTTAGAAACCCGAGGACCTGGAACCCAACCCTAGGTGGGTGTAACTTGTTCGTAGGATAAATGATTTATGAACCACATAAAACCTTAATAATATTTACAACTAAGAAAATACATAAGTAACCCTAGTATGTTGATGTTACTTAGCTTGATTTATAAGGTTGAACCTTTTAAGCAGTGGATTATAGGTGGTTGATAATGCATGTATGATTATATTTTGAGGATGAAATCCTCTTTAAGGGGTGGATTGTTATAATGTCCCAAAACCAAGAATTTTATCCTATTCCTTAGTTAGGAAGATATATGTTTGGTTTCTTAAATTTGACCAAACAAGAATAAAGATATACCTTAATGGAATTGGTTTGCACATTAAGTGGCATAAGGACATGTAATCAACATCCCATATTAACAAAATAACATATATATGAGCTAACATGTAAATAAGTTCATTAAAATACCACATACGTTTCCTTTTCTAACTAATGGGCACATAATGGCTAAAATATATTTAATATTCTTAAGGTACCTTATTTAAATAAATATTGAATTAATGCACTTAACAGGGAATAAGTTTGAAATAGAAATTTGTCTATAACAATATAAAGAAACTCTTCTGGTAGAAATATCAAGACAGTGGGACTCAATTAATATATGTTGACAACAAAGTTGAAGAAATTTTATAAAGATATAGTGGTTATGACACTAGATCCACATTGTATAAGAACACATAAAAGAAAGTCCCAAAAGTGAAATATAATTCAAAAATTGTGTTCCTTGGGTCATAATTAGCTACGGTACCGAGTTTCAACCTAATTAAACAAGGGTTTCTATCCCAATTTAACTAAAGAAGAAATCCTTAAGAATGTATTTACAATATTAATCAGACTTTAACTTGATTGGTTTTATTTGCCAATTTTTCTATCACGTTATGCTTTCTCGGTTTGCCTATAATGTATAAGTCACATGGTTTATTTACAGTTTCATTTTTCCATCACGTGGTTTGTTCGTGTCACACACATACACGATTTCGTCACCTACCTCTTGCCCTTTTTAGAAGTAAGACGCACAATAAAGGCTTTCCTTCTCCAAATATTTCTCTTATTTTTTTTTGCCTAGATTCCTCTTTTTTCTCTACTTTCCTTTTCCTCATCTCCATTACCCCCTACCGAACGCAATGGTTATATAAATGATAGGGTTTAGGGAATCCTCGAATAAAATCCACTCCCTGACACCTCTTCCCATATTCATCCCATGTTCCCTACCTTTTGCGCCCTTCCTCACCTCCACGGGAAATAGGACCTCCTCCAAACCCTCCCAATACCATCAAGCCACCTTTTGGAGTCGATCAATGTGGCGTGTCTTGCTCCTATCTTTCCAGAGGACCATCCACAGACTCCATCTCTATAATGAGATGCATGATGACTTGGGCGATGAGGTCGGGGCATTCATGGTCTCTACTGAGTACCCAAACCCAGTCATTTAGCTTGCTTAAAGCTTTCTATTTTCTTGCCTTTCCCCAATTCAAGGTAAAGTAGTTTTTCCCCTTCTCCTTGTTCTTGTTTTGTTATGACTGTTCACAACCTCCTACTTTGATTTTGTCTCAATAGACTCACTCTCTTCATTCATGTCTCTCTTGAGACATTTTGAACTTAGTTGGTGTTTTGTTCCTAGTCTTTTGATTTGGTATTGCTTCTCAAGTTTCCCTCCTTTCTCTTTCATGGTGGGGGGTCATGTTTGGAGCTTCCACTCATTCTTCTACCTCGAGGTTAGGCTCACTAGGTCAAGGATGATCCCACGAACTCAATGAAGCCTTCACCTCATGTAGTTTCTCTTGGAGGTCAGAGTTTGAGTTTCTATGCTCTAGTTTGACTGTTCTTCACAGCCTACTTGAGAAGAAGAAGATGATGAATGTTGGCGAGTTCTCAATTTTACCCCTCTAATTCTCTTCACTCTTTTGGTTTTCCTTCAAGGGTGATTTGTTACAATCACCTAAACCTCAACCACACTTTATCTCTAGAGGGCCTTAGACGTGTGGCAAGTATTCATTGTCCAGCTCAATGAGACACTACCTAGTTGTGGATTTTCTTGTATACGTGGATTTTCTGGATTTTTGGATTGGTTGATATTTCCAAATTTCCTATTGAATTACTTATAGCTTAGAAAAATAAAATAAAATACTTCTTAGAATTAGAAAATTATAATCAATATAATGTTTCTTATTTCATCATCTGATTCTAATTTTATAAATATATGATATTAAAGTATTTTCCTAATTGGTTAGGTTTTATAAAATTCATAACTAATAATTTATAAGCCAGAATAATAAAATAAAATATATTATGAACTCAAAAAAATATAATCTACAAGATTGTATACCTCAGATAACCTAATTCAAAAATAATAAACATGAAAATTTTAGTGTTTATACAATTCATGTAAACCTAACCCTAATTCTACATATACGAATAATAGGTTATTTGGAGACCTAGGCTTGGATCTAGGACTAAATTTGAACTTATGTAGACTACATGTGAGGTATGTTTGCATCCCATATTATTCCTTTGGTGCAATAAACCTACTTTCTCTCTCTCTATTGAATAAACTAGCCTACTCCAATTCTCTCTCTTTAGAGGATTTATTTAATGTGAAAGATTCTATTTTGATTTTATATCTTGCTCTCAATTTACTTTATTCAATATTCTTTTGGATCCTCATTTATATCTTGTTCATTTTTTTCCTTGTGAAGCCCTAATTTTAAAGTTGTGGACTATTAATTGTGGAAATGTTGGAAAGCTTATTTATGGGTTATGTGGTCCCATTGATATCATTTGGATTATCTCATCCCTTATTTGTACTTGACTACACTTTATATTGCATGTCCAATTTGCATTGGTGATTGACTATTCATAACTATAAGTAGTGACACCATATAGGTATTGGGTTTTATTTCCTTGCCAGGCACTGGGTTTTTTATTCCCCTACCACTGCATTGATATTTTAGTCCTCCTGTGACATATTATATTTTGGGTACTAAGGTTTTGGTCCTACTGTCATGCACTAGGTTTTATTCCCCTACACAATATTACATTTATTTGGTATTGAGGTTTTAGTCCTCCTGCCCTTGGTATGGGACATGTATGGGTTCCTACCCTATTTTTTAGTGTATGCTAGTCTATTTATTACTCACCATGTAACTTTTTATGTTTTATGATATTATTATTGTAACATTGTTTGAATGCAAGAAAGCTCTTTTGTTTATCATCTCATTTTGGTAGTCATATTATGTTGCCACCTACTTGGGTTGTACTTTCCTTTCCTATGGGAAGCCTTATTTACTTGACATCCTTTACTCCATATATTTCTCAGTCCATATTTTATATGCACATATCAGCATTTTGAGCAAGCATCTACTTTTTTTCTTTTATTGGGGTATGCTTCCAACCTCAGGTGTAGGACTTAGAAGACTGGACTTGGTGACATGGACCTACTAGGTGAAGTTCTAGGAGAAATAGAGTTGACATAGCTAGATATCCCTCTACTTAGGTCCATATGTTGTAACTTTCTTGTAAACCCTATACTATATGGGGGGTGATGATAAACATTTGTAAAAATTGAATATAGTCATAAAAATATTATTCCGCTACTATAGTATGGTTGTTATTGTATACCAACATTTGAGGAAAAAAATGTACACCTATTCCAACATACCTTTTGAGGGTTTTTGGAATAGATGGTTCATTCCACAAAATAAAGTAGGGAGTGGATCCCCTATAGGATTCTACTCCTTATAGTAATTTGCTTGCTGACTGCCTAAAGATGGTGCTACCACTGATAATCTCAGATAAATAAGGAGCTTTCATATCAGGGAGAAGTATCAACAACTGCACCCTGCTAGCTATGGAGTTCCTATTAGACTTCAACGTCAAGAGGGGACATAAGAAAATCTATATAAAATTGGATGTTTCCAAAGCCTACGATAGTGTGAGGTGGAAGAAGCTCTGGTGGGTGATGGAACAGCTGGATTTAGGAGAAGTGGATGTCATGGATGAAGAAGTGTGTGGGAACAACCAATTTTTCTATGTTGGTGAATGGCACACCTAATGGCATCTTCAGATGGTCGATGGTATTGGGCAGGAAGATCAGTTGTCCCCCCTTCTATTTACCATTATCATGGAATACTATTCCAAATTGGTGAACAAAGCAATAGAGAAGAAAAAGATAGGTAGCTACACATTCCATGGAACTAAGGTTTTGAACCACCTCATATTTGCAGATGATGTCCTCGTGTTACCAGAGGCCAATCTTGGATATCTACAAAACCTGAAGTATCTACTAAAGGGTTTCAGGGGAACAAACATGCCTCAAGATAAAAGATAAGAAAACTCAGCTCTTTACATCAACTAACTATGAGGAGATAAGGGAATTAATCAAAAGCATACTGGAAATTGACATTAGTGTTCTACCCATAAGGTACATGAGCTTTCCTCTAGATGAAGGCAATCTCAATGTGAGTGACTTTACGGAATGCTTGGACAGGCTGGAAGAAATGATAGGGAGGTGGTCCATCATGAAGACCTCTATGGCAGGGAGGATAACACTAGTCCAATCATCTATTGAAGGCCTCCTGATCTTCTAGGCCCATTAAGGGGAAATACCCAACACTGCCTTAGAAAGAATGGGAGCAACTATTTTGAAATTCATATGGGAAAGCAACAACCACCTGATGAAGTTTAGTAGATTGCCAGTGACCAAGGAGGAAGGGGGAGTAGGCTTGAAGACCCCAAAAGAGATCGCTTACTGGGGGATGATCAAACAGATCATCAAGTATCTGAAGTGTGAATATATGTGGGTAGGATGGATGAGGAAGAGGTATCTTAAGGGCCTAGATTATGTCCCAAATACCAAGGAGGGGTATTCACGAGTTATCAACAGGATGACCACCGTGTGAAAGTTCATCAAGAAAGCTATCTACAACAACGGAGGAGGGATATGGAGCCTAACTGGATGGAAGAAGACACTTGGGAGCTTATCCAAGCTAGAGGGGATAGTTAGTGTGTCACGAAGTATATATGGGCAGAGTTTGAAGTTCCCAAGTGGAGCATGTGTCTCTATCGTTCTACCCATGAATCTCTCCCAACGCTTGATATGGTTCAGAAATGGTACAAGGATATTACACCTACATGTCTATTACACAAAAGTGAAATAGAATCCCATGGCCACTTATTAGATCATGTAGATATATGAGGATAAGATATTGGAGTCAGACACTAAAAAGATGATGTTCAACAAAAGAAGGTTGAAAAGCACAAAGGATATGATCATGCTCTTGGGGAAGAGCACCGAAAAGGAGAGAATAAATGAACTAATGATCCTATCAGCAATCTACTTCTATACTAGGAAGGAAAGGAATGAGAGGAAGCACTCCAACAAGATGAGGGAGGAGGAGAATCTAGCATCAAACATATGCAAAGTAATCTCTGGTAGAGTGCATGTATAGAAGATGGGTAGTTATGGGGTGAGTATCTTAGTGCTATGGACTGCTTTGTAATTTGACCCAAAATTTCTTTGAGGCTTTGGAATAAAATTTACCAAATTCCAATGTCTCTATATCAATTAGGTTTGACTTGGTCAGATGACATTTGGAAATGTGCTTTGTGTTGTTCAATGGTTTGAAGAGAGTTAGAATGAATATTTTTGAACTCTTCAAATCGAACTAATTTGTTGGGTTTGATTGAACTTTATTGATCCCAATAAAAAACCGTGCTCTTCATGTGTTATCTTTGAGTATCCTCTTCATTGGGTGCAGCTTTGCCAACAATGTGTGTGGTTGCGCCCGAAACCTTTGTATTATCTTTGTTGCTTTGTATTAAAGGATAACTTCATAAAAAGCACCTCTCGTGATTTCCCCACTATCATCTTTTTAACATATGTACTAGGGTGGAAATACGCTTCACAAATTGACGCACACAAAAATTTCAATACCAACAATACATATTGCATGCTTGGTTAACATGTGTAAGAAAATTTAATTTATTTCTTAAAATATCTACGATATGGAAATGTTGTTGTTTTATTTAAGGACGCATAAACAGCCCTCTTGAATGACTGAGGTCTTAATCAAAAGTTTCCTATAGATATCTCACGAGCTCATACTCAACTTAAATTCAAGTATATGAAAATAATGGGCTTTTTCCTCTCAATAGCATATCGTTCTCGACAATTACTCCCAACCCCTATAGTGGTGATTCAAAACAACTCTCTTGAGAACGAAATCCAAAGAATCCCTAATCATTTGTAGACAGATCCAAACAAAAGCCCGATAAATCAATTAATTCCAAGAAACTATCTACAGTGAATGACGTCAGAATCTGATTAGAATGAGCTCAATTAGATGAGAGGCGTCATAATTATAATTTTTTATCATGCATAATAATGGCAACAGATAACGACAGTGGCTTGTTCGTTTGAAAACAAATTAATAACATTTTGGTGCAAAAATATAAGTGTGGAAACTTCTGAGAAACTACCTTAAAATATAATTCAAATATATGAAACTCATATAAGATTCTAATGACATGGTGTCCTTCGATAATGAAAAGGTATCGGCTCTGTTTGTTCTGCCGGTAAGCCTGCGGCACGGTAAATAATTTAGATATGGTAGTGTTTGTTAGACCGTTAGAAGGATATATAAGCTGCCGCATGGCTTAGTTAACCGAAAAATCATCAGTTAACGTGCCGCTCCAAATCTTCACGGCAGGAAACTGATTTATTTGCCGCCGATGTAAGTTTTCCATATAACCCCTCTAACAAATTCGGCGATGCATGTAACAATATTTATATTCATGGTATAATAGACTTTTTACAAATATAGAACGATTGCTTATTTGTGTACCAAACAAAAGACACCTTACCATCAGATTAATTTGTCGTTGTTACAAACAACAGTTATCTAATACAAAGTTAACATACCATTGGTTAATTTACCGGTGGCAACTAGACTTGCTACGACGGTGTACCAAACACAGCCATCATCATTGTTCTTATATTATTTAGGAAAAAACGATCCGAGCTGGTCGTCCTCCACCCTATCACCGACTCGCCGAGAAAAGATGACTGTAGACACACATGGACAAAGAGGCGAGAGGCAAAATGAAACCTAAACCACTGCTGGGCCGTGGACTTTCACCCGATCCACCAGCATCTCCTCCAACCATTCCCATCGCCAGTTCTGCGTACAAAGGATGACCACTGACCGACCAGTTCAGTGCCACAATCCGGCCTCGACATGGCATGGCATGTTAATCACCAAAATGGCCACAATAGAAAGCTAAAATCAAATAAACTGTACAAACCGCCGCGCGCAACCTGTTTATGTAGAAACCAGGGTGTCGAGAGAAACAGAACAGATATGATGTGCGAGTTATTGTTCTGTGGTCAACTGATATAAATATACAGATTATCGCTGCCTGTGCCTTTTTTGTTTGGTTAAACTTGAAACGACAAAGACAGATAGCTTCAGAATTATGGTTGCATGGCCATCTGGGCAGCAAGTAGACTTGTTTACTATTTTGTTTACAGCTGAGAATTGATAACCATTCCAGTAAAACGAAGATCAAAGCACAAATGATGATGACAGATGACATTTCCTGCACTAAATTTGGGCCCGTTTGGTTGGGCAGCACTCAAATGTGTGCGGATCCAACCCACAACAGTGTTTTACAACTTTTTCGTTTGGTTGAGTGCAGGCTCAACCCGCACCCCGAAAACCAACCCACACCTTCCGTCCGGCCCAATACAAAATTGAGGGATAGAAACTGCACCCCATTAGGCCGCGGTTCGTTTTCCACGGGACGTAGCGCGCTAGGGCTACCGCTGCCCTCTTCCGTCCCCTCGACCGTTCTCTATTGCTACTGCTACTTCATTTGTCCGGCAACAGCAAGACTTCCCCCTCGTTAATTCTATGGCGTCGAAGCCTCCTCCTGATTAACTCAGCTGCCATAGATCACTAATTGCTCGGCTTTTACAGCGTCGCAGGCCGTGAAGCATCCCCGACGGGCACTGAGAAGGTGTGTTTCCGATGAACAACTTTCCTTCCCAAAATCATTTTGCTGGCGTTCCTTCTCTTCGTGTTAGGCCCTCTTCTTCATTTAAAGGCCCTGTTTGGTAGGGTGTAAACACAGATTTTATTTGGTTAAACGAAATTAAACTCAACAAGTTTGTCTGCATGTGTTTGGTTATACGGTCCATACCTGTTGCGGCATTACGGAAAGTTGATCAGCGTGACTGCATGTATGAGCCCAGGATGCACGTCACGGTGTAAATTTGCATGGCCTGATGACCATACATGGCTTTGGCGCAGGATGCATAGCACGAAAGAGCTGTAGTAATCTGAAGCGAGAAAAAATAGGAGAGGCAACCGTACCGTACCGCGCCCTAAAACGAATTCACCCAACTTCACTCCAATACACCCAACCAAATACAATTATTTTTTGAATTCTGATCATTTGTCTGTTAAGAAAATGGACCACATCCTACCAAACAGGTAGCCTTCTTCCCCTTCATTTTCTTTGTGGCTATTTTGGGCTTCTCGGTTTCGACCTCTCCTTGTCTTATGGGGTTTTTCATTGGATTTCTCTTCCGTCGTTCTCGTATCTCGATCGTCGTCCTAGTTTTAGTAGGGGCGAGAAGATCGGCTGCTTCACCCTCACGTGGTCTTCTTAGGTGGAGGGTCGGGCGGGGGTAGTTTGGTAGGTGTTTGACTTCCCTGTTTTCTGGTGTTACAGATGGAGTAATGCGCACAAATTGCCAAGTGAATTCCTTTCCTCTATTGAGCCACAACAACACCACCTCCTTCCTCCTCCTTTAAAGGTTAACTCTTGGGTTTTCTTTTTTTCCTCCCTTCCTACCAGAGAGGGTCAGGAAGCTACCGTAACCTCAATAATTTGACCCAGCTATATGGACAGAACAGGGGACAGAGAACTAGCATTGAGTTCCTGAACAAGATTAGTTTTTTAATATGTTGTTCCTTATACATATCAGAGAATATAACAAGAAGAAAGAACTGAAGTCTCACCTGAAAATATTTCACCTTGACTTAGCAACTTGATCAGAATACGAGGAACCCAACCCCTTTTTATCATATTTTAATTATGTTATTACTACTGCTTTCGTTTCGATTTTCCCCTTGATTTGGATTGTAAGTACGTGTCTCAACCCTCAGTTGCCATGTGAATTGTTAAATCGAACTTCAAGCATATAAGATACATACCACCCCATTGGATTTTACATTCACCATTACATAGGCACTGCTATCAACACTGATTAAATCCAGGCCCATTGGATTGTTAATTCTCACCCAAGATTTTCAAATATCTAACCAGCTGCACAATCTTTTCATGAACTGGGTAACTGATTCATAACTTTATTGACTCTAGAACTACGAAGATCTGAAACTCTGTAGCAATGTATATGTTTTCCCATTTTGTTTGGAATGTCCTTGGATTTAATAGACCATGTTGTTTCCCAATATTGTCCACGATTACTAGACTCATGGTCCCCATTATCATGTTTCCTTTCATTCCATGATGGTTACTGACATATTTGTTTTAATATATTTTAATTAATCAATCAGCTCTCACGAGGACAAGTTAGAGAGAATTCATCAACAAATATCATGAGTATATTGCTACATATTTTGATTTAAATACATATAGGAACTGACCAGGTTTGAACTTACAAGTTTAGTCTAGAAGACATAAACTGAGCTTACAAACCAAGCTCATGGTGATTTTTTAGACCATGTAGAAACCTCTTAAGTTTATAAATGAAGGAGACCACATGGTTGCTGCATATATTTTGATCTCCTCATATTTTAATGTAGGAAGGCATCTTGGATATCGAGAATACCGTTATTGAAGAATTGTGTGTGTACGAAGGTATCTTGGATATTACTACGGTCTTCTCTTTCTTACATGAATCAATTTATCTGTATTTATATTGCGCTTACCATGCTTATAACTTACTACCGGCCTCCCTTTTTATTTGAATCAATTTATCTATATTTATATTGGGCTAGTCAACAACAAACAAGGTTAGATACCTTTTTAGCCTACTGTAAAACCATATAATGATGTCGTTTTTAATCATACAATGACCCCTGTCAGAGGACAGATATATCAACTAGTGCTTGCTGGTTTGTTGTTAATGCTTGTTGGTCTACATTTTGTCTGTTATTGGTCTATTGTTAATGGTCGCAGGTCTGCTGTTAAAGCTTGCTGGTTTCATTCTTACAGAGTATTTTCACAATATGCCCTTCATTACAGTAGGTTTCTTCACTGTTGGTAATACTAAAAATGTATTTTTTAATTAAACTTTGTTCTTTTTCTTTTCTTATGTAGTTGTTGCTGATTTGGTAACGTGATAGTGGTAGAGGAACACAGGAATAGAGCAGACCAGAATTTTAAAATTCTGGTGACATTACATCGTATGGTTGAGTAATTGAGATGAATTTAGCCTATGTATTTTGCACAATACTCTTAGAGTCCGTGACTTGGTGACCAGCCATCAAGATGTATATCAGTTTGTTTGTGGGATTAAGTAACTGGGACTATGAGTGTGTCACAAACACGGTGTAAGCAATATGATGAGGAGCACTGTCTACTTCATTTTGATATTTATATTGTAACCAAATTAAATTGAACAGTTTCTACTTTGTATGTCTTAAATATACAGCTCAAATGATTATTGTCATTGTCGTTCTGTTCTTATAATCACAGGAAATTTTACTGATCAATGGCGGTATTTGACTTGTTTTAATATCACATACAATTTTTTCGATCAGTGGACATCTTATTTGTCATATAATCATAGGCTGCTTCTGTCCCTCACTCGTGTGCGTTTTATAGTATAAAGTAAGGAAACGGAACTGCGCAGGAAACAGGCGCGGTTCATTTTCTCACCGGCCTGCCCGCAGCCGTGCCATACCAACACCGGCGGTTTTCTCGAGGTGATAATTTTATCTTTGTTGCATGTTCGTTAACCCAGCCGCTGTTTACATGGCAGGTTGGAATAACGACTATTAAGATCACCATGGTAATTAGATTATTGATGTTGCATAGCTGTACGTGGTTCCATTGTGAATTCGTATGCACACTACACGTTAACCAATGGGAACAAACCGATTGAACAAGATCAATTCGCATGAAACCAAACAAAATACTTGTAGTTTCAGTTCATGCAGTTGAGTTTCCTATTTTAGAACTCTTGGTTTGCTTTGCTTCTACGTAAAACCAAACTAGCCTAAGGGCTAATTTGGTTGGATGTAAAACCAACCCGCATTAGTACTTCAAAAACAGGAAATCAAAGGTTGATAGTTGTAAATAACGATTCCTGCATTTGGTTGAACCGAAATGAAACCAAACCAGTTGCTTTGGATGCGTCTGGTACAATGCAGTTCTGAGCTGAAAGTTTTCCGGTGACCTGCTGATCAGGTACTCAACATTACTCATAACCTAATGCTAAACTTTGAACCAGGTCAATATGCCTCGGACGACGTCAGATTCTCATGTTCTTTTCTTGCAGAAAATTAGTTCACCGGTAGTTAATGACCTGAAGAAACGGAACTGCGTCCAAAAAGAGCGTGGTCCGTTTTCCTCAAATTTCTACAGAAACAACAGGATGGCGGGGGTTCATTTTCACGCTGTCGGTTACAACTACACGCAACCTGACGCAGTCAGTTGCAAAAAACGTGCAGTTGAAGCTGCACGAGTTCAACTTCTGCTCAACCAAACGGGCTCTTAGGGCCCATTTGGTTGGGCTGCACCGGAAGGTGTCTAGTTGCAACCCAACGGTGTTACAAATCCACGTGTTTGGTTGGATGCAAATTCAGTTCCTACTGGGAAAAGCAACTGTAGGCAGTGATAGTCTGGGTAAAAAAATATGACAAACTGACCGCGGTTCGTTCCCCAGCGCTGAACTCTCATCCTCTTCCATCATGCAGTAGCAGTAAAATCTGTTCGTGTGTTCTCCTCACCACCGTTTTAGTTACCATCACTTGAATTCTGGTCGGTAGCCATGTAATCTTGATGGTGGTGTGTTGACGACAGATGAGCATAGCTATAAACTGCATGCTACCAAACGAAAACAATCTGAGGTATGAGTTAAAGCTGCTTCCAACCAAACAATACACACGTAATTAGAAAACGTGTTTCGTATTTCCTATTTCTGGAATCACACAGTGTCTTACAACCACGTCTAACGTCTGGTTGGATGGAAAATGAATGTATGTTGTTCCAACTCATGATGACTTCCAACTTCATGAATATTGGGTAATTTATTCGATGAGGACTAGGAAAACCCTGGCCCTTAGCACAATGTGCTCGTACATAGTTTGTTTACAACGTGGAAACAAAACCAAAAGGAGCACGTAGGCCTAATCTCACTCCCTTTTGCATATCGTGCCTGTCCGACCTAGGGTCGTGCATTACAACCGGTATCCAATAGAGGTGAGGTGTACAAAAGTACCTAACGGGTGCTGTGAACCAGCCTAAACATCAGGGTCGAGCCACATGCGGCTGCCCTATAACAACCAGAACTCGGTCTTAAGCCGCTCAAGAAATGACCGCACCGAGCGTGGGCTCGGGTCTGTCCACTCCGGGTTCACACCAGCTGGCCCGCGTCTGGGATGATTCTGGTCTGGGTGAGCTCGCAACGTTGCACGCCAGTCCTGTGTTGTGATGACTTCCAACTTCATGTGTTTGGTTGGATGGAAGTCCAACTCATGCTGTAGAAACGAACTATTTGACAATGGCTGATTACACAGAAAAGTCTGGAAAATGAACTATGCCCTTTTCAGGAGCGGTTCATTCCCATAGCTGGGCACGTTCTGCCATTTCCGTCATTATCCTCCCCTCCTCGCTGCCTAATCGCCCCACTGTTTTCTCGTGATGGCTGGGTACTTGCGGTAATACCGTCTCCTGAGAATGGACCTTTTCGGGTATTGCCTTGTCCACGGATAATTACAGCCTTCAAGCATCTCCAACCAAACGCTAAACAAACCAACCAGTTCAGTTGCAGCATCATCCAACCAAACGGTTGGTTTTTAATTTCAAAACATGTTTTGCAATTCCTGTTTTAAAATTCACCTACTGTCTTGCAACTGCAAATAACCAAACAAGCCTTAAGTTGGTTTACCGTTTTTCCCTATAAAAAATATCTTTTGATGTAGTTTGATAAATTTACAACTCCAGCACAGGCAGTGTTCTGTGGCATTTTTGTTTGTGATGGAATTTGAGGGAATTCAAACATCTACTCCATGTTCTGAAGGTACTGGAAGAAACGCCCTCAGTTCATGGCTGCGATCGAAAGTCAACACAGGATAACCCTGCATGACCTATCGCGGGCCTTGGTTTGTTTCGTAGTTGTTCTCTCCACGACACACCCGGTTTTTAATATAGCGATTAGCCACATCCCAATTATTTATTAGGTAAAGTCGTGAAGCAAATCCTGAATCAGACATAATGTAAAAATCAAAACAATACCCCATCCCCATGTTTGTGTTTTTTACAGTCGTTCCAATACCAGCATCAAGTCAACGCCGTCTATCTGCCAGCGTCAATGCTGACCGGCTGATTTGTGTTGCTTCTTTTTTGTTAAACAAAATAGGAAGAAATACAGAATATTTCAGCAATATAGATGGATTTCACGATGGAGCTTCTTTTCTCATTTGACATAACAGGATGAACGCAGTCTGATGCATCAACGTGGATGGATTCCTCGGCGAACACAGTCAAACAACGGTATCGAGTAGGAGAACTTTATGACTTGACCACGAAGACATGAGCCCCACTTGGTCAACGAATTGACCTTGGGAATAAAGATTCATTCTGAGGAGTTTAGAATCATAGCCCGGACGACTAATTACATGTACACCTCCACCATTCTGATGGCAGCAGCCCACACGGACAGATTGGCTAGGCGCAACGGTGATCCTGAAGCTCGCAGAAGTCGGTTTCCCATGGACAAGTTGGATGGCATTGGGACGTGCTCCCCTGTGGTAGGGAGCTTGACGGATCCTGATTGCTCAGAAATGAAGGAGACATAAGGGCCGTTGTTGATGTTGATGTTGCCGCTGCTTTAACATCGGGATATAAATATCCCAGGGCAAAGAACAGCTGCCAGCATTGAAAGGCAATCAGCAGCAGTGAGAAAAAAGTCGCGGCAGTCCGTCACATGAAGAAAAAGTAAAGGAAGAAGAGAAAAAAAAAGTAAGCGGAATAGAATTGTTAGGCAACCGTATGCTTATTTTTAGAGTAATGATATAGAGCACACCTCTTCCATCAAGATTTACACCCAGATCTCGATTAGCACAAACACAGAATACGAAGCGACCGTCTGGTACTGTATAAAGAAAATTTTAACACAATGCCAGAAGTCAAAGATTTTCGAGACGACTGAGGATAAAAACTATACAAGGACTTCTTATTAGTGATAAAAGTCATTAAGAACACTACCGATTCTAAATCAAAATTGTACCAATATAAATACTAAACACTACTATATATATAATTGTCTACGTCATGTTTTATAAGTTATATATATTTTATATAATATTTATGCATTTCGTATTTATACGTACTACAGTGAGCATTTTTGAAACAAATATTACTTATAAACAAGTACTATAAATATTATGCGCATTTTTAAATTAAATAATATTCATTAATATGTATTACAATACTTACTTTATACGTGCACAATGCTAATAGTGCATGTACGAATTATTCTGTGACACACTCTCTCTCTGTCTCTCTCTCTCCATCCACCTTTCTCACTCTGTATTTGGTACACACTCTCTCTCCACACTACTACAGAAATGGCTTATAACGTCACATTTACAGGCGTCGGTTGTATACAAGAAACCGACGCCTAAACCCTACAACGTCGGTTGAATACCCAAACCAACATCTATATGTGAAGAGTGGTCAGACACGGGTATCACTTTTAATTTAGCGTCGGTTCCTTAATAAACAACCGACGCATAAAATCGACCGCCAAATCCAAATTTTCTAGTGGAAAAAAATTCCTCCAAAATTTAACATACGACGTTGGTTATTAACTAATCAACCGATGACTAAAGGTTTTCACAAGACAGAAATTGGGCACATTTTTATCGTCGGTTGTCTTGCAATAACTAACGCCGATGTGTTTTCCCATGTTGTCCGCACGAAAATTTTCACCCTCCTTTGGCGTCGATTTTCTACGGCAACCGACGACTATGGTCAGAATTCGAGAACAGTTTTTTTGTCGGCATATGTCGATAGACGTCGATTTTTCTAGTAGAAACTGACGATTATCATTGAGCATAGGTGTGACGTACGACTCGCAAAAATAAGATTAACTAATGCGGAAGTGAATTATTATCAGCGGAATTACTGAAAATCACTAAAAATTTAAAACTTTTTACAATGAGATCCACAAACTGAAAAACTCTTTCACAAAGGATCAAAGTAAGTTATTTACATTCTGATTCATCACTACATCTCTGCATCATCTCATCTCGAGAGTCACAAACATTAACTGCCCTGTTAAACTGTACATAAGCAGTATACAAAAGTCTCGAGGCATCAGGCCAAAAATCTCAGATCTATATCAAACCATCTACTGACTCCTAGGACCTGAGAGTACAGAGACGACACATAGGACTCTCTATACACAGGACTTGACAGGTAGTGTCTCCACCTGAGATTCACTATTGTCCTTGCTGTTGCTGCTGCTCACCTACTACAGGGTTTCTTCTTCCTCAGCGTCTACCTTAAAAGTTGAATCCCACGGGGGTGAGACAATTGGAAAATTTCCCCAGCGAGAGATATAACACTCTGCCAGAAACATTGTTATTGCAGATAATAGAATAACACTAGGCAGAAGAATTATAATATTCAGCAGCAGGTAAACCATTGATTAAACTATGTAGAGCAGTATTCTCTATGCATTTCATTTCAATTATAACTTGATAAAGCAGCAAGTCATTTATTCAATAAGGAATATGAAGAACATGTATAACATTTATCCAACTAGGTCATAATAGACAATGTATCATCAACCATTGATTCTCATAATTCAACCCTAAGCAAATATGCTACACGGCTGATTATATTTTTCAAACATACTTATGCCCTGAGGAGATGAGGTATACCACTCATACTCCAACTGACCATTGCGAAATCGAAATCGGTACCATACATAGGTCAATAGAAGAGCTGGATTTCTATGACCTCATCCTCCTCAGTCAGGGTGAGGAACAACTTGCAGGACATCTCGTGTCTTTGCCAAAATAGCTTTCCAGGGTAAACTGACAACTTCGCTATTAGAGTTACAGTGGCATACTGTACTCTCTTCGCAATCGAGAGATTTCATGTTTATCTCACATCGATTCGGCATTAACATCATCATCAAGAGATTAGTGGTACATCATCCCGGCATATACATATAATGAAGGATTGAGAGATTTAATGTTTATCTCACATCAATTCCTCCATTAGGGCCTAAGGATATTCACGCCGACAACCCCCACATACTCAAAAGTATGTCCTCCAGGAGTTCCCTTAGGAAAACCTATTTCACCATCACCAAACTACTGACGATGATGGATCTATGGTCAGGGCTCTACATGATAATATTTTACTTGATTATTTAAGTACATTACATCATTCTTTTAGCATCAGGCATGTTTTCAAACATAAACCATTATAACAATTTCTATAAAGAATGAGTAGTATCTCTATCAAGTTCATTTCACAGCTTTATTAACATTGGGATCTCAGTCCCTCATCATCTCATCATCATGATTCAAGAATATGGGTGTTCAAACCCTGAGATCATCAAAATACTTGTTACCACTTTAATAGGTAACGTAATGCCATCAAGTCATCTGTCAGTGTAAACATGATAATTGCAATGCAGGTATTTCACATGGCTCTTATAGCCTAATAATATCTTTTGTTACCTTTTTCTAGGCAACATAGCATATCATTGCTTACAAAGCTCATAAAGTACTTTCAATAAACAAAGCATCATAGCTCATACCTGGCTATGTTCATTATCTCATAAAACCTACATGATTTAGTACATATGGTAAAAGATACATCAATTTCACATCAGCACAATGCAAAACAATTATAACATCACTATTCAAAGTTTATACCATTATGCCCTTGCTAGGGTTAGGATTTCCCTTTTTATTTCAATTAGGCTTAATCATCCCCCTTAGCTCAATTAGGACTAATGACTTATCATCTCATTGTCCAATATTAGGGTTTCATGCTATATAGTATAACCCAGAGTTAGGGTTTCACATGTACCTTCACCTTAATTAAAAATTAGGGTTTACTATTCACATCACATCACCCTAGATTAGGGTTTTACTATTCATATCACATCACCCTAGATTAGGGTTTACTATTCACATCACATCACCCTAGATTAGGTTTTACTATTCACATCACATCACCCTAGATTAGGGTTTACTATTCACCCCAAGTAGGAATGATCATCAAACTACCCTGAATTAGGGTTTCTCATGTCATTGCCATGAATTAGGATCATACCATTCTCATGTATTAGGATTTCACCTATCAATGCCCTCAATTAGGGTTATGATTCATTAATCTTCATTATTAGGGTTCATGATCTCACTATAAGGGATCATACTCAACTTGAAAGAAGAATTGACACAGTAGGATATGTCATTACTTGCATGATTATTAAAGATTAATTGTTCAAAGGGTATTAATCACTCTATCTCATTAAGGGTACCACTACTATTATCACTCTTAGTTTATATTATATAATTGTTCAATTAAACAATTGACCTTGAGCCATTTTAAGTACCCATAAGGTTTGGGTTAATTACTTCTCAAATGATCTTAGTCACTTAGACCTCAAACGGTCTTGACCAACCAGACCTCAAACGGTCTTGGTCTAACAGTTGAAACCGTTTGCTAAAGGTGAACCCTTGAAACCATTTGCTAAAGGTGTATGCTTGAAACCATTTGCTAAAGGTGAACCTTTGAAACCGTTTAGCCAAAACATTTATGAGATCGATTGGGCCTCAAATGGTTTGGGATCGTTTGGTCCCAAACGGTCTTGAGACCGTTTGGTCCAAACCTCCTCAAAACCGCATGGACCAGATGTAGTCTCAACCACTCAAGCTGATTTAGGGTTTCCAAGGTTGATTCCTTCATTGGTTGAATTCACGTAATCACTCATCAATTGAACCTAAGACCATACCTCAATTGATCTTAATAGATCATCCTTTAACTGATTTAACCCCCAATTGATCATCAATTAGGGTTTAAGTCCCATTGGATTAGGGTTTGAAATCGATGAACCCTCAATGTTGATCATTGTAGAACTAATTACTTTGAAATCATTGGATTACCATCCAAATTGAACGTGACCTTACCTCAAACGGTCTTGAGGTCATTTGGATGACCTACAAATGGTCTTGAGACCGTTTGTCCATCACATCAGTATAAACCATGACAATTAATTAGGGTTTGGATCATTAGATTGATCATCAATTTAGCAATTGATTGCATTTCAACTTAGTATCTTTGGATCTTCAAATGCTCAACCATACCTAACCCTAGACCTCCAAACGGTCTTGAGTGACCACCTAACGGTCTTGAGACCATTTGGGTGATCCCCAAATGGTCTTGAAACCGTTTGGGTCAATCAACCCAAGGAACCAACTCAATCAAATTAGAAATCAGCACTTAACCCGATTAGGGTTTGGGGATTGATGGACCTTCAACTCATGGACCAATTGGAACTAATCAATTATTATTAGTAGGTCATTAACCAACATTATTATCAACAAATATCCAAACGGTCAACCCTGGTCAACACCTCCAAACAGTTTGAAACTGTTTGCTCTCATGCGGTTTGATGAAACCATTTCCCCTCAAACGGTTTGAAACTGTTTGCTTTCAAACAGTTTGAAACCGTTTGCTTTTAAACGGTTTGGGAAACTGTTTGAACAACTAGATGAAACTGTTTGACCTAGATATTTCTTGGGAAAAATATCCAAGATGATGTCATCATCTTCTTCCTTCGTGCTTCCAAGAACTACAACCATTTTTCATGGAAATTACAACAATGAATTAAAGAGTTCAAACTAGAACAAAATAACCAACAAATCGTAGAGAATTGAATGCAATACTAATGTTTAAGGGTTAAAGTTATAAAACCCACCTCAAAATCTGATCTCCAAGCTCCAAGATCCACGACTCTAATGGTGGATGAAGTTCTAGAAACTACCCAAGGTTCGTTCTTGAGCTTTTGGATGAACAAGATGACTAGGATTGGAAATCGAGTGAAAGAAACAAAAAATTAAGCATTGATTTAGGGTTTTAACCACGAATCCAAGGTGGAAGATGATCAAAATCTTACCAACAGGTTAGATTCTTCCTTCTCCTGCTCCTGATCTCTCCCGTGGTCGGCCAAAGCAAAGTGAGAAAAGAAATTTCAAAGAAAGGTCCTTAATTGGATAGGAAAAAAGATATGTATAAGGATTTTCAAGGAAAGAGAAAAAGAAATTATTTTCTTTAAATTTCGAAATTATTTCCACCAAATCCCCCTCCATTCCTTGGCCACGAAGCCACCTTCATATCCTTGCAAAACCTCTCCATTATCCAAGAATTAATGGAAAAGGAATTAAGCACCTTAGTGAATTTTAAATTATTATCCAACTTTTAGTGGATAATACTTTTTATTATGATAATGTGAGTGGGCTTCCACTCAACCAAGATCTTTTTGTTCCATAGCAAGGTACAAGCTCGTCCAACACTTTGCTATTTCATCCCTCAACTTTTGGTTAAAGGGCTCCTCAAATAATTTATTTCTTTTTGCATTAAATTAAATTAAAGTTCCATTTATGCTTAAATCTTGATTATTTTAATATCAAGATTCTCTCTCCTACAAGATAATTCAAATGAGGTGCCCCTCTCATTTTATTTTCTATACTTGATGCCAAGAAACATGAGGGACCCTCTAGAGGTGATATTTTGCATATTGAACCCTAGGTTTTGGGTAAATTGCACATTACACCAAAACTAGGTTTTAATGCACAAGGATTGCTCTACAAGCTTTATCTTGGTGCCCAAGCTTGTGGAAACCATACCACTACATCATATTCATTCTTATGATGTCTCAACATCAGAGGAACATTTTATCATGAAAATTTTGCAAGTTAACCCCTCAACTTGGGTAATTTGCACTTTAGTCCAAAATTAACAAAACAATATTTCAAAATTATTCAAAAAGGGCTGAAATTGAAATATTAGTTCCTCAAAAGCCTTAATTACTTTTCAAAAGATAAGAGCAAGCATCTAATCAACTTTATTAAGACAAAACACCTAGGGTTAAAACATAACCCAGGTCAGGGATGTTACAAATTATCCACCCCTTATAAGGATTTCGTCCATGAAATCATCAACAAAACATTAAGAGAAAAGAGTAGGATATTTCCTCCTCATTTCTTCCTCTAGTTCCCATGTAGCTTCTTCAACGCCACGGTGATTCCAGAGGACTTTTACAAGACTAATGTCTTTCTTTTTCAGCTTCTTGATCCTTCTGTCAAGAATCAACATAGGTCCTTCAACATAAGATATATCATCGTTTAATTCTACTTCCATAGGCTGCAGAATTGTTTCTGTATCAGGATGACATTTCCTTAGCATGGAAATGTGGAACACTGGGTGCAGCTTTTGCAGCTCAGGTGGTAACTCCAGCTTATAAGCTACCTTTCCAATCCGTTTAATGATTGGATAAGGCCCCATAAATCTAGGAGCTAACTTTCCTTTTCTTCCAAACCTAAGAACTCCCTTCCAAGGTGAGACCTTGAGGTACACTCTATCTCCAGCCTAGAATTCTAAAAATCTACGACGCTTATCAGCGTAAGATTTCTGCCTATCCTGTGCAGTCTTTAACTGTTGTTGTATTATTTTAATCTTCTCAGTGGTCTGCTGCACAAGATCAGGACCCAAAAGTTGATATTCACCAGTTTCATACCAACATAGGGGAGATCTACAACGTCTACCATACAAAGCTTCATAAGGTGCCATGTCAATACTGTGTTGATAGCTATTATTGTAGGAAAATTCTATCAAGCTTAGATGTAGGTCCCAACTTCCTGTAAACTGGAGGACACATGCCCTAAGCAAGTCCTCCAAGGTCTGTATAGTTCTTTCAGATTATCCATCAGTCTAAGGATGAAAAGCTATACTAAACCTTAATTGTGTGTCTAAGGCTTTATGAAGTCGCTCCCAAAAATGACTCATAAACTGGGGACCTCTGTAAAAAACAATGGTAACTGGGACCCCATACAGCCGCACTATCTCATCCACATATAACTGTGCCAGTTTCTCAAAAGAATAGGTTGTTTTGACAGGTAAGAAATGTGTTGTCTTTTTCAACCTATCAACTATTACCCAAATGGAATCATGACCTTTGGCTGTTCTAGGTAAACCAACCACGAAGTCCATGGTTACATGATCCCACTTTCACTGCGGTATGGGCAAAGGTTGCAGTGTTCTTGCAGGCTTCTGGTGTTCAACTTTAACCTACTGACACACTGGACACCGCATAACGAACTCAGCAACATCCTTCTTCAAACCAGGCCACCAATACATATCTTTCAAGTTATGATACATCTTGGTGCTTCTTGGATGTATAGCATACATTGAAGAATGAGCTTCTTCCAGGACTAACTTTCTTAAGTTATCAACATCAGGTATTATCATTCTACCATGATAATAGGCTACCTAATCATCTGAATCATGGAAACCATCTCGTTTCTCACTACCATACTCTAATCTAATCTGCTGAACTACAACATCAGCTTGTTGTGCCTCCTTAATCTGCTGTCTCAGAGTAGGTTTTATGTGCATCTTAGCTAACAACCCTGATAACAATGATACTTTAAGTTGTACATTGTCTTGCCTTAAAGAGATAAGCATGTCCCTCCTAGCACACCAGAGAATTCAGCTGTGCTTTATCTAGGGCTGGTGTTGCTGATTTTCTACTTAATGCATCAGCAACCACATTGGCCTTACCTGGATGATAATCAATTGTACAATCGTAGTCCTTGATTAATTCCATCCAGCGGCGTTGCCTCATGTTTAGCTCATGATGAGAGAAGATGTACTTTAGGTTCTTATGGTCTATGAAAATTTGGAATGTCTCTCCATAGAGATAATGTCTCCAGATCTTCAGAGCATGGACTACTGCAGTTAGTTCTAGATCGTATGTCAGATAATTCTCCTCGTGTTTCTTAAGCTGTCGAGAAGTAAAAGAAATCACTTGTTTATCCTACATTAACACACATCCTAGTCCATTCTTAGAGGCATCACAGAAAACTATATACCCTTTCCCTTGCTCAGGTAGCACTAGCACTGGTGCACTTATCAACCTTTCCTTCAACAACTGGAATGATTGTTGACACTTGTCATTCCAGACAAAAGAAACATCCTTTCTGGTCAACTTGGTTAAGGGTAAAGCTATAGAACTGAAGTTCTTAATGAACCTCCTGTAATAGCCTGCCAACCCTAAGAAACTGCAAATTTCCGTTGCTGTCTTTGGTTGTTCCCATTGCAGGACAGATTCTACCTTTTTAGGGTCAACACAAATACCTGAAGTAGATATTACGTGTCCAAGAGAAGAAACTTCAGATAACCAAAACTCACACTTGCTAAACTTATCATACAACTTATGCTCTCTTAGAAAAGTTAGAGCCTGACGAAGATGCTGCTCATGCTGTTGAGCATCTCTACTGTAGATCAGGATGTCATCTATGAAGACAACTACACACTGATCAAGAAAGGGTCAAGAGATTCTATTCATGAGTTCCATGAATGCGGCTGGTGCATTAGTTAGTCCAAACGACATAACTGTGAACTCATAGTGACCATACCTTCTCCTAAAGGTAGACTTAGGTATGTCACCCTCCTTAATACACAGTTGATGATATCCTGACCTCAGATCTATCTTTGAGAAGACAGTTGCACCACGCAACTGATCAAAGAGATCATCAATCCTTGGCAAAGGATACTTATTCTTTATTGTTACTTTATTTAATTGTATGTAATCAAGGCACAACCACATTGATCCATCCTTCTTTTTAACAAAGAGGACTGGAGCACCCCAGGGTGAAGTGCTCGGTCAGATGAAACCCTTCTCAAGCAACTCTTGCAGTTGTTTCTTGAGTTATGCCATCTCAGCAGGCGCCATCCTATACGATGTTTATGCTATTGGTTGCGTTCCCGAGATTAGATTAATCTCAAAATCAATCTCTCGGGGCGGAGGTACACCTGGAAGTTCTTCAGGAAATACATCTTCAAATTCCCTGACTATCAGAACTTCAGCAGGATTAGAACTCTCCATGGTGGTATCTACCACATGGTCCAAGAATGCAAAACATACTTGCCTCATCAGCTTCTCAGCTACCATAGCTGACACAAGACAGATTGGAAGAATCTTTCTATCTCCTTGAAAGATCCATGTGTCACTTTCATCTGTGAACACAGCTTCCTTGGACTCACAATCCAATACAACCTTATACCTTTCTAAGGTATCCATCCCCAGGATTATATCAAACCCGTGCATCTCAAGTGGTATAAGATCCACTTGAATGCAATGTTTAGAAAAGAAGAGAATGCAGGAAGAACACACCTCTCGCAACACAGCAGATCCCATCAAAGGAGTTTCCAACTTCAAACTCTCTGCCCTATGATCAACTGTCATATTGCAGTTAAGAATCACTCTTCGAGTGATAAAGGAATGCGTAGAACCCAGATCAATTAAAACAAATACGACGCAAGATGTAGATATATCAGAATAAAATAGTTCCATCTGACATGCCACAACCCAAGGGTTGATCACTACATCAGGTGGATTCATCGCATAGAATGTCGTCATCGCATGTGGTTGATTCGGTGCTCGATGATTGGGTGTTGATGATCCAGCTTGGGACACTTTTTTACGTCCTCTAGCGCCACCTAGAAACCGTCTCCATTGAGAACCTTGTTGAATCTATCTCTGGGGTTGAGTCACACTTGCCTCTTTGGCTCTACAATCCTTCATCAGATGCCCCATCTTTCCATATATGAAACAACTCCTGATCCCTGGATGTGGTCTGGATGGTCCTGTAACAGGCACAGATGTTGAGCTGTGGGCTCCTTCTGGTGGTAAACTTTGTCCTCTACCCCTATTTTATGTCCACTGCGTCGGGGTATGGAATCTAGGTGGTGCCATTGGTACAGAAAACCTTGGTTTCTTGAAACTCTTGGATGAGGATCCTTGGAGCTGGAGGTACACCTTCTTGTTCTTGGTCTGTCGCTTCTCAGTCACAGAACTCTCTATCCTTCTGACAGACTCCATAAAAGTAGCAAATCTCTCCCTATTCTCAGAGCAGACACAGGGGTAGTCAACTCAGTGTTTAACCCCTTCTCAAAATGTTGAATCCTTTCTTCATCTGTGGTTGCCATATGCGGACAGAACCGCAAAAGCTCCATGAACTTAGCCTCGTACTCGCTAATGTTCATTGGTCCTTGTCTTAACCTCTCAAACTGAGAGATTTTCTCATCCAGAAAGGTCTTAGGAAAGTATCTATTGACAAATTCCCGTCAGAATACTTCCCATTCGATCTCCACACCGGACCTTTTCCCCTCCTCTATGGTCCACCAGTGACGAGCACTCCCCTTAAGAAGGTACACAACATGTCTAACCTTCTCAACTTCTGGGATGTTTAGGATTCTAAAGGCCTTTTCTAGTTCAGTTAGCCACATGTCAGCATCTGCTGGGTCAGCTGTCCCAGCATATTCCGTGGCTCCAACTTGGTGAAGTCATTCAAACGTCTTTCCGGTTCCCTATCTTTCATCATGGGCAGGTGCCGTAGGTGTAGGTATGGGAATTCTATTAGTCATATGTGTCATGGCTGCTATAAACTGCCCGAACATAGCTTGGAAGGTTGGGTTCCCCATGTCAGCTTGATTGAACTGGGGTGGTTCAGGCACATGCTCCTCCCTTCCTTGGTCTCTTACACCTCCTCTGGGTGCAGCGACACTACTTTCAACAACATGTTCATTGTGTGATCCAGACATCTTTAGTTTTTCCTCTCCTCCTATATGAGTAGAAGACACTATTAGATATACTGGAAAACACTAGAACAGACTCAACAACCTTAGTCCTATGTCTCTGTAGACTCAGCGAACCTAGAGATCTGATACCACTAAACTATGATGTACGACTCACAAAAACAAGATTAACTGATGCGGAAGTGAATTATTAGCAGCGGAATTATTGAAAATCACTAAGAATTTAAATCATTTTGCAATGAGATCCACAAAATAAAAAACTCTTTCATAAAGGATCAAAGTAAGTTATTTACATTCTGATTCATTAGTACATCTCTGCATCATCTCATCTCGAGAGTCACAAACATTAACTGCCCTATTAAACTGTACATAAGCAGTATACAAAAGTCTCGAGGCATCAAGCTAAAAATCTCAGATCTATATCAAACCATCTACTGACTCCTAGGACCTGAGAGTACAGAGACGACACATAGGACTCTCTATACACATAACTTGATAGGCAGTGTCTCCACCTGAGGATCACTGTTGTCCTTGTTGTTGCTGCTGGTGGTGCTCACCTACTGCATGGTTTCTTCTTCCTCGACGTCTACCTAAAAAGTTGAATCCCATGGGGGTGAGAAAATTGAAAAATTGCCCCAGCGAGAGATATAACTCTCTGCCAGAAACATTGTTATTGTAGATAATAGAATAACACTGGACAGAAGAATTATAATATTCAACAGAAGGTAAACCATTGATTAAACTATGTAGAGAAGTATTCTCTATGCATTTCATTTCAATTATAACTTGATAAAGCAGTAAGTCATTTATTCAATAAGGAATATGAAGAGCATGTATAACATTTATCCAACTAGGTCATAATAGAAAATGTATCATCAACCATTGATTCTTGTAATTCAACCCTAAGAAAATATGCTACATGACTGATTACATTTTTCAAACATACTTATGCCCTGAGGAGATGAGGTATACCGCTCATACTCCAACCGACCATTGCAAAATCAAAATAGGTACCATACATAGGTCAATAGAAGAGCCAGATTTCTATGACCTCATCCTCCTCAGTCAGGGTGAGGAACAACTTGCAGGACATCTCGTGGCTCTTCCAAAATAGCTTTACAGGGTAAATTGGCAACTTCACTATTAGAGTTATAGTGGCATACTGTACTCTCTTCGCAATCGAGAGATTTCATGTTTATCTCGCATCGATTCAACATTAACATCATCATTGGGAGATTAGTGATACATCATCCTGGCATATACATATATTAAAGGATTGAGAGATTTAATGTTTATCTCACATCAATTCGTCCATTAGGGCATAAGGATATTCGCACCCATAACCCCCACATACTCAAAAGTATGCCCTACAGGAGTTCCCTTAGGAAAACCATTTCACCATCACCAAACTACTGACGATGATGGATCTATGGTCAGGGCTCTATATGATATCATTTTACTTGATTATTTAAGTACATTACATCATTCTTTTAGCATCAGGCATGTTTTCAAACATAAACCATTATAACAATTGCTATAAAGAATGAGTAGTATCTCTATCAAGTTCATTTCACAACTTTATTAACATTGGGATCTTAGTCCCTCATCATCTCATCATCATGATTCAAGAACATGGGTTTTCAAACCCTGAGATCATCAAAATACTTGTTACCACTTTAACAGGTAACTTAATGCCATCAAGTCATTTGTCACTGTAAACATGATAATTGCAATGCAGGTATTTCACATGGCTCTTACAGCCTAATAATCTCTTTTGTTACCTTTTTCTAGGCAACATAGCATATCATTGCTTAAAAAGCTCATAAAGTACTTTCAATAAACAAATCTTCATAGCTCATACCTGGCTATGTTTATTATCTCATAAAATCTACATGATTTAGTACAGATGGTAACAGATACATCAATTTCACATCAGCACAATGCAAAACAATTATAACATCACTATTCAAAGTTTATACCATTATGCCCTTGCTAGGGTTAGGATTTCCCTTTTTATTTCAATTAGGGTTAATCATCCCCCTTAGCTCAATTAGGACTAATGACTTATCATCTCATTGTCCAATATTAGGGTTTCGTGCTATATAGTATAACCCAGAGTTAGGGTTTCACATGTACCTTCACCTTAATTAAAAATTAGGGTTTACTATTCACATCACATCACCCTAGATTAGGGTTTTACTATTCAAATCACATCACCCTAGATTAGGGTTTACTATTCACATCACATCACCCTAGATTAGGTTTTATTATTCACATCACATCACCCTAGATTAGGGTTTACTATTCACCCCAAGTAGGAATGATCATCAAACTACCCTGAATTAGGGTTTCTAATGTCATTGCCATGAATTAGGCCCATTGTATTTTCCCTTTTCTCTAATTAGCCCATGTACTCTCTAGCTCCTATATATAGGAGACCCAACTCTCTTGTATTGTTTACCGAAGAGATATTCCATTCTTGATGGCATCAGACGCAGTGTCTTAACCTTAATCCTCCCCTCCCTCCTTCTATCCTTTTTTCCATTTTCAGTGGCAGCTGCTATCAAACCATTTGGCTAGAAACATCCAATCTCAGAGTATGTAGCTCCTGGCTTCGTACGTGACGGAATGGGAGCTAGAAGGGTGTGCTTCCATTTTTCAGATCTAATTGACGATGATTTGCTGCTGATCACCATTCCTTTATATCTTTTTCTAATCCCATCACCGGCATAGAGGAACCCTCCCTTTTCACATAGTCTTGTTCAGAAGCTGCTAAATCATGAAGGATACTCCTTTGGCGGTAAGATAATCAGTTGGAAGCCTATTCATGCTTCAAGTAATGGTTATATTGTTTTTCTCTTAATTGTTCTTGGTCACAAAATAAATATTACACTTCGTTTCTATCATCTATTGTAATAGTTGAGTTCAAATAAAAAAAAGTCAAAACAAAAGACCCCATGCTGAATTATAAAGCACTAAAAAAAGTAGGGGCACTAATTTATTTTTTCTTCCTCTCCATGTGGTTCCCCTAATCCACGTGGTTGAGTGCTTTCTTTAAAAATTGGGGATTTTATGTTCTTCATCCTACCATGCCATTAATCCGGTAGTGCTTTTTTCTTTTTCTTTTCCTACCGAGACCCATTCCGGTAGTGCTACTCCTCATTCTACCGAGTTTTCATTCCGGTAGTATTTCTATTTTGTTCAATTGTACCATGCTACATTTCGGTACCTTTACTTTCTGTTTGTACCGTGCTACATTCTGGTACGATTCTGTCTTTTTAGACTGTGCTAGTCTCTGTTATCTTTCTTACCATATCATGGGTGATGCTGCTAAAACAACTATCGTTTATAATGATATGTCGCACATATCTGCCGTGAAACTTAATGATGACAACTTTCTACTTTGGATGAATGTTGTTCAGAAATTTCTTGAGTCTCAGGGTACACTCAAGTTTATCAGTGAGGATGCCCCTACCGTACCGGATACTGCCTGGACTACAGGCAATAGCCAAGTTCTCTCTTGGCTCTGGGGGTGCATGGAGCCTGATATTGCCGTCAAATACATGTGGCACAAGTGCGCAAAAACAATGTGGGACGAAATGAAGCAGTGCTTCACTCAGGAAGACAACTGCTTGCGTATCTACAACACCATGGACAAAATCTTCTCGGAACAGCAAGGGGAGTGACCCCTGTCCAAGTACTATGATGTAATGAAGGCCCTGTCCAACCAACTAAATTTTTTCTCTCCCATGACCTCTGCCGAGGTTACTAAAGAAAGAGAAACTCTCCTCACTGGGCACTTCCTCAACAGGCTTCATCCTCGCTTTGCGGCTGTTCGACAACTACTCCTAGTTGGTGCGACCCTTCCATCCATGGACCGGGAATATACACGTCTGGCCCAGTCTGAAATGCTTGCTCCCCGTATTTCTCCTAATGGTGCATTTGAACCTCTATCAGCAATGGCTACGGTGGCTAGAGGTTGTGGTCGTGGACGAGGCCAACGCCCGAAGTGCACTTATTGTGGCAAGTTAGGCCACACTGAAGATGTTTGTCACTCAAAGCATGGATATCCAGCACACTATGGGAGAGGACGTGGCAGAGGCTCCACGCATGTTACTCAAGCACCTACCCACATTGGTCAATTGTCTACTTCGGCAATTGGTCATGCTCCTCCTTTACCACAAGTATCTTCTCAAGCTTCTCATGTCTCATTATCTCATGAGGAATATGAACGCCTTCGCCAAGATGCCCAATATTATGGAGATTCTTCCCTCCACAATAGTATTACCTCTTCTGCATCTTCAGATTGGAAAATCGGAGATCTACCTACAACCGATTCTTCTGCCCATCTTGCCACCTCATCTCAAGGTAATGTTGGGGCATCCATGCTTGCTGCCAATTCTAACTAGATTATGGATTCGGGTGTGACTCAACATATGACGGGTATGCCCCATCTTTTAACCACATCTGATTCATTTATCACTCACTCCTCTGTCACCATGGAGGACGGGTCAGTCAAATAAGTAACTTGGTTTGGCACTGTTCCTATCTCTTCTAAAGTCAAGTTGACTGCTGTCCATTTTGTTCCAAACTTTCCATACAATTTGATGTCAGTAGCAAAAATTGTTGATTCTCTCAAATGCTTTGTAACTTTTGGTCCTTCTGGTTTTGTTTTACAGGATTGGAGGAATTTGATGATGATTGGGCAGGGTGTACACTCTGGTGATCTCTACTACTTCTCCGCCACTCCCTCCAGCCGACCACAAGCTCTTCTTGCCTCCACGCCACTTCAGCTACATCTTCTTCATGGCCATTTACCTTTAGACAAGCTTAAACTATTAGATAGTTCTTTCTCTTCATGTTCTTCCATTCAGTGTAATGCATGTCAACTAGGAAAACATCATCGTGTGTCCTTCCCAGCCCGTATTTGTAAACAATCATCTCATATGTTTGATTTAGTTCATATAGATGTTTGTGGTCCATTCAGAACCACTAGTTACGATGACTATAGATATTTTCTTACATTTGTGGATGATTTTTCTAGAATGACATGGCTTTACTTACTTTCTACTCGTGATGAAGTTTTTTCACTAATTCATGAGTTTCACAAGTTGGTTTTGGTTCAATATTTGACGTCTATTAAGATCATTCGAACTAACAACGCCCTTGAGTATACCCAAAAGGCCGTCACCTCC
The DNA here is from genome assembly GCA_963693085.1 of Alisma plantago-aquatica. NCBI lineage: Eukaryota > Viridiplantae > Streptophyta > Magnoliopsida > Alismatales > Alismataceae > Alisma > Alisma plantago-aquatica. The sequence goes on along the minus strand of OY856411.1, from coordinate 387,384,260 downwards.
TTTTGTCGTGAAGTTGGGATGATTCATCAATGCTCATGTGCATACTCTCCACAACAAAATGGCATTGCCGAGCGCAAAAATCGTCATTTACTTGACATTACACGCTCTCTTCTCATTCATGCCAACTCACCTAAGTCTTTTTGGTCAGATGTTGTCCTCACTGCTTGTTTCTTATTAATCATCAACCTTCCTCTGTCCTTGGGAAGCACACTCCTTTTTCCATTATTTACACTCAATCCAAACCATTCCCCTTACCGCCTGGGGTTTTTGGTTGTGTCTCCTTTGTTCATAATTTTGATCCTAAGGCTGACAAACATTCCCCCCGAGCTATCCGAACGGTGTTTCTCGGTTATCCTTGTTCTCAAAAAGGATACAAGTGTCTTGAACCTAACTCTGGAAGAATCTATATCTCTGCAGATGTCACCTTTCATGAGGATGAAATGTTCTTTTCATCCACCTCACCCCCATTGATCATACTGATACAATGGTCTCATTGCCTGATCCATTCATCCCACTAATACCACCACCATCTCCATCATCCCCAACACCAAACAGGTGCATGGAAGATGAGTTACCGGCTACATCTGCTTCATCTTCATCAATTTCGGACCAATCCAATCTACCAGTGGCACTACGCAAAGGTATACACTCTTGCACTATCAAGCATCCCATTTCTAATACTTGTTGTCTAGCACATCTTTCTTCTTCTGCATCCGCTTTTACTACTGCCTTGGACACAACATATGTTCCCAAGTGTCCAATAGATGCTCTATGTCATCCTGGTTGGAAAGCTGCCATGATGGAAGAAATGCGTGCTCTCCACAAAAACAAGACATTGGATCTTGTGAATCCACCAGTAGGAAAAAATATTGTAGGTTGCCGATGGGTTTTCTCTATAAAGCATAAGTCGGATGGTTCTATTGAAAGACTCAAGGCGCGCCTAGTTGCCAAAGGATTCATGCAAACCTTTGGAGTAAATTACTTTGAGACATTCTCTCCAGTTACAAGGATTGTATCCGTCCGCATCCTTATCTCCCTTGCAGCTCACCTTGACTGGCCACTTTACCAACTCGACATCAAGAATGCATTTCTTCACGGAGATCTCCTGGAGGAAGTCTACATGCAACAACTGCCTGGGTTTGTTGCTGAGGGGGCGTCTTCACAAAAAGTATGTCGTCTGTGACAATCTCTCTATGGCCTCAAGAAGTCTCCAAGGGCTTGGTTCAACAAGTTAAGTGATGTCCTAACTCAGCTTCACTTCCAGAGATCAGCCACAGACCAGTCTTTGTTCTTCTCCAAGTTCTCTAAAGGGCATGTTCTTGTTGCTGTATATGTTGATGACATTGTCGTCACCGATAATGATATGGTGGGAATATCCCAGCTTAAGAAGTCCTTGAATGCACATTTCCATACAAAAGACTTGGGCACTCTACGATACTTTCTCAGAATTGAAGTCCTCCGCTCAACCTCAGGGATAAGTCTATCACAACGGTGCTATATCCTAGACCTGCTTCAAGAGGCCAACATGGCAGAAGCCAAACCAGTTTCTACCCCCATGGAATATCATACAAAGCCTATGCATGAAGGATAACTCTTTGCTGATCCTGAAAAGTATCGTCGTATAGTTGGGAAGATGATTTACTTAACTATTACTCGACCAGATATTACATATGTGGTTGGGATAGTCAGCCAACACATGAGTGCACCACTCCAGGTCCATTGGTCTAGCGTTCAATGCATTCTTCTCTATCTAAATTGTGCTCCAGGATGAGGATTGCTCTACAAACGTCCAAACTCCAAGGTAATCACCATCTCTGGATATGCAGATGCCGACTGGGCTGGTGATTCTAAAGACCGACGGTCCACTTCTGGCTGTTGTGTCATGATTGGCACTCACCCAGTTTCATGGAGGAGTAAAAAACAAGCTGTGGTAGCTCGCTCTAGCACTGAGGCAGAATATCGGGCCATGGCTCATGCATGTTGTGATCTACAGTGGGTCCAGTCCATTTTGAGTGAATTTCAAATTCCCTTTCAAACCCCAGCTATTCTATATTGTGACAACGAGGTAGTTATACACATAGCTAATAATCCAGTCTTCCACGAGCGCACAAAACACATTGAAGTTGACTGCCACTTTGTGCGGGACCTGGTCAAAGCCAAGAAAATCATCACTCCTCACATTAGGACAGGTGATCAAGTTGCGGACATCCTTACCAAACCTCTTCCTCCTGTTTTATTTAAGTATATGGGCATCAAGTTGGGACTTCACAATGTTTACTCTCCAACTTGAGGGGGTGTGTTAGCATATTTGATTAGTTGGGCTCAGGCCCATTGTATTTTCCCTTTTCTCTAATTAGCCCATGTACTCTCTGGCTCCTATATATATAGGAGACCCAACTCTCTTGTTTTGTTTACCGAAGAGATATTCCATTCTTCACCATTCTCATGTATTAGGATTTCACCTGTCAATGCCCTCAATTAGGGTTATGATTCATTAACCTTCATTATTAGGGTTTATGATCTCACTATAAGGGATCATACTCTAATTAATCATTCATTCATGTTGAAAGTGTTAAGACTTAACCATTACATAGTTATTATCCATATAGGAAGTCTTCTCTCTCTCATCTTCTATAAATGATGCTTACTTCAGCCTTGATTAGGCTAAGTCAACTCAACTTGAAAGAAGAATTGACACAATAGGATATGTCATTACTTCCATGATTATTAAAGATTAATTGTTCAAAGGGTATTAATCCCCCTATCTCATTAAGGGTACCACTACTATTATCACTCTTAGTTTATATTATATAATTGTTCAATTAAACAATTGACCTTGAGCCATTTTAAGTACCCATAAGGTTTGGGTTAATTACTTCTCAAATGATCTTAGTCACTTAGACCTCAAACTGTCTTGTCCAACAAGACCTCAAACGGTCTTGGTCTAACATTTGAAACTATTTGCTAAAGGTGAACCCTTGAAACCGTTTGCTAAAGGTGTATGCTTGAAACCATTTGCTAAAGGTGAACCTTTGAAATCGTTTAGCCAAAACATTTATGAGATCGATTGGGCCTCAAACGGTTTGGGATCATTTGGTCCCAAACGGTCTTGAGACCGTTTGGTCCAAACCTCCTCAAAACTGCATGGACCAAATATAGTCTCAACCACTTAAGCTGATTTCGGGTTTCCAAGGTTGATTCCTTCATTGGTTGAATTCATGTAATCACTCATGAATTGAACCTAAGACCATACCACAATTGAGCTTAATAGATCATCCTTTAACTGATTTAACCCCAAATTGATCATCAATTAGGGTTTAAGTCCCATTGGATTAGGGTTTGAAATCGATGAACCCTCAATGTTGATCATTGTAGAACTAATTACTTTGAAATCATTGGATTACCATCCAAATTGAATGTGACCTGAACTCAAACGGTCTTGAGGTCGTTTGGATGACCTCCAAACGGTCTTGAGACCATTTTTCCATCACGTCATCATAAACCATGACAATCAATTAGGGTTTGGATCATTAGATTGATCATCAATTCAGTAATTGATTGTATTTCAACTTAGTATCTTTGGATCTTCAAATGCTCAACCATACCTAACTCTAGACCTCCAATCGGTCTTGAGTGACCACCAAATGGTCTTGAGACCATTTGGGTGATACCCAAACTGTCTTGAGACCATTTGGGTGATACCCAAACTGTCTTGAAACCATTTGGGTCAATCAACCTAAGGAACTAACTCAATCAAATTAGAAATCAACACTTACACCGATTAGGGTTTGGTGATTGATGGACCTTCAAATCATGGACCAATTGGAACTAATCAAGTATTATTAGTAGGTCATTAACCAACATTATTATCAATAAATCTCCAAACGGTCAAACCTGGTCAACACCTCCAAACGGTTTGAAACCATTTGCTCTCATGCGGTTTGATGAAACCATTTCCCCTCAAACGGTTTGAAACCGTTTGCTTTCAAACGGTTTGGGAAACTGTTTGAACAACTAGATGAAACCGTTTGGCCTAGATATTTCTTGGGAAAAAATATCCAAGATGATGTCATTATCTTCTTCCTTCGTGCATCCAAGAACTACATCCGATTTTCATGGAAATTACAACAATGAATTAAAGAGTTCAAACTAGAATAAAATAACCAACAAATCGTAGAGAATTGAATGCAATACTAATGTTTAAGGGTTAAAGTTATAAAACCCGCCTCAAAATCTGATCTAAAAGCTCCAAGATCCACGGCTCTAATGGTGGATGAAGTTCTAGCAACTGCCCAAGGTTCGTTCTTGAGCTTTTGGATGAACAAGATGGCTAGGATTGGAAATCGAGTGAAGAAAACCAAGAATTAAGCATTGATTTAGGGTTTTCACCACGAATCCAAGGTGGAAGATGATCAAAATCTTACCAACAGGTTAGAGTCATCCTTCTCCTGCTCCTGAGCTCTCCCGTGGTTGGCCAAAGCAAAGTGAGAAAAGAAATTTCAAAGAAAGGTCCTTAATTGGATAGGAAAAAGGATATGCATAAGGATTTTCAAGGAAAGAGAAAAAGAAATTATTTTCTGTAAATTCCGAAATTATTTCCACCAAATCCCCCTCCATTCCTTTTCCACGAAGACACCTTCATATCCTTGCAAAACCTCTCCATTATCCAAGAATTAATGGAAAAGGAATTAAGCACCTTAGTGAATTTTATACTATTATCCAACTTTTAGTGGATAATACTTTTTATTATGATAATGTGAGTGGGCTTCCACTCATCCAAGATCTTTTTGTGCCATAGCAAGGCACAAGCTCGTCCAAAACTTTTCTATTTCATCCCTCAACTTTTGGTTGAAGGGCTCCTCAAATAATTTATTTCTTTTTGCATTAAATTAAATTAAAGTTCCATTTATGCTTAAATCTTGATTATTTTAATATCAAGATTCTCTCTCCTCCAAGATAATTCAAACGAGGCGCCCCTCTCATTTTCTTTGCTCTACTTGATGCCAAGAAACATGAGGGACCCTCTAGAGGTGATATTTTGCATATTGAACCCTAGGTTTTGGATAAATTGCACATTACACCAAAACTAGGTTTTAATGCACAAGGATTGCTCTACAAGCTTTATCTTGGTGCCCAAGCTTGTGGAAACCATACCACTACATCATATTCATTATTATGATGTCTCAACATCAGAGGAACATTTTATCATGAACAATTTGCAAGTTAACCCCTCAACTTGGGTAATTTGCACTTTAGTCCTAAATTAACAAAACAATATTTCAACATTATTCAAAAAGGGCTGAAATTGAAATATAAGTTCCTCAAAAGCCTTAATTACTTTTCAAAAGATAAGAGCAAGCATCTAATCAACTTTATTAATCCAAAACACCTAGGGTTAAAACATAACCCAGGTCAGGGATGTTACAATAGGTGTCGGGTTTTTTGTGGTAACTGACGCCTATTGTTATAAGTGTCGGTTGTTTGTAATAACCGACGCCGATTGTTAACTTAATAGCACCCGCTCGAAGCAGACTCTTCCCCTTTCTATGTTTCATTGCGATTGAAGCTTAGGTCTGGCAATTCCACCCCCTGCTTCCTCCTCCTTGTGCGCCGCTGCCTGCCGCTCCGTGCTACTCCCTACTCACCGCCGCCACGCTGCACCTTCTCCCTACTCACCGCCGCCGCCCTTCTCCCTGCTCGCCGATGCTGTGCTTGCCGGCTCCCTACTCACCGCTGCCCAAAATCCCAATTGTGACCTACTCGTCCTCCTTCGCCTGCTCCCTGTCCTCTGCCACCCAAGGTCACCCCCCCTTTCTATGTTATAAATGAGCTCCATCATACTCTTACCTAAGAAAAGCTTCTTCTTAATCTCTTATACCTAAGGAAAGTTGCACCATTTGCACATGGTCACCGAATCGTGGATACTTCGGGACGACGGTGCCCAAACCTCTTCCCTACCAAATCAAACACTCAGTAACAATTCAGACCCACATTAGCTAAGATAAACCCATCTTACTTGAGACCCAAGTGCAGATACAATCCACTGAAGTTCTTATGCATTTTTACCAATACTAATGTTTATTCTGCATTATACTATATAAATTGTATGGTTATCACTCAACTGTTTACAACATTATTAACAACATTGAGTCTATTTTCCTCATGCTTTTTTTATCTTACATAACCCAATACTGATGTGTTGATGAGTGGTACTGGCTCAGCAAGTGATAACACCCAAATTGCGCATATTGTCTATGCATTTTATCTATGGTTTTATACCACTTTAGTCCTAATATGCACCATTTTGCTCATTTTTTATGATTTTTGTCTCTCATTAGATAAAATAGTCAAAATAGCCAATAAATGTAGCTAATTAGCCAATTTTAGACTTGCAGGCACCAAAACTAGCCAATTTTGGGACTTTCAAGTACCAGACCAGGAAAAGACAAGAATCGCAGCAGCTGGCCGATATGGCTGCCCGATACGGGTGCCCGATACAGCTGCCTGATATGGTTTGGATGAGATGGCCGCCCGACAAAGACGCTCGATACAGATGCCCAATACGGCCGTCGACTGATACGGGTGTGCCGACCGATACGGGTGCGCCGACCGATACGGCCGTCGACCGATACAGGTGCGCCGACCGATACGGCCGCCGACCGATACGGCTGCCCGATACGGCTACCCGATACGGTTGCCCGATACGGTCGTCGAGTGACAGTCATATAGGCCGACCTGGTTTCTCAAGATTGAAGCCACGGATGAAGGACACGTGGACCAATAAAAGCTACAACTCACATCAACTCACTGCCTATAAATAGTAGCTGCCAGCCTACAAGAACTCTTCTTCGGGGCAGGAGAGAGCCGAGGGCTGGAGGAAGGACCCTGCAAGAGCTAGTTCCTAGACCAAGGAGCTAGTGTGTCGGGTTCCCCAAAAGTCCGCTGCCCGATACGGCTGCTGCCCGATACGGCCGCGCCGACCGATACGCTCGCCGCCCGATACGCCCGCCGACCGATACGGTCGCTACCCGATACGGCTGTTGCCCGATACGGCCGCACCGACCGATACGCCCTCTGCCCGATACGCCCGCCGACCGATACGACCACTGCCCGATACGGTTGTTGCCCGATACGGCCGCGCCGACCGATAGGCCTGCCGCCCGATACGGCCGCTGCCCGATACGACCGTCGACCGATACGGCCGCGCCGACCGATACGCCCGCCGACCGATACGGCCGCTGCCTGATACGGTCTAGAGAGAGAGAGAACCGAGGAGTCCAGAGGGACAAAGAGAAGACCCTAGGGGCGAGATCCGACCTACACAGAGGCCAAGGAGCGAGAGCCACCTCTCCTCTATGGGCTATATCTCTTCCCTCTTCTCTTTCATTCTACTGCATTCCTTTGTTTCTTATACAAACGATGTTTATCCATCTTTGTTCGGTGCCAGCTATGCTTGTCTATGGCTAGTTAGCTCCTTCTTGGCTATGCAGCCCGATCTGGGCATGTTTATATACTTTTTCCTTAAGCAAGTAGATTCATATCAGATCTAGTATGTTGCATGTTCTATTTTCTCTTTCCAAGTTATGATTGCTAGTTTGGTTGATCTCTTACTCGCTTGAACTGCTATTTCTGCCTGTATTGAGAGATCCGTTGTAGAAATAGCTAAGAGATGATAGTTTGGATCTGAACCTGAGAGGAGGACGATCCAAGGTATTCTGTTCCTAACACCCCATAATATCCTAAGACCCGAGAGGGAACTTAGCATATACTGAGGTGTTGATATGTCATCCCTTGAGAGAGGGTTAATGACATATCGTTGATGGTTTTAGTCACGCATCGCGAGAGCGAGTGGGATGACCCCACAGGACAGATGCCGCTGTGCGTGCTAGATGCTTGCTTGGGTGTTCGAGGGTTGCCTACGCCCGAGACCGAGTGCATAGACTGCCCCTTTTGTGGTTACATAGCCAAGAACTCTCTTTCTCTAGTTAGTAGAACCTCACGCTCTATCTTGTTTTGCTTTTGTTTTCTTTTCTTTCCCTTATTTTAATCGTGACAACCCGCTAGACTAGTTCTAGCACTTTCTTTTATCGACTATCATTTTGGCTTGTCTGACTCAAGAACAGAAATCTGTGGCGTCCTAAACGTCACCACGTCCCTGTGTTCGACCCCGTATATCTACTTCGACCCCGTAATTAAGTTGCGGGGGCCTAGAAGGTTTCGGGTTATAAATTTAAAGCTTGATTCCTTCCTTTGTCCCGCGTTCATTTCCAGACGCGTGAAAAAGGCCGATCAACTTTTGGCGCCGTTGCCGGGGATGTGGGTTTTCCACGTTTACACGCCTAGTAGATTTTTGTTCTGTCACTATAAGCCTGTATATATATGCATAAATTTTCATTTTTTTTAAACATACGTGTTCATATATACTGAATACCTTCTCTTTTTCTTATACCTTTTTCAACCATGGATCTTGCTTCGGCAAGACAAGTCATCTTGTCCACCTGTCCTCCCAAGTTTTTCCACAGTTCCGACTGCTGGCAAATAATTGAAGGTCGTGCTCTACAGCTAGTCGAGTTATACTCACCTCCACCGTCGTCATATGTTGAAATTACAACAAAGAAGACTGCCAGTCAACCATCGACTCTCGTGTTAGCATGGGATCAAGAACTGATTAAGGAAGTGGAGTTAGCTGGAGAGAGTGGCAAGGCGCTCACCTCCCTAGTCCCTCATCTCCAAGAAGATGTCGATCCCAAGCAACAACTGCTAGAAGAGCAGGATCGTCTTCTCAAAGTAGGCACCGAGGCTGCAGACTGCAGTAGAAGTCTAGTTCAAACTGTTGAGCGAGAATTCATTCCAGCGCATCAGTTTGGTACAGTAGGTCAGCAACCGATGTGCATGGAAGAATCGACGGGTCTCGAAAGCATTGCTGCTCAAGCACAACAACTTCATGATAAAGATGTTGAACAAAGCAGGAGGCTCCAAGGGCTCATTGATTTGGTTACAATCCAATTACAAATGCCATCACAAGATAATGAAGACGTTAGTCATCAAGACCATTCCATTGGGTCTGAAGTGGAGTATGCATCACCATCCTATTCAGACCATCAACTGGATTCACCAGGATTTTTCTGTGAAGACCAACCCACTTGGGGAAGCCCTTCATTCTATCCAGATGACCCAGCTGATGAACCAATGGACGATATGAATCATAGACATGAATGGGTCCGTGATGACGATGATGAAGACTCAAAAAGCCAATCGACCTCACAACCAGAAGGTTGGTTTGAGGAACCAGAGTCAGATATTGAACCAGACCAGAGTGACATCTCTCATATTGAGACTTGTCACTTCGCTTTGAGCAGTACGCCAACCATGGTTTGGAACAATTTGTTCGATGACGACAACGACGATGACGACGACAGCTGCTCGACATGGAGCAGTGAGTATAATGCCGACGACGAGTTAGAGCAGCACGAGCCGCCATTTACACCCATACCTTTACAAGGTAGGGTGGACACCAAAGGGGCAGGATGGACAGTGCACTACAACATGGCTTCTGAGCATGAAGACACCCCTGACTCCATGCCAAGTGATAAGCTTGGGGTGGTAGAACAACAAATAGATTCTTCAGGGGGTACTTCTTGTTCAGAAGATGATTGGATGTCTCAGACTGTACATGAGGATTTATCTGAGCATCCAACCTCAAGTTCAGAGATGAAGGGAGGAGAAATGGATCCCACTCAAGTCATTCAACCTATACCCTCCATCTCATCCTGTGTCGACATCCCAGGACCTTCATATTTAGATTCATATAATGAAAGGTACCCTGAGGATGATTTGCCAAAGAAGTCACCCCAGTGCAGCTCAAATCACTTCCAGCACAAAGATGACTTCACCGAGTCGCCAGATTTAACTTTTCTTCTTCAGACTCGGCAGGGCCAACACATCCGCCTATTCTACTCATATTATGTGGCGGAACCCGTCATCAAGACACAGGTGACACTGGTCCCAAAGCTGAGAATTTGGGATCCCAGTGTCGGTATCGTGGGGCAGCCACCCCCTTTTCTCTTAATCACCCTCCCACCCTTTTATTACAATAAATTCTTCTTTCCATGTTTTTGTTGGTTAATTTCTTTCCTCTAACTGTTTTGATATCCTTACACCCATGCATCATCTTTAGAACTTTAATAAATGTCGTTGAACTCATGCATTCCTGCCTCACTATTTCAAGTTTGACACTTGCTCGAGGACGAGCAAAATTTTAAGCTTGGGATGGTAGGCTTCGCCCTTCTTTTCTCTTCACCCTTCTTGCATGCATGCCTATTTCCTGCATTTAGTCTTAAATTTTCAAAATTTTCAGCTTTTTAGCTTTGCAATTATGGCTATGTGGTGTGAATCTAATAGATAAATGCTTGACTTCATGCCTAGATGCATAATTTTCATCTTAAAAATTGCTTGACCTCTTGCTTGACTTGCTCTTTGACTCTTTCCTTGAGTTTGGTAATAAATCTAAGGTTATGTCCCTTTTTCATAGCTTAAAACTAAATTCCCTTGATCTATGTTGTGAATGGCAAATCCATGGTAAAGGACCGTTGGAATGATCTAAATCATGATTAAAGTATCCTAGCTGCGAATTTCACAAGGTTGCCTCTATTCTAAGGATTCTTGAATCGTAATTGCTACTTCTCACACAGGTATCAAGCGAATTATGATGGGCTTTGAGCTATGATCAGGATGAAATGTTTCTGCTTGATGGACTACGTGCCTTCTCACATTAGATTGAGTAAAAAAAAAGATGAAAAATATAAAAATGTGCAAAAGAGGTTTGGCCGCCCATAAAATCCCAAAAATATCTATATAGTTCTCACCCAAGTCTAAAAATAGAATGCAGATGATAAAAGCCTGAGTGTGAACAATAAATGAGCGCTTGTTTTCTCTTTTAGGAGAGTTGAGGATGGTGCCCAGCCGGTGTATGACTGCGCTCATGAACGCGGATATGTCGTGCCTGGTAGTACCACTCTAAAAGCTCATTAGAGAGTCACTAGGAACCCCCTAGGTGACCTATGAGATCATCTCAGTAGCAGGGTTGGTTCGGGCGCAGTACGAGGAGTTCATCTCACTGCTTTGGACCAACTGGTTCGGACTGCAGGGACTGTTGCTCGCTACATGGACCAACCTGACGCAGATCGGGATCCTCAGAAGTCATTAGAAGTTTTTTTTCTTTATTTCTTAGGACATGAATAAGTGTGAGGCATGATATTCCTGATTGGTATGCATGGATTCATGGTGATGGCTCATTACTCATCACCCGCATGATCACCTAAGTGACAACTCTTTCATGATCAAATAATTATGATTCAAACCCTCATGAGTATTGGCAGGCTATAGTGAATTTGCTTAATCTTGCCTGGAAATTCTTTGATCTTACTTTGGCAGGATTGTGCTTGTTTGGTGGGGGTTTGTTCTGAAATGACATGGATCAAGAGTATTGATGCTTTAAACTATTTTTCCTTAACCTTATCATCTATTGCCAAGCTTAATTTGGATGTTATCTTTTTATTCTTTGAGCACAGTCTTGCTTGAGGACAAGCAAGGTTTAAGCTTGGGGTAGTTGATAACACCCAAATTGCGCATATTTTCTATGCATTTTATCTATGGTTTTATACCACTTTAGTCCTAATATGCACCATTTTGCTCATGTTTTATGATTTTTGTCTCTCATTAGATAAAATAGTCAAAATAGCCAATAAATGTAGCTAATTAGCCAATTTTAGACTTGCAGGCACCGAAACTAGCCAATTTTGGAACTTTCAAGTACCAGACCAGGAAAAGACAAGAATCGCAGCAGCTGGCCGATATGGCTGCCCGATACGGGTGCCCGATACAGCTGCCTGATATGGTCTGGATGAGATGGCCTCCCGACAAAGACGCTCGATACAGCTGCCCAATACGGCCGTCGACCGATACGGGTGCGCCGACCGATACGGCCGTCGACTGATACGGGTGCACCGACCGATACGGTCGTCGACTGATACAGGTGCGCCGACCGATACGGCTGCCCGATACGGCTGCCCGATACGGTTGCCCGATACGATCGTCGAGTGACAGTCATATTGGCCGACCTGGTTTCTCAAGATTGAAGCCACGGATGAAGGACACGTGGACCAATAAAAGCTACAACTCACATCAACTCACTGCCTATAAATAGCAGCTGCCAGCCTACAAGAATTCTTCTTCGGGGCAGGAGAGAGCCGAGGGCTGGAGGAAGGACCCTGCAAGAGCTAGTTCCTAGACCAAGGAGCTAGTGTGTCGGGTTCCCCAAAAGTCCGCTGCCCGATACGGCTGCTGCCCGATACGACCGTGCCGACCGATACGCCCGCCGCCCGATACGCCCGCCGACCGATACGGCCACTGCCCGATACGGCCGCTGCCCGATACGGCTGTTGCCCGATACGGCCACGCCGACCGATACGCCCGCCGCCCGATACGCCCGCCGACCGATACGGCCGCTGCCCGATATGGCTGTTGCCCGATACGGCCGCGCCGCCCGATACGCCCGCCGCCCGATACGCCCGCCGACCGATACGGCCGCTGCCCGATACGGCCGTCGACCGATACGGCCACGCCGACCGATACGCCCGCCGACCGATACGGCCGCTGCCTGATACTGTCTAGAGAGAGAGAACTGAGGAGTCCAGAGGTTCAAAGAGAAGACCCTAGGGGCGAAATCCGGCCTACACAGAGGCCAAGGAGCGAGAGCCACCTCTCCTCTATGGGCTATATCTCTTCCCTCTTCTCTTTCATTCTACTGCATTCCTTTGTTTCTTGTACAAACGATGTTTATCCATCTTTGTTCGGTGCCAGCTATGCTTGTCTATGGCTAGTTAGCTCCTTCTTGGCTATGCAGCCCGATCTGGGCATGTTTATATACTTTTGCCTTAAGCAAGTAGATTCATATCAGATCTAGTATGTTGCATGTTCTATTTTCTCTTTCCAAGTTATGATTGCTAGTTTGGTTGATCTCTTACTCGCTTGAACTACTATTTCTGCATGTATTGAGAGATCTGTTGTAGAAATAGCTAAGAGATGATAGTTTAGATCTGAACCTGAGAGGAGGACGATCCAAGGTATTCTGTTCCTAACACCCCATAATATCCTAAGACCCGAGAGGGAACTTAGCATATACTGAGGTGTTGATATGTCATTCCTTGAGAGAGGGTTAATGACATATCGTTGATGGTTTTAGTCACGCATCGCGAGAGCGAGTGGGATGACCCCACAGGACAGATGCCGCTGTGCGTGCTAGATGCTTGCTTGGGTGTTCGAGGGTTGCCTACACCCGAGAACGAGTCCATAGACTGCCCCTTTTGTGGTTACATAGCCAAGAACTCTCTTTCTCTAGTTAGTAGAACCTCGCGCTCTGTCTTGTTTTGCTTTTGTTTTCTTTTCTTTCCCTTATTTTAATCGTGACAACCCGCTAGACTAGTTCTAGCACTTTCTTTTATCGACTATCGTTTTGGCTTGTCTGACTCAAGAACAGAAATCTGTGGCATCCTAAACGTCACCACGTCCCTGTGTTCGACCCCGTATATCTACTTCGACCCCGTAATTAAGTTGCGGGGGCCTAGAAGGTTTCAGGTTATAAATTTAAAGCTTGATTCCTTCCTTTGTCCCGCGTTCGTTTCCAGACGCGTGAAAAAGGCCGATCAACTTTTGGGCCAAACACCTTAACAATTATCATGGAGCTTAATTTGAAAACATGAAATATCTAATTAAGCACCTCCCCATGACCTAGCTTTGTTTCTCCCTTAAACATCTACTCATACAAACTGATGGTCTGATGAATGATGGGTGTCATGTAGATCTTGTATCTATCACCTGCTCACCAACCAACTGTATACAACTTAACTAGTCCACACTACACATCATTGTTTTCTTCTCTTCCATCATTTTGGACACGGTTGAGGTGATGCTAACTCAAATTAAAGGGACCATCACCACATGGATGCACTTGCTAGCAAGCTTGGGCCTCCTTGCTTTTGATCATATTACTAGCATTAAGATCATAGTAAGATGTCCATAGTTTCAAAACACTAAATCAACATGAATAATATTATTAATCTAAAAACTTCAATTATTCATCAAGAGTTTCTAACCATATATGACAAGATCAGTTATAATTCTTAACCTAACCCTAATGCAAGTAAGAGATTATGGTACATAGACTTTTGTATGATTATTATGATGATAGAGTACTTTCTCTCTCTATGTTGTTGTAACCCTAAGTTGATGCCACATGAACATCATATCTTTTAAATAATGTTGTATTAAGGACATGTTTTGTGAATGGGGTTGTGAACAAGGGACTGGTGTTATATTTTGTTAGCCTAGAAACCCATCCAAGATTTACTCATTAGGAGTAAATCTTGGATAGTCCTCGGTTTGGGACTGTTCTTGAACACCTAATCTCACTTAGGATGTAAGTGTATAATGTGTGTATTGGTTTTTCAAGAAAATTTCAGTAGCATTTCCCCATTTGTTCTCTAAGTACATATGTACTTGGAGAACAGTAGGGAAATGCTGTCGAAATTTTCTTGAAAAACTAATACACATTATACACTTACTAGTGAGATTAGGTGTTCAAGAATGGGATAGGTGGTACACATTTATCATATATAAGACCTTAAACTCTAAAGTTTTAACCATAAACCCTAATCTTTTAACCCTAGACCCTATTTGCAAGTGCAAAGGATAAGAGTCCACGTGAAGCTAAAATGTCATATTACAGTGTCATTGAAGACATATGGGAGTTTGACTACGTAGATTTCAGAATTTCGCTCTTTAAATGTAATTGGGTTGATAACACCAAAGGAGTTATAATGGATGAATTGGGTTCCACATTAGTGAACTTTGAAAAGATTGGTGAGAAGGGTGAACCATTCATATTGGCATCATATTGATAAAAGATCTCAATATTAGAGGCATGCATGTTTATATTTTTTTATATGTTTTATTTTTCTGAATGTGAACTTTACAATGTGAATATGAACTTTACAATGTGAATGTCAACTTTACAATGTGAACTTTACAACTTTACAATGTGAATGTGAACTTTCAGATGGCTGAGTATTCTCCTGATGACTGTGCTAATGATTACCGTGAGGGTGAGGACATCAATGTGCCACCTCATAATGTAAGTTTTAAAAATATATCCCCGAGGTTTCTATCTATATGTTCATTTATAGTTATATCATATAAGTGTTTTTTTTGTCAAATTTTAGGTTGGTGATGTACCCCCTGAAGAAATTGGGGCACTTGATGAGCAACAAAAAAAATTGACAAAGTGAGGGGAATCACAATGATGAACAAGTTACTACAACAAAGAGGCAATGGACCCAAACTGGCTGTGGATTTCGATCATGCAGGAAATCCAGTTGGAGTGAACCGCAACTCATTTATTTCATATCTTGGGGTTCTTACTCGCAACCATTATAGTCCTATTTTTGAATCCTAGCATAAAGTTCCTAAGGGGAAGAAAGACTTAGTATGGAAGGAACTATGTGTGATTTATTATTATTTGTAATTCTATTTTTGTAGATTACTAATTTTTAAGATACTAGTTAATAGCAATTCTATTTTGTAGAGTATATTTGATCTGGATGAAAAGTTGCATCATAAATGCATGATGCAACGTTGTGGGAGGGTCCTAAGGAACTATAGGACAAATCTCACCCGAGATTACATACGTGATGCTGAGAAGAGGTTCTTGATTGATTTCCAATTATAGACATTGATCACTTTTTGACTAACTCAACACTAATAATTTTTGTTTGTATTCTCTTTAAAATATAAATTTAGGCAGAAGGCAGCCACTGAGCAATGGAACTACCTGGACACCAAAGAATGGGAGGAGTTTGTTACCCAAAGAAAAATGGATGAATTCAAGGTATTAAGTGCCACTCCCAATTTAATTAATATACGTTCTTATGTATTCATCTATTCAAGATTAACCTTTAGTGTTACTAACCAAATTAATGTGCTTACTAACAAGGCTATCAGTGATGCTCAAAGAACAAGGCGTGCACTAAATGTGCATGACCACACAATGGATCCAAGAGGCTATGTAGGCGTTCCCTAAAGACTACAGGCTGAGTCTACTGCTTAGTCTGTTGCTACTCAGGAGTCCTCTACTATTAGTCCCACACCTCTGCCTTGCCATGCTATGTGGATAGGTGGGAGGCAAAATAAGAAGGGAGATATAATGAAGCCCGCAACTGCTGAGGCGGCTGCAAAAATGGTAAAATTTAACTCTTAGAGCAATCGATCGATATTGATTATTGTTATGTTTACTTACCAATTTTTATTGATGTCAATTAGCGGGAGCTGCATGAGCAAAGGAAGGAAGGCAAGTTCATCCCTGAGGGCACAAGGGATGAATTGACAGTTGCTCTGGGTAACCCAGAGCATCCTGGACGTGTTAGGGGTACATGCACTGGTGTGGGCATCAAATCGTTCTTTGGGCCATCACAGTGCAAACCAGTCCCAAGAGCGGGACTTTCACAAGTTGAGGTAACTTATTCTTTTTTAGAATGTTATTGTGAAAGAGAATTCAATAATCAGAAGCTACTATTTCTTTTGTTCATGTATAGGTAGACTAGTTAATTGAAAGGAGAGTCGAGGAAGCACTTGATAGGAGAGTCGAGGAAACACTTGATAAGAGAGTCAATGAAGCAGTTAGTAAGTGGCAGGCGTCTCAGACTGCCACTCAGACAATACCTGTGGTGGGCCGCTCTTCTCCTACTACAGAGGTTGGGAGTAATCCTGTAGACCCACCACCTAGCACGTCCGCTGTAAGTATTTTTATGACATATATAGTAGCTAGTCTTTTCAATATGATATGTTTATGTATATATGTATATAACATTCTTTATGTAAATCTATAGGTGTTGAAGCCATGCCATCTAAAAAGTCCAGAATATATTGTTGTAGAGGCACATGCTTACCCAGCCCTTCTAGGGGAGATGTTTCATGGGACTCTAGTACCAGCTAGTGCGGTTCGTGTGAGCCCGATACATATACTCCCCGATTGGAGGGATCTTCCAATGCCATATGCCCACCCATATTCTAAAATGCTTGGTGAGGCAGAAGGTGGAGTGATAATGTGGCCCAAATCGGATGTCGTCTATACTAATATTGTATAGTAAATTTACATTACGTTAATTTGTTAGTGTGTATATATGAGTCAATTGATATGAAATTATATATATAGGTCAAAATGAAGATACCCACTACATCTCGGCCTCCACCTCCACCTCCTAAAGTACCAAGTTGGCTTCCAAAGGACCTACACGCCTCGTTAGGTCCTAATTTTAGGGGTATGGCAGTATGGATAGGTGAACATGATTCAAATTGCCCTATAAATGTTACTATTCTGGAGGATGATGTAGGTCAATCATACGATAATAATCTATTTATACAAGTTTTGCATACATATTAATGCATACATAATACAAGTTTTGCATACACATTAATGCATGTGTATTAATGCATGTCAATCATACGATAACATGCTATTTATACAAGATATTTTGGAGTTGTTTCATTATGATTGGATGAACACATCTATGATAGAGATGTGGATATGGTGAGATCTTGTTTATACATCCGTATACCTTGTTTTATATACGGTGATCTAGTTTGTTATATATTAATGCATACATAATACATGTTTTGCAGCCACTTACACATGATATGTATATATTTTGTATTTTTTCATGTGGGATTTTTAGTTCCATCTTTGATTAGTCTTGTAGATATAGACCCTTCTTCAATTACTTCATACTGTTGTGCTGCTTTTAAATATTTTGGTAAAAATAAGAAGACGGTGATAATAACTCCATTCAATGTCGAGTAAGTTTACTTTGCTTATAATTTGGACTTAAGAAAATTACATTTTTATTGTGGATTTTGAGTTATTAATTTTTAACTTTCTTACCTATAGTGGTAGGCATTGGGAGTTACTAGTTATTGTCCCCAAGACGTTCACTGTCTATTATCTAGATCCTGCGGGGAACGAATTGAATACATTATATGGACACACAATGAAAAGGCCATTATTCCCGTGAGAAACATTTCATATTTTTATATCCGTTAACATATGTTATTATATTACTATTTAATTATGCAATTTAATGTGTTACATTAACATGTAGGGCTTTATAAGAGTTCAAAAAAGCTGGAGGAAAGGTCCCCAGGAAAAAGAATCAACCACTAATTTGGGAGAATGTGAAAGTAATTTCCCGACTCCAATGTATATATTATTTTATGTGAACTGTACTTATTTGTTTTTTGAATATTTTGTATATTTCAATTTATAGTGTGCTACATAAGACAACGGTTGGGCATGTGCCTACTATGTGATGCAATTTATGGACCTAATCATCAAATATGCCGCAATGGAAATCGATATTATACATAAGGTATTATATATAGTCTCATTAGATAATATGAAATATATTAATCTTATTATATATTATTAATTATATATACGTCATTCTTTTTGCAGATGTTTAAAACTGACTTCAGTACAGGTGGAAAGTTATTAGATGTACATACTCCCTATACGAAGGAGGAATTAGATGTTGTAAGAGAAGAATGGGAAAAAGCCCTACAAGTAGTGGGCATTTTTAAAAAAATGGGCATCTGATGACAATGATGACGATGATGAATAAAGAATGATATTTCTAAACTTTGTTCTCATAATTATTTTTGTGTGAATGTGAATGATTTTTCTGAATTGTCATATGTGTGAATGTGAATGAATTTTTCTGATCAATACATGAATGTTTGAATGTGAAAAGAGATGAAATGAATGGAACTGAATGTGAATGTAAATGACTTTGTAGGTTTCTACATGTATCTGATCAATACATGTGTCTGAATGTGAATGACTTTGTAGGTTTGTGTCATATTGTTGGCTGATATCAATGGATGTTGTAAACCTGCAGTTCAGAACTGAACTACATAATCTGCATCCTACTAACCAGCCATACAACAAGCCTGCAAACTAATAAGAAAAAAAAATCAGAACATAGGCGTCGGTTATTTGTATAAAACTGACAACAAAGACATACAACGTCAGATATTAGAAAAAAACTGATGTCTCTTCCATGGCTGGTGTCAATTATCTATAAGAACTGACACCTATTTTAGCCAGGTACCATGGCCGTGTTGGGAAGCACGGTCATGCTGGCAGGGATATGGTGTCAGTTATTGTTTAATAACCGACGTGTTTAACCATGATATAGTGTCAGTTTTCTTTACTAACTGATGCTTATAGTTCCCTTGCTGGTGCGTTTTCAGTGGCATGAAGGGTTATGGCGTCGATGTGTGTTTAATAACTGACGTCTTTAATCATGATATAGTGTCAGTTTTTGTTAAGAACTGATGATTATAGTTCCCTTGCTGACACATTTTCAGTGGCGGGAAGGGTTATGGCGTTGGTTAGAAACTGACGATGAAGGTGTCAACCTTTAGCGGCACCCACTTGGGTGTCGCTTAGAAACCGATGCTAAAGGCTCTAAGTAACCGACACCAAAGGCCTTTTCTATAGTAGTGCCATCCATTACTTCTCTCTTGTATTTAAAACTCCAACTCTTTCCATCCACTTCTCATTCTTTTAATTTATTACACTTTCTCTTTCCATCCACTCCTCTTTATTCTATACATTACACTCTCTCTCTATCCACTACCAACTTGTATCTATTAATTATAGTCTCTCTCTCCTTCCACTATCTCCCTTTCTTTTCCAATGCACTATCTCTATCCACTAACACTATCTATTCTATCTCTCTCCTATCACAAAGCAATCATGACTCATTTTCAAATTTGAGATGCACAATGCTAATTGTGTCATGTGCGTATTCTCAAGGTACGGGTGTGAGTTTTGGTGGATGGGGTGTTACATGAATAATTTTCCTTATTTTTAACTTGTTTATAGTTGTACATTTTGTAGAAGGTGTCTTCTTGGGAATTTCTTTCTGAGGTGGTAGATTATAGACATGTGCAATTTAGGTTAACAATTCAGGCCGATCCAGATAAGAAAACATAGAATAAACCAATGCAAGGAGAACTAAAGTAAATAAAGCTAGGATCAAACCAGGTCATTCGTTGAAAAACGAATGTGATATACTTAAAGAAATCATCGCCTTCCAACCCTACACTAATACAGAACAAGCCTTTGGCGTCGGTTAATTAAGGCCTTTAGTGTCGGTTTCCAAGTGACACCCAAGTGGGGGCCGCTAAAGATCGACCCCTTCAGCGTCAGTTCCATAACCAACGCCAAAACGCTTCCCTCCACCGAAAATGCGTTAGCAATGGAACTATAGGCGTCGGTTATTTAATAAAACTGACACTATAACATGATTACAGACGTCGGTTAGTAAACAAAAACCGACGCCCATATCCCTGTCGGCACGGCCGTGGCACCTGGCCACAATAGGCGTCAGTTCTTGCCGACAACCGACGCCAGGAAGGGATAAAGACGTCATTTTTTGGCTAACAACTGATGTCGTATGTCTTTGTTGTCGATTTTATTCAAATAACCGATGCCTATGTTTTGATTTTTTTTTCTTTTCAGTTTGCAGGCCTAGTGTATGGTTGGTAGTAGGATGCAGAACCTGCAGTTTAGTTCTGAACTGCAGGTTTACAACATCCATTGATATATATCAGCCAACAACAGGCCACAAACCTGCAAAATTAACAAGATCGATGGACAATATTATATATATGTGATTCACACACATGTATAAGCACATTTAATTCATTTTATTTTTCATCACACACATGTAGAAACCAATAGTTCCATTTTAAATTTCCTCCATTTTCATACACATTTAGCAACCTGCAGTTCCATTCATTTCATCTCTTTTTACATTCAGACACATGTAGAAACATTCATGTATTCATCTTCACATTCACACATTCAGACACATGTAGAAAATTCATTCAGACATGTATATATAAAAGTTTCACATGTCATCAAATACAAAAATAATTATGAGAACAAAGTTTAGATTACATCATCAGAATCCCAATCATAATAAAAAATTCCCACTATTTGTAGGGCTTTTGCCCATTGTTCTCTTACATCATCTAATTGTTCCATCGTATAGGAGTATGTACATCTAATAACTTTTCATCTGTAGTGAAGTAGTATAGGAGAATTATGTATATATATAAGTAATAATATATAATAAGATTGATATATTTCATATTATCTAAAGTAATAATAAGATTGATATATTTCATATATATAAGTAATAATATATAATAAGATTGATATATAGTAATAATATATAATAAGATTGATATATTTCATATATATAAGTAATAATATATAATAAGATTGATATATTTCATAATATTTCAATATACAGTCAATGATGAAACATTGTATCAAGATTGTAGGTGTCCTCATGTCAAACTTGATATATGGTATTTAATGACAGATAAGGACATAGAATAGGTGGAGGGATTGTCAAAAATGAAAAGAAAGCACAAACCTGGTAGCTTTGAATTTTCAATTGGGAGCTTGATCATGTCTAGTACCTGAATTGTACCAAATGTAGATTTGTCTAGTGAAAAATAAAAGAAAGGTTGTAGCATTACAAACCCTTTACAAAATAGAATGTCAGTTGATGAATTAAGTAGTATATACCCATCATATGCAGCTTCCATAAGCAACTAAGAAGCAAATTCAGAAAAATGAACAACATGGATCTATTAATATAGACAAGTCTAGATAGGTAGACAACTAAATACTACACCAACATGGTCCCACATCAGTAACTTCGAGGCCTTTTCATTGTGGAAATCTTCTCCTAAAGTTCAGAAAAGAAAGTATCTATGAGGATTGATTACTTTAAGACAAAAAGTGTAAACACAAAACAAGACAGGACAATTATATTTGTTAATTGGACCTACTGTGGTCTTTTTAATGATTGTGCTGTGTCGCGGAGCTCCTCACTATATTTAGATAAATCTGAACTGACATGGGCTTCATCATCAGATTCGTCCGAGCTGATATTTTCCATCGTGCACTCATACCACCGTAGATGATCGGGTGTCTCATTGTTGATGTTGGTTATCCAAACTTTGATGGTATTATGGCCAACAGGACAGAGAAAAAGCTTATCGCTACGGACCAGTAGCATCTTTCTAATCCAATCACGCCAACCAAATTTTGATACAATATTTCCCACCAAATCATACTCAACCTCGATAACATGTAAATAATTGCCAAAATTTAGGGTCACTTCAGCAGGCCTGTAGTGCCTTCCATTTAGAAAACGCAAATGTTCGGGTATAGTTAGTTGGTTTAAGGAACGATCATCTAGGATGATGTTTAATTGTTCTTCATTAGGGAACGTTAACATTGGCATAGAGGCCCAGTTCATAGTGACTGTTGTGGGTGGACAGAGACTGAAAAATACAAGTACTAACAATTGTAAGTATATATAATGATGTTATATATTTTCAAAAAAAGTAGTAGACAGAGACTAACAAATATAAGTACTAATGGTTATCTTGAAAAGAAAATGATAAGGACGTCAAAATGATAAGCACATCATACAAATTTGCATAATCTTTAGATATACACTTAAATTGAAGGAAGGGTTTATCTTTTATTTGACAAATTGTGTCTTGAAATAAGACACATAATCAAACTAATGATATTGATGTGGACCTTTGTTCACACAAATACATTGAAATGAAGATGGTTCTACACTGAGAACAAAAAAAAAGTTTGGCGTGATGAGTATGCCCTCTCCTTTCATTATTTTCAATTAATGGTCCCACCTATCCCACCCCTACCCTCCTCACACAACCCTCCCCCTTCTCTAGCCCTCCACCCTACCCCACCCCTATCCTCCTCCCACCCTACCACACCCCTCACCCTCCACTAGCCCTCCACCCTACCCCACCCCTATCCTCCTCCCACCCTACCACGCCCCTCACCCTCCCATGGCCCTCCACCCTACCCCACCCCTACCCTCCTCCCACCATACCACTTACCCTCATTCATGCATAATTAACCCCGATTAATCAATATTAATCAACTACACAATATTAGAGAAACTAAATACAAATCTAATTAACTAAGTTCATTAATGCATCATTAACCCTAATTATTCAATAGTAATCAACTATATGGTGGCATCATTAATCCTAAGTTCAAATCTAGTACTGATTAATTAACCACTCACTGCACTAGTGGATCGAGCAGGCTGTGGTGGTGGCAGCCGAAGGTGGAGGTGGTTGGGCTGGAGGTGAAGGTGGCCGACACTGGAGGTGCAGGAAGTGGCCAGTGGCGGCGACTAGAGCATCATCATCATCATCATCATCATCATCATCAATCATCATCATCATCATCATCATCATCACCCTCATTGTCGTCGTCATCATCGTTGTCATCATCATCATCATCGTCGTCGTCGTCATCATCATCTTCATCATCATCATCATCATCATCAGAAAGAAAGAAAGAAAGAAAGAAATAAAGAATGAAAGCACTATCAATTAGTTAAATTCATTCATGCATCATTAACCCTGATTAATCAATATTAATCAACTACACAATCTTAGAGAAACTAAGTAGAAATCTAATTAATTAAGTTCATTAATGCATCATTAACCAATATTAATCGTCAGTTCTTTGCATCATTAACACAATATTAGTCGTCAGTTCTTTGTATTATTAACACAATCTTAGAGAAACTAAGTACAAATCTAATTAATTAACTAAGTACACAATCTAATTAATTAAGTACAATTCTAATTAATTAAGTTTATATCCTAAGTTTTATGTAACTTTAATTAATTTAATTCATTATTCTATTTGAGTTAGTTCATTCATGCATCATTAACCAATATTAATCAACTACACAATCTTGAAACATATACATTAGTGATTAACCTCAATGGAAATATATATATCACCAAGTAACCAAAAATTAGTAGAAATCAATAAAACTCACCAAGTAAATGACCTGATCAATTGACTGGAAAAAAAATTCATACAATACATTGGATCACATAATGCATTTGTTGTATTCAAGACAAAGATATATGGACAAAATATACCTGGGGAACAGCGGTGGCGAGCAGCTGGAGAACGACGGTGGCAAGCAAAGGCAGCGACGAGCAACTGGAGAACGGCGATGGCAAGTAGCTGGAGAACGACGGTGGTGAACAGAGGCGGCACATGGCGGCTGGAGAACAACGGTGGTGAGCATAGGCAGCGGCGAGCAGCTAGAGAATAGCGGTGGCAAGCAGAGGCAGCGGCGAGCAACTATAGAACGATAGCGGCAAGCAAAGGTGGCGGTGAGCAGCTGGAGAATGATAGTGGCGAGAAGAGGCGGTGGTGAGAAGCTAGAGAACGGCGGTGAGCTAGAGATGATGCAGAGGCGATGGTGAGCTTTGACGCAATGGCGGCAGCAAGCCGTTCCGGCGAGCAGTGGGGAAGAGGAAAATTGCCAGATCCCTAAGTGGGGGGGGAGGAAATCATAGTGAAACAGAGACTGGGAGAGTCTATTTTTGCAATTAAGGTTAGATACTTGGCATCGGTTATAATAAAAACTGACACCTATAGCAAACTACTGGTTGGTTGCCACTTAAAACCGATGCCAATTGGGCAATGGAGTACAATGAATTGCCAAGAAGAGATGGATTGAAAAATCGCACTGCGATTGGTTAAAATGGGGTGATGGAAATACCACGTTAAGATGAGACGCAGACGAAACACTATCACAAAATGGAAAGATGAAACTGACAATTGGGAGGATGACAAAGATGATTTGAAAAAACTTGTGCGGGTTCGCTTCTATCTTCACTGAAAATCGAAGAGGGCGTCTAGAAGACGACCCCAAAGCGCGAGAGTCCCGTAAATGGCCATCTTCAAATCCCCGAGGGGGACCCAGACAGTCAGGGGCCTAGCAGAAAGAGTCGTTTCAGAAGCCGAGAATGAAGGAGAGATTCAGGGGGGAAATTTTTTTACGGGGACAGCGTGCGAAAACACATCGGGGTCGGTTCGGCTACTAAAATCGACGACAAAAGTTGGCCCGATTTTCTATCTCTCGAAAACCCTTTAGTCTTCGGTTGTTTGGTAAAAAATCGACACCGTATGTGAAATTTTGGAGGTAATTTTTTTGCACTAGAAAAATTGGATTTGGTGGACAATTTTAGGCATCGGTTACTTAATGAGGAACTGACACTAAATAAAAAGTGATACCCGTGTCTGGACGCTCTTCACCGATAGATGTCAGTTTGTGTATTAAACCGATGTTGTAGGGTTTAGGCATCAGTTTCGTGTATACAACCGACGCCTGTAAATGTGACATTATAAGCCATTTCTATACTAGTGCTTCTGGATAGGCGCCGTTCTCCCAGTTGACCCAGTATGAACCTAAAGAAGAGACATCCCACTCATACTGATGACTAATGTTGCAGACAAATCAGCGCACCACCAGTGCAGCTCAGCAACCACAGGAATCACCGCCTAACAGGTTGTGTGTTGGAAGGAAAGGAAGGATGAACTTACTACATCTAGGAAAAAATCTCCACGTAGCACCACAGAAGCGACAACTGGAGAGAAACTCTGACTTTAGGGTTAGAAAACATGCACTCAAACAGCTGACAGTTGTGTGTTTGAAAGATGTGTTTAACCCTAATGACCGGAGGTCTATTTATAGCCTTACATGCCCCAGTAATCCTATTCCTGTTAAGACACGACCACTCGATTGTTCTTGTACACATTGCGGAAAATTCCGCAAAAGAGACACTTTTCAGTTAGGATTAATAAATCCCAATAGAAAAGAAATGATTAATTAAATGAATAATTAATTACATAGTTGTATCCTAGTGTAAAAACAAGATAGAAGACGGAAGACATTCTCTACAATCCGCAATTCACAATCCACAAGCCATAAGCCTGAGCCCGTGCCCATACCGGATTGACCCGGCCAGGCAAGGTGAGGCATGGCGTGGCATGCGCACGTGCGTTCGTGTGTGTTGTGGTCACCATACCCATCAAGGAGGTGTACATACCCTCCTCCTAGGACCCTTGGGCAATAGTGTCCCATGTGATCCTACATATAAGGACCACCAAAGTTCTAGGAGTGAGCAATATGGGATAAAACTTCTTTGTCATTTGCACTAGAGACAAGACTACCTCTCTCACATGTACTAGCTGCATTACGTTGGGCTTAACCCATATTATATATATGGTTGTAGCAGACATATATCTAACAATCCCCCACAAAGTCCAATGTTTAGTATGCTCTACCATTCAGTCCTCTATATTGTGCTTTCAGTAGATACCTTTCAGTTTGAATCTACCTGAGTTATCCAACTGTGACCCCCACAGGAACTAGGTGAACAAAAGTCTTGAACCTGAACCTTGGCTACAAGAGTATAGGTTGGTAACAACACAATAAAGACATAGTAAAAAAGAAAACAATGCATTAAGGTCAAGCATACAAAATTTTTATGTCATGATTGATAACAGAGAACAACCCAATTCTCATGTTGTGGCCTACACAACATCAATCATTTAGTTGGAGTCTCCAAAGATGAACTACTAACATCTTGTCCTAAGACTTGAAACAATTCTAAGACTAATCTCTTACTAACTTGCAGTCATAACACTAACATGTTTCCTAGGGGATAGACACACAGATGCATGAAGCATCAAAGTAAATACATAGTGTCATCCAATTCACCTGACAACTTGTTATTGCCACATTGAACCCAATTTGTGGGATTTCCACTGAATTGGGTTGGGTTGCTACTGCCTGCGAATAATGAGGGGTTTCAGTCTCATCCCCAACCTGGATTTTTCCACTAAAGCTAAGGTAAGACCTTTAGTAAAAGGATCAGCTGTATTTTCTTTGAACCGATGTAGTGTACAACCATGACCCCATTAGACACTAAATGTTGAGTTTTATGACCTTAGAGTAGGCAACGAAAATAATTTTTTTTACTGGACATTAATGCATAATAGGAGATCTCATCAATGACTATGTAATGGGAAGGGTGGTTTTAGCGAGATATACCTGGTCCTGGGGCTTGCCCAGTGACAATACCTCACAACCGTGTGCGGTCTTCAATGCCATGTCTTAGATGGTGTCTGTCCAGCTCCTAATCTTTGCCATGGACTGTGGCCTCCACCACGGATTGCGGATGACGTATCCTCCTGAGCGACAGACATCTCCCACCTCTATAGATAGTCCACACGGACCACCTGGAACTCATGTTGTTCTAGAAGAACTGGCAGGAAGGAGACGACCCTCCTATTGGTGTACTAGCACCAACCTACTCTCCCAAACTCAGAATACTTTTCTGCAGTTTTATTTCCCTCGTTGTACCTCCCTAGTCAAGTAGCACTTGCTCGGGCTCTCTCGGTTAACAAAAGCAGAGAGGACAACAACTTTGCAAAGCAACTAATATTCTGAGTTGTGTGTTATGAGAAGCCCCCAATACCCCTCTATTTATAGTAGAGGGCAGGGTCAGGGTTCCCAGTTTGTTCAAGAGTAGAAGGATCTTGAAATTCCATGAATAACTTACACTGTGGCAGGCGAACCGATCGTTTCATAACTGAAATGGTCATTTCGCAAGGTGAGCAGACCCGTTGGGAGTGTGAACTCGTCAATTCACTAAGTAAACTGGTTATTTCACTTTCCAGACTTGCCTGCAATTGACTTTCCTTAATCTTTTCCAATTAATTCAAAGATTAATCCTTATTCCAATGAAATTGAACAAGTAAAATGTGAAAGTTTACTTCCAAAAGGGCAAATCCCAATTTCCTCAGTTGGCAGGACTATGAGACAACCAGTTCACCAAGTGAACCGGTCAGTTGGCTCACACCAGCCGATCGGCTCACAAGGGTGAACCGATCGGTTGGCTCACCCTAGTCGATCATCTCACAAGGGTGAATCGGTCGGTTGGCAGTCCTGACATTGCCAATGTAGTCTCTAATTGACCTGACACTCTAACCAGCTAGTTCAACACTTGAACATGATAGTTATGAGTCTAGTCAGTCAATTGTATGTTTAATTGAGTACCTAAACACCTTTAGTCTCAATCTAAACATCATTCATGGACAATCTCCTCTTCTAGGGGTATCCTATGTGTGTGACCCTACAGGTTCCAATTTACGTTGGCTGTGAATGTTCAGAACAACTTATGAAATCACAAGCAATGAGAGGAGTCTAGTAACTCATTATTACTACCCAAGTAACTCAGAAAGTTGGAGAACAACTTCAACCTACAATATGTGATTAGTGTTACAGTGATTGTATAGTTCCTTTGTCTCTGACATCTGGAATGAACTCAAGGCATGGAACACCATCCTCTTCAACATTCAATCCATGTTCCTTGACCTAGAGCAGACTGTCTGAGATGCATGTGAATTCACATATCATATATTGAATCACATGAGTATGGCCATACGATTCTCAGTCTCACTTATCAAGGGGCCCTAGATATCATACTCCTTGCAGGAGGGACAAATCCCATTTCTATCACTCACAATCTATCCACATGTTTCAAAGTCACCCAATCATCACCTTTTTAACATCCATGTTTTAGGAATGCATTTGATGATGACAAAGTGTACCCAACGACATGTGACAAGTGCAGTGATTTCAGGTCTAAGAACCACTATCACCATTGTCACTATGAGAGATGATTGTGACTACCATTCCATGGTATCCATGTATCTCTCTCACGGTGGGTCTGTCTGATATACTGTTCTCTAACATATATCTGTGTGCTTGACTTGATATCATATATCATGACTAATGAGACTCTGTGATCATTCAACACACACTCTAGTCTTATGTATTACTGTTGTCTATTTTGTTTCCATAGTAATATCTGACTAGGGACATAACAAGAATGTATGTACTCTTATAATACATATGGTCTCATTGTTCAGGTCCTCAACCTGAAGACATATGTCATCGAGTCACATCATTCTTTAGACATCTATCATGTATGTGTCATCATCTCATGACTCACACAAACATAATAGATAGAATTACCTTTATCATTATCAAATCAAGTATCATATGCCTCATTGCAATCATCATATGATTAGCCCTCTGGGCATACCATACCAACAGACACCAATTTGCACTTAGATCCAATCACCCTTGAATCATATTCCGAGTGATCTTAACATGTTCATCATGTTTCTGCTTCACAATCACTTTTATAGCGGGTAAGCAACATTTACTCCAAGTCGGTATATTGGATGTTTCACATCCCCTTCACTGTATGACAACTTGTATGAGATGGAAGTGATGTAGTATGTTATCTGAGATTCCTTTGCCTAACCATTAGCTCCATTGTTGTTATAGGTATTACTACTGAGTCATCAATGGTCAGAACCTCCCACAAGTTCATCCATATGAACTTTGAGATCCAAACAGTATCCTTTACAGTGTTCGTAACACTAAGGTACTCAGAGTCTTATTGTAGAATTAATCAATTGTTTTATGTTGGAACATTTCCAACTAACCATTCTTATTCTAAGGTCAAACACAATTTTGTCATTTCAGAAGCTTGCATTGGTGTAACTCCTTACACCCAACTCTTCCTATTACCATAACTAAAGAACTAATCCTTTTAGTACTTCACAAGTATCTAAAAATGTTCTCTATGGTATTCCAGTGACTCTCACTAGAATTTGATAGATATCCACCCATCATGTCCAATACATACAAGATAATTGGATATTTATATCATCTTGTCATACAAGATGATGATTTCATATCTTCTTGTCATGTCCAATACACACAAGATGATGAGTTCATATATGCTTGTCATGTCCAATACATACAAGATAATTAGTTCATATTTTCTTGTCATGTCCAATACATACAAGATAATGAGATGAGTACATACATGATAGATCCAATTGTGAATGAATATGGCATCTATCCATGTGTTCCATATTCTTCATAAGATCTGGGACACTTGGCTCTTAAGAGACTAACTCCATGGAACATGGACATGTTTTCTCTCATCATGTTGAAGCCTTTCAACATCATGCCAATGTATGTTCTCTTTCTTAGGTCAAGAATCCCTCTTGATCTATCTATATAGATCTTGACTCCTATCACATAGGATTCTTCTCTAAAAACCTTTTAGAATGCACTTTATTGCCAGATTTTGTAGTATAAGGATGATATTCCCCATCAATATGTGGAATATATATATGATCCCACTAAATTCTTGTAATCACACATTACATCTTCATTCTAACTCAAGTCAAACTCTTTGACTATCTTGTCAAATTAAAGATCCAGTTCTTAAGTGCTTGCTTCAATCCAAAGATTAATCTATGCAACTTTATAGACTTTATTTGCATTATTAGATTTAAGATTGATCTATGCAACTTTATAGACTTTATTTGCATTATTATATTTATAAAACCTTTAGTCTATGTCACATACACATCATGTACAATATTCCATTTAAGGAATGTGGTTTTAACATCCATATGCCAAATATCATACTCACATTAAGCTACAATGGCAAGCAGTATCTAGATGGATTTATCCATGGTAACTGCTGAAAAGATTTCACCATGTTCAATCCCTTGAACTTGTTAGAAACTCTTTTCAACCAACTTACCCTCCATGTCAGTCTTCTTCTGGAAGATCTAAAAGTACCCTATGGGTTTTACCCCTTCAGGTGGATCAATAAGGTCATACTTTGTTGATGTACATGGAGTCCATCTTAGATTTCATGGCTTCAAGCCATATCTCAGTTTCTGGCTCTCATTAGCTTCTAGGTAGACTTTTGACTCATCATATGATCAACTCACCTCCTTCTTGTCCATAAGATATCATATATCATTCAAGCTCTAATAATGTTCTACCAGAACCATGAGTTTTGTGTGTTACTTAAAGAACTTTGAGATTCCACAATATTATGTGATTCTCTTTATTCCCAGTGTTAAGCATGTGCCCAAAAGGAAATGTGAAGTTTAGCTAGTAATCACACTCTGACTTATCATGGTGTGATTCCTTCTTTCTGATATACTTCACATGATACACTATCATTGTGTTTCAGGTGGAGTCCATCATGATACATTATCATGATCTTCCAGAAGGATCTCAAACTCTGTGTTCATAGTATCTCCAAATCGATCATATCAAAATTTAATACTTATACTAAGATAATTATGTACTTCATTCTGATCTTCTTGAACACTTCAAGAGATTCATGTTTGTATTTTAGTAAATACAAACTCTCATATCTACTAAGGTCATCAGTAAATATATTGAAGTACTACTGATTACCTTTAGCATTTATTCTAAAAGGACTATATACATCAATATGTATATTCCTTAATAGATTAATCATCCTCCCACTACATCTAGTGAAGAACCTATGTCATTTTTCACAATAAATGAGATTAGCATGTCTCTATTGGTTCAACAACCAAAAGAGTCTAGATATCCATCATGTGGATTCCAGAAATGCAATTCCCATTTATGAGCTCTAGATGACATCACTATAGGCATTCAAGTTTGAGTTATCATGTCATTCATTACATGTGTGACACACATTTGTCTCCTCAACTATCAAGTATAGTTGATGAGACATAGGCATTTCAATCAAAGATCATATCTTTGAAATGAAACATCAGTCTGTTACTCTTGTCCATACAGGATGAATGATGTTTTCATTGATGGAAGATATGTAATAGCAATTCACTAATTATATTAGATACACATGAATGTCATATTGCAACTGTAGTGTCAATAACTCTTATTGTGCACAGTTTCTAGCTCACTTCCTCTTAGGTCCTGAAGTAGAGATCTCTGTCTCTTTCTTCTCGAGATCCTCTATTAATAGGTTATTTCCCTTTCCAACTTATCCCTCTCCATATCTTGAGAGATGAAGACTTGGACCTAAGCTTGGATTCAGAACACTTCTTTACCTTGCTTCACTCTATTGATCATTATCACATGTTTTGTCCTTTCTTCATTCATGCTTTGGCATCAACATGCCAAGCACTTCATATAGTGGTTTGGCCAAGTTATTCAACATTTGATAAACTGGCTATATGATTCACACAACAATTTATAGAACCATATGTTTGGTCAACTCTTGGCCTATAAGAAAACATAGTTAATCAGTATGCACAATCATATTGAGCATATGAGATTATACTTGATCTCCATTTGTCTGATTATTAACATAGCTTTGAAGAAATTATACCTTTCATGCTTTCCATGATTCTTAAGATGTATAACCATCTCAAGAATATCCATGCTTCAAGCTATTTATGCAACTCATAGTTTATATAGCTCAACATAAGGTTCTTAATATCTTAGCCATCATTGGCATACTTCAAGTAAGCATCCAATTTTAGCCTTAGGTGCATTTGGAGTGGTTCAACTGGCTCTGGTCTTTCAAAGACTTAGAGCTTTCTCTCACTAGTGAAAACACTTCTCAAAAGGTCCTAAACCAGATTTGAAGTTTATCCCGTTTATGAACTAATCGCAACGATAATGTATTTGTGTTTGTCATTTGGATTCTACAAAATAATTTTTGAACATTTCAAAACATTTTTTATTTGTTTGATTTGATAAAGTTGACTATATTCATTAGGTCTTTAATTAATTATCGCTCTCATTATTTTTATACAAATTGATAACCCTCAAGTATCAATTTGAAAGATGCAGCGTATAATCTTCTAATGGCCAAGATCCAAAACAATTGCATCAATCCCCAACCAACGCTAGAGCTCATGACCAATTATTAAGGTAGGCAATCATGCCAATTGCATCATATGAAATTCTTGGATAGATGACATGAGAAACTCTTTGCCATGATCATCTACATGCCTCTAGATCTTAGACTCTCTAAGAATCACCAGTTAAGTCTGGCCCGAAAGCCGAGACGATAGATATGCAACATGCTTTGTGCAAATCTACATATCTACCATCACACTTCCATGAGATGGACGGCGTACCATGCTTTATGCAAATCTATGCTTGGTCGATCAAACTTTTTATGTGTGCCGCTTATGGAAGGCATCCAAGACTTTAATATTGTATTTGAGGGATTTTATATAAGTACATAAACATATCCAATCACCACATTATTATAGTATGTATCATATACATGATATAACCACAACAAGAAAACATGCAATAATGATAAAAACAATGACTATGGCCACCCTATTGTAATTCCTTGGAGCTACAAGGAATTACGGTCATATAAGATCTACATCATATGCAATCTATTGTTGATGAAGATCTTTGTACTTGAACCATTCTGTGTTGATCGACTCATCCTATGACACGATCGGCTCACCTCCTGGCTGGTTGGTTGGTCAGTTTGGCCTTCGATGTCTGGACACCTCCAACAAGTAGTTGGGCTATCAGCCGGTCAATCTATCTCCTTCGCAATCCTCCTCGGTCCTCCAGGTGGTCGGCTCGTCTGGTTCTGAGCGTCTTTGTAATGACCCATTTTCAAATTAGTCATCTAATTAGGGTTTACTTGGATGATTGTATGCTTAACTATATTGATCCTTGTTTAAAGATTTATTAATGATGGTAGTTAATTTTTGATTTTTAAATATAATGAGAATGTTTAATCATACTTTGATTCACATAATTAGGGTTAAGATTTGGAAACCCTAATCGGCCCAAATTAGGGTTTTGATGACATATGAATACAAAATTTGATAAGTACAGTGTCTCACTAAATGAGTTTTAGTATTTTATGTATAACTCTAATTAAATTCAAATTTGGATATGATTTGGATATCTCAAATGCAAGCACTTTTGAATAAAATCAAAATTTTTGAAGAATGTTCTGACCCATTTGTCAGTCGAGTAACAAACTCGACTGGCCATATTTTCAAATTGATATAGCTGTGTGTTAACTGAATTTAATTTTTTTATTGGTATATCCAATTGATCTCAAATTTTTACTGTAGTTGTGAAAATCCATTACATATATCATATTAAATTGGCATAATTTTTTAATATTTTGATCTCTACAGAGAGGGGTGTCGGTCGAGTTTTGTGAAGGACAAACTCGACTGACCATACTGTAGATTGCAATATAAAAGTGTAGTATTTGATTTTTAGTTATTTATTGGTTACTCCAAATAACCTAACATTTTTATTGTTACTTATAAACTCAATTTAAGACATTTGGTTAAAGTTTCATAATTTTTGGATGATGTTTTAGTTATGAAAAGTGTGGTGTCGGTCGAGTTTATAACTCAGCCGACCAACCAGTCTGAGTAAAATAAACTAACCTAAGGAGCTCTCATAACTCGTCATTCCTATCAAAGAAAAAAAATTCTAGAGAAAGAGGAGAGCTAGGGTTTTGAGAAGAGAAAGTGGTGGAGATGTTGACCTAGGGTTTCTCTATCCAATATATGATGAAATCAAGTAAGTTTAGCTTCTTTGTATAGAATTTCATGGTAAATCTTCTCTCACATGTCAAGATTCCATCCCTCCTATGATTTTATTTGAAATCACATCAAATCTCCCCCTTTTCTCACTCTTTCTCTTCTAATCCCCATTTCTAGGGTTTCCGAGTTGAGGGGAGAAAGAATTGGATTCATTTCTAGAGTTTGATTGGGTTTCCAAAAATTCAATTTGACCTACGAATTTAAGGTGCTTGGCACCTAAGGTGAGTGTTTTTCTCCCTCCTAAGCTTTGTATTCATGTTGAAAGTCTGATTCTATCCAGCTAAAACAATCAGAAACCTTGTTTGTATATGTATGTGATTGGATTTGATTTGGGAAAGATATTGGGGGATTCAATTCTACTGATTTTGACTATTTCTCATTGATTGGAACTTAATTAGTTCCTGATATATTGATTGAGAATCCATGGGTAATCTTATTGGTAGATGACTATGCTATTTCATGTGAATTTTGCCTAAAGATCAGCCAAATGGCCGATATGCTAGGAATTGAATTGACATGCATAAAATCATATTTAAATTGTACTAGATTATATTATACAACTACATTGTGGAATGTTAATGGAATTGAATGACCACATATCCTGATTAGGATCTGTTTTGAGTAAGTGAATCAAATGAGTCGATTAATCAATGTATACTTATGATTGATGAATGAAATGTGTGAAAATAGAAACTAGGGTTTCCATGGTTGTGAATAACCCTAATGAACCCTTGAATTATGAATGATATGATTCTTATGATATGTTGAACTAAGAAATGACTTCTTGAAACCCCTAAAAGTTTATTATTAAGATGATTATGAGTGATAAAGCTAGAACTTGTATATGATGTTGTAAATGTGATCAAATGCTGAAGTTGAAAGTATAAATACTTCAATTGAATATGATGAGTCTTACTAATATCATCTAAGTCTAATGCATTTTTATTAGTATAATAAAGAATGATCATTGTTGATTATGGGAATGACATTAGAAGTCAATGCCATGGTACACTTTTCTAAATATAAGAAATGATATGAAGAAAAATGTTTTAATGTTGATGGCAAGTTAAAGATGAAACTAATGAAATTATTATGATGAAGTCTTTAATCCTTTGTTTTAATTACATGTGGCTTAATCCAAATTGAATGAAACATACTAAAACTAGACTTTGATGGATATTAATGAAAAGAGAAGTATTGTATATCAGCATTAAAAATGATTGGTTCCAATAATTTAATGAACATGACATGAGAGAAGTTGAGATTAATGAATATAAATTGAAGGAAAAAGATGAGAATTAGTAGATGAATTTAAAAAACACCTCTAACCCTAAAATGTTGAGCTAGATGGTGCTAATGAATAACAATCTCGAATGATAGATTAAGGATTGTACATAATTGTAGTTTAATTCAATTAAAAGATTAGGTTCAAGCATTTGAATTGATTTACCAGAATGTGTTCTTGAATTGTGAATTGTACTCTGAGAATGGACTCATAGTAAAAACTTCAATTGATAGTCATTATGTGTTGATTAATAACCCCATATGAAGAATGTGAAATAAAAGAAGAAGAGAGCTAAGTCTATATGCATGTATATGCATGAAATTTATTGGCATCTATTCAAATTGGATGGAACAAGCATATGTTTGATAAATCTATTCTGAGTATGACAGATGATACATGATATCTATATGCTTTTATGGTTGCTAGTTCTAATGCCTCTGCTAATATTTGTTTAAAATTGTGATATAAAATGAACTGATAAGATTATGTTGAAATTGAATTTAATATGCACTCCTTACATTTCAGAAACCCTGATATGGGTAAATGTTGCATAATGAGATTATGTCTAGGGCTGAAAGCCCACTGATGATGATAAAACCCTGATGGGGTAAATGCTGGATAATAAGATTATGTCTCGGACTGAAAGCCCACTATTGATGATTGCTATGAGATGATGTAGAAGATAGAAATAATCATATGTGTTGCAATATATAGATTTATTGTGCTTCTTGCTTTGATCATTGTCCTTATTGATAAACTTAATATGTTTCAAGTTATTCTAGTTACGCAAGAATACACAGATATGATATATGATGGAACATCTAGTTAGGTGCCCTGAACACAATGAGTTTCCCCCACGGACCACACTGGGGAAACAAAACGGATCTCCTTGTAGTAATCAATGAATTATGAGAAGGATTTCCGGAGTGTGGATCGAGACCTTAAAGGTTAGACCATCAAGAATTAGGAGTGAGTCATATGGAGTGGCTCTAGCCCTAAATCCTTGTTGTGAAAGTCTATGCCTATATGGAATAGACTTTAATGAAATGAAATATGTGAAATATGAAATGAAAAATATGCAAAATATTTTGATATGTGATATATTGTTTTGCTGGTTCCTATCTTGTGTACCCAAGATGAGGATGTGAGCCTCTTTAGGCAACCCTGAGGTGGCCAGGGTCTGTTGTTGATATCTTAGGGTGGCCGGCTAAATCCTAAGATAGTGACAGTGAGTCATTGACACAAGAATCAGACGTAGCAACTTCTACTTGGTGAGGTACAAGACAAGTAGTTTCATGGCAAATGAATAAAAGATGATAAGTCGTGTAGAACATGAATTGAATGCTTATCTTTGTACTACTAGTTGATGATTTGTCATTGTTGGTTAAGATTCTTGTTGTGGAAACTAATCATGTTGCTATGGACATTTTCTATTTCAAATTATGATATGTCATGCTGACAAGTTATAAATGTTGGGATTTATATGCATTCTGAATATGAGTTGGATTGCTTGCTATTTGTAGTATTTTTTGGTAGATATGTATTATGTGTACTTTAGCTTCAAGACTACAGGATGTGTTTCTGGTCCGGCTGGTGGAGTGTCACAAAGTCAATCTTATTGTTATGTATTAATTCAAAATGCTTATAATTTGACTTATTTCTCATGCAGCATGGTTCTTAATTTGAACTAAGAAGTATCTGTTGATTTGTTCATAGTCATGCTCTAAAAAGTTATTTCAAAATTAAAATTAGTTTAAGTGATTACCGTATCTGTTGGATTAGATTACCAATGTAAGCTAGATTTGACTCATGATAGAACTATCTGCTAGAATTTTTAATATCTGCATGTTTTTATTAAGTTTATTACACTTAATATGATGTTGATGTATGTACCTAGTTTGAGTGGGAGGTATCCACTCATTGGGGCTCTATATGAGTCTCATGAGGACGTTTCAAATGTTTTTAGGTATAATGCTATCCAGTGGAGAGATCGTGACAAAGAAGATATAAATAACATAATCTAGATAGATTAGAATGTCCATGTACTCTCTCTTTCACGGGATGAGTTGTAGACTAAGTTTGTTCATCTATGTACATGTATCTGATGTAAGCTGAACTGCATATGAGAACAAGATGTGATTTTGGTTTTAATGGAGTTGAATAAGATTTATGATATCTAAATGTGATGTCCTTGATGTGACTTTGATTTATGAATTTGTGAAGAAAGAAAAAGGAAAAAAATATCTATGTTTTTCGTATATTATTCATTCACCTTTGTCGAGAATTCATTATTTTATTTCATAATCTGGGTTTAGTTTTTGGGATTATCTCTAATGGTTGGTATTTATGCTGATCAAAAGAGTGGGTCCTGACAATGTGGTATCAGAGCCTAGGTTAGATGAGTTTACAGGGACAATAGGATATATGACTATGTTATAATGTAGATGTTGAATATAACCTGAATGATGTGCATACTGACTGAACTCAGTATCTAGATACTTTGGTCAAGTATTTGGGTATTGAGTTAAGCTAGTATGGAACTACCGACTGTACTTCATCTAGATTTCTTGACCAAGTATCCTGATGAACATAGTTTGTTAGTATAATAAGATGCATAAATAAAAAAATGGTGATAAAATGGTGAAAGAGAAAAGGATTTTATAATTCAATATGGAACCTATGGAAAACATGACATTTCATATAAGAAAGATGAAATCTTAATGGAATATGAAGACAATCTCTAATGAGTTTAAATTTGAGTATGAAATCTAAATTGTGGGAAAAAGCTATGAACTAAGATGTACACTAGATGATCTTCTTTCTAAAGGAAATTGATGAATGTGGATGATAATATGTGAATGAGTCATAATATTAATCTAAGAGATACACAATCAAATTTAAAAAAAAGGATGTGAATGGATATGTGAATCGGATCTTGATAAATCATGTATTACTAATATTTGTGAAGTAAGTGTTTGTAATACTCAATCAGAGATATGATTATGACAAGGGATGAAATATCCACTTAATGCAAAAAAATGTCATATGAAAGAAAGATAAAATGAAAGTTGTTATAATTTGATGCCCATAGAGGTGAACGATTAGATGATATGATAGTCTTCCATATTCTTTCTTGGATTTCAGGATGAAATCTTAAATGGAGGGGAGAATTCGTAATGACCCATTTTCAAATTAGTCATCTAATTAGGGTTTACTTGGATGATTGTATGCTTAACTAAGTTGATCATTGTTTAAAGATTTATTAATGATGGTAGTTAAGTTTTGATGTTTTAAATATAATGAGAAGGTTTAATCATACTTTGATTCACATAATTAGAGTTAATATTTGAAAACCCGAGTCGGCCCAAATTAGGGTTTTGATGACATATGAATACAAAATTTGATAAGTATAATGTCTCACTAAATAATTTTTAGTATTTTATGTATAACTCTGATTAAATTCAAATTCGGATATGATTTGGATATCTCAAATGCGAGCACTTTTCAAAAATATCAGAATTTTTAAAGAATTTTCTGACCTATGTCAGTCGAGTTTCAAACTCGACCGACCATATTTTTAGATTGATATAGCAGTGTGGTAACTGAATTTTATTTTTTTATTGGTATATCCAATTGATCTCAAATTTTAACTGTAGTTGGAAACTTCCATTATAGATATCATATTAAATTGGCGTAATTTTTGAATATTTTTTATCTCTACAGAGAGGGGTGTCGGTCGAGTTCTGTGAAGGACAAACTCGACCGACCATGTTGCAGACTGCAATATAGAAGTGTAGTATTTGATTTTTAGTTATTTATTGGTAACTCCAAATGATCTAAAAATTTTATTGTTGCTTATAAACTCAATTTAAGACATTTTATTATAGTTTCGTAATTTTTGGACGATATTTGAGTTCTGAAAAGTATGGTGTCGGTCGAGTTTATAACTCAGCCAGCCAACTAGTCTAAGAAAAATAAAAATATAATGAAGGGCTTGTTTGTAATTATTCTAAGCACCTCAATGCATCTATATGACTAACCTAACACACAAGGATGTCTCATAACTTGTCATTCCTATCAAAGAAATGAAATTCTAGAGAAAGAGGAGAGCTAGGGTTTTGAGAAGAAAAAGTGGTAGAGATATTGATCTAGGATTTCTCTATCCAAGTTATGATGAAATCAAATAAGTGTCGCCGTTGATCTCTCCACGACACACCCGTTTTTTAATATAGCGATTAGCCGACATCCCAATTACTTATTAGGTAAAGTCGTGAAGCAAATCCTGAATCAGACATAGTGTAAAAATCAAAAGAATACCCCATCCCCATGTTTGTGTTTTTTACGGTTCATATACCAGCATCAAGTCAACGTCATATATCTGCCAGCGTCAATACTGACCGGCTGATTTGTGTAGCTTCTTTTTTCGTTAAACAAAATAGGAAGAAATACAGAACATTTCAGCAATATAGATGGATTTCACGATGGAGCTTCTTTTCTCATTTGACATAACAGGATGAACGCAGTCTGATGCATCAACGTGGATGGATTCCTCGGCGGACACAGTCAAACAACGGGATAGAGTAGGAGAACTTTATGACTTGACCACGAAGACATGAGCCCCACTTGGTCAACGAATTGACCTTGGGAATAAAGATTCATTCTGAGGAGTATAGAATCATAGCCCAGACGACTAATTACATGTACACCTCAACCATTCTGATGGCAGCAGCCCAGACGGACAGATTGGCTAAGGGCACGTTTACGTTTGTTTTGCTGCATACAGCTGTATTGGATTGTATTTGTAAACCCCACAGCTAAAAATTTAGTTTTGGATTGACGGAGCGGGAAAATTGATAAAATCCGGCTTCTAAAACTATTACGGCAGTGATGTATTCGTTTCTCCCGCTCAAAAGCGCCGGTCGCCGAAACCCAGCTCGTGGCTCGCGCGTTTCCTCTCTGCATCGGTTTATCTAAACCTGTAGTTCACCTTTCTGATCCATCACACACAAACATATTTCTTTATTTTACAGAATCTCCGAAACCCAGTACTTTCGTAAATCTCGACGAGGTGAATGCAGGATTCAACCTAATCCAGCAATATCCTGAAATCCAAACGTCCCCTAAGGCGCAACGGTGATCCTGAAGCTCGCAGAAGTCGGTTTCCCATGGACAATTTGGATGGCATTGGGACGTGCTACCCTGTGGTAGGGAGCTTGACGG
Organism: Alisma plantago-aquatica; assembly: GCA_963693085.1. NCBI lineage: Eukaryota > Viridiplantae > Streptophyta > Magnoliopsida > Alismatales > Alismataceae > Alisma > Alisma plantago-aquatica. Next base: position 387,343,245 of record OY856411.1, on the reverse strand, counting down.
ATCCTGATTGCTCAGAAATGAAGGAGACATAAGGGTCGTTGTTGATGTTGATGTTGATGTTGCCGCTGCTTTAACACGGGATATAAATATCCCAGGGCAAAGAACAGCTGCCAGCATTGAAAGGCAATCAGCAGCCGTGTGAAAAATGTCGCGGCAGTCCGTCACAGGAAGAAAAAGTAACGGAAGAAGAGAAAAAAATAAAAAAGTAAGCGGAATAGAATTGTTAGACAACTGTGTGTTTATTTTTAACTCGTTTATAGCTGTACATTTTGTGGAAGGCGTCTTCTTGGGAATTTCTTTCTCATGTGGTAGATTATAGACATGTGCAATTTAGGTTAACAATTCAGGCCCATCCAGATAAGAAAATGTAAAATAAATCAATGCGAGAACGAAAGTAAATAAAGCTAGGATCAAACCAGGTCATTCGTTGAGAAACGTATGTGATATACTTAAAGAAATCAGCGACCTTCCAACCCTTCTGAATAGGGGCCGTTCTCCCAGTCGACCCGGTACGAACCTGAAAAGAGACGTCCCGCTCGTGTTGACGACGAACGTTGCAGACGAATCAGTGCACCACCAGTGCAACTCAGCAAGTGCAGGAATCACCGCCTGACAGGTTGCGTCTTGGAAGGAAAGGAAGGATGAACTTACTACGTCTAGGAAAAAATCTCCACGTAGCACCACAGAAGCGACAGCTGCAGAGAAACTCTGACTTTAGGGTTACCAAACACGCATACGAACGGGTGACGATTGTGTGTTCAAAAGATGTGTTTAACCCTAATGACCGGAGATCTATTTATAGCCTTACATGCCCCAATAATCCTATTCATGTTAAGACGCAATCACTCAGTTGTTCTTGTACACATTACAGAAAATTCAGTAAAAGAGACACTTTCCGGTTATGATTAATAAATATGAATAGAAAAGAAATAATTAATTATACGAATAATTAATGTCGTAGTTGTATCCTAGTGTAAAAAGAAGACGGAAGACGGAAGACATTCTCTACAATCCACAATCCACAATTCATAATCCACAAGCCCGAGCCCGTGCCCGTACCGGACCGGCCCGACCAGGCAAGGCGAGGCGAGGTGTGGTGTGACGTTCGCGCGTGCGTTCGTGTGTGTTGTGGTCATCATACCCACCAAGGAGGTGTGCATACCCTCCTCCTAGGACCCTTGGACAATAGCGTCCCATGTGATCCCACATATAAGGACTACAAAAGTTCTAGGAGTGGGCAATATGGGATAAAACTTCTTTGCCATTTGTACTAGAGACAAGACTACCTCTCTCACATGTACTAGCTGCACTACATTGGGCTTAACCCATGTTATATATATGGTTGTAGCAGCCATATATCAAATAATCCCCCACAAAGTCCAATATGTAGTGTGCTCTACCATTTAGTCCTCCATTCTGTGCTTTTAGCAGATACCTTTCAGTTTGAATCTACCTGAGTTATCTAACTGTGACCCTCGTAGGAACTAGGTGAACAAAAGTCTTGAACCTGAACCTTGGCTACAAGAGTATAGGTTGGTAACAACACAATAAAGACATGATATAAAAGAAAACAATGTATTAAGGTCAAGCATACAAAATTTTTATCTCATGATTGATAATAGAGAACAACCCAATTCTCCTGTTGCGACCTACTCAACATCAATCATTTAGTTGGAGTCTCTAAGGATGTACTGCTAACATCCCATCCTAAGACTTGACGCCATTGTGAGACTAATCTCTTACTAACTTGCAGTCATGACACTAACATGTTTTCCAGGGGATAGACACACAGATGCATGAAGCATCAAAGTAAATACATAGTGTCATCTAATTCACCCGACAACTTATTATTACCACATTGAACCCAATTTGTGGGATTTCCACTCAATTGGGTTGAGTTGCTACTGCCTGCGAATAATGAGGGGTTTCAATCCCATCCCCAACCTAGATTTTTCCACTAAAGCTAAGGTAAGACCTTTAGTGAAAGGATCAACTGTTTTTCTTTGGTACTGACGTAGTCCACAACCACGACCCCATTAAACACTAATTGTTGAGTTTTATGACCTTAGAGTAGGCAACGGAAATAAAATTTTTACTGGCCATTAATGCATAACAGGAGATCGCATCAATGACTATGTAATGAGAATGATGGTTTTAGCGAGATATACCTGGTCCTGGGGCTTGCCCAGCGGCAATGCCTCACAACCATGTTCGGTCTTCAACACCATGTCTTGGATGGTGTCTGTGCAGATCATGGTCTTCGCCATGGACTCTGGCCTCCACCACAGACTGCAGATGACGTGTCCTCCTAAGCGACAAACATCTCCCACCTCCACAGATAGTCCACACAGACCACCTGGAATTCCTGCCGTTCTAGAAGAACTGGCAGGAAGGAGATGACCCTCCTATTGGTGTACTAGTACCAACCTACTCTCCCAAACTCATACTACTTTTCTGCAATTGTCTTTTCCTCGATGTGCCTCCCTAGTCAGGTAGCAGTTGATCGGGCTCTCTCGGTTACCAAAACCAGAGAGGACAACAACTTTGCAGAGCAACTGATGTTCTGAGTTGTGTGTTCTGAGAAGCCCTCGGTACCCCTCTATTTATAGTAGAGGGAAGGATCAGGGTTCCCAGTCTGTTTGGGAGTAGAAGGATCTGGAAATTCCATGAATAACTTGCACTGCGGTAGGCAAACCTATCGTTTCATAACTGAAATGGTCATTTGGCAAGGTGAGCCGACCCATTCACTAGTGAACCGGTCGGTTGGGAGTGTGAACTGGTCAGTTCACTAAGTGAGCCAGTTGTTTCACTTCCCAGACTTGCCTGCAATTGACTTTCCTTAATCGTTTCCAATTAATTCAAAGATTAATCCGTATTCCAGTCAAATTGAACAAGTAAAATGTGGAAGTTTTCTTCCAACAGGGCAAATCCCAATTTCCTCAGTTGGAAGGACTGTGAGCCGCCCAGTTCACCAAGTGAACCGGTCAGTTGGCTCACACCAGCCGATCGGCTCAGAAGGGTGAACCGATCAGTTGGCTCACACTAGTCGATCGTCTCATAAGGGTGAACCGGTCGGTTGGCATTCTTGACATTGCCAATGCAGCCTCCAATCGACCTGACACTCTAACTATCTAGTTCAACACTTGAACTTGATAGTTCTGAATCTAGTCAGTCAATTATATGTTTAATTGAGTATCTAAACACCTTTAGTCTCAATCTAAACATCATTCATGGACAATCTCCTCTTCCAGGGGTATCATATGTGTGTGACTCTACAGGTTCCAATTTACATTGGCAGTGAATGTTCATAACAACTTATGACATCACAAGCAATGAGCAGAGACTAGTAACTCATCATTGCTACCCAAGTAACTCAGAAAGTTGGAGAACAACTTCAACCTACAATATGTTATTAGTGTTACAGTGATTGTATAGTTCCTTTGTCACTGACATCTGGATTGAACTCGAAGCATGGAACATCATCCTCTTCAACATTCAATCCATGTTCCTTGACCTAGAGCAGACTGTCTGAGATGCATGTGAATTCACATTTCATATATCAAATCACATGAGTATGGTCATACGATTCTCAGTCTCACTTATCAAGGGGCCCTGGATATCATACTCCTTGTAGGAGGGACAAATCCCATCTCTATCACTCACAATCTATCCCCATGTGTCAAAGTCACCCAACCATCACCTTTATAACATCCATGTTTTAGGAATGCATTTGATGATGACAAAGTGTACCCAACAACATGTGACAAGTGCAGTGATTTCAGGTCTAAGAACCACTATCACCACTGTCACTATGAGAGATGATTGTGACTACCATTCCATGGTATCCATGTATCGCTCTCACGATGGGTCTTTTTGATGTACTGTTCTCTTACATATATCTGTGTGCTTGGCTTGATATCATATATCATGACTAATGAGACTCTGTGATCATTCAACACACACTCTAGTCTTATGTATTACTATTATCTATTTTGTTTCCATAGTAATATACGACTAGGGACATAACAAGAATATATGTACTCTTATCATACATATGGTCCTCAACCTGAAGACATATGTCATCGAGTCACATCATTCATTAGACATATATCATGTATTTGTCATCATCATCTCATGACTGAGACAAACATAATAGATGTAATTACCTTTATTATTATCAAATCAAGTATCATATGCCTCATTGCAATCATCATATGATTGGCTCTCTGGGCATACCATGCCAATAGACTCCCACTTGCACTTAGAGCTAATCACCCACGAATCACATTCTAAGTGATCTTAACATGTCCATCATGTTTCTACTTCACAAGTGCTTTTATAGCGGGTAAGCCACATTTGCTTCAAGTCGGTATATTGCATGTTTCACATCCCCTTCACTGTATGACAACTCATATGAGATAGAAATGTCGTAGCATGCTATCTGAGATTCCTTTGCCTAACCATTAGCTCCATTGTTATTATAGAATTACATCTAAGTCATCAATGGTCGGAACCTCCCACAAGTTCATCCATATGAACTTCTAGATCCATACAGTATCCTTTATAGTGTTCGTAACACTAAGGTACTCGACTTCTTATTGTAGAATTAATCAATTGTTTTATGTTGGAACATTTCCAACTAATAATTCTTATTCCAAGGTCAAGCACAATTTTGTCATTTCGGAAGCTTGCATTGGTGTAACTCTTTACACCTAACTCTTCCTATTACCATAACTAAATAACTAATCATTTTAGTACTTCACAAGTATATAAAAATGTTCTCTATGGTATTCCAGTGACTCTCACTAGAATTTGGAAGATATCCACTCGTCATGTCCAATACATACAAGATAATTGGATATTTATATCATCTTGTCATACAAGATGATGATTTCATATCTTCTTTTCATGTCCAATACACACAAGATGATGAGTTCATATATTCTTGTCATGTCCAATACATAGAAGACAATTAGTTCATATTTTCATGTCATGTCCAATATATACAAGGTAATGAGATGAGTTCATATATGATAGATCCAATTGTGAATGCATATGGCATCTATCCATGTGTTCCATATTCTTCATAAGATCTGGGATACTTGACTCTTGAGAGACTAACTCCATGGATCATGGACATGTTTTCTCTCATCATGTTGAAGCCTTTCAACATCTTGCCAATTATGTTCTATTTCTTAGGTCAAGAAGCCTTCTTGATCTATCTCTATAGATCTTGACTCCTATCACATAGGATGCTTCTCTAAAAACCTTTTAGAATGCACTTTGTTTCTAGATTTTGTAGTATAAGGATGATATTCCCCATTAATATGTGGAATATATATATGCTCCCACAAAATTCTTGTAATCACACATTACATCTTCACTATGACTCAAGTCAAACTCTTTGACAATCTTGTCAAATTGAAGATCCAGTTCTTAAGTGCTTGCTTCAATCCAAAGATCGATCTATACAACTTTATAGACTTTATTTACATTATTAGATTTATAAAACCTTTAGCCTGTGTCACATACACATCATGTACAATATTCCATTTAAGGAATGTGATTTTAACATCCATATGCCAAATATCATAGTCACATTAACCTACAATGGCAAGCAGTATCTAGATGGATTTATCCATGGTAACTGCTGAAAAGATTTCACCATGTTCAACACCTTGAACTTGTTAGAAACTCTTTTCAACCAACTTACCATCCATGTCAGTCTTCTTCTAGAAGACCTAAAAGTACCCTATGGGTTTTACCCCTTTAGGTGGATCAACAAGGTCATACTTTGTTGATGTACATGGAGTCCATCTTAGATTTCATGGCTACAAGCCATATCTCAGTTTTTGGCTCTCATTAACTTATAGGTAGACTGTTGACTCATCATATGATCAACTCACCGCCTTCTTGTCCATCAGATATCATATATCATTCAATATCTAGCCGTGTTCTACTAGAACCATGAGTTCTGTGTGTTACTTAAAGAACTTTGAGATTCCACAACATTTTTTTATATTCTTTATTCCCAGTGTTAAGCATGTGCCCAAAAGGAAATTTGAAGTATAGCTAGTAATCACACTCTGACTTATTAAGGTGTGATTCCTTCTTTCTGATATACTTCTCATGCTACACTTTCATTGTGTTTTAGGTGGAGTCCATCATGATACATTATCATGATCTTCCAAAAGGTTCTCAAACTCTTGGTTTATAGTATCTCCAAATCGATCATATCAAAATCTAATACTTATACTAAGATAATTATGTACTTCATTATGATCTTCTTGAATAGTTCAAGAGATTCATGTTTGTATTTCACTAAATACAAACTCTCATATCTACTGAGGTCATCAGTAAATATATTGAAGAAATATTGATTACCTATTTATTCTAAAAGGACTATATACATCAATATGTATAATCCTTAATAGAATAATCATCCTACCACTACATCTAGTGAAGAACCTTTGTTTTTTCACAATAAATGAGATTAGCATGTCTCTATTGGTTCAACAACCAAAAGAGTCTAGATATCCATCATATTAATTCCATAAATGCAATTCCCATTTATGCGCTCTAGATGACATCGCTATAGGCATTCAAGTTTGAGTTATCATGTCATTCATTTCATGTGTCACACACATTTGTCTCTTCAACTATCAAGTATAGTTGATGAGACATAGGCATTTCCATCAAAGATCATATCTTTGAAATGAAACATCATTCCATTACTCTTGCCCATACAAGATGTATGATGTTTTCTTTGATGGCAAATATATAATAGAAATTCACTAATTCTGTTACATACCCATGAATGTCATATTGCAACTATAGTGGCAACAACTCTTGCTCTGCACGGTTTCTAGTTCACTTCCTCTCAGGTCCTGAAGTAGAGATCTCTATCTCTTTCATCTTCTTGAGATCCTCTATAAAGAGGTTATTTTCCTTTCCAACTTATCCTTCTCCATATCTTGAGTGATGAAGACTTGGACCTAAGCTTGGCTTCAGAAAACTTCTTTACCTTGTTTTACTCTGTTGATCATTATCACAGGTTTTTTCCTTTCTTCATTCATGCTTTGGCATCAACATGCCAAGCACTTCAGATAGTGGTTTGGCCAAGTTATTCAACATTTGATAAATTGGCTATATGATTCACACAACAATTTGTAGAACCATATGTTTGGTCAACTCTTGGCCTATAAGAAATCATAGTTAATCTGTATGCACTATCATATTGAGCATATGAGATTATGCTTGATCTCCATTTGTCTGATTATACTCAAACATCGCTTTGAAGACATTATACCTTTCATGCTTTACATGATTCTTAATATGTATAACCATCTCAAGAATATCCATGCTTCAAGAAATTTATGCAACTCATAGTTCATATAGCTTAGCCTAAGGTTCTTAATGTCTTAGCCATCATTGGCATACTTCAAGTAATCATCCAATTTTAGCCTTAGGCACATTTGGAGTGGTTCAACTGGCTCTGGTCTTTCAAGGACTTAGAGCTTTCTCTCACGAGTGAGAACACTTCTCAAAAGGTCCTAAACCAGATTTGAAGTTTATCCGATTTATGAACTAATCACAATGATAATGTATTTGTGTTTCTCATTTGGATTCTACAAAAGAATTTTGCAACATTTCAAAATATTTTTGATTTGATAAAGTTGACTATATTAATTAGGTCTTTAATTAATTATAGCTCCCACTATTTTTGTACAAATTGATAACCCTCAAGTATCAATTGAGAAGATTGCAGCGTACAATCTTCTAGTGGCCAAGATCCAAAATAATTGCATCAATACCCAACCAACGTTGGTGCTCATGACCAACTATTAATGTAGGCAATCATGCCAATTGCATCATATGTAATTCTTGGATAGATTACATGAGAAACTCTTTACCATGATCATCTACATGCCTCTGGATCTTAGACTCTCTAAGAATCACTAGTTAAGTTTGACCCAAAAGCCGACACGATAGATATACACCATGCTTTGTGCAAATCTACATATCTACCATCACACTTCTACGGGATGGACGACGCATGTAATGACCCCGCCTCCCGGTAACCCCCAATTAAGGGAGACCAAAAGGTCAGAGTCATTATCCCAATTTTCAAGATCAACAGTTTGACAAATAATCAATAATAATTATAAAATTCTACCAAAACTATACTGAAAGCTGGAATAAAATAAAACTTTGCATACCATTTTCAAAACTTGGATATCTACTTCTATCCACAACTGGAGTCTATTCTAATTAATCCTCCTTGCACTTTAATTCTTATTTTCACAATATGTCACTTTAATGTTTGTCCTTTTCAACATTGTACCTAAAATGCTGACAAACAAAATGTCAGTCAGCATAAATGAATATGTCGTTATGTGGGAACAACCAAAATTTCACAAATATGGCTAACAATCTAAATATCACAATCAAGTTAGTTAACAAGGGACAAGTTGTAGAAGGTACTGCGAGACAGCCAGAAGTAGAGGGTAAAATACGAGGTACCTTGTATAGTCTTACCTTATATAAGATTGATTTTTCAAAATAAACAGTTAATTAGCTAATTAGAACTAATTCTATTATTATTAAATAAATCCATTATTATATATTATTTATTATATATAGGTATATAATAGAAACTAACTTTAGGAAGGACTCATGTAAGTAAAAAAAAGATCAAAAATTTTCAGAGTCTCATGAAATCTTCCCTCTTTTCCCTGATTAATGAACCTAAAAAATCCCTCAAATTGTATCTGGGTGAATCCAGGTATTAAAAATGGAATCTGTTCCAAACATATATGGCTCTTTGTTGTTCAAAATGAAGGGTTTCATTTTTGTAATTTTCTGAAACAAAAAAAAAGAATCTATTTGATTCAGATTGTTGAATAATCCAAACAATTTACACTTTCAATGTGACATTCTCCACCGCTTTTGCCCTAACCCTGGAATACCCTCCTTAGGGTTTCTCTTTTTCCACTGACTTAAGGTCACCTTCTCCTTCCTAAGCTTGGTGCATGGGGTCACCTCTCATGGTGCCCATTAGTCATGCAATAAAGACCACCTTCTCATTCCCGAGCTTGGTGTCTGGGGTCACCACTCATGGTGCCCATGGGTCTTCCCTCCTAGGCTTGACCTTTTGGCATCATCCATCAGGGTGGCATGTAGGTGCGAAAATACACACTTATATTATAATTGTGATAATCATAGTGACTTTATAATTTGTAAGTATGAACATTCAAACTGATAGGTTGCATTCAATGCGATTAATCATCCGAAAAACCTTCGTTAAACTAATGTGTTTAACCATAATTAACCACATATCTGTCATGCTGATTTGAGATAGAAATATTCCAAGCAAGTAAGAAATCTAATGCAAGCAAGTAGGCACACACAACAAGATCCTGAAATAATCATACAATTTCCTTTTATTACTCATGTCATCAAGATCTATCCAATCTAACTTGCTTCCTAGAGTTTCTACTCCTTTTTAGGGTTTCACTTGCAATTAGGGTTTTGCTTTCACTTTTATCACTACAAACCCTAAAAAAAGCAAACTACTCATAAACCCTAAGGATCATATACTATTTCTCCTAATAGGCTTAGGATCATTATTTATCAACATAATTCCATATATTTCGAATGGAACATGATTATCTCTTCTTTTACCCTAAATTAGGGTTTCTAGATGCATTATCATATATTCTTCGTTGAAACCCTAAAACATGTAATTACTCATCTAGATCAGGTTCGAGTCTACCATTATTATTCAACATGTTTCTATTACTCAATTTAACCAATTAAGCATCATAGACTCAACCATTAATCTCAATTAAGGTTTCTAACCAAATTTTAATACACTTTTCATAAACTTAACATAATTTTGCAATTAGGAATGGAATAAGGCTTTAAAACTATTTTTATTGGATTCCTCTCATTCTCCTGATCAAATTTCATGTATAACATGTCTTGATACAAGCTACCAATCATTAGGTATGATTTTTGCAAGATTTTCTTACCTGGACCAATAAGAATGTGCCATGTGTCCTTTTTAGTCTTTTTATTTTTGGCGAATCACTTTGCTTGGCTCGTGGATCATTCACTGGGGTCCAAATTCTTCTTGACCCACCGACCTTCTAGCCCTTTCCTGCTCCAACGCGGTCACGTTCACGCTTTCGCCTGTGCTGTCGCCTGGCGAGCATAGTCAGCTCACCCGCTCCGCCTTGGCCGCCTACCGTCGTCCCCTCCAGCCCGCCCCGTTCCAGCCACCCACTGAGATTAGGAGGAGGCTCTCCCCCATCTTTTCCCTCTCGCAAGCACTGCACAGACAGGGACGCCGTCCCCTATTTCCGCGGGAGAATAGGGCAGTTCGCCCTGACCTTGGTAACGGCCCCTCCCTCGCGCTCTTCCTGCAGAGCCCACACTAGATGGCGCGACGTGCCCACCGTGAGTCCATGAGACATGCTCTCTTGATCCTGATGTCTGCAAGAACACTGCCTCGGCCGGTAGCAGCAAAATAGGGCTGTCGATCTTTGGACCCCTCGCCTATGGCGCCCACAAGGGTAGACACATCAGCTATCTCACTCTTCGCGGTGTGATTCCAAGCACGAGAAAAGTAGGATCTTATATAGAGATGTATGGTAACATACCAGAGACTCATATTTCCTGGAGTTCCGGTTCAACAGGGATGTTGGGTAAATCCCAATTTCACACGAAAATAGGGGAAACTAGAATTCATCGTACTCCTTTTCTCCTCCCGAAGCAAACAGAGAAAACCCCAGATCTGCACATGCCTTGTGCATCAAGAAAATCGAGTTGCAAGTTTCCTTTTAATGTTCCTTTTTCTAATCTGAGTCAAAGAGCAGCCACCGTTGGATCAAGCGTCCAACGGCTATCAGGCCTTATATTAGAACATAAATGGTGACATTTGATTCTTTCCTCTTATGTTGTCCACACTTTAGAGATTTTTATAAAATCCATACCTCCTAAACCACTCATCTAATTAATCCCAAATTTTAAGGGAAAGTATATAAAGACTTAATCTACTTATATTCCAAATTTGGAACTCAAACGTGAAAGTATAAGATAATTTTCTTTATATGCAAGTTATCTCTTAATAAGTCATATTTTATGCATATTTCCTCTCTCTTAATCTTTTATTTTCATGATTTTGCTTCCTTTTACCATTAGAAACTATGTGGACACAAAATCTCATTCAAGATGGAACCATTATCCATATATCTGCATATTTCTTGTGATTTCTTTGTTATCTCATATTTCCTTCTTAATAAAGCAATATTTAATTGATCTTTTCTTTTTCTTGTGGCATTATCTTTGTAACTTGGACTCCTTGGAACCCAAGTAACCCAAAAGGCACGAAATCCACCTTTGGAGGATATTCCTCTACCTTCTAGAGGTTTCTACATCTTTATTTTCTCCATTATCTTACTTATTTCTTTATCAAAAGATTTCTTTTCAAGGATTTCTCTTTATCTTTTATTTCCTTTCCCTCTTATCCTATTTTTTCATTAGAAATCACATATAAATGAAATTTACTAAATTGTGGCCATTAATGCCACCTTCTAGAGATTTCTATGTATTTTTCATAATTAATTTGCTTAATATCCATTATCTTGTATCTTTTCCTTTTATTTGGACTTTTCTTCTTTTGTTCTCTTTTATATCCATTATTGGATTAATCTAATAATAGAAATTACAAAATTCCTATCAAAAGGGAGATTTACAAAGAAATCCATATTTTAAAGAAAAGAATACAACCTTTTCCATTAAGTCCATATTCACAAAATCTTTAAAATTCAATTATGAAAACATATGCAAAATTGAGGTTGTAACATCCTTCCCCTCTTATAGGAATTTTTCCCTCAAAATTCCATCAAACATACAAACAAGTAGGATAAGACTTTCTCATGTCCATCATGGCTCGTATGTGGCTTCACCCTCTCCATGGTGCGTCCTAAGAACATTCATCATCTCATATTCTTGCATCTGAGTTCTTTCTCACCTTGGTACCTTGTACCCTCATAGGTGACTCAGGACATTTAAGCTTCTCTCAAAGATAACTGGGTTCATGGCTCAGCACATGGCTTGGGTACCTCACATAGTGCTCTAGATCAGACTCATGGAACACATCATTCATCACGTTATCCTGAGGGGTAAGGCTAAACCTAACCATATCCACCAATCCATCTCAAATGGACCCATGTATCGGGGACTCAGCTTTCTCAACTATAGCTCAGAGGGGTCGGATTTCATATCACATATTCTCCCATAGTGAACTGCATGTCAGTCTGCTTTGCATCAGCTCACGACTCATGTCACCCATGGGCTCTCTTTCAGCCATTACACAATCAAAGCGACTTCATCTGCACACATTGTGGTCCTTTTCTGACCTTCATGAGGTCCCTTCACCAACATCATCTTAATGAAGTGGTGACCAACACAACCTCCCTTATAGAGCTTCTTTACATCCTGATACTGGCTATGGTGGTTATCATCACACCTCTCATAGGGCAAGAACTGTCCCCCTATGTAGCACCCTGAATGAGCACACATGCTCTCATCAGACCCCCTTGCATGGATCATACTAACCATTAGTTTGGGGTGATAAGCTGTACTCACATCGAGTTCTTCATGTATCTACTTCCACCTTATGGAAGTGAATCTTTAGGTCATATTCAAGGACTTTTGAACTTGCATCATGGTGTAGTTGAACCATCTCTCTCTCTTGCATGTAATTCAACTGGATATGTCCCCTGACAGTATTCTCTCTTTATCTTAGATTATGTCATCTAGGTAAGGCAATTTACCATAACCCATATTGCATCTTGACCTTCCTTGGTCTAGGGGAGACTTACCATGACATCCATAGTGATGAACACCCATTCCCTCTTAGGGACTTTTATCCTTTGTATCAACTTACTGGGTTACTGGTGTTTGTCCTTCACCTCCTGACATGCATGGTGACAAGCCACATGCAACTTCATCATAGGCATCTAAAGTACTACTGAAACTTACCATCTTAGTAGTACCATGGTGTATGGTGACTTAAAATCATGATCTCCTGTATGTCATGATTCCTCAAGATTGATTCCTCGGAAACCCTAAAACACTCTAATCGGAGTTTCATCACCTTCTTTTCTAAAGAAGTGCATATGAGGTTCTACAACCATCCTTTTATCGCATCAAGGCCTAGGGTGTCTAATCAAGCAACCACTAACTTGATCAACATATCTCATTATATCTGAGTATTAGCCAAACACATCTCATGAACTTAGGGTTAACCTAACAACCTCTTCTAGCCTCTAGCTAAACTAGGCAGCTACTGTAACATCACTGACTTGGGTTATGATTAAACCTAGATGTTTTGCTTAATAAAGTTGATTATATGCTTTCTCTTATCTCTTGAAAAGTAATTAAGGCTCAAGAGGAACTTATATTAATATTTCAATTTTAGTCCTTTTTTAATAATGTTGAAATAATGGTTTATTTGTTATGGGATAAAGTTCAAATTACCCAAGTTGAGGGGTTAAATTGCAAATTTTACATGGTGAAATGTTCCTCTAGTGTTGAAGCATCATAGGAATGAGAATGATGTAGAGCTATGGCTTGTAGGGGCCTGAATAACAAAAGAGAGAGCATGTTGAGCAATTTGTGTGCATTAAAACCTAGTTTTGGTGTAATGTGCAATTTACCCAAAATCTAGGGTTCAATATGCAAAAAACCATTTCAAGAGGGTCCCTCATGACTCTTGGCATCATGTAGAGAAAATAATTTGAGAGGGGCGCCTCATTTGAATCATTTTGGAAGAAAGAGAATCTTGATATTAAAATAATCAAGATTTAAACATAATTGGAACTTTACTTCAAATTAATGCAAAAATAAATATGTTAATCGAAGTGCCCTTCAACCAAAATGGTAATGATTGAAATTAGATAAGGTTGGACGAGCATGTTCCTTTCAAAGTCACGAAAATATCTAAGTGAGTGGAGAACCCACTCACATTAGTTAAATCAAAAGTAATATCCACTAAAAATGAGATATTAATATTATATGATTTAAGGTGCTTAATTTGCTTTTCCTTAATTCATGGATAATGAAGAGGAATTATAAGGAGTGGAATATGGCTTTTAATGCAAGAAATTGATGGGGGAGAGGTGGCACCAATTTTGGAATTAAAAGGATGTTTATAAAATATTTTCTCTCTCATTGAATTTCTTATAAAAACACCTTTTACAACTCAATTGAGAGGCTTTTTCGAAACCACTTCCACTCTTTGCTTGAAAATGACCAAGGGAGCTTTGGAGGATCAGGAGGACGACCCCCAACCTGTTGGTAAGCTCCATGACCTCTTTTCACCTTGATTCCATGGTGGAATTCAAAAATCAATGTATGATTTCTTCTGATCTCCATTCCATCTTCAATTCTAGCCATTCCTTTTCACTCAAAGCTTAAGGACGAGCTTGGGATAGTGTAAGGTGTTGCTTTCACCATTGAAGACGTGGAGGTTGAAGCTTTGAAGCTCAATTGAAGGCGGGTTATATAACTTGAACTCTTGAATGTTATTATTGATTTCATACCTCTATCAATTGTTGATCCTTTCTTCATTCTCGAAATTTTATTTGATTGATTGATGCAATCACCATGGAAATCACATAAATTTTCGTGGGCTTATAGATTGATGATGATGGCATCATCATAAGCACACATCTCCACAAATATCTATTACAAACGGTTTCAAAATTTGAGTCCAATCGGTTTCAATAAAGTTAGCCAAACGGTTTCATCAAACCGTTTGAAATCAAATAGTTTCAAAACTATTTGGAATAGTTGACCACAGTTGACCATTTGGAGTTCATATGCTGATGTTGATGGTTGATGACCCATTAAATCCAATTGATTGGTTTCAAAGGGTTCATCAGTTAAAGGTCCATCAAGTATGAAACCCTAATCGGGTTGAGTGCTGAAATTCTCAATTGATTGATTTAATTTTTTGGGTTGACTAACTCAAATGGTCTCAAGACCATTTGGAGGTCACCCAAACGGTCTCAAGACCGTTTGGAGGTCAACCAAGACCATTTGGAAGTCTATTATGAAGTATGATTAGATGGTTAAACCCTAATACAGGGTGATGCTATGTGAAACCCTAATACAGGGTGATGCTATGTGAAACCCTAATACAGGGTGATGCTATGTGAAATCCTAACACAGAGTGATCCTATGTGAAGCTCAAATACAGAGTGATGAGTTATGAATGTAATAAGAAAACCCTTGTATTGCATGGTACTGATATATAATGGATATAGTTGTTATCATGAGTACTAATCATGCAGGTATGTTGAGATGATGAGCATATCCATGTATGAGCTATGATGCTCTGTATATTGAAAATGTTTTATAGGCCTTATAAGCCTTCATATGTTTTGTTTCTTAGTGAGAGGTAACCTAAAATTAATGAGCCCTGTGTGCCATATAATGTTTTAATTATTGAAATTATTTATGGGCTTCATAAGCCATAATATGCCTTGTAGCCTCTTAATGGGTAACAAGAGGTGATATGAGCTTTGTGAACTATGTGAAATGCTTGTGTAGCAAGAATCATAATTTCCTTGGTCAGATGACTTGAAGGTATTAGTTACCTAACAAGTGGTAACAAGTGTTCTATGATAAACTAAGGGTTGAATTTAGTAGATCCTAGAAGGATCAACATTATACATGTGTTTTAAACTTCTTATAGTATAAATGACAGAATGCTTTATCAAGTTATAGCTGAAATGCTTTGAATATGAATATTTCTCTAATTGGTTTAGAGATTGCACTAGTTGTTGTTAAATATAAATTTCCTCTACTCAGTGTTAATCCAATAACTGCAATAATAATGTTCTTGGCGGAGAGTTATATCTCTCGCTGGGGCAATTTACAATTGTCTCACCCTCGTGGGATCCACATTTTTTTAGGTTGACACAGATAAGGAGACATGAACCCTGTAGTCAGAGAAGAACAGTAGAAATACCAGGAACAATAGTGAATTCTCAGGTGGAGACATTGGCTATCAAGTTTGTATATGTGTGAATAGAGTCATATGTGTCGTCTCTGTACTCTCAGGTCCTCAGAATCCGTAGTTGGTTTTAATGAATCAATATGAGATTTTGGCTTGATGCCTTAATGTTCTTATGTTGTATGTATACAGTTGAATAGAACAATTGATGTTGTAATCCTTGAAATGAGATGATACACGATATGTACTAGTGAAATAGAATGAAATCAAATTACTTTGGTTCTTTTTGAAAGAGATGTTCTTTGTGGATCTCTTTGAAAAAGGTTTTATTTTTTAGTGATTTTTAATAATCTGTTGCTAACGAACGCTTTCACTTAAGTAAATAATGTTTTTGTTATCGGTGTGTCACAATTAAGTGGTATCAGAGCTCTAGGTTCATTGAGTCTACAGAGACATAGGATTAAGGTTGTTGAGTCTGTTCTAAGTGTCTTCTAGTTTATCTGATAGTATCTTCTACTCACATAGGAGAAGAAGAACTTGAAGATGTCTGGATCACATGAAAAACATGCTACTGAGAGCAGCATTGCTGCACCAGGAGGAGGTGCAAGGGATCAAGCTAGGGAGGAGACAGTACCTGAACATCCCCAGCTTGACCCTGCTATGATAGAAAATCCAGCCTTCCATACCCTGTTCGGCTAGTTTATGGCGACCATGACACACATGGCAGACATGATGCCACCACCTGCACCTAGGGCACCAGCCCATAATGAGGGATAGGGAGCCGACAAGACTTTTGAGAGACTTTGCCAGGTTGGAGCCATAGATTATGCTGGTATATCTGATCCAACAGATGCTGATTTGTGGCTGACGGAGCTGGAGAAGGCTTTCAGGATCCTTGATATTCCTGAAACCGAGAAGGTAAGACATGCAGTGTACCTCCTAAAAGGGGGTGCTGGTCACTAGTGGATTATAGAAGAAGATAAAAGGCCAGGTGTTGAGGTCATATGGGAAGAATTCCGACGAGAATTTGTCATTAGATACTTCCCTAAGACTTACCTAGATGAGAAAACATCTCAGTTTGAGTGGATAAGACAAGGGCCACTGAATATTAGTGAGTATGAGGCTAAGTTCATGGAGCTGTTGCGGTTCTGTCCGCACATGGCAGCTACCAATGAGGAAAGAATTTGACGTTTTGAGAAGGGGCTGAACGCTGAATTAAACACTTCTGTGTCTGCTTTAGAGAACAGAGAGAGGTTTGCTACTTTTGTAGAGTCTGTGAGACAGATAAAAAAGTCTATAACTGAGAAATGACATACTAGTAATAAGAAGGAATACATTCAGTCTCAAGAACACATATATGAAGGTTTCAAGAAGCCGAGGTTCTCTGCACCGACAACATCATCAAGATTCAACACCTAGGTGTAATGGATGTCAAGCAGGGGTAGGGACTGTAGCATTGCTCCAAGTAGAGCCCCCAACATAGCATCAACATCGGTGACTGGATCTCACAGGCCCTATTTTGCAACCAGGGTCTGTTACCAATGTAGAAAACCAGGACATCTAGCAAAGGATTGGCCATATGGGAATTCAATAGTGACTCTACCCCCAAGGCAGAGTCAGCAATGCTTTCAGAGGAGGTAGTTTTCTAGTAACACCAGGGGATGTGGATAGGCATCCCAAGTTGGTTCATTGGCACCCAACCATCAAGCATAGGGTCAACAGTAAACAAACCGCAAGATGAGGCAGGTCAGATGAAATAGTTTCATTCTGATATTCCATTTCATGATTCTATGTGTTAAAAATAAGAAAGTAGTTGTTTTTTAACTTCCTATGACTAGTCCTATAAGGACACAAGGAAGATGAGAACTTACATTTTACTCAGTATTCCTTAAAATGATTTATAATCTCTCTTATCTGTGTGATAAAAGATGAGATATAGAAGTGATGCCTGAATAAAATCCAGGAATGAAAAATCATGTGTGTATAATGATATGAAAAATGAGGAACATGATAGTAAATAAAGTGCATACTACCTAATCTCAATACTTGTATACCCTGGCTAGGTATATGATTATTGAAGATAGGGTAAGTATGGAACTCTTAGATTGTTATCTTTCTGATCACTCTGATCAAGTAGTCAGTCTGAAACAATCTAGTGAGTATAATGAAATTACATAGGGATTGCTGAGTGAACTTTCCCAATAGCATAGGGATTGTTGAGTGAACTTTCCCAATAGCATAGGGATTGCTGAGTGAACTTTCCCAATAACATAGGGATTGCTAAGTGAACTTTCCCAATTACATAGGGATTGCTGAGTGAACTTTCCCAATAACATATGGATTTCTAAGTGAACTTTCCCAATAGTATACAGATTGCTAAGTGAACTTTCCCAACTAATGAGGAATTGCTAAGTGAACTTTCCCAATTACATAGGGATTGCTGAGTGAACTTTCCCAATTACATAGGGATTGCTGAGTGAACTTTCCCAATAACATAGGGATTGCTAAGTGAACTTTCCCAATAGCATAGGGATTGCTGAGTGAACTTTCCCAATAGCATAGGGATTGCTGAGTGAACTTTCCCAATAGCATAGGGATTGCTGAGTCAACTTTCCCAATAACATAGGGATTGCTGAGTGAACTTTCCCAATAACATAGGGATTGCTAAGTGAACTTTCCCAATTACATAGGGATTGTTGAGTGAACTTTCCCAATAACATAGGGATTGCTAAGTGAACTTTCCCAATAGTATAGGGATTGCTAAGTGAACTTTCCCAACTAATGAGGAATTGCTAAGTGAACTTTCCCAATTACATAGGGATTGTTGAGTGAACTTTACCAATTACATAGGGATTGCTAAGTGAACTTTCCCAACTAATGAGGAATTGCTAAGTGAACTTTCCCAACTAAATAGGGATGGCTGAGTGAACTTTCCCAATTACATAGGAATTTCTAAGTGAACTTTCCCAACCACATAGGGTTTGCTAAGTGAACTTTCCGAAACAAATAAAGGATTGCTGAGTGGATTACCTCTGTTAAATATATATGTTTCCCCTTTGATAAACAACCTTGGGTAATGATAGGAGTATGTTCTTTTATGTTTATTCCTTTCATTAACATGACAATCAAGTAAGTATTATGACATTTGATGTACATGGATTAGAAATAATCCGTTGATGGATACTTAGAAAAGTATCAATTTGCTTTAGACTTTGGTTCCAAGATAATGATATATGGAACAAGAAATGTCCTAAAATAAAAGAAATACCTTGTGCATGTATACCTTCGGTGGTAACAACAGAGAAATGAATATGATAAAAATGAGATGTGTTCTCAACACATATGATGAATACCAAAGTAAGGATTATGGTACCTGAGAAATAATAGATGATTTATGTTGGCTATATTGGCCAACTGTGAAATAAATCTAGTTACATAAAATAATATGGACATCATATGTTATGGGTTTATGCTCTGCATAAACATAAACATTGATAAGGTTGAACTAATGGAAGGAATAATTGTAATTATGGTGGAAAAGTTTATCAAGCTAAAAATATTTCCTTAAAATAGCCCTGTGTGGAAGAACTTTGTGTGGATTAAAGATATATGGTATCTCCATGACATTAAGATGTTATGTGGAGACTTGATGGTATGATAAATGAATAAAATCTGTCTCTCTTTTTCTTGGGATTTCAGGGACGAAATCCTTGTCAGGGGTTTATAATTTGTAACATCCCTGACCTGGGTTATGCTTAAACCTAGATGTTTTGCTTAATAAAGTCGATTATATGCTTTCTCTTATATCTTGAAAAGTAATTAAGGCTCAAGAGGAACTTATATTTAAATTTTAGTCCTTTTTGAATAATGTTGAAATAATGTTTTACTTGTTTCGGGCTAAAGTGCAAATTACTCAAGTTGAGGGGTTAAATTGCAAATTTTACATGGTGAAATGTTCCTCTAATATTGAAGCATCATAGGAATGATAATGATGCAGAGGTATGGCTTGTAGGGGCCTGGATAACAAGAGAGAGAGCCTGTTGAGCAATGTTTGTGCATTAAAACCTAGTTTTGGTGTAATGTGCAATTTACCCAAAATCTAGGGTTCAATATGCAAAACACCATTTCAAGAGGGCCCCTCATGACTCTTGGCATCATGTAGAGAAAATAATTTGAGAGGGGTGCCTCATTTGAATCATTTTGGAAGAAAGAGAATCTTGATATTAAAATATTCAAGATTTAAACATAATTGGAACTTTACTTCAAATTAATGCAAAAATAAATATGTTAATCGAAGTGCCCTTCAACCAAAATGGTAATGGTTGAAATTAGATAAGGTTGGACGAGCATTTTCCTTGCAAAGGCACGAAAATATCTAAGTGAGTGGAGAACCCACTCACATTAGTTAAATCAAAAGTAATATCCACTAAAAATGGGATATTAGTATTATATGATTTAAGGTGCTTAATTTGCTTTTACTTAATTCATGGATAATGAAGAGGAATTCGAAGGAGGGGAAGATGGATTTGCATGCAAGGAATTTATGGGGTAGAGGTGGCACCAATTTTGGAATTAAAAGGATTTTTATAAAATATTTTCTCTCTCATTGAATTTCTTATAAAAACACCTTTTACAACTCAATTGAGAGACTTTTTCAAAACCACTTCCACTCTTTGCTTGCAAAATGACCAAGGGAGCTTTGGAGGATCAGGAGGACGACCCCCAACCTGTTGGTAAGCTCCATGACCTCTTTTCACCTTAATTCCGTGGTGGAATTCGAAAATCAATGTATGATTTCTTCTTATCTCCATTCCATCTTCAATTCTAGCCATTGCTTTTGACTCAAAGCTTAAGGACGAGCTTGGGATAGTGGAAGGTGTTTCTTTCACCATTAAATATGTGGAGTTTGAAGCTTTGAAACTCAATTGAAGTTGGGTTATATAACTTGAACCCTTGAATGTTATTATTGATTTCATACCTCTATCAATTGTTGATCCTTTCTTCATTTTCGAAATTTTATTTGATTGATTGATGTAATCACCATGGAAATCTCAGAAAGCTTCATGGGTTTATAGCTTGATGATGATGACATCATCATAAGCACACACCTACACAAATATCTATTGCAAATGGTTTCAAAATTTGAGTCCAATTAGTTCCAATAAAGTTAGCCAAACAGTTTCATCAAACCGTTTGAAACCAAACGGTTTCAAAACCGTTTGGAATAGTTGACCACAGTTGACCGTTTGGAGTTCATATTATGATGTTGATCGTTGATGACCCATTAAATCCAATTGATTGGTTTCAAAGGGTTCATCAGTTAAAGGTCCATCAAGTATCAAACCCTAATTAGGTTGAGTGTTAAAATTCTCAATTGATTTATTTAATTTTTTGGGTTGACTAACCCAAAAAGTCTCAAGACCATTTGGAGGTCACCCAAATGGTCTCTGTAACATCCCTGACCTGGGTTATGCTTTAACACTAGGTGTTTTGATTAAGAAAGTTGATTATATGCGTGTACTTATCTTGTGAAAGGTAATTAAGGCTCTTGAGGAACTTATATTTCAATTTCAGTCCTTTTTGAATGACGTTGAAGCAATGTTTGCTTATTTTGGACTAAAGTGCAAATTACCCAAGTTGAGGGGTTAACTTGCAAATTGCACATGATAAGATGTTACTCTGATGCTGTGACATCATAAGAATGAATATAATGTAGTGGTATGGTTTTGCCAAGCCTGGACACCAAGATAGATCTTGTTGGACAATGTTGTGCATTAAAACCTAGTTTTGGAGTAAAGTGCAATTTCCCCAAAATCTAGGGTTCAATATGCAAATTACCACTTCAATATGGTCCTTATTGTTTCTTGGCATCATTTAGAGCAAATAAAATGAGAGGGACTCCTCATTTGAATTAAGTTGTAGGAGAGAGAATCTTGACATTAAAATAATCAAGAATAATGCCTAATTGAAACCCTAATTCGATTTAGGGCAAAAATGAATAAAAATAATTGAATGGCTTTCAACCAAAATGTTTTGGGTTGATTATGAATAAGTATGGACGTTCCTTTAACAAGATAAGGAACGAAAATATCTTAAGTAGGTGAAATTCCACTCACCTTTTTATAAAGAAAAGTAATATCCACTCACATGTGGGATATTATATAATAAGCATTAAGGTGCTTAATTTGCTTTTCTTTAAATTGAGGATAATGAAGGAGAATTAAAGGCAAAGGGATATGCCTCGTATCCATGGAGCTGAGGGGGAAGAGGCGGCCATAATTTTTGGATTAATTGAATTTTTATAAGGCATATTCTCTCTCATCAATTTCTTTATAAAAGTGCCATTTCTAAGCCCAAACCAAGGCCTTTTTCGGATTTTCTTCTTCCCCTTGCTTGAAAAACCGACCAAGAAGCTAGGGAGGAGCAGGGAGAACGTCCACAACCTGCGGGTAAGCCCTTGACCTTCGTTCTCCATGATTTCATGGTGGAAATCGAAAATAAATTATGGATTCCTTCTTATTTCGATCTCCTCTTCAACCCTAGCCAACTTTTGCAATCAAAAGCTTGAGGACGAGCCTAGGGGGAGTTGCAAGAGCTTCATCCACCATTATTGGCGTGATCTTGGAGCTTTGGAGCTCAATTGGAGGCGGGTTTTATAACTCAAATCCTTAAACATTGCTATTGCACCAATTCTCTATGCCTTGTTGATTGATTTCTTCAATTTGATACACTCTTGTTTCTTTGCTGCAATTTCCAACAAGAACGGTTGATGTTCTTGGTTGTTCGAAGGAAGGGGATGATGACATCATCCTAGATGCTTATCTAAAGAAAATTACCAAGCAAAACCGTTTTGATAGCTACTCCAAATCGTTTTAATTTGATTGGCTATGCGGTTTCAGCAAACCGTTTCAGGGCAAACGGTTTGACCGTTTGGGAGAAAACGGTTTCAAGACCATTTGATATGGTTGACCAAGCGTTGACCGTTTGGTAATTTTGTTCCTAATTATGTAGGCTGATAACCCTCCAAATTTGAGGGATTAACTCCAAAGGAATCGAGAGTTGAAGGCCAATCAATTAGGCAATCAGATTGAATTATGTGCTGATTTTCAACCTGATTAACTTGACCTGGTTGAGAAAACGGTTTCAAGACTGTTTGAGATGGTTGACCAAACGTTGACCGTATGGGATTCCTGTTCATAATTATGTTTATTAATAACCCTCCAAATTTGAGGGATTAACTCCAAAGGAATCGTGAGTTGAAGCCTAATCAATTAGGGAAACCTAATTGGATTAAGTGCTGATTTTCAATCTGATTTAATTGAACTTTTTGGTCAAACGGTCTCACGACCGTATAAGATGGTTGACTAAGCGTTGACCGTATGAGATTACTGTTACTAATGCTGTTGGTTAATGACTCACCAAATTTTATGGATTAATTCCAAACTAGGCATGAGTTGAAGGCTAATCAATTGGGGAAACCCTAATTGAAATCAGTGCTGAAATTCCAATGAGTTAATTAGAGATTTTGGGTTGATTAGCCCAAACGGTTTCAAGACCGTTTGGGGATCACCCAAACGGTCTCAAGACCGTTTGGGGATCACCCCAAGACCGTTTGGAGGTCTGGGGTCAAGTATAGTTGACCAATTGAAGGTCCAAAGGTACTAATCATATTGCAATGTAGTGCTGATTTGTTGATCAACTCGATAGACCAATCCATGATGAATTTTCATTAGAGTCCAAAGGTTGGATGGGCAAACGGTCTCAAGACCGTTTGGAGCTCATCCAAACGGTCTCAAGACCGTTTGGTGGTCACCCAAGACCGTTTGGAGGTCTAGGGTTGAGTATGGTTAGGTGTTTGAAGGCCTAAAGGTACCAAGTTGATCTGCAATAAATTGCTGAATTGGTGAGCACTTCAATGATCCAAACCCTACTTGGATGGCTTGGTTTTGAGTGATTTGATGGGAAAACGGTATAAAGAACGTTTGGAGGTCATCCAAACGACCTCAAGACTGTTTGGGGTCAGGTCATACCCAATTTGGATGATAGTTCAATGGTTTCAAAGCAACTAGTCTTACATTGATTAGTGTTGTTGAATCATCAATTCCAAACCCTAATTCAATTGAATAAAACCCTAATTGATGATCAATTGAGGGTCAATTGAGAGTCAAATCAGTTGAAGGTTGACCTATTAAACTCAATTGAAGTATGAGGGTAGGTCCAATTGATGATTGGTTCCATGAATTCAATGATTGAAGGAATCAACATTGAAAACCCTAATTCAATTGGATACCTTATGTAATGGAGGTCCAATGTGATTGAATCTCTTGAGAATAGAGATGATGAATCATCTATTGATCCAATGATGATTAGTAATGATAATCAATGAAGGTACAAAGGTTGAAACCCTAACAGTACCTAAGGGACTAGTACCAATTAAGGAATGAATCCCTAATTGCTTATGGGACCAATGACTTGATACACTACGTTAATCATAGTGGTATGCTCTTGATTGAAGGGTTGATATGACCTAATCAATTTGAGATGATGTTAACATGAATTCATACATGAATATAATTCATGTGGTGATTAAGGGTATGATCCTTAAGAAGAGAGATCATGAAACCCTAATCATGAATATAAACCCTAATTGACAGGGCTTTTGGGTTCTAACCCTAATTGAGGGCAATTCTAAATGTAACCCTAATCCAGGGTGAGGATGTAACCCTAAGTCAGGGTAGTGATGTGTGAAACTCCAATTTAGGGAAATGAGATGTAAAACCCTAATTGGGATGAATAGTGAATCTCTAATTATGGACAATTGAATGAAATCCTAATGGAGATGCATAGTAAACCCAAATTGTGGGTGACTAAGGTGGAAACCCTAGTTGAGGGTGATTCCATGATAAACCCTAGTTGAGGGTGATTCCATGAGAAACCCTAGTTGAGGGTGATTCCATGAGAAACCCTAATTAAGAGTTAACATCACATGAAGCTCTAATGCTATGTTGTGATGAGAGGCCCTAAGAAGGGTGAAGGTATGTGATACTCTAACCTGGAGTCATAATGCATAAAGCCCTAATCTTGGGCAATATGATAATGAATTATAATCCTAATTTTAAATAAGGGTATAAGGAAACCCTAATGATGAGATAGAAGGAATGGCCTTATAAAGGTGAAACATTAACTTATATTTCAATTTCAGTCCTTTTTGAATGACGTTGAAGCAATGTTTGCTTATTTTGGACTAAAGTGCAAATTACCCAAGTTGAGGGGTTAACTTGCAAATTGCACATGATAAGATGTTACTCTGATGTTGTGACATCATAAGAATGAATATAATGTAGTGGTATGGTTTTCCCAAGCCTGGACACCAAGATAGATCTTGTTGGACAATGTTGTGCATTAAAACCTAGTTTTGGAGTAAAGTGCAATTTCCCCAAAATCTAGGGTTCAATATGCAAATTACCACTTCAATATGGTCCTTATTGTTTCTTGGCATCATTTAGAGCAAATAAAATGAGAGGGACTCCTCATTTGAATTAAGTTGTAGGAGAGAGAATCTTGACATTAAAATAATCAAGAATAATGCCTAATTGAAACCCTAATTCGATTTAGGGCAAAAATGAATAAAAATAATTGAATGGCTTTCAACCAAAATGTTTTGGGTTGATTATGAATAAGTATGGACGTTCCTTTAACAAGATAAGGAACGAAAATATCTTAAGTAGGTGAAATTCCACTCACCTTTTTATAAAGAAAAGTAATATCCACTCACATGTGGGATATTATATAATAAGCATTAAGGTGCTTAATTTGCTTTTCTTTAAATTGAGGATAATTAAGGAGAATTAAAGGCAAAGGGATATTCCTCGTATCCATGGAGTTGAGGGGGAAGAGGCGGCCATAAATTTTGGATTAATTGAATTTTTATAAGGCATATTCTCTCTCATCAATTTCTTTATAAAAGTGCCATTTCCAAGCCCAAACCAAGGCCGTTTTCGGATTTGCTTCTTCCCCTTGCTTGCAAAACCGACCAAGAAGCTAGGGAGGAGCAGGGAGAACGTCTCCAACCTGTGGGTAAGCCCTTGACCTTCGTTCTCCATGATTTCATGGTGGAAATCGAAAATAAATTATGGATTCCTTCTTATTTCGATCTCCTCTTCAACCCTAGCCAACTTTTTCAATCAAAAGCTTGAGGACGAGCCTAGGGGGAGTTGCAAGAGCTTCATCCACCATTATTGGCGTGAGCTTGGAGCTTTGGAGCTCAATTGGAGGAGGGTTTTATAACTCAAATCCTTAAACATTGTTATTGCATCAATTCTCTATGCCTTGTTGATTGATTTCTTCAATTTGATACACTCTTGTTTCTTTGCTGCAATTTCCATCAAGAACGGTTGCTGTTCTTGGTTGTTCGAAGGAAGGGGATGATTACATCATCCTAGATGCTTATCCAAAGAAAATTACCAAGCAAAACCGTTTTTATAGCTACTCCAAATCGTTTTAATTTGATTGGCTATGCGGTTTCAGCAAACCGTTTAAGGGCAAACGGTTTGAAACCGTTTGGGAGCAAACGGTTTCAAGACCGTTTGAGATGGTTGACCAAGCGTTGACCGTTTGGGAATTTTGTTCCTAATTATGTAGGCTGATAACCCTCCACATTTGAGGGATTAACGCCAAAGGAATCGAGAGTTGAAGGCCAATCAATTAGGCAATCAGATTGAATTATGTGCTGATTTTCAACCTGATTAACTTGACCTGGTTGAGAAAACGGTTTCAAGACCGTTTGATATGGTTGACCAAGCGTTGACCGTATGGGATTCCTGTTCATAATTATGTTTATTAATAACCCTCCAAATTTGAGGGATTAAATCCAAAGGAATCGTGAGTTGAAGCCTAATCAATTAGGGAAACCTAATTGGATTAAGTGCTGATTTTCAATCTGATTTAAGTGAACTTTTTGGTCAAACGGTCTCAAGACCGTATAAGATGGTTGACTAAGCGTTGAACGTATGATATTACTGTTCCTAATGATGTTGGTTAATGACTCACCAAATTTTATGGATTAATTCCAAACGAGTCATGAGTTGAAGGCTAATCAATTGGGCAAACCCTAATTGAAATCAGTGCTGAAATTCCAATGAGTTAATTAGAGATTTTGGGTTGATTAGCCCAAACGGTTTCAAGACCGTTTGGAGATCACCCAAACGGTCTCAAGACCGTTTGGGGATCACCCCAAGACCGTTTGGAGGTCTGGGATCAAGTATAGTTGACCAATTGAAGGTCCAAAGGTACTAATCATATTGCAATGTAGTGCTGATTTGTTGATCAACTCGATAGACCAATCCATGATGAATTTTCACTAGAGTCCAAAGGTTGGATGGGCAAACGGTCTCAAGACCGTTTTGAGCTCATCCAAACGGTCTCAAGACCGTTTGGTGGTCACCCAAGACCGTTTGGAGGTCTAGGGTTGAGTATGGTTAGGTGTTTGAAGGCCTAAAGGTACCAAGTTGATCTGCAATAAATTGCTGAATTGGTGAGCACTTCAATGATCCAAACCCTACTTGGATGGCTTGGTTTTGAGTGATTTGATGGGAAAATGGTCTAAAGACCGTTTGGAGGTCATCCAAACGACCTCAAGACCGTTTGGGGTCAGGTCATACCCAATTTGGATGATGGTTCAATGGTTTCAAAGCAACTAGTCTTACATTGATTAGTGTTGTTGAATCAGCAATTCCAAACCCTAATTCAATTGAATCAAATCCTAATTGATGATCAATTGAGGGTCAATTGAGAGTCACATCAGTTGAAGGTTGACCTTTTAAACTCAATTGAAGTATGAGGGTAGGTCCAATTGATGATTGGTTCCATGAATTCAATGATTGAAGGAATCAACATTGAAAACCCTAATTCAATTGGATACCTTATGTAATGGAGGTCCAATGTGATTGAATCTCTTGAGAATAGAGATGATGAATCATCCATTGATCCAATGATGATTAGTAATGATAATCAATGAAGGTACAAAGGTTGAAACCCTAACAGTACCTAAGGGACTAGTACCAATTAAGGAATGAATCCCTAATTGCTTATTGGACCAATGACTTGATACACTACGTTAATCATAGTGGTATGCTCTTGATTGAAGGGTTGATATGACCTAATCAATTTGAGATGACGTTAACATGAATTCATACATGAATATGATTCATGTGGTGATTAAGGGTATGATCCTTAAGAAGAGAGATCATGAAACCCTAATCATGAATATAAACCCTAATTGACAGGGCTTTTGGGTTCTAACCCTAATTGAGGGCAATTCTAAATGTAACCCTAATCCAGGGTGAGGATGTAACCCTAAGTCAGGGTAGTGATGTGTGAAACTCCAATTTAGGAAAATGAGATGTAAAACCCTAATTGGGATGAATAGTGAATCTCTAATTATGGACAATTGAATGAAATCCTAATGGAGATGCATAGTAAACCCAAATTGTGGGTGACTAAGGTGGAAACCCTAGTTGAGGGTGATTCCATGATAAACCCTAGTTGAGGGTGATTCCATGAGAAACCCTAGTTGAGGGTGATTCCATGAGAAACCCTAATTAAGAGTTAACATCACATGAAGCTCTAATGCTATGTTGTGATGAGAGGCCCTAAGAAGGGTGAAGGTATGTGATACTCTAATGTGGAGTCATAATGCATAAAGCCCTAATCTTGGGCAATATGATAATGAATTATAATCCTAATTTTAAATAAGGGTATAAGGAAACCCTAATGATGAGATAGAAGGAATGGCCTTATAATGGTGAAACATTTAATGTGGTTGATTATAGGCAAGCTTATTGTAAGCAATGCCTTAATCTGAGATGAGTCCATATCATTAAAGATAGTTGGACCATTCTTATGTGTAACCTATGCACTTTATGGTAAGAGTGATAGGTTAGTGGATGAAAGGATTAAGATGGGAAATACCTTAATCCAAGATAAGCTGGTAACTTAAGAAAGTAGTATGTGATGATCAATGATGAGTTAAAGGAATTAAATTCCATGAACTGTGTAATCAGGATTGGTTACGGACCAATGCCTGGCGGTGTAATCAGGTTTGGTTAAAGTCCAATACCTGGCAGAGGCTTAATGCCTGTAATCAGGGTTGGTTAAAGTCCAATGCCTGGCTGTGTAATCAGGATTGGTTAGAGTCCAATGCCTGGCTGTGTAATCAGGATTGGTTAAAGTCCAATGCCTGGATGTGTAATCAGGATTGGTTAAAGTCCAATGTCTGGCTGTGTAATCAGGGTTGGTTAAAGTCCAATGCCTGGTTGTGTAATCAGGGTTGGTTAAAGTCCAATGCCTGGTTGTGTAATCAGGATTGGTTAGAATCCAATGCCTGGCTGTGTAATCAGGATTGGTTAAAGTCTAATGCCTGGCTGTGTAATCAGGAAGTGTTAAAGTCCAATGCGTGGCTGTGTAATCAGGATTGGTTAAAGTCCAATGCCTGGATGTGAAATCAGGGTTGGTTAAAGTCCAATACCTGGCTGTGAAATCAGGGTTGGTTAAAGTCCAATGCCTGGCTGTGAAATCAGGGTTGGTTAAAGTCCAATGCCTGGCTGTGAAATCAGGATTGGTTAAAGTCCAATGCCTGGCTGTGAAATCAGGGTTGGTTAGAGTCCAATGCCTGGTTGTGTAATCAGGTTTGGAGAAATCCAATACCTGGCAGAGGTGTAATGCCTGTAATCAGGGTTGGTTAAAGACCAATGCCTGGCAGTGTAATCAGGTTTGGAAGAGTCCAATACCTGGAAGAGGCTCAATGCCTGTAATGATGACACAAGATTGGTAATAACCCAATGCCCGTATTAATGATATATGAGTACATGGTAGATGTAATTCCTTATCTGTTTAGCAGACTGACTAAGGCCAATAAGTTGAAACAAGAATGTCTCATGGGTGACATATCAAGATAATGAGTGTCACAAGAGAAGTTTGACATGATGGTATAATATGGAGGATAAATGATATACATGTTCTTCCTATTCCTTATTAAGAGAATGATTTAAACTTCTTATCATCTGCCTATATTTATCTTCTTAAGATGCAATAATAATGTTTCTGGCAGAGAGTTATATCTCTCGCTGGGGCAATTTACAATTTTCTCACCCCCGTGGGATCCAACATTTTTAGGTGGACGCGGACAAAGAGGCAGATACTCTTTTGCAGGAAAAGGAAAGCAACATCTTGGACAGCAGTGAGATCTCAGGTGGAGGCACTGACTAAGTCATATAGATAGTAGTCCTATGTGTCGTCTCTGTACTCTCTGGTCCTCGGAGTTTTCAGTCAGTGTTTTTGATATATCAAACTGAGGTTTTGGCTTGATGCCTCGAGATTCATATGCTGTCTGTATATAATGTTCATAAGGCAGCTGATGTTGTAGTCTCTGAAAAGAGATGGCACAGGTTATATATGTTTGAACCAGAATGTAAATGTTATACAATGGTTCTTGTTGTAAAGGATTTCCTATGTGTGGATCTCTTTGCAAAAAGTTTTAATTTTTAGTGATTTTCGCTAATCCGCTACTTGATGAACGCTTCCGCATTAGTTAATCATGTTTTCGCGAGACGGTCGTTACAGTCTCAAGACCATTTGGAGGTCAACCAAGACCATTTGGAAGTCTATGATGAAGTATGATTAGATGGTTAAAGATCCAGTGATATCAATTTGAAATACAATCAATAACTCAATTGATGATCAATTCTATGATGCAAACCCTAATTGAATTTCACAAATTTCAATGATGGGATTAGTCAAACGGTCTCAAGACCATTTGGAGGTCATCCAAATGACCTCAAGACCATTTGAGGTCAGGTCATGACATGGCCATGTGGTGATTCAATGATTTCAATAGAATTAGTCCTACTATGTCAACAATTGAAGGTATCTCGATTTCAAACCCTAATTCAATTAGGTTAAAACCCTAATTGATGGTTTTTTAATTTTAAAACCCTCTTTGATGGTTCATTTGAAGGGTGATTTAATGGTTCAATTGAGGTTAATTCAATGTTTCAATTGATAGGAGGGTTCAACAGGTGAAACCCTAAAATTGATTTAGTTGATGGATATATTTTGGTCCATTCGGTTTTGAGAGGGTTTGGACCAAACGGTCTGAACACCGCTTGAGTCCAAACGGTCTCAAGACCATTTGGGATCAAACGGTCTCAAGACCGTTTGGGACCAAACGGTCTCAAACCGTTTGGAGACCCAAGTTCATTCGGTTTCAAAATGTTTTGTCTAAACTGTTTTATATGTCCAATCAGTTTCAACTTGATTTGGCTAAACGGTTTCAAATCGATTGAATGGCCAATGTAATCAAGACCGTTTGGAGGTCGAAATGGTCTTAGACCGTTTGGAGGTTATTATAGTAAGACCGTTTGGGGTATATTTGGTCAAGATCATTTGGGGTCTAAGTGACCAAGACTATTTGGGAATAAATTAATCAAAACCATTTGGATGTCTAAGGTGATTGAAGGACAATCAACTACTTGATTATTTATGATGAAAATCAATGATGATTACAATGGTTGTACCTTTAAGGTACTAGAATGATTGGTATCCTTAGTGGGGTTAACCTTTGATGCATATTAATGCAATAGTCCAATACATTATGATAACCATAATTACATGTATTTGAATAAAGAATAGACTCAATTTGATTAAGATTGGAGTAGAGAACATCCTAGAGAGGATGAGAAAGATAAATTCATACATGTATAATAATCATGTAGCAATCAAGCCTAACACATTCAAAATGAATGGGATATATAATTAGGGTATGATCCTTGATAAAGAGATCATAAAACCCTTATTGAGTTGATTGATGAACTTAAACCCTAATTAATGGAAATACTGAGTGAAACCCTAATATGGGGGAATTATGTGATCCTAATATAGGATAATGACATGAGAAACCCTAATTTAGGGTATTTTATTATAAACCCTAATTGGGATGAATAGTAAACCCTAATTTGGGGGAAATGTTGTAAGAAACCCTAACACAAGGTAATGCTATGTGAAACCCTAATGCAGGGTAATGCTATGTGAAACCCTAACACAAGGTAATTCTATGTGAAACCCTAATGCAGGGTAATGCTATGTGAAACCCTAACACAAGGTAATGCTATGTGAAACCCTAACATAGGGTGATGCTATGTGAAACCCGAATACAGGGTGATGGTATGTGAAACCCTAATATAGGATGATGCTATGTGAAACCCTAATGCAGGGTAATGCTATGTGAAACCCTAAATATAGGGTGATGCTATGTGAGACCCTAATACAGGGTGATGCTATGTGAAATCCTAACACAGAGTGATCCTATGTGAAGCTCAAATACAGAGTGATGAGTTATGAATGTAATAAGAAAACCCTTGTATTGCATGGTACTGATATATAATGGATATAATTGTTATCATGAGTACTAATCATGCATGTATGTTGAGATGATGAGCATAGACATGTATGAGCTATGATGCTCTGTATATTGAAAATGTTTTATAGGCCTTATAAGCCTTCATATGCTTTGTTTCTTAGTGAGAGGTAACCTAAAATTAATGAGCCCTGTGTGCCATATAATGTTTTAATTATTGAAATTATTTATGGGCTTCATAAGCCATAATATGCCTTGTAGCCTCTTAAGGGGTAACAAGAGGTGATATGAGCTTTGTGAACTATGTGAAATGCTTGTGTAGCAAGAATCATAATTTCCTTGGTCAGATGACTTGAAGGTATTAGTTACCTAACAAGTGGTAAAAAGTGTTCTATGATAAACTAAGGGTTGAATTTAGTAGATCCTAGAAGGATCAATGTTATACGTGTTTTAAACTTCTTATAGTATAAATGACAGACTGCTTTATCAAGTTATAGCTGAAATGCTTTGAATATGAATATTGCTCTAATTGGTTTAGAGATTGCACTAGCTGCTGTTAAATATAAATTTCCTCTTCTCAGTGTTAATCCAATAACTGCAATAATAATGTTCTTGGTGGAGAGTTATATCTCTCGCTGGGGCAATTTACAATTGTCTCACCCCCATGGGATCTACATTTTTTTTAGGTTGACACAGACAAGGAGACAGGAACCCTGTAGTCAGAGAAGAATAGCAGCAACACCAGGAATAACAGTGAATTCTCAGGTGGAGACACTGGTTATCAAGTTTTGTATATGTGTGAATAGAGTCCTATGTGTCGTCTCTATACTCTCAGGTCCTCAGAATCCATAGTTGGTTTTAATGAATCAATCTGAGATTTTGGCTTGATGCCTCAATGTTCTTATGTTGTCTGTATACTATTGAATAGAACAGTTGATGTTGTAATCCTTGAAATGAGATGATACACGATATGTATTAGTGAAACAGAATGAAATCAAATTACTTTGGTTCTTTTTGAAAGAGATGTCCTTTGTGGATCTCTTTGAAAAAGGTTTTAATTTTTAGTGATTTTCAGTAATCCGCTGCTAATGAACGCTTTCGCTTAAGTAAATCATGTTTTTGTGATCGGTGTGTCATAACTACATCTCAACCAGAGCATCCATTACCACCTCACATCCTCATGTATAAGGTAATGTTAAAGACATACACCTCCATGTATTCCACTTATTATCTCATCTCAAACTCTAAGTCTGTCTTCATCAAGAAAACTCTGAGCTCATCATCTTAGTTTTTGAACTCAACCTTGTATAACTTGCACCTTCCACATAGTTCATGATAAAAAAAACATCCTCCTAAGATGACTACCTTAGTTCTCTTGGTGTTTGTACAACATCCACACATCATACACTCCACGAGGGTACATTATTATCTCCATCCTCATGCATCATAGCAATGTTTCCACTCACATTATCTTTATCCTTGTTGTATGGCACGCGTACTGTTCTATCTCTCACTCCCACAACAAGAGGAAATAAGCATTTGGTTGCAGTCCAAATATAGAGTTCTTCCCATTCCAAGAGTAGGGATGGTACATCCCACATTTCCAGTACACCTACAAATCTAAAATGAGACGTGCCTCACATGCATCTACATCATGAACATCTCAATGTCTAGGTTACTTCCATGAAAAACTGGTCTCGAACCCACTTGGGTCATCATACAATCCATAGTCATTTACTCTAGGTCTATAGGGTGCCGAAACTTTTGGGGTCATCCCTCTTCCCTTATGCATCAGAGAGTGCCCTCTTCATTTTCCCTTTGGGTCCCATGAGTTCCTGAAGGTGATCAATCTCCTAACCCATGGCCCTCAGACAATGACAGTTGTTACCTCTTGACCCTATGGTCATGTGCAACTAGGGAATTAGGCAACTCCTACTCCCATCGGTCTTATCCCTACCTGGCCCTAGGATAGACTCCAGATTCTAACATAGTACGTATCCAACTTGAAACCTTACCCAATTCTTCATCATCTCTCTCTGCATTCGTGGTTTGACTTATGTCCTTTCATAGGGGTCATGACGACCTATCTACCTCGGTTAGGCCCCATACTAGTTACCTCCATGGTAACACATCCACATGCACTCAGAGATGATCATCTATGGGCCTACAGGTTCACTCTTATACTATGTACTCTCCACTTAGATTCTCAAGATTCTATGAGACCTCTTAGGGTTTCCTCAAACCCAATAAAAGCTGATTCATACCCTACAAAAGGGTCCTCTCCCAGTATGGGAGGAAACTATCTCTTGATAGAAACAAAGGTCACAAACATCCTTATGTCTGGGGTTTACCTTCACATGAGCATGCTTAATCCTAGCAAGCTACTAAGGCTCGTAGCTAACCAAAGACCACCTACTAAACCATGCCAAATCTTCATGATAGGTCATACTTGTTCTCATTCCTTGACATTGGACCAACATCATATGTTACCAACCTATGAGAGGTTCATCAAACATACACCTTAATCCAAGGGGTTTCCCATTCCTCTAAACATGAGGAGTGCCATGCTCATATCTATGGGAACTCAAATCTCATCATGAGCATCAGGTACACCCAGCACTACTACTTCCCCTCTTAGGTCTAGGAACCCTAGGTTCACCTTTCTGATGTACAACTGCATGTTCAACCCTGTAACCATGTACCAAGCATGTACAAGGTACGGAATGCAGTTCCTATTATCATTCTACTCGAGAAACACCTCAAAGTTGAGTCCTCCTGAAGGACAACCAACTAGGTATAAGGCCTCACAACTTGTTACTAAACCTTTCCAGGGTCTAAGGAGCTCTTCTTCCTAACCCTAAAAGGGTAAACACCTATACCATAGGCACATAGGTACCAGAAGCCTTATCCTCTCTCTAGGGTTTGGTTCCTCTAAAGGCAACCAAGATACCATAAGCCTCAAGGGATCATGCACGAGGAAACCGCAACCATCCACTTAGGTCACATCATCCTCAACTTATTAGGGTTTCTCCTAACCCAGAGTCTAAAATTCCAACCTTCTAGCTCAGGTCCCACTCTCTCTCTCTCTCTTTAGAGCTTAACCCTACAACAACCTTACTACTATAGTTCCTCTCTCTAAGGTGGATCAAGCTCACAAGAATACACCTACATGAGTGAAACCTATGTTTGCCCAAGATTATCCATAACTCTTCATGCTTATCTCATAAGCTATCCAACATGCCCTTCAGGCCTTGGTTTCAACCTACTGCCAGCACTAATGACATACTCTGGGTGCATACTATGCCATGCTCACATAATCTCATAGGGTTTCTATATGGTCACCACTAACCTCATCAATGAAGGAGTTATCCTTCACCCTAACATGCACGAACCTTCCCATGGTTGGGTCGCCAAAGATACTAGGTCAACCAACTTCACATGGCACATACTATCCTAGGTTTCCAAAACCAAAGGCATGTCAACCACCACACACATGGTCGACCATGACATCCATCTCATCATGCCATCTCTCTCTCTAACCTCCACTTAGGGTTAGGGTTAGCATCAACCTCAAAGGATGTACCAGGTCTCTACCATTAATGGAGATCTCTGCCTCCAAAACCAACCCTTTACTCATCCTCATGACGAGAGGGTCTAACCTCAGGTCTCTCATGACAACACATGTCATACGACCTAAGCATGCAACTATTCTTTAGTTTACGCTTAAACTATTAAGCTTAAGTCCATGACATCTTATTTACATGTTTTTCATTAATTTTGGTGGAGGATTTCTTAACCTTATCATGCATACCCTATCCTTAAAAGGGTGAGGAGGAGAGAGAAAACCCTAAACCTTATGATCTTAATAGAATTAGGGTTGAGAAGGGACGAAAATAGATGAGAGAGTCCTAAAGGTATCTTATTTCGAGTCAGAACCTAAGACATTGGCCAGACAGCCACACAGATCTGGGAGTCCTCGTATTCCGACTAGTGGTGTGGAGGAAAATATTGCCAGCCCCCAGACGTGATCCTTTTCTAGACACCTCTGTCTTTCAAAAAATCCTCTAATAATTCCCTTGGGTTCTACAGAGTTTGTAAAATTTAATAATTACTAAATATTAAATGAGGAACCAGTGCTCTGATACCAAATGTAATGAGCCCACCTCCCGGTAACCCCCAATTAAGGGAGACCAAAAGGCCAGAGTCATTATCCCAATTTTTAGGATCAAGGGTTCGAAAAATAATCAATAATAATTATAAAATTATACCAAAACTATACTGAAAGCTGGAATAAAATAAAACTTTGCATACCTTTTTCAAAACTTGTATATCTACTTCTATCCACAACTAGAGTCTATTCTAACTAATCCTCCTTGCACTTTAATTCTTATTTTCACAATATGTCACTTTACTATTTTTCATTTTCAACATTGTACCTAAAATGCCGACAAACAAAACGTCGGTCAACATAAATGAATATGCCGATATGTGGGGATAACCAAAATTTCACAAATATGGCTAACAATCTAAATATCACAATGAAGTTAGTTAACAAGCCAATTTATGCTTTCAATGTGACATTCTCCACCTCTTTTTCCCTAACCCTGGAATACCCTCCTTAGGGTTTCTCTTTTTCCATTGACTTAAGGCCACCTTCTCCTTCTCGAGCTTGGTGCATAGGATCACCTCTCATGGTGCCCATTAGTCATGCAATAAAGACCACCTTCTCATTCCCGAGCTTGGTGTATGTGGTCACCACTCATGGTGCCCATGGGTCTTCCCTCCTGGGCTTGACCTTTTGGCATCATCCATCAGGGTGGCATGTAGGTGTGAGAATACACACTTATATCATAATTGTGATAATCATAGTGACTTTATAATTTGCAAGTATGAACATTCAAACTGATAGGTTGCATTCAATGTAACTAATCATCAGGAAAACCTTCGGGAAACTAATGTGATTAACCATAATTAACCACATACTTGTCCTGCTGATTTGAGATAGAAATATTCCAAGAAAGTAAGAAATCCAATGCAAGCAAGCAGGTACACACAACAAGATCCTAATAAAATCATACAATTTCCTTTTCTTACTCATGTCATCAAGATCTATCCAATCTAACTTGCTTCCTAGGGTTTCTACTCCTTTTTAGGGTTTCACTTGCAATTAGGCTATTGCTTTCACTTTTATCACTACAAACCCTAAAAAAAAGCAAACTACTCATAAACCCTAAGGATCATATCGTATTTCTCCTAATAGTCTTAGGATCATCATTTATCAACATAATTCCATATATTTCGAATGGAACGTGATTATCTCTTCTTTTACCCTAAATTAGGGTTTCTAGATGCATTATCATATATTCTTGGTTGAAACCCTAAAACATGTAATTACTCATCTAGATCAGGTTCAAGTCTACCATTATCATTCAACATGTTTCTATTACTCAATTTAACCAAATAAGCATCATAGACTCAACCATTAATCTCAATTAAGGTTTCTAACCAAATTTTAATACACTTTTCATCAACTTGATATAATTTTGCAATTAGGAATGGAAGAAGGCTTTAAAACTATTTTTATTAGATTCCTCTTGTTCTCTTTATCAAATTTCATGCATAACATGTCTCTATACTAACTACCAATCATTAGCTATGATTTTTGCAAGATTTTCTTACCTGGACCAATAAGAATCAGCCACGTGTCCTTTTTAGTCTTTTTATTTCTAGCAAATCACTTTGCTTGGCTCGTGGATCGTTCACTGGGGTCCGGCTCCTTCTTGACCTACCGACCTGCTAGCCCTTTCCTACTCCAGTGCGGTCGCATTCACGCTTCCGCCTGCGCTGCCACTTGGCAAGCATAGTCAGCTCACCCGCTCTGCCTTGACCACCTACAGTCATCCCCTCCAGCCCGCCCGGTTCAGCAGCCAAGGCAGAATCTGCCTCTGTGGAATAATAACAACAACAACAACTAGAACCCAAGGTGAATTCCAGTGGAGAGGCGGAATGGGAGAGTGTTTTCTCTCAATGCTGAGGAAGCATGCAGAGATAATGAAGTTAATTAAGGTACCTTGCATCTTAATATGCATCCTATAAAGGCACTGTTTGATTTTGTCTCATCCAATTCCTTCATATCCTGTCAGCTTGCTTCTATGTTAGAAATATAATTTGAGTATATGGATCATACATTAGATGTAAAAACCCCTAGTGGTAAGATCTACTCTTCATGTCTCCAAACTCCGACCATGGACCTCTGTATATCTGGTATAATGTTTCCCTCGGATTTCATCTTGTTCGGCATGACCGCCTTTGATGTCATCCTGGGAATGGATTGGTTGTAGAGGTACAAAGCTATTTTATTTTGTGAAGAATCAAAGGTTAGTTTATCACATCCTGTTGAGGGAAGATTGTGTGTCAAGGGTAGGAAGCGAGAGAATTGGCAATTTTTTATCTCCGCCATCAAAGCTGAAAAGCTAGTCTCACAAGGGTGTAGATCTTTTTAGCCTCTATAGTCCTCGAGGCTACACCTCCTTTTCTCGACCACATAGATGTGGTGAAGGACTTCCCAGACATCTTTCCCAAGGAGTTACCTGGTTTTCCACCAACTCAGGAGGTGGAGTTCTCCATCGAGCTTGTACCCTGAACTTAGCCAATATCAAAGTTGCCTTACCGCTTGGCCCCTACTGAGCTTGCCAAACTGAAGAAGTAGCTAGAAGAGCTTCTCGACATGGGCTTCATCCACGCCAGTGTTTCACCGTGGGGAGCCCATGTCCTGTTTGTGAAGAAGAAGGATGGTTCGATGCAGATGTGTATGGACTACCACATGCTTAACCAAGTGACGGTGAAGAACCATTATCGTTTGCCTCACATCAACAACTTGTTCGACCAGCTGAAGTCAGCCATTGTGTTCTCCAAGATGGATTTGTGAAGTGGCTACTACCAGATGTGCGTGAAGGATGATGATGTCCTGAAGACGACGTTCAGAACTCTCTATGGGCATTACGAATTCATGGTCATGCCTTTCGGCTTGACAAATGCCCATGCTGCCTTCATACACTTGATGAACCGAGTGTTCTGCCCATACCTTGACAAGTTCGTGGTGGTGTTTATTGATGACGTATTGGTTTATTTTGAGATGTTAGAACAACATCACGAGCATCTATAGATTGTACTCAACACACTACAATAAAATCAACTCTATGTAAAATTCTCAAAGTGTGATTTCTGGATAAAGGAAGTGATGTTTCTGGGTCATGTGATTTCTGTCGGACATATAGCTGTTGATCTTGAAAAGGTAGAAGCTGTGACCAAGTGGAAAGCTCCAAAGAATCCCTTAGAGATACGTAGTATCCTCATCTTAGTAGGTTATTATCAAAGGTTTATCGAGAGCTTCTCTGAGTTGGCCTTGCCTTTAACCAAGATGACGTGAAAGGAGGTCAAGTTCTCTTGGACACCAAAATGCAAGAACAGTTTCCAAAATCTAAAGGAGTGTTTGACTTCTGCTCCTGTTCTTGCCTTGCCTGTTGAAGGCATACCCTATGTCATCTACACTGATGCTTCTAAACAAAGCTTAGGGTATGTTTTGATGTAAAACGGAAATGTGATCACCTATGCTTCCCACCAATTGAAACCAAATGAAGCTAATTGGCCTACACATGATTTAGAGCTTGTTGTCGTTGTTCATGCTTTGAAAATCTGGCGACATTATCTCTATGGTGTGAAGTTTGAAGTTTTCTCCGACCATAAAAGCTTGAGGTACTTGTTGACACAGTAGGATCTGAATCTACGATAGCGAAGGTGGATGGAATATCTCAAAGATTATAACTTCACCATCACCTATCATCCTGATAAAGCAAATGTCATAGCCAATGTTTTAAGTCACAAGAAGGATGTCATTTGTGCTGCTCTAAGATGTTTGATGTGGGAAAATCTCAAATATGTGACTAGTTGGCGACGTCAACCTGTCGATTCAGTGGACGAAGACAAGTCGTGTGTCCATATGGATAGTTTGATTGTTACACTAACTTGGATCTCGAAAGTCATTTATGCGCAGTTGGAAAGCTCTGAGATGGAAAAGATGAAGGCCTTGACTAAGAAACCGCAATCTGACTTCTCTATCAGAGTGGATGGTGTTGTCTGCTTTCAGACAAAGGTTGTGGATTCCTAACGTGGGTGATTTGAGATAGAAGGTGCTAAGTTAAGCACATGGGTCCAAGTACACTATTCATCCTGGCACAACAAAAATGTTCAAGGACTTACATCGAAGTGTCTGGTGGAAGAACATGAAGAATGATATAGTTATGTTTGTCACGAAGTGGTTGACATGTCAGCAAGTCAAGATTGAACATCAACGACCTGGTGGTCTTCTTCACCCTCTTGAAATTCTAGAATGGAAGTGGGAGAAGATCACAATGGACTTCGTTACTGGTTTCCCTAAGTCCAAGAAAGTCTATGATGTTATTTGGGTGGTTATGGATCGACTTACAAAATCTTCTCATTTATTGCCTTTCAAAACCAATTATAAAGTTGTGAATATGGCTCAGTTGTACTTTGAGTGGATCGTACACCTGCATGGAGTACCCAAAGTAATAGTTTCTGATCATGACCCAAAGTTTACTTCTCGTTTATGGGGTCAGATTCAGGAGGAGATGGGTACTGACTTGCGTTTCAATACTGCTTACCACCCACATACTGATGGTCAATCTGAGAGAACAGTTCAGATTCTGGATGACTTGCTTCTTACTTGTTTGATGGATTGGGGTGGTGCATGGGATCAGTATCTGCCATTAGCTGAGTTTGCTTACAATAATAGCTACGAAGCTAGTATTGGTATGCCACCTTTTGAAGCTCTCTATGGTAGACCATGTCGTTCACCTTTGCATTGGGATGATGTCGGTGAACGCTCTCTAGTGAAGACCGATGACATGAAAATGATGACAGAAAAGGTACAGTTGATAAAGAAATGCATGAAAGTACTCAAGACTAATAGAAGATGTATGCTGACAAGAAAAGGTCTGATGTTAACTTCCTAGTGGGTGACTATGCATTGTTGAAGATCAATCATATTTGTTCTATTGATAGATCTAAAGTTAAAGGCAAGTTGAGTCCCCACTATGTTGGACCATTTGAAATCTTAGATAAGGTTGGAGACTATGCATACCACTTAGCTTTACCTCCTTCCTATGATAAAATTCATAATGTGTTCCATGTCTCTGTGCTGAAGAAGTATGTGAAGGACTCTTCTCATGTGCTTATTATTGAGCCTTTGGGGATACATGAGAATCTGACCTATGAAGAGCTATTTGTAAAGATCATTGACTCTCGAGTAAAGCAGATGAAGAACAAAGAGATTGATCTGGTAAATTTTTTGTGGAAATATCATGGTCTGGAAGAAACAACTTGGGAGTTGAGAGATGAAATGTGAGGTACTCACCCTTCTCTTTTTGCTTGAGATTTTGAGGATGAAAACCTTTTAAAGGGGTGGAGTACTATAACATAATGAATCTTAAATGTAATCTCCATGTAAACCTTTTTTCCCAAGTTTCCCTTTCATTTCTATCTTTTATGTCGTTTATGTTTAAATAGTGGAATTTATTGTGGTTTAGTGAACATTTATTCACTAATTGTACCAATATAAGGGTTTATGCATAAATACCTCAGTGAAAGCTTAATTACCATAATTCAATGCTCTAAACCTTAATATAACTTTTTATGTGATTTGAAAACATAAAATGTGCCTAAGTTTCAAATTTGGTTCGATTTGGATGT
This sequence comes from Alisma plantago-aquatica, assembly GCA_963693085.1. NCBI lineage: Eukaryota > Viridiplantae > Streptophyta > Magnoliopsida > Alismatales > Alismataceae > Alisma > Alisma plantago-aquatica. The sequence goes on along the minus strand of OY856411.1, from coordinate 387,301,036 downwards.
TGTTTGTGCAAGTTTGCAATTTTAGGTACATTCTGGACTTTTATGCAATTTACCCAATTGGGAGGTTTTCTTTGCAAATTATCACCTGAATTTTAATCCTTATATATTCCCTTATCATTCTCGAGATTTTGAACCATGGGGTACCTGGTTGAACCTTGGTTTCAAGGTGTTTCTCTCTAAGGGCATTATAGGGATTACCCTCTTTATAAATGAGCTTATCTTTAAAGCTATCAACCAATGGGGTTATTTCTCTGATTGGAGGATGGTGGGGATGGCCTAGAATCCACCATGGGAATTTATGACCGATCTTGGACATATAAGAAGTCTCTATGAGCTGTCCTCTTGCATGGCCATGAAGTCTTAGCCTAAGGACACATGGAAAGTCACATAGACACCTCATGCTTGCCCCCTTCTTTATAAAGCCATGCCTACCCCTTCCCACATCCCAATCCAAGAAGCAATCCTCTCCTTATCTTTCCCACAACTTATAGCATTATCACTTATATGTTTGGCGATGAAGTTGTTGTCCCAAGGTAAAAAAGAGGGTGCCTACCTTGGTGAAGAAGGCTCTGAGGGTTCCAAATTTCCCAATTTAGGATTTCTTAAGCTCCTCCTTGGTGATTTTAACCAAAACTAGTAAGAATCCTCCTTTCACTCTCTCTCTTCATCCTATTGGCTAAGAGTCCAACTAATCCCCCACCACCCACATTACCATCCCTATTAAATCATTTCCTTAATTGATTTATTTATTTAGTCATCCACGCATAAAACTCCTCTTCACATTGCTTTCTCATCTCGATGATAAGGTTACGCTTTCATTATCATCGTACACTCTATTCTCTCCACGTCATCTTCTCATCCAACTAAAAAGCTCAGGCCCACCAACTGTCACAAAGAGCACAAAGTTAGTCATTTGTCTTCAGTTACTTTTCCCTAGCTCCAAGGAAAACGGTCCTACAGTCTCTCTCTCTCCATGTTCCGTTATCCTTTGCTAAACACTGACCTAGCCCACCAAGGTAGCCAATCCTCTCGAGAAGTATCTTTTTCCCATCTCTCTCTCTCCCCATGGACAACAACCTTCTTCGGTCTTTGTCGCCGATGAGCCCGTCGTCATGGCTACTACGACTATTGTAACAATGCAGATTTCAGTGCCTACTGTACACCAAAGTCGGCGATAAAAAGTGCATTGGAACCGCAAAAGGATGGCACACACAACCATACCTATCTCCACTGCCCATACAAATGTTTCTTTACTTGACACCATTGCACCCCCACACTGCCGGAGATGATGGGAAACGTCTCGGCAAGCTCCCCCGTCCATGCACGATAGTCTACCACTGCCCAAAATGTCTAATCAACTCTGCCATACTATTATCAAGTCTCCAGAACCGCCAAAATGATCTTATACGAAGCCTCCATGCCACCCACGACCTCACCAGACATAGTCGTTAGAAATGATATTTTGACTTTGACAATACTAAACATAGCCTTCATGACTATGAAAATGCATCCTATTCACTCCTCTTGAGCACAGGAAGCCAGAAACACCTACGAACTAGCCCTTAGCCTCCCCATTCCCCATGAAATGAACCCTAGCATATCCATGGACAAGGAAGAGATCCATATGAAGTCACATCCTACTTTGGCCGACCTAAGGAGTTAGAACCGACCCTCCATCGCTAGAAATAGCTACCTGATATTCTTGGACGTCCTATGCTCAAGATAGAATCGAAAACACTAGGTGAACAAACACCTTGACCACCTGTTCACTTTCCTAAAGGTTCACCTTGCCTAAGACAAAAAATCCACCTCCACACTCCCTTCCCTACCAATCACAACACCATATCCATCCTCCATAGACCCAAAGGTCTCATTTGTAGCTTGCCCACTCATTATATACATCAAATGCACCATCAACAACACCTTCTTTTCTACTACCACTAAAGGTTCTCAAGGCAAAGAAGTAACTAGGCTCCAGACTATCATTCAAGTGAGCCTACATTCATACCTTGTCAAGGCAAAGTGGAACTTGGACTCAATTAAAGTGGTGAAAGTTAGTAATTGATATCAGTAAGAGAGGTATGTGCATTCCTTACACCCTATTTTGGGATAATTGCAGCCAAACCCTATATTTCCCTAATGAGGCTTAAATGAACCCTAAATCTTCTATTCTTGAATCCTAATGTTGTTCATGCCTCAAATCAGATGATAATTTCTTCTTGTTTGGGTCTTATACCCCACTGCAATGCTTATTGAATATTAAGACTACTCTTGCCATGACTACTTTTCTAGCATGTAGATTTATGTTCTATTTAATTTAAAGTAACAGTACTTATGTACAACCACCCATAGAGGGCATGCATTTAATCGCTATGGGGAATGTTTTTATTCTCCCCTATATAATTGTGTAGGTGACTGGGAATGTCTTATTATCCCCTCACCTATAGGTTAGAGGTCTGGTTGGTGCCTCAATCCTACTTAGTTAGGTAGACATAATTATCTTACATGCAAATCCTTTTTAATATAATTGTTAATGGCAAGTTTCTTTTGAATATAGCCTCATACTCTTGTTATCTTCATCTTATAATGAACCCTAGTTTGTTCTTATTTACTTTACTTATCTTGTTATCCTAGACTAGTTTTGTGGCACACACCTTGTTTTCTTTCCCCTTTTGATGGGTGCTTTCCCAACCACCCAAGTGCTGGTGCTTATCAAGGAGAAGGGCTAGTTTGAAGGAAGTCATCTCAGGAGTAGATCTCAAGCTATTTGAAAGGATGTCTAGATTGCTATAGCTAGATCCTTTTCTATTATCTTTTTCTTTTGGTAACAATCATGTAATGAACAATGAAATCCATGTAAATGGCTTCGTACTTTTATTTCTACTTCTATTGAGATTTTATAATGTATCCGGTGCATGCTTATTTACTTTGAATATTATACATGCATCCCTCAATATATATTTTGTCTTTCTAAAAAGATGGATGTTTTGTACTTCCTTTAAATTTCAATAAGGGGGTGATCTCGCCTCTTTACAGTAGTTTTGAAGCTGAAGTACACATAATACATATCTACCAAACAATACTAACAAATAGCAAGAAATCCAACTAATATTCAGAATGGATATAAATCCTAACATTTATAACTTGTCAGCATGACAAATCATAATTTGAAATAGTAAATGTCCATAGCAACATGATTACTTTCCACAACAAGAAGCTTAATCAACAATGACAAGTCATCAACTAGCAGTACAAGGAATGTAATAAGCATTCAATTCATGTTCTACATGACTTATCATCTTTTATTCATTTGCCCGGAAACTACTTGGCTTGTACCTCACCAAGTAGTAGTCACCATGTCTGATTCTCATGTCAGCAACACACCATCACTATCTTAGGGTTTAGCTGGCCACCCTAAGATATCAACAACAGACCCTGGCCACCTCAGGGTTTCCTAAAGAGGCTCACGTCCTCATCTTAGGTACACAAGATAGGAACCAACAAAATAGTATATCACATATCACAATATTTTACATATTTCTCATTTTACATTTCACATATTTTAGTTCATTAGAGTCTATTTCATCTGAAAATAGACTTTCACAATAAGGATTTAGGGCCAGAGCCACTCCACATGACTCACTCCTAAAGGTCTCAATCCACACTCTAGAAATCCTTCTCATAATTCATTGATTACTACAAGGAGATCTATTTTATTTCCCCGGTGTTGTCCTTGGGGGAAACTCACGGTGTTTGGGGAACCTAACTAGATGTTCCATCATTTCACTTGTTATTAATCTCTTTTACTCATCTTAAAAGAGTGCAAAACATCATATATAATATCTGTGCATTCTCACGTAACTAGAATAACATGAAACATATAAAGTTTATCAATAAGGACAATGATCAAAACAACAAGCATAATAAATCTGTATATTGAAGCACATATGATTATTTATATCTTCTACATCATCTCATAACAATCATCAATAGTGGGATTTCAGCCCGAGACATAATCTTATTGTCCAGCATTTACCCCCATCATGGTTTTATCATCATCAGGTGGGCTTTCAACCCCAGACATAATCTCGCTATGCAACATTTACCCTTATCAGGGTTTCTCAAATGTAAGGAGTGAATATTAAATTCAATTTCAACATAAATATTATCAGTTCATTGTATATCATAGTTCTAAACAAATATTAGTAGAGGCATTGGAACTAGCAACAGTATAAGGATATAGATATCATGTATCATCTCTCATACTCAAAATAGATTTATCAAACATATAATTGTTCCATCCAATTTGATTAGATACCAATAAATTTCATGCATATACATGCATAATAGACTTAGTTCTCTTCTTCTTTTATTTCACATTCTTCATATGGGGTTATTAATCAACACATGTTGACTATCAATTGAAGTTTTTACTATCAGTCCACTCTCAGAGTACAATTCCAAATTCAAGGACACATTCTTGTAAATCAATTCAAATTCTTGAACCTCATCTTTTAATTGAATTAAACTACTATTATGTACATTCATTAATCCCTTTCTTAAGATTGTTATTCATTAGAACCATCTAGCTCAACATTTTAGGGTTAGAATTTATTTCTTAAATTAATCTACTAATTCTCATCTTTTTCCTTCAATTCATATTCATTAATCTCAACTTCTCTCATGTCATGTTCATTAAATTACTGGAACCAATCATTTTTAACTCACTTGATATACAATACTTCTCTATTCATTGATATCCATCAAAGTCTATTTTTAGTATGTTTTATTCAATTTGTCTTAAGCCACATGTAATTAAAACAAAGGATTAAAGACTTCATCATAATAATTTCATTAGTTTCATCTTTAACTTGCCATCACCATCAAAACATTTTTCTTCATATCATTTCTTATATTTAGAAAAGCATACCATGTCATTGACTTCTAATGTCATTCCCATAATCAGCAATGATCATTCTTTATTATACAAAGACAAATGCATTAGACTTAGATGATATTAGTAAGACTCATCATATTCAATTGAAGTATTAATACTTTCAACTTCAGCATTTGATCACATGTACAACATCATATACAAGTTCTAGCTTTATCACTCATAATCGTCTTAATAATAAACTTTTAGGGTTTTCAAGAAGTCATTCCTTAGTTCAACATATCATAAGAATCATATCATTCAGTAATCCAATCATGATTCAAGGGTTCATTAGGGTTATTCACAACCATGGAAACCCTAGTTTCTATTTTCACACATTTCATTCATCAATCATAAGTATACATTGTTTAATTGACTCATTTAATTCACTTCCTCTACACAAATCCTAATCAGGATATGTGGTCATTCAATTCCATTAGCATTCCACAATACCGTTGTATAAACAATCTAGTACAATTTAAATATGATTTCATGCATGGTAATTCAATTCCAAGCATATCGGCCATTGGGCTGATCTTTAGCCAAATTTCACATGAAATAGCATAGTCATCTACCCATAAGATTACCCATGGATTCTCAATAAATATATCAGAAGCTAATCAAGTTCCAATCAATGAGAAATAATCAAAATTAGTATAATTCGATCCCCCAATATCTTTTTCAAATCAAATCCAATCACATACATATACAAACAAGGTTTCTTATTATTTTAGCCAGATAGAATTAGGCTTTCAACATGAATACAAAGATTAGGAGGGAGAAAAACACTCACCTCAGGTGCCAAGCACCTTAAATTCATAGGTGAAACTCTAAATTTTTGGAAACCCAATCAAACTCTAGCAAATGAATCCACTTCTTTCTCCTCTCAACTCAAAAACCCTAGAAATGGGGATTAGAAGAGAGAGTGAGAAAAGGGGGGGATTTGATATGATTTCGAATCAAATTAGAGGAGGGATGGAATCTTGACACGTGAGAGAAGATTCACCATGAAATGCTATGCAAAGAAGCTAAACTTACTTGATTTCATCATATCTTGGATAGAGAAACCCAAGGTCAACATCTCCACTACTTTCTCTTATCAAAACCCTAGTTCTCCTCTTTCTCTATAATTTCATTTCTTTGATAAGAATGACGAGTTATGAGATCTCCTTGTGTGTTAGGTTAGTCATATAGATGCATTGAGGTGCTTAAAACAATTGCAAACAAGCCCTTCATTATATTTTTGTTTTGGTCAGACTGGTTGGTCGACTGAGTTATAAACTCGACCGACACCACACTTTTCAGAACTCAAATATCATCCAAAAATTATGAAACTATAATAAATGTCTTAATTTGAGTTTATAAGCAACACTAATTTTTTTAGATCATTTGGTGTTACCAATAAATAACTAAAAATCAAATACTACACTTCTATATTGCAGTCTGCAGCATGGTCAGTCGAGTTTGTCCTTCTCAGAACTCGACTGACACCCCTCTATGTAGAGATCAAAAATATTTGAAAATTATGACAATTTAATATTATATATATAATGGAGATTTCAAACTACAATTAAAATTTGAGATCAATTGGATATACCAATTAAAAAATAAAATTCAGTTACCACACTTCTATATCAATATGAAAATATGGTCGGTCGAGTTTGAAACTCGACTGACAAATAGGTCAGAGAATTCTTCAAAAATTTTGATATTTTTACAAAATGCTCGCACTTGAGATATCCAAATCATATACAAATTTGAACTTAATACATAAAATACTAAAAATCATTTAGTGAGACACTATACTTATCAAATTATGTATTCATATGTCATCAAAACCCTAATTTGGGCCGATTAGGGTTTCCAAATCTTAAACCTAATTATGTGAATCAAAGTATAATTAAGCCTTCTCATTATATTTAAAACATAAAAACTGAACTACCATCATTAATAAATATTTAAACAATGATCAACTTAGTTAAGCATACAACCATCCAAGTAAACCCTAATTAGATGACTAATTTGAAAATGGGTCATTACAAATTCTCCCCTCCTTTTAAGATTTCATCCCAAAATCCAAGAAAATATATGGAAGACTATCATATCATCTAATCGTTCACCTCTATGGTCATCAAATTATATAGACTTTCATTTTATCTTTCTTTCATATGACATTTTTTTTGCATTAAGTGGATATTGCATCCCTTGTCATCATCATATCTCTCCTTGAGTATTACAAACACTTACTTCAAAAATATTAGTAATACATGATTTATCAAGATCTGATTCACATCACCTTTCACATCCTTTTTTTAAAAATTTGATTGTGTATATCATGGATTAATATTATGACTCATTCACATATTATCATCCGCGTTCATCAATTTCCTTTAGAAAGAAGATCATCTAGTATACATTTTAGTTCATAGCTTTTTCTCACAATTTTAGATTTCATACTCAAATTCAAACTCATTAGAGTTTTTCTTCATAATCCAATAAGATTTCATCTTTCTTATATGAAATTTCATGTTTTCCATAGGGTCCATATTGAATTATAAAATCCTTTTCTCTTTCACCATTTTATCACCATTTTTTTATTTATGCATCTTATTATACTACCAAACTATGTTCATCTAGATACTTGGTCAGGACATCTAGAAGAAGTACAGTCGGCAGTTCCATACTAGCTTAGCTCAATACCCAAATACTTGACCAGAGTATCTACATACTGAGTTCAATCGTATGCACATCATTCATGTTATATTCAACATCTACATTAGCACATAATCCTAGATCCTATTGTCCCTGTAAACTCATCTAACCTAGGCTTTGATATCACATTGTTGGGACCTACTCTTTTGATTAGTATAAATACCAACCATTAGAGATAATCCCAAAACCTAAACCCATATTATGAAATAAAACAATGAATTCTCAACAAAGGCGAATGAACAATATATGAAAAACATGAATAATTATTTTCCCTTTTTCTTTCTTCACAAATTCATTAATCAAAGTTACATCAAGGGCATCACATTTAGATATCAGAAATCTTATTCAAGTCCATTAAAACCAGAATCAATTCTTGTTCTCATATGTAGTTCAACTTACATCAGATACATGTACATTGATGAACAAACTTAGTCTACAACCCATCCCGGGAAAGAGAGAGTACATTGACATTCTAATCTATCTAGATTATGCTATTTATATCTTCTTTGTCACGACCTCTCCGCTGGATAGCATTATACCTAAAAACATTTGAAACAACCTCATGAGACTCATATAGAGCCTCAGTGAGTGGATACCTCCCACTCAAGCTTGGTACATGCATCAACATCACATTAAGTATAACAAACTTAATAGAAACATGCAGATATTGAAAATTCTAGCAGATAGTTCTATTATAAGTCAAATATAGCTTACAATGGTAATATAATCCAACAGATACAGTAATCACTTAAACCAATTTTAACTCTGAAATAATTTTTTAGAGCATGTCTATGAATAAATCAACAAACACTTCCTAGTTCAAATTAAGAACCCTGTTGCATGAGAAATAAGTCAAATTCTAAACATTTTGAATTAATACATAACAATAACTTTCACTTTGTGACACTCCACCAGTCGGACCAGGAACACATCCTACAATCCTGAAGCTAAAGTACACATAATACATATCTACCAAACAATACTAACAAATAGCAAGCAATCCAACTCATATTCAGAATGGATATAATTCCCAACATTTATAACTTGTCAGCATGACAGATCATAATATGAAATATAAAATGTCCATAGAAATATGATTACTTTCCACAACAAGAATCTTAATCAACAATGACGAATCATCAACTAGTAGTACAAGGAATGCAATAAGCATTCAATTCATGTTCTACATGACTTATCATCTTTTATTCATTTGCCCTGAAACTACTTGGCTTGTACCTCACCAAGTAGAAGTCGCCACATCTGATTCTCGTGTCAAAGACTCACCGTCACTATCTTAGGGTTTAGCTGGCCACCCTAAGATATCAACAACAAACCCTGGCCACCTTAGGATTGCCTAAAGAGGCTCACATCCTCATCTCGTCTATACGAGATAGGAACCAAGAAAACAATATGTCACATATCACAATATTTTGCATATTTTTCATTTCACATTTCACATATTTCATTTCATTAGAGTCTATTCCATCTAGACATAGACTTTCACAAAAAGGATTTTGGGCCAGAGCCACTCCAGATGACTCACTACTAAATCCTGGTGGTCGAACCTTTAAGGTCTCGATCCACATTCCAGAAATCCTTCTCATAATTCATCGATTACTATAAGGAGATCCGTTTTATTTCCCTAGTGTGGTCCTTGGGGGAAACTCATGGTGTTCAGGGAACCTAACTAGATGTTCCATCATTTCACTTGTTATTAATCTCTTTTACTCATCTTAAAAGAATTTAAAATATCATACGCGTAACTAGAATAACATGAAAGATATTAAGTTTATCAATAAGCACAATGATCAAAGCAAGAAGCACAATAAATCTATATATTGTAACACATATGGTTATTTCTATCTTCTACATCATCTCATAGCAATCATCAACAGTGGGCCTTCAGCCTGAGACATAATCTTATTATCCAACATTTACCCATCAGGGTTTTATCATCATCAGTGGGCTTTCAGCCCTAGACATAATCTCATTATGCAACATTTACCCTTATTAGGGTTTCTCAAATGTAAGGAGTGCATATTAAATTCAATTTCAACATAAATCTTATCAGTTCATTGTATATCACGATTCTAAACAAATATTAGTAGATGCATTAGAACTAGAAATAGAAAAAGCGTATAGATATCATATATCATCTGTCATGCACATAATAGATTTATCAAACATATGCTTGTTCCATCCAATTTGAATAGATGCCAATAAATTTCATGCATATACATGCATATAGACTTAGTTCTCTTCTTCTTTTATTTCACATTCTTCATATGGGGTTATTAATCAACACATGTTGACTATCAATTGAAGCTTTTACTATGAGTCCATTCTCATAGTACAATTCACAATTCAAGAACACATTCTTGTAAATCAATTCAAATGCTTGAACCTCATCTTTTAATCGAATTAAACTACAATTATGTACATTCCTTAATCCCTCATTCGAGATTGTTATTCATTAGCACCATATAGCTCAACATTTTAGGGTTAGAGTTTTTTTCTCATCTTTTTCCTTCAATTCATATTCATTAATCTCAACTTCTCTCATGTCATGTTCATTAAATTACTGGAACCAATCATTTTTAAGTCACTTGATATATAATACTTCTCTTTTCATTGATATCCATCAAAGTCTAGTTTTAGTATGTTTCATTCAATTTGTTTTAAGCCACATGTAATTAAAACAAAGGATTAAAGACTTCATCATAATAATTTCATTAGTTTCATCTTTAACTTGGCATCACCATCAAAACATTTTTCTTCATATCATTTCTTATATTAAGAAAAGTGTACCATGTCATTGACTTCTAATGTCATTCCAATAATCAACAATGATCGTTCTTTATTATACTAAGAAAAATGCACTAGACTTCGATGATATTAGTAAGAATCATCATGTTCAATTGAAGTATTAATGCTTTCAACTTCCACATTTGATCACATTTACAATATCATATACAAGTTCTAGTTTATCACTAGTAATCGTCTTAATAATAAACTTTTAGGGTTTTCAAGAAGTCATTTCTTAGTTTAACATATCATAAGAATCATATCATTTAGTAATCCAGTCATGATTCAAGAGTTCATTAGGGTTATTCACAACCATGGAAACCATACTTTCTATTTTCACACATTTCATTCATCAATCACAAGTATACATTGATTTACAAGAGTTCATTAGGGTTAGTATACATTGAGCTAGATGGTGCTAATGAATAACAATCTGAAATGAGGGATTAAGGAATGTACATAATTGTAGTTAAATTAAATTAAAATATGATGGTCAAGCATTTGAATTGATTTACAAGAATATGTTCTTGAATTGTGAATTGTACTCTGAGAATGGACTGATAGTAAAACCTTCAATTGATAGTCAACATGTGTTGATTAATAACCCCATATGAAGAATGTGAAATAAAAGAAGAAGAGAACTAAGTCTATTATGCATGTATATGCATGAAATTTATTGGCATCTAATCAAATTGTATGGAACAATTATATGTTTGATAAATCTATTCTGAGTATGATAGATGATACATGATATCTATATACTTTTACTATTGCTAGTTCTAATGCCTCTGCTAATATTTGTTTAGAACTATGATATACAATGAACTGATAAGATTTATGTTGAAATTGAATTTAATATGCACTCCTTACATTTGAGAAACCCTGATAAGGGTAAATGTTGCATAATGAGATTATGTTTGGGGCTGAAAGACCACTAATGATGATAAAACCCTGATGGGGTAAATGCTAGACAATAAGATTATGTCTCGGGCTGAAAGCCCACTATTGATGATTGCTATGAGATGATGTAGAATATATAAATAATCATATGTGTTGCAATATACAGATTTATTATGCTTCTTGCTTTCATCATTGTCCTTATTGATAAACTTAATATGTTTCATGTTATTCTAGTAACACGAGAATACACAGATATGATATATGATGTTTTGCATTCTTTTAAGATGAGTAAAAGAGATTAATAAAAAGTGAAATGATGGAACATCTAGTTAGGTTCCCTAAACACCGTAAGCTTCCCCCAAGGACCACACTGGGGAAATAAAATAGATCTCCTTGTAGTAATCGATGAATTATGAGAAGGATTTCCAGAGTGTGGATCGAGACCTTAAAGGTTAGACCACTAGGATTTAGGAGCGAGTCATCTGGAGTGGCTCTAGCCCTAAATCCTTGTTGTGAAAGTCTATGTCCAGATGAAATAGACTCTAATGAAATGAAATATGTGAAATGTAAAATAAAAAATATGTAAAATACTATGATATGTGACATACTATTTTGTTGGTTCCTATCTCGTGTACCTGAGATGAGGATGTGAGCCTCCTTAGGCAACCCTGAGGTGGCTAGGCTTTATTGTTGATATCTTAGGGTGGCCAGCTAAACCCTAAGATAGTGATAGTGAGTTGTTGACATGAGAATCAGATATGGTGACTTCTACTTAATAAGGTACAAGCCAAGTAGTTTCAGGGCAAATGAATAAAAAATGATAAGTCATGTAGTACATGAATTGAATGCTTATTACATTCCTTGTACAACTAGTTGATGATTTGTCATTGTTGATTAAGCTTCTTGTTGTGGAAAGTAATCTTTTTTCTATGGACATTTTCTATTTCAAAATATGATCTGTCATGCTGAAAAGTTATAAATGTTGGGATTTATATCCAGTCTAAATATGAGTTTGATTGCTTGCTATTTGTTAAAATTGTTTGGTAGATATGTATTATGTGTACTTCAGCTTCAGGACTGCTGTAAAGAGGCGAGATCACCTCCTTATTAAAATTTAAAGGAAGTACAAAACATCCATCTTTTTAGAAAGACAAAAGATATTGAGGGATGCATATATAATATTCCAAGTTAATAAGCATGCACCAGATACATTATAAAATGTCAATAGCAGTAGAAATAAAAGTACTAAGCCTATTACATGGCTTTCATTGTTCATTACATGATTGTTCCCATAAGAAAAAGATAAGAGAAAAGGATCTAGCTATAGCAACCTAGACATCCTTTCAGATAGCTTGAGATCTACTCCTAAGATGACTTCCTTCAAAGTTGTCATTCTCCTTGCTCAGCACTGGAACCTGGGTGGTTGGGAAAGTACCCAACAAAAGGGGAAAGAAAAAAAGGTATGTGTCACAAAACTAGTCTAGGATAACAAGATAAGTAAAGCAAATAAGAACAAGCTAGGGTTCATCATAAGATGAAGATAACAAGAGTATGAGGCTATATTCAAAAGAAACTTGCCATTAACAATTATATTAAAAAGGATTTGCATGTAAGATAATTATGTCTACCTAACTAAGTAGGTTTGAAGCATCTATCAGACCTCTAACCTATAAGTGAGGGGAGAATAAGACATTCCCAGTCACCTACACAATTATATAGGGGAGAATAAAAACATTCCCCAGGGCAATTAAATACATGCCATCTATGGGTGGTTGTACATAAGTACCGCTACTTTAAATTAAATAGAACATAAATCTACATGCTAGAAAAGTAGTCATGGCAAGAGTATTCATAATATTTAATAAGCATTACAGTGGGGTATAAGACCCAAACAAGAAGAAATTATAATCTGATTTGAGGCATGAACAACATCAGGATTCAAGAATAGAAGATTTAGGGTTCATTTAAGCCTCATTAGGGAAATATAGGGTTTGGCTACAATAATCCCAACATAGGGTGTAAGGAATGCACATACCTCTCTTACTGATATCAATTACTAACTTTCACCACTTTAATTGAATCCAAGTTCCACTTTGCCTTGACAAGGTACGGATGTTGGCTCACTTGAATGATGGTCTTGAGCCTAGTTACTTCTTTGCCTTGGGCTCCTTTAGTGGTAGTAGAAAAGAAGGTGTTGTTGATGGCACATTTGTTGTATATAATGAGTGGGCAAGCTACAAATAAGACCTTTGGGTCTATGGATGATGGATATGGTGTTTTGATTGGTAGGGAAGGGAGTGTGGAGGTGGATTTTTCATCTTAGGCAAGGTGAACCTTTAGGAAAGTGAATAGGTGGTCAAGGTGTTTGTTCACCTAGTGTTGTCAATTCTATCTTGAGCATAGGACGTCCAGGAACATCAGATAGCTATTTATAGTGATGGAGGGTCGGTTCTAACTCCTGAGGTCAACTGAAGTAGGATGGGACTTCATATGGATCTCTTCCTTATCCATGGACGTGCTAGGGGTCATTTCATGGGGAATGAGGAGGCTAAGGGCTAGTTCGTAGGTGTTTCTATCTTCATGTACTCATGAGGAATGAATAGGATGCATTTTCGTAGTCATGAAGGCTATGTTTAGTATTGTCAAAGTCAAAATATCATTTCTGGTGACTATGTCCGATGAGGTCGTGGGTGGCGTGGAGGCTTCATATAAGATCATTTTGGCGGTTCTACAGACTTAATAATAGTATGTCAGAGTTGATTTGATGTTTTGGGCAGTGGTAGACTATCGTGCATGGACGGGGGAGCTCACCAGGATGTTTCCCATCATCTTTGGCAGTGTGGGAGTGCAATGGTGTCAAGTTTAGAAACTTTTGCATGGGCAATGGATATTGGTATGGTTGCGTGCGCCATCCTTCTGTGGTTCCAACACACTTTTTCCCACCGACTTTAGTGTACAGTAGGCGCTGAAATCTCCATTGCTACAGCAGTCGTAGCAGCCATGACGACGGGCTCGTCGATGACAAAGGTCGAAGAAGGTTGATATCCACGGGGAGAGAGAGAGATGGTAAAAAGATACTGTGAGAGGATTGGCTTTTGTGGTGTGCCAGGTCAGTTTTTAGCAAAGGAGAACGAAACGTGTTGAGAGAGAAAGACTGTAAGACTGTTTACCTTGGAGCTAGGGAAAAGTAACCGAAAGACAGACGAGTAACATTGTGCTCTTTGTCACAGTTGGTGGGCTCGAGCTTGTTAATTGGTTGGGAAAATGACGTGAAGGGAGAACACAGTGTACGATGATAATGAATGCATAACCTTATCACTGAGATGAGAAAGCAACGTGAAGAGGAGTTTTATGAGTGCATGACTAAATAAATAAATCAATTAAGGAAAGGATTTAATAGGGATGGTAACATGGGTGTGGGGGATTAGTTGGCCTCTTAGCCAGTGGGGTGAAGAGAGAGAGTGAAAGGAGGATTCTTACTAGTTTTGCTCAAAATCACTAAGGAGGAGCTTAAGAAATCCTAAATAGGGAAATTTGGAACCCTAGGAGCCTTCTTCACCAAGTTAGGCACCCTCTTTTTTACCTTGGGACAACTACTTCATGGCCAAAATTATAAGGGACGATGCTCTAAGCTGTGGAAAAGAGAAGGAGATGATTGCTTTTTGGATTGAGAGGTGGGAAGGGGTAGGCATGGCTTTATAAAGAAGGGGGCAAGCATGAGGTGTCTATGTGACTTTCCATGTGTCCTTAGGCTAAGGCTTCATGGCCATGCAAGAGGACAACTCATAGAGACTTCTTGTATGTCCAAGATCAGTCATAAAATCACATGGAGGCTTCTAGGCCATCCCCACTATCCTCTAATTAGAGAAATAACGCCATTGGTTGATAGCTTTTAAAGATAAGCTCATTTATAAAGAGGGTAATCCCTATAATGTGCTTGGAGAAAACACCTTCAAAACAAGGTGCAACTAGGTTCCCCATGGTTCAAAATCTCGAGAATGGTAAGGGAATATCTAAGGATTAAAATTCAGGTGATAATTTGCAAAGAAAACCTCCCAATTGGGTAAATTACATAAAAGTCTAGAATGTACCTAAAATTGCATAACTTGCACAAACAACATCCAAATTGAACCAAGTTTAAAACTTAGACTCATTTTATGTTCTAAAATCACATAAAAAAGTTAGATTAAGGTTTAGAGCACTTAATTATGGCAATTAAGCTTTCACTGAGGTATTTTTGCATAAACCCTTATATTGGTACAATTAGTGAATAAATGTTCACTAAACCAATATACATTCCACTAATTAAACATAAACAACATAAAGGACAGAAATAAAAGGGAAACTTGGGAAAAAAAGTTTACATGGAGATTACATCTAAGATTCATTATGTTACAACTGCAGGATGTGTTCATGGTCTGGATGGTGGTGTCACAAAATTATTGTTATTGTTATGTATTAATTCAAAATGCTTAGAATTTGACTTATTTCTCATGCAGCAGGATTCTTAATTTGAACTAAGAAGTAGTTGTTGATTTGTTCATAGACATGCTCGAAAACGTTATTTCAAAGTTAAAATTGGTTTAAGTGATTATCATATCTGTTGGATTAGATTACCATTGTAAGCTAGATTTGACTCATGATAGTACTATCTGCTAGACTTTTCAATATCTACATGATTCTATTAAATTCATTATACTTAATATGATGTTGATGCACGTACCTAGCTTGAGTGGGAGGTATCCACTCACTGGGGCTCTATATGAGTCTCATGAAGTTGTTTCAAATGTTTTTAGGTATAATGCTATCCAGCGGAGAGGTCATGAGAAAGAAGATATAAATAGCATAATCTAGATAGATTAGAATGTCACTGTACTCTCTCTTTCCTGGGATGGGTTGTTCTTATGACCGTATCCGAGCTTAATTGATAAACTAGGGTTTACCTGGATGATTATATGCTTAATTGGATTGATCATTTCTTAAATTTAATTAATGATGATAATTCAATTATGATGTTTTAAACCTAATAAGAATGTTAATTGTTCTATTGTTTGAGAAATATAAACCCTAGTGGGCTGAAATTAGGGTTTTAATGGTACATGAGTATGGAATTTGATCAAGATAGTAGTACGGTAAATAATTTATCATATTTTCTATGTTATTTGGATTTAATTTAAATTTGGATATAATTTGTATAACTCAATTGTGCATTTCAGTGAAAAATTTCAGAATTTTTGGATGTTCTTTGAAAGTCATTCTCGGTCGAGATATACTTCAACTGACCATGCTGACAGAATATTGTTCAATAGTATATTGTTTGATTTTTAATTATTTATTGGTAACTCAAAATGATCTAAATTTAAAATAGAGATCTGAAACTCAATCATAAACAACATGTAAAATTTTCATAATTTTTGGATGCGTTTAGACCTTATCAGTAGATGAATTACAGTAACTGACATTTCTAAAGAATTCTGGATAGCATTGCACTATTCGATTTTTAATTATTTAATGGGAGCTTGGAATGATCTAAAATTTTGAATAAAGCTTAGTAACTCACTTATAGACAACATGATATATTATCATAATTTTGGAGAAGGTTTGATCTCTGAAATACATGAATTACAGAAACCTTTTTATGACAAAAATCTGTTGAAATAAGAAAACTTTTAGTGAGGGGTCAAAGTACAATTGACCCAAGCAGCTCAATTGCTCTATATGGTCAACCTAACATACTAGCAGCTCTCATAATTTGTGATTCATTCCAGAGAAATGAAATCCTAGAGAGAGAGGGAGAGTTAGGGTTTGAGAGGAGAAATTGATGGAGATGTTGACCTGGGATTTTGCGGTCCGAGGAATGATGAAATCATGTAAGTTTAGCTTCTTTGCATAGACTTTAATGGTGAATCTTATCTCACATGTCAAGATTCCATCCCTCCTCTTATTTGATCTGAAATGGTATCAAAACTTGTCCTTTTCTCACTCTTTCTTCATAATCCCTCATTTTTAGGGTTTTCGAGTTGAAAGGAAGAAGAATTGGGTGAATTGCTAGGGATTTGATATAAGATCGAGATTTTCAGGGATGAGATACGTTTTTAAGGTGTTTTCACACCTTAGGGTGAGTGGGAACTTCTTTTAAACAATATATTTCTCGAAAATTGGTTAATCCATCCAAAATCTTTAATTGCTTAGTATGCGACTACAAACCCTGAACTGTCTTTTTGTTCTAAGTTGTTGCAAAATGATATGAAATGGATTCTTCCTCTGTTTTGATGAAGTTCAGATGATAAAATCATATTAGAAATGTATAAAAAACATCCTAATGATAATTCCCTAAGTATTCACAGAGGTTATAATAGTAAACTGAAATATAGGGAATTTGTCTATGACTGAAATTTGTTGTATAAGTAAATAGAGAAAATTGCTTATCTAGATCCCCTTGGTTATGAATGATTGTTTATCTAAATTCATAGTACATATATGTTAGATACTATCTTCGATTTCATTCAAATTGAATAGTGTTTGTTTGATATCTCAGTAAAGAGGGTGAAACCCTAGATGCGAGGAAAGTTGGATATTTGCGAATAGATATCGTGAAATCTATTTGAAGGGATTTTCTTGACATGATAGACTTTATTTATTCAATGTTATTATTTATGCATAATATTTTAGTGAATGGCATGGAAACCCAAATTCAACTCAGTTCCAAGGTTTCATACATATATTGATTATATATGATTTGTTGATAGTAGTCTTTATTCAATGAATGTTTATGTCGCATGAAATCTTTATGGGAGCCATGTGAATAAGTTGTTTCCTAGTGAGAGGTGACAAGATGTGTGATGGCCTTGTAAGCCATGAGAATACTTGTACAACTGGTGAAATTAATACCTTGGTCTAAGGACCTAGAGGTAATGGTTACCTATTACAGAGGTAACAATGCTATGTGATGATCTAAGGGTTTGAATACCCAGATCCAGTAATCATGATAATGATGTGAATCGATGAGAATTCCCAATAATGTGATAAGGGATTGAGATCCCAGGTATCATGTGTTTTAAAGATTTGAAAAGTATGTGATAGATGTATTACACCTTTCTTTGTAGCATTTGTGGTGATTAAATGAAACCCTAAGGGTAGGGTGTTAAATGAATCAAGTATTGTGATATCAATGTTCTTAGTTATTATTAATAATTCTTTTCATGATAAGTAATTAACTCTTAATTGAGTTATGAGATGCACAACTTAAGATTTGGGTTGATATGCACGATTCTAGTGTGTATGTGCCAAGTGGACATGAAATCGATTTATTTAAGAATTTTAGTCTGCCTGCATGTATAGTATGTTGATTACTCAATATATTACAATATTTTGAATATAGTGCTCTGCCAAGTTTAGAATGATATACATGTTGTATTATAACTTTAAATAAGTAGGTGCGACACCATAGAGATACCAGAGTCAAGTATAAGTAAGAGAAGGGTACAATGTAGAAAGAGCTTTCTAGGTATAATAAAATAATAGACTTAGGAACCCTGAATACCGTAGAACCCCTATGTGAGGTATGCGCCTTAGGGGTAAAATGACCTAACCCTGGCAGCGTCCAGTATATGGGGGTCAGAACATGCTATCAGGTGACACGGGAGATGAAGCCCTAGTGGAAGTCTCCTTAAATTATAGTTTGAAGTGTCCAACATCAACCAGAAGTCCTGGTGGTACCAGAGTACAAAAAAACCAAGAGGTGGCTTGACTCCTTGCCTGTGTGCTTAGGTTAGAGGAGGAGACCAGTTTAGGCCAGAGAGCAATTTCCATGTTGCAGACCAGGAGAGTAGTCAGACTTAGCATTTCTCGGGTGTGTCTGCTAAGTCTTATACGGTGTGATCGTAGTGCACTACGAGTCTTCATATGTAGATTACACTGCATATGATCAAGGCATAATAAAATGAATAAGAGGTCAAACAAGTGTGTACAGTTATTCAATTATTGTTTGTATGTTTCTGAATTATTAGTTCTCTTTATGATCAATCAAGCATTTCATATATTGATTCACTCTTATAGATATCTAGAGTCAACTGCCATATTTATGATTGTCAATTATTAGACTATTTAAAGATTATTGCTGTTATAATTGATATCAGTTGCTCAAAAGTATATCTATAATTATATCAGTGCTTTAGACTATTTCTTTGAAGTACTCATTCATTGAGCGAGTAGGCTCACCCCTCTACTCAAAGTTTTTAGGGAAATCACATGGACTTGAAGAAAATATCATTGCATCAGAGTAGATCTACCACAAGAGTTAAGTCTGAGTATAGTTAAGTTCAGTCGGTCCCTATCACTCGAGGTCCTTGTATAGATATGAGAGAGTTGTAAATGATGTTTTGTATGTTTGTTTCCTTAATAAGAGAGAATGCAAATGATTGTCATGTTGTATGTACATGGATGTGTGAGAAACATAATGAATGTATGGATGTGTATCATTAATGCTGAGATTACATTAGAGAAATAAAAGTTTAATTCTCTTATAAGTTAGTTTATGTGGTTCAATGTGAGAAAATAAAGAGTTTGAAAAGTAAGAAAAAGTTAATGGTGATCTTTGTATTACATTAAATCCTCAATTTATACCCTAATCTCATGATTAGTGGTAATTTTGAGATCGGAGTGTAACAGCTTGGTATCAGAGCTTAGGCTAAGTTGTCAAGGACCATTAAGTTAGTAAGTTAGAGTCATAAGTGTGGCAGATAGGAGATGTTATGATGTCAGCTCTGGGGATTTGAGTATTTGGATATCCTGGCCCGATATGTGAGTACTTGGATCAACCAGTATCAAGTTACTCTATCTATTCTTTCATGTATACCTTGGCCAGGTATACAGTGGAAGGATGGGCTAGACAGTAACCCTAGAAATATTAGGGTTAGAAATAGGATAAGTAACATGAATTAAGAGCATAAATATAAAATGAGATAGAACTTTCATTTCATATTGTTGTTTTATTTGAGATGAATAGAAAAGCTCTCAAATGTTTGAATTCAGATATTCAATATTTTGAAATATATATGGGTCTTTAAGATTTTTTGTACACTATGCAGTTGTAGCATTTATTGATTACATTCTTTGTATCAAGTAGATTAGAAATGATCTTTGAATGAGCTTTCCTAAGTGGATAAGTTTTCTTCCACACATCTGAGATGAATAGGAGTTGAGTAATCCTGAGTAGCTCTTGGCTTCAGGACTGTAGGTTTGGCCTGGTCCGGCTGGTAGGGTGCGTTACTAGGATCTAATGACTCCTATTGAAAATATAATAAGAGTAGACTCTGGATAAATTAGACCCACATCATAGTGAGAATGTACATATAATAAGATGTTGAAACATATGGGAAAGATTAGAATAGCTGAGAATTAGTTGGAACTGATATCTGAGATCCAACTTTGAGGCCTCATATGAGAAACCCTTAATTGGGAATAAAGGAACATGACATAAGGTTCTGATTAAGTTTAATCATTAGTATTATATGAACTCTAAATATGAAATATGCAAAAGATATGAGAAAAGTATGTAAGGGCCAAAATAGTAAGAATCAATCATGAGGAATGGATTATATAATCGAGTACAATGTTTTTATGTACTCCAAAGCAAAGGGAAAATAGAAGAAAGGAGTTAAGTATTCGATAAGTACATAGAAGTGAAGAGTCTTTAGAAGATTTAAAGTGAAGAGAACTAGATGAGCATGTAAATCATAAAACTAGGATAAGAAACTTAGTTGAAACAAAGAGAAATGTTGGAAATAATGAGCTTGATTAAGGAATGAGGGTTATGATATAATTGAGAGCATGGAATGTATACCTTTATTGTGAAGTTAATACATTCATCCTTACTGCCTTTGGATTCTAAGTCTCTATAGAACAACAAACTAATTTCTAAAAGAAGAACAAAAGTGTAGCTAAATAAATGAATAAGTCATACAAAGGTAGACTATATTTAGGAAGGAAAAACTTGATTGAAAGAGAAACTAAGTTTGACCCATGCATGAGCCATTTGATTTAAAATTAAGAATATATAATGTATTAAACATGAGTTGAAACTAGTAGGGAGATTATTGATTTAGAATTTCAACTTCACATTAGTAGAAGGATAAAAAGAAATATATGCAACATGGTATACATGATCATACACCTACAAGAAGCAACATGATCATAAGAGAAGACTAGAAGTTAAAGATGACATGTGGAATAGCAGTATATGGTAAGGGGATTATAGAAAGTAAGGAAGGGTTTGAAACATAATGGAGTAATACATATTATAAAAGAAAGAGGTTGCATGATTCAATAAAGTGCTGATTAGTCAAGTATCATTGTTGATAATAATTAAACCTACATATGAGAAATGTATTAATGAATGTTTGAAGATAAGAATTCTAAGTCTCAGAATCATCTTCACTTTCATATCTTCCTTAATTAGAGCAATGTGGGAATGAAGAGATAAGAAAATGAATCATATATGATGCATAACCACCATGGTAGAGGCAAGTAGTGAATGTAATAATGACATACAATATGATGATGAAACCCCAGCAGGGTAAATTGAGAATGTAATATATCTGAATGGCCAAGTAAGAGAAAGGAAATTCAATTGATAAGATAAGGAAGACTTTAGTAAAACTTGTGAGATCCAAAGTTTGACTTTCAAATTAAGGGAGCAAAGTTACACAACAACGTCATGCTACTGATAAGGACCAAACCCTAGAATGTTTAGAGTTTTAGTAGTTCAATGGATGTCACTAGTGATTTGACCTTGAATACTAGCATCTCTATAAAACAATATCATGAGATTTGTACTATGAGAAGTAAACTAGCACTGATAGTAATCCAGGGTTTAAAGATAGCTAATCTGAAAGGTAGATAAACAATATGAAAATGATTTAGAGCAAAGGATAAGAAATATATTTGAAATATAAGAGGTGTGTTTTGAACAAAAGGAGAAATATAATATGAGTGAAGTGTGATATGAAATAAATTCTTGCAGTAATAGCAAGAATGATGAATAATCTATTCATACCTTATATGTTTCAATTTTAGGGATGTTTAATCTACATGATTAAAATGAGAAGGATAAGTAGCAAAAAGTAAGTAGTAGTAAATGAGGAGAGAGATAAGAGAAAATAATGGCTTTTAGTAATATGTGAATTTGTTTTAGAAGTATAATTTGTTGAAGGTATATTAAGGGATGTAAATTGGTTTTACATATGATTTCAGTTGTACATATGCAAGCAATATGTTAATTAAATGTGTCTGATAGTTGTAGTCATTCATACCAGTAATCCATCTTAGTATTGTAAAATTGTAGTATGGTGATATGGGTTGAATAATGATGGAACAAATGAAGGGTTACCCTGAATAAGGTAGTCTTACCTATTCACTCATATGAATAGAAGGGATGATAACCATATTGTATTGATATGTAACCTTAATGAGGTGTAGCTTGTTATACCGAGCTTTAATATAACTAAGTTATGGTAATTGGGTATGAATAGTCCTTGAATGACTAATACAATTATGGAGTACTCTGTTACTATTGTTGAAACCCTAGTATGATATAACTTGATGGTTACACCTTGAATTATGTGTGGGTTCATACTTGAGAATAGTATGGAATGTGATTGTAATGCTTCACCTTATGCATCCATGATCCAATGGGGATTTCGTGAGTAGTATTGTACAATTGTTGTTGAATCTAGTCTTTCAACTCAAGATTGTTTTTCTATTTGAGTAGCACAATAGTAAAAATTCAAAACAACATGGTGAACTCTCTTTTGTGACTTAGAGGTAATATATAAGAATAGTACATATTGAGCCGTATGAATTGAGATAGTTGGATCGGATTATCAATGATGAGGTAACACCTCAAGAGTATGAAAATATTGAAATGGTTGTTTCTCTCTCTATTTTATGATTGATTGTGACATAAAGAATTCATTTGTTATCATTGAGCAGTCATGATTTAATGTTGTGATTAGAAAATAAATAAAGGACTTAATGTTGAAAACTGCATTCAAGTATGAAATATAAGAATATAATGATGTGTAAGATTTCAAAAGCTTAAAATAAACCTTGAAAGTACTTTTCTTGCATGTTTATGTTTTGGGAACGAAACCTTTTAAAGGGGAGAAGAATTGTTATGACCGTATCTGAGCTTAATTGGTAAACTAGGGTTTACCTGGATGATTATATGCTTAATTGGATTGATCATTTCTTAAATCTAATTAATGATGATAATTAAATTATAATATTTTAAAACTAATAAGAACATTAAGTGTTCTATTGTTTGAGAAATTATGGTTTGAGAAATATAAACCCTAGTTGGTTGAAATTAGGGTTTTTATGGTACATGAGTATGGAATTTGATCAAGATAGTAGTAAGGTAAATAATTTATCATATTTTCTATGTAATTTGGATTTAATTGAAATTTGGATATAATATGTATAACTCAATCGTGCATTTCAGTGAAAAATTACAGAATTTTTGGATGTACTTTGAAAGTCATTCTTGGTCGAGATATACTTCAACTGACCATGCTGACAGAATGTTGTTCAACAATATATTGTTTGATTTTTAAGTATTTATTATTGGTAACTCCAAATGATCTTAAATTTTAACTTAATATATGAAACTCAATCATAAACAACATGTAAAATTTTCATAATTTTTGTATGCATTTAGACCTTATCAGTAGACGAATTACAGTAACTAACATTTCTGCAGAATTTTGGATAGTAGTGCACTATTCGATTTTTAGTTATTTAATGGGAGATTTTAATGATCTCAAATTTTAAAGAAGCTTAGTAACATAATTATACATAATATGATAAATTATCATAATTTTTGGAGAAGTTTTGATCTCTGAAATACACAAATTAAAGAAACCTTTTTATGACAAAAAAATCTGCTGAAATAAGAAAAAGTTTAGTGAGGGGTCAAAGTGCAATTGACCCAAGCAACTCAATTTCTCTATATGGTCAACCTAAACCACTAGAAGCTCTCATAATTCATGATTCATTCCAGAGAAACGAAATCCTAGAGAGAGGGAGAGTTAGGATTTGAGAGGAGAAATTGATGGAAATGCTGACCTAGGGTTTTACGGTCCGAGGAATGATGAAATCATGTAAGTTTAGCTTCTTTGCATAGACTTTAATGGTGAATCTTATCTCACATGTCAAGATTACATCCCTTATCTGATTTTATCTGAAATGGTGTCAAAACGTCCCCTTTTCTCACTCTTTCTTCATAATCCCTCATTTTTAGGGTTTCTGAGTTGAAAGGAAGAAGAATTGGGTGAATTGATAGGGATTTGATATGAGATCACGATTTTCAGGGATGAGCTACATTGTAAAGGTGTTTTCACACCTTAGGGTGAGTGGGAGATTCTTTTAAATATTATATTACACGGAAATTGGTTAATTCATCCATAATCTTTAATTGCTTAGTATGCGACTACAAACCCTAAATTGTCTATTTGTTCTAAGTTATTGCAAAATGATATGAAATAGATTCTTCCTCTGTTTGGATGAAGTTCAGATGATAAAATCATATTAGAAATGTATAAAATACATCCTAATGAGAATTCCCTAAGTATTCATAGAGGTTATAAGAATAAACTAAAATATAGGGAATTTGTCTATGACTGAAATTTGTTGTATAAGTAAATAGAGAAAATTGCTTATCTAGATCCCCTTGGTTATAATGATTGTTTATCTAAATTCATAGTACATATATGTCATATACTATCTTAGATTTTTTCAAAGTGAATAGTATTTGTTTGATATCTCAGTAAAGAGGGTGAAACCCTAGATGCGAGGAAAGTTGGATATTTGCGAATAGATATTGTGAAATCTATTTGAAGGGATTTTCTTGACATGATAGAATTTATTTATTCAATGTTATTATTGATGCATGATATCCTAGTGAATGGCATAGAAACCCAAATTCAATTCAGTTCCAAGGTTTCATACATATATTGATTTTGTATGATTTGTTGATAATAGTCTCTATTCAATGAATGTTTATGTCGCATGAAATCTTTATGGGAGCCATGTGAATAAGTTGTTGTATAGTGAGAGGTGACAAGATGTGTGATGGCCTTGTGACCCGTGAGAATACTTGTACAACCGATGAAATGAATACCTTGGTCTAAGGACCTAGAGGTAATGGTTACCTATTACAGAGGTAACAATGCTATGTGATGATCTAAGGGTTTAAATACCCAGATCTAGTAATCATGATAATGATGTGAAGGGATGAGAATTCCCAGTAATGTGATAAGGGATTGAGATCCCAGGTATCATGTGTTTTAAAGATTTAAAAAGTACGCGATAGATGTATTACACCTTTCTTTGTAGCATTTGTGGTGATTAAATGAAACCCTAAGGGCAGGATGTTCAATGAATCAAGTATTGTGATATCAATGTTATCATTTATTATTAATAATTCTTATCATGATAAGTAATTAACTCTTACTTGAGTTATGAGATGCACAACTCAAGATTTGGGTTGATATGTATGATTCTAGTGTGTATGTGCCAAGTGGACATGAAATCTATTTATTTAAGAATTTTAGTCTGCCTGCATGTATAGTATGTTGATTACTCAGTATATTACAGTGTTTTGAATATATTGCTCTGCCAAGTTTAGAATGATATACATGTTGTATTATAACTTCAAATAAGTAGATGCGACACCATAGAGATACCAGAGTCAAGTATACGTTAGAGAATGATACAATGTAGAAAGAGCTTTCTTGGAATAATAAAATAATAGTGAGGTATGCACCTTAGGGGTGAAATGGCCTAACCCTGGAAGCGTCCAGTATACGAGGGTCGGAACGTTCTATCAGGTAGTACGGGGGAAGAAGCCCTAGTGGAAGTCTCCTTAAATTATAGTTTGCAGTGTCTAACATCAACCAGAAGTCCTGGTGGCACTAGAGTATAGAAAAGCCAAGAGGTGGCTTGACTCTCTGCCTGGGTGCTCAGGTTAGAGGAGGAGTCCAGTTTAGGCCAGAGAGCCATTTCTCTATTGCAAACCAGGAGAGTAGTTAGACTTAACATTTCCCGGGTGTGTCTGCTAAGTCTTGTATGGTGTTGTCATAGTGCACTACAAGTCTTCATATGTAGAGTACACTGTATATGATTAAGGCATTATAAATGAATGGGAGGTCAAACAAGTGTGTATAGTTATTCAATTATTCTTTGAATGTTTATGAATTATTAGTTCCCTTTATGATCAATCAAGCATTTCATATATTGATTCACTCTTATAGATATCTAGAGTCAACTGCCATATTTATGATTGTCAATTATTAGACTCTTTAAAGCTTACTGCTGTTATAATTGATATCAGTGCTTTAGACTGTTTCTTTGAAGTACTCATTCACTGAGTGAGTAGGCTCACCCCTCTACTCAAAATTTTTAGGGAAATCACATGGACTTGAAGAAGATATCATTGCATCGGAGTAGATCTGCCATAAGAGTTAAGTATGAGTATAGTTAAGTTCAGTCGGTCCCTATCACTCTAGGTCCTTGTATAGATGTGAGAGAGTTGTAAATGATATTTTGTATGTTTGTTTCCTTAATAAGAGAGAATGCAAATGATTGTCATGTTGTATGTACATGGAAGTGTGAGAAACATAATGAATGTATGGATGTGTATCATTAATGCTGAGATTACATTAGAGAAATAAAAGTTTAATTCTCTTATAAAGTTAGTTTATGTGGTTCTATGCGAGAAAACAAAGAGTATAAAAAAGAAGAAAAAGTTAAGGGTGATCTTTGTATTACGTTAAATCCTCAATTTATACCCAAATCTCATGATTAGTGGTAATTGTGAGATCGGGGTGTAACAATTGTAAACTAAGTTTGTTCATCAATGTACACGTATCTGATGTAACATGAACCACATATGAAAACAAGATTTGATTCTGGTTTTAATGGAGTTGAATAAGATTTTTGATATCTAAATGTGATGTCCTTGATGTGACTTTGATTTATGAATTTGAGAAGAAAGAAAAAGGGAAAAAATTTATCTATGTTTTTCGTATATTGTTCATTCCCCTTTGTCGAGAATTCATTATTTTATTTCATAATCTGGGTTTAAGTTTTGGGATTATCTCTAATGGTTGGTATTTATGCTGATCAAAAGAGTGGGTCCCGACAACATGGTATCAGAAGTTAGATGAGTTTACAGGGACAATATGATCTAGGACTATGTGATAATGTAGATGTTGAATATAACCTGAATGATGTGCATACTGACTGAACTCAATATCCAGATACTCTGGTCAAGTATTTGGGTATTGAGCTATGCTAGTATGGAACTGCCGCCTGTACTTCTTCTAGATATCCTGACCAAGTATCTTGATGAACATAGTTTGGTAGTATAATAAGATGCATAAATAAAAAAAATGGTGATAAAATGGTGAAAGAGAAAAGGATTTTATAATTCAATATGGAACCTTTGGAAAACATGACATTTCATATAAGAAATATGAAATCTTAGTGGATTATGAAGAAAATCTCTAATGAGTTTGAATTTGAGTATGAATATGAAATTGTGAGAAAAACTATGAACTAAGATGCACACTAGATGATCTTCTTTATAAAGGAAATTGATGGATGCATATGATAATATGTGAATGAGTCATAATATTAATCCATGAGATACAATATCAAATTAAAAAAAAAGATGTGAATCATATCTTGATAAATCATGTATTACTAATATCTATGAAGTGTTTGTAATACTCAAGGAGAGATATGATGATGACAAGGGATAAAATATCCACTTAATGCAAAAAAAATGTCATATGAAAGAAAGATAAAATGAAAGTCTTTATAATTTGATGCCCACAGAGGTGAATGATTAGATGATATGATAGTCTTCCATATCTTTTCTTAGATTTCAGGACAAAATCTTAAAAGGAGGGGAGAATTTGTAACGACCCATTTTCAAATTAGTCATCTAATTAGGGTTTACTTGGATGATTCTATGCTTAACTAAGTTGATCATTGTTTAAAGATTTATTAATGATGGTAGTTAGGTTTTGATGTTTTAAATATAATGAGAAGGTTTAATCATACTTTGATTCACATAATTCGAGTTAAGATTTAGAAACCCTAATCGGCCTAAATTAGGGTTTTGATGACATATGAATACATAATTTGATAAGTATAGTGTCTCACAAAATGATTTTTAGTATTTTATGTATAGCTCTGATTAAATTTAAATTTAGATATGATTCAAATATCTCAAATGCGAGCACTTTTGAAAAATATCAGAATTTTTGAAGAATTTTCTGACCTATTTGTCAGTCGAGTTTCAAACTCGACTGAACATATTTTCAGATTGATATAGCAGTGTGGTAACTAAATTTTAATTTTTTATTGGTATATCCAATTGATCTCAAATTTTAACTATAGCTGAGAAAGTCCATTATAGATATCATATTAAATTATCGTAATTTTTAAAAAATTTTATCTCTACAGAGAGGGGTGTCGGTCAAGTTCTGTGAAGGACAAACTCAACCGATCATGCTGCAGACTACAATATAGAAGTGTAGTATTTGATTTTTAGTTATTTATTAGTAACTCCAAATGATCTACAATTTTTACTGTTACTTATAAACTCAATTTAAGACATTTTATAATAGTTTCATAATTTTTGGATGATATTTGAGTTCTGAAAAGTGTGGTGTCGGTCAAATTTATAACTCAGTCGACCAACCAGTCTGAGCAAAATAAAAATATAATGAAGGACTTGTTTGCAATTATTCTAAGCACCTCAATGCATCTATATGACTAACCTAACACACAATGATCTCTCATAACTCGTCATTCCTATCAAAGAAACGAAATTCTAGAGAAAGAGGAGGGCTAGGGTTTTGAGAAGAGAAAGTAGTAGAGATGTTGACCTAGAATTTCTCTATCTAAGATACGATGAAATCCTTTTATGTTTCGTAGTTGTTCTCTCCACGACACACCCGTTTTTTAATATAGGGATTAGCTGACATCCCAATTATTTATTAGGTAAAGTCGTGAAGCAAATCCTGAATCAGACATAGTGTAAAAATCAAAAGAATATCCCATCCCCATGTTTGTGTTTTTTACAGTTCCAATACCAGCATCAAGTCAACGCCGTATATCTGCCAGCGTCAATGCTGACCGGCTGATTTGTGGTGCTTCTTTTTTCGTAAAACAAAATAGGAAGAAATACAGAACATTTCAGCAATATAGATGGATTTCACGATGGAGCTTCTTTTCTCATTTGACATAACAGGATGAACGCAGTCTGATGCATCAACGTGGATGGATTCCTCGGCGTCAAACAACAGGATAGAGTAGGAGAACTTTATGACTTGACCACGAAGACATGAGCCCCACTTGGTCAACGAATTGACCTTGGGAATAAAGATTCATTCTGAGGAGTATAAAATCATAGCCCGGACGACTAATTACATGTACACCTCCACCATTCTGATGGCAGCAGCCCAGCCGGACAGATTGGCTAAGGCGCAACGGTGATCCTGAAGCTCACAGAAGTCGGTTTCCCATGGACAAGTTGGATGGCATTGGGACGTGCTCCCCTGTGGTAGGGAGCTTGACGGATCCTGATTGCTCAGAAATGGAGATATAAGGGTCGTTGTTGATGTTGATGTTGCCGCTGCTTTAACATCGGGATATAAATATCCCAGGAAAAAGAACAGCTGCCAGCTTTGAAAGGCAATCAGCAGCCGTGAGAAAAATGTCGCGGCAGTCCGTCACAGGAAGAAAAAGTAAAGGAAGAAGAGAAAAAAAATAAAAAAAGTAAGCGGAATAGAATTGTTAGGCAACCGTGTGTTTATTTTTAGAGTAATGATATGGAACACACAGCTTCCACTAACATTTACAACCAGTTCTCGATTAGCGCAAACACAGAATACGAAGCGACCGTCTGGTACTGTATAAAGAAAATTTTAACACAGTGCCAGAAGTCGAAGAGTTTCGAGACGACTGGGAGGATACAAACTATACAAGAAGTTGTTATTAGTGATAAAAGTCATTAAGAACACTACCGATTCTAAATTAAAATTGTACCAATATAAATACTAAACACTACTATATATAATTATCTACATCATATTTTATAAGTTATATATATATATATATATATATATATATATATATATTATATAATATTTATGCATTTTGTATATATACATACTAAAGTGAGCATTTTTGAAACAAATATTACTTATAAATAAGTACAATAAATATTATACATATTTTTAAATTAAACAGTGCTCATTTATATATATTACAATACTTACTTTCTACGTGCACAATGCTTTGTATGAATTATTATGTGACACTCTCTCTCTCCATCCACCTTTCTCACTCTGTATTTAGTACACACTCTCTCTCAATCCATTACTTCTCTCTTATATTCAATACTCCATCTCTCTCCATCCACTTCTCATTCTTTTAATTTATTACACTTTCTTTTTCTATCCACTCCTCTTTATTCTATATATTACACTCTCTCTATCCACTACCAACTTGTGTCTATTAATTATAGTCTCTCTCCTTCCACTATCTCCCTTTTTTCCAATGCACTATCTCCATCCACTAACACTAACTATTCTATCTCTCTCCTATCACAAAGCAATCAGACAAATTTTCAAATTCGAGACGCACAATGTTAATTGTGTCCTGTGTGTATTCCCGAGGTACGAGTGTGAGTTTTAGTGGATGGGGTGTTACATGAATAAGTTCCCTTATTTTTAACTCGTTTATAGTTGTACATTTTGTAGAAGGTGTCTTCTTGAGAATTTCTTTCTGAGGTGGCAGATTATAGACATGTGCAATTTAAGTTAACAATTCAGGCCGATCCAGATAAGAATATGTAGAATAAACCAATGCAAGGAGAACGAAAGGAAATAAAACTAGGATCGAACCAGGTTGTTCGTTGATAAACGAATGTGATATACTTAAAGAAATCAGTGCCTTCCAACCCTTATGGATAGGCGCCATTCTCCCAGTCGACCCAATATGAACCTGAAGAAGAGACATCACGCTCGTACTGACGACGAACGTTGCAGATGAATCAGCACACCACCTATGCAGCTCGGTAACCGCAGGAATCACCGCCTGATAGGTTATGTCTTGGTAGGGAAAGGAAGGATGAACTTACTACGTCCAAGAAAAAATCTCCACATAGCACCACGAAAGCGACAGCTGTAGAGAAACTCTAAATTTAGGGTTAGCAAACACGCACTCGAATGACTGACGATTGTGTGTTCAAAAGATGTGTTTAACCCTAATGACCAGAAGTCTATTTATAGACTTACACGCCCAATAATCATATTCTTGTTAAGACGTGACCACTCAGTTGTTCTTGTACACATTACGGAAAATTCCGCAAAAGAGACACTTTCCGGTTAGGATTAATAAATCCGAATAGAAAAGAAATGATTAATTAAATGAATAATTAATTATGTAGTTGTATCCTAGTACAAAAAGAAGACGGAAGACATTCTCCACAATCTACAATCCACAATTCACAATTCACAATCCACAAGCCACAAGCCCGAGCCCGTGCCCATACCGGACCAGACAGGCCAAGCCAGGTGAGGCGAGGTGTGGCGTGGCACGAGCACATGCATTCATGTGTGTTGTAGTCACCATACCCACCAAGGAGGTGTGCATACCCTCCTCCTCGGACCCTTGGACAATAGTGTCCCATGTGATCCTACATATAAGGACCACAAAAATTCTAGGAGTGAGCAATATGGGATAAAACTTCTTTGCCATTTGTACTAGGGACAAGACTACCTCTCTCACATGTACTAGCTGCACTGCATTGGGCTTAACCCATGTCATATACATAGTTGTAGCAGCCATATATCTAACAATCCCCCCACAAAGTCCAATGTATAGTGTGCTCTACCATTCAGTCCTCCATATTGTGCTTTCAGCAGATACCTTTCGATTTGAATCTACCTGAGTTATCCAACTGTGACCCCGCAGGAACTAGGTGAACAAAATCTTTGAACCTAAACCTTTGTTATAAGAGTATAGGTTGGTAACAACACAATAAAGACATGGTAGAAAAGAAAACAATGCATTAAGGTCAAGCATACAAAATTTTTATGTCATGATTGATAACAGAGAACAACCCAATTCTCCTGTTGCGGCATACACAAAATCAATTATTTAGTTGAAGTCTCCAAGGATGTACTGCTAACATCCTATCCTAAGACTTGAAACCATTCTGAGACTAATATCTTACTAACTTGCAGTGATTTTGTGATGACCTCAATTTTAGGGTTTTGATACCCAGTATTATATTCCAAGACCATGAGTGTTCTTTAGGTGGTTGAACTCACTTGAGGAATTGATCATCTAATTTTAAATCACATCACCTAAAATGGTATGGTTAAAGTAAAGATGTGATTGGTGATTATGATATTGATTTGAGTTCCAAGTATGATATATATTGCTTTTTATTAGTTGATTTGGGTACTTATGAGGTCAAGAGGTCCAATTCATAGACGTAGCGAACTCAAGTTACAAATTGACAAGCCTTGAGGGATTTTAGGATCATAACATATGTTGTTGGACTTGTTGAACTAAGATTTGATGATTTCCTAAATTGAATTCAAAGTTTATATACTTATTAATGAGGTTGTCTAAGGAATTAAGTTAGATGACCAAATATTGTAAGCATGGGTTCAAACTTGGAAATACAAGGACTCATGTGACGAGGAACACATGGATTAAAATTCCATATAAATTGGGGCTTCCTATAGGAAATATAGGAGTTTGAGTTATGAAAGATTAAGATTCAATGAGTATCTTGAGACTTGGCCGTATACCACTTGAACAAAGTTTGAAATGGCAGGTTATTATATGCGTCACACAGCCCATTCATTCGTAATGCATTGGTCATGCTCACAATCCTAATTCTCCACACAGACCCAGGACCAAGTCATCTCTAACCTCCGCATATGGAGGAACAGAACGCAGTTGAGGCATCCCCAAGATCCGATGAAGGTGGAGCGGTCTAAGTGGATTCGTTGGTAAACCCATGACCTACACAACACTCAGAGCAGATTGAACTTCACTTTGCACTGGAGACCCACATCGCAGAGAGAACAAACTGCCTTCTTCCAGGTGTTCTCCTCCGTAGGTTGTGTCTAGATGGAGGAAGATGACGAGCTCAGGGAGGATCCCAGCTTGTTCTGCCCACCACCATAGTCTACCCATGTGCGAAGGACTTCACAGAAACGTAAAGGCATGGATTCGTTGGCTTCACTTCCTGCAATCCACCTACCTTCTCCTTCCCCTACCACTGATCTTCCACACCAAGTCTAACCTGCCTCAACAACGACTGTCAACCACATCGTGTTGGAGTAGCAGGGTCTTCCTGGCCGTGATTGCGAGCAGCTGTGATCTACCTACCACCATGGAGCGTCTTGGACCCCTCAAAGCCTCGCAAGGAGGTTTGGATCCCACGCTGCTCCTCATCGGAGCTCATAGCTAGGATGGAGCCACAACCGGAGGCATGTGCGTGGAGCAGGGCAATGGAAGGATGGAGCACAGATGACCCCTTTTTCTAGAACCTCGCAACGCTGCTCCTGTAGCAGAAGGTTAGTTCAGCCCCACGTTTACCGGTACACCCTAGCCAACCTACAGTGGCGGCAGTTCAAGGAGGAACTACGGAGGGCAGAATCTAAAGAGGAAGGTTGTGGAAAGGAGGTGACCGTGTAGTCAATTCATGGATAGAGACCAGCCTCACGGTGTCGCCCAGTCGGCAGGTGCTGTGAACCGTGAGGAACATGTGAGATTCATGCGTAGGTTCCTAGGCAACGACGCTCATGGACGGGCGCAACCCTACGGATGTGTTGGGCAGAAGCCGCAGAACAGGGGCATGCATAACATCTGGAAAGGAGAACCTGAGCCGAGCATCCTCCTTCACCTGTGATTTCTTGCCGGCTGAAGAACATGTAGCTAGCGACGCCCTATGCCTCGCGCAAGACAGGAGGGATTCGTGTGCAGGGGAGAAGAATGGAGTGGGCGGCCTGATTGACTACCCAACCTGAACGCCAGCTCAAGTATCAAGTGGCTGGCCCAACCCTGATCCAACTGGTAGGCCGAACACCCCCATGAGGCGACGTGGCTTCCTTTCAGCCACTTGATCTAGAGCTGCACACATAAGATCAATGGCGCCAGTATTTTTCCAACAAGGTAATTCTTTTATATCCTTAGAAATATACCATATCTTAGAAATATGATTATAAATAGTTCCCTTGGCCAAATAATTCCCACAAAATATCAATAGAGTCAAAAAAATGCCTACTTTATTATAGGACCCTTAGATGAGACTTTTGAAGTAGTATTATTGTTGGGTTTCCTTTGACAAGATGATGCTTCTTTTAAGATTATTTAAATATCATAATTACCATATAGTGGGAATTAAACCTAGAAATATTACTGTTGAGCCCCAATATCATAAAGCGACTATATGTAGACTCTGATATTAATATTAGTGATGCATATTAGATTTCTACTCATTAATGCACATTTAACTGCTTTAACCTCTTTTAATTCTAGAAAATAGACCAAGCATAAGAAAATTATGAAATCTGAACCAGACCCCTAGAATGACGTATGGATCAAATTAAAAATACCAGACGCCATCTTAACATCATATTGACCTAGGTTTGACCAAGACCCTAATTTGGATCTAAAATTACCAAGAATATGATGTACATATATTAATGATGAATATTTATTATTAATCAGGCGATGACCAGATATGTAGATGATCCAGAATGTAAATAGGAATCTCTGAATTCAGGTACGTAGGTTTTATTTAAGTATATGACTATGGTTTTATTTCTTGCAATCATGATATGTATGTATGCTCTCTTCTATTTGCAAATATTGGATGTAGTAGCACTATATAGTACTCGATGTTTTATCACTTGTAAACATAAATGATAAGTAGATGCTTTGTAGTTATTTAAGGTGTTCATTATACCCCTTATGAGGGAATGGATTAATGTTGGCTAGTACACCTCCCTAGAGCACACGGTGTACGGGGAGTTTCCCTAGAGTACTTGGTATATGGGGATGGGCCCAATATTTATGTTTTGGTACTAGTCCACCTTGATAATGCAATTCATCTAGGAAAATGACTTAAATTGGCATATTTCACTTAATAAAGAAGTGTTTTCTATGATTTTCTTTCCTTCTGCAAATCTTTTTCAAAATTATGAAATCCATAAATATATGTATCTTTCTGCCCATGTACACAACACCTTGTGTGTTGATTTGTTGTTTCACATATGTTTTAGGTTTAGAGATAGCATGGGAGGAAAAGTACAGGATGTGAGCAAGTTGTATAGGTTGTACCTATTGTGTAGATCCTAGTTTAGCATACATGTTCTTAGACTGTATAATCTTCATTCAATATGTAATTGTAAATTATTGTGTAATAACTCATTTTGTATAAATATACATGTTAAATGTTGAGAAATGTTATGGTTGTATGTTCATGTATGCGTATTATGCTTCCGCATCGCTTTCTGATATGATTGGTAACATTTCGGATTTTGTCTTCTCATCTCCATGGGGTTTTGAGAAGGTGAAATCTGGGGACGAAATTCCAATAAGGTGGGCTGAATGTGATGACCTCAATTTTAGGGTTTTGATACCCACTATGATATTCCAGGACCATGAGTGTTCTTTAGGTGATTGAACTCACTTGAGGAATTGATCATCTAATTTTAAATCACATCACCTAAAATGGTATGGTTAAAGTAAAGATGTGATCGGTGATTATGATATTGATTTGAGTTCCAAGTATGATATATATTGCTTTTTATTAGTTGATTTGGGTACTTATGAGGTCAAGAGGTCCAATTCATAGACGTAGCAAACTCAAGTTACAAATTAACAAGCCTTGAGGTATTTTAGGATCATAACATATGTTGTTGGACTTGTTGAACCAAGATTTGATGATTTCCTAAATTGAATTCAAAGTTTATATACTTATTAATGAGGTTATATAAGGAATTAAGTTAAATGACCAAATATTGTAAGCATGGGTTCAAACTTGGAAATACAAGGACTCATGTGATGAGGAACACGTGGATTAAAATTCCATCTAAATTGGGGCTTCCTATTAGGAAATATAGGAGTTTGAGTTATGAAAGATTATGATTAAATGAGTATCTTGAGACTTGGCCGTATACCACTCGAACAAAGTCCGAAATGGCAGGTTATTATATGCGTCACACAACCCATTCATTCGTAATGCATTGGTCATGATCACAATCCTAATTCTCCACACAGACCCAGGACCAAGTCATCTCTAACCTCCGCATATGGAGGAACAGAACGTAGCTGAGGCATCCCCAAGATCCGATGAAGGTGGAGCGGTCTAAGTGGATTCGTTGGTAAACCCATGACCTACACAACACTCAGAGCAGATTGAACTTCACTTTGCACTGGAGACCCACATCGCAGAGAGAACAAACTGCCTTCTTCCAGGTGTTCTCCTCCATAGGTTGTGTCTAGATAGAGTAAGATGATGAGCTCAGGGAGGATCGCAGCTTGTTCTGCCCACCACCATAGTCTACCCATGTGCGAAGGACTTCACAGAAACATAAAGGCATGGATTCGTTGGCTTCACTTCCTGCAATCCACCTACCTTCTCCTTCCCCTACCATTGATCTTCCACACCACGTCTAACCTGCCTCAACAATGACTGTCAACCACATCGTGTTGGAGTAGCAGGGTCTTCCCAGCCGTGATTGCGAGCAGTTGTGATCTACCTGCCACCATGGAGCATCTTGGACCCCTCAAAGCCTCACAAGGAGGTTTGGATCCCACACTGCTCCCTATCGGAGCTCATAGCTAGGATGGAGCCACAACTGGAGGCCTGTGCGTGGAGCAGGGCAATGGAAGGATGGAGCACAAACGACCCCTTTTTCTGGCACCTCACAACACTGCTCCTGGAGCAGAAGGTCAGTTCGGCCCCGCGTTTACCGGTACAACCTAGCCAACATGCAGCGGCGGCAGTTCAAGGAGGAACTACGGAGGGAAGAATCTAAAGAGGAAGGTTGTGGCAAGGAGGTGACCGTGTAGTCGATTCATGGCCATAGACCAGCCTCGCGGCGGCGCCCAGTCGGCAGGTGCTGCGAACCATGAGGAACATGTGAGATTCGTGTGTAGGTTCCTAGGAAACGACGCTCATGGACGTGTGCAACCCTATGGATGTGTTGGGTGGAAGCCACAGAACATAGGCGTGCATAACGTCTGGAAAGGAGAACCTGAGCCGAGCATCCTCCTTCACCTATGATTTATTGCCGGCCGAAGAACATGTAGCTAGCGGCACCCTGCGCCTCGCGCGAGACAGGAGGGATTCGTGTGGGGGGGAGAAGAATGGAGTGGGCGGCCTGATTGACTACCCAACCTGAACGCCGACCCAGGTATCAACTGGCTGGCCCAACCCTGATCCAACTGTTAGGTCGAACACCCCCATGAGGTGACATGGCTTCCTTTCAGGAACTTGATCTAGAGCTGTACACATAAGATCAATGGCGCCAGTATTTTTCCAACAAGGTAATTCTTTTTATATCCTCAGAAATATACCATATCTTAGAAATATGATTATAAAATAATTCCCACAAAATATCAATAGACTTAGAAAAATGCCTACTTTATTATAGGACCCTTAGATCAGACTTTTGAAGTAGTATTATTGTTGGGTTTCCTTTGACAAGATGATGCTTCTTTTAAGATTATTTAAATATCATAATTAGCATATCGTGGGAATTAAACCTGGAAATATTACTCTTGAGTGCTAATATCATAAAGAGACTATATGTAGACTCTGATATTAATATTAGTGATGCATATTAGATTTCTACTCATTAATGCACATTTAACTGCTTTGACCTCTTTTAATTCTAGAAAATAGACCAAGCATCAGAAAATTATGAAATCTGAACCAGACCCCTAGAATGACGTATGGATCAAATTAAAAATACCAGACACCATCTTAACATCATATTCACCTAGGTTTGACCAAGACCCTAATTTGGACCTAAAATTACCAAGAATATGATGTACATATATTAATGATGAATATTTATTATTAATCAGGTGATGACCAGATATGTAGATGATCCAGAATGTAAATAGGAATCTCTGAATTCAAGTATGTGGGTTTTATTTAAGTATATGACTATGGTTTTCTTGCTTGCAATCATGATACATATGTATGCTCTCTTCTATTTGCAAATATTGGATGTAGTAGTACTATATAGTACTCGATGTTTTATCACTTGTAAACATAAATGATAAGTAGATGCTTTGTAGTTATTTAATGTGTTCATTATCCCCCTTACGAGGGAATGGATTAATGTTGGCTAGTACACCTCCCTAGAGCACACGGTGTACGGGGAGTTTCCCTAGAGTACTTGGTATACGGGGATGGGCCCAATATTTATGTTTTGGTACTAGTCCACCTTGATAATGCAATTCATCTAGGAAAATGACTTAAATTAGCATATTTCACTTAATAAAGAAGTGTTATCTATGATTTTCTTTCCTTCTGCAAATCTTTTTCAAAATTATGAAAGCCATAAATATATGTATCTTTCTGCCCATGTACACAACACCTTGTGTGTTGATTTGTTGTTTCACGTATGTTTTAGGTTCAGAGATAGCATGGGAGGAAAAATACAGGATGTGAACAAGTTGTACAGGTTGTACCTATTGTGTAGATCCTAGTTTAGCATACATGTTCTTAGACTGTAGAATCTTCATTCAATATGTAATTGTAAAGCATTGTGTAATAACTCATGTTGTATAAATATACATGTTGAATGTGGAGAAATGTTATGGTTGTATGTTCATGTATGCGCATTATGCTTCCGCATCGCTTTCTGATATGATTGGTAACGTTTCGGATTTTGTCTTCTCATCTCCATGGGGTTTTGAGAAGGTGAAATCCAGGGACGTTATAGATGTCACTAACATGTTTCCCAGGGGATAGACACACAGATGCATGAAGCATCAAAGTAAATACATAGTGTCATCCAATTCACCCAATAGCTTGTTATTACCACATTGAACCCAATTTGTGGGATTTCCACTCAATTGGGCTGGGTTGCTACTACCTGCGAATAATGAGGGGTTTTACTCCCATCTCCAACCTGGATTTTTCCACTAAAGATAAGGTAAGACCTTTAGTGAAATGATCAACTGTATTTTCTTTGGTACCGACGTAGTCCATAGCCACGACCCCATTAGACACTAACTATTGAGTTTTATGATCTTAGAGTAGGCAATAGAAATAAAAAAATTATTGGCCAGTAATGCATAAAAGGAGATCACATCAACGAGTATGAAATGAGAAGGATGGTTTCAGCGAGATATACCTAGTCTTGGGGCTTGCCCAGCAAAAATACCTCGCAGCCATGTGCAGTTTTCAATGCCATGTCTTGGATGGTGCCTGCGTAGCTCCTGGTCTTCGCCATGGACTCTGACCTCCACCACGGAATGCAACTGATGTGTCCTCCTGAGTGACATACATCTCCCACCTCTGCAGATAGTCCACACGATCCACCTAGAACTCCTGTCTTTCTAGAAGAACTGGTAGGAAGGAGATGACCCTCCTATTTGTGTACTAGCATGAACCTACTCTCCTAAACTCAGACTACTTTTTTGCAGTTGTCTTTCCCTCACTGTGCCTCCCTAGTCAGGTAGCACTTGCTCGGGATCTCTCAGTTACCAAAACCAGAGAGGACAACAACTTTGCAGAGCAACTAATGTTCTGAGTTGTGTGTTCTGAGAAGCCCCCAGTACCCCTCTATTTATAGTAGAGGGCAGTGTCAGGGTTCCCAGTCTATTTGGGAGTAGAAGGATCTGGAAATTCCATGAATAACTAACATTGCGGCAGGCGAACCGATCATTTCGTAACAAAAATGGTCGTTTGGCAAGGTGAGATGACCCGTTCAGTAGTGAACCGGTCGGTGGGGAGTGTGAACTAGTCAGTTCACTAAGTGAACCGGTTGTTTCACTTCTCAAACTTGCCTGCAATTGACTTTCTTTAATCGTTTCCAATTAATTCAAAGATTAATCCTTATTCCAATCAAATTGAACAAGTAAAACATGAAATTTTTCTTCCAATAGGGCAAATCCCAATTTCCTCAGTTGGTAGGACTGTGAGACGCCCAGTTCACCAAGTGAACTGGTTAGTTGGCTCACACCATCTGATCGACTCACAAGGGTGAACTGATCGGTTGGCTCACACCAGTCGATCGTCTCATAAGGGTGAACTGTTCGGTTGGCAGTCCTGACATTGCCAATGTAGTCTCCAATCGACCTGACACTCTAACCAGCTAGTTCAACACTTGAACTTGATAGTTCTAAGTGTAGTCAGTCAATTGTTTGTTTAATTGAGTACCTAAACACCTTTAATCTCAATCTAAACATCATTCAAGGACAATCTCCTCTTCCAGGGGTATCCTATGTGTGTGGCCCATCAGGTTCCAATTTACATTGGCAGTGAATGTTCATAACAACTTATGACATCACAAGCAATGAGCAGAGTCTAGTAACTAATCATTGCTACCCAAGTAACTCAGAAAGTTGGAGAACAACTTCAACCTACAATCTATGATTAGTGTTATAGTGATTTTATAGTTCCTTTGTCACTAACATCCAGATTGAACTCGAGGCATGGATCGTCATCCTCTTCAACATTCAATCCATGTTCTTTGACCTAGAGCAGACTGTCTGAGATGCATGTGAATTCACATATTATATATAGAATCACATGAGTATGGCTATATGATTCTCAGTCTCATTTATCAAGGAGCCCTGGATATCATACTCCTTGTAGGAGGGACAAATCCCATCTCTATCACTCACAATCTATCCCCATGTGTCAAAGTCACCCAACCATCACCTTTATTACATCCATATTTTAGAAATGTGATTGATGATGACAAAGTGTACCCAATGGCATGTGACAAGTGCAGTGATTTTAGGTCTAAGAACCACTATCACCACTGTCACTATGAGAGATGATTCTGACTACCATTCCATGGTATCCATGTATCGCTCTCACGGTGGGTCTGTCTGATATACTATTCTCTAACATATATTTGTGTGCTTGACTTGATATCATATATCATGACTAATAAGACTATGTGATCATTCAACACACACTCTAGTCTTATGTATTAATGTTGTCTATTTTGTTTCCACAGTAATATCCGACTAGGGACATAACAAAAATGTATGTACTCTTATCATACATATGGTCTCATTGTTCAGGTCCTCAACCTGAAGGCATATGTCATCGAGTCACAACTTTCTTTAGACATATATCATATATGTGTCATCATCTCATGAATGAAACAAACATAATAGATGGAATTACCTTTATCATTATCAAATCAAGTATCATATGCCTCATTGCAATCATCATATGATTGTCTCTCTGGGCATACCATACCAGCAAACTCCCACTTGCACTTAGAGCCAATCACCCACGAATCATATTCCAAGTGATCTTAACATGTCCATCATGTATCTACTTCACAAGTGCTTTTATATCGGGTAAGCAACATTTGCTTCAAGTCGGTATATTGCATGTTTCACACCCCCTTCACTGTACGACAACTTGTATGAAATGGAAGTACCGTAGTATGCTATCTGAGATTCCTTTACCTAACCATTAGCTCCATTGTTGTTACAGTATAACTACTGAGTCATCAATGGCCAGAACCTCCCATAAGTTCATCCATATGAACTTCTAGATCCATATAGTATCCTTTACAGTGTTCATAACACTAAGGCACTCGACTTCTTATTGTAGAATTAATCAATTGTTTTATGTTGGAACATTTCCAACTAACAATTCTTATTCCAAAGTCAAACACAATTTTGTCATTTCGGAAGCTTGCATTGGTGTAACTATTTACACCCAACTCTTCCTATTACCATAACTAAAGAACTAATCCTTTTAAACTTCACAAGTATCTAAAAATGTTCTCTATGGTATTCCAGTGACTCTCACTGGAATTTGATAGATATCCACTCGTAATTTCGAATACATACGAGATAATTGGATATTTATATCATCTTTTCATACAAGATGATGATTTCATATCTTCTTGTCATGTCCAATACACATATGAGTTCATATATTCTTGTCATGTCTAATACATACACGATAATTAGTTCATATTTTCTTGTCATGTCTAATACATATAAGATAATGAGATGAGTTCATACATGATAGATCCAATTGTGAATGCATATGACATCTATCCATGTGTTCCATATTCTTCATAAGATCTGGGACACTTGGCTCTTGAGAGACTAACTCCATGGAACATGGACATGTTTTCTCTTATCATGCTGAACCCTTTCAACATCTTGCCAATGTATGTTCTCTTTCTTAGGTCAAGAAGCCCTCTTGATCTATCTCTATAGATCTTGACTCCTATCACATAGGTTTCTTCTTTAAAAAAACCTTTCAGAATGCATTTTGTTGCCATATTTTGTAGTATAAGGATGATATTCCCCATCAATATGTGGAATATATATATGCTCCCACTAAATTCTTGTAATCACACATTACATCTTCATTCTGACTCAAGTCAAATTCTTTGACTATCTTGTCAAATTGAAGATCCAGTTCTTAAGTGTCTGCTTCAATCCAAAGATTGATCTATGCAACTTAATAGACTTTATTTGCATGATTAGATTTATAAAACCTTTAGGCTGTGTCACATACACATAATGTACAATATTCGATTTAAGGAATGTGGTTTTAACATCCATATGCCAAATATCATAGTCACATTAAGCTACAATGGCAAGCAGTATCCAGATG
The DNA here is from genome assembly GCA_963693085.1 of Alisma plantago-aquatica. NCBI lineage: Eukaryota > Viridiplantae > Streptophyta > Magnoliopsida > Alismatales > Alismataceae > Alisma > Alisma plantago-aquatica. The sequence goes on along the minus strand of OY856411.1, from coordinate 387,257,738 downwards.
GATTTATCCATGGTAATTGCTGAAAAGATTTCACCATGTTCAACACCTTGAACTTGTTAGAAACTCTTTTCAACCAACTTACCCTCCATGTCAATCTTCTTATGGAAGACCTAAAAGTACCCTATGGGTTTTACCCGTTTAGGTGGATCAACAAGGTCATACTTTGTTGATGTACATAGAGTCCATCTTAGATTTCATGGCTTCAAGCCATATCTCAGTTTTTGGCTCTCATTAGCTTCTAGGTAGGCTGTTGACTCATCATATGATCAACTCACCGCCTTCTTGTCCATAAGATATCGTATATCATTCAAGCTCTAGGTGTGTTCTACCAGAACCATGAGTTCTGTGTGTTACTTAAAGAACTTTGAGATTCCACAACATTTTGTGATTCTCTTTATTCCCAGTGTTAAGCATGTGCCCAAAAGGAAATTTGAAGTTTAGCTAGTAATCACACTCTGACTTATCAAGGTGTGATTCCTTCTTTCTGATATACTTCTCATGATACACTATCATTGTGTTTCAGGTGGAGTCCATCATGATACATTATCATGATTTTCCAAAAGGTTCTCAAACTCTTAGTTCATAGTATCTCCAAATCGATCATATCGAAATTTAATACTTATACTAAGATAATTATGTACTTCATTTTGCTATTCTTGAACACTTCAAGAGATTCATGTTTGTATTTCACTAAATACAAACTCTCATACCTACTGAGCTCATCAGTAAATATATTGAAGTACTACTGATTACCTTTAGCATTTATTCTAAAAGGACTATATACATCAATATGTATAATCCTTAATAGAATAATCGTCCTCCCACTACATCTAGTGAAAAACCTTTGTCATTTTTCATGATAAATGAGATTAACATGTCTCTATTGGTTCAACAGCCAAAAGAGTCTAGATATCCATCATATGGATTCCAGAAATGCAATTCCCATTTATGCACTCAAGATGACATCGGTATAGGCATTCAAGTTGGAGTTATCATGTCAATCATTACATGTGTCACACACATTTGTCTCTTCAACTATCAAGTATAGTTGATTAGACATAGGCATTTCCATCAAAGATCATATCTTTGAAATGAAACATCAGTCCATTACTCTTTCCCATACAAGATGTAAGATGTTTTCATTGATGGCAGATATATAATAGCAATTCACTAATTCTATTACATACCCATGAATGTCATATTGCAACTGCAATGGCAACAACTCTTGCTCTGCATGGTTTCTAGCTCACTTCCTCTCAGATCCTGAAGTAGAGATCTATATCTCTTTCATCTTCCCGAGATCATCTATAAAGAGGTTATTTTCCTTTCAAACTTATACCTCTCCATATCTTGAGTGACGAAGACTTGGACCAAAGCTTGGCTTTAGAATATCTTTAAGATGTTCATATTTGGCTATCATTACATGTCTCCAATGTATATCCCTCTTCGCGGTGACATCACACACATTCCTGGTGAGCAATGCCTCATTTTGGATTCTTGCTGGTCTGACACCTAGTCCCCCTTCATGTTTATGTGCGATAATTTTCTTCCACACAATGCACTTCAGATAGTGGTTTGGCCAAGTTATTCAACATTTGATAAATTGGCTATATGGTTCACACAACAATTTGTAGAACCATATATTTGGTCAACTCTTAGCCAATAATAAATCACAGTTAATCTGTATGCACAATCATATTGAGCATATGAGATTATAATTGATCACCATTTGTCTGATTATACTCAAACATCGCTTTGAAGACATTATACCTTTCATGTTTTACATGATTCTTAAGATGTATAACCATATCAAGAATATCCATGCTTCAAGCTATTTACGCAACTCATAGTTCATATAGCTCAACATAAGGTATTTAATGTCTTAGTCATCATTGGCATACTTCAAGTAAGCATCCAATTTTATCCTTAGGCGCATTTGGAGTGGTTCAACTGGCTCTGGTCTTTCAAGGACTTAGAGCTTTCGCTCACTAGTCAGAACACTTCTCAAAAGGTCCTAAATCAGATTTGAAGTTTATCCCATTTATGAACTAATCACAATGATAATGTATTTGTGTTTGTCATTTTGATTCTACAAAAGAATTTTGCAACATTTCAAAACATTTTTTATTTGTTTGATTTGATAAAGTTGACTATATTAATTAGGTATTTAATTAATTATCACTCCCACTATTTTTGTACAAATTGATAACCCTCAACTATCAATTCAGAAGATTATAGCGTACAAATCTTCTAGTGGCCAAGATCCAAAACAATTGCATCAATACCCAACCAACGCTGGCGCTCATGACCAATTATTAAGGTAGGCAATCATGCCAATTGCATCATATGCAATTCTTAGATAGATTCCATAAGCAACTCTTTTACATGATCATCTGCATGCCTCTAGATATTAGACTCTCTAAGAATCACCAGTTAAGTCTGACCCAAAAGCCGACATGATAGATATGCACCATGCTTTGTGCAAATCTACATATCTACCATCACACTTCCACGAGATGGACGACGTACCATGCTTTGTGTAAATCTATGCTTGGTCTACCAAGATTTTTATGTGTGTCACTTATGGCAGGATTCTAAGACTATAATATTGTATTTTAGGGATTTTATATAAGTACATATACATATCCAATCACCACATTATTATAGTATGTATCGTATACATGCTATTATCACAACAAGAAAACATGCAATAATGATAAAAGCGATGACTATGGCCACCCTATTGTAATTCCTTGGAGCCACAAGGAATTATGGTCATATAAGGTCTACATCATATGCAATCTATTGTTGATGAAGATCTTTTTGCTTAAACCATTTTGGGATGATCGGCTCATCCTATGACACGACCGACTCACCTCCTGGCTGGTTGGTTGGTCAATTTGGCCTTCAATGTCTAGACACCGCCAATAAGTGGTTGGGCCATCAGCCGGTCGATCCAGATCCTTCGCAATCCTCCTCGGTGCTCCAGGCGGTCGACTTGTCTAGTTCTTGAGCGTATTTGTAATGACCCATTTTCAAATGAGTCATCTAATTAGGGTTTACTTGGATGATTGTATGTTTAACTAATTTGATCATGGTTTAAAGATTTATTAATGATGGTTGTTAAGTTTTGATGTTTTAAATATAATGAGAAGGTTTAATCATACTTTGATTCACATAATTAGGGTTAAGATTTGGAAACCCTAATCGGCCCAAATTAGGGTTTTGATGACATATGAATACCGAATTTGATAGGTATAGAATCTCACTAAATGAGTTTTAGTATTTTATGTATAACTCTAATTAAATTCAAATTTGGGTATGAGACCTAATATTTTTAATGTCCCTTATAAACTCAATTTAAGATATTTTAATAAAGTTTTATAATTTTTGGACGATTTTTCTATTCTGAAAAGTGTGGTGTCGGTCGAGTTTATAACTCAGCCGACCAACCAGTCTGAGCAAAATAAAAATATAATGAAGGGCTTGTTTGCAATTGTTCTAAGCACCTCAATGAATCTATATGACTAACCTAACACACAAGGATCTCTCGTAACTTGTCATTCCTACCAAAGAAATGAAATTCTAGTGAAAGAGGAGAGCAAGGATTTTGAGAAGAGAAAGTGGTGGAGATGTTGACCTAGGGTTTCTCTATCCAAGATATGATGAAATCAAGTAAGTTTAGCTTCTTTGCATAGCATTTCATGGTGAATCTTCTCCACATGTCAAGATTCTGTCCCTCCTCTGATTTGATTTGAACTCACATCAAATCTCCCCCTTTTCTCACTCTTTCTCTTCTAATCCCCATTTCTAGGGTTTTCGACTTGAGAGGAGAAAGAATTGGATTCATTTGCTAGAGTTTGATTGGGTTTCCAAAAATTCAGAGTTTGACCTACGAATTTTAGGTGCTTGGCACCTAAGGTGAGTGGTTTTCTCCCTCCTAATCTTTGTATTCATGTTGGAAGTCTAATTCTATCTGGCTAAAATAATTAGAAACCTTGTTTGTATATGTAAGTGATTGGATTTGATTTGGGAAAGATATTGGGGGATCCAATTCTATTGATTTTGATTATTTCTCATTGATTGTAACTTGATTAGTTCCTCATATATTGATTGAGAATCCATGGGTAATCTTATGGGTAGATGACTATGCTATTTCATGTGAATTTTTCCTAAAGATCAGCCCAATGGTCGATATCCTTGGAATTGAATTGACATGCATAAACTCATATTTAAATTGTACTAGATTGTATTATACAACTGTATTGTCAAATGTTAATGGAATTGAATGACCACATATCCTGATTAGGATTTGTGTTGAGGCATTGAATCAAATGAGTCAATTAATCAATGTATACTTATGATTGATGAATGAAATGTGTGAAAATAGAAACTAGGGTTTCCATGGTTGTGAATAACCCTAATGAACCATTGAATCTTGATTGGATTATTGAATGATATGATTCTTATGATATGTTGAACTAAGAAATGACTTCTTGAAAACCCTAAAAGTTTATTATTAAGACAATTTATGAGTGATAAAGCTAGAACTTGTATATGGTGTTGTAAATGTAATCAAATGCTAAATGTTGAAATTATTAATACTTCAATTGAATATGATGAGTCTTACTAATATCATCTAAGTCTAATGCATTTTTCTTAGTATAATAAAGAATGGTCGTTGTTGATTATGGGGATGACATTAGAAGTCAATGACATGGTACACTTTTCTAAATATAAGAAATGATATGAAGAAAAATGTTTTGATGGTGATGGCAAGTTAAAGATGAAACTAATGAAATTATTATGATGAAGTCTTTAATCCTTTGTTTTAATTACATGTGGCTTAAGCCAAATTGAATGAAACATACTAAAACTAGAATTTGATGGATATCAATGAAAAGAGAAGTATTGTATATCAAGTGAGTTAAAAATGATTGGTTCTATTAATTTAATGAACATGACATGAGAGAAGTTGAGATTAATGAATATGAATTGAAGGAAAAAGATGAGAATTAGTAGATGAATTTAAGAAAAAAACTGTAACCCTAAAATGTTGAGCTAGATGGTGCTAATGAATAACAATCTCAAATGAGGGATTAAGTAATGTACATAATTGTAGTTTAATTCAATTAAAAGATGAGGTTCAAGCCTTTGAATTGATTTACAAGAATGTGTTCTTGAATTGTGAATTGTACTCTGAGAACAGACTAATAGTAAAAACTTCAATTGATAGTCAACATGTGTTGATTAATAACCCCATATGAAGAATGTGAAATAAAAGAAGAAGATAACTAAGTCTATATGCATGTATATGCGTGAAATTTATTGACATTTATTCAAATTGGATGGAACAAGCATATGTTTGATAAATCTATTCTGAGTATGACATATGATACATGATATCTATACGCTTTTACTATTGCTAGTTCTAATGCCTCTGCTAATATTTGTTTAGAATTGTGATATACAATGAACTGATAAGATATATGTTGAAATTGAATTTAATATGCACTCCTTACATTTGAGAAACCCTGATAAGGGTAAATGTTGCATAATGAGACTATGTCTAGGGCTGAAAGCCCACTGATGATGATAAAACCTTGATGGGGTAAATAATGGACAATACAATTATGTCTCGGGCTAAAAGCCCACTATTGATGATTGCTACGAGATGATCTAGAATATATAAATAATCATATGTGTTGCAATATACGAATTTATTATGCTTCTTGGTTTGATCATTGTCCTTATTGATAAACTTAATATGTTTCATGCTATTCCAGTTATGCGAGAATACACAAATATGATATATGATGTTTTGAATTCTTTTAAGATGAGTAAAAGAGATTAATAACAAGTGAAATGATGGAACATCAAGTTAGGTGCCCTAAACACCGTGATTTTCCCCCAAGGACCACACTGGGGAAACAAAATGGATTTCCTTGTAGTAGTCGATGAATTATGAGAAGGATTTCCAGAGTGTGGATCGAGACATTAAAGGTTAGACCACCAAGATTTAGGAGTGAGTCATCTGGAGTGGCTCTGGCCCTAAATCCTTGTTGTGAAAGTCTATGCCCAAATGGAATAGACTCTAATGAAATGAAATATGTGAAATGTAAAATGAAAAATATGTAAAATACTGTGATATTTGATATATTGTTTTGTTGGTTCCTATCTCGTGTACCCGAGATGAGGACGTGAGCCTCTTTAGGCAACCCTAAGGTGGCCAAGGTCTATTTTTGATATCTTAGGGTGGTCGGATAAACCCTAAGATAGTGACAGTGAGTCGTTGACATGAGAATCAGACATGGCGACTTCTACTTGGTGAGGTACAAGCCAAGTTGTTTCAGGGAAAATGAATAAAATATGATAAGTCATTTAGAACATGAATAGAATGCTTATTAAATTCCTTGTACTACTAGTTGATGATTTGTCATTGTTGATTAAGCTTCTTGTTGTGGAAAGTAATCATGTTGCTATGGAAATTTTCTATTTCAAATTATGATCTCTCATGCTGACAAGTTATAAATGTTGGGAGGATTTATATCCATTCTGAATATGAGTTGGATTGCGTGCTATTTGTTAGTATTGTTTGGTAGATATATATTATGTGTACTTTAGCTTCAGGACTATAGGATGTGTTCGTAGTCTGTTTGGTGGAGTGTCACAAAGTTAATGTTATTATTATGTATTAATTCAAAATGCTTTGAATTTGACTTATTTATCATGCAGTAGGGTTCTTAATTGGAACTAAGACGTATTTGTTGATTTGTTCATAGACATGCTCTAAAAAGTTATTTCAAAGTTAAAATTGGTTTAAGTGATTACCATATCTATTGGATTAGATTACCATTGTAAGCTAGATTTGACTCATGATAGAACTATCTGTTAGACTTTTCAATATCTGCATGTTTCTATTAAGTTTATAATACTTAATATGATGTTGATGCATGTACCTAGCTTGAGTGGGAGGTATCCACTCACTGGGGATCTATATGAGTCTCATGAGGTTGTTTCAAATGTTTTTAGGTATAACGCTATCCAACGGAGAGGTCATGACAAATAAGATATAAATAGCATAATCTAGATAGATTAGAATGTCCCTGTACTCTCTCTTTCCCGAGATGGGTTGTAGACTAAGTTTGTCCATCAATGTACATGTATCTAATGTAAGCTGAACTGCATATGAGAACAAGATTTGATTCTGGTTTTAATGGAGTTGAATAATATTTTTGATATCTAAATGTGATGTCCTTAACGTGACTTTGATTTATGAATTTGTTAAGAATGAAAAAGGAAAACAAATTTTCTATGTTTTTTGTATATTGTTCATTTGCCTTTGTTGAGAATTCATTGTTTTATTTCATAATTTGGGTTTGGGTTTTTGGATTATCTCTAATGGTTGGTATTTATGCTGATCAAAAGAGTGGGTCCCGACAATGTGGTATCAGAGCCTAGGTTAGATGAGTTTACAGGGACAATAGGATCTAGGACAATGTGATAATGTAGATGTTGAATATAACCTGAATGATGTGCATACTGACTGAACTCAGTATCTAGATACTCTGGTCAAGTATTTGGGTATTGAGCTAAGCTAGTATGGAACTGGAGACTGTATTTCTTCTAGATGCCCTAACCAAGTATCCTGATGAACATAGTTTGGTAGTATAATAAGATGCATAAATAAAAAAAGGTGATAAAATGGTGAAAGAGAAAAGGATTTTATAATTCAATATGGAACCTATGGAAAACAATAAATTTCATATAAGAAAGATGAAATCTTAATGGATTATGAAGACAATATCTAATGAGTTTGAATTTGAGTATGAAATCTAAAATTGTGAGAAAAAGCTATGAATTAAGATGTGCACTAGATGATCTTCTTTATAAAGGAAATTGATGAATGCGGATGATAATATGTGAATGAGTCATAATATTAATCCATGAGATGCACAATCAAATTTTTAAAAAAGTATGTGAAAGGAGATGTGAATCAAGTCTTGATAAATCATGTATTACTAATATATGTGAAGTAAGTGTTTGTAATACTCAAGGAGAGATATGATGATGAAAAGGGATGAAATATCCACTTAATGCAAAAAATGTCATATGAAAGAAAGATAAAATGAAAGTCTTTATAATTTGATGGCCATAGAGGTGAACGATTAGATGATATGATACTCTTCCATATCTCTTCTTGGATTTCGGGACAAAATATTAAAAGGAGGGGAGAATTGTGACCCATTTTCAAATTAGTCATCTAATTAGGGTTTACTTGGATGATTGTATGCTTAACTAAGTTGAACATTGTTTAAAAATTTATTAATGATGGTATCTAAGTTTTGATCTTTTGAATATAATGATAAGGTTTAATCATACTTTGATTCACATAATTAGGGTTAAGATTTGGAAACCCTAATTGGCCCAAATTAGGGTTTTGTTGACATATGGATACATAATTTGATAAGTATAGTGTCTCAGTAAATGATTTTTAGTATTTTATGTATAACTATGATTACGTTCAAATTTGGATAAGATTTGGATATATCAAATGCAAGAACTTTTGAAAAATATCAGAGTTTTGAAGAATTTTCTGACCTATTTTTCAGTCGAGTTTCAAACTCGACCGACCATATTTTCAGATTGATATAGCAGTGTGGTAACTGAATTTTATTTTTTTATTGGTAAATCCAATTGATCTTAAAATTTAAATGTAGTTGGGAAACTACATTATAAATATAATATTAAATTTTTTTAATTTTAAATATTTTTTATCTCTACGGAGAGGGGTGTCGGACGAGTTCTGTGAAGGACAAACTCGAACGACCATGTTGTAGACTGCAATATAGAATTGTCGTATTTGATTTTTAGTTATTTATTGGTAACTCCAAATGATATAATTTTTTTACTGGTGCTTAAAACTCAATTTAAGACATTTTTTTAAAGTTTCATAATTTTTGGATGATATTTAAGTTCTAAAAAGTGTGGTGTCGGTCAAGTTTATAACTCATCCGACCAACCAGTCTAAACAAAAAAAAAATATAATGAAGGGCTTGTTTGCAATTGTTATAAGCACCTCAATGAATCTATATGACTAACCTAACACATAAGGATCTCTCATAAATCATCACTCCTATCAAAGAAATAAAATTCTAGAGAAAGAGGAGAGCTAGGGTTTTGAGAAGAGAAAGTGGTGGAGATGTTGACCTAGGGTTTCTCTATCCAAGATATGATGAAATCAAGTAAGTTTAGCTTATTTGCATAGCATTTAATAGTGAATCTTATTTCACATGTCAAGATTCCATGCCTCCTCTAATTTGATTTGAAATCACATCAAATCTCCCCCTTTTTTCACTCTTTCTCTTCTAATGCCCATTTCTAGGGTTTCCGAGTTGAGAGGAGAAAATATTTAGATTCATTTGCTAGAGTTTGATTGGGTTTCCAAAACTTCAGAGTTTGACCTACGAATTTAAGGTGCTTGTCACTTGAGGTGAGTGTTTTTATCCCTCATAATCTTTGTATACATGTTGAAAGCCTAATTCTATCTGGCTAAAATAATCAGAAACCTTGTTTATATATGTATGTGATTGGATTTGATTTGGGAAAGATATTGGGGGATTCAATTCTACTGATTTTGATTGTTTCTCATTGATTGGAACTTGATTAGTTCCTGATATATTGATTGAGAATCCATGGGTAATATTATGGGTAGATGACTATGCTATTTCATGTAAAGTTTTCCTAAAGATCATCCCAATGGCCGATATGCTTAGAATTGAAGTGACATGCATAAAATCATATTTAAATTGTACTAGATTGTATTATACAAGTGTATTGTGGAATATTAATGGAATTGAATGAGCACATATCCTGATTAGGATTAGTGTTGAGGAAGTGAATCAAAAGAGTCAATTAATCAATATATACTTATGATTGATGAAATGTGTGAAAATAGAAACTAGGGTTTCCATGGTTGTGAATAACCCAAATGAACCCTTGAATCATGATTGGATTACTAAATGATATGATTCTTATGATATGTTGAACCAAGGAATGACTTCATGAAAACCCTAAAATATTATTATTAAGACGATTACGAGTGATAAAGCTAGAACTTGTATATGATGTTGTAAATGTGATCAAATGTTGAAGTTGAAAGTATTAATACTTCAATTGAATATGATGAGTCTTACTAATATCATCTAAGTCTAATGCATTTGTCTTATTATAATAAAGAATGATCATTGTTGATTATGGGAATGACATTAAAAGTCAATGACATGGTACACTTTTCTAAATATAAGAAATGATATGAAGAAAAATGTTTTAATGGTGATGGAAATTTAAAGATGAAACTAATGAAATTACTATGTTGAAGTATTTAATCCTTTGTTTTAATTAATGTGGCTTAAATCAAATTGAATGAAACATACTAAAAATAGAATTTGATGGATATCAATGAAAAGAGAAGTATTATATATCAAGTGAGTTAAAAACTATTAGTTCTGGTAATTTAATTAACATGACATGAGAGAAGTTGAGATTAATGAATATGAATTGAAGGAAAAAGATGAGAATTAGTAGATGAATTTAAGAAACAAACTCTAACCCTAAAATGTTGAGCTAGATGGTGCTAATGAATAACAATCTCAAATGAGGGATTAAGGAATGTACATAATTGTAGTTTAATTCAATTAAAAGATGAGGTTCAAGCATTTGAATTGATTTATAAGAATGTGTTCTTGAATTGTGAATTGTACTCTGAGAATGGACTGATAGTAAAAACTTCAATTGATAGTCAACATGTGTTGATTAATAACCCCATATGAAGAATGTGAAATAAAATAAGAAGAGAACTAAGTCTATTATGCATGTATATGCATGAAATTTATTGGCATCTATTCAAATTGGATGGAATAATTATATGTTTGATAAATCTATTCTGAGTATGATAGATGATACATGATATCTATATGCTTTTACTGTTGCTAGTTCTAATGCATCTGCTAATATTTGTTTAGAACTGTGATATACAATGAACTAATAAGATTTATGTTGAAATTGAATTTAATACGGACTCCTTACATTTGAGAAACCCTGATAAGGTTAAATGTTGCATAATGAGATTATGTCTGGGGTTGAAAGCCCACTAATGATGATAAAACCCTGACGGGGTAAATGTTGGACAATAAGACTGTTGATGATTGCTATGAGATGATGTAGAAGATATAAATAATCATATGTGTTAAAATATACAGATTTATTATGCTTCTTGATTTGATCATTGTCCTTATTGATAAACTTAATATGTTTCATGTTATTCTAGTTACGTGAGAATACACATTTATTCTAGTCAGGTAGCACTTGCTCGGGCTCTCTCAGTTACCAAAACCAGAGGGGACAACAACTTTGCAGAGCAACTGATGTTTTGAGTTGTGTGTTCTGAGAAGCCCCCAGTACCCCTCTATTTATATTAGAGGGTAGGGTCAGGGTTCCCTGTCTGTTTGGGAGTAGAAGGATCTATAAATTCCATCAATAACTTGCACTACGATAGGCGAACCAATCTCTTCATAAATGAAACGGCCGTTTGACAAGGTGAGCCGATCGGTTCACTAGTGAGCCGATTGGTTCACTAGTGAACCGGTCGGTTGGGAGTGTGAACCGGACAGTTCACTAAGTAAACCGGTCATTTGACTTCCCAGACTTGCTTGCAATTGACTTTCCTTAATCGTTTCCAATTGTTTCAAAGATTAATCCTTATTCAAATCAAATTGAACAAGTGAAATGTGAAAGTTTTCTTCCAAACAGGAAAATCCCAATTTTTTCAGTTGGTAGGACTATGAGCCGCCCGGTTCACCAAGTGAACTGGTCGATTGGCTCACACCAGCCGATCAGATCAGAAGGGTGAACCGGTTGGTTGGCTCACACCAGCCGGTCGACTCACAAGGGTGAACTGGTTGGTTGGATCACACTAGCAGACTGGCTCACAAGGGTGAAATGGTCGATTGGCAGTCCTGACATTGCCAATGCAGTCTCCAATCGACCTGACACTCTAACCAGCTAGTTTCTACACTTGAACATGATAGTTCTGAGTCCAGTCAATCAATTGTATGTTTAATTGAGTACCTAAACACCTTAAGTCTCAATCTAAATATCATTCATGGACAATATCCTCTTCCAGGGGTATCCTATGTGTGTGACCCTACAGGTTCCGATTTACATTGGCAGTGGATGTTCACAACAACTTATGACATCACACGCAACGAGTGGAATCTAGTAACTCATCATTGCTACCTAAGTAACTCAGAAATTTGTAGAACAACTTCAACCTACAATCTCTGAGTAGTGTTATAGTGATTGTATAGTTCCTTTGTCACTGACATCCAGATTGAACTCGAGGCATGGAACGCCATCCTCTTCAACATTCAATCCATGTTCCTTGACCTAGAGAAGAATGTATGAGATGCATGTGAATTCACATATCATATATTGAATCACATGAGTATGTCCATACAATTCTTAGTCTCACTAATCAAGGTGCCCTGGATATCGTACTCCTTATGGGAGGAACAAATCCCATCTCTATCACTCATAGTCTATCCACATGTGTCAAAGTCACCCAACCATCTCCTTTATAACATCCATGTTTTAGGAATGCGTTTGATGATGTCAAAGTGTATCCAACGACATGTTATGAGTGCAGTGATTTCAAGTCTAAGAACCACTATCACTATGAGAGACGATTGTGACTACCATTCTATGGTATCCATGTATCACTCTCACGGTAGGTCAGTCTGATATACTGTTCTCTAACATATATCTATGTGCTTGACTTGATATCATATATCATGACTAATGAGACTCTTTCATCAGTCAACTCACACTCTGGTCTTATGTATTAATGTTGTCTATTTTTCTTCCACAGTAATATCCGACTAGGGACATAAAAAGAATGTATGTACTCTTATCATACATATGGTCTCATTGTTCAAGTCCTCAACCAGAAGACATATATCATCGAGTCACATCATTCTTTAGATATCATCGAGTCACATCATTCTTTAGACGTCTATCATGTATGTGTCATCATCTCATGACTGAGACAAACATAATACATGGAATTACCTTTATCATTATCAAATAAACTATCATATGCCTGATTGCAATCATCATATGATTGGCTTTCTGGGCATACCATACCAACACTAACTCCCTTATAGACTTGAGTCTGACTTGGAAGTGTCTACGTTATTTTTTATTGTACTTGTGACTCTTTATCTTGGCAATAGTTGTAGTGTTGTCATAGTGAAATGAAATTGCAAGAAGCAACTTCTTTACCATAGGTAAACAGGACATAAGTCCATGTAGCCATTAAGCTTCATATCCAATTTAATCTAAAGCACACAATTCTGCCTCAAAAGTAGACCGAGACAATATGGTCTGTTTCTTAGACCTCCAGGAAACAACTCCTCTGTATGCAATATGAATACATATCCTGAGACACCATTACTCCGAGAGTTTATGACAATCCAACTTGCATCACTATATCCTTCGACTATAGAAGGATATTTTCCAAAATGCATCCCAAGGGAACAAGTTCCCTTGATATACCTCAAAACTCTGTCAAGAGCTTCCCAATGGGTCTTGTCAGGACAACTAGTGTATCTACTTAACTTACTCACAGAAAATACAATGTCTAGACGTGTGTAGTTCATAAGATACATCAAACTTCTGATAATCTAAGAGTATCATAATTGAGACACTGGAACCCCAATCTCATTCTTGAACAAGGCCTTGGATGAATCATATGAAGTTTTAACATGTTTACGTGATGTGTACTCAAAGCTCTCCAGTATCTTCTCAACATAGTGAGTCTGAGAGAGAGTTATACCATCAGTAGACCTTATGATTTTAAGCCCTAAAATCACATCAGTGACACCCGTATCTTTCTTCTCAAACTTTCTACACAAGAATTTCTTTGTCACATTTACTACTTTCATATTGAAATCAAAAAGTAGGATATCATGGACATATAAGCATAATAAAATGAATCCATCATTGACTATTTTATAGTAGAGACACTTATGAAATTCATTAGAAACAAAGCCAAATGTTGATATCACATAATCAAACTTCTCATGCCATTACTTAGGGGCTTATTTCAAGCCATATAATGACTTAACAAGTTTACGCACTTTGCACTCATTTCCACGACCCACAAATCCCTAGGGTTGTTCCATATATATCTCTTCCAGAAGATCACCATGTAAGAACACGGTCTTCACATCCATCTGATGAATACATATATTATAAATGGATGCAAATACTATAAGCACTCAAATTTTGGTCATACAGGAAACATGGGAATATGTATCAAAATAATCTATTCCTTCCCTTTGTGTGTAACCCTTAGCAACTAACCTAGCCTTATACTTATTGATTGTCCCATCTGCATTAAGTTTCTTCTTAATGATCCATTTGCAACCAACTGCAAAACAACCAGGAGGCAAATCCACCAATTCTAATAGAATTGATTAGATTTCATCATTAATGACTTTTTTTTCCAAAACATAGCTTCTGGAGATTCCATAGCTTGTTTGAAAGTTACAGAATCATCCTCAACATTGTAAGTGAGAAACTCACTTCCAAAGTCTTTGAATATCATAGACCATTTACTTCTCCTTGGTTCAACTATTTCTTCAGAATCATCAGATTCAGAAATAGCTTGTTCTGAGTCACCCCCCACATTTGTCATCCTTTCCACGTGCTCAGGAATGGAACCTATGGTGAATGAATCCTCTTGAGATACTTCATTGGGCACACCAGATTTCATGGGAAACACATCCTCTAAGAATGTAGCATCACATAATTCCACAATTGTATTGACCTTAATGCCTGAGATATCAGATTTTACAATCAAGAATTTGTAGGCATAACTTGTCTCTACATACCCAAAGAATATGCAATCAACCATTTTCGGTCCCAATTTCTTCCTTTTGTGTTCAGGGAAAAGTACCTTAGCAAGGCACCCCACACTCGAAGGTATTTGAGACTCAATTTTTTTTCTCTCCATAACTCAAACGGACTACTGTCTACATGTTTGTGGGGAACTCTATTTAAAATATGGAAAGTCGTATTCAAAGCTTCCCCCACATGAAGGTGGGTAGACTTGAGGTTTGGAGTAAAGAATTTACCATATCTATAGGGGTTCAGTTTTTATGTTCAGCTATCCCATTAGATTGTGGTGAATTCGGAGCAGTAACCTCATAAACTATACCATGCAATTGGAAAGATTCCAAAAACAAATTTGAGGTATACTCTCCTCCCCTATCAAACCTTAATCATTTTAGTACTTTTCCGATTTGAGTTTCAACTTCTTTCTTATAAATTTTAAATTTATCCAATGCCTCATCATTACATCTAAGAAAAATGACATAACAATATCTACTAGCATCATCAATAAAAGCTATAAAATAACGTTTTTGATCCCTTGTAGAAATACCATTAAATTCACAGATATCCGTATGCACTAAATCCAATATTTCTGAATTCCTATTCACAGAATGAAAACATTTCCTAGGTAATTTAGCTTGTACACAGATTTCACATTTATTATTGCTAATTTCAGATGTAGGGATTAAATTCAGATTCATCATGCATTTCATTGAGCCAACATTCACATGTCCCAAACACACATGCCAAACATCAGATGATATAATATTCAAGCATAAAGAACTATTATCATTCAAATTTAATACAAAATTTGAAACATGTTCTACAAGAATCTTTAACAGGTTCTCCATATCACAAAGATAACCCTTGCCAAAAAATAAAGAATCTCAAAGGAGAGTAATAATAGCTTTATTACATTTACAATCTATTCTAAAACCATCTCTAACTAAAATTGCGCCACTAATAATATTGTGTCGTATTGATGGAACATGTCTGACTCTATGAAGCATCAGAAACTTTCCCGAAAGAAACTTCAAGTCCATCCGTCCTTCACCTTTGACTTCTATAGTGCTAGAATTGCCCAAAGTCATAGATCGACCTTTAGAGGCCTGATAAGACACAAACAGGGACTTGTCAGTATGCACATGCACATTAGCCCCAATGTCTATAATCTAATATAGTGGTTCAAAAGTAGAAAGAACTTCAGGTTTTGTAGATACGTACCCATCATGGAGGTTCAATGATGCAGTCATCATGTTGACCACAACCTCCTCGGTTGTAGATGCGATAGCTTTCTTGGCCTTCTTTGAAAGACAATCCTTGTTCCAGTGGCCAACCTATCCACAAGTCCAACAAGGTTTGTTCTTTAGTTTCTTCTGGATCTTGGCCTTAGGTTTAAGTAAATTCTTAGATTTCTTATCCTTGTTCTTAGTAGTAGTAAAATTAATAGTCGCATTAATATATGTTGGTACTTTGATAGTCTTCTCTTTCAGATGCTCTTCCTGAATATTGATATCCATCATGAGATCGTTCATTCACATGTCTCCATTATGGTGCTTAAAAGTCATGCCAAACGACTCCCTAGATTTTGGGAATTTCTCAATGATTGATATAGCAACAAATTTTTCAGGAAGTGTCATGCCCACATCCGCGTGCTCTTGGACCAAGAGTTAAAAATCATGTGTTTGATCAGAAACATATTTACCCTCAGACATATGAAACTTAAGAAATTGTGAAACACAATATTTTTCAGTTTCCTGATTCTCAATATTGTATTTCTTTTCTAATTCTTTTCATAGAACCTTAGACGTAGTAACAGGTGGCATAGAGTATGAGTCATACAATTTATTGTTTAATGTAAATAGAATCAACCCTCAGCACGTCTTGTCACCCCTCTTCTAGGTTGCAATTGTATTAGCTTTATCAGGAATAGTTTCATCTACTTTGGGTTTGTCTCCTTCTATATACTGATCATACCCTACCATGTTAAGCCAGATTTGCATCCTACTTTACCAATGAGCAAAATAAGTTCCAATAAATTTTTAAGGCATACTAGAAGTATCTATTTTCATACCAGGATCAACCATAGTTAACTAATGACAAATAATGATTTCTTTAATATTGTTTTTAATTTTGAATTATGTCGTTACATACAACAGCAACATGTGTAATTTAGGTTAACAATTCAGGCCGATCCAGATAACAAAACATAGAATAAACCGATGTAGGAGAATGAAAGTAAATAAAGTTAGGATCAAACTAAGTCATTCATTAAGAAATGAACGTGATATACTTAAAGAAATTAGTGCCCAACCCTTCTAGATAGGCGTTGTTCTCCCAGTCGACTCGGTATGAAACTGAAGAAGAGACGCCCCGCTCGTGTTGACTACAAACATTTTAGATGAACCAGTGCACCACCATTGCAGCTCAGCAACCATAGAGACCACCGCCTGACAGGTTGCGTCGTGGAAGGAAAGGATGGATGAACTTACTACGTCTAGGAGAAAATCTCCACGCAGCACCACAGAAGTGATAGTTGTAGAGAAACTCTGGTTTTAGTGTTTACAAACATGCACTCGGACGGTTGACGGTTGTGTGTTCAAAAGATGTGTTTAACCCTAATGACCAGAGGTTTATTTATAGCCTTACACTCCCCAATAATCATATTATTGTCCCCAATAATCCTATTGTTGTTAAGATGCGACCACTCAGTTTCTCTTGTACACATTGCTGAAAATTCTGTAAAAAAGACACTTTCCAATTAGGATTAATAAATCTGAATAGGAAAGAAACAATTAATTGAATGAATAATTAATTACGTAGTTGTATCCTAGTGTAAAAAAAGACAGAAGATGAAAGACATTCTCTACAATCCACAATCCAAAAGTCACAAGCTACAAGCCCGAGCCCGTGCCCGTGCCCACCCCGGCGAGGCGAGGTGTGGCATGGTGTACGTGTGTGCGTGCGTGTGTATAGTGGTTACTATACCCACCAAGGAGGTGAGCATATCCTCCTCCTAGGACCCTTGGACAATAGTATCCCATGTAATCCTACATATAAGGACCACAAAAGTTCTAGGAGTGAGCAATATGGGATAAAACTTCTTTGCCATTTGCACTAGAGATAAAACTACCTCTCTCACATGTACTAGCTGCACTACATTGGCTTAACCCATGCTATATACATGGTTGTAGTAGACATATATCTAACATCTTTGCAAGTCCTACACTTGAATTGGAAACATACCCCTCAAAAAGCAAAAAAGTAGATGCATCACTAAAATGTTGATATGTGCATATAAAATATGGATTGAGCAATATAAGGAATAAAGAATGTCAAAAAAAAAGACTTCTATAGAAGAAGGAAAGGATTACCCAAGCAGGTCAAAAGAATATGAATATCAAAATAAAGGAGATAAACAATAAAAGATTTCTTGCCTTTTCAACACTGTCTCAATAATGATATTATAAAGCATAAAAAGTTGGATGGTGTATAATAAAATGACTAGCATACAACAAAAAGTAGGGTAGGAACCCATATATTCCATTCCAAGGGAAGGAGGAATAAAACCTCAGTGCCAATAAAATATAGTAGTTACAGGAGGACTAAAACCTCAAGGCATTGGCAGGAGGATTAAAACCTCAGTGCCCAATATGTAACATATTACAGGAGGACTAAAACCTCAATGCAGTTCCAAGAGGATTAGAACCTCAGTTCCTAAAATTAACATTGTGTCACTACTCCTAGGTATGACTAGTCAATCACACATTCTAATAGGCAAGATAAAGTATAGTCAAGCACAAATAAGGGATGAGATCATCCAAGTAATATCAATGAGGTCAAAGAACCCATAAATAAGTATTCATACATTTCCACAATTCAGATACTAAACATGGCCACAAAAGTCCACAACTTGAAAATTGGTGTTCCATCTCACAATAAGGAACATCGTGGTTTAAATTTCACAAAGAGGATATCATCAAGAAGTAAAGTATAATTTAAAAGAACAACATAAATCAAGAGTTCAACGTTATAAAGATTGGACCCAAATAGATCATCAAGTTAAGAAAGAGTTATTTATCACCAAAATACTTCCACGAGGCTCAAGAAAGAAAGTAAAGAAAATATTTTCTCAATATGAATCATGGAGGATGCAGCATACACTAAGTGAGCAAATAGGTTTATTTCTCAACAAGGATAATAGGGAATGCAAACATACCTCAAAAAATCTACATATATCTAAAGTCAAAATACTATTCCATCTCAGTCCACAAGTACCCTATGATGTGATTAGTAAACATGGTATATGAAAAGCATCGATGGCCTCTTCCGGAGCCTTTCGTGATGACATCATGGGGTGAGAGGGTTGATAACACCAATTTTTGTGATATTTTAGACTGTTTTTCTGTTATCAAAACTGCCATTTTTAGCTATTTTCCTCTCTTTTATTAGCATTTTCGCAATAATTGGCCAAGCAATGCTCTTAATCCAATACTTCCATCTTTTGTAGAATTTTCCTCCCGTTTTGGCCCAATAAGGCCATCCCGGCCCACAAGCAATAAGTCCAAACCTGCATCGGCCTTCCAATGGCCCGATACAACACAAGCACTGCCCGACAGGGTGGCGGCGCGACGCAACGACGCGCGACGCAACGACGTGCGACACGGGGATACCGCACAAGAAGAAGCTGACAGACGACACGCCCTTTACCCGACAGGGAGCCCAAGCTCGCCCGACAGCCATGTCGCCCGACACGGACCACCCACCGGCAGGTGTCGCCCGTCACGTGACTGATAGCCGAGATCCCCGTGCCAGGCGATATGTGTATCGGCCGTCCACCAAACTCGTGAATACGGAGTACACGTGGCGCGTCGAGCACCATAACTTCCCCCAACCGCTGCCTATAAATAGCAGCTACAGGAAGCCGAAAAGACAGTTCAGATACGCCAGAATTTGGACAGTTGGGAGCTTTGAGTGATCTTCGGAGGAAATTGCGAGAGTAGGAGTATCGTGCCCCAGTGCTCGTGCCGGGAGACACTAGGTGAGCTCTTCCTCTTCATGAGAGGGGGGGGGATAGTTCACTTAGAACCGTCCCGGGCGACACTACCGGCCGATATCGGCCAACGATGACGAGCGACACAAGTGCCCAACAGTAGGACGCGTCACTCCATGCCCGACACGATATCGAACCCGATACGCTTTGCCCGTCATGCGTGCTGCCCAAGAGGGTGTATCGCCCGACTTGAGCATATTGGCCATGTCCTTGAACGATACAATCAGTCTTCACGGTGTGCCGCTCGAGAGAGTGTGTCACCCGACACCGCTGTATCGGGCTAGGCCCCTATCCGGTATCAGGCGGGAGAGCCGATTTAGTCTGTCGCCCTTCTACATCAAGAAGGCGACATTTATCTTTAATTCTGTTATTTAATTCCTTCCTTACGCAATGTATTAAGATCCTTAATGTGTAAGGAAATAGAAAAGCTTAATTACTTGCTGCTCTATGCTTGGTGTGATATATTGGATGACTGCTATGTTTGATATCTGAAATCTAGCTTGCATGTTTGGATCGCGTTTCGCTTAGCTACCAAATCGTGTTTTCCCATCACAACAACTTCGAGAGTCGTGTTGCGGCTCTAGTGTTTGGTCCGATTCAAGAGTACGAGAGTTCCTGGAACGGAGTTGTTTCCGTAACATTCCACTCTAACTTAAGTCTGACGACCTCGAGAGGGGTGTTGACGCTTGGTTAGAAGTGCCCACTCTGAGAGGAGGGGGGCAGGGTGTTACTGCTGCCGCTTGTTTTGTTGTAGTCTTATCCTTCGCATCTTGCCCTAGCTCTAGTATTATCTTTCTGTTTCTGTTGCATGAAAACCCCTAAAAACTGCTAAATGACTAAAACCTTAAATCTATCTTGTAGCTCCATTTGGAGATAGTTTCCTTTGTTTTATTTGTGACATCTTGATGTTTCCCTTTTGGGAATATATATCTCTTTATACCCACCGGAGTGTAGCGTGTCGATTCTGGGTTCTCAACACTACCCCCTTGTCCCTGTGTTCGACCCCGTATATCTACTTTGACCCCATAAACAAAGTTGTGGGGGCCTAGAAGGATTCAGGTTTATAAATGAAAAAGCTCGACTACCTCAAATCTGCCTCCACTTTTGGACGCGCGATTTAGGCCGGTCAACTTTTTGGCGCCATTTCCGGGGACAAGGCAAAAATGTATTGTAGACGAATCTGAATCCACTAACTACACTCTTGTGCCTCAAGCATAGAAATGAGTTTGACATCACTCTTTTTCTTTTTCTTTTTCTTTTTCCTTACTATTATTCTTTGCTTTAAATTAATAATTCAATTTTCTAAACTTGACTTTTCGTGCTATTTTAGGCACTCTGAAGAACAGTGATCTGTTCCACTAAGCACCCACTCCAACCGTCATGCCGCCTCGTGTGGATCCATCCATTTCTGGAGACGAACGCCAAGGGAGGAGGTCTGAATCACCTCCACCAGATGGAAATGGCCGCTATGGCGGCAACGATCAGCATGAAGATCAGGAATCGGAGCACTCCGAGGAAGACCACCCCATGTCAGGTGTCGCCACCGTCAGCGACACAGGCGACACCACAACCAAGAACAACGTCACGAGGCTAGCGACAACGACGACTCCGAGGAGGACGAGAAGACATTGAGGGAGTTTGCATCAGCCAAAGCCAACAACTCCAGATGTCCCGTGATCACCCCGTGATTCAACGCAGCCAATTTTGAACTTAAGCCTTCTGTGATCTCTATGATCCAGAACAAAAGCTTCAGGGGAAGTTCGAAAAATGACAACCCCTACCACCACCTCGATGCCTTCAAGAACATATGTGACATGATAAAAATGTGGGGGGTCCCCCAGGAGGTTATATACTGCAAAGGGTACCCACCGGTCCTTGAACGGATGGGGGGTGTTACCTGAAGCCTTCGTAAATAAGTTTTACCCCATTGAGAGGACGGTCAGAACTCGGCAGAAAATAACTTCCTTTATGCAAAAGCCTAACGAAAGCCTTCACGATGCCTGGGAGCGGTTCCAAGAGTACCTGAGGGATTACCCCCATCATAATTACAAGAAGGGCTTCCTTGTCACCACCTTCTACAATGGCTTGACTCCCAATGAACGGGTGTCACTGAATGCGGCAGCAGGAAGTGACTTCTTAGGGAAAAAGCCGAGCAAGTCTGAAAGGATCATCAAAAACACGGCCGAGCTGCAAGCCGACGCTGAATATGATAGATCTGACAGAGGACAGGCGAAAAAGGTCAGTGAAGGGTCCTCCCTTGAGTCCAAGGCCCTAGAGACCATCACTTCTCAGATTCAGAGAATAGCCACGGATGTAAAGCAGCTGAGGGAATCCGGCGCGAAAGGGAAGAAGCAGGTGGAAAAAGTAATGAAATGTGTAACGTGTGGAGAAGGCGGTCATGGGATAGATAATTGCATCTACACGCGACCGGAAGCATCAAGCGACACTGAGTCTGAGGTCGAAGAGACTGGAAAAGTCTCTTTTGTAAATTTCAAAAGACCAGACCACCCTGGTTTCAGCTATGGCAACAAGGAGGCAGCTGAGAATTCTCATCAGCTGCACAACTCCACAAGGCCGCCCCAAGCTTTTGAGAAGAGGGGAGGGCCAAGCCCATACATCAAAAACACCCCCTTCCAGCCGAACAAAGGAGGTTTTCAGGGGCAAGCTAAGTATCAAGGATCGGCCAAAGAGCAAGGACAGGACAAGGTTTCGAACCAAGCAGATGTGGTGGGACAGTTGTTTGATTTTGTGAAGAAGCAGGACACCGTTAACAACCAGTTGGCACAAAGCGTGTTATCAAGTTCTGGTGTTTTGAACTCATTGCAGGTGCAAATGGCGGACATGCAGACGCACCAACGCCAGATGGATCAACAATTAGCTCAAATGGCCGAGTTAATGAAGAATCCCTCAGGGAAAATACCATCCAACACTGAAACTACAAAGAAGGCAGGGATGTGATAGAGAGAAGACAGAAATCAGGCTGCAAGAGATGGATGGACGATGTTAGCAGATAAGGAGCCGAAAGGCTGGAGCTGTCAAGCTGGAGACTGAAAACTACAACGCTTCTCGGGAGGCAACCCGAGCTCGTTTTTCTTTCCTAGAATAGGGTGCATTTACTTTCTAGCAAAATGAACATTATGAACATTATGGCATGTAATAAGGCCCCTTATGGGCCACCGCCTTAGTTTTATCGACCGGGATGGGTAATACCATCTGAGGTCGGGATCTTAGTCTTCGGCCAATGATGTTTTACTCATCGACCGCTTTTAAACTGTTTTGTTTTCACAATGTATCGGATAGCGACCCAACCGGTGCTATGTATGTGCCCATATTGGGCAAGGGAACTTTGGGGATCGCAAGGGTCGTGCCGATGGATGGACTTGCCCATTTTACAAGTTGCCCTGACGGCCGACATGCGCCCCATATTTACTCGTTTCACCCTGATTGAGTTTGCTATTTATAGGGGCGAGTTTTACCGTGTCGGGCTCCTTGCCTTACTGTTTCCTCGCTCCCGTATCGTGCTAAGACCTTGTGCTTTTGCTCCCGTGTCGTGCAAGACTGCCCTACTCTCATGTCGTGTGGAAGTACGAATCACAGCAAGGTAATGGCCAACATACCCTGTCGCCCGGTGGACCGTGCCGCCCGACACGTTTCCATCTTTAAGCAAGTAACTTATCGGCCTTACAGGTTTTGTGCTGAGCAGCCTTGTTTCGCCCAATATGTATGTCGCGCAACGTACCTTTTAATCACGTCTGCCCGATACGCCATGATGGGCAATATCTGTGTTGCTCATCTTCGCCCCGTATCGCCCGACAGTCCTGACGCGTATCGTTTTGGTCTTATCGTGTGCCGAGCGTCACCCACACCGCATATCGGGCACGAGGCTTCTCTTCTAAAAACCTCATATCGCCCGATACGGGGGTGTGGGAACCTCGCACTTTCAGTCTAAATACAGCGTCATCATATTTAATTAATACAGGAGTTTGTTTATTCATTTACAGAGATGGTGCGCACCAAATCAACTGATGTCCCTGTTGACGCACAAGGAAGAAGGATCTACCCCGCGACTGCCACAGAAGCACCAACTACCGGGTAGAAATGCCCGAACCCAGGACCAGCCAGGGCATCGACATCCAAGAAAAGGGCTAGGGTTGGAGAAGTGGCAGCTCCAGCCCCAACACCGACACCCCTAGCAGCAGCGGAACTCCCGGAGCTCTTGTCGGGGAGTTTCGAACCAAGAGACGATGAGCACACTCGCCGATATGCTGAGCTGGTGACCAAGATTTACCGACCGAGCAGGTTCTGCCATAGAGCCTCGTTCGCTGAGATAGGAATCGTAAAGAGGCTAAAGAGAGTCCTGGCTACGGCAGGACTGAAGAAGATCTATTTTAGCCGGTCTTCTTCATACACTAAGCTGACGATGGAGTTTATGTCTTCTCTCCGCCGGGTAAAGAACTCTGCAGTGGAGAGAGAAGAATTTGGCGGGCCAGACAGACTCCAGGCCCGACTCTACAATTCGGAGTACACCATCTCCGAGAAGCTCTTGAACAAGATCTTCTCCTCCAACTCGGAGGAGAAGAACTTGATGGACAACGGTGAGAGGATCACTGAGGGAGACGGGTTTGATCCCGTGCAGCTTTGGGGAAAGCTTACCGGAGAATCTTCTTTCAAACCGGGGAGAAAGGTCGTGGCAGTGCACTCCTACTTCTGGAGGATAGTGCACAAGCTGGTGGCATGCTTGCTGTTCAGCAAGAACGAGCCCAGTAGCATCTACACAGAAGAGCTCCACGTCATGTGGCACATAATGGAGGGCCGAGTGATCAACCTTGGTCAGTTTTTGCTGAATAGGCTGCACCCAATGAAGGAAGCCACCAAAGAGTACTGCATGGGCGGCATCGTCAATCTCATCGCAGTAGGACTCGGGTACCCGAGCGAGGCGCACAGCCATTCGAGGACGCAAGGCGACGAGGTGTTTGACACCAAGTACTTAATAAGGACCAACATCGTCAAGAGGGAGGGGAGGAACTTCTTCTACAAGTTTTTTAGGACAAATATACTCCTCCCCCTCCCTCACTGCGCCGACTACGATGTAGAGAAACTGATCTTCACCACCGCCGAGATCGAAGCTGTAGCAAATAACATAGCTCTTACCACATCGATCAGGGCCCCAGAAAGGGCCGCCCCAGAGCTACCGACGACAACCACTGGCAGAGTTGTCGTCACTCCAACTATATCAGCCACCGCCACGACAAGAACGGTGATAGCTGAGAGAGAAACGGTGATCGTCGAGGTCACCGAGACAGAAACTCCGAGAGCTGCCGCGGAAGAAACGACCATAGCCCCTGTCATCCCTGTGATGCCTGCAGAGGCAGAAGAGACACCTCAGGCGGACTCCAGTAATGGGGTGTTCGGCGAGATTCTCAGAATGGAGCTCGAGGGAGCTCAGTTGACACCAACGCCACTGCCGGTGTCACCTTTTGTAGTAGGTGAGGAGATCGGCGATAGTGTGGAGGTGGAGCAACGTTTGCCCACACCGCAGCCATCCCCTCCCCGACAAAAAGGCAAGGCGATAGCTGCGGAAGGAGCACCGTCACCTCACCTAGCGGCATCGGCAACGCAAACAATTCATATAGAGTCTACCTCGTGTGGTGGACCTTCACACGAGCAAGGTGTCACGAGGATGGAAGGGAGATCTGCCGGAACTCCTCCGTCGCTCAGAAAGTTGCTCGGGCACAAGCTCAACAACCTACGAGAGGTAACAGACATAAACTCAGCTACATGTATTTCCCTAACCTGCAAGTTTGCATCTTTCCAAAACAGGCTGAATAGCCAAGAGAGAGAGTTGCTGACTCTAGCGAGCCTTCCCGGCGGACTAGAAGCCTTGAATGCAACAATGCAGCAAGTTCTCCCAAGACTAGACAGGCTCAAGGAGAGAATGGACAAAAGTGACGACCATCCGCGCCGAAGGCAACCGAGACGGTCGCCATCACCTCCTAGTCGGGGCTCTCATCCCTCTTCATCAGGTTCCCCCTCGGGAACAACATCGTCCTCCTCCTCCAGCAGACAATCCTCAACGCCCAAGGAGGGGACAGAACAAGGATCGGCTAAAGGATCTCCCGGTAGACAGGAGAGCTCCTTAGGATTGGGAAATGCAAACATCTCCGTCCCCCTAGATGAAGTTGAAGATGATAACGAAGATATTAGCATCGGGGGAGACTCTTCTGACGAATCAGAAGGAGAAAAGGGGGACGTGTATGCAGCTAATGAAAGACACCTCCCCCGAGGAAGACGCTCGATGGCAGACAGGTTCTGTGAGCCATCTGAGATACCTTCCTTCGAGATGGCCGACTTCGACAGAAGGGCCATCGGCTATGTTACACCTCAATCACACAATTTCCTCAAATCATGAGATTAGGGCATAAGATAGGATTTATATGTAACACAAAGAACACCCTTAACTTTTTCTTTTCCTTTAAACTCTTGATTCCCCGCATTGAACCACATAACATCTTAACAAAGGAATCTGAACATTTCTTTTACTAATCAGACTTTAATAGAAAAGATACATGAATACACATTCATGATGTCTCTCACATCTTATGCACATAAAACTTGCTAATTAACATACATATCAAAAGGGGAACAATATTACACATCGTAATTACAACTCTCTCTCTCTTATCTCTTACTGAGGACCTAGAGTGACAAGCACCGACTGACTCAACTAATCTTGTACTTAACTCTTGTAGCAGATCTACACTGATGCTCTAACCATCTTCAAGTCCACGCGGTTAACCCTAAAATGTTTGAGTAGAGGGGTGAGCCTACTCGCTCAGTGAATGAGTCCTTCAAAGAAACAGTCTAAGGCACTAATGTGATTACAGATATAACTTTGAATAAACGTTATGAAATTTAACAACAATAAATACTACACTGAGCAGTTCTAAAACAATATAATTGAAATAACAAAGAATGTAAATATTGCATCCAAAGAATAACTACTAGAAGACTATGCTCTAGTCTTCCTTAACTTTTTCATTCATAAGGAACTCTATGAACCTATATGATCATATTTTAACTTATGCCCCAAACATATGCAACACACTCTACATATGAAGATCTGTAGCGAACTACAATACCACCGTACAAGACTTAGCGACACACCCGGGAAATGCTAAGTCTGACTTCTCGTCCTGGTCTGCACAGGACTCTCAGGCTCTCAAGGGCCTCAGGCACTCAAGGGCCTCACATCACTCTCAGGCTCTTAAGGGCCTCACTGCAGTCTCAAGCACTCAAGGGCCTTGCTGCACTAACTCTGAGTGCTCTAGACTCCTCCCGCAACCTGTAGTGCACAGTCGGAGGGTCTGGGTTACCACCGTGACACACGCACGGATTATTGTTGAATAACCCCTATTTTACTCCAGTGCCACCGTGACACACGCACGGATTATTGTTGAACACTGGTCACCGACCATCTAGACTCAGGGCTAGATCGGTCGTTTCACCCCAAAGGTACAGACCGCGCAATGGGGTTCTACGGTGTTGGGGCACCTAAGTTTATTAACTGATTAACATATAAATACTTAAACAGGAATATCACATTTCATACTTATTTCACATTCTGAACATCACTTGAAAACACATATACATCATTTGTCATCTTTAAACATGACTCAGTAACATCCCTTTCTAGGGCATGTCATATCTCATCACCTGCAATTTATGAGATATGTATTGAAAATAAGAAGCCCTGCAGTATGTAGATATCAACTCAGGAAGAACAAGCATATAAAGTTAAATGCACTAGAAACATACAATTCAACAGTTAAGTATCACCACATTTCATATCGAGACCTTTCATGTCACCATAACATGATTCATTGAACACCATAACATGATTCTCGAACTCACATATATGTATGAAACCATGGAAATTGGAATAAATTTAGGTTTCCATGCTATTCACTGAGATATCATGCACCAAGGATAAAATTCAAATAAGGTAATCAATGAGGTACATCCTAACCACTTATAAGTTTACTAGTCCTTTTCAATAAGGTTGAAACTCTAGAGATATCTCAATTAGGTTAAACCCTAATTACATCATATGGTATAAATCTGAAAAAGCATTCTTTCTAGGATGTGTTGTATACGTTTCTGATGTGAATCTACCATCAAGGAGTCATTCAAACAGAGAAGGAATCCATATCATATCAAATTGCAACAACTTAAATCATACGGACATGTCAGGGTTTAGAATCACATACTAAGTATTTAGGGATTTGGATGCTACAATCAAATTTCGTGCATTATACTGTTTAAAGGAAGAACCCACTCACCCTAAGGTGTGAAAACACCTTAAAACTGCAGCTCAACTTAGGGGATCTCGAACTCACATCAAATCCCTAGCAAATCTCCCAATTCTTCTTCCATTCAACTAGGAAACCTTGAAAATGAGGGATTATGAAGAAAGGGTGAGAAAAGAGGGAATTTCGACATCATCTTGGATCAAATCAGAGCATGGAAGGAATCTTGACATGAGAGAGAAGATTCACCATAAAAGTCTATGCAAGGAATCCGAACTTACTTGATTTCACCATTCCTGGAACCGCAAAACCCTAATTCAGCAATTCCCCCACTTTCTTCTCTCAAACCCTAACTCTCCCTCTCTCTCTAGGAGCTCGTTTCTCTGGAATGAATGATGAAGAATGAAGCTGTGTGTGTGTGTGGTCGATCATATAAGCCAATTTGAGCTACTTGGGTCAATTGCATATTGACCCAACACTCAACTTTAATTATATTGGCTGAATATTCAGTTATACAAAGTTATTGTAATTCGTTTATTTCAGAGATCAAACCTTCTCCAAAAATTATGGGAATTTAGCAAGTTGTTTATAATTGATCGGTAAAGCTTCAGTTAAAGTTTGAGATCATTTGGAGTTACCACTAAATAATTAAAAATAGAACAGTGCACTGCTATATTGCAGTCTGCAGCAGATTCGGTCGAGTTTGCCCTGCACAGAACTCGACCGAAACCCTCACTGTAGATATCAAAAGTCATCCAAAAATTATGCCAATTTAACAGAGTGTCTAAAACTGTGTTTTGCAAGCACAGTTAAAATTTGAGGTTAATTGCATATACCAATAAAAAGATAAAATTCAATTACCACACTGCTATATAAATCTGGAAATATGATCGGTCGAATTTGAAACCCGACCGATAAACAGGTCAGAACATTCTTCAAAAATTCTGATATTTACCAATGTTATTCAACTTTTATATAGCCAAATCATATCCAAATTTGAAGTAAATCAGAGTTACACATAAAATACTAAAAATCATTTAGTGAGACATTCTACTTATCAAATTCTGTATTCATATGTCATTAAAACCCTATTTTGGGCCGATTAGGGTTTATGCTTCTCAAACCCTAATTCTCAAGACAAAAGAACATTTAGACTTCTTATCATAGTTAAAACATCCTAATTGTGTTATCGTCATTAATTAGATTTCAAGAGTGATCAGTCCAATTAATCATGTAATCATCTTGGTAACCCTAGTTTACCAATTAAGCTCAGATGGGGTCATAACAACTCTCCCCCCCTTAGAATGTTTCGTCCTTGAAACATAAACCTACAAGAAAGATACATTCAAGGTTATTATAAGCTTCTAAAGCCTTCCATGTCATTATATTCTTGTATTTCATACCTGAATGTAGTTTTCAACATTAGATCTTTTAATTCTTTACTACATCACAACATATTTCAAATAGTTCTCAATGATATCAAGCAAATTCTTTATGCCGCAGTCAAACATAGAATGTAAAGATAAACCACCACGCTTTCACTACGCAACTCTGATACTCTGATACAACTATCTCAACTTATGCGGCTCAGAAAGTTCTATTGTTCTGTATCACCTTTAAGTGACAAAAGCGAGTTCACCATGCTATTTTAAACTTTAATAAAGTGCTATCCAAATAACAAAACAGTCTTGAATTAAAAGACTAGATTCAACAATCAATTGCACAATACTACTCTTGGCATCCCCATTGGGTCATGGATGCATGAGGTGAAGTATTACCACCTCATTCCATACTATCCTGTTTCGATCCTGGGACCTGTGGGTTATGGGCCCACACACAATTCAAAGTGTAACCATCGTATTATATCATTTTAGGGTTTCAACAACAGTAATAAAGTAATCCACAATTGTATCAGTCATTCAAGCATTAATCATACTCAATTACCATCACTTAGTTATATTAGAGCTAGGTATAACAAGCTACACCTCATTAGGGTTACTTGTCCAGACAATCTGATTATCATCCCTTTCTATTAATATGAGTGAATAAGTATGACTACCTTGTTCAGGGTATCCCTCCATGTCTTCCGTCATCATCCAAACTGTATCACCATATTACAAATACGCAATACTAGGATGCATATCTGGTATAAATTACTACAACTATCATACACCTTTAATTTAACATATAGCTTGCACACATACACTGAAATCATATGTAGAACCAACTTTCATACCCTAATATGCCTTCAACAAATCATACATGTAAAGACAAATACACATATTACACAAAGCTAGTATTTTCCCATATCTCTCTACTCATTCATTACTTCTTTACTTTTTGCTACCTATCCTTTTCATATGATTATATACAATAAACATCATTAACATTGAAGCATTTAAGATAGGAATAGATTATTCATCATTCTTGCTATCACCCAAGAATTTATTTCTTATCGCACTTCATCATATTGTATGTCACTATTACATTCACTAGATGACCCCACCAAGGTAGTTATGCACCATATATGATTCATTTTCTCTTATCATTTCATTCCCACCTTGCTCTCATTAAGGAATATATGAAAGAGAGGATGATTTTAAGACTTGGAATACTTGTATTCAACATTCCCTTAATACATTCTCATATGTAGATTTACTTAGTTATCAACAGAGATATTTGATTAAATAGCACTTGCTTGAATCTCACAACCTCTTTATTTATAACTTTTCCATCATATTTCAAACCCTTTCTTACGTTTCATAGTCCTCTTACCATATACTACTCTTTAACCTGTCATCTTTAATTCTAATTTTTTTCTCTTATGACCATGATGCTTATTCATATGTATGGTCATGTATACCATGTTGCACATATTTCCTCCTTTATCTTTATACTATTGTGAAGTTAACGTTCTAAATTAATAGCCCATCTATTAGTTTTTCCTCTTGTTGAATACATTACATATTCTTCATTTTTAAATCAAGTGGATCATGCATGGGTCAAACATAGTTTCTCTTTCAATCAAGTTTTTCTCTCCTGAATATAGTCTACCTTTGTATGACTTATTCATTCGTTAAACTACACCTATGTTCTTTGCTTAGAAACTAGTTTGTTGTTCTAGTCTTATGAATTACATATTCATACGATTCTCTTTACTTTTACTCTTTTGAAGACTCTTTACTTCTATGGACCTATTGAATGCTCAACCCTATTCTCTACTTAGCCTTTGCTTTAAAGTTCATAAAAGTATTATACTCTATTATATGATTCATTCTTCATGATTGATTCTTGCTATCTTGAACCATACATACATTTCACGTATCGTTTCTATATTTCATATGTATAACTCACATAACATTAATCAATAAACTGATTATGAACTTCATATCATGTTCTTTTATTCCCAATTAAGGGTTTCACCTTTGAGACCCCAGAGTTGAACCTCAGATATCAGTTTCAACTAATTCTTAGTTGTTCTGATCTTGCCCATATGTTTCAACATCTTATTGTATGTACATTCTTACTCTGATGTGAGTCTAATTATTCAAATTCTATTCTTATTATACTATTGATAGGATTCATTAGATCCTAGTAACGCATCCTGCCAACCGGACCAGGCCAAACCTGAAGTCCTAAAGCCAAGAACTACAAAGGATTACATTCTTCCTGAACTGCCACTCACAGCTCAGAAACTCGACCGATTGGTCAGAAACTCGGCCGATCTGCTTGAAACTCGACCGATCAACTTACTGTTTGATTTCCTGAAAAAGAAACTTGGCCGAATTACATACAACTCAGCCTATCAGTTTGCTGTTCGATTGCCTATTAAGGAAACTCGGCCGAATCACATACAACTCGGCCGAATCGCGTACAGACTGAAAACCTAAACAGACCTGCTGATGTCAATTTCACTCGAATCAGCGGGCAAAACCATAGAAACAAAAGCTCATTCAAAGGTCAATTCTAGTCTACTTGTTACAAAGAATGAAATCAATAAATGCTACAATTGCATAGTGTACAATAGATATTAAAGACCCATATTTCAAAGTATTGAATATTTCAATTCAAACATATAAGAGCATTTCTATACATTTCCAACAAAAACAACATTATTAAATGTAAGTTCTATCTCCTTTTACATTTATGCTCTTAATTCTTGTTTCTTTTCTCGTTTTCTAACCCTAACATTTCTAGGGTTCCTCTCTAGCCCATTCTTCCACTGTATACCTGGCCAGAGTATACGTGAAAGAATAGACAGAGTAGCTTGTACTGGTTGATCCAAGTACTCAGATATCGGGCCAGGATATCCAAATACTGAAACCCCAAAGCTAACATCAAAACATCTCCTATCTGCCACACTTAGGACTCTAACTTACTAACTTAATGGTCGTTGACAACTCACCCTAAGCTCTGATACCAAGCTGTTACACCCCGATCTCACAATTTCCTCAAATCATGAGATTAGGGCATAAGATAGGATTTATATGTAACACAAAGAACACCCTTAACTTTTTCTTTTCCTTTAAGCTCTTGATTCCCCGCATTGAACCACATAACATCTTAACAAAGGAATCTGAACATTTCTTTTACTAATCAGACTTTAATAGAAAAGATACATGTATAAACATTCATGATGTCTCTCACATCTTATGCACATAAAACTTGCTAATTAACATACATATCAAAAGGGGAACAATATTACACATCGTAATTACAACTCTCACTCTCTTATCTCCTACTGAGGACCTAGAGTGACAAGGACCGACTGACTCAACTAATCTTGTACTTAACTCTTGTAGCAGATCTATACTGATGCTCTGACCATCTTCAAGTCCACGCGGTTAACCCTAAAATGTTTGAGTAGAGGGGTGAGCCTACTCGCTCAGTGAATGAGTCCTTCAAAGAAATAGTCTAAGGCACTAATGTGATTACAGATATAACTTTGAATAAACGTTATGAAATTTAACAACAATGAATACTACACTGAGCAGTTCTAAAACAATATAATTGAAATAACAAAGAATGTAAATATTGCATCCAAAGAATAACTACTAGAAGACTATGCTCTGGTCTTCCTTAACTTTTTCATTCATAAGGAACTCTGTGAACCTATATGATCATATTTTAACTTATGCCCCAAACATATGCAGTGCACTCTACATATGAATATCTGTAGCGAACTACAATCCCACCGTACAAGACTTAGCGACACACCTGGGAAATGCTAAGTCTGACTTCTCGTCCTGGTCTGCACAGGACTCTCAGGCTCTCAAGGGCCTCAGGCACTCAAGGGCCTCACAGCACTCTCAGGCTCTCAAGGGCCTCACTGCAGTCTCAGGCACTCAAGGGCCTCCCTGCACTAACTCTAAGTGCTCTAGACTCCTCCCGCAACCTATAGTGCACAGTCGGAGGGTCTGGGTTACCACCGTGACACACGCATGGATTATTGTTGAATAACCCCTATTTTACTCCAGTGCCACCGTGACACACGCATGGATTATTGTTGAACACTGGTCACCGACCATCTAGACTCAGGGCTAGATCGGTCGTTTCACCCCAAAGGTACAGACCGCGCAATGGGGTTCTACGGTGTTGGGGCACCTAAGTTTATTAATTGATTAACATATAAACACTTAAACAGGAATATCACATTTCATACTTATTTCACATTCTGAACATCACTTGAAAACACATATACATCATTTGTCATCTTTAAACATGACTCAGTAACATCCCTTTCTAGGGCATGTCATATCTCATCACCTGCAATTTATGAGATATGTATTGAAAATAAGAAGCCCTACAGTATGTAGATATCAACTCAGGAAGAACAAGCATATAAAGTTAAATGCACTAGAAACATACAATTCAACAGTTAAGTATCACCACATTTCATATCGAGACCTTTCATGTCACCATAACATGATTCATTGAACACCCTATCCTTAGGGTTTCATTTGCCTCATTCACCTTTTCATTTACCTCATTCACTTGTCACATGGCTCTCATAAGGATTTCATAGGATATAAGCATTCACTAAATAAAGATTGTTTTCAACAAATCATATACAATCAATATATGTATGAAACCATGGAAATTGGACTAAATTTAGGTTTCCCTGCTATTCACTGAGATATCATGCACCAAGGATAAAATTCAAATAAGGTAATCAATGAGGTACATCCTAACCACTTATAAGTTTACTAGTCCTTTTCAATAAGGTTGAAACTCTAGAGATATCTCAATTAGGTTAAACCCTAATTACATCATATGGTATAAATCTGAAAAAGCATTCTTTCTAGGATGTGTTGTATACGTTTCTGATGTGAATCTACCATCAAGGAGTCATTCAAACAGAGAAGGAATCCATATCATATCAAATTGCAACAACTTAAATCATACAGACATGTCAGGGTTTAGAATCACATACTAAGCATTTAGGGATTTGGATGCTATAATCAAATTTCATGCATTATACTGTTTAAAGGAAGAACCCACTCACCCTAAGGTGTGAAAACACCTTAAAACTGCAGCTCAACTTAGGGGATCTCGAACTCACATCAAATCCCTAGCAAATCTCCCAATTCTTCTTCCATTCAACTAGGAAACCTTGAAAATGAGGAATTATGAAGAAAGGGTGAGAAAAGAGGGAATTTCGACATCATCTTGGATCAAATCAGAGCATGGACGGAATCTTGACATGAGAGAGAAGATTCACCATAAAAGTCTATGTAAGGAATCCGAACTTACTTGATTTCACCATTCCTGGAACCGCAAAACCCTAATTCAGTAATTCCCCCACTTTCTTCTCTCAAACCCTAACTCTCCCTCTCTCTCTAGGAGCTCGTTTCTCTGGAATGAATGACAAAGAATGAGAGCTGTGTGTGTGTGTGGTCGATCATATAAGCCAATTTGAGCTGCTTGGGTCAATTGCATATTGACCCAACACTCAACTTTAATTATATTGGCTGAATATTCAGTTATACAAAGTTATTGTAATTCGTTTATTTCAGAGATAAACCTTCTCAAAAAATTATGGGAATTTAGCATGTTGTTTATAATTTATCGATAAAGCTTCAGTTAAAATTTGAGATCATTTGGAGTTACCAATAAATAATTAAAAATAGAACAGTGCACTGCTATATTGCAGTCTGCAGCAGATTCGGTCGAGTTTGCCCTGCACAGAACTCGACCGACACCCTCACTGTAGAGATCAAAAGTCATCCAAAAATTATGCCAATTTAACAGAGTGTCTAAAACTATGTTTAGAAAGCACAGTTAAAATTTGAGGTCAATTGGATATATCAATAAAAAGATAAAATTCAATTACCACACTGCTATATAAATCTGGAAATATGATCGGTCGAATTTGAAACATGACCGATAAACAGGTCATAACATTCTTCAAAAATTCTGATATTTACCAATGTTATTCAAATTGTATATATCCAAATCATATCCAAATTTGAAGTAAATCAGAGTTACACATAAAATACTAAAAATCATTTAGTGAGACATTCTACTTATCAAATTCTGTATTCATATGTCATTAAAACCCTATTTTGGGCCGATTAGGGTTTATGCTTCTCAAACCCTAATTCTCAAGACAAAAGAACATTTAGACTTCTTATCATAGTTAAAACATCCTAATTGTGTTATCGTCATTAATTAGATTTCAAGAGTGATCAGTCCAATTAATCATGTAATCATCTTGGTAACCCTAGTTTACCAATTAAGCTCAGATGGGGTCGTAACAACTCTCCCCCCCTTAGAATGTTTCGTCCTCGAAACATAAACCTACAAGAAAGATACATTCAAGGTTATTCTAAGCTTCTAAAGCCTTCCATGTCATTATATTCTTGTATTTCATACCTGAATGTAGTTTTCAACATTAGATCTTTTAATTCTTTACTACATCACAACATATTTCAAATAGTTCTCAATGATATCAAGCAAATTATTTATGCCGCAGTCAAACATAGAATGCAAAGATAAACCACCACGCTTTCACTGCGCAACTCTGATACTCTGATACAACTATCTCAACTTATGCGGCTCAGAAAGTTCTATTGTTCTGTATCACCTTTAAGTGACAAAAGCGAGTTCACCATGCTATTTTAAACTTTAATAAAGTGCTATCCAAAAAACAAAATAGTCTTGAATTAAAAGACTAGATTCAACAATCAATTACACAATACTACTCTTGGCATCCCCATTGGGTCATGGATGCATGAGGTGAAGTATTACCACCTCATTCCATACTATCCTGTTTCGATCCTGGGACCTGTGGGTTATGGGCCCACACACAATTCAAAGTGTAACCATCGTATTATATCATTTTAGGGTTTCAACAACAGTAATAAAGTAATCCACAATTGTATCAGTCATTCAAGCATTAATCATACTCAATTACCATCACTTAGTTATATTAGAGCTAGGTATAACAAGCTACACCTCATTAGGGTTACTTGTCCAGACAATCTGATTATCATCCCTTTCTATTAATATGAGTGAATAAGTATGACTACCTTGTTCAGGGTATCCCTCCATGTCTTCCGTCATCATCCAAACTGTATCACCATATTACAAATACGCAATACTCGGATGCATATCTGGTATAAATTACTACAACTATCATACACCTTTAATTTAACATATAGCTTGCACACATACACTGAAATCATATGTAGAACCAACTTTCATACCCTAATATGCCTTCAACAAATCATACATGTAAAGACAAATACACATATTACACAAAGCTAGTATTTTCCCATATCTCTCTACTCATTCATTACTTCTTTACTTTTTGCTACCTATCCTTTTCATATGATTATATACAATAAACATCATTAACATTGAAGCATTTAAGATAGGAATAGATTATTCATCATTCTTGCTATCACCCAAGAATTTATTTCTTATCGCACTTCATCATACTGTATGTCACTATTACATTCACTAGATGACCCCACCAAGGTAGTTATGCACCATATATGATTCATTTTCTCTTATCATTTCATTCCCACCTTGCTCTCATTAAGGAATATATGAAAGAAAGGATGATTTTAAGACTTGGAATACTTGTATTCAACATTCCCTTAATACATTCTCATATGTAGATTTACTTAGTTATCAACAGAGATATTTGATTAATTAGCACTTTCTTGAATCTCACAACCTCTTTATTTATAACTTTTCCATCATATTTCAAACCCTTTCTTACGTTTCATAGTCCTCTTACCATATACTACTCTTTAACCTGTCATCTTTAATTTAATTTTTTTTCTCTTATGACCATGTTGCTTATTCATATGTATGGTCATGTATACCATGTTGCACATATTTCCTCCTTTATCTTTATACTATTGCGAAGTTAACGTTCTAAATTAATAGCCCTTCTATTAGTTTTTCCTCATGTTGAATACATTACATATTCTTCATTTTTAAATCAAGTGGATCATGCATGGGTCAAACATAGTTTCTCTTTCAATCAAGTTTTTCTCTCCTGAATACAGTCTACCTTTGTATGACTTATTCATTCGTTAAACTACACCTATGTTCTTTGCTTAGAAACTAGTTTGTTGTTCTAGTCTTATGAATTACATATTCATACGATTCTCTTTACTTTTACTCTTTTGAAGACTCTTTACTTCAATGGACCTATTGAATGCTCAACCCTATTCTCTACTTAGCCTTTGCTTTAGAGTTCATAAAAGTATTATACTCTATTATATGATTCATTCTTCATGATTGATTCTTTCTATCTTGAACCATACATACATTTCACGTATCTTTTCTATATTTCATATGTATAACTCACATAACATTAATCAATAAACTGATTATGAACTTCATATCATGTTCTATTATTCCCAATTAAGGGTTTCACCTTTGAGACCCCAGAGTTGAACCTCAGATATCAGTTTCAACTAATTCTTAGTTGTTCTGATCTTGCCCATATGTTTCAACATCTTACTGTATGTACATTCTTACTCTGATGTGGGTCTAATTATTCAAATTCTATTCTTATTATACTATTGATAGGATTCATTAGATCCTAGTAACGCATCCTGCCAACCGGACCAGGCCAAACCTGAAGTCCTAAAGCCAAGAACTACAAAGGATTACATTCTTCCTGAACTGCCACTCACAGCTCAGAAACTCGGCCGATTGGTCAGAAACTCAGCCGATCTGCTTGAAACTCGACCGATCAACTTACTGTTTGATTTCCTGAAAAAGAAACTCGGCCGAATTACATACAACTCGGCCGATCAGTTTGCTGTTCGATTGCCTATTAAGGAAACTCGGCTGAATCACATACAACTCGGCCGAATCGCGTACAGACTGAAAACCTAAACAGACCTGCTGATGTCAATTTCACTCGAATCAGCGGGAAAAACCATAGAAACAAAAGCTCATTCAAAGGTCAATTCTAGTCTACTTGTTACAAAGAATGAAATCAATAAATGCTACAATTGCATAGTGTACAACAGATATTAAAGACCCATATTTCAAAGTATTGAATATTTCAATTCAAACATATAAGAGCATTTCTATACATTTCCAACAAAAACAACATTATGAAATGTAAGTTCTATCTCCTTTTACATTTATGCTCTTAATTCTTGTTTCTTTTCTCATTTTCTAACCCTAACATTTCTAGGGTTCCTCTCTAGCCCATTCTTCCACTGTATACCTAGCCAGAGTATACGTGAAAGAATAGACAGAGTAGCTTGTACTGGTTGATCCAAGTACTCAGATATCGGGGCATGATATCAAAATACTCAAATCCCCAAAGCTAACATCAAAACATCTCCTATCTGCCACACTTAGGACTCTAAGTTACTAACTTAATGGTCGTTGACAACTCACCCTAAGCTCTGATACCAAGCTGTTACACCCCGATCTCACAATTTCCTCAAATCATGAGATTAGGGCATAAGATAGGATTTATATGTAACACAAAGAACACCCTTAACTTTTTCTTTTCCTTTAAACTCTTGATTCCCCGCATTGAACCACATAACATCTTAACAAAGGAATCTGAACATTTCTTTTACTAATCAGACTTTAATAGAAAAGATACATGTATAAACATTCATGATGTCTCTCACATCTTATGCACATAAAACTTGCTAATTAACATACATATCAAAAGGGGAACAATATTACAC
The DNA here is from genome assembly GCA_963693085.1 of Alisma plantago-aquatica. NCBI lineage: Eukaryota > Viridiplantae > Streptophyta > Magnoliopsida > Alismatales > Alismataceae > Alisma > Alisma plantago-aquatica. Next base: position 387,218,244 of record OY856411.1, on the reverse strand, counting down.
ATCGTAATTACAACTCTCTATCTCTTATCTCCTACTGAGGACCTAGAGTGACAAGGACCGACTGACTCAACTAATCTTGTACTTAACTCTTGTAGCATATCTACACTGATGCTCTGACCATCTTCAAGTCCACGCGGTTAACCCTAAAATGTTTGAGTAGAGGGGTGAGCCTACTCGCTCAGTGAATGAGTCCTTCAAAGAAACAGTCTAAGGCACTAATGTGATTACATATATAACTTTGAATAAACGTTATGAAATTTAACAACAATAAATACTATACTGAGCAGTTCTAAAACAATATAATTGAAATAACAAAGAATGTAAATATTGCATCCAAAGAATAACTACTAGAAGACTATGCTCTAGTCTTCCTTAAATTTTTCATTCATAAGGAACTCTATGAACCTATATGATCATATTTTAACTTATGCCCCAAATATATGCAGCGCACTCTACATATGAAGATCTGTAGAGAACTACAATCCCACCGTACAAGACTTAGCGACACACCCGGGAAATGCTAAGTCTGACTTCTCGTCCTGGTCTGCACAGGACTCTCAGGCTCTCAAGGGCCTCAGGCACTCAAGGGCCTCACAGCACTCTCAGGCTCTCAAGGGCCTCACTGCAGTCTCAGGCACTCAAGGGCCTCACTGCACTAACTCTGAGTGCTCTAGACTCCTCCCGCAACCTGTAGTGCACAGTCGGAGGGTCTGGGTTACCACCGTGACACACGCACGGATTATTGTTAAATAACCCCTATTTTACTCCAGTGCCACCGTGACACACGCACGGATTATTGTTGAACACTGGTCACCACCATCTAGACTCAGGGCTAGATCGGTCGTTTCACCCCAAAGGTACAGACCGCGCAATGGGGTTCTACGGTGTTGGGGCACCTAAGTTTATTAACTGATTAACATATAAACACTTAAACAGGAATATCACATTTCATACTTATTTCACATTCTGAACATCACTTGAAAACACATATACATCATTTGTCATCTTTAAACATGACTCAGTAACATCCCTTTCTAGGGCATGTCATATCTCATCACCTGCAATTTACGAGATATGTATTGAAAATAAGAAGCCATGTAGTATGTAGATATCAACTCAGGAAGAACAAGCATATAAAGTTAAATACACTAGAAACATACAATTCAACAGTTAAGTATCACCACATTTCATATCGAGACCTTTCATGTCACCATAACATGATTCATTGAACACCCTATCCTTAGGGTTTCATTTGCCTCATTCACCTTTTCATTTACCTCATTCACTTGTCACATGACTCTCATAAGGATTTCATAGGATATAAGCATTCACTAAATAAAGATTGTTTTCAACAAATCATATACAATCGATATATGTATGAAACCATGGAAATTGGACTAAATTTAGGTTTCCATGCTATTCACTGAGATATCATGCACCAAGGATAAAATTCAAATAAGGTAATCCATGAGGTACATCCTAGCCACTTATAAGTTTACTAGTCCTTTTCAATAAGGTTGAAACTCTAGAGATATCTCAATTAGGTTAAACCCTAATTACATCATATGGTATAAATCTAAAAAAGAATTCTTTCTAGGATGTGTTGTATACATTTCTGATGTGAATCTACCATCAAGGAGTCATTCAAACAGAGAAGGAATCCATATCATATCAAATTGCAACAACTTAAATCATATAGACATGTCAGGGTTTAGAATCACATACTAAGCATTTAGGGATTTGGATGCTATAATCAAATTTCGTGCATTATACTGTTTAAAGGAAGAACCCACTCACCCTAAGGTGTGAAAACACCTTAAAACTGCAGCTCAACTCAGGGGATCTCGAACTCACATCAAATCCCTAGCAAATCTCCCAATTCTTCTTCCATTCAACTAGGAAACCTTGAAAATGAGGGATTATGAAGAAAGGGTGAGAAAAGAGGGAATTTCGACATCATCTTGGATCAAATCAGAGAATGGACGGAATCTTGACATGAGAGAGAAGATTCACCATAAAAGTCTATGTAAGGAATCCGAACTTACTTGATTTCACCATTCCTGGAACCGCAAAACCCTAATTCAGCAATTCCCCCACTTTCTTCTCTCAAACCCTAACTCTCCCTCTCTCTCTAGGAGCTCATTTCTCTGGAATGAATGACGAAGAATGAGAGCTGTGTGTGTGTGTGGTCGATCATATAAGTCAATTTGAGCTGCTTGGGTCAATTGCATATTGACCCAATACTCAACTTTAATTATATTGGCTGAATATTCAGTTATACAAAGTTACTGTAATTCGTTTATTTCAGAGATCAAACCTTATCCAAAAATTATGGGAATTTAGAACGTTGTGTATAATTTATCTATAAAGCTTCAGTTAAAATTTGAGATCATTTGGAGTTACCAATAAATAATTAAAAATAGAACAGTGCACTGCTATATTGCAGTCTGCACCAGATTCGGTCGAGTTTGCCCTGCACAGAACTCGACCGACACCCTCACTGTAGAGATCAAAAGTCATCCAAAAATTATGCCAATTTAACAGAGTGTCTAAAACTGTGTTTTTCAAGCAGAGTTAAAATTTGAGGTCAATTGGATATACCAATAAAAAGATAAAATTCAATTACCACACTGCTATATAAATATGGAAATATGATCGGTCGAATTTGAAACTAGACCGATAAACAGGTCAGAACATTCATCAAAAATTCTGATATTTATCAATGTTATTCAAATTTTATATATCCAAATCATATCCAAATTTGAAGTAAATCAGAGTTACACATAAAATACTAAAAATCATATAGTGAGACATTCTACTTATCAAATTCTGTATTCATATGTCATTAAAACCCTATTTTGGGCCGATTAGGGTTTATGCTTCTCAAACCCTAATTCTCAAGACAAAAGAACATTTAGACTTCTTATCATAGTTAAAACATTCTAATTGTGTTATCGTCATTAATTAGATTTCAAGAGTGATCAGTCCAATTAATCATGTAATCATCTTGGTAACCCTAGTTTACCAATTAAGCTCAGATGGGGTCGTAACAACTCTCCCCCCTTAGAATGTTTCGTCCTCGAAACATAAACCTACAAGAAAGATACATTCAAGGTTATTCTAAGCTTCTAAAGCCTTCGATGTCATTATATTCTTGTATTTCATACCTGAATGTAGTTTTCAACATTAGATCTTTTAATTCTTTACTACATCACAACATATTTCAAATAGTTCTCAATGATATCCAGCAAATTCTTTATGTCACAGTCAAACATAGAATGCAAAGATAAACCACCACGCTTTCACTGCGCAACTCTGATACTCTGATACAACTATCTCAACTTATGCGGCTCAAAAAGTTCTATTATTCTGTATCACCTTTAAGTGACAAAAGCGAGTTCACCATGCTATTTTAAACTTTAATCAAGTGCTATCCAAATAACAAAACAGTCTTGAATTAAAAGACTAGATTCAACAATCAATTGCACAATACTACTTTTGGCATCCCCATTGGGTCATGGATGCATGAGGTGAAGTATTACCACCTCATTTCATACTATCCTGTTTTGATCCTGGGACCTGTGGGTTATGGGCCCACACACAATTCAAAGTGTAACCATCGTATTATATCATTTTAGGGTTTCAACAACAGTATTAAAGTAATCCACAATTGTATCAGTCATTCAAGCATTAATCATACTACATAACCATCACTCAGTTATATTAGAGCTAGGTATAACAAGCTACACCTCATTAGGGTTACTTGTCCAGACAATCTGATTATCATCCCTTTCTATTAATATGAGTGAATAAGTATGACTACCTTGTTCAGGGTATCCCTCCATGTCTTCCGTCATCATCCAAACTGTATCACCATATTACAAATACGCAATACTAGGATGCATATCTGGTATAAATTACTACAACTATCATACACCTTTAATTTAACATATAGCTTGCACACATACACTGAAATCATATGTAGAACCAACTTTCATACCCTAATATGCCTTCAACAAATCATACATGTAAAGACAAATACACATATTACACAAAGCTAGTATTTTCCCATATCTCTCTACTCATTCATTACTTCTTTACTTTTTGCTACCTATCCTTTTCATATGATTATATACAATAAACATCATTAACATTGAAGCATTTAAGATAGGAATAGATTATTCATCATTCTTGCTATCACCCAAGAATTTATTTCTTATCGCACTTCATCATACTGTATGTCACTATTACATTCACTAGATGACCCCACCAAGGTAGTTATGCACCATATATGATTCATTTTCTCTTATCATTTCATTCCCACCTTGCTCTCATTAAGGAATATATGAAAGAGAGGATGATTTTAAGACTTGGAATACTTGTATTCAACATTCCCTTAATACATTCTCATATGTAGATTTACTTAGTTATCAACAGAGATATTTGATTAATTAGCACTTGCTTGAATCTCACAACCTCTTTATTTATAACTTTTCCATCATATTTCAAACCCTTTCTTACGTTTCATAGTCCTCTTACCATATACTACTCTTTAACCTGTCATCTTTAATTCTAATTTTTTTCTCTTATGACCATGTTGTTTATTCATATGTATGGTCATGTATACCATGTTGCACATATTTCCTCCTTTATCTTTATACTATTGCGAAGTTAACGTTCTAAATTAATAGCCCTTCTATTAGTTTTTCCTCATGTTGAATACATTACATATTCTTCATTTTTAAATCAAGTGGATCATGCATGGGTCAAACATAGTTTCTCTTTCAATCAAGTTTTTCTCTCCTGAATACAGTCTACCTTTGTATGACTTATTCATTCGTTAAACTACACCTATGTTCTTTGCTTAGAAACTAGTTTGTTGTTCTAGTCTTACGAATTACATATTCATACGATTCTCTTTACTTTTACTCTTTTGAAGACTCTTTACTTCTATGGACCTATTGAATGCTCAACCCTATTCTCTACTTAGCCTTTTCTTTAGAGTTCATAAAAGTATTATACTCTATTATATGATTCATTCTTCATGATTGATTCTTGCTATCTAGAACCATACATACATTTCACGTATCTTTTCTATATTTCATATGTATAACTCACATAACATTAATCAATAAACTGATTGTGAACTTCATATCATGTTCTATTATTCCCAATTAAGGGTTTCACCTTTGAGACCCTAGAGTTGAACCTCAGATATCAGTTTCAAATAATTCTTAGTTGTTCTGATCTTGCCCATATGTTTCAACATCTTACTGTATGTACATTCTTACTCTGATGTGGGTCTAATTATTCAAATTCTATTCTTATTATACTATTGATAGGATTCATTAGATCCTAGTAACGCATCCTGCCAACCGGACCAGGCCAAACCTGAAGTCCTAAAGCCAAGAACTACAAAGGATTACATTCTTCCTGAACTGCCACTCACAGCTCAGAAACTCGGCCGATCCGCTTGAAACTCGACCGATCAACTTACTGTTTGATTTCCTGAAAAAGAAACTCGGCCGAATTACATACAACTCGGCCGATCAGTTTGCTGTTCGATTGCCTATTAACGAAACTCAGCCGAATCACGTACAACTCGGCCGAATCGCGTACAGACTGAAAACCGAAACAGACCTGCTGATGTCAATTTCACTCGAATCAGCGGGCAAAACCATAGAAACAAAAGCTCATTCAAAGGTCAATTCTAGTCTACTTGTTACAAAGAATGAAATCAATAAATGCTACAATTGCATAGTGTACAACAGATATTAAAGACCCATATTTCAAAGTATTGAATATTTCAATTCAAACATATAAGAGCATTTCTATACATTTCCAACAAAAACAACATTATGAAATGTAAGTTCTATCTCCTTTTACATTTATGCTCTTAATTCTTGTTTCTTTTCTCGTTTTCTAACCCTAACATTTCTAGGGTTCCTCTCTAGCCCATTCTTCCACTGTATACCTGGCCAGAGTATACGTGAAAGAATAGACAGAGTAGCTTGTACTGGTTGATCCAAGTACGCAGATATCGGGCCAGGATATCCAAATACTCAAATCCCCAAAGCTAACATCAAAACATCTCCTATCTGCCACACTTAGGACTCTAACTTACTAACTTAATGGTCGTTGGCAACTCACCCTAAGCTCTGATACCAAGCTGTTACACCCCGATCTCACAATTTCATCAAATCATGAGATTAGGGCATAAGATAGGATTTATATGTAACACAAAGAACACCCTTAACTTTTTCTTTTCCTTTAAACTCTTGATTCCCCGCATTGAACCACATAACTTCTTAACAAAGGAATCTCAACATTTTTTTTACTAATCAGACTTTAATAGAAAAAATACATGTATAAACATTCATGATGTCTCTCACATGTTATGCACATAAAACTTGCTAATTAACATACATATCAAAAGGGGAACAATATTACACATCGTAATTACAACTCTCTCTCTCTTATCTCCTACTGAGGACCTAGAGTGACAAGGACCGACTGACTCAACTAATCTTGTACTTAACTCTTGTAGCATATCTACACTGATGCTCTGACCATCTTCAAGTCCACGCGGTTAACCCTAAAATGTTTGAGTAGAGGGGTGAGCCTACTCGCTCAGTGAATGAGTCCTTCAAAGAAACAGTCTAAGGCACTAATGTGATTACAGATATAACTTTGAATAAACTTTATGAAATTTAACAACAATAAATACTACACTGAGCAGTTCTAAAACAATATAATTGAAATAACAAAGAATGTAAATATTGCATCCAAAGAATAACTACTAGAAGACTATGCTCTAGTCTTCTTTAACTTTTTCATTCATAAGGAACTCTGTGAACCTATATGATCATATTTTAACTTATGCCCCAAACATATGCAGCGCACTCTACATATGAAGATCTGTAGTGAACTACAATCCCACCGTACAAGACTTAGCGACACACCTGGGAAATGCTAAGTCTGACTTCTCGTCCTGGTCTGCACAGGACTCTCAGGCTCTCAAGGGCCTCAGGCACTCAAGGGCCTCACAACACTCTCAGGCTCTCAAGGGCCTCACTGCAGTCTCAGGCACTCAAGGGCCTCGCTGCACTAACTCTGAGTGCTCTAGACTCCTCCCGCAACCTGTAGTGCACAGTCGGAGGGTCTGGGTTACCACCGTGACACATGCACGGATTATTGTTGAATAACCCCTATTTTACTCCAGTGCCACCGTGACACACACACGGATTATTGTTGAACACTGGTCACCGACCATCTAGACTCAGGGCTAGATCGGTCGTTTCACCCCAAAGGTACAGACCGCGCAATGGGGTTCTACGGTGTTGGGGCACCTAAGTTTATTAACTGATTAACATATAAACACTTAAATAGGAATATCACATTTCATACTTATTTCACATTCTGAACATCACTTGAAAACACATATACATCATTTGTCATCTTTAAACATGACTCAGTAACATCCCTTTCTAGGGCATGTCATATCTCATCACCTACAATTTATGAGATATGTATTGAAAATAAGAAGCCCTACAGTATGTAGATATCAACTCAGGAAGAACAAGCATATAAAGTTAAATGCACTAGAAACATACAATTCAACAGTTAAGTATCACCACATTTCATATCGAGACCTTTCATGTCACCATAACATGATTCATTGAACACCCTATCCTTAGGGTTTCATTTGCCTCATTCACCTTTTCATTTACCTCATTCACTTGTCACATGGCTCTCATAAGGATTTCATAGGATATAAGCATTCACTAAATAAAGATTGTTTTCAACAAATCATATACAATCGATATATGTATGAAACCATGGAAATTGGACTAAATTTAGGTTTCCATGCTATTCACTGAGATATCATGCACCAAGGATAAAATTCAAATAAGGTAATCCATGAGGTACATCCTAACCACTTATAAGTTTACTAGTCCTTTTCAATAAGGTTGAAACTCTAGAGATATCTCAACTAGGTTAAACCCTAATTACATCATATGGTATAAATCTGAAAAAGAATTCTTTATAGGATGTGTTGTATACGTTTCTGATGTGAATCTACCATCAAGGAGTCATTCAAACAGAGAAGGAATCCATATCATATCAAATTGCAACAACTTAAATCATACGGACATGTCAGGGTTTAGAATCACATACTAAGCATTTAGGGATTTGGATGCTATAATCAAATTTCATGCATTATACTGTTTAAAGGAAGAACCCACTCACCCTAAGGTGTGAAAACACCTTAAAACTGCAGCTCAACTCAGGGGATCTCGAACTCACATCAAATCCCTAGCAAATCTCCCAATTCTTCTTCCATTCAACTAGGAAACCTTGAAAATGAGGGATTATGAAGAAAGGGTGAGAAAAGAGGGAATTTCGACATCATCTTGGATCAAATCAGAGCATGGACGGAATCTTGACATGAGAGAGAAGATTCACCATAAAAGTCTATGCAAGGAATCCGAACTTACTTGATTTCACCATTCGTGGAACTGCAAAACCCTAATTCAGCAATTCCCCCACTTTCTTCTCTCAAACCCTAACTCTCCCTCTCTCTCTAAGAGCTCATTTCTCTGGAATGAATGACGAAGAATGAGAGATGTGTGTGTGTGTGGTCGATCATATAAGTCAATTTGAGCTGCTTGGGTCAATTGCATATTGACCCAACACTCAACTTTAATTATATTGGCTGAATATTCAGTTATACAAAGTTACTGTAATTCGTTTATTTCAGAGATCAAACCTTCTCCAAAAATTATGGGAATTTAGCACGTCGTTTATAATTGCTTTATAAAGATTCAGTTAAAATTTGAGATCATTTTGAGTTACCAATAAATAACTAAAAATAGAACAGTGCACTACTATATTGCAGTCTGCAGTAGATTCGGTCGAGTTTGCCCTGCACAGAACTCGACCGACACCCTCACTGTAGAGATCAAAAGTCATCCAAAAATTATACCAATTTAACAGAGTGTCTAAAACTATGTTTTTAAAGCACAGTTAAAATTTTAGGTCAATTGGAAATACCAATAAAAATATAAAATTCAATTACCACACTGCTATATAAATCTGGAAATATGATCGGTCGAATTTGAAACTCGACCGATAAACAGGTCAGAACATTCTTCAAAAATTCTGATATTTACCAATTTTATTCAAATTTTATATATCCAAATCATATCCAAATTTTAAGTAAATCAAATTTACACATAAAATACTAAAAATCATTTAGTGAGACATTCTACTTATCAAATTCTGTATTCATATGTCATTAAAACCCTATTTTGGGCCGATTAGGGTTTATGCTTCTCAAACCCTAATTCTCAAGACAAAAGAACATTTAGACTTCTTATCATAGTTAAAACATCCTAATTGTGTTATCGTCATTAATTAGATTTCAAGAGTGATCAGTCTAATTAATCATGTAATCATCTTGGTAACCCTAGTTTACCAATTCAGCTCAGATGGGGTCGTAACAGGCTGCCTGACGATCAGAGACCAGAGACTGCTAGACAAGGTCCTAAGATCGCGGGCAGATGAAGAAGACGTCGTCTGGAGCGACGACTACTTCTCCGTACGATGGGGAACACTCCGCAACATGTTCCGCTCGCCGACCGTCGTCGGAAAAAGACTGTTTAGGGTCCTCGAAAATGCAATATTAGAAAATATCGATAGCATGACAGGTCGGAAGAAAATATACATCGCCACCCCAACCTTGGAAAGAAGGATAATAAAGGGAGAACAAGACTCCACTGCGGTGACCAACATGCTGCGACACATTGACGAGCATAGCCCTAACCTTGTGTTGGCACCGTACAAGCACCGCGACTTTTGGTTCCTCTGCATAGAAGACTTAAAGAACCACGACGTCCGGTTGCTGAACTGCAATCACAACGAGGTGCCGCACTCCGGAATTGCTTTCAGCCACCCGGAGGACCAAAAGCTGAGGCTTCTACCGCTGCGTCTTCTACGAGCTATCAAACAAGGAGCCAAACGTCACGGCGGCGTTTGGAACTTCTATTCTATTCACAACTTCCCCGTCCAGGCTGAAGAGGGAAGCGGAAATAGCGCCTTAGTCGTCTTAAGTGCCATTGAGGTGCTCAGTACTTTTAGCAACTTGAGGGCCCTTAGAGGAACATGTTTCTATCACCGTAGGGGCACATACAGCATGCTACTGATCAAAGACGGGTGCTATTTTCGAGACGCAGGGGTACCTGATAAACTGCTGGACGATGACCAAGAGGATGAATCTTCACAATCCAGCAGCTCCACAGAGAAAGAGGCGGAACTAGAAACTGACACCCACGGTGCAGGCAAGCAGTTGGAGACCCTGCGGAAAGTGCATGGGATGGAAGACACAGCTTCGCCTAGAGGTACAGAAGGGCTGATCAAAAACTTTGATTGCTTCTCGTGCGCTACGCTCACACAGGAGCAGGTAGATGAAATCCTTCTGAAGTTAGCAGATGCTACCCCGGGAGATGTCATTTACAAGGCAGACGATGTGGTAGTCCCAGTAGATGATCTGCGGGATGTGGTTAAAGAAGGAGGATGCATGGCGGTATCTGTATTTACCGCTTGCATCCAAATATTACAGCTAAAGTTCGAACACGCATACATAGCCCATCCTATGTTGTTCAACGATGTCTGCCTAGCCGATGAAACAGGAGCAAAGAAGCTTTTTCTGGAAGAGTTGGAAAGCGGGGTCCCTAGCCAAATTTTTCTGCCAATTCTGCATTATAACCATTGGACGCTCCTGACGGTGTACACTCGGCAACGAGGAGGAATCTTTTACAATAGCTCAGACAGCAATAAGAACCATCCAGTGCCGTATACATCAGAACCATTGTCATCTGTCGAATGCTTAACTCAAAAATACTACGATGAGGTGGCAAAGATGATACAACCATTCCTGGACACACAAGCAAGCAAATGGCATGAACTCCAGTTCTGCCACCGCAGCCCGCAACAGGTTCCCCTATCTAACGACTATGACATCTTTGTCCTGGAATGGATAGCAAACAAACCAGCACCTGACCAACTCCAACACATCGATTATCACAGCAAGAGAGGAGAGTATGTGTGGGAGCTTCTATCTGACGCAGGCGCGCTCATCGTCTAACCCTCATTGGATCAACATTACCCTACCTTATCTACTTCACAACTCTGGGACAAAGTGTGGAGTAAGTTGGGGGGGTACCATGTACCAGTGAGGGAGGTAAAAAATTTTGAAAATTCGTTTTTCATTTGTTCTTTGTGTACATATATATGTTCATACCAAAGTCTTGAAAATTCTTTTTGTTTATATATCATCTCATAATAGTAAAAACTTGATGCAACTGCTTGCAAAGTTAGTTTTCTTTGTTCTTAATGTGATACAAGTTCTGTTATATCTTTTTGATAATGCTGCCTCAAACAAACAGAAGATTACATTTTTCCTTGCCAAAAATTTCGAAAAATATAATAATCTCACAAACAACTAAGAGACGAGTATGGAGAAAGAAAAAGCTGCCCAACCAGCAAGAAATCTCTTTGTTTTACCTTACCCAACGAAAATCCCAAAAAGAGAGAGAAGCCTTATGAGTGTGAATAAAAGCATGAGAGTTGTGCCCAATAATATATATATATATATATATATATATATATATATATACTCGCTTGTTTTCCAAAAGTACCCATCTTTAGGCATGGTAGATCCGGGCAGTGGTACGTAGGATGTGAAATCACTGCTCTAAAGCCAACTGGCTTGGACTGCAGGGACCACTTGCCCGTTAACGGACCCTTACCTGGATGGACTGATGGAAAACAAGATGAAAAACCCAAAAAGCCTTAGCCTACCCTTTACACAACTTTCTGCCCCGAAAATGAAGCTGTTTGGTGTGGAAGCTAACTTCAGAATCATACACTAAAGTCTCGCTGAAGCTGTAGAGAAAAATTCCTAAAATAATAAGGTAGGAAACGCAAGATCTTTTGTTCGTAATGAGACAGCATTATCTCTAAAGGCATTACTATACTTGCTTTACCTCTTGGCTTGAAAGCTATACCAAACAAGAAGAAGCATCACAAAATAAAGTTTAAATATTGATTGAGGACAATCAAAATGCTAAGTTTGGGGGAATTGATAACACCAATTTTTGTGATATTTTAGACTATTTTTCTGTTATCAAAACTGCCATTTTTAGCTATTTTCCTCTCTTTTATTAGCATTTTCGCAATAATTGGCCAAGCAATGCTCTTAATCTAATACTTCCATCTTTTGCAGAATTTTCCTCCCGTTTTGGCCCAATAAGGTCATCCCGGCCCACAAGCAATAAGTCCAAACTTGCATCAGCCTTCCAATGGCCCGATACAACACAAGCACTGCCCGACAGGGTGGCGGCGTGACGCAACGACGCGCGACACGGGGATACCGCACAAGAAGAAGCTGACGGACGACACGCCCTTTACCCGACAGGGAGCCCAAGCTCGCCCGACAACCATGGCCTGTCGCCCGACACGGACCACCCACCGGCAGGCACCACCCGTCACGTGAGCGATAGCCGAGATCCCCGTGCCAGGCGATATGTGTATCGGCCGTCCACCAAACTCACGAATACGGAGGACACATGGCGCGTCGAGCACCATAACTTCTCCCAACCGCTGCCTATAAATAGCAGCTACAGGAAGCCGAAAAGACAGTTCGGATACGCCAGAATTCGGACAGTTGGGAGCTTTGAGTGATCTTCGGAGGAAACTGCGAGAGCAGGAGTATCGTTCCCCAGTGCTCGTGTCGGGCGACACTAGGTGAGCTCTTCCTCGTCCCGAGAGGGGGGGGGATAGTTCACTTAGAACCGTCCCGGGCGACACTACGGGCCGATATCGGCCAACGATGACGAGCGACACAAGTGCCTGACAGTAGGACGCGTCGCTCCATGCCCGACACGATATCGAACTCGTTACGCTTCGCCCGTCATGTGTGCCGCCCGAGAGGGTGTATCACCCGACTTGAGCGTATCGACAAGGTCCTTGAATGATACAGTCAGCCGTCGCGGTGTGCCGCTCGAGAGAGTGTGTCGCCCGACACCGCTGTATCGAGCTAGGCCCCTGTCCGGTATCGGGCGGGAGAGCCGCTGTAGTCTGTCGCCCTTCTACATCAAGAAAACGACATCTATCTTTAATTCTGTTATTTAATTCCTTCCTTACGCAATGTATTAAGACCCTTAATGTGTAAGGAAATAGAAAAGCTTAATTACTTGCTACTCTATGCTTGGTGCGATATATTGGATGACTGCTATATTTGATATCTGAACTCTAGCTTGCATGTTTGGATCGCGTTTCGCTAAGCTACCGAATCGTGTTTTCCCGTCGCAACAACTTTGAGAGTCGTGTTACGGCTCTAGTGTTTGGTCCGATTCTGGAGTACGAGAGTGTCTGGAACGGAGTTATTTCCGTAACATTCCACTCTAACTTAAGTCTGACGACCTCGAGAGGGGTGTTGACGCTTGGTTAGAAGTGCCCACTCTGAGAGGAGGGGTGCATGGTGTTACTGTTGCCGCTTGTTTTTCTGTAGTCTTATCCTTCGCATCTTGCCCTAGCTCTAGTATTATCTTTCTGTTTCTGTTGCATGAAAACCCCTAAAAACGGCTAAATGACTAAAACCTTAAATCTATCTTGTAGCTCCAGTTGGAGATAGTTTCCTTTGTTTTATTTGTGACATCTTGCTGTTTCCCTTTTGGGAATCTATATCTCTTTATACCCACCGGAGTGTAGCGTGTCGATTCTGGGTTCTCAACATTACCCCCCTTGTCCCTGTGTTCGACCCCGTATATCTACTTCGACCCCATAAACAAAGTTGCGGGGGCCTAGAAGGATTCGTGTTTATAAATGAAAAAGCTCGACTACCTCAAATCTGCCTCCACTTTTGGACGCGCGATTTAGGCCGGTCAAGGGTCCGACACCTTCCGTTGTGAAGAGTTGATGGCTGATGTTAATGGGGTATCAATGGGTGTATCAGAGACAAAGTAGGTGATCAAACAAGTCCTTGGATGATATTATATAGGTAACATGTATATGTTTCTTTGGGGTGAGGGATCATGGTGGTAGAAGATGTTAGTTGTGTGGTCATAGTGGAGGCAGAGAATAGGGAAAGGAGAAGAGAAGGGAAAATTGTGAGAAACAATCTACATAGTTCCAATTTAAATAAGGTCATGGATAGAGAAAGAAGGTGAGAGCTATTATAGCACCAAGAATAAGAATCAAAGGTTTTTTACTGACCGATTTCTTTTTGTGAACGTAAAATTTAGTATAATAATTTTTTTAGAAAAAATCAACCCAACTAAAGTAGTGGTATTCCCTTATATACTAGTATTTTTATATTTTGTTTTATATTTTATTTGAGGAAATACATATTATCTAAACAAAGTAAATTTGATATTCACTCTAACTATGATGTGTATAATATAAAGTTAACGTATCTTTGTTATTTTGAAACTATTTAGTAAGTCATTTAATTTACTTGTGTCCTTTTAGCATTATCATGATAATTTATTTTATAATTTATCTATGGTAGCTTAGAATTATCCAATTGACATGAAATATCATAAATAAACTAACTAATACATGAAAAATTCAAATTTAGTATTAGTTCTTGTTTTTAGTTTGTTTACTTAAATATTTAAGATATGCAGATTTTTTGGTATTATTTAAATAAACATTGTCATAACGTATATTGTGTTAATATATTTGGTTTTTATGATTCTTTGGAAAATATCTACTCATGAGGGAAGTATATCATTTTTATATTTTTTTTAAAATAGCTCAATATCATTCGAAGTAAGCCATATGACATCTACAAGATAGACATCTCAGAACAAATAACCAAGCAGCAACTCTTATTGCAGAAAGACATATCACAAGGCTCAGATTGGGATGTGAAAGGTACACTTCTGCTCCGTCCACCTCTTGTAGTGGTTGTCTCAAACAACTATCTGGGATGGAATTCGTCAATCTACAAGAGCCTATGAGTACATCGGGATAGGAGTTTGCATAGCCGTTGGAAGAGATTACCATCATGAAGACAACAAATGGTCACCTGAAAAAGAGCTTGACCACCAAGAACCAACACAAACACAGCACCCCACAAACTGGACAAGAGACACAACTACCGACTAAGAAAAAAAAGGAAAAATAAGCACAGGACAAATGTCGAGCACTAGGAGTGCACCAACCAGGAGACCCGAGAAGGAGGTCAAACCCCAACTGTGCATATACAAAGGAAGGATGGCTCATGCGGGTACAACGATGGGGGGTAGAGGGTGCCAGGAACCCCACCACCACTCCCGACTACCACTATGAGAATGGACCGGAAGACACTCAC
The DNA here is from genome assembly GCA_963693085.1 of Alisma plantago-aquatica. Classification (NCBI taxonomy): domain Eukaryota; kingdom Viridiplantae; phylum Streptophyta; class Magnoliopsida; order Alismatales; family Alismataceae; genus Alisma; species Alisma plantago-aquatica. Next base: position 387,202,865 of record OY856411.1, on the reverse strand, counting down.
GAAGCATAAAACCCAACTTCCTCCTCCTCTACCTAAAGCACTAAGGGGCTCCCGCTCCCTGTCCGCCCACGAAGGAACTCGAGGCACGACAACACAGGACACCAACAACCTAGACAGGTAAAGATCGAAAGAAAAACAACACAAAAGCAAACGCAAAGAACAACCCCCCAAACCTACAACTACAACCAAATCGAACAGACCCACAAACAGAAAGCAAGAAGGGGAAGAAACAACACCCACACCCATAGAGAACAACGTTCTAGAAAACTAGACAAAGCTACCTCCTCACACCGAAGAACGATGCCGACGCCAGGAAATGAAACCACGCTCTGGGACACCTCCTCTCACCCAAGAGACCACGAACCAGATCTGGATATGGGACGTCATCCAGTAAGGAGAAGGGAAGGTGTGAAGGCGAGGAAGTGGCGACCAACTAGATCCGAGGACAGAGACCAGCAGGAGCAAGGTTGAAGACGGAAGCCCAAGGGGAGTGAGGTAGCCGCACGCTGGCCGCCGGCCTCCTCCCCCGAGCTTGAAGGGAGAGGAAGCCTTAGCCGCACGCAGACACTCCTAGCACTTTTAAATACATAGTGTCATTCCAATTTTTCATTAAGTAGGTGCAACATGATTTTCTTTTATGAAAAATATATCTATGTAATTACCATAAAGATAATTTCTAATTTTAATTTCCAATGTCCACAAAACTTGCGTATCATGAATTTGATTTTAATAATAACTTATAAGACAAAGATATGAAGATATTCATGGTATCTATAACATAGCATTTTTGTTAAATTTGTCTGAAATCAAGATAATGATTATGAGATTACTAGATTGATGATTTTCTAGTTTTGAAAAAGTAAGGAGGAAAGTGGTAACTTTTTTAGAAAAGTGTACAAACAATACTGTTGTATATTGTTTTAATTGGTATTCATTCATTTATTAGATGTATTTTATGTTGTGACATATTTTCAATGGAATGTAAACTTCATAATGGGAATCAACTTCCGTAACATTAGGATAGGGAGGATAATTTTACCTACATGCCATTTATATATAAGAGAGAGGGAGATACCAAATTAGATTTTTTTAATTAATATATTGTATTAAATGGGATAATGTCATTAAATTCCATATATAATCACCATATTTAGAAATGAAACTTTTATTGGAATTCTTTAATGATGAACAATTCCACACATTTACTCCAAATAATGCACTAGTTTCCGTAAAGCCATTGTTAATCAAAGACAAGACAAAATGTCCCATTAATATTTAACTAGAAGTTTATGCATGTTTTAACATTAATTCATATATGTGTATATCATAATAAATATTGATGCATGCCTTGAAAGTATTATTGGATTTGTTTATTGAATCATGACATAATTGTATAAATATATTTTATTAAGTAGAAAATAAGTTTACATATTTTGTTACATGTTACTCCAAATCATAATAATTTTTATATTTCTTTTCATTCAAATGTATACTTAAACTTTTATTAAAATTCTTCTAAGAAATAATGACTTAAGTTTCCTAACAAAGTTAATTTTCTCATAAAAAAAAATCAACTTCTATGACCAATAAAAAGGAGAAAAATACTTTTATCACTAGATTTCACTTTTGAAGTCATTTATTGTATCATTTAATATGTTGGAGTTCATCTTATATTTTCCTTCCTTAATAAAATTAAGGCATCTAGAATTGTTAAAATAATGTAAAGCTTGGAAATCAAGCTAATGAGACCCAAAGAATACAAATTTCCCATTACATTTCACTTTTGGGATTTTCTTTTATGAGTTATGTCACCATTTGTATACTTGTCTCACTACCATTATATTTATCAAAGTATTATATATTTATTATAAACATTTATTGAACTGAATGTTATTATGTTCACATTCTTACCAAACGAAATATCTTCTATTTTTGTACGAAATTCCACATTTAACACAATTAGTATATCAATTCTATATTTATTTAAATAATTGAACATTATTAGTATTTATGGTCATGAAATTACTCCAAAAAATATTATTCATTTTTATTTATACATTATGTTAGTAAAGAAATTATATATAACATGTTTCATGATTTTATTTACGTGTTGGCACATAATTAAGTCATTTTGTAAATATTTTTAATTTTTACTCTTGTTTGGTCAAATTTAAGAAAATAATCTTACTGGATTTCTAATCATGGAATAGGGTGAGATTCTAAGTTTCAATTTGTCACAACACTCTACCTCTTAAAGGCTTTCATCCTTGAAATCACATCATCCATATATTATCATCTAATTACTCTCCATCACTTTAAAAGTTTAATCTAATAAGATAGTTATTATAAATATCATGGTTACTTATACATCTTTTAATCATGTACACTTTTTATGTTGTTTATGCATCCAGCTGACATGCCATATACACCTAGACTGAATTTAGGTCCTTGTGGTTCTATCCTAGAAACTCTAAGGTTCAAATATCAAAACTAAAGATTCACGTAATACAACTTTCCACATATTAGAAGGGTAAGGAGGTTAGGTCCACTAAACTTTTTTTTGTACATGCCAAATCTTCCTTGGGTAAACATACTAAGGGAGAAAAGATTGAAATAGTTGGATTAATCGACCACTAATGGCTGTGATATCATACTTTAAGGAGTGGGACCCGATAGGGGATCCACTACCTACTAAATAAAATAAAAAGGAAACACCCCATATATCAAACACCACTATAAATTTTTCACAAAAGGGGTGATAACCAATTTATTCAAAATGTATGTATCATGATACCAAATGTAGCAGCGACATACAAAATATCTAACTATTACAAAACTTGATATTGTCACCATACTCCACCACACACAGTGATACATATGAAAACTAACTATAGTAAAGGATCAATAGAGGGTTATCTAAACTATATCAAGTCTATCTCCAAAAGGTTCATCTACACTTGATGATGTCCTAGTACAATTGGGCTAGCTTCTTCTTGACCTACACCTAGGGTTGGAATCTTACCCCTACAAGAGGAGAAAAGTACATGAATCAGCATAAATGATGGTATGAGCATACTAAATCGGGATTGAGCAATACAAAGAATAAAGGATGTCAGATAAACAAAGATTCCCAAAGAAAAGGAAATGACTACCCGAGCGAGTATCAAAAGAATATGAATATCACAATGAAGTAGACAAACAATAAAATATATATTGCCTTTTCAAAACTATCACAATAATTATATTACAAAGCACAAAAAGTTCAATGGTGTAGAATAAAATGACTTGTATACACTAAAAAGTAGGGTAGGAACACATATATTCTATACCATGGGTAAGAGGAATAAAATCCCAGTGCCAAATAAAATATAGTAGTTGTAGGAGGACTAAAACCTCATTGCATTGATAGGAGGACTAAAACCTTGATGTGCAATAAATAACATATTGTAGGAGGACTAAAACCTCATTGCAATGGCGGGGGGACTAGAGCCTTAGTGCCCAAAATAAATATGGTGTCACTACTCCTAGGTATGACTAGTCAATCACACATGCTAACAGAGCAGGAAAGATAAAGAATAGTCAAGCACAAATAAGGGATCAGATTATCCAAGTAATATCAATGGGGTCAGAGGACCCATAAATAAGTATTCAAACATTTCCACAATTAAGATATTTCATAGGGTCACAAAAGTCCACAACTTAAAAATTGGAGTCTCGTCTCACAATAAGGAACAACATGGTTTGAATTTCACAAATAGAGTCTCATCAAGAAGAAAATTATAATTTTAAAGTCCAACATAGATCAAGAGTTCAGTGTTATTAATATTAGACCCAAATAGATCATAAAGTCAAGAATTAGAATATTTATTACCAAAATACTTTCACGAGGCTCAAGTGAGAGAGTAAAGAATATTTTTTTCTCAACATGAATCATGGGGATGCAACATACATTAAGTGAGGAAATAAGTTTATTGCTCAATAAGGATAATAGGGGATGAAAGCATATCTCAAGAAGTCTACATATGTCCAAAGTCAAAACATTGTTGCATCTCAGTCCGCAAGAAGCCTATGATGTGATCAGGAAACATGATATAGGAAAAGCATCGAGGGCCTCCATCGAATCTTGTTGTGATGACTTTGTGGGGTGAGAGGGTTTGAGACTCGTTGTTGTGAAGAGTTGATTGCTAATGTTAACTGGGTATCAATGGGTGTATCAAAGACAAAGTATGTGATCAAACAAGTCCTTGGATGATATTATATAGGTTAACATGTATGGGTTTCTTTGGGGAGAGACAACATTATGGTAGGAAATATTGTTGCATGGTCACTGTGGAGGAGCGTAATAGGGAAGGGAGAAGAGAATAGAAAATTGTGAGTAATCTCTTGCATAGCACCGACTTAAAATAGGGTCACAAATAGAGAAAGAAGGTAAGAGCTTTCATAGAACAAGAATAAGAGTCAAAGCTTGTTTTCTTACTGGTAAATTGCGGACATAAAGTTTAGTGTACTAAGAAATCTTTAGGAAAAACTGACCCAACTAAAGTGGCAATATTACCTTGTACACTAGTAATTTTATCCTTTGTTTTATATTTTATTTAAGGAAACAAACTTTAACTAAACAAAGAAATTTTGACATGTAGTATGATTATGATGTGCATAATGCAAATTTAATGTATCTTTCTTATTTTGAAACTATTTAATAAGTCATTTATTTTATTTATGTCATTTTAGCGTTATCATGATAATTTATTTATAATTTGATATATGACAACTTAGAATCATCCAATTGACGTGAAATTTAATAAATAAACCAAATAATACATGACAAACCCAAATTTAACATTAGTTCTTGTTTTTAGGTTGTTTACTCAAATATTTAAGATATGTAGACGTTTTTGGTATTATTTAATTAAACATTATCATAATGTTTGTTGTGTTAATATATTTGGTTTTTATGATCCTTTGGAAAATATCTACTCATGAGGGAAATATTTCCTTTTTATTTATTTAAATACATATTATCATGCTAATTTTCCATTAAGTAGGTGTAACACAGTTTCCTTTTAAGAAAAATACATCTATGTAATTTATGTAAAGATAGATTGTAATTTTAATTTCCAATATCTCCAAAACTAGCATATCACGAATTGGATTATAACAATAATTTATAATACAAATATATGAAGATATTCATGGTATCTATAATATAGCATTTTTTTAAAATTTGTGTTATTAAAGATAATGATGGTGAGATTACCAGATTGATGATTTTCCACTTTTGAGAAATTAAGTAGGAAAGCGGTAAGTTTTTTTAGAAAAGTGTACAAACAATATTGTTATAATTTTTCAATTGGTATTCATTCATTTATTAGATGTGTTTTATGTTGTGACATATTCTCATTGGAATGTAAACTTCATAATGGGAGTCAACTTCCTTTACAGTAGGCTAGGGAGGATAATTCTACCTACATGCCATTTATATATAAGAGAGGGATACCAAATTAGTTTTTTTGTGAAATTAATATATTATATTATATGGAATAATTTTATTAAATTCCATATACAATCACCATATTTATAAATAAAATTTTATTGGAATTCTTTTATGGTGAATAATTCCACACATTTACTGCAAATGATGCACTAGTTTTTGTAAAGCCATTTGTTAGTCAAAGGCAAAACAAATTGTCTAGTTAATATTTAATTAGAAGTTTATGCATTTTTAACATTAATTCATATATATGTATATCATAATATATTTTACTACATACCTTGTAATTTTTATTTGGTTTGTTTACTGAATCATGATATAATTGTATAAATAACTTTTATAAAGTAGAAACTAAGTTTACATATTTAGTTACATGTTAATCCAAATCACAACAATTTTTATATTACTTTTCACTCAAATGTCTACTTAAAATTTTGTTATAATTCTTTTAAGAAATAACGTCTTAAGTTTTCCAACAAAGGTTAATTTTCTCATCAATAAAAATCAACTTCTATGGCCAATAAAAAGGAGAAATTTACTTTTTCACTAGATTCCACTTTTGAAGTCATTTATTGTATATTTAATATACTAGAGTTCAATTTACATTTTTCTTCGTTAATAAAATTAAGACATCTAGAATTGTTCAAAGAATGTAAGACTTGGAAATCAAGCTAATTGGGACCCCAAGAACACGAATTTTCCACTACATTTCACTTTTGGTACTTTTTATGAGTTATGGCACCATTTGGATATTTGTCTTATTACCATTATATTTACCAAAAAATTATATGTTTATTATCAAAAATCATTGAATTAAATGTTATTATCTTCACATTGTTGACAAAAGAGCTATCTCATATTTTGTACACAAAATTTCACATTTAACATATTAAGTCTATTATTTCCATATTTATTTAAATTATAGAACATCATTAATATTTCCGAACATGAAATTACCAATTGTTATTTCAAAGCATATCATTCGTTTTTATTTATCCATTATGTTAGTAAAGAAAATATATATGAAATGTATCATGATTTTATTTACATGTTGAGACATAATTAATTCATTATGTAGATGTGTTTTGATTTTTACCCTTGTTTGGTCAAATCTAAGAAACCAATCTTACTAAATTCTAATCATGGAATAGGGTAAGATTCTAATTTTTTGTTCTTTACATCATAGGTTGTATGTATATATTTAGATGAGAAAATATGATGATGCTACGATGGATACATTGACACATACAAATTTTTCAATCTCAAAAATCAAGATGGATGTTATTCTAGAATTTGTATGGTCTGATTGAGGGACAAAAGACAAGGAGTGTGTCTGATGTAGATTGTAAGATACAAAATAAGAAGTATGTGGGAATAGTGTAAAAGTGGCTTGATATTATTGTGTTCCATCATGTGTTGGAGGATACCAATGCTAAATATCTCTATGTAAAGCTCAAAAAAATTATCTGAGAAGAAGACTGCTACAAATAAAGCTTTCTTGATTAGGAAGTTGGTGAACTTGAAGTAATTGGGTTGTACAAGTTATAAAGTCTTATAAATCGTTTGATGTCCATGAAGATGATTCTAGGCATTACTTCTTCTGGCATCATTACCTGACAATTGGGAGAAGTTCTTTGTGACAATTAGAAATTCTATAAAGGAAGGAAATTGGACACTTGATCAAGTGAAGAGAAGTATACTAAATGAAGAGACTCAATGACGAGCCTAAAAAAATAGTGGGTTAGAGGTGCTCTTCACTAAGAGCAGGAGGACTGACATAGCATGAGACCATGGTATAACTCAAATCTGCGGAGGTCCTAAGACCACAGGAAGTCCCACGGTCGATCCAAGTCTAAAAGTAAAGGGTGATTCCATTGCGGCAAGCTGGGTTATTTCAAAAAGGATTGCAAGTTGGGTCATTTTAAAAAAGATTGCAAGGTTTGGAAAAAGAAACATGGCTTTGAAGATAAAGACAAGAAGGGCGATGATAAGAATACTACAATAGCAATTTTAGATGACATGAACGATGATGACTATGTGGTTTTAACAATCCATGCATAGGATTTGCATGTTGATGAGGATGTTTCTGAAAGAGTGGTGGATATTGCAACTTCTTATCATTCTTCACCAAGTATTGAGTTTTTCACTTTATACTGGAAGGAGAATTTTAGGAAGGTGAATATGGGTAATTCCAACTTCTCTAGAACTATTGGGATTGGAGACATTTATGTTCACACAAGTGTCAGTTGCATGCTCACTCTCAAAGATGTTTGTCATGTTCCATATTTGTGGTCGAGTTCAATATCTAGTTCTTTCTTTGACAGAGAAGGATGTCATCTGGATTTTGATGGTAGAAAATATAAAATCTCATAGGGGTATTTGGTTATTATACAAGGTAAATTGTGTCTCACATTGTATAATACCTAGCTAAATTGCTTGAAGGTGGCGGTGTACATGCAGTTGAGGATCACCAGGAAGATCTATGAGGACTAAGACACACAAGTGAGAAGTCCATGCATCTTCTATCAAAGAAGAGATTGATTCTTGGTCCTTGTGGCAAGGATACCAATCTGAGCTCATGTGATTCATGTCAAATAGGAAATCATTCATGCCTTTCTTTCAAGACCAGATTAAATGTGAAATAAAATGTTCTACAATGGTTCAATCAGATGTTTGAGGTCCATTTGAGGTGGCTTCACTAGGTAGAAATAGATATTTTGTCACATTCATTGATATGTGTATAGGAAGGTGTGGGTCTACTTGATGAATACCAAGGATCAACTATTTTAGTGTTTTCAAAAATTTTATGTAATGGCAGAGCGGGAGACAGAAGAAAAGTTGAAGTGTCTCATCATGGACAATGGAGAGGAGTACACCTACATGGAGTTCCAAGACAACTACACACCGCAACATCTGGCATGAGAGGATAGATCTTGTCACACCAAACATAATGGTGTTATTGATAGGATGATTCATACTACAATGGAGAAATTCAGATGCATGTTGAAGATTGCATAGTTGCTAAAGACATTTCAGGGTGAGGCAGTGAGTACTACTTGCTATTTGATTAATTGATCTTCATAAGCTCCTTTGGGGTTTGAGATACCTAAGAAGGTATGCACATGCAAGGATTCATCCTATACTCATATGGGAAAATTTGTGTGCAAGGCATATCACATGTTCTAAAGGAAAAGTGGCAAAAATTGGATGATAAAGCATTGCTATGTATCTTTCTTAACTATGAAGGCTATAGGTTATGGGATCCCTTAAAAAATACCATGGGAAGACACAAAGATGTCATGTTTTATGAGAGTTAGATGTTATAGATCCTAATAGTGATGAGGTAGAGGTTGTAAGATCATGTGAAAGTTTTTTTGATGATGAGTATGAGGATGCTTTGGCTACTTCACGTGTGCAATTTTCATATGAGAAAAAAGAGTAGCATGATCAGTCTGAGAAGTAGAGTGATAGCACATCGAGTGTTCCTATCCCAGATGTGTAGTTGAATGGCTTGAATTCACATTCAAAGACTTTTGTGAAGGGGGAGCAAGATCATCACTAGGTTGAGTCCTCAGAGCAGTTGAGAAGGTCTAATAGAGTTTGTCATACTTCATCTAGATATCTGGCATCTCAATATATTATACTTACTAATCAAGGGGCTAGAGACTATTCAGGATCTCATAGAAATAGAGCACAGTGGCATCAGGTGATGCAGGAGGGGATGTCTTCTATGCTGAATAATGACACTTATGAGATTGTAGTTCTAAGGCCCGGAGAGTACTAAAGAACAAGTGGTTCTACATGATGAAGAGATGTGATAGCAAGAAGGCTATCAGATACAAAGTCATACTAGTTGTCAAGGGCTTTAGTCAAATACCAGGGGTGGATTTCGATTAGATAAATTCACCTATTGTGACGATGATGCTATTATTTTGGTTCAAGGATTAGTTGCTAGCCAAGATCTAGAGAATGATCAAATGGATGTGAAGACATAGTTTCTTCACGATGACCTGCGTGAGGAGATCTATATGGAGCAAATAGAAGGTTTTTAGATCAAGGAGAAATAGCATTTAGTTTGTAGATTTAAGAAGAGTTTGTATGGTTTAATATAAGCTCCCATGCAATTTTACAAGAAGTTGTATTCCTACATGCAGGGCCATGATTACCAGAACCCAAGGGAAGATTTCCCAATGTCAAGTTCAATATTCTTCTAACCTATGTGGATTTCATAGTGTGACAGAATGTATGTTTGATCAAGAAATTGAAGATTGAGCTTTCTAAAGCCTTTGAGATGAAGGATTTGGAACCAACACAGCAGATTTTGGGGATACAGAACATACATGATAGGAATCAACATAGGTTGTGGTTGTTATAAATAGAGTTATGTTGAATAGATTGTGGAACGTTTCAATGTGAGAAAATTCAAAGATTAAAGTACTTAACTATTAGGCCATTTCAAGCTAAAAAAAGGCATGCCCATGTCATAATGAGCAGAAGAAAGAGATGGCCAAGATTCCTTTTCTTTTATTGTGAGGAGTTTGATGTAAACTATGGTGTGTACTCTTCCTGGTATTTCTCATGCGGTTGGTACTGTGAGAAAGTTTCTCTGAAGCTCTCGAAAAGATCAATGGCAGGAGGTCAAGTGGGTCTTTAGAAATTTACAAGGAACTAACAGTATTGTAAAGAGGCGAGATCACCTGCTTACTAAAATTTAAAGGAAATACAAACATCCACTTTTTCCAAAAAAAAATAAACCATGTGGAAATGTATAATATTCCAAGTAAATAAGCATGATTCAGATACATATAAAATGTCAATAGCAACGGAAAGAAACTAAGTTATTACATTTCTTATGAACTCTTGTTCACTACATGAGTTTCTTTGGAAAAGGAAAAGAATAGAAAGAAACTATAGGATCTAGACACAAGCAACCTAGTCATCCTTGATAGAAAACATGAATCTATAACTCCTAAACTTGGTCCTCTTGGCCTTGTTCAACACCTTGATCTATCTTTGGGTGGTTGGGAAAGCACCCAGCAAGAAGGAAAAGAAAAACAAGGTATGTGTCAAAAAAAATGAACAAGAACAAAGGATAAGATAACTATAAGGAAATAAGGCTAAGTTTTCATCATAAGATGAATATAGTCAAAAGAATGAAGCATAAGTAAATCAATGCTTTCCATACCAAAAATAGTAAAAAGTTGCGTGCATGATTAATATTGACTACCTAAACTATGTAGGCTTGAGGCACCTACCTAACCTCAACCAATAGGTAAGGGAGAGTAACACATTCCAATCACCTACAAATATTCTATATTGGGGAGAGTAACACATTCCCCAGGGCAAATTTACACATGCCCTTACTATGGGTGGTTGTACAAAAGTACCACTACTCTAGTTTAATAGTCTAATAAAATCAACATGCTAAGAAATATGGCAAGTAAAAGCATAAAGTGAATATAGACATGGCAGTGGGGTACAAGACCCAAGAAATAAACATTAAAACTAATTTTGAGGCAATTATAACTAAGGAATTTTCAAAAAGGAAAATTAGGGTTTTATGATAGCCTCATTAGGGAAACTAAGTTAAGTTACAAATATTCCACACTTAGGTATAAGGAAAGCACATACCTTTTCTTAAGTTATCCAATTACCTCTTCTTCACTACTTTGATCTATTCCAAAGATTATATTCCTATTTTCAATATTTAAACATGAATTAGGGTTTACTCATGTATAAGGGCAAGGAAACCCTAACTTTTGGACATTTCAAACAAAACCTCATTTTTGACCCTGAAACTGTCACCATTGTCTTAGTTAGGTTTTTCTAATTAAGAAAACATACGATTTTGCATATTTTGGAATTATGAAGGTTTAGATGTATTTTTGGTGATTTCTTGTTATTTAATTCATTTTCCAAAAATCCTTTTCATGAAAACTATAAATCAATTCTCAAAATCATTTTTATTAGAAAGATGGGATTTTTCTGAGTTCAGAACATATTTTACTTTTAAATTTGGACAAACAGTTAATTAATTACGATCTATTGAAAACCAACCAAACTAAAATTGCCACTTAGGCAAAACAATCGCAAGAGAGGAAGAGAGGGCAGTCGGGCCGGTGACTTAGCCCAATGGGAGACGACCAAGTTGGTGGTCTGCACCCAACAAACCTTAGTCAAAGTCAAAAAAACAACAACGCAAAGGACAGAACTGCCCCCACACCTGGTAAGAGAAGAAAGAAGGGGAAAGGTGGCGGTAAAATCGTCAAAGCACCATGTCTTTTCTTCCCCAAACAACCTATGCCATGGCTGGCAAGCTCCAAGGCTGATTTTGGGCATTTTTGCAAACATGGACCAAACTAGACAAATAGGGTACCAAAAGAAAGCTTAGAAGAAGACAAATTCAAGGGTACATGTGAATTGCTCGAAGGTGAAGAGGAGAGGAAGCACTAGGTGCCGCAAGGTTTGGGACAAAATCTGATTGTTAGGGTCTAACACATGAACAACAATGCAATTGAGAGGAGGAACAGGTTGCAAAAGTATCCAGCAAGCTTCGGGTAGGGGTATTTATAGATGGGGGTAGTTACTTATAGTTTCCCAAGTTGGCCGTAAAGCCTTGGGGAGCAAGAATTTGGATTTCCTTTTTTTTATTATCTTGAACAAATAGTGGCTTAAAAGATTTGTAATAAAAAATAGAAACTATTGGCGAAGAAATCATCGAATTTGGTTGAGAGATGAGGGAGAAAAGCCAGTTTGAAAATCTTAGTTTATGTTTTCCCTTTCTCGATCCTACTCAAGCTAGACGACAACCTTGGGCCATTCGATCCCGTAGACACACGTCCTCGGTCAATCTCAACCATCCGTTTGGGAAAAAATAAGCTAAATGTCTGCGTGACATTTATTTCTAATCCGATTATAAAGTGATGCTTGTATTATTGAATGAATTTCTCTCTCTTTAATTGAGTGCCCAAACAATTTCCAAATTTAACAAAAAATGACACCCTCACTAATTTTGAGGTGTAGAATCCAGATATACAATTAGCTTTGCTTTTTGGGAATATTTAATGGGTTAAATAAATCAAAAGTTATTTTCTCTTTCCTCCTTCATTAATGGTGATAAGATTCTCCAAATTTGATGAAAATTCATCCACAAGTCACTTTAAGTGCCTTGGATGCGATTTTTTCATTAATTTTACATGTTGAGATTATTTGTTCATTTATTTAATATATTGAAGGTTCTACACACTTTCTTTCTCCTGATATTACCCTTTAATCAAATATTCTCCAAATTGAGTGAAAATTCACCCAAAGGTATATTTTAATATGTAGAACACGAATTTGGCATATATTGTTTCTTTTGTAGTCATTAAAGATTTTATTTTGTATTTTAAAGTTATCTCCTATTTTCCCTTTCAATAAATACAATTATAATTACCAATTTTCCAGAAGTTGTAAAAATTATCACCCAAGCAAACTTATACACAAAGGAAATGAATTTAGGTTTAGAATTATCTTCTGAGTTTCACTTTTATAATTTTTAGGCAATTTATCATTATATCCACTTAATGGGAAAATAAATTCATTTATTGTCACATTATCTTCACTTTTAGGATTTTCTTTCTTTTTCCCACACAAATGCCATAGAAACTTCTAGATCAATTTTTATTTTATCCTTATCTCTCTTAAGTGATCATTTTACAAATTAAACCCATTAGCAAACCTTCACTGAGATATTTGTGCTTAACTCCTTACAAAGTAAGATATTGGGAACAAGTGTATACAAACCTTAATTATTTCCACTAATTCAACATCTAGGACATAAAGGAAAGAAAAGATTAGAAAAAGGTTGAAACTAAAATTATACAAGGATTTTAGTTCATTATAGTGCTCCACCCGTTAAAAAGGATTTCATCCCCAAAATCTCATACAAAAAGAAAAGGGTGAGTACGTAACATCTCATCTCTAAGCTCCCAAGTGGTTTCTTCCAAACCATGATACTGCCATAAAACCTTCACCAACTCAATCTCCTTGTTCTTCAACTTCTTAACTCGAGAGTCAAGAATCTTCACAGGTAACTCTTCATATGTCAGATTCTCTTGAATCTTTGGAGTTTCAATTGAGAGTACATGAGAAGGGTCCTTCACATACTTTCTTAGCATAGAGACATGAAACACATTATGGATCCTATGATAGGTAGGATGAAGAGCTAAATAGTATGCACAATCTCCAACCTTATCCAAGATCTCAAATGGTCCAACATAATGGGGACTAAGCTTGCCTTTAACTTTAGACCTTGCAATAGAACATATACGCTTGATCTTCAAAAAGACATAGTCACCTACTAAGAAACTCACATCAGACCTTTTTCTTATCAACATACATCTTCTGTCAATCTTGAGTAGCTTAAATTTGCTTCTTGATCAACTGAACTTTCTCGATCATCATATGCATATAATCAAACTTCACTAGAGCACGTTCCCCCACACCATCCCAATGTAACATAGAATGATAAGGTCTTCCATACAAAGCTTCATAAGGTGGCATACCAATACTAGCTTGGTAGCTATTATTATAAGCAAACTCTTCTAATGGAAAAAACTTATCCCATACACCTCCCCAATCCATAACACAAGAACAAAGAAGATCTTTCAAAATGTGCATTGTTCTTTCGGATTGACCATCAGTTTGAGGATGATAGGTTGTACTGAATCACAAATCATTACCCATCTCTGCCTAAATTTGACTCCACAACTAAGAGGTGATCTTCAGATCATGATCAAATACTATCACTTTAGGAAGTCCATTCAGACGAACAATCCAATCCATGTATAACTGAGCCATCTCATCAACCTTGTAAGTGGACTTGAAAGGCAAAAAGTGGGCAGATTTAGTAAGCCGATCAGTCACAACCCACACAACATCAAAACCCTTCCTGGTTTTAGGGAAACCAATGACAAAGTCCATAGCAATCTTCTCCTATTTACATTCTAGAATCTCAAGCGGGTGCAGAAGACCACCGGGTTGTTGATGCTCAATCTTGACTTGTTGATAAGTCAAACACTTTGTGACAAATAGAGTGATATCCTTCTTCATGTTCTTCCACCAAAAACTTCACTACAGGTCTATGTACATTTTGGTAGTACCAGGGTGTATGGTGTACTTAGACCCATGGGCTTCACTCAAAACCTTCTATCACAAGTTCCCAACTTCATGTACCTACAACCTTTGTTAGAAACGTACAACTCCATCCACTCCAACTAAAAAGTTAGACTATGGTTTCTCAGTTGAGGCTTTCATCTCTTCAAGCTTAGGACTTTCAAGCTGTGCGGCAACAAATTCCGAGATCCGAGAAGGTGTAATGGACAAAATAGCCATGTGAACACACAACTTCTAAACATCTTCAACATCATCAGGTCGTGGTTGCCAATAGGAAACAAACTCCAAGTTCATGGTAGCACATGCAACATTCTTCTTCAGACTCAAAGCATTGACGACTACATTTACTTTACCAAGATGATAAGTGATAGTAAAGTCGTAGTCCTTGAGATACTCCATCCATCTATGCTGCCTCAGGTTCATATCCTTATGTGTCAATAGATACCTCAAACTTTTGTGATATGAGAAAACCTCAAACTTCACTCCATACAGATAGTGTCACCAGATCTTTAAAGGATACACAATAGTTGCAATCTCTAAGTCATGGGTAGGCCAGCTCTCTTCATTAGGTTTCAACTGGCATGAAGCATAGGCGATCACTCGATCCTCTTGCATCAAGACACACCCTAATCCTTTCTTAGAAGCATCAGTGAAAATAATGTAGGATTTTCCTTCAACAGGTAGAGCAAGAACAAGAGAAGACGTCAAACAACTCTTTAGCTTCTGAAAATTGTCCTCACATTCATGTATCCAAACAAACTTGACTTCTTTTCTTGTCAACTTTGTCAGAGGAAGAGACGAATCAGAAAAACTCTAGATAAACCTCTGATAGTAACATACTAAACTGAGGAAACTACAAATCTTATATGGAGTCTTTGGAGCTTTCCACTTGGTCACAACTTCTACCTTTGTAGGATCAACAATAATATGTCTAACAGAAATCACATGACCTAAGAACATCACTTCCTTGATCCAAAACTCACACTTTGAGAATTTAGCATACAATTGATTCTTTCTCGCTGCGTTCCGAATGACCCACATATGCTCATGATGTTGTTCTTCAGATTTGGAGTAGACCAACACATCATCGATGAACACCACCACGATGATCGAGGTAAGGACGAAACATTCAATTCATCAAGTCCATGAAAGTAGCAGGGGCATTAGTCAAACCGAAAGGCATGACCAAGCACTCCTAATGCCCACAATGTGTTCTGAAAGCTGTCTTCGGGACATCCTCATCCTTCATGCACATCTGGTAGTAGCCACTTTACAGATCCATCTTTGAAAACACAGTGGCTGACCTCAGTTGGTAAAATAGATCGTCGATGCGAGGCAAAGGATAGTGGTTCTTTATCGTCACTTGATTAAGCATGCAATAATCCATGCACATATGCAATGAACCATCCTTCTTCTTCATGAACAAGATAGGGGCTCCCCAGGGTTAAACACTAGGGTGAATAAAACCCATGTTGAGAAGCTCCTGAAGCTGCTTCTTAAGCTCGACAAATTTTGTAGGGGCCAAACGATAAGGAGGCTTTGAGATGGGAGAAGTTCCTGGTGTGAGCTCGATGGAGAATTCTACCTCACGGGTTGGGGCAAGCTAGGCAACTCCTCAGGAAAAACATCAGGGAAGTTCTTCACCACATCAATGTGATCGAGAGCAGGAGGTGTAGCATCAAGGACTATAGAGGCTAAGAAAGCTTTACACCCTTGCAAGAAAAGATTTTCGGCTTTGATGGTGGAGATGACAAACTACTGATCCTCTCACTTCCTACCCTTGACACACATTCTCCCCACAACATGATGCAATAAACTAACTTTTGATATCTCACAAAACAAAACATCTTTGTACCTCTTCAACCAATCCATTCCTAGGATGACATCAAAGGCGGTCATGTCAAGCAAGATGAAATCTGAGGGAAACATTATACCATAGATACAGAGGTCCATGGTCAGGATTTTAAGATAAGAAGAGCAAATCCTACCACTAGGGGTTTTAACATCTAAAACATGATCCATATATTCTGATTCTATCTCTAACATGGCAGCAAACTCAGATGATATGAATGTTTTCGTTGAACCAGAATCGAAGAGAGGTTTAACTGGATGCATGTTAAGATGTAAGGTACCTTCAATGACTTCATAATCTCCATCTTCCTCAGCATTAAGGACAAATACCCTTCCATTCCGCCTTTCCATAGGTGGCTGTCGAGCTTACCAATTCTAATTGTTGTTTCTCGAAGGCGTATTATGTCGCTATTGAGGCTGCTGAGCGGGCTACTGTACTAGAGCTGGTCCTTGCCCAAGCTGAGGGAAGTTGGGTTGAATGTGTCCAGCTTGACCGCACTCATGGAAGATGGGTGTAGGTCGATCATCTCTATAGTGTTGACCATTTCCAATAGGGAACCTTCCTGGTGGGTGTGAATATGAGCAACCTTTGCTCTTGTCACGTCCTTGGTTCCCACCAACATTTGTCCTCTTGTTGTTGTTGTTGTTTTTGTTGTTGTTGTGCCCGAAAGGCTAGAATCGGGGATAAGACTCGATCACCAAATCCTTGTCTACAATTTGTTGGAACATCAGGGGAAACTAGGAGACAAGGTTTTGGCCAACATTGTAGCTCAAACCCTCGAGAAATAGGGTAGATCTCCTTTCAGCTCCAAGGTCCACATCATAGCACTCTAGTAGGAGGAAACATTGCACGTACTCAGAGACACTCATGCTTCCTTGATGTAGGTTGTAGAACTATGCCTCCTACTTCTTTAGAAAGGTGGGGTAGATGTACTTCTCACAGAACAACTTGAGGAACTGCTCCCTGGTCATGCTTGCGGTATCATAGGTACGAGCCATACCCATCCACCAGACACATGTCGGCCCATCGAGCATCTATGATGCAAAATGAGCCTTCGAGGGAGGACACTCCATGACCTTGAAGGTACACTCCAAGGACAAAACCCAGTCATCGTCTTTATCCACCATATTTGGCTCACTCTCACCCTTGAAGTACGGTTGTTGCATCTTGATGAAGTCTGTAAGGGTGAACTCATTCAGTTGGCTGCAACAACAACAACATTGGAAAGCTATCCCACCAAGGTAGTCGAGGCACAACATGGTCATGTCTTTCTTAGGGGTCATAAGAGGGGTGCCAACATGGGCAGTAGGAACTGTCCCAATGTTGGAGGGAGTCACTGGTGTATTCTGATTGTCAGTGTTTCCAGAAGCGGTCCCTAAAGTGGAGTTGTTCATGTCTCCAAATAAATCTCCCTACCTAAAAGATAAGGGTGTAACATAAGATAACAGGAGTAGGTAAAAAGGATAGCTAAGGATACTATTGCCTCTGAGCATACTATTTTGGGAAGTTAGTATCAGCACAAACCAGGACGATATCATATGGATCCAGGAGTCCCTATAAACCAAGCTAGTGGCGCAGAGGAAAATATTGTCATCCCCCAGACCCTGATCTATTCTAGACACCCTTGCTTTCAACTTATGCCCTAGTAGTTGCCCAACAGGATCTGATACCATGTTGTAAAGAGGCGAGATCACAACCTCACTAAAATTTAAAGGAAATACAAAATTCCACTTTTTCCAAGAATAATAGACCATGTGGAATGCATGTGTAATATTTCAAGTAAATAAGCATGATTCTGATACATATAAAATGTCAATAGAAGTGGAAAGAAACTAAGTTATTACATTGCTTATGAACTCTTATTCACCACATGAGTTTCTTTGGAAAAGGAAAAGAACCAAAAGAAACTATAGGATCTAGCAACAAGCAACCTAGTCATCCTTGATAACAAACTTGAATCTACTACTCCTGAACTTGGTCCTCTTAGCCTTGTTAAACACCTTGATCTATCCCTGGGTGGTTGAGAAAGCACCCAGCAAAAAGGGAAAGAAAAACTAGGTATGTGTCAGAGAAAATGAACAAGAATAAAGGTTAAGATATCTATAAGGAAATAAGGCTAAGATTTCATCATAAGATGAAGATAGTCAAAAGAATGAGGCATAAGTAAATATATGCTTGCCACAACAAAAATAGTAAAAAGGTTGCATGCATGATTAATATTGACTACCTAAACTAAGTAGGATTGAGGTACCTACCTAACCTCAACCAATAGGTGAGGGAGAGTAACATATTCCAATCACCTACAAATATTCTATATTGGGGAGAGTAACACATTCCCCATGGGAAATTTACACATGCCCTAACTATGGGTGGTTGTAAAAAAGTACCACTACTTTAGTTTAATAGTCTAATAAAATCAACATGCTAAGAAATATGACAAGTAAAAGAGTCAAGTAAATATAGACATGGCAGTGGGGTACAAGACCAATAAATAAACATTAAAATTGATTTTGAGGCAATTATAGCTAAGGAATTGTCAAAAAGGAAAATTTGGGGTTTTATGATAGCCTCGTTAGGAAAAATAAGTCAAGTTACAAATCTTCCCAACTTAGGTACGGAAAGCACATACCTTTTCTTACGATATCCAGTTACTTCTTCTTCACTACTTTAATCAATTCCAATTTTTTTTTTGGTTGGCAATCGATTCCAAATTTTGTTTTCCTATTTTCAATATTTAAACATGAATTAGGGTTTACTCATGTATAAAGGCAAGGAAACCCTAACTTTTAGACATTTCAAATGAAACTTCATTTTGACCCTGAAACTATCACCATTGTCTTAGTTAGGTTTTTCTGATTAAGAAATCATATAATTTTGTACATTTTGGAATTATGAAGGTTTAGATGTATTTTTTGTGATTTTTAGTTATTTAATTCATTTCTAAAAATCCTTTTCATGAAAACTCAAAACTAGTTCTTGAAATCATTTTTATTAGAAAGATGAGATTTTTTCAATTTTAGAACATATTTTACTTTTGAATTTGGACAAACAGTTAATTAATTACAATTTATTGAAAACCAACCAATCAGAAATTGCCACGTAGGCAAAACGATCACAAGAGAGGAAGAGAGGGAAGTCAAGCCCATGACTTGGCCCAATGGGAGGCGGCCAAGTCAGTGGTCTGCACCCAGCAAACCTCGGTCAAAGCCAAAAAACAACAACACAAAGGGTACAACTTCCCTAGCGCGTGGTCAGAGAAGAATGAAGGGAAAAGATGGGGGTAAACTCTTTAAAACACCATGGGGTTTCTTCCCCAAATAGCCCGCACCATGGCCGACAAGCTTCAAGACTGATTTTGGGCATTTTCACAAACATGGACCAAACTCGACAAACAAGGTACCAAAAGAAAGCTTAGAAGAAGACGATTTCTAGGGTACCTGTAATTTTCTTGGAGGTGAAGAGGAGAGGAAGCACTAGGCACGGTAAGGTCTGGGAAAAATTTTGATCGCCAGGGTCGAAGACACGAACAACGGTGCAATTGAGAGGAGGAACAGGTTCCAAAAGTACCCAGCAAGCTTCGTGTAGTGGTATTTATAGATGGGGGTAGTTTCTTAGGGTTTCCGAAGTTGGCTGTAAAGCCTTGGGGGGCATGAATTGGGGTTTTGCTCATTTCTTGATTATCTGAAACAAATAGTGACTTAAAAGATTCACAATGAAAAATAGAAACTGTTGGCGAAGAAATCATCAAATTTGGTTGAGAGATGAGGGAGAAAAGCCAGTCGGAAAATCTCATTTTCTATTTTCCCTTTCCCGATCCTAATCAAGTTAGACGATGATATGGGGTCGTCTGATCCCGTGGACACACATCCCCAATCGATCTCAGTCATCCGTTTGGGCAAAAATAAGATAAATGTCTGCGTGACATTTATTTCTAATTCGATTATAAAGTGATGCTTATATTATTTAATGAATTTCTCTCTCTTCAATTGAGTGCTCTAACAATTTCCAAATTTAATAAAAATTGACTCCCTAACTAATTTTGAGGTGTAGAATCTAAATATATAATTAGTTTTTCCTTTTGGGAACTTTTAATGGGTTTAATAAATTGAAACTTATTTTTTTTCCTCCTTCATTAATGGTGATAATATTCTCCAAATTTGATGAAACTTCACCCACAAGTCACCTTAAGTGCCTTGGATACGAATTTGCCATTAATTTTACATGTTGAGATTATTTGTTCATTTATTTAATATATTGAAAGTTCTACACACTTTCTCTCCTGATATTATCCTTTAATCAAATATTCTCCAAATTGAGTGAAAATGCATCCAAAGGTATATTTTATAATGTAGAACATGAACTTGACATCCATTGTTACTGTTGGGGTCATTAAAGATTTTATTTTGTATTTTTAAGTTATCTCCTATTTTCCCTTTAAATAAATACAATTATAATTACCGATTTTCCAAAAGTAGTAAAACTTATCACCCAAGCAAACTTATACACAAAAGAAATGAATTTGGGTTTAGAAATATCTTTTGAGTTCCAATTTTATAATTTTTAGGCAATTTATCCTTGCATCCACTTAATGGGAAAATACATTCATTTATTGTCACATTATCTTCACTTTTAGGATTTTGTTTCTTTTCCCACACAAAAGTCATAGAAACTTCTAGATCAATTTTTATTTTATCCTTATCTCTCTTAAGTGGACATTTTGCAAATTAAACCCATTAGCAAACTTTCATTGAGATATTTGTGCTTAACTCCTTACAAAGTAAGATATTGGGAACAAGTGTATACAAAACCTTCATAATTTCCACTAATTCAACATCTTGGACATAAAGGAAATCAAAGCTTAAAAAAAGATTGAACCTTAAATTATACATGGATTTTAGTTTGTTACTAGTACACATTTAATGCTTGGTGATTTTGGACCAGTTCTGAAAGGCTTCATTGATGTCAGAATGTTAGGTTATATTGATCACAAGATGTCTACCTCTAGATACATTCTCACTTTTGTAGGGGGGGCATATATTGGTAGTCCAAGTTGTAAAAGTATGTTGCACTTTCTATGACATACACAAAGTACAGTACAGCGGCAAAAGCAGGAAAAGAAATACTCTAGATTGTGAGAATTTTGGTGGAGTAGGGTATGAATCATATTGATCTAACTATTTTATAGGATAGTTAGAGTGTTATTGATTTGAACAATAGAACAATGCATCATTCCTAGACAAAGCACATTGATGTGAGATATCACTAACTTTGTGATTTAATTAATAAGAAGTTGTTGACACTAAAGAAGATCCATGTTGGGAAGAATGCTTCTGATATGATGACTAAGGTGCTGACACAAGACAAGATAGATCCTTACAAAGAGCTTAGTGGCATACATTCCCAGTGATAATTTTTTTATTACAGTCACCTCCTTGGGTTGAAAGACAAGATTGTTGGACCTGTAGCTTATTTCAACCCATTGAATATGAGGCCCATTAGGGATCTTTGTTGTTGTCGCAGCTCCATTGACATGGGATATGAATATCCCAGCCACCCAACTGCTGGAATTGAGCCAAGTGCAAAGAACATACAGCAGCCATAAAAGGCAATTAACAACCACTAAATGCAAAGTAGTCATGAGAAAAATGGTGTACTTTGGCAGTTCGTAACGAGGAAAAAGAGATAAGAAGAACAAGAGAAAAAAAAGAAAGGAGAGAAGAAAGGAAGTGGAATAGGATTGTCAGGCTACCGGGTGTTCTTCCAGCCATGTACCGTTATGAAATTTGTGGAAAAGTGTCTTCCTATGAAGTATTGGGGTGGTAAATTGAAGGGATATCTTCCTACAGAGGTATATTCTTATATATCCGTCTACTATATTTTCTCAAGTTTGGGGTCAATACTCAAGAAGGACAATTGTATCTTTGTTTCTTAGTAGATTTTCTTGTGGGTTGACCCTATGGTTTTTTCTTCACACAAAGTGGCGGTTTACCAAGTTAAAACCCTAGATTTTCCCCTTTATCTTCGTATGCTATTATCTTGAGTTTACAAGCTCATTGGTAATATTTCCATAAATATTTCTTTTTCCTTGCATCATGGTTTACTATATGTGCACACATTGCCCAACAACCTAAAAACACCATGGGGTGTTGAGGATAGATTAGCTCCCTAAATATGAACTAGCTTCTTGCCATTTTGTGGCATCACTACAACTATACAGTTCATATGTCTAAACCACATTTATGAAGGTGTTGAACCCCAACTACTTGACTCATAGGGAAGGAAACTAAAATTGCAATCAATTGTCTTATGGCTTTATACCTTCATTGGGAATTTGAAAAGTTCATCATCTTTATGATATAAGAACCAATAGGTGAACATGTGATGTATATTTGTGACATTTACCCCTTCACATATAATATGGCAGTCTAAATACACAAGTGTAAATTTTTTCATCAAATTTTTGGGTGATGTCATGGCTTCATATGGAAAGATTTAATTTTTCCATTTCACATAACAATTAAGCCTAGTTTGGCCACATATATCTTTGGTAATTAGTATAATAACTAACAGTACAAACTAACAGTCCATTACATTGTATGTGGAAGTCAAAATTGTTGCCTTATAACTAATGTAATAGTAACAACATCCTTATCCAGTCATGCCAAAATCTTAGGTATTGAGAAGGTCAACATCATGCTCAGTTTCATGCTTGATTTTATCTTTATTCCCCATGGAAACACTACAATTTTGCAAATCACATATAGTTGTCCCCTATACCACCTAAAAATTATAACGCCATCTACTAGAATACCAGAATTTTATAAGTCAACAGACAAACTAGGCCTTAGTTGGGTTAGTTTCATTAGAGTCGGCGATCCTAGATGGATACTAGATAAAGTTATAGTTCAGATATAAAATATTTTTGGTTGTTCAAAAATATAACATAATATAATGAGATGACATTAAATGATAGTGATGAGTTCTACAATTTGTATCAAAGTATCAATAACCTTGTAAAAGAACACAAATGTGATGTTTTCTTACTTTATTAATTGACTTTTGCTTTTGCATTTTAAGTTCTATGCTTCTAGACAACTAGATAAACTTCACAAATAGTCAAATGATTGTATTTTCACAATTCTTACAAACTGCTCCACCATTATGATAATAATAAAAATCTACTAGCCTATAACTAAAGGTAGTCATGCCTTCTCATCCATGTAACGTAATTAGTTGTTTTTCTATGTGCTCCCAACAAGCATGCTTCTAGATAAGTTTCGAAAAGGTTCACTCATTTTGACATGATTTTTCAGATAAGTTTGCTTGAAGTTAATTAATTCCATTTATGGATCTAGGTTAGTTGTTTTATAGTGGTTGGTATAATTCCATATTTTACTATTGGATATCAGTCAATTTTTCAATAGTTTGTATCTTTTTAACCAACATTTTCTCTATTTCATGACTATTTTTTTAACTATGTTTGTATGCTTCAGCAACACACCTATGTGCTTTAGATGTCGAGTATTTCTATAGTACAGTTGTGAGATCATTGGTCCATTCATGTTTGTACTTGCTTAGTGCTCTTTTAGGGAAGACGTAATTCTGATAACCACATGTTATAAAATTAAGGAAACCCGCTGGTAGTTAACCATTTTTTTCTCTTTAAATGGGTTGTATGCAAGATACTTCTATACTAATTATAAATTAGTTGACAATGACATATGCCCAATAAGAAAACATATGATTTGGGTAATTACATGCTTTATGTCAGATGGAGTCAACCGACAATTATTTGAGTTGTCTCTTTCAGGGGTCATACACAGGATATTGTTAGTGTTTATTTGTATCAATCATCAACAAGAACATTCCCAAGAAGGAAATCACAAGGAATTCACATACTGACACACTACAAATAGGAGGGAGTCGGGTGTTACCTAGTTGTTCTCATTTTCAATTACTTAATTCCAAACTATTTTCATGTTTAATAGGGTCTATTAATATTTTTTTCTTCATTTAGAAGTTAAAAAATAATTTATTGATTTTTAGAGAAATGTTTTTTCTCTGTGGCGTGTGTTTATTTTTATTTCGGCTTTCTTTACAATTTGCATATCTTTGTTTTTATATGTTTTTATCTCTCGACGGCTACCGTATCTAATTGGTATGGTTTGCTTACCTTTTATTGTGTGTTCCGTATCTCTACAATGTAAAAGTAGCCATCAAATGGTTAGTTGGATCTAGTTCAATTATATTGAGTAATCTTTAGTATGTGATGTAGGTTTTGTTTTATATTCCATTCTACATTCCAGATTGCATATCTTTTTTTGTATATTTATTCATCCTCAACAACTATTGTGTTTGTTGGAACAATTTGCTTAGTTATTTGTGTTTCTTATGTCAATAATATAATAGTTGTCATTGGCTAGTTGGTGGATTCAAATTATTTTATTTTCTAAAACTTTATTTTCCTATGTGGTGTGTGTGTTTTATTTTGTTTCAGTCACGTTTCATTGTGAGTTTGAATATAAATTTAATTATATGTCTTTGTAGTATTACTCTTAAATCTCACTTAACCAATCCATAAGAATGAATTTTTGTCAACTATATCACTATATATGCTTAATGATCATGTATTGCATCTCACTAACTTAATTGACTAAAACATTCTTAGAACATGTCTTTCCTTAGTATGAAATTAATGAACAAAAATGATAACAAAATGCTATACATGTTTGTCCAATATTGGTGTACAACTGTTCTATTATTACTGTTGGAAAATTGCTTTTTTTTAAATCAAGGAATGAGAAAATTTCTAAGTCATTATAATGTATCTTAAAATGTACCCAACTACTAATCTTTATAGTTGGAAAAAAATTGCATGGTAGTTGTTGTTACTGGTAATGTGCTACTTTTATCAAAACTTGTCAACTAACTTCAAGTGTGTAAAACTAACAAAACGTCATTGAGTGTAAATATCATGTTGTAGAATGAGTGTTCTTATGTTGACTTCACAAATATCACTTCAATTTGTGGTAGTATTACTTAAAGGACAAAAGTTGTGCAAGAAGGCATACCTTCTATTTTTAGATGAGATGAATCCATCAATACAATCAGGACCTACAATAACCAGACCATGTAGTGGACACATTAAAATGAACATTTGTTTTAGTTTTTTTAAAATAAATATCAAATTTTAAATCTTAAATTTGACAATGATTCTTATTATAATTATTTTATATATTATTTATTTCTCAAGTGAACGATTTTCTTCTTGAACCATCACATGATTGAAATATTAGAACTTTCTATGAGAACAAACAATTTGCTCACTCCATGACTCTACCTCAAGGGAAATGATATGGGGGTGGTACCTGGACTCTATCCCTTTCCCCCCTCATAATATTTAAAGTGTTATATAAATGTTTAAAGAAGAATTTTAATATAAATATATATACATATATATATGGTCCGGTGTTATGACAAAAAGAATCCTTAGTATATTGGCAACATGTGTTATCCCCATGTCTACAATCCCAGGTCAAACTTTCCATGGAAACATCTTTTTTATTAACAAGTAGAGAAACAACATCACACAGCCTTAAACCATTATAAAGGATCAACTATACATAGATATAAATAGGGAAATAGAATTTTGGATGAATGTGTGCCTGCGTCTTACCCAAGTTTGTTTTCCTAGGTTTAATTCCTCAACACAATTCTCCTACCAAAATCTAGAAAAACAACATTATACAGACTTGAACTATAATAAAAACTAATTGTATAAACGAAGATGTGATAAGCATTTTTTATTTTTATTTTTGTTGTTCTTACAATCTAGAGTATATTTTCTTAGTAGGTGCATCATGATGGAAGTAGTAGAATAATCTCTCTATTTAAGAGTTCTTATTATCTATTTCGATATTTATGTGTTTCAGTTTTGGATCAAAAAGTTCAAGAGAACATCTTTATTATTCTTTTTGTATAATATTATCTTGATTGGCACTTTCTTATTTTCCTTGTAGATTTTGAGATCTTTGCAGGGTGATTATTTATTTATGATTAATTTTATGTTTTAATTTTTTTCACTTGTCAATATCACTTATCGATTTACATTAGCTTACATCTTTTTTAAGGTTATAATTAGTGGTTGATATTTTTATTCTTCTAATAGTATATATTTAAAAAAGAAAATGTACTATTCTCTTATTTTTATATGTATGCAAACAAATTTGTTTCTCTTAGAAACTCAAAAATATATTGCGTCATTCTCTTTAACGAAGTATCCAACACGGGTATATTAAGAAAGAGATGCTTATATGAGTTATGTGAGAGACTTTGCAACATATTCATACATTAAAAGTAATAAATTTGATATATTTATTTTAATTAATTATATGTTACTTTTGTTCCTAATTATTTGTATTTCATGTGTGAGCATCAATTGATTGGTAATATACATAAGATTCTGACAGGTACCAATTTCAATGCTATTTTATTCAATACTGCATTTTGATTAAGCTAAAAGACCTAGACATTATGTAGTGTCTCATCTAACTCAAGCCCCTATGTTCTAGCCTTCTGGATCGTCCACTGCTCTACCTTGTGTATTCGAAGGTAAATTCAATACTATTATGTTCATAGATGAAAAGTTCACCTCTAAGATTTATGGTTATAGAAGCATTATTGACTTTTTGGATTGCATGTTGTTAGACTAAAAGATCTTAGTTTCTCATGGAAAAGAATGGCCTTCAAGTGAGTTCAACTACAAGAGAGAAAGGATAGAGTTCTTTCTAACCATCTATGGAAAGACCAGAACTGTACTAATGAAGTATTGAGTGCAATTCAATTTATGCCCCTCTCCTCCTAGAAAAACACAATATGAAGAATACATCCTCCTATCTTTCATGTCCCAATGCAGCATAGCAACCAGAACCTTATTCCCTAATCTCATTACAAGCTCCTAGAAGAAGCAAGCACATTTTCCTATGGCTGCCAAATCCATCATGCAACATGATAAAACTTTTTACCACCATAAAGTTCACAAGATTAAAGGTAGAATTGAAAATAACAATCTACAAAAACAAAAATACTCCCTAGAAATTGTGATGAAAGGCTCATCTACAAAATTGTTGACCTTCAAGCCCAACTTAGTCATATACTATGTGATGAATAAGGGAGTTGCACCGGTGAGAACACTATGATTGGCTAGAACTGGGTGATGCAGATAGGCATTTGTACCACTACTACATCAAGTCAAGACGAAGGTGTTCCAACATCACCAAATCCAAGATAATGACTGTCACTAGATTGAGAATAATTTTACACTTAGAAGCATGTTCAAATTTCACTTCAAATAGATATGCAACCCCTCTTTTTAGGTTTAGTTATATGTCCTTCAATCATAAAGTTCCAATCTTCTATTCAACCATCCTAGAATGGTTAAAGTCCACTTCATACTCAAGAAAATAGAACCTCAAGTACCCCCAGGTGGATGGAATTGTTGTTTATTTCATGCATGCAAGTTGTAGCACAGTAAGAACTATATATATACAATGATGCCCAAGGACCCCAAGTCATGACAGATTCTACTCTAGTTCACAATTTCCAAGGTGTCATAATCAACTTCTTGTAGTGCTCTAAGACTAATTTTCTTGAATGTTTCAAACTTATATCTAAATTCATTGTGGAAAGACTTAAACCATATCTCCTCAAGTGAAATTTCAATCCCAAAGTAGTGTTGTACCAATAAGATGCATCTCTAATGATATTCATCTTATCCAAAAAGAAATTTACACCATGATAAGTAAATCAAGTAGAAACAAGCTTTTGGTATTCAAATTATGTCTATCCAATCTTTTAATAAGATGAGTTGGGCGCTATTAGTGAAACCCTATCTATAAATGGTATTCCTCAATGTTTAATAATTGTAATCATGCAAACTATTACTTTAGTCACTATAAATATTAATTGGAATGTCTGACTACTGGATAGCATCATATGATATCAAGTAATCTGGAAGGGGGGCTGGTGCATCCCACCAAAGGTGCAGACACTAATCAATTGAGGATTTGACTAGATGTGCCCCATGAGATCAAGACTCATGGTGGGATCTTTAAAAATTTATAATGGACCTAAACTTAACACACTCACATAAACCAAAACACTACACCCACAAGCATACGATGTCGTGTCATAGTATAAGAGGGCGGCAAGTATAGGATCGATCCACAGGGAGAAAAGGGGGTACTAGAGCTAGGTTAGTTTTTGGGCTAGGATCCTACTGCGAAGTCTAGGGTCTGAGGGTTTAAAGGTTGTTTTGTTGATTATACTAAGGGTTGAACAAGAAAGCAAGTAAAGGGGAACAAACAAGATCAAAACCAAAGTTAACCCTAGATAGTTAATTCTACTGAGCAAGAAAAGACAAGGCAAGCAAAGAAAAGAGCAAGCTACACTAAAACAATCAAGAAGAAATCTACACTACACTAAGCTAGCAAATAGGACAAAAGAACAATTAAAGACCTAACTAACATGAACAAAGCAACAACAAGGCAAAAAGCTAACAAAGCAAGTAAAGAGCTAACTAGGTTAACACTAGCTAAACAAGAAGGAATTTAGGGTTTAGAGAAATAAAGATATGTGTGGGCTATTTGGGGGATGCACTTATCAATTAGGTTGGGGGTTGACATGTGAACATTATGCTTTCATTTAGATTACCAAACCAAACAACAAGCTAAAGTGTAATGAATTACCCTAGACTACTAACTGGCCATGGATAGTATATGTTGGTTGTATATAGGGGAACTAGTCACTAGCACCTCGTGCTACCCTTACGAGGCTCAAGTGGGCTAGGGTCTAGGTGCAATTCAATTAGAGTCTAAAAAAACCTAGGTTTATAGTTTATAGGATCTTATGGTGATCAGGGGGATGGGATTAGTAATGGGAGTGGAAGTGAGGTATTAGGCCTCCCATCACCCACATTCTAGCCTTGAGAAATCTCTAAGCTAATCACACTAAATTCATCTAAACTAGCTACTTAGATCTCTCAACTAGGGTTAGGAGAATTGATTATCATGTAGGAAGATGGGTGGATAGCGAGGGATCCATGAATTGGTCCCCAGAGCAAATCCCAAAATTCACACATATAGGCAATTTCCCTAAATTCCTAGGTGATTTCATGCACAAACCAACAACCAATTCATGAAGAGTGAGATAGAAATAAAACATATTCATTAGAAAACAAAATTACAATGTTTTCATATCATTTTCCCCCAACATGGTATCAAAGTAACATTTTTGACCCCAAACAGCCCACTCAAGGGACCTAGCTACTCATGGAAATGGAAAATACAAAAAGAAAGGAGAAAGAGGTAGAAGAAGCCATGAAGCTCAGTGTAGGTGGAGTGATTCTCATATTCATCTACTTTAAGATGTCCTCCTCCTTCTTCTTGGGTAGAATGATGTGGAATTATGGTGGGAAGTGGATGGAAGGCTTGGAAATGAAGTTTTTTTTGGTGGAGATGGAAAAATGGGGTGAAATGGAGGTGGAAATGGAATGGAATGGAATGGAATGGATAAGGGGAGAAAATGAGTTGATACAAGGTAGCTAAGGCTACCCAACCTTAGTCTCCAACTGCCACCCACATATATATAGGTGGGGTGGAAGTAATAGGTCATGTAGGGGTAAAGTGGAAAATGCAGTGGAAAAGTAGCTAGGTTTTTGTGAGTAGCACGTCCATGGTGGGTTGCCATGGCCGTGGTGGGGAGGGGTGAGAACAGTTGTGGTGCAGTGGAACGACTGTGGTGAAAAATGGGGAAGAATCACAGTAGTAGTGGTGGTTTTGTACATGAAGTGGCACGGCCGTGGTGATCACCACGATCGTGGTGGAGAAAGGGTGTCACGACCGAGGTGGTTTCGATTTGGCTTCCCGTTCTCTACTCCATGGCTATTCTGAATCAGCTGCAACACTGTCGTGCAAGGTGGCAAGGACGTTCTAGGTCCATCTACCTCAACCATTCTTAGTGGCACGTAGTGGTGATTCTTGCATTGCTTGAAGGTTGAATTTGTTGGTTTTTAGTGATCTAGCACGGTCGTTTGTGGTACCATGGCCATGATGGTCTCTACATTAGCACTTTGAGTTGAATCATTGTGTTTCCTTGGACATCTTTTCTTCAATGGGTCTTTGGACACTAGGGGTACGTTGAGGGAGCCTTGAACTTCACTTTGGACCTCTCCAAGAGTATAGAAACCCTAGGATTGCTCCTTCTCTCTCTCTTCCATCCAAGCGTGGTCCAAATACCTGAAAAACATGTAAATAATGTCCATAAGTACATTTTACACAAATATACATATTAGGGGAAATAAAATGTAATATAATAGGTATAGATGTGATTGAAATGCAATATGAAACAAGATGAAGCCCTAAAATAGGGCTGCATCACCACCCCAAACTTAAAGCATACCTGTCCTCAAGTATACTCCAACTCAATTTCTCTCCACAATCAAGAAATGACAATTGCAATGCAGTAGGTGAATATTAACTAAATGGGCTCAAAGATGACTAAGTACATGCATTCCACCTCTCTCTTGTCCTCTTTCACAAACCAATAATGATTAGAGCACTAAGCCTGCAAACTATAAAAATAAAGCGTACAAAACACAATCAATCCATATGGTTGTCATATCACTCCAGGTAAACTATTTCATGGTAGCAAAGGTCAAAAATGCCTAATTTTTTTGTTTTATATTCATGCATTCAATCTCATATGTCCATCCACACTAAGTAACCCACGTGGCTGCGAACAAGGCAAAATGAGCTAGGTTTGATATTTCCTAGCTCCATGGGTATGCAAAATGAAGAAAGGGTTGTGGTAAGAATTTGGAGTGCTTTTACACACTCATGTTTTCTTTATTTAGATGCTCTTAAACATGAGCATCTTTTATTTTCTTTTTACATTTTGTAATTTTTCTTTTTCTTTTCCCTTGATGTGGATAGGGCACACGATGATGAGAGTGAAGTGGGGGTATGGATATGGCCACCCCAAACTTTTGGAGGTGGCCAAGGATGATTTTGTGCAGTTTGGCATCCTTTCACAAGGTAGAGGTAAGAAGATGGTAGGAAAAAAGTGAGTCAAAGAGGGTTAGTAGTGTGGATATCAACATGAGAACTCATGCATGAAAGTTAATCCAACAGTATCATCAAGCAATGACACACCACATGAATGAGCAATATTAAAACCACATTTCTATGATGAGATTCTACAAAACTCTAAGAATTTACAACTTACTTCAATCACAATTCAACCAAATAGTTTCCCAAGCATGAGAGAGGTGGTTCACATGTAAAAAGTCAAGATTGAGGCCATCTAGCAATAAATCATGATAATTCACTTGCATTTTTCCAAGGTCAATATTTTCAATCCAACAAGTAGATATTGGGTTAAAATACACTTTTAG
Source organism: Alisma plantago-aquatica (assembly GCA_963693085.1). Taxonomy (NCBI): domain Eukaryota; kingdom Viridiplantae; phylum Streptophyta; class Magnoliopsida; order Alismatales; family Alismataceae; genus Alisma; species Alisma plantago-aquatica. Next base: position 387,170,915 of record OY856411.1, on the reverse strand, counting down.
GCAAGAAATTCTAAATTTGGGAAAAATTGGCCAAAATGGTGCCAAATCTCCTTCAATCACATCTAACCCTTCATTATTGAAAAATAAACCAGAAAACAAGCAAATCCTAGATAAAATATGTAAAAATTACAAAAATCTACATGAAATGCAATGCATGACAAAAAGAGCAAATTTTTTGAAAATTATGCAAAAATTGACAGAAAGTAGACTACATGACATGCAAGTATGCAAAGCAGGTAAAATCTAACCTAGATAACAAAAACAACATAACAAAACAAGAAACAAAAACTAAATGAGTGAAATGAGAAAGAGGCATACCGGCTAAAAAATCTACATGAAATGTAATGCATGACAAAAAGAGCAAAAATTTTGAAAATTATGCAAAAATTGACAGACAGTAGACTACATGAAATGCAAGTTTAGAAAGAAGGTAAAATCTAACCTAGATAGCAAAAGCAACATAAAAACACAAGAAAACAAAACTAAATGGCAGATGAAATTCAAAATGAGTGAAATGAGAAAGAGGGCATACCGCCCTACCATTCCAAACTATTCAATCATATTGTCCTCACCATGACACTAAAGTAGGAGTGATAGGATAGATGATCACTGTGGTGGCTTTGGTGGTGTTCCTCCCTGTGGCAAAGGATGTTGGTAGTAGTATCCCAGTAGTATAACTGTGGAGGTGTGTAGGAATCCTAGTATGCAGATAGTGCACTCCACCGATCTTCCCCTACTGGGGGTTCCTCTAGGCTTGGGCATACTGAAATGGATACATGTGGTTGATCTGATAATGTATTTGTTGATGATATAACCACATTGCATCATGTATGCATTGAAAACCTTCTTGTTCCTTTAGAATCCCGTCTTGAGTGCTCTGAATACCCTCCAGTTGCACATGTATAGTAGACATGTCATATGCGTTCACTGAGGGTTGTTGTCATGTCTCCGCCTCTTGTTGCCTCACCTTGTGTGCCTCTCTCTCCTCAACTATCCTCCTCCTCTCAACGGCTGCATGTGACTTGCCTAATCCCTCAGGAATGATCTATGTCTAATGAAAAGTGTCTCAAGGGTTCTCCTCCTTCCATTTCCTCACTCTATCTAAGAACTCAGGAGTGGGGCCAAATTCCTATAAGAGAGGTGCAATGTGGTATGGGAGCTCTAGTGTGATTCATGGGTATGGGAGGTTGACTTGATATATGAATTTCTAATCAACAACTGCAATCATCAAAGAACGGATGAGATATTACAGGTCTACTAATTTCCCCCCTTTGCCTTGGTGTATCCAAAAATGTCATGAAGTAAGGAAATGGCGATCGATGTCACAATCTCTCCCAAAACGAATGGATTCTTGCTCTTGGATGGGACTATCCTTAGATGATCAATCAATAATGCTCCTAAGTTCACATGATTGCCCTTTGTCAACCAGCCCAAAACACTTAAAACCTTCTTTGTACAACTCTCTTGATTCTCATACCTACCAAAAATTATATTCGCGAGGACTTTCTGAACATAGCGTAGGAAGGGTTATGGAGCAAACTTGTCTTTGACTTCCCTACTACAAATACATTATGGTCGATGACTGCCTTCCACATAGTAGTAAAGTTGGAACTGACACACATATTTGTCTTTCAAGTATCAAAGACAGCTACCATTTCCTCATTTGGAGCAAAAAAAATATTCAGCATGGATGATTTGATGACCTAATGGCTGTCTCCAATCAAGACTCTATTGGCATCTTTGTCATCCTTGGAGACTTCCTCCAAAGTGGAAAAGAACTACTGCGTGAGCTCCATATTGGTCTCATGGACTGTAACAAAAAACTCATACAGTCCCATTGATTCCATCACACCTTGATAATAGCCAAAGAAACCTAGGGCCTCCAAAGTTGCTCGACACTTGTAGTGGGTGGCTATTACCCTACGTGTTAGGCACTCTAGGTGCTTTGGCTTCTTTGCCCAACTACTAGTAACCTCAGACTCTCTCTGGCTTCTACCGGGGTGCCTCTAGCTGGGGTGCATCCTGCATCACCTCTTCCTCATCTTCCAGAAGTAACTACCTTCGTGATCGAGTCTAAGGATATGGTTGTGATTGTGGTGTCGTACATGTCAAAGGTTGTGTCACTGAAACTGATAGTTGAGTTGTGGAAACTAATGGCCGAGATGGCAAGGGAAGTGGTGGTGCTCTAGAGGAAATGGACTGTCAGGTTGTTGTCTCACCTCCTTTATGTAATTTCATGGATTCCTCCATCATAGGGTCCACAGTTACCTCTATATGTGGTGATTCTCTTGTGAACCGAAGGTTGTCAGTGGTGGTGGAGGGGCTAGGGATGCCGAAGGAGCTGAAAATGATGCATTCTTGGGTCAGTGTCTGTAGGAAATGACCTCCTAGATCTTAGACACCACTTTCTTAGTGAGTTTCCTCATTGTGAATGGAGTTTGGTGGAGAAACGTGGGATTTTTGGGATTTTCACAGTTATGTGTATGTGGGGCAGAATGGAGAGAACGTGGTAGATTGGTGGCTGAAATTGGGTGGAAATGATGGATGGAGATAGGAAAAATAGTGGGGGATCAATATGGGGGTGGATTAGAGGTGTTTTTGTGGAGAATATGGGGTGAAGAGATGTTGGACGGTGTTGCACGACCGCCGATTCGAGGATAATGGTCGTTCTGTTTGTGCAAGGTCGAAATGAACTGATTTGGAAATTTTGTAAAATGGTTTACTTATGTGCTAGATCAGGCCGCAGCACGGCCATGCTGCATGGCACGACCATGTTGGCTCACCCATGGCACGTCCATGAAACCCTACACTACCTATTTTGGCTTGATCACTATAGGGTCGTGTTGCCATGCATGGCCGTTCTGAGTCTGTTCTTCAATTCTTCATTTTCTTGATTTCTCTATTGATTGGAGCATATCACCATGGCCATTCTATGGCACTACAGTCAAGGTGAGTACTATAGAAGGTCATATTAACTTGAGTTTCATCAAAGCGCCAAATCTTTGATCCAATGTGATTTTTAATGAATTCTTTGTCAAAATTTCATCTAAGTTTCCTCATTTCAACCTATTTTCACCTGCACATCTTAAAACTAAACAAAAATTTAAAAACAAGTGTGTGTGTGTCTGTGTGTGTTTCTTAGAAAGTGTAAAAATAATAAAAAAGAATCAAAATAGAGAGGTTGGGTGAAAAAAAATCTCAAAGCTAGGTGGGTTGGCTCCCACAAGCACTAAGTTGCCTTCAGCTGGGCTTCTTGGAGATTCTTGCATCATTCATCCATTCATAATTCTCATGTGTCCATTCTTGTAATAAATTCATCTCTCATTTTCACTCAACCTATGCTCCTCATCCCTTTGATCACCAAAGCTATCATCAAATCTTTCATCCAGATCTCCTCCTCTCAAATGACCAATTGGTCTCGTGAAGTGACCATGTCCAATATCCTCATCTCGAACTCGTTGAGTTGAGGACTTGTATATGTTTATCTTTATCTTAATGTCCATGAAAGAGACTGTCATTATGCCACTATGAATATGTATCTCGGCATCAGTTGTAGATAAGAATGGTCTTCCCAAGATGATGGGTGTCTTCCTATCATCAGGCTCCATGTCAAGAACAATGGAATCCATCAGGAAAACTGCACCTCTTTCCTTGTCTACCATCACCAAAACATCATCCACTCTTCGTCTTGGAACTTTGATGGAACGATCTGCCAATTGGAGAGGTCAATGTGATGGTTTCAACTTGCCTAAGCCCAACTCAACATAGACACTATATGATATCAAATTCACACTAGATCCCAAATCATGTAGGAATTTATCAATGCAATGTCCCCCAGTGTAGCTAGGAATGAGTGGGGCTCTTGGGTCTTTCCTCTTCATGGGAAGTGAGTGTTGGAGGATTGAGCTCACTTGATCGGTCAACTTAACTCTTTTTGGTATTCTTCCCATTGACCTTCTCTTCACAGTGCATAAGTTCTTAAGAAACTTGACATATGATGGGATTTTATTGATAGCATTTAACAATGGGATGTTGACCTTCACTTGGCGAAACACCTCAAGAATGTCAACATTGTGCTTCTATCTCCTCCTTACTTCTAGTGGCTCATCTAATGCTTCAATGAATGGTGGCTCACTTGCTTTGGCCTTACTTACATCAACATGGTTCTCCTTTGGCATGTCATGAACTGGAATACTAGGGATGGAAGGACGTGCAAATGGAGTGTGAGGTGGAGCACATGGTATCCCAAACTCAACAGGGGGCATCACATAATCATTTTCTGCAATACCAAACACAATATCGCCACTTGGATGCCTTCCCTTTGCTTGATCACCCTTTCTTTGACTTGCGGGCTGCTCAAGAGATTTCCCACTCCTTAGAACTATCACAACACATCCTTGCTCATGGTGGAGAGGGGGATCTAGTTGTGGTTGTGGAGGAGGTGGAGGTGGCACTTGGTATTGAAATTGAGGTGCAGGGGAGAATTGAGGTTGGAAGGTGAATTGTTGAGAAAGTTGTAGTGATGGAGGGGGAGGAGGAGTGTAAGGATTTGGAAGGCTTAGGAAGTGGTATATGGGTTGCACTTGCATGTGAGGTGGACTATAGAAAACTTGTGAGGAAGGAATTGGTCTACTTGCTTCATTGAAACTTAAGATGGGTTTTGAAGACATTTTTTCTTCTTGGAGAGCAAGTATGGAAGAAAATGGCTCTATCCTTTCCTTCAACCTTGTAACATTCTTTTGGACATCATCAAAGCTTTTCAACCTAGAGAGAACCTCTTCCTCAAACCTTGAGCTATATCTTGGACTTTGTGGTTCCTGGTAGCTATAGGAGTGAGGTGTCTTCTTTTCTTCACCATAGAACTCAATAGAATTGATCGAGTGGCAAGAAACATTTGTCACTTGGTTCTTAATGAATCTCACCATGTCACAAAAAATCTTCATCACTTATAGGCTTGAGTCATTATGAGTCATAGATGTCACACCAAAGGCATGGACACCATCATTCATCATGCTAGAAGCTCAGATTCTTGAACCTTCTTCCAACTGCTCAAACAATGATCATATCTCCTTAGGTGACCTAGCCATGAAAAATCCTCCACAAGAAGAATCTATTGAAGCTTGACTCTTTGGAGATAGACTGGAGTAAAAGAAGTGAACTAGCTGCCACAAAGGTATCTCATGGTGTGGGCATTCTCTCAACATCTTATTAAATCTCTCCTAAGCATTGTGAAACTGCTCACTGTCCATCTGACTGAAACTCACTATGGCACGCCGCATTATATCAACCTTGCAATATATTAGAATTGCCTTAGGAAGGCATTCTTCATCTCTTCTCAACTCATGATGCATCTTCTTCAATCATACCAATCTTTGGCTTTGTCATTGAGTGAGAAAGAGAACAAGGTCAACTGGATTGTGTCATCACTAGTCGTTGGCATCCTAAAGGTGGAGAATACTTCAAGGAAGGAGTCTAAGTGTTTGTAGGGGTTCTCATCCTCTGATCCATAGAAGGTAGGCATGATCCCAAGAAGACCTGGAGGAATGGATAATTGCTCCCCTAGCATTTGATCAATTATGCAAGCAATTGGCGATTTGTAGTTGCTAGGCATGAAGTATTCTTGAAGTGGCTTGTGGGGTGCATTTTGGCCTTCCATCTTGTATTCCACAAGTGTCTTGTCATATGCACAAGGCACAACCAAACAAAAGAAAGCAAGTTAGAAAACCAATATGCACAAAGAATGCAAGGAAAAAGGAATAAAGAATAGCAATGATGAGGGCAGTAGGAAAAGATCAAAGAAAAACTAACTAGTTAGGTCGAGCACCTTTCTCCCTAGCAATAGGGCTAGAAAGCTTGGAGCGTCCTGCTAGAGGTGCACACACTAATCAATTTAGGATTTGACTAGATGTTCCCTATGAGATAGGGACTTACGGTGGGATCTTTCAAAATTTATAATGGACCTAAACTTAACACACTCGCATATACTAAAACACTACACCCGCAAGTGCACGGGGTTGCGTTGTAGTATAGGAGGGTAGAAAGTATAGGCCATGTCCATAAGGAGAAAAGGGGGCACTATATATAGGTTAGTTTTGGGCTAGGTTCCTATTATGTAGTCTAGGGTTGAAGGGTTTGAAGGTGGTTTGAATGATTACACTAAGGGTTTTACAAGAAAGTATTTAAAGGAAAGGAAATGAGATCAAAACCTAAGTTAACCCTAGATAGTTAGTTCTACTGAGAAAGAAAAGACAAGGCAAATAGGAAAGGGACAAGCTATACTGAAGTAAGCAAGAAGAGGTCTACAATACACTAAGATATTGAATAGGGAAAAAGAACAATTAAACTCCTAACTAGCAAGACCAAAACTAGAATAATGCAAGAAGATAATTAAGCAAGTAAAGAGCTAACTAGGTTAACACTATCTAAACAAGAAGGCAATTAGGGTTTTAGAGTAATAAAGATATGTGTGCGCTATTTGGGGGATGCACTTATCAATTAGGTTGCGGGTTGACATGTGAACATTATTCTTTCATTTAGATTACCAAACCAAACAACAAACTAGAGTCTAATGAATTACCCTAGACTACTAACTGGTCGTGGATAGGATAGGTTGTATATGGGGGAACTAGTCCCTAACACTTCCTGCTACCCTTACGAGACTCAATTGGGCTAGGTTCTAGGTGCAATTCAATTAGATTCTAAAATATCCTAGTGTGGAGAAGCGTTCAAAACATACATCATTAACTAATGCGGAAGCGATCACTAACATCAGATTACTAAAAATCACTAAAAATTAAAACCTTTTGCAAAGAGATCCATACACAAGAAAACTCTTTTATCTCGAACCAATGTATTTCATTTACATCCTGATTCATGAGTACATATTCAGTACCATTCCTTCTTCAAGATTACAAGCATCATCTGCTCTGTTAACAACTAAACACAGACAACATAAGAACTTCAATGCATCAAGCTAAAATCTCATATTGATTTATTAAAAACACTAGTTACTAACTTCGAGGACCTGAGAGTACAGAGATGACACATAGGACTTCTATCTACAAGATACGACAGACAGTACACTCAACCTGAGTTGTCACTGTTGTCACTGTTGTTGCTGATGTTCTTCCTCTGCAACATATTCTCAGTCTCCTCCGTGCTTGTCCACCTAAAAATGTTGGATCCCACGGGGGTGAGACAATTGTAATTTCCCTAGTGAGAGATATAACTCTCCGCCAAAAACATTATTATTGCAGTTTAATGATATAAAATTGAACATAGGATAAGCAGTTTAAAGCATTCTCATCTTTTAAAGTATTGCAACTATTTATGATAGAACAATAGATCATCTATTCTCTTAATAAGGAATAGGAAGAACATGTATATCAATTATCCATCATATTATACCATCATGTCAAACTTCTCTTGTGACACTCATTATCTTGATATGCCACCCATGAGACATTCTTGTTTCAATCTATTGCCCTTAGCCAATCTGCTAAACAGATAAAGGATTCTATCTACCATGTACTCATATATCATTAATACAGGCATTGGGTTATTACCAATCATGTATCATCATTACAGGCATTGGGTTATTACCAATCATGTGTCATCATTACAGGCATTGGGTTATTACCAATCCTATGTCATCATTACAGGCATTGAGTTATTACCAATCATGTGTCATCATTACAGACATTGAGCCTCTTCCAGGTATTGGACTCTTCCAAACCTGATTACACCACCAGGCATTGGACACTACCAATCCTAATTTCACAGCCAGGCATTGGAATTTAACCAACCCTGATTACAGGCTTCATGCCTCTTCCAGGTATTGGACTTTAACCAATCCTGATTACACAGCCAGGCAGTGGACTCTAACCACTCCTCATTACACAGCCAGGCATTGGACTCTAGCCAATCCTGATTACACAGAACATGGGATATAAATTCCTTAAACTCATCATTGATCATCACATCCTTCTCTAGGCTTTGAACCCTGAGGTTAGCCTTCATAGCTTTTCACATTCTTTATTGAATACAATTGTTCCTTTTATTAAGATTATTAAAACATTGTCATTTCTTACAATAACTTTTATAATCATCGTGGTACCTCTCACTATGCCACAATTGTTCTCATGGCTCATAAGGCATAAAACATCTTGTCACCTCTCACTAGGCAACATCTAATCATATGGCTCATAAGGCCATTAAACATCTTGTCACCTCTCACTAGGCAACAATAACATATTACCTCATATAATACAACAGTAACACCACTATTCCCTCAATAGGGTTAGGGCTTACTATTCACATTACATTAGGATTTCTCATGTCCCATTACCCAATTTAGGGTTAGGGTTTCCCATCTCACATTAATTATGATTTCATATTTATCAAATCAATCTTAATATATTGCTCCACACCTCTAGGAGCATCCATTAACATCTCGAGTATTCAATCATGTTTATTACTCTTAACATTTATTATTAAATGATTATCAATACAAGGTATGAGTTCATTTCCCGTCCTTATCATGGTATGGTTACATCATACTCATTAGTTTGTCTTAACCCCATTCTCAAGGTATATTAGTCTATACTTTTCAAAGTATATCAAACTCATTACATTTCATTATAACAATTTACATAACACACTTCATGTATTTCTTGTCCAAGTATATTGGATTTGAGGTGCATCAAGGTATATCAACCCTGGAATACTAAAAGTGATATCTATCATATCTTGATGTATCACTTTCCTTATCACTTCCAACTTACTTGAGTTGTCAACTTATCTTGGATTAAGGTATTTCCCATCTTAATCCTTTCATCCACCAACCTATCACTTTTACCATGAAGTGCATAGGTCACACACAAGAATGGTCCAACTATCTTCAATGATATGGACTCATTTTAGGTTAAGGCATTGCTTACTATAAGGTTGCCTAAGATCAACCATTTGAGATATTTCACCTTTATAAGGCATTACCCACTATTTTATCATTAGGGTTCTCTCATACCATTACTCGGTAAATAGGGTTATGGTTTATCATCATATTGCCCAAGATTAGGGCTTCATGTATTATAACTCAAAATTAAAGTTTCACATACCTTCACCCTGTGTTTGGGCTCCTCATCATACCATTACATAGGGCTTCACATGGCATCACCCTCAATTAGGGTTTCACATGGCATCACTCTCAATTAGGGTTTCACATCACATTTACCCTAGTTTAGGGTTTCATGCACGTTACCCTAAAATTAAGGTTTCTTATTCAACTATCCATAATTAGGATTTACTATTCATCCCAATTAGGTTTCATATTCCATTACCCATAATTGGGGTTTTACATCATGTTACCCTGAATTAGGATTAGGGTTCATTAACCTCCTTGATTAGGGTTTCATGATCTCTTTACTAAGGATCATACCCTAATCACCACATGATTAATACTCATTTATGAATTCCTTTCTAACATCCTTTAAACTTGATTAGGTTACATCAACCCTCCAATCAAATACATACAACTATGAATGACATAGTGTACTGAGTTATTGCTTACTTAGGCTTCAAGGATTAACTCATCTAAGGATTATCAATCACTTGGTATCTTAAAGATACAACCCTAGTGATTATCTTTGAGATAGATCAGTGACAACCATATGGTCATTTTATCTTTCATCAACTTGGGTTTCCAATTGTTTTAATCATATAAACTCATCCAAACAATCTTGATCATTGATGCTCCAAACGGTTTGAAATCGTTTAAGCAAAACAATAATGAAACCGTATGGACAATTCACACTTGAAACCACTTGGGTCTCCAAATGGTTTGAGACCGTTTGGTCTCAAATAGTATTGAGACTGTTTGATCCCAAACAGTCTTGAGACCGTTTGGACTCAAACGGTCTTAAGACCATTTGGTCCAAACTCTCTCAAAACCGAATGGATCAAAAAGGTCTTCCATCACTTTATCAATTCAAGGTTTCAATCATTAAACCATCTATCAATTGAACCACTGATTTATTCTTCAAATGAACCATTGAATCACCCTTCAATTGGACCTTCAATTAGGGTTTTGAACCCATTTGAACTAGGGTTTATAATCAAGAAACCATCAATTAGGATTTTGAAATTGAGGAACCATCAATGGTTGACATTGTGGAACTAGTCCAATTGAAATCATTAGATCATCATCAAACCATGACATGACCTGACCTCAAACGATCTTGAGGTCGTTTGGATGACCTCCAAACGGTCTTGAGACCATTTGACATAAACCTTTACTGAAATTTGTAAAAAATAAATTAGGATTTGCATCATTGAATCGATCATCAATTGAGCTACTGATTGTATTTCAATTTGATATCATTGGATCTTCAATCATCTAATCATACTTCATCATAGACTTCCAAACAGTCTTGGTTGACCTCCAAACGGTATTGAGACCATTTGGGTGACCTCCAAACGGTCTTGAGACCGTTTGGGTTAGTCAACCCAAAAATTCAAATCAATCAATTGAGAATTTCAGCACTCAACCCGATTAGGGTTTGCAATAGGCAGATTATCCAATCATAGAACCTTTAGAAACCAATCAATTAAATTTATTAGATCATTATTCAACACATCAGCAACCCCCCCAAAATGGTCAACCCCCTCCATTCGATCAACCACTCCAAACGGTTTGGTGAAACCGATTGGACCAAAATTATGAAACTGTTTGCAATAGATATTTGTGGAGGTGTGTGCTTATGATGATGTCATCATCATCAATCTTCAACCCCTCGAATTCTAATACCATTCTCATGATAGTTTCATCAATTATTCAAAGGAATTGCAAGAAGAACAATTGAACATAATGGATTGAGGAATTGAATTCAATAATAATGAATAAGGGTTCAAGTTATTAAACCCACCTCCAATTTAAATTCAAATATTAAAACTCCATGTCTTTAATGGTGAAAGCAACACCTTCAACTATCCCAAGCTCGTCCTCAAGCTTTGAGTGAAAAGGAATAGCTAGAATTGAAGATCGAGTGAAGATAAGAAGAAATCATGCATTGATTTTCGATTTCTACCATGGAATCAAGGTGAAAAGAGATCATGGAGCTTACTAACAGGTTAGGGTCGTCCTCCTGATCCTCCAAATCTCCCTTGGTCGTTTTCAAGCAAAGAGTGAAAGTAGATTCGAAATTACCCTTTCAACTCATGGATAAAGGAGCATATATATGAATTTTATTGAAAATTTGTTTAAGAGAGAGAAAGTAGGGGATAACTCCTCCATTTCCTTGCCACTTGCCCCTTTCTCTTCCTTAGATACGAGGATATCTTCCTTGACTCTTATTCCTCTCAATTATCCACGATTTAGAGAAAAACAAATTAAGCACCTCAATTCATTTAATAATAATATCCATAAGTGAGTGGACATTTCTTTTTCTTTTAATAATGTGAGTGGGTTATCCACTTCCTTTAGATATTTTCGTGACTTTGCAAGTAACATGGTCGTCCATTCTTTTGCAAAATCATCCCTCACATTTTGGTTGAAGGGCTCTTCAATTAATATATTTATTTTTGCATTAAATTGAAATAAAGTTCCAATTATGCTTAAATCTTGATTATTTTAATATCAAGATTCTCTCTCCTCCAAAGTGATACAAATGAGACGCCCCTCTCATTTTATTTGCTCTACATGATGTCAAGAAATATTAGGTATTATTTTTAAGTGGTAATTTGCATATTGAACCCTAAGTTTTGGGTAAATTACATATCACACCAAAACTAGGTTTTAGTGCATAAACATTGCTTTATCAGCTCTTTCTTGGTACTCAGGCTTTTTCCCAAGCCATACATCTGCATCATCTTCATTCTCATGATGCTTCAACACATGAGGAACATTTTATCATGTAACATTTGCAATTTAACCCCTCAACTTGGGTAATTTGCACTTTAGTCCAAAACAGGCAAAACATTATTTCAACATTGTTCAAAAAGGACTAAAATTGAAATATAAGTTCCTCTTGAACCTTAATTACTTTTCAAAATATAAGATAAAGCATATAATTATCTTTCTTAAACAAAACACCTAGGGTTAAAGCTAACCCAGGTCAGGGATGTTACACCTAGGTTTCTTGATTGGAGGATCTTAGGGTGATTAGGGCCTGAGGTTAGAAATGGGAGTGGAAGTGAGGTTTTGGGCCTCCCATCACCCACATTCTAGCCTTGAGAAAGCTCTAAGCTAATCACACTAAATTCATCTAAACTAGCTACTTAGATCTCTCAATTAGGGTTAGGATAATTGATTAGCATGTAGTAAGATGGGTGGCTATCTAGGGATCAATGAATTGGACCTAGGAGCAGATCCCAAAATTCACTCATATACGCAATTCTCCTAAATTCCTAGGTGATTTCATGCATAAACCAACAAGAAATTCATGAAGAGTGATATAGAAATAGAACATAGTCATTAGAAAATGAAATTACAATGTTTACATATTAGTTTCCCCCAACATTGTATCAAAGTAACATTTTTGACCCCAACCAGTCAACCCACGGGGCCTAGCTACTCATGGAAATGGAAAATACAAAAAGAAAGGAGAAAGAGGTAGAAGAAGCCATGGAGCTCAGTATAGATAGAGTGCTCCTCCTCTTCATCTATTGCAACACGTCCCCCTCCTTCTTCTTGGGTGGAATGATGTGGAATGATGGTAGAAAGCAGATGGAAGGCTTGGAAATGAAGGTTTTTGTGGTGGAAATGGGGAAATGGGGGAGAAATGGAGGTGGAAATGGAATAGAATAGCTAAGGGGTGAAAATGGGATGATAGAAGGTATCTAGGGCTGCCAAACCTTGGCCTCCATCCACCGCCCACATTTATAGGTGGGGTGGAAGCAACAGATCAAGTAGGGGTAAAGTAGGAAATGCAGTGGAAAAGTAGCTACATTTTTGTGAGTAGCATGATTGTGGGGGGTTGCCACGATCGTCGTGGGGAGGTGTGGAAATTTTCATGGTGGAGTGGAATGACTGTGGTGAAAATTGGGGAAGAAATACAATAACAGTGGTGGTTTTAAACATGAAGTGGCTCGGCCATGGTGGTCACCACGGCCGTGGTGCAGTAAGGGTGGCACGGCCGTGGTGGTCACCACAGCCGATGTGGCTTGGATTTGGCTGCCTATTCTTTGCTCCATGACCATTTTGTATTAGTTGCAGCACAGTTGTGCAAGGTGTCATGGATGCTCTAGGTCCATCTACCATGACCATTATGAGTGACACGGCCTGGTGATTCCTGCAATGCTTGAAGTTTGACTTTGTTGGTTTTCAATGAGCTAGCACGATCGTTCTGTGGTACCACGACTGTGTTGGTCTCTAAATCAACACTTTGAGTTGAATCTTTATGTTTCCTTGGACATCTTTGCTTCAATAGATCTTTGGCCACTAGGGGTAGGATAAGGGAGCCTTGGACTTCACTTTATACCTCTCCAAGGGTAAAGAAACCCTAGGATCAATCATCTCCCTCTCTTCCATCCAAGCGTGGTCCTAATGCCTGAAAAAATGCAAATAATCGCCAAAAGTGCATTTTACACAAATATGCATATTAGGGGAAATAACATGTAATATAACATATGTAGATGTGATTTAAATGCAATATGAAACAAGATGAACCCTAAATAGGGCTGCATCAAGGGCCTTCTTTCTCCCTACATCATCGTCATATGCATTGAAAGGATAAGCCTCTCAAGATGATATCACTTAAAGAAAGTAGAAACCAATCCATATATTAAGAAAAAGCACCCCACTAAGAACACTCCTCCACAAACAAAGCATATTTTTGTCCCACTAATACATGAAAGAAACAAAAAGTACACCTATTGTGATGTTACAAGAAAGATTAAAGATTACATGTACATTTGATTGGGTATGTTCCTACCCATAGTAGGAAGCATAACTCCTGATAAGCCATGTAAATTGTGTGCTTGCATGTTTCAACCTAATCTTTGATAGGTATGTGAATACCTTCATTCGAGGATGAATTATTGACAATAGATATGTAAATTTAGTTGTTTCGACCAAAGTCACCACACCTCATAATGAGGGTGATTTGGGAATCAAATCAACAAAGGATATGGATGATTCCATTTTTAACCTACTGGGATTACCTCCTTGTAAAAGAAGATCAATGGTGTGAGGTTTGAAATATGCTAAAGGCATTGGATCACCATTGTGGAGATATATATAGGACCTTTGGCTTTACCTATTTGACAACACTTTATGCTACTAATCAATGGATCCAACACCTATTTCAGGTATAAAAATTGGATATGAGGAAAGAAGGTTAGTGTTAAAGATGGCATATCCATCTTCACCACTCTTGAAGATCTCCAAGTAGGAAATGCATTAACACCTCTAAGGAGTGGGGAATTGGTTTTCCTTGAGCACCATCTTACACCATCCAGAGTTCTACACATTCTACAACTTTTCCCTTCCTCTCTAAGGATGCAAAGAGAAAGCTAGTACTAGAAATAGAGAGAAAGTGGAGTAATTACCCACCTCTACCTAAACCAATAAAACCTTTGTATATGGAAATGACTGGGCAATGGTCCTTCATCTAGGAGACCAAGAAACCATAAAGGATCAGGTTTTTCTTATGGTTGCTAGAACATGATAGACTCCTGGCAAACTCTCTATGCCAAACCAAAGATCTCAATATCTAAAACATAGATGGGGGATGTCACCACACGTGTGCGATGTGATACCCAGCACCACAAGAGTGAGATTACTCAAAAACAAAGACCCAAATTAAAACATGAAAACTACATCAAACCATTAAGTAACATCGAGATCTCAAAGTAAGAATTTGACAAGCACCACAAGTAACATTTCATTAAGCATTTGAACCACATGAAAGTACCAAGAGTATGATATGATTATCATAGTTTACAATCCTATAATAAACAAAAGGATAATATCCATGTTTACAATATCACAAAAAAGGAAGTTTTCAACCCATTCAATGTAATCAAGAATGGTTTATCATCTTCAGAATAAAATTTGATTGCCACATAATTGACATGAGAAACCCTAGCGCTCTCGCGAGCGGCGGCGATGAGGCGCAAGACGATGGCTCCCGCGAAGCCGACGGCGACATCGATCGGGGAGGACAGTGCGACCAGATCCCGCTAGGTAACTCTGGAATCTCTTTGAAGTTCTCAGCCCACGGATCAAGACAATCCCAAGGTTGTGGTTATCCGGAACAGGAGATGGAAGTTGACGCAAGAACGTGTGAAGCAACGCAATACCCTGAACTCCCATTACGGCAGCACCAGGCAATTCATCCGCCGCAATCATCCGGATTATCCTATAGCGCTATGGTCGGTAAAGGTGCCACAGGAAATCAAGGAGGGATCAACATAAACGCAGAAGAACTCGATATCTTTTTAACACCTGAAGACATCATGGTCTCAGCCGACAATGGTGTACCTTCTTTTGCTCTAACGATGGACGCTAGAGACAGCCTGCTGAAACCTTGGCAATTCACGGTAATTGTCAAACTTATCTCGAAGGAAATAGGGTTCCTAACCTTGAGGGACAGGATCCAATCCATGTGGAAACCTAAAGGGAAATTCAACTTGATTGATCTTGCCAATGACTTCTTCGTAGTTCAACTCCAACGTGAAGATGACTACATGCATGCGCTTACAGGCGGCCCCTGGCCACTTTTTGGCTCGTACCTATCGGTCCAACGTTGGAATCTGGATTTCACTCCAGAATTCACCACTGTGCCGAAGCTCGTCGCATGGATCCGCATCCCCAATCTGCCAATCCACCTTTATCGGGAAGTCCTGCTGGCTGAAATTGGCGACTCTATCGGAAAGACGATAAAGGTCGACGTCAATACTATCTCTCAACGTCGAGGTCGCTTCGCGAGAATTGCAGTCGAGTTAGATCTCCAAAAGCCCCTCACACCTGCTGTATTGGTGGAAGGTAACAGATACCGTATCGAATATGAAAACATCCCGAGTATATGCATGTACTGCGGTAGAGTCGGTCATCTGGAGAAAGAATGCTCGAAGAGAATTGCAGACGAGAATGCATGCATGAGGGATAGCCAGTCGGCTTCTGCGAGTCAGCCGCTTCCTCCCCTTGTCCAAGGATTGACGGACTATATCCATGCACGCCCCATCCCAAGGAAATCTCGCCAAAACGTCGCAACCAAACCCAGCAATCTCAGAAACAACAATAAATTTCAGAACCTGCGAGACCTGGTAGAAGAAGATGCAAACGAGAACGAGGTTATCGATGTGGATTCAGTTGCCGAGCGTGTGGCTAGAGGAATTGACGGGAGTGTGCGCAAACAAACATTCAAGAAGAATCATAGCAAGTCTAGTTCCAACCCTCCTCCCATCCACAACGCCTCCAAGGAGATGCCTGCCCCATCCAGCGCTACAACAGATCCACCGCCTCAACAGCATACACCGCACACTGCTGTTAACCCCACCGGAGATTCTCTCGTGTCAGGAAGGGTGAATCCCCCACATCTCTTTGCAAATGAACCATTCACGTTTGGTGAATCAACTACAACGGAACGCCAAACTCATCCATACAGAAGCCCTAGTCGAAATTCGTCAGGCATTCACCTGAGGAACAGGAAGATCTTGAACCAAGGAGAAGCCTCAAAATCCTCCTCGAGGAAAAGAGGGAAGACTTCGCTGCTGCCAGACCTTGAAGAAGAAGCGCGGACTATGGGAAAATCCACCCTCAATGAAGTTAGACAATGAAAGTCACAACCTGGAATGTACAAGGTATCTGTGATAAAGACACCCAAAACGCTGTGAAAGATCTGTCCATCAAATACAAAATCTCTGTCATGTGCCTGCTGGAGACCAGATGCAGTGGAACCAAAGCCAGGGGGATTATTAAGAACCTGGGCTATCTGAATTCCCACAGAGTCGAAGCTATGGGTTTCTCTAGGGGCATCTGGGTGCTGTGGAAGCACACCGCCCATGTGGAAATTCTTATGTCACATAAACAGTTCATTCACTGCAAGATTCAAGACACCTTCTATACCTTCGTCTACGCAAGCACGACGAGAGGGGGGAGGAAACTACTCTGGGATCAATTATTTGCAATCTCCATTTCGATTACTGATCCATGGATAGTGATGGGCGATTTTAATGTGGTGATGCACCCTTCCGAGAAGATTGGCAGCAACATTTTCGACAGAGCCAACAGCATGGACTTCATTGAGGCAACTGAGAGCTGTTTTCTCAGGGACCTGGGGGCGATAGGACCCCGTACCACTTTCAGGAGGGGCCTCCTCCATGAACGTCTGGACAGGGCGTTGGGTAATCAGCAATGGCTTGAGCTTCTAGGCAAAAAGGAGATCATGGTCCTTGAGAAGAACCATTCAGACCATGCACCCCTAATGGTCTATGCAGAGGCACCTCTTCCTCACCAGGGAACGACTCACCTTCGTACTAGCGCAAGATGGTACTCCTCTCCTGGGTACTCTTCTTTCTTTAAAGAGGCATGGAGGACAGATATAGACCTGCCTACTGCCAACAGGCTTCTACTGGAGAAGGCAAGGAGCTGGGACATTGCTTCGCGTAAGAAGGATAGGAGAAGCAAAGATCAACTCACCAACAAAATTCGTTGGAACCAGATGAACCTTTCGCTGCGTTTCAACCATTCTTTGGCGAGGGAAACTGTCGAACTTCAAACCCAACTGGATGGCATCCTTCGGCGAGAGGAGGCTGAAAGCCAGCAACGCTCACGATGCAACTGGATAAAATTAGGCGATAATAACACCAGCTATTTCCACTCGATTACGAAAGCAAGAAGGTGGAGGAGTACGATCTCCCGTCTCAAAGACGAGAACGGGGTTTGGTACGATTCTGCCCCTGCACTCAAATCCCTCATCCTTTCCTTCTTCTCTAATGTTTATCAGGAGACTGATGCTGCCCGGCGTCAAGCATCAAGCATTTCCTTCCCTGGAGCGTATACACCTTTGACAAGCGCTCAACAGCTAAAGTTGGCCTCTGTCCCCTCATCCAAGGAAATATGGGATGCGTTGCAATCCATGTCACCTGTCAAAGCCCCAGGCCCGGACGGCGTAGATGCAGGCTTCTACCAAACGAACTGGAATTCAGTGAGCAACCAATTATGTCAATTTGTCCAAGCACCCTTCAAAGGGATCCCGATCCCACCAGCTGCGTCGGATTCACTCATATGTTTAATCCCCAAGATCAACCCGCCAGAGAAGTGCACCCAATTGCGACCCATCTCCCTCAACAATGTATGCACGAAGCTCCTCTCGAAGGTCATTGCCAACAGGCTGAAGCCTTACCTCAACAACTGGATCTCGCCATACCAGTCCAGTTTTGTTCCTAGAAGGAAGATCGGGGACAACATTGCTCTGGTCCAGGAGGTGGTACATTCAATGGAGTCCAAAACCTGCAAGAAAGGCACCATGGCGCTAAAGCTGGACTTAGTTAAAGCTTTTGATAAGTTAAGCTGGAACTTCATCAGAGACACCCTTAATCGAACCTCGATACCCAGGGAAATTGTCGACATCATCATGCATATCATCAGCTCCGGTGACTCCTCTATACTATGGAATGGAGAAGTGGCAGGAACCTTTAGACCCTCATGCGGGGTCAAGCAAGGTGATCCCCTTTCCCCTTACATATTTGTCATGTGCCTGGAACGATTTAGTCAATTGATCACAGAAGAAATTGACAAGGGTTAATGGAAACCAATTCTCATCACCAAAGATAGAATTCCCGTGTCCCATGCAAGCTTTGCGGATGATATCATCCTCTTCGGGGAGGCCTCCACGCATCAAGCTCGAGTGATCCTCCACTGCCTCAAGCTTCTACATTATGCTTCTGGTCTTGCTCTTTCCCAGGAGAAATCGACTATCTTCTTCTCACACAACACACCTCGTTCGATCAGGAGGAGGATATGTAATAAGCTAGGGATTCAACAGACAAGCAACCTTGGCCGTCATCTGGGCATCCCCATCACCCATCGAAGGAAAGGAAAGGAGATGTTCTCTTCTCTGCTAGAGAAATTTCAAAAGCATATTTCACATTGGCAAAATAATCTCCTCTCTCTTGCAGGGAGGATCACGCTCACCAAATCTGTTCTCCAATCTCAAGCTTGTTACATCATGCAAGCAGTCCAGCTCCCTATCTCAATATGTGATAGAATTGATCAAATCACTCGAAATTTTCTATGGAATGGTGGATCTCATAGACGGCTCAACTTGATTGCATGGAACAAGGTGGTGCACCCCAAATCTCAGGGAGGTCTTGGTCTAAGGAAGGCAAGGGACTTTAACTCCTGCTTGCTGATGAAGATGGGATGGGATTTTTTCCAGAACAAGAGCAAACCGTGGGTGAACATCATGCGCTCCAAATATCTCCAGAACGGTTTACCCAAAGCTACTGGTTCTCATCTTTGGAGGAGTCTTAAATTTTTCCTGCCATTGCTCAAAGCGAATGCCCGCCGCCATGCCGTGTCGGGCTTGGATACACTTGTCTGGACTGATGAATGGATTGGGGCTGGTTCTAAACCAATCCTTAAAGATGATCTTACGATCCCAGAAGACCTAGCTGATCTCAAGGTTTCGAGCCTGGTCCGAGATGACGGCTCTTGGGATAGCGATTTCCTCAATAGCTGGTTCGTACAAGACACCGTTCAAGCTATCATCCACATGCCCACTCCCAGATTTCACTATGGGGAGGATACTTTCGTATGGAAGCTCGAAAGCTATGGGACCTTCACGGCCCGATCTGCTTATAACCTGATTAGTCAACAATCTCTGGAAGCTCCCATTCCCCTTTTTGAAGCACTATGGTCTATCCCAGTCTCGCATCGGATACGCGCCCACATGTGGCTGGCTATCCATGATAGATTACTCACAAACACCTTGAGATGTAAACGTAAGATGACAGATAACCCTTTGTGCCCACGATGCAACGTCATGGAAGAGGACTGTTTGCACGCACTCAGGGACTGCAGATCATCTCGACAAATCTGGTCGCTCATCAGACCCAAAGAGGTGAATCTCTTCTTTTCATGTCAGACTATCCATGAATGGATTGAACACAACATTCGAACTATCAAAGACCCACCCACCTGGAGGACGCTCTTTGTCATAGTTTGCTGGAAAATCTGGAAGGGAAGGAACTCACAGGTTTTCGAAGACACCCCCATACCCCCAAGTGTTGTGACTGCACAATGTTATGCTGAAGCACGATCCTCACTTCTTGCCTTCACTCGTCACCTGCCTGATCCATCAGAAAGCCCTTCACCGGATTGCTCTCTCAGCCTACATTCTTCAAGTATCCTTCTTCATGTGGATGTTGCCACTTCGTCCAAATCCAACATGTCCTGCACGTGTGCCATTCTTCGAAACCACACAGGAGATTGGATTGGGGGTCCTTTCGAATGCACCGAGGCACGGACGCCATGGAAGGGGAGCTCAAAGCTATTATTCATGGTGCAGAACTCGCAAGACAACTGAATCAGCATCAGGTCACCTTCCTATCCGACTCCTGGAATTCAGTTCAATGGGTGAAGGGCCGTCAAGAAAGCCCGGGCAAGTTTATCACGACTGTATGTAAAGCTCGAGAAGCCCTTGCTGCCATCCACATCACAGACCTCGTCCACATCAAACGGAATCAGAACAGGCTAGCGGACATCCTAGCTAAATCCTGCCTTAAACAACCAGGATTTGAGGGAGAATGGCAGCAGTGCCCTGCCATAGGCCTACCGGTCTTCTTAGAAGACAAAACTCTCTTTGATAATCTGATTAGATCTCAGTAATGATGTAACCGGTTATTCGGTATTGAAAAAAAAAATATCACAAAAAAGGAACTAGATTAAACTTTACAAATGTGGCGTTACTATAGAGGTTGAACATAAGAAATTACAACATTCATAGCCCTAGACCTAAAGGCTTTGCTCACATCTCAGGACCCAAGGCTAAGAATGGATGTTGTAAAACTTGCCCTTTTTCCTGAGAGTATGGGGACAACTATGGCTCTATCCCTATATGATTTATCTCTAGAGGAGGCCGCACAAATGTCACCTACCTCTGAGATTACTTCATACAAACATCACCCACTTTTGATCTGAAAACATTCTCTCTTCTTGTTGATTTTCTCTTCCACTATCAGGATAGGTACTCCACTCACCTAAAAAGTGTGAAAAATCATAGGGGTGAGACCCTAAGTCTCAGTGATATGATATAATACTGAAACTTTTATTAGTTATCGAGAAAAATATTATAAATAAGGGATTTTGAGAAATAATCATATGAACTATCTATACACCTAAAGGTATATACTTACCCAACTGATCGGGTATCAAGTCTACCTACAAGAACTATTAGGAAGAACATATCACCAATGGAAATAAACAATAACCATTCAAAGATGGAACCATGTTATCTCCAATTAAACCCTAACAGATATAGTATAAAAAATTTGTGTATTTTAGTGTCATGGTTTAGTTGAGGCATACCGCTCAATTGATTTACTAGGTGCTAACAAGTATTCATATTAATATGTACAACATCTAAGAGTATATGTATTCCCTATATCTCTCCTCCCAATCTTAGTTTGAAGTGAGGTATCAAAAGGTAGGGAGCTCTCTAGGTATCCCACTGTGGATATGTGCTTAGAATCATATTCACCAAATTCAGGCTTGTCCTAGGTACACAGATCGCAATGCCACAAAAATAGGGTAAAACCCTCTAAAACACATCTCATTACTCAATCCTTCCCATTGGATCAACGGTCTTTATTATTTCTCAGAATTATTTTAAAGATGATAAGATATCAGATACTAAGCATCCTCATATATTCCCTAGTATATGGCTCTAAGCCTCTTCTCACAACTCTAGGTTTCTTTAAGATTTACTCATTTCACTATCCTCCATTGCCCAGAGGAATGTATCTACAAACTTAGGTCTTTCCATATTAGGTTACTCTTAAAAATTAGGTTTATTTATCTTTGATCACATCAACCAGAGTGTAAGGCAACCTATTAGTAGATAGGAAGACAATAGTGTAGTAATAAAATTAGGAGATATAAAATATCCAATCATTGTGACCTAACTTATCATAATAAGCCATGTGTACTATGACCTCAGTCATGTAAGGCATTTCTCACAAATTCGTACTTCACTAATCAAAGAGAATGTGCCTCCTGAAGAACCATTGACTGCCACATCTTAGCCATTCTCAAATGAACAAATCAAAGTAAACATAGAACCCTCATTTTTCCTCTAAAGGAACTATGTCTCCATATTCCAACAGCATAGCATCTGCAAATTAGTCAAGACATATACTTCAAGTGTAAGACAATCAATCTCAGTATATAAGCTAACATCTTTCAAACATGCAATCTCTATATCATCCAAGTTGTCACAAAAGAGAGAGGATAATCATCATTTATGTATAAGAAGGGCACGCGTAGTGTGAAACTCTAAAATGCAGGCATATAACCCCTCAATTTATGCTAAAAGTGCTCAAAATTACCATCTTTAGCATTTATAGAGTATGTAACAAAGATATTTACAACACGCAGGTACTTAGAAGGTAATAAATAATTCAAATGTTATTATGTTTGCTTTATAAGGGTAGAAATAAGTCTATGCACATAAAACTACTGCAAAGATCCCAAATTCATGACAAAAGCTAATGCTAAGGCAACTCTCCAAGAATTGAGTCCCCCCCAAATCATTCTTTACCACTACTGATCCACATTCAAGGGAAACTTAATAAGTGAGATAATATTTATGTACAAATTGAATAATATGTCACAAATATGGAAACATGTTATTCTAATTAAACCCTAATAGGTATACTATGTAGTTCTTCTGTATTTAAGTGCTTTGGGTTGGTTGAGGCATCCCAATTAGTTGGTTAACTAGATGTTATTAAGCAACCTTATTAATTTGTTTAAGATATAAGGATATACATATTGCCTATATCTATCCTCCCAACCTTAGGTTGAAGTGAGGTGTCAAAAGGTAGGGAGGAGTCTGGATGGCCCATAGTGGATATGTGCTTCAAAGAATATTCACCAAATTTAGGCTCATCCTAGGTACATATCTCAAGATGCCACAAAAATAGGGTACCAATCCTCTATAACATATCTCATCACTCACCTTTCCATTGGATCAACTGCCTGTACTATGTATTAGAACTATTTTAAAGATGATAAGATAACATATACTAAGGTATCTTCATATATTCACTAATACATGCCTCTGAGAATCTTCTCACAACTCTAGGTTGCTACAAGATTTAATCATTTCATTATTCCCCCCGCCATCTCCCCAGGGGAATAGGTCTATAGACTTAGGGATTTACATATTACGTTACTCTTAATAGTTAGGTTTATTTCTCAATGATTATATCAACCAGAGTATAAGGCAACCCATTAGCAGATAGACATAAAATGATGTGGTGATAGAATCCTAAGAGATATACAATATCCAATCATTATGACCTAACTTCTCATAATAATTGTAAAGAGTGTGAAATCAATCACCTCTTTACTAAAGACAATGGTATGCAAAATTTCCAATTGGATAGAAGTAGAAGATAAAATTTGACTATATTCAATTTAAATAAAGTGTACATAGAAATTTTTCCCAAAAGGATGTACATGCTTTATACAAAGAAAAGGAGCTAAGCAGAGGCAAAAGACTACAACAATATGTCTCCAAAAATAAACTAACTTAACCAATCACTTCATGAGAGAACGATGGACTCTTTTCCTAGCCTTAGACTGGTTCACCATGCTTCTTGTGTGCACTCTGATCCTATACTTGGGTGGTTGAGATCACCCAACAAGAGGAGATAAAATGTATGTGTCAATTATAAGTAAAGGACAATTCCACAGTTAAAGTATGACAAAATAAAATTTCACTAACTACTAGATATCAAGAGTATGAGGCAAGTATATCAAATAGGAAATTCTACCAAGTAGAATAATAATAAATTTTGCATGCATGATTAAATGTGACAAAATTATACTAACATAGGGTTGAGGCACCTACTAGACCTCAACCTCTGGGTGAGGGAGAGAAACACATTCTCGAACACCCTAACATTTTATAAATTGGGGAGAGTGGTCACATTAACCTGAGCTCATGCCCAATACTATGGGTGCTTTGTACTCATGTACACTATATTAGTTAACTAGTCATTTTCATCATCATGCTAACACTAGTACAAGAATGGTATGTAGCATCGGTTTTTTAAGCCTGCAGCGTCACTTTTTAACCGACGCCTAAGTGGCCGTCACCATAGACTTTTCTCTATAGCGTCGGTTTATTTGACCAGAAAAAACCGACCTTACAGAGTAAACACCGACGTAAAAGGTTGTAAAAAATCTGACCCAGGCGAGAAAAAAGGAGCCTGTAAGGTCGGTTATTCCAAAAAAATCGACCCTATAAACACTCTCGGTCGAGAATATTGTCGACCGAACACATTTTTTATCGACAATTTTCTCGACCGAGAGAGTTTACAGTGTCATTTTTTTTAGAATAACCGATGCTAAATATTGAATAACCACTTCAGTGCTCCTTCTCGTTCGACGAATTTGTTGACCGAGAGGTAGTTTATAGTGTCGGTTTTTTTTAGAATAACTGACGCTAAATATTGAATAACCACTTCAGTGCTCCTTCTCGGTCGACGAATTTGTCGACCGAGAGGTTATCGGTCAAAAAATTCCTCGACCGAGGGAGCTCTAAGGTCGGTTGTAAGGAAAAACCGACCTTAAAGGTGCTTATACACGTAAAATCTGGCTCCTTCTCGGTCGACGAATTTGTCGACCGAAAGGTTATCAGTCAACAAATTCGTCGACTGAGAGAGTTTACAGGGTGGTCAATTTTTTGGAATAACCGACGCTAAAAATTTAAATAAACATTTCAGTGTACCCCTCAGTCGAAAAATTGTCGACCGAAATATTTCGGTCGACTCGACCGAGGGGTACACTGAAACGTTCAAACTAAAATAGAAATGAATATTCATATATTCTGGGAGAGGGGAGCATTGATGCTCAACCGTCACCATTCAAAACCACACATTCATGACAAAAATGATTCATAATCACATCATAATTTACAAAATGATAGATTGCTTGAAATATAAGGAGGAAAAATTAGTTTGAAATCCTAGAAATATACATCTTTTGAGAGATTAAAAGCTATCCATATGCAAACAAAGTCTATGATTACCACTTCCTTCAAAAAAATCATGCAGAAGATGTAGGGTTCATCTAAGATGATACAAAAAACTATCATACAAGCTCACACCCTAGGTAAAGGTACATCTTTATACTTGGATCAATATTTTTAAGGCAAAATCATGTACATGTAACGTAAGAGTGAACAATAATCATGGATAAAGTTATAACTCACCTTAGAGATGATGTAGAAACTCCAAACAGCAAGGTAGATTGAAGAAAAATGGGGAAGAAACCCTAGCTTGGGCACTCCTCTTCACCAAGCTGGTTCCTTCTCCAAAAAGGAAGCAAACCCTATGTTGAAAAGGTAAGAAAAAGAGAGTGGAAGATGTTTTCAACCATTATCTCAAGCTCCACCATGGAACGTCATGGATTCAGCCAATAAGAAGAGAGGGGAAGATAGAATAACAAGAAAAACAAAGAAAAAGAGACAGATCTCACTTACCAAGACTAAGAAAGGTGGATCCGAACCCGGAAATGAACTCGGGAACCTTACTTGGAAACGATGGCGACCTTCCTTGGAAACAGCGGTGACCTTACTTGGAAACAATGGCGATCATCGTAGAGGATGAGACGACCTTCACAGAGAGGCGGCGACCTTACTTGGAAACAATGGCGATCATCGTAGAGGATGAGACGACCTTCACAGAGAGGCGGCGACCTTCGTGGAAGTGTGGAGAGGCGGCAACGACGAGCTCTTTTTGTGGAGAGGAGGCAAGGGATTTGGCGGCGCGAAGAGGTGGCAAGGGCTTCACAGAGGAAAAGGTATCCGCACCGTGGGAGAGAAAAAGAGAACGAAAATTTTGTTTCATGGGGGAGAAAGACTAGGTTTCGGCCATTTTAAAGGAGAGACTCGACCTGTAGCGTCGGTTAAAAGAAACAAATCGACGCTAAAGATAAGCGGTGCCCATGTTTGGTTATTTAAAAACACTCAAACACATTTTTGGTCGACAAATTTGTCGACCGAGGGGAGATCTAGGGTCAGTTAAAAGTAAAAAACTGACGCTAGAGGTGCTTATACATGCGTGAACTAAATTGGATCCAAAATTCATGTCGGTCGACAAATTCGTCGACCGAGAAGTCCTTTAGGGTCAGTTATAAGAAAAAACCGACCCTAGAGGTGCTTATACACGTGAAATCTGGCTCCTTCTCGGTCGATGAATTTGTCGACCGAGAGGTTAACGGTCGACAAATTCATCGACCGAGGAGAGCTCTAAAGGTGCTTATACATGCATGAACTAAATTGGATCTATTCATGTCGGTCGACAATATTGTCGACCGAAGAGCACTTTAGGGTCAGTTATAAGGAAAAAACCGACCGTAGAGGTGCTTATACACGTAAAATCTGACTCTTTTCGGTCGACGAATTTGTCGATCGAGAGGTTATCGGTCGACAAATTCATCGACCGAGGGAGCTCTAAGGTGCTTATAAAACCCTAATATGGGATGATGTTATGTGAAACCCTAATATAGGGTGATGTCGTGTGAAACCCTAATATGGGATAATGTTATGTGAAACCCTAATATGGGATAATGTTATGTGAAACCCTAATATAGGGTGATGTTGAGTAAAACCATAATATGATAATGTTATGTGTAACCTTAATATGGGATGATGTGATGTGAAACCCTAATTGATAAAGATGGGAAACTCTAACCCTAATGAGGGAATAGTTATGTTATCTTTGTATTGCATGATGTTGATATGAAATTGATATGGTTGTTATCAAGTATACTAACCATGTGAGATGCTTGTGTAACAAATATCCTGAATACCTTGGTCAGATGACCTGAAGGTAATAGTTACCTGATAAGTGATAATCATGTTTAGTGATGAACTAAGGGTTTGAATACCCAGATCCAGCAAATGTGATGATGGTGGTATTGAGGGATGTGAATTCCCAATAATGAGACAAGGGATTGAGATCCCAATGCTTTATAAAGTTTTGAAAAGTACTAAACTGGATCCAAAATTCATGTCGGTCGACAATATTGTCGACCGGGGAGTGCTTTAGGGTCGGTTATAAGAAAAAACCGACCCTAGAGGTGAAATCTGGCTCCTTCTCGGTCGACGAATTTGTCAACTGAGAGGTTATCGGTCGGTAAATTTGTTGACCGAGGGAGCTCTAGGGTCAGTTATAAGGAAAAACCGACCTTAGAGGTTCTTATACACGTGAAATTTGGCTCCTTCTCGGTCGACAAATTTGTCGACCGAGAGGTTATCGGTTGACAATATTGTGGACCGAAGGGACTTCTAGGGTCGGTTATTTGGAAAAAACTGACACTAGAGGTGCTTATACATGCGTGAACTTAACTGGATCCAAGATTTATCTCAGTCGACAATATTGTCGACCGAAGGGACTTCTAGGGTCGGTTATTTGGAAAAAACCGATGCTAAAGGTGCTTATACATGCGTGAATTTAACTGGATCCAAAATGCATCTCGGTCGACAATATTGTCGACCGAAGGGACTTCTAGGGTCGGTTATTTGTAAAAAACCGACGCTAGAGGTGCTTATACATGCGTGAACTTAAATGGATCCAAGATTTATCCCGGTCGACAATATTGTCGACCGAAGGGACTTCTAGGGTCAGTTATTTGGAAAAAACTGACTCTAGAGGTGCTTATACATGCGTGAACTTAACTGGATCCAATATTTATCTCGGTCGACAATATTGTCGACCGAAGGGACTTCTAGGGTCGGTTATTTGGAAAAAACCGACGCTAGAGGTGCTTATACATGCATGAACTTAACTGGATCCAAGATTTATCTCGGTCGACAATATTGTCGACCGAAGGGACTTCTAGGGTCGGTTATTTGGAAAAAAATCGACGCTAGAGGTGCTTATACATGCGTGAACTTAACTGGATCCAAGATTTATCTCGGTCGACAATATTGTCGACCAAAGGGACTTCTAGGGTCGGTTATTTGGAAAAAACCGACGCTAGAGGTGCTTATACATGCGTGAACTTAACTGGATCCGAGATTTATCTCGGTCGACAATATTGTCGACCGAAGGGACTTCTAGGGTCGGTTATAAGGAAAAAACCGACCCTAGAGGTGCTTATACATGTGTGAAGGAAAACTGGATTCAAGATGTCTAATTACCCGCATTTTTTGTAGACATATAAGGTCGGTTATTTGGAAAAACCGACCCTATAGATCGAGGCACGAAGCCAAAATCAAGAAAATTTTTGCCGCGGGAAACTGTAATTGGCTTTGTAATCCAATTGTCTATAAAAGGTCACTTATTTTATGAAAACCAACCCTATAGAGATACACTACAAGGTCGGTTATTTTAAGAAAAGAGACCCAAGAGGTCTTAAGTGGTGCCCGCATTTTTATAGACATATAAGGTCGGTTATTTGGAAAACCGACCCTATAGAGTTACACTACAAGGTTGGTTTTTTTAAGAAAAGCGACCCAAGAGGTCTCAAGTGGTGCACGCGTTTTTTATAGACATAAGGTCGGTTATTTGGAAAATCGACCCTATAGAGTTACACTACAAGGTCGGTTTTCTTAAGAAAACCGACCCAAGAGGTCTTAAGTGGTGCCCGCATTTTTTTAGACATATAAGGTCAGTTATTTGGAAAAACTGACCCTACAGGTAGTGACGTTGTAATCCATTTCTGTACTAGTGTAAAGTAATTCAATGGCAGATTGAATAAGTTTATCAACAATTGCAAGCGGGGTTCAAGACCCTTGAAACATTTATAGAAGAATTGCAAGAATGAATAAAATAGGCTCATGCCTCATTGGGAATATAGGGTGTCGATAAATAAGACCAACTTTAGGTTAGAATGCACATACCTCACTTGAGATTCTTGAAGAATACTTTTCATCAATTAAATTTGTCCAAGATCCTTAAACTGTAAATTCAAGTATGTTATCACAAGGATTAGGGTTTGATGAAATGTTAGGGTTGAAGTCCAAATTTTATATCTTCAAGGAAAAACCTCAATTTAGGACTCAAAACCTAGACCAAATGATTAGTTAGACTTCAGTGATTAATAAAACATATTTAATTTCCTAATTTGGAGTTAAAATGAATTAATTATCAATTTTAGAACATTTTATATAAATAAAATGGTATTCAAGACAAACATCAAAAAAGAAATCAGAATCAAGACTCAAAAACCACAAATTCATATTATACATGAAATAAGCTTTCTAATGAGTATTTATTTGCATTTTTCTAACCAAGCCTCGATTTAATATGAATTAAATAAGACTAGCCAATCAGATTTTGAGAAAATGCCACCTAGGCAATAAAACTGGCAAAGTGTGGGCCACAGAGGCTGGACCCACAATGACTTGGACCAATCACATTTGGCCCAGTCAGTCAGTCTGTGCTTGCGTGGATTCAGTTAAGGGCGAGTGAGCATAGGGCTATTTTACTTAAATGCCCATGGTCAGGTGATCAATTCTATTGAAACCATGAGGGCACTAATGTCATGAAGATACAACAAGGAACTCGCGGCTGGGAAAATAAAAATGAAATGGAATGACATCTTTGCCCATGCTCGATTAATTGACCAATGGAAGGAGCATGGGTGCCTTGGTCATTACTTGACCAGGCATCTTCCAGCCCTGACATGGCGTGAGCAGGCTACTGGAGCTTCGACTCCAGCCTAGCATCACACCATTAGGCCTCATCTCGGCAAACGGGTGATGCGGAAGAAACCACTGAAGTCTAGTGAGGACATAGGAGCCTTGGCTACATGGAGAAGACCTCAGAAACTAAAAACCAAGATGGAGAAAGTCGGGAAATAGGGGAGCACCAAATGCGATCAAAACCAGATGTAGAGGTTAATTCTCATTTAGAAGAAGGTCAGAAAACATTCGCGGATGAAGGGCGAGTCAAAAGCAAGTGTTATTATGGGTGGAAGTACACTGTAATGCAAGAATGCATGGCACCGGCGGAGGTAAAAATCATAGTCTATAGGACCCGATGATTGGGAGTACAATGGGGGAAAAGAGACGAAAGAGAAGCAAAGAACAGGGGCATGCTCACCGCAAAGGTAATTGGGCCATGATGGTCAGGAGAACGAGCAGTCAACTGCCTTTGCCAGAGAGGAAGGTGGATCAGGTCGACTTCGGGAGCAGTTGAGGGGAAATTGGAGGAGGAGGGAGAGCTCTGGTGGTTCGAGGGTTCCCTCATTGGCCTTATATAGGCAAGAGGAAGGTTGTGGATCCTTCTGCAATGCCCCGACAAAGACGAAGAGAAAGGTCAAGAGAGGCATTTCACCTATAGCATGAGAGAGTAGATGAGACAATGCTCATTCGAACTGGAAGAGGGAGACAAATTCAACGGAGGATGAATCAACTGAAATGGTTAAGAAGAGAGAGATAACGGATCGAGGGAAGGAAAATGCTCCCAACTCGCGAATAGCTGAAGGTAGGGGATGAGTCACTGATCGTTGGATCAAGTATGGGTTTTAGATGATCGAATCTGAGCCCTTGGATGTATCTCTGGAGAAGGGTAATGTGTGACAGTGGGAAATGAATCCAGACTTAGGCTTAAATTCGAGATGTTAATGAATTCGGATTAATTGCTTAATAAACCATATTCAAATCGTATAAAATCAAATTAAGGGGTCAAACGAGGGTCAAATGACCTAAAAATTTAACCATAGGCTAGAATTAATGTCTATAACAATGATATGTAATTAGTTTCTCATTTTATACACAATATGGCTCATAACTCATATATTGTCCATTAATGCATATATTAATGTATTAAAAGGGTGAAATAATATGAAAAGGCTCTTTTACTGAAATCTTAAGTGAATATTCAAGATAGTCAATACCTATTAATGTCAAGAGCAATATCTCACCATTATATTCTATTTTCGTGTATTATTGCCACATTGGAGGAAAGACAAAGAAATGGGAGTCATTCTCCTCAATTACACATTATTACTCAATTCTTATCCCAAAAAGATACAAAAGCTCCAAACTAACATTATCCACTAATTATCTCTCATTAATGGTCATTTTACATTATTGAACTCTAATTATCGCATTATTTGAGATATTTGTGCAAACACTCATTCATTGACATGAATGTGGGTAAATATGAATTACACCATCAAGTAAGGCTCAATTTCAATATTGAGGCCAAAAAGGGTACAAAAGATAGGGAAATTTATGAAAAAGGCCCAAAAGGACATAAAGGAAATAATATCTTGAAAATGGGTAAATTGCAAAGGAGACCTTGAGATTCAGTCTGTTACAGCACTCCACCCCATTAAGAGGATTTTGTCCCCCAAATCACAACAAGAGGGAAGGGTGAGTACGTAACATCCCAACATTAGGCAACTAGGTGAGTACTTCACAAGCTCTATACCTAAGTCAAGTTTTCCTGATTCACTAAGGTTTCCACTATTCACATTACTTTTTAGCATATGTAATACTACACACATTTTTGGCTAATTAACATTATGAAATCTTCATCATCCTTAATATTCTATTAATTGTGTCACATTGTATTCACATTATTATCAAAACAATTACATCTCAACATTAAGTACAAATCATATGTCTTACCCTTATCTACCTCACTAGGGGTTTTAAGCACAATTAGGGTTTAGTAAGTAATCCCAATATTTATTAATGTATTAGGTCACAAATCTTAATAACTTGAATTTATTCTCCATTATCCTCACATTAACATCATGTAGGATTATCATAGATTATTTTGTAAGAAATAGATAATATTATCCAACAAGTTATTAGATCTACAATAATGTCACATTATTGTTTTACACTTATATTACACATTGTCATATCAACTATCATAAATGTCATTCTTAACCATTTTCTCTCTTTTATACTTCATATTATAAATTATATATTGAACATCACATTAGGTATTTGGAATTATTATAGACTTCATCATGCTTATGTAGATCCAATTATCACATTTGAGTCATTATATGTATTCAAATAAGGTGAAACAATAACTTGATCCATATACCAAATTATGAAAATGTGATTATTGAGGTGTGTACTAGTGAACAAGGTAATATGCCTTACATATTTTGGTAACTTGATTAAATTATGATTATAATCCATTTGTATGTATCAAGGTATATTTTCTGATGATGGCACCTAATTTCACTAATGTATTATGAAGACATTAAGGATATATATGTTAATGTTAAATAATTACATTTTAGGGTTTAGGTCAACATGACCATTATATGTTATGCATCCTTAGCATGAATTAGTTCCATTATCTTACTAGACATACCATTAGGGTGACTTGGTCAACATTATATGTATTTACAATTAGTGATGAATAACTCACTTTTATGTGCATCATGTATGTTTTAGGGTTCAAGCATATGAACTATGCATTATATGACTTCATCATATATTCATTAAATTATAATTTGTTTGGTCAATACTAATCATATAAGCTCACTAATATGGTGTCCATGGAGTTAGGGTTTCTAACTCCAAAGTGGCTAGATTTTTCTATGTATAGGATCCCATCCCCCTAAAAAGGGATTTCGTCCTCGAAATCAAAAAATGCAAAATCTATCAAGGTACTACTACTACCACTACTCCATCCCTTAAAAGGGTTGACCTATTAAATCAAACTAAGCTAGGGGTAAAAAAGTGAGTCCAATCATGGATAAGACCCAATCACTTAATTGTCTTACTAATCACTATTACCAAACTTCAAAGTCTAGTATAGGGTACATTAACCCTAAGCATGGAAATCTATGACTCATATAAGGTACTTAAGGATTACAAGATGGTTTTGTTTGGGTAATCAAATCATCACATTAGGTTTTCTAAGGATACTCAACAATGAGGTAATATATCTAAAGGTATGCTATTTTGAGCATTCTGTATCAGATCAGGCTAGGCCGGTGTCATATGAACTTAAGAGTCCCCATAAACCAAACTAGTGGTGCGGAGGAAAATATTGTCATCCCCCAAGTTTTGAAATTTTCTAGACACCATCACTTTCAACTTCTTGCCCTAGTAACTACTCAATAGACTAATCACCTAAAAGTTTATTAAAGATGTATCTAATAATGAAACTATTATGGTTATAGATTAGCCTTTTATCTTAGGTCAATTCTAAGGTGAACTTAAAGTGAAACTATATGAGGTAAGGATTTCTAACTAAGAAGACAAATTGTAATAGTCAAGTCCGACTACCATTGGCTCTGATACCATGCTGTAAAGAGGTGAAATCAATCACCTCTCTACTAATACCCATGGTAAACAATATCCAATTTGGATAGCATCGGAAGATAAAATTTGACTATATTCAATTTAAATAAATTGTACATAGAAATTTTTCCCAAAAGGGTGTACATGATTTATACAAAGAAAAGGACCTAAGTAGAGGGAAAAGACTACAACAATATGTCTACAAAAATAAACTAACTTAACCAATAATTTCATGAGAGAAGGATGGACTCCATTCCTAGCCTTAGGCTGGTTCACCATGCTCCTGGTGCGCACTCTGATCCTATACATGGGTGGTTGGGCTCACCCAGCAAGAGGAGATAAAATGTATGTGCCAATTATTGGTAAAGGACAATTCAACATTTTGAGTATGACAAAATAAAAGTTCACTAACTACTAGATATCAAGAGTATGAGGAAAGTATATCAAATAGGAAATTTTGGCAAGTAGAACAATAATAAATTTTACATGAATGATTAAATGTGACTAAATTATAATAACATAGGGTTAAGGCACCTACTAGACCTCAACCTCTGGGTGAGGGAGAGTAACACATTCCCGAACACCCTAATATTTTATAAATTGGGGAGAGTGGTTACATTCCCCTGGGCTCATGCCCAATACTATGGGAGGTTTGTACTCATGTACACTATATTAGTTAATTAGTCATTTTCATCATCATGCTAAAGTAATTCAGTGGCAGATAGAATAAGTTTATCAACAATTGCAAGTGGGGTCCAAGACCCTTGAAACATTTATAGAAGAATCACAAGAATGAATAAAATAGGCTCATGCCTCATTGGGAATATAGTGTGGATAAATAAGCCCAACTTTAGGGTTAGAATGCACATACCTAACTTGACATTCTTAAAGAAGACTTTTCATCAATTAAATTTGTCCAAGATCCTTATACCCTAAATTCAAGTATTTTATCACAAGGATTAGGGTTTGATGAAATGTTAGGGTTGAAATCCTAATTTTATATATTCAAGACAAAACCTTGATTTAGGACTCAAAACCTAGACCAAACGATTAGTTATACTTCACTGATTAAGAAAACATATTTAATTTCCTAATTTAGAGTTAAAATGAATTAATTATCAATTTTAGAACATTTTATGTAATTAAAATGGTATTCAAGACAAACATCAAAAAAGGAATCAAAATCAGGACTCAAAAACCAAAAATACAGATTCTACATGAAATAAGCTTTCAAACGAGTATTTATTTGCATTTTTCTAACCAAGCCTTGATTTAATAGGAATGAAATAAGACTGACCAATCAAATTTCAAGAAAATGCTACCTAGGCAATAAAATTGGCAAAGTGCAGGCCACCAAGGCCAGACCCACACTGACTTGGACTAATCACATTTGGCCCAGTAAGTCGGTCTGTGCTCGCATGGCTTCAGTCAAGGGAGAGTGAGCGAAGGGCTATCTTACTGAAATGTCCATGGTCGAGTGATCAATTTGATTGAAACCGTGAGGGCACTAATGTCATGCAGATACAACAAGGAACTCGCGGTTGGGAAAATAAAAAAACGAAATGACATCTCTACCCATGCTCAATTAATTAACTAATGGTAGGAGTATGGGTGCCTTGGTCATTACTTGACTAGGCATCTTCCAACCCAGACATGGCACGAGCAAGCTATTGGAGCTTCGACACCAGCCTAGCATTGCACCATTAGGCCTCAAATTGACAAGCGTGTGTTACAAAAGAAACCACCAAAGTTCGGCGAGGACCGAGGAGCCTTGGTCGAAGGGCAAAGACGTCAAAAAGTGAAAAGAAAGCCAGAGAAGGTGGAGAAACAGTGGAGCACCAAATGCGATCAAAACTAGATGTAGAGGTTGATTCTCGTTTAGAAGAAGGTCGGAAAGCATCCGCGGATGAAGGGTGAGTCGAAAGCAAGTGTTATTATGGGCAGAGGTACGGTAGAATGTAAGAACGCATGGCACTGACAAAGGTCAAAACCATGGTTTATAGGACCCGGCGATTGGGAGAACAACGGGTCAAAGAGACGAAAGAGATGCTCACTGTGACGGTAATTGGGTCATGGTGATCAGGAGCACTAGCAGTCAACCGCCTTCAGTAGAGAGGAAGGTGGATCAGGTTAGGGTCTTCAGGAGTAGTTGAGGGGAAATTGGAGGAGGGGGAGCTCTGGTGGTTCGAAGGTTCTCTCATTGGCCTTATATAGGCGAGAGGAAGGTTGTGGATCCCTCTACAATGCCCCGACGGAGATGAAGAGAATGGTCAAGAGAGGTGTTTCACCTACTATGTGAGAGAGGATATGAGCTAATTCTCATTCAAACTAGAAGAGGGAGACAAATTCAACAGAGGAAAAATCAACTAAAATGGTTAAGAAGAGAGAGAGAAAATGGATCGAGTGAAGGAAAACGCTCCTGGCTTGTGAATAGCTGGAGGTAGGGGATGAGTCACTGATCGTTGGATCAAGTATGGGTCGCAAATGATCAAATCTAGGCCCTTGGATGGATCGTTGGAGACCGAACTTAGGCTTGAATGCAACATGTTAATGTAATCATATTAATTGCTTAATAAACCATATTCAAATCGTATAAAATCGTATAAAATGACCTCAAAATTAAACCATAGCCTAGAATTAATGTCTTTTTTTAGGTGAAGTCAGGTGGTGATTTTATTCATCTTGCCCACCTCGTGCAAGCAAATTCAAACTAGTGTTACAAATTTTGGTGAACTACGTGAAACTAAACATGGTCGTACTACGACCATTACACAAGACACCTTCTGCATTGCAAGGTGTTCTGTCTGTAAACTTGTGATAAACACAATTTCCTGTTTTGTTTTTAAGGTGAAACTTAGCTAGAGAGTTTGTAAGACTATTGCCTTCTTTCCTGCCGAAGTTTAAACTGATGGACTGGCATCTGTTCTTCTGCACCTGCATCGCCCAAACTTGTCTTGCATACTTGGGATTCCTTCTGTAGTCCTCATTGATCTTGATAACAGCCTATTTACAGTCAGTTTCAATGACAGTATTCTTTAGATTGCAAATAATGCATATCTTGTAGGCCAACTCCAGAGCTTGCATCTCCACTACTAGAGGGGATCCTGCCTTGATCGATTGGCCTATTCCTCCCATCCACTGTCCTCTATCATATCTTATAATAGCAGCAATAGCACTTCTTTGCCCCTTGAACGCAGCATCAGTATTGATCTTCAAGGTGCCTTGAGCTGGGTTCTTCCAGGTCGTCTAGTTAATACTAGCATCCTTCTTGCTCGTAGTCTCCCAAGCTTGTCCATTGAGATTAATTTTAGTGGTGATCGAATACATTTTATGATGCACAGTATGCTCTTTCTTCTCGAACACCCAAAGATTTCTTTGTTTCCAGATGTACCAACACGTAACCATGAACTTGACTCTGTGTTTTGTTGAATACTTCAGGTTTAGACTAATCCATCTGTTAAGATTAACCTCAGTCCAGAAATTAGAAGGGATGTTAGAATTTAGCACACCCACCCATATAGGGTGGACTTTCCTGTAGTTTCTTAAAGCATGCAGAGTATCTTCTTCACTCGATATGCATCTACTACATGTAGCATCATTGGTCATCTGCCTCCTTCGTCTACTCTTATTGGTGAGGAGGGCATTATTTGCAACTAACCAGATAAACATCTTCACTTTAGCTGCAACTTTGGTCTCCCAAATCATACGCCACTGTCCATCGCGTTTGATCTCCATGCAAGCTCTCAGAGCTTTATAGGCAGAGGAAACAGAAAACCTCCCTCTCTGGTCATGTCGCCATACTCTTATGTCAGCGCCTTCCTGGGCAGTAGGCGTAGGTATGTTTGTAATTTCAAGCATGATCTCCTTAGGAAACCAGCTGTCCAAAAACCCTATATCCCACTCTCCATTGAGATTAACTAAGCTGCTAACCTGCATATCCTCTATATCAACTGGTATTTGTTGTTGTGCATAATTCTTCAGAATTTACCCACTAGGCAACCAATTGTCTCTCCAGACGTTTATTGAATTGACATTGATAGGAGATATGTAGGAATTGGAAGCTACAAATTCCTTATTGAGAGTAATCGATCTAGCTAAACCAGACAAATGAGAATTGGTGGTAAATGGTTTACCTTCCAGCCTAACTGCCATAGCTTTTCTCCATACAGATTGTCTTCTTCTCATTACATCCCAGGTGTGCTTCATAATTAAGGCATTGTTCCAATCCCTCATTGCCTTTATTCCTAAACCACCATTAGATTTATTGCTCACCATCCTATCCCAAGAAATGAGGTGCACCCCCTTCTTACTTCGGCCTCCACTCCAGATGAACTTTCTTATGGCTCTATCGATTCTATCGCACAACTACAGAGGGATTTTGGACGTTTGCATGACATATGTAGGAATTGCAGCAAGAGTACTCTTAGCCAAACACACCCTCCCAGCCATGGATAAACTGTGCACCACCCAAGAGTTCATTCGTCCATTCACCTTCTCTAAAATATCATTGTACGTAACCTTATTCACTTTGCTGTGTAACAACAGAACTTCAAGGTATTTACCCAGATTCATGGTTCTCGTTAAGCCACTTATCTCACAAATTCTTCCAGCTTCCTCTTTGGTAACTCACCTTGAGAAATAGATTCTAGTTTTATCTATGGATATAGCTTGACCAGACACCTGCTCGAACTTCCTGAAGCATTTCAAAATAGTGTTTATGTTAGGAACATTAGCCTTGGCAAAGAGAAGAATATCATCAGCAAAGCACATATGTGCTATACGTGGCCCATTCTGACCAATCTTTAAAGGAATCCAAGTTTTTTCCAGGACAACATCTTCTATCATCTGGCTTAGCCTTTCTATGCAAAGAACAAAAATGTATGGGCTCAAAGGATCTCCTTGCCTTAGTCCCTTGGTAGATTTGAAAACACCTGAAGTTTCTCCATTCCAAGCGATAGTTGTGTGACCCATTGTGATTGAATTCATCATGTACTAGCATATATTAGTAGGTATGTCAGCTTTCTTGAGTGTGTCTTCTATGAAACTCTAGTCCATCATATCATAGGCTTTAGTTAAGTCAATCTTAATTGCCATAGATTTTGTAGATGTCCTCTTCCTCATTGAGTATATGAGCTCCTGGGGTACCACTATATTATCAGAAATTTTCCATCCTGGGACAAATGCACTTTGCGTAGGGTTAATCCACTTCGGGATCCAGTCTTTTAAATGTTCCACTACAACCTTCGAACAAATCTTCATAATGGCACGGTTGAGGGAAATAGGATGGAATTTATTGCTCGACTCAGGCTTGGAGAATTTAGGTATGAGAATGATAGTGGAATCACACGTTCCTTCCTCCATAGTAGAGCAGTGAACTGTGTAATTTACAGTTCTAACAACAGACTTGTTAATAACACTCCAGTTAGAATTAATGAAGTGAGTAGTGGTCCCATCCGGCCCAGCAGCTTTGAAAGGTTTCATCTTTCTAAGTACATCCTCAATTTCTGAAATCCGAACTTCTTTAGCAATATGTACTCGTGCCTCCTGAGTAATTGCAGAGAAACGTGAAGGGATGCTATCAAACAGGTGCTTGTGAATGTTGTTGGGAGTTGTGAATAAATTGATGAAGTAATTTGCCACAATGTTGAAGATGACTTTGGCTTCAGTCGCCCATCCCCCTTGAGGTCTTTTAATGGCACTTATTCGATTGGCCTATTTTCTTTTATTGACATAGGCCTGGTAGAAGTGAGTGTTACTATCTCCTTCTCTAAGCCAAGTTACATGACTGCATTCCTTCCAATCCTCCACCTCCTTTTTAAGGAGTTGAGTCAATTCTGCCTGCATATCTATAATGAACTTGTCAGTGATACTATCATACCTTGCCGCCGAATTTCTCTGAAGCAGGTCGATATTTCAGTGGAGCCGCACTTTATGAGCATTTATTTGTTTAGCACGCTTTTCCTCCCAATATTTCAAGCGGGTTTGAGCATTTCTAAGAGCACTCATAAAATTGAGGTTGTTGTTCCAGCAGTCCTTTAGCATTGGCGAGAAAGTGCTGTCCATATTCCATGAAGCTTTGGTTGAGAATCACCCAGCTTGTCTATTCATAGACAAAGTTCTAACTAGCAATGGGCAGTGATCCGATTCAATTTTAGGAAGGTGAGTAACAGCCACATCTGAGTATTTCAAAATGTAAGCATCATTTGCAAGGACACGGTCCAACCGGCTTTGCTTTAGGCCATGCCCGTATGTGGACTTCTGTCCTGAGAAACCCATATCAGAGAGACCTGCTTCAAGAATTGTTTCAGAAAAAGTAATGGCTTCCTGGTTATTGAAAGATTGATAACCCATCATTTTCGTAGGTGAAATGACAGTATTAAAATCTCCTTCCACAATCCATGGATCTTTGAAAAGATTACCTAAGGCAATAATATGTTTCCAGAGCAAGCTTCTAACTTGGATGTGTGGATTAGCATAAATGAACGTAGAAAAGTAGGAATTATTAACCTTATAGGTTACAAATTGTCTGTGAGTATTAACAACCTCCACCTTGATGCGGTTTTCATTCCAACAAACCCATATTCCTCCTGAGAAACCCCTTGCCTCTGGTCTGTGTGAGTTTGAAAATCCAAGGCATTTGATAGTTTCCTTTACTCTATCCACACTTATTCTCGGTTCCAAGATAATGATGATCAGCGGTTTGTACAAGGAAATGTAACCTTTCAGAACTCTGCATGTATCTTTGTTTCCTATGCCCCGAACATTCCAACATAAGAAGCTCATCATGGGTATCTTGTAAGCTGGACTTGGATGATATATATATAACTATCAAGCTTCAGGGAGTTTGTTCTCCTTGTTGGCCACTCCATTCAACGCTTCTATAATGGCTTCTTTAGTGTGCGCTGCTCTCAATCGGGGGCTTTTTCTCCTCCCTTCCGCCGAGAGTATCCGCTTGGAACTTCCTTGCCTTTTCATTTTTGTTCCACTTCCTTTAATGATTTTTCTTGTAGTAACTGTCCTTGGTATAGAGTCACTTTCATCAGCAGGCAGTCGGGTCGATTCTTCAACCATTTCTACAGCTCCATGGCATGATATGCATATGTCTGCTTGCTCTTTGGTATCTACTATTAATTCTTTAACCTCATCGACACCTGGATTTACTGCAGTATGTCCTTCCTTGTTTGCATGAGGTTCTCCTTTTTCCTTGTGACTTGAACCATTCTACACTGTATTTGTAACATCCCTCATAGCTTCCTCTCTATGTGATTGCTTCTCAGAGTTACTGTTCATCATCTTCTTCCTCCAGATTTTTGGTGTCGCATAAGTTTGTGAGTTCCCTTGTGTGGCATGATAGTTTGGTTCTCCTCCTACCCTCTCTGAGGCCTCTCTGTTATCTTCCCCCAACTCCTCAAACTGGTTCTTTGATGTTGTTGAGTTTTTTGGAGGTTTATCCTGCTTATAACCTCCTCTTTGAATAGAGTTTCTCCTTCTTCTCTGTGTCTTCCATGTTTCAGTTTCTTTCTCCTTTTTGAGACCTTGCCTTGTTGTCTCACTGTTTACAAGGGTTTCTATTGATCTATTAGCATCCCCTTGGCAGTCTTTGGACGTGTGGCCCGCTTCACCACAGGAAGCACACACAAAAGGAAATCCTTCGTATTCAATTTCGTATTCCATGCCATTGATAAAGATTGATGGTATCAGATCTCTGTTCATATCTATCTCGATAGAAAGTCTAGAAAACTTACTTCTCATCCTCTTGGTTGTGTGTTCATCCACATTCACTAATTTTCCGATCGATGAGCCTATACTGCTGAACATAGTCTGAACATAGAGATGCAGTGGAAGATTGAGTATTTGTACCCAACAAACTATGTGCCTTGGCATATCATTAGATGGGATAAATGTTGAGTACCATTCCCATACCACCCAATGACATCCAAAAATCTTCCACGGTCCTCCTACCATGGCCATATCATAGTCCCTTTTGCAGGATAGTTGAACCACAAAATGATTCAGATCTAATTCATATATGTTGTATCTTCCTACCAAGCTCCACATGGCTCTCAACCTATCTCTAAGTGTCATGTATCCTAATTATGTGCCCAAGGCCTTGACAATGACAGTGTATTTCCATGGTTGTATGAGAAGCTCCTCCTCCATTGGATCTATTAGAATTGATGGTTTTCCTTCAAGCTCCCCCATGCTGATGGCTTCCGGTTCCAGATGTTCTTCAAATAGTTAGCTCAGGAACATATCTGAATCTTCTTTCCTTGTGATAACTTGTTCAGATCTAACGTTTCTTGTTCCCCAACAGCTATGGTGGCCTACCACATCATGTTCCTATGTTGTCGCGGCCTACGTGCTCATCGAAGGAAAGAAACTTTCCATATTGCCTGATACACCTTCAGTAGTAGGACCTTTGTCTATTGTATGTGACATCGATTGTTGTGGCTCCTGCGAGGATCCTCTCATGTTGGCGTAATGCAAGTTCAACCCTAGTTGTGCTATAGTCATGGTATCGGCTCCTTTGTATATTCCTTGTGTATCTCTTGCCTTGGCCTTTCCGTT
Source organism: Alisma plantago-aquatica (assembly GCA_963693085.1). Classification (NCBI taxonomy): domain Eukaryota; kingdom Viridiplantae; phylum Streptophyta; class Magnoliopsida; order Alismatales; family Alismataceae; genus Alisma; species Alisma plantago-aquatica. Next base: position 387,128,886 of record OY856411.1, on the reverse strand, counting down.
TGTATTTCGATGAGATCCTGGACTCCCAGATCTTCTTCTACCGCTCTCTTCCTTTCTAGTATCATGACCATCATCCCGATCATCATTTCTCTGCATCGGCTTATCGTTGTTCCCTGGATCACCATCTGCCCCTCTACGCACCTCCGCTTCCATCCGCCTAGATCAAAAATGTTGAGTATGCATGCAACATTATAGGCTAGAATTAATGTCTAGTATAATGATATGTAATTAGTTTCTCATTTTATACACAATATGGCTCGTAACTCATATAGTGTCCATTAATGCATATATTAGTGTATTAAAAGGGTGAAATAATATGAAAAGGCTCTTTTAGTGAAATCTTAAGTGAATATTCAAGATAGTCAATACCTATTAATGTTAAGAGCAATATCTCACCATTATATTCTATTTTCATATATTATTGCCACATTGAAGGAGAGAGAAAGAAATGGGAGTCATTCTCTCCATTATTACTCAATTACACATTATTACTCATTTCTTATCCCAAAAAGATACAAAAGATCCAAATTAACATTACCCACTAATTATTTCTCATTAATGGTCATTTTACATTATTGAACTCTTATTATCACATTATTTGAGATATTTGTGCAAACATGCATTCATTGACATGAATGTGGGCAAATATGAATTACACCATCAAGTAAGGCTCAATTTTGATATTGAGGCCAAAAAATGTAAAAAGATAGGGAAATTTATGAAAAAGGTCCAAAAGGACATAAAGAAAATAAAATCTTCAAAATGGGTAAATTGCAAAGGAGACCCTGAGATTCGGTCTGTTACAATAATTCATGCATGTTGTGCCCTTAGTTATGTAAGGCATTTCATATAAATCAGTCTTCACTAATCATAGAGAGTTTCTCTCACAAAGAACCATCAGTTGTCACACCTTATTCATTCTTGAACGAATAGAAGAAGTAAACACAAAAACCTCCTTTTACCTCTACAGGATCTACATTTCCATAATCCAGTAGCATAATAGCTACACATGACCCTGTTGGCTAAATTGGACATTATTATAATCCCTTTGTTTTGATGATGACAAACATTTCTTTCTTGTGGTTTTAACGTGCTATTTGAAGTGTTTCAGGGACAAGCATATAAGGTGGTGGATAGCTAAGACTTGGAAGATCAATTTGCAAAAATTGCTTTGTTTTCATGATTGTAATCAATGTAAAAACTTGTACAAGTTTATAATGTACAAGTACTTAGATATCATGTAAATCAAGCATTTAGATCTTCCCTATCCACACACAACTCTTAGATAGGTCATCTCCTAAGTTAGCATCTCAATTGCACATTGATACACACACACAGTAAATGAATACATTGAATCAGAGATATTCTTGGTCGACAAAAACTTCGACCAAGACACTCTCGGTCGACAAACTCCTCGACCGAGAATCGACCCTCCTAGCCATTAGAATGAGTTAGAAAATTGGTTGGGAGTTGAGTTGAACGTTGCAATACACTTTCCCCAGACATTCCCTCGGTTGACAAATTCCTCGACCGAGAGACACTCGGTCGACAAACTTCTTGACCGAGAAGGTTTTTGTCTGCACTTTTCAGAATTAATTAACTAGTCATTAAAAATGCAATTAGTGGACACTTAACATCTAGTTGAGCACTAAGAACACCCTAGAAGGTGTATAGAACATCCCCAAGCATTAGCAAACCACTCCTATAAATAGGACAGCCATAGGACACCTCAAGACAACTTGCATACACAGTTACACTTGAGATTCAATCCTTGGGAGCAAACAAGCTGAGCTACACTTGCCATCTATTTTTCTTTGAGCTCTACATTAGTATCCTATAGGTTGATATCTCCTATCCACTATACATCCACGTCCATCCACTTTGGTTAGGAGATCAAACGCTTGATATAGGATCAAAGTTGTACTCAATTGGTAACTTTGTTTCCTTCTTCCAATCTTGTTCCTTTTATTGTGTTTTGTTCTCCTTTGCTACTCCTAGGTTGGAGGCTGTGGAAAGGATTTGTTGGAGCTTCTTCGGTTGTGAAGTAGTTCGGCGAACTTAGGATTACTTCAAGAAGCCTGTCTCATTGGGAAGCTACTTCAAGAGGAAGGCTAATTTAAGGGGGAGCTTGGAGTTACTTCAAGGAAGGCTGCTTCAAGATTGGTGAGACTACTTCTAGGTGAAGGCTATCCTAAGGGTGAAGGTATTTGTATCTTATGTAACATCCTTGCGAGGTAATAAAATACAAGTACTTTCAAAATCCCAATTGGAAACAATTGGGTAGTGGACAGACTCCCTTAGTTTATGCTAAGGGTGGAACCACTCTAAACGTCATGTCTCCTTCTCTAAATTTCAATTTTGGTTGCTTGGTTGAATTAATTTTAAAATCATCATAAAACCCTATTCACCCCCTTTAGTGTTTTTTCAATTGGTATCAGAGCATGCTTCAAGGAACTTTAACAAAGTCTTGAAGAAAACGGGTGATGAGGTACTAAACAACCTCAACTTGGAAGGAACACTTGTGGCTCGGCCTCCATCATTTGATGGCACCAACTACACCTATTGGAAGAGGAGGATGCAATTCTACTTTCAAGGGATAAGCTGGGATCTATGGAGAATGGTCTCAAATGCCTACCTCTTCCTGAAACGGAGTATGCTACATGGGATGCTAATACAGTAAAGCTAGCCCAATTAAATGCAAAAGTTGTAAGTATCCTTTATTGTTCAATCTCCATAGGTGAGTTTAATAGAATATCAAATTGTGAAACTGCATATGAAATATGGCATAGACTCTCTATTACTTATGAAGGAACTATTCAAGTAAAGAATTTCAAAATTGGTATGCTTAAATAAAAGTTTGAACAGTTTCGTATGGAACCAAATGAGTCTATTAGTGAAATGTATGCAATATTTTCTTCTATTGTTAATGGTTTGAATGCCTTAGGTAAAATAATTAGTGAAGAAGATCAAGTGTCAAAAATTCTTTGGTCTCTTCCTCCCAAGTACAAGCCTAAAGTGATGGCAATTGAAGAAGCCAATGACCTCACCCGACTAAGGATGGAACAACTCATTGGAAACTTAGAAGCACATGAGGCAACCTTGGAGGAGGAAGAAAGACGAGAGCATGAACTTCAAAAAGGGAGAAATAAGGACATTGCATTCAAAGTATCAACCAAGATTAGTCATGACACAAGTAAAGATGATAATGAAGAAGAAACTCTCATTGTAAATGGTAAGCAGTATAGAAGTTTTAAAACTAACAAAATTTCTAGTGTTTCTTCTTCTAGGTGCTTTGAATGTGGTAAAAAAATGACACTTAAAAGGTGATTGTTCCAAACTTAAGAAGGGAAAGAAATCATCTCACAAGAAGAAAGAGAAAGCCTGCAAAGCTGCATGGGATGATTCAAGTGATGATAGTGAAGATGGAAAGAAGAACTAGAATGTCTTATTGCTACAAAAAATGAAGAAGAAGAAGAGGTAAGTCTTTTTTATTTATCTAAAGAAGAGTTAGTTGCTATCATTGGTGAATTACATGATAAATATATTGATTATAAAAAGAAATGAAAAAGAGTTACAAAAACCAATGAAGATTTGTATGCTAAATTGAATGATCTTGGTTTTGAAAAAGAAAGTATTATTTCTGAAAACATTACCTTGAAATCATCTTTAAATGATTGCAATATGAAGTTGTTTACTCTAGAAACTAATTATGATCTTCTTTGTCAAGAAAAGGTTGAATTGCTTGCAAAATTGAATGATCTTCAATCACAACCTATCTTGTGTACTCATCTAGATTATGATGCTTTTGTTAAAGAAAGAGATACTTTATCATTTGATCTAGATCAAGCAAAGTTAGATATCAAAAAGAAAATGGATGAGATTGCTCAATTACAAAGAGAAATGAGTAGCTTGAGAAACAATGATGTTCTTGATAAGATTCTAAAAATTCTTCTAGTTATAATGGAAGGAGAGGTTTAGGATATGTTCCAAAAGAGAAATCCTATCAACCTAAACCTAGAAGAACACAAGAACCCAAGACCAAGATCATGTATGTACCCAAGAACAATTCAAAAAGAAATGAAATTGATTCTATTTGTTGTCATTACTATTTACGTCTTGGACATTATTTGTTTTCTTGCCCATACAGGAAAAAGTATGTTGATCTAGTTTGGGTTCCCAAAGCCTAGAGATTTGAATATGATTAGTTGAGAGTTGACCTAAAATGTTACTTTGATATTCAAATGTCTTATCTCAACTTAACTGAGCATTAACTTGCATAATTCTGTAAAACTGATCTATGTTTTTAATTGAAAACAAATACTAAAAACAGTACAGAAACAATCTCATTCGTGAAAGTTGTCGACCGAGACAATGTCGGTTGAGAAATCAGTCGAGCAATAGAGTTACTGTCTTAAACCTGCAAAAAACCTGATAAACGGCAGGTTGACAAATATTTTGACCGAACCTCACTCGTTCGAGAAATTTGTTGACTGAGGGAAACTCTAAAAAAATTATCCAGTAAAAACAAATATACTTCAAATTACAATTAACTTCAGTATGTAATGAACTTTATATACTGCATATTTGAATGATCATAATTAAAGGGAAGAACATATGAGCATCAAAACTTTATACTTTTCATAATTAAATTGTATCTAAGAAGAAAAGATTGATTTTACTCAAATCATGGATTTGCTTCTCATGAGATTATCTTGGTTCATCACCTACATGGTTTGGCTTAAAACTAAAAATTATGAACCATGTTGATTTAATCAAAGAAATTACTATTTTATCATAATCTACATATTCCTTGGTTTATCTATATAGAAATCATGTGTCTTAAAATTTGCCTTTAAATGATCATGATCATTATGGATATGCCTTTACTATTTCACCATGATCATTGTATTTCATCTTTTACTTGGTTTGCCTAAAATAATCTTTGATCTATGTATATATAAACCATGAATGGATATTGTTTTCAAAATGATCATAGTGATTCAGCTCATTACACATAAAGATGATGTTATCATTGAAAATGCCATTTTTGCATTAAGGTAAATATCTATGGCACAAATGCATCTTGACATAGTTAAATGATTATCTTGTGCTTAGCTTATGGAAAATGATATCATCCTTGTTATACATGAATACTTTTTATATGATACTTTGTAAAATATGTTTCAAATATTCAATCAAGTGGATTGACGTGTATTTTACTACGCGCTAAAAACGCAAGTATACGCGTCGAGTAGTACAGGCCTTGTGAGGCCCGAGTCGAACACAGGGATACTCGGAATTGTTGGTGACTCCTACTAACTAGTCGTGATCAGCTAAGCCGATTAACAAGTTGAGAGTTGTTGTTAAAACTAAAAGAAAAATAAAAACAAAACAAAAGAAGCAATCGATTAAATGTTTGTTTAATCAATTCAAAGGGTATCTTTAGGATTGCGGTTTCACCGCGGGTTTTCATTGTATTAGATTTTATATAATGCCTCAATCTTCTCTCTCTATCTGGGTAGTGGCCTGAAAACAGAATTTCCCACTGTCGTGGTGCAATTATGTACTTAGGTTTAGGTCGGTTCCACCGTCGTAGTAACCTATCACCTAAACTAAGTGCATTATGAACAATCTCTCAGTATCCACCATTAATTTTACACCACCTTGTTCAAGGGATTTATCGATTAATGTAGGTTTCGTCTCTTTTCAGCTGTTAATCCTTTTGTCGAAGTGATTAAGGGTATTAGGTTATTATTATGGTGATCAAGCATAACAATGTGATTGAGAACACAAAACTATACCTTGGATTAAGAGGGAAAATATGAATTACTATTATAAAACTGTCATACAATGAATTCCCGGGCTACTCCTGGTCCTAAAGATGGAGGGGATTAGCCCCGCATGTTCATCTCACACAAGTACATGGAAGAAATAGGTGAAATCATGTGAAAAACGTGAAATGAAAGAGAAAACCCCTGAACAGAGAAGAACTGATTGATCCTTTGCATAGAACACATGCTTTCCCGCCTCTCGGTGGTGAAATATGTCTTCGGCAGCGTCCGGATCGACTGGTATGAGCTTCTGGCCTCCGTTCTCCTCTCTCCTCCTCCTCCTCGGCACTTGTGCAATGGCTAATCAGATGATCTCCCCCTCTGGGCGGCCGTCATTAGGTATAAGTCCCTAATTAGGTCATTAATTAACTCCAGCCGTCCGATTGAGATCAATCTAAATCCAACGCATATCTGACGGTGTCGATACCATCGACGCGAGTCAATGGTATCAACCCGCTGTAGTAGTGAACCCTTCCTTTGTCACGCCCGACATCATCTCGATACCATCGACTCAGGTCGATGGCATCGACTTCCTTTAGGCGTCGGTTTTGTCATTTTGCGACGATGTAGCCTCCGTGCGTCGATGGTATCGACTTGGTGTCGATGCTATCGACCGCTTCTTCGCCAACAACCTGAAGGTGACTCGATACCATCGACATCAAAGTCGATAGTATCGACTTTTTCCTGCTTCTTTCAGCTGGCAACCTGTGGCCTTGTCGATGGTATCGACTCCTGTCGATGGTATCGATGGAAGCAAATACTCGTTTTTCCTGAAATTCAAAGACAATATCACATAAATCCACACAAATAATAATAATGTGATAATTAATGCTCAAAACAATGAAATAAAGGGGATTTGACATAAAATAGTGGCAAAGACCAAAATGGATGAATTATGCAATATTAACCATAGAAATGACTAATTAAAGCATAAAACACATATAAAACAGGTCTATAAATGCGACTCAAAATCATCGCATCAAACTCCCCTAAGCTTGAACATTGCTCGCCCTCGAGCAACTAATCCTTAGAATAGAATTGCAAATGTCAACTGAAAAACAACACGCCAACCCAACATCCCATATGACTCCCACTGAACATTCACAAACCGGCCTTCTCTAACCACAGAACAGTAATTACCCTAAAGGCAATAGTAATCATCAATAAAAGAAATTGACCTCCAAACCAATGAACACTATCACATAAGGCAGTTAACATAATAAGATTCGTCGGTTCAGACTTGGTGCATCATGTGATCGCCTATACTACGTTGCTCGCCCTAACTACCATCTACATGGAAGCAGTTCTCCTGATATTCATTAGTGAGGAGAAAATTCACGGTGGCCTACCAATCCGAGCAACGGGTGGATGAAAATGGGTGGCTCATGGAAGAAGGTGGAAGTATTGTACAGTTTCAACCTGCATAAAACAAAAATATCCTATATGATGCAAATGCACATTAGAAATGCCCTAATGCCTAAACTTGGGTGTAATGATGCATATACTAACCATCCATCTCAAAATGAGATGGATATCTAGTCAAGCTACATCATGTACTCAATTATCCTGAAATGCAAGTGATATTACGTTCCTTTCTCCTTCTTATTTCACTTTCTTCTAAAATTTTTTTCTTTTCTTTTTTTTTCTATTGCAGATTTTCCGATTTTTTTCCAGCCCACATATCCATAATTGCTTAAAGATACTTTTATTGGGCTATTTTCTTCATACTCTAAAATTTTTGCACTATTTAGAAGGTATGGAACAATTTAATTCACCATTGGGAAAAAATTGAGATACATGATGTACTTTATGCATGAAAATCATGAATGCAACTACATGGCATGCACCTAAAGGTAATGTGCATGAATCACTATATTTTTTTTCTTTTTATGCAAACATATGGAAAATACCAATGCAAGTCCTATCTAAATGCTATGCACACAAAAGGAATTAAAACTGCACTTTACTTCCAATTCTTAAGTGGATTATGGAATAAAAAATGAAGTGGAACGATCACAAGACTAGATGACTAAACCTTAGAAAGATATTATGCGTCCCTCCTTACTAACCTGTGTAGTAGTTTAGAGGGTTCTCTCTCTTACATCCAATTAAAGTCTCATCACCATTTGGTTAGGTTAGGCTCAAACAACAATTTCCGTCCACTTTCATGAGTCATTAGGAGTACAGGTATGAAACGTTGTTTTAAAGTTGACATAACCAGTCATTTTCATAGGATGTGTGCCCAAGGTCAAACAAAACAAGCTATCCAGACACACAAAAATTTTCAAAATTCCCTTGAATTTCCCATGCACTAGTCAACAAGATGACACACTTTTATGACATCCACAATTACACTAGATAGCACGTGGATCCTACAAAAACTAAAATTGCAAGAAACAAATAACAAAAACAAAAGCAATAAAACTAAAGACAATAAAAGATAAAACTGTTCCAACTACCCCCCTAAGCTTGAATTTGACTATGGCCTCATAGTCAAAAACAAACTTAAAGATTGGAACAGTGATACCGGATCATTCTTGTGGTGGTGGAGGGAGGTATTGCGGCGTCGTGGGGTCCCAAGACGGGTATTGCCCCTGAAAGGTCGGATCATACTAGGGCAGTGGAGGAGGTTGTGGGTACCCCCCAAAGTAATTCTGGCTCCAGTAATGATCATAAAACGGTTGTTGCTACTGCTCCATCTTGTGCATCCGATCATGGATGTTCTCCTGATTTTCAAAAAGAAGGCGCTCATTCTCGAAGATTGCCTGTTGGTTGAAATAGAGCCGGTTGGTGGTGTCTTGAATACCGGCATATGCAGCTGTGTGGCTATGCTACGTCTGCTGGATGTCTTGCAACATATTGTACATGCCTTGCATGGAATATGCATCCTCGCTGGGCTGCGAGGGCGGTGGTGGAGGCCGATGCGGAGAAGATGAAGATGCACCCGGATGCATCCTAGGGCGCTTTCGGGGTGCCACTCGTGATCGAAGAGGTGTGAACGCCTCTTCCTCCTCTTCCGCCGCCTCGTCGTCGTCGCCACCGTCGTTGCCACCGTCTTCTTCATCAGAATCGATGACTATGATTGGCCACCAGAAATGCTACGCGCCGTCGATGTTGAATATAGGATCGGGTAGAGAATACTCCTGATATGCTTGATTTACGTGGCAATGTGCGAACGCCACGCCATCTCGGAGAAGAATGAGATTGGACCGGTGTAAATGTTGCAAGTTCACCTTGCTCTTAGTTGATAGAGGAGTGAGGGTCTGGAAATTCAAGCCAAGGTATGAAGCCAGCTTGGTGATTAGCCCGCCGAAGTGAATCGGCGCTTTCCTCGTACTCCGCTTCACCGCCAAAACTCGTTGTAGAAAGAAGGCGCCCCAGTTGCACTCTTGTTGCGTCAGGAGCTTGTAGAGAAAGAAAAGGTCAGGCTCCTAAAACTTGCTAAGGGCTAGGTCGCCCCGAGCAAACAAGGTAGAGCTCAACATCCGGTGTAATACTCGGACAAATGGGTGCTCGAAGTCGGCTACTGCGGCGTTGTGGTAGCTAACCGACTTCCCTTGTGGCACCGTCACCAACTCGGAGAAGAGAGCGTCGTAGTTGGTGCGGTTATCCGGCCTCCTGTAGTCGTACCGCGAGTGATTCCAGTTGAAGATGTCGTTGAACTGCTCGAGGGTGATGGTGTAGTCGTAGTTGTACAGCCGAAAAGACACCCTGCCCTTTTCCCACTCGCGGCCGCTTGCTGATATCTCATTGGGCACAACACAGACGTCCAGTGACGCCATGAATTCCGCCACCAGCTCTTTGTACATTGGCCACTCGCCGAAAAATGGTTGGCCGTCTTCATGGTACTCAAGCTCATCGTGTCCACAGCCCGTTTGGTGGGCCTGCCCCTTTAGTACGTAATCTAGATTTGCCTTGAAGCCAAGATCATTGATCATCTCCGGATCCACGTAACGGGTGGGCTCGATCTTGCGCTTCAGGATTTCTTTGTAAACCTTCTTCACATCCACGGATGGGTGGACAAGTCGAGGACGTGCGACCGATGATGGCGGTGGTGGAACGAACTCAGGGATGTCAATCATATGAGCGCGCGAGGAAGAAGCTGTGGTTGTATGCACCATTGTTGCGACGAGAAAAGGATTAGAAGAAGAGCTCGGTGAAGATGGAGAATTGAATCTCCGCTCAGTGAAGATCGTCGCTCGGTGCTGCTGTTCTTTGGGCTTGGATGGCTCGGGGGAGTGCTCGGCGCACAGGAAGAAGAGAGCTCTAAAGGTGTGACGTTAAATGACGTCATAAATCTCCTTATATAGACTTGGTCGGCGCCACTGTTGGTCCGTCGATACCATCGACGCGAGTCGATGGTATCGACACCTGTCGATGCTATCTGCCTCCCTCACGAGTATCGACGGTCGTCGATGGCTGGATCTTGAATCCCGGATCGCTGACGTGTCGATACCATCGACATGGGTCGATAGTATCGACGCTGCACCCGGATCGATGACGTGGAAGCCGCGATCGCCGTCGATTTCTTTGCGCGGATCGGTGATGTGGAGTTTTGATACTATCGACATGGGTCGATGGTATCGACTTGTCTTTGTTGCAACACCGCCGCTTTGCGTCTCAACCTATAGCTGTGTCGATACCATCGACATGGACGTCGATGGTATCGACTTTCCTGAGTCGATTTTGTCTGTAAATCTCCAGAGATCTCGATGGTATCGACACCCGTGTCGATATCATCGACTTTTTCTTCGCGACCTGCCTGTAGGTAGGTCGATACCATCAATGAGGCCATCGATGGTATCGACGCAGAGCAAAATCTGCAGTTGTCAACCTGTAACCCGGTCGATACCATCGACCAGTGTGTCGATGGTATCGACTCTGCCTCAGCCTGCACATCAAACAAACCGATCACGGTATCTTTTTTTATACTACAAACTAAGTAAAAACAAATTAAACTACGAATGTAAACAAACTATCCTACTGTACCGATGGTTGGGTTGCCTCCCAACAAGCGCCCTTATTTAACGTCTTAGGATAGACGACTTGAAGCTCATCATCTTGGCACTTTGGGGAATGTGCTTAGAGGATCGTGCGGTAATTTGAATTCAACTCGATCTCCTCCAATTCCCAAGGACAATGTACCTCTCCCTAAGGCAGTTACGACATCCACCGTTGCTTGAAAAGGTCTTCCTAGAAGAATTTCACAGCTTTGGAGCGGTGGCATATCCATGACAACAAAATCCACCGGGAATATAAATCGATCCACTTTGACGAGAACATCTTCACATACTCCATATGGTCTCACTAAAGACCCATCCGCCAATTCAATTTTCGCGGACGACTTCTTGATTTCTTTTAACCCAAGCTTATGAAATGTCGCCAGAGGCATGAGATTTATGCTGGCGCCAGAATCACATTGTACTTTAGGAAAATTTCGATCACCTATTGAGAAAGGAATGTAGAAGCCCCCTGGGTCTTTTCTCTTCTTTGGCAAACTCTCGTGAATCATAGAGCTCACCGTCTCATTCATCCGACAAATATCACTGTCTTTTATCCGCCTCTTCTTATTGATGATTTCCTTGATGAACCTCCCATAGGAGGGCACCTTCTCGATCATCTCCACTGATGGAATATTGATGTGGAGTTTTCGGAATATTTCCAAGAATTTCCTAAAATGACGATGCTCTTTCTTTGACTTAGGATTGTCCAGTTTTGAAACATCTGCTGCATCAACACGCCTGCGAGGTGGCACATATGAGCTTTTCGGGGTCAACTCCCCTAAGCTTGCTTCAATCACTCCCTCTGATGTGGGCTTTGGCGAGACATCATCAACAGTAATAGCTTGTTGTGGTTCCTCTCTCGCATTCGATGTTTCCACACGTGCACAAACACCCTTCAATTGTTCTTCTTTTCTAGATGGAGATGCAATATTCATAACTCGCTGTGATTTTATGAAGAAAGGGTTTCCGCCAGGAAGTCCATAGTAAGTGCGTGGATACGGTATCGCCGGTGTCGCATGCGTATTAAAAGTCATTTTTCTTTCTTCTTTAGCTTCTTGCACCTGAGATTCCTCCTCATTTCTTACCACAGAAATATACTTGACCTGATGGTGTGCTTGGGCCACGTTTTCATTCTCGGCCAGTTTCTGTTGATTGGCGTGCTTGATGGCCGCCACTTCACTAGAAATCTATGCCATGGTGGTTTCTAATGCCCGCATTTGTGCTCCATGGCTTTGCAGCGTCTGTCCAAACTTGGTCAGAATATCACCTTGAGATTGCAATTGCTTACCAAACATGGCCATCATCTCCTGGTTCTGCTGTACCATTTTACTCAGTAGTTCGGTGTTCTTATCCTCAGCTCTAGGCTGTGGCTTGGCATCCGGATCTTGCCGAAAGTTATTTGGATCCTTCCATGAGAATTTTTTATCCTTCCTCCATGCGTAGTCATTGTTTCTGTAACCCTGTTGTTGCAAGAATTTCACTTGGGCTTCCTCATCCTCAGATGCATCTTCCTTAGATAGCAGCTTCTTGGCTAGGAGATCTAACTTATCATTCAGCTCCTTAACTACTCTAGATTCGCCAGCAGCTCTGACCTATTCCACGGGACCTCTGTCACCCCATGACTGTTTCCTAGCCATGTTCTTTAATATCTCCCAACATCTGGTATCTGTATTATTCAGAAAGAATCCGGATCCAGCTGAATCAAGGTTACTTCTATCGTGCTCGGAGAGAGCAAAATAGAAGATTTTCACCTGCGTCTCTTTGTCCATCCCGTGATGCGGACACCTCCTCAACATAACCTGAAATCTCTCCCAGGTCTCAGAATATGTTTCACTAGCATGTTGGGTGAAATTATGAATCTTCCGGATCATGTCGTTAGTCTTCTCAGGAGGGAAGAACCTCTCAAATAAGACCTCCACCATATGGTCCCAAGACTCCACGAATTCGTCATCTAGGTTGTGTAGCCATTCTCGTGCAATTCCCGCTAGCGAGCTCGAGAAGAGCTTCAAATAAAGTGCAGCCTGCGGAAATCGGTCAATTTTCACCATATCGCAGTTCTCCACGAATTGACTCAGGTGTGCAACGGGATCCTCATTTTTCAACCCGTGGAAAGCATTGGACTTAACCAAATTAATAAGATCTGGATCAATCTTGTACGTTGGTATATTGATTGCTTGCTTCTTTATCGGCCCTTTAGAGGCAGATGCAGAAGAAGCTTTGATCTTCGCCCATATCGTTGGTTCTTCAGCCATCTCTTCGTGTTCGGATTCGGATTCGGAATCTTCCTCTTCTTGTTGCTCTTGCTCTTGATAATCCTCATCTTCAGGTCCCAGAAATGGAACTTCGGGTGCGCGTTCCGCGTAGTCAGTACTACGCGTCTGCACCATGCAACGTACATGAAATAGGAAAATTTAGTGCAATATAGTGCTTTGACAAATATAATAATTATTGAAAAATTTAGAAATAATTGAAGTTGTTTCAAAAATAAAAACAAATGTGGCCTAGAGTGGCCGCTCGTAGAACTCGAGGTGCCAACAATTCGTCATATCCCCGGCAACGGCGCCAAAAACTTGACGTGTATTTTACTACGCGCTAAAAATGCAAGTATACACGTCGAGTAGTATAGGCCTTGTGAGGCCCGAGTCGAACACAGGGATACTCGGAATTGTTGGTGACTCCTACTAACTAGTCGCGATCAGCTAAGCCGATTAACAAGTTGAGAGTTTTTGTTAAAACTAAAAGAAAAATAAAAACAAAACAAAAGAAGCAATCAATTAAATGTTGGTTTAATCAATTCAAAGGGTATCTTTAGGATTGCGGTTTCACCGCGGGTTTTCATTGTATTAGATTTTATATAATGCCTCAATCTTCTCTCTGTATCCGGGTAGTGGCCTGAAAATAGAATTGCCCACTGTCGTGGTGCAATTCTGTACTTAGGTTTAGGTCGGTTCCACCGTCGTAGTAACCTATCCCCTAAACTAAGTGCATTACGAACGATCTCTCAGTATCCACCATTAATTTTACACCACCTTGTTCAAGGGATTTATCGATTAATGTAGGTTTCATCTCTTTTCATCCGTTAATCCTTCTGTCGAAGTGATTAAGGGTATTAGGTTATTATTATGGTGATCAAGCATAACAATGTGATTGAGAACACGAAACTATACCACGGATTAAGAGGGAAAATATGAATTACAATTATAAAACTGTCATACAATGAATTCCTGGGCTACTCCCGGTCCTAAAGATGGAGGGGATTAGCCCTGCATGTTCATCTCACACAAGTACATGGAAGAAATAGGTGAAATCATGTGAAAAACGTGAAATGAAAGAGAAAACCCCTGAACGGAGAAGAACCGATTGATCCTTTGCGTAGAACACGTGCTTTCCTGCCTCTCGGTGGTGAAATCTGTCTTCGGCAGCGTCCGGATCGACTGGTATGCGCTTCTGGCCTCTGTTCTCCTCTCTCCTCCTCCTCGGCACTTGTGTAATGGCTAATCAGATTATCTCCCCCTCTGGGCGGCCGTCATTAGGTATAAGTCCCTAATTAGGTCGTTAATTAACTCCAGCCGTCCGATTGAGATCAATCTAAATCCAACGCATATCTGACGGTGTCGATACCATCGACGCGAGTCGATGGTATCGACCCGCTGTAGTAGCGAACCCTTCCTTTGTCGCGCCCGACATCATCTCGATACCATCGACTCAGGTCGATGGTATCGACTTCCTTTAGGCGTCAGTTTTGTCATTTTGCAACGTTGTAGCCTCCGTGCGTCGATGGTATCGACTTGGTGTCGACACTATCGACTGCTTCTTCGCCAACAACCTGAAGGTGACTCGATACCATCGACATCAAAGTCGATAGTATCGACTTTTTCCTGCTTCTTTCGGCTGGCAACCTGTGGCCTTGTCGATGGTATCGACTTTCGTCGATGGTATTGACGGAAGTAAATACTCGTTTTTCCTGAAATTCAAAGACAAGATCACATAAATCCACACAAATAATAATAATGTGATAATTAATGCTCAAAACAATGAAATAAAGGGTATTTGACATAAAATAGTGGCAAAGACCAAAATGGATGAATTATGCAATATTAACCATAGAAATGACTAATTAAAGCATAAAACACATATAAAACAGGTGTATAAACTGGAAATCTACAGCATTGCCTCTCAATTGAAATAAAAATCAACCGAGGGGTGCCAAGGTCGAAGTCAAGGTCAACCTAAAATAAGCTTAACAAAATGTTTAATTGTAAACCATTTCCTTGCACTCAATCTTAGTATATTAAAATAAGATTTTAGTGCATAGCTCTCATTAAAGGTTAACTTATTATGATCTAATGCTTATTATGACCTTAGAATCCTTAAATTATCTTGATTATAAGATTAAGGGGGAGCTCACAAAAACTATCTTGACTATAAGTTTGAGAAGGAGTTCACAAAAACTTTGTAAACATCATAAAGAAAATTTGAAACTAGTTATGACCTTAGTATCTTTAAAGTAATCTTGGTTATGAAAATAATGTATATCTTGTCCTAAATGGAATTCTCTAAACAAATTAGGGCTTAACATCTCGTTTATTTGGTTAGAGATACATTCATTGATTCTACTATAAGCTTAAAAGAATCTCATATCATTTCAGGTCTTAACATTCCTTGTAAATGGTTGAGAAACTATTAATATATTCATGAGCTTAAAGGATTCTCATATCATTTTTAGGGCTTAACATCCCTTGTAAAATGGATGAGAAATCAATATACATATGCCATGAATCTAAAAGGATCTCATATCATTTCAAGGCTTAACATCTTTTGCAAATGATTGAGAAATAAATTGTGGCTAAATTTTACATAAAAAATAAGTGTTTTGCATTCAATTGTGTTGATTACCCTTATTTTAAAATTTGAGCATCAAATTAAGGGGGAGTAATAAAATTCATGATTATCTTAGTTATCTTTTTGAAATGACAAAGGGGGAGAAATAATATAAATTCAATAACATAAAGTGAAATGAGTTTCAAAATCTCTTGGCTAGCACACACTTTCATTCACAAATAAGAGAATGGTTGCAAAAGGTAAAATTCAGGTATGAAACTCATATGATTTATATTGCCTTGATTTATATTTTTGAAATGTTTTGTCATGTTCAAAAAGGGGGAGATTGTTGGCTAAATTGGACATTATTATAATCCCTTTATTTTGATGATGACAAACATTTCTTTCTTGTGGTTTTAACTTTCTATTTGAAGTGTTTCAGGGACAAGTATATAAGGTGGTGGATAGCGAAGACTTGGAAGATCAATTTGCTAAAATTGCTTTATTTTCGTGATTGTAATCAATGTAAAAACTTGTACAAGTTTATAATGTACAAGTACTTAGAGATCATGTAAATCAAGCGTTTAGATCTTCCCTATCCACACACAACACTTTCTCAGTCGACATACTCCTTGACCGAGAATAGACCTTCCTAGCCATTAGACTGAGTTAGAAAAGTGGTTGGGAGTTGAGTTGAACATTGCAATACACTTTCCCCAGACTTTCCCTCAGTTGACAAATTCCTCGATCGAGAGACACTCGGTCGACAAACTTCTTGTCCGAGAAGGTTTCTGTCTGCACTTTTCATAATTAATTAACTAGACATTACAAATGCAATTAGTGGACACTTAACAGCTAGTTGAGCACTAAGAACACACTAGAAGGTGTCTAGAATGTCCCCAATCATTAGCAAACCACTCCTATAAATAGGACAACGATAGGACACCTCAAGACAACTTGCATACACAATTATACTTGAGATTCAATCCTTGTGAGCAAACAAGCTGAGCTACACTTGCAATCTATTTTTCTTTGAGCTCTACATTAGTGTCCTATAGGCTGATATCTCCTATCCACTATACATCCACGTCCATCCACTTTGGTTAGGAGATCAAACGCTTGATATAGGATCAAAGCATTGTATTCAATTGGTAACTTTGTTTCCTTCTTCCAGTCGTGTTCCTTTTATTGTGTTTTGTTCTCCTTTGCTACTCCTAGTTGGAGGATGTGGAAAGGAGGTAGTTGGAGCTTCTTCAGTTGTGAAGGTAGCTCGGCGGACTTAGGATTACTTCAAGAAGGCTATCTCAATGGGAAGCTACTTCAAGAGGAAGGCTACTTTAAGGGGGAGCTTGGAGTTATTTCAAGGAAGGCTACTTCAAGGTTGGTGAGACTACTTCTAGGTGAAGACTATCCTAAGGGTGAAGGTATTTGTATCTTATGTAACATCCTTGTGAGGTAATAAAATACAAGTGCTTTCAAGATCCCAATTGGAAACAATTGGGTAGTGGACTGGCTCCCTTAGTTTTTTCTAAGGGTGGAACCACTCTAAACGTCGTGTTCGCTTCTCCAAATTTCAATTGTGGTTGCTTGGTTGAATTAATTTTAAAATCATCATAAAACCCTATTCACCCCCCTTCTAGTGTTTTTTCAGACCCAAAGCAAATACTTCAAGTGAGTGACAATCAACCTCAACATATAATCTAACATCTTTAAAACATGAAATCTCTATATCATCCAAGTTATGACAAATGAGGGGAACAATCATCATTTACGTATAAAAAGGGCACATGTACTGTGAAATTCTAACATAAAGGCACATAACCCCTTGATTTAAGCTAAAAGTGGTCAAAGTTACCATCTTTAGCATTTATAGTGTATGTACCAATTATATTTACAACATCAAAGAACATAGAAGGTAAAAAAAATCAAAGTTTGTAACACTCTCTTAACATGGGTAGAAATGAGCATGCACGCATAATGCTATCACAAAGCTCCCAGTTTCATGGCAAACTCCAATGTTGAAGGAAACTCCACAAGATTTGAGTTCCATTCCTTTAGAAATGTTCTACCATTATTGATCCACAACCAAGGGAAACTAAACAAGTGAGATAATTATGATAACTTTGTATAAGAATCTATAGTTGTATCCTCAGAGAAAACCACCAAGAAAATGTCCAAGAAAGACAAGAAGCTAAAATATCACTAGAGAAATGCTTAATCGAGGTCCCAGTTACACCTACCAAAGCTAGGAAGCCACCATTTGTCTTTTCTTGCATTAGTAAAGAAGAGAATGGACCACACCATAAGCAAGGAGATATGAAGTCAAAAATATCATCAGTTACCATCAATTGATGGTGTATCACTTCCCAACAACACCTCAAGATTCAAATGCACAAGTGAGATGGGAAGGAATGCTGAGGGAGTAATTATAACCCCAGAGGAAAGATATAATGGGTCAATCTATCATGTCATCAGTCAGAAGTTATATTGTCATTTGTCAATCAAGCCATCAGTTGCCTAAACCTGACTTTCCTTTAGTACATGTAGTTGGGTGTCTCATTGGTATATATGATCAGGAAACATGTCAATCAAACATCATCAATTAAAGACCCTAGGAAATCAATAAGAGGACACATTATGATATATCATCAGTATAAAGCTTGTATCAAATCATCTATAGACAAGGTGTAGGCTTTCCATCGGTACAATTTTTACATAAACCCGCTCCCCAACCTTTCTGTTGTTTTGTCATTAGTCAACTGATAAAAACATTTGAGTGTCAAATAGCCATCCTCTTCCATCGGCCACCAAATGATGGGAGAGAGGAACCACATTGTCAGTCTTCAGCTAACTAGAGCAAACATACCAACAAATGTGAAGAAAAGTAGAAGCATGTCACTTATAAATCAATTAAAAACCTTTACAGTTCCATTGGCTCTCTATTAATGGAAGGTCACACCGCTTCCATTAGTTCTCAAATGACAAAAAGGCTATAAGGCTAGTAGACCACCTAAGTGTATCCACCAACTGCCAAGCAAGGGAAAAAAGGAGACAACTGACATGTTGTGTGCAAATTGCAAGAAGCTCCAACCATGGTAATTTGCACATCAACCCTCAAGCAAACACCCACCAACTAAGCATGCACTATAACATGCATCTATTCAGGTTATACATGAAACAAATTTGGATTAAGGGGTAATCTAGGTTAGGGGTCTTACATCGATAGACCCCTAATAGGGTTTTTCCTAGGATAAAAGAGCATGGTACTTCATGTGCATCTCCTACTCAAGTTCCCATGTTGTCTCTTCCACACCACTATGATGCCATGGTACCTCTTGTGCATCTCCTTCTCTCTTAGTTTCCATACCCGCTTGTCCAGGATCAAAACTAGAGCTTTTACATAAAACATGTCATAATTAAGTTGTGCCTCCACCTGATGAATATCGATTTTAGTTCCTGGATGACATTTCCTTAGCATGGATACATAAACACATTGTGTAGTCTTTGAAATTATGGTGGTAATTTCAACTTATAACCCATCTTCCCAACTCATGAAATCACAAGATAAGGCCATGCATTCCATCCTGCCTCATTTACCAAACTTTAAAATCCCTTTCTAGGGTGATACCTTGAGATAAAACATGTCAACCACTTGAAATTCCAATGGTTTGTTTTGATTATTTGCATATGACGTTTTCCTTTCTGGAGCTACCTTTATTTGTTTCCTGATCATCTTAATTTTTTATGTGGTTTTCTGCACCAACTTTGGTCCCTACAGTTGATATTCACCAACTTCATAGAAGCACACGGGTGATCTAAGCCACCTCCCATGCAAAGCCTCATACACTACCATATCTAGGCTCTTATAATAACTAATATTCTAAAAAAACCTCGATTAGGTTAATTTGATCCTCCCAAATTCTTTGGAACTATGAAATGCAACACCTTAATAGGTCTTCTAGAGTTCTTGCATTTGCTTTGTGTATCCATCAATGTGTGGATGGATAGTGGTAATGAACTTTATCTACGTCTCCATGGTTGTATTTAAATTGTTCCAAAACCTTCTAGTGAAATAAGGCCCCTCTATCTAACATTATTTTTATAGGTACTCTATGTAGCCACACAATCTCATATGTGTTTACTTGTGTCATCCTATCAGTCATGAAGTTAGTCTTTACAGATAACAAGTTTCCCATCTTGGTCAACATGTCCAATATTACCCTATGGAATAGTTTCCTTTAGAAATCCTCAATAGACCAATCATGAAGTACATAGTCATGGGATCTCACTTGTTCTCTAGAACTGGTAGGGCTTGTAGCATTCCAGTAGGTTTATGAAGCTCCATTTTTACTTGATGGCAAATTAGTTTTTTGAGCAAAAATTCTTCCACGCCCTTCTTCACACTAGACCACCAATATAAATCCTTAATATTATGACAATCTTGGTACTACATAAATGCATTTTATAGGAAGTGTGTGCTTCTTCTAGCATAGTCTGCCTCATGGCATTCACATGGGGTACCACCATTCTATTATGATAGCGTAAGACTTCTTGATTTGACTTGTGAAACCCATCATACTTTCTATTACCAAGATTTTCCCGATACTCAATCAAGAAGTCATTATGTTGTGCATATTTGAACTACTATAATAGTGTCAGCTTGATATGCAGTTGCGATGACAAATCCTCCCAACATGGAGACTTCCATATATATGTTCATTTAGAATCACGATATCAACATATTCCTCCTTGCATAGACTATTAAAAACAATTGTGATGTTCCCATAGTGGATGAAGATGATATCTCATCCTCAAGACATCCTCCACCACGTTATCTTTTCCTGGATGGTACTCTAAAGTGCAGTCTTAATCCTTTATCAATTTACGCCATCTACATTACCACAATTTTAGATCCTATTTTGAGAAGACATTTGGAGGTTCTTGTGGTTGGTGAAAATGTAACACTTTTCTCCATGATAGTAGTGTCTCTAGATTTATAGTCCCTAGATGAAGGCCACCAGCTCTAGATCATGAGTGGGGTATTTCTCATTGTCTTATTCAATCATGAAGTGAATGAAATCACATGTTTGTTTTTCATCACCACACACCATAGACCTTCCTATGAGGCATCCCAAAACATTATATAGCCCTTCCCAGTCTCGACAACATTAGCACTGGTTAGGATATTATCTTATCCTTTAGTAGTTGGAAACTTTGTTGACATTTATTAGTCCACAGAAAAGGCACATCCTTCTTTGCCAATATGATAAGTGGGAAGGATATTGCCATGAAGTCTTTGTTGAATCGCCTATAGTACCCTACCAATACCAGGAAAATATATAATTATGTGGGTGTTTTTAGTTTTTCCCATGAAAAGAATGATTCCACATCATTGGTATCTACACAATCCATTAATTGGAGATGACATGGCCCAAGAAGAACACTTTTAACAACTATAAATCACATTTGCTTAACTTGGCATAAAGTTGATGCTGCCTCAAAAGTCCCAAGGTCAGACAAAGTTGCTTCTTGTGTTTTTCTTGATACTTGGAGTAATCAGGTTTTCATCTATAAATACAACCACAAACTAGTCTAGATACTACTTCAACTCTTGGTTCATTAGATCCATGAATGTTGTATGTGCATTGGTTAGTCCATTTGACATAATCATGAACTCATAGTGATTGTACCTATATCTAGAGGCCATTTTAGTTATGTATTTGACCTTAACCCTCAATTGGTGATATCCTAACTAGAGATCTATCTTATAAAACATTGTATCCCCTTCTAAATGATCAAACAAATCATCAATTATATGCAAAAAATATTTCTTCTTTATGGTGATCTCATTCAAATGTCAATGGTCTATGCATAACCTCATTGAGCCATCCTTCTTTTTTATGAATAGAACTGATGCACCCCAATGAGACTTGCTAATCTAGATGAAACCTTTATATAATAACAACTAGATTTTTTTTCTTTAACTCCTTCATTTTTGTTGGTGCCATCTTATATAATGCTTGTATTGTGGGTTGTGTGATGGAAAGAAAACTAAACTCAAATTATAATTACTTGAGGAGGTGGGATGCCTAGAAACTCATCAAGAAAAAAATCCTCAAACTTCCAAACTGTGGCTACATCACAGATAGTATGACTCTATACCTTAGTATCAACCACATAGCTAAGAAAGCCTCACAATTCTACCTTCTTCATCTTCTCATCTATGGAAAAAGATACCAAATATTTGGGAAGAATCTTCTGCTCTCCTTGGAAAGTCTAAGATACTTCTTCCTCCCGAACTCAAAAATCATAGATCTACAATCCAATGCCACCCTATAAATCCCAAGGATCATATATAATCCATGCATCTCAAGTGGCATTAAGTCCACTTGAATGATGTCTTTAGAGGAGGAAAGAACAAAGGATGGACACACCTCAAGCACAACTACAGATCTAATAAGGGGTGTTAAGGAGAATAGGTTTGGTTTGATGTAAAACTAGTATATTATATTGTACAATCACCTCCTAGTTGATAAAATAGCATTTTACACCCAGATTAATAGATACATAAACAAAAGAAAATAAGTCATAATGAAGGAGTTCCATTTGACTTATAAAAACTTGAGGGTTGACAACACCCTCGGGTTGTGTTACTACATAGAACTATGTTATGGCTTGAGGTCTACATCTAGATTCACATTTCCCCCATAGATTTAAAAGATCTTGCCTAAGAAGTCCACCCACACCCTCAACCAGTATTGCCACCATGCTATTGTGGAAAATATTGATGTTGCCCCTCTATTGAGGACATCTTCTAGTTTAACAAAAGACATATACCTTCACTTGGCTAGACTAATGGTAGTAAAAGCCCATCTTTTGTGGTGATCCATGTGTCCCAACGGTCCTGTCATGGAGACAGACCCATAACTATATACCCCAATAAGTGTAATCCTATATCACCACCTCTTATACTAGATTATTATACTCCTATTATTTTGTCATCTTCTCTAACATTGTTGACCACTACTGGGAGTGCCAATATTATAGCTTATATGGCCCCAAAATTTACTACTTCTTGTACCCTCAAGAGGATTATCCTGGGAACCATGCTTACTTTCTATTGGCATCAATGTTGTGATTTCGTATCAAGGTCCTCACTATCCTCCTCACCGAATCCACAAAGGTGTAAAACTCCTCACATGACTCAAAAGTTGATATAAGCATTTCCAACTTTAGATCCTCCCCCTCTCAATCTACTAAATATCTTGGTCTTAATTTCCATCATGTGCAGACATAGCCGCAACAACTCCACAAAAAAGACTTCATACTTAGTTGCCATCGTCATCCTCTACATAACCTACTTGAACTGCATAATATTCTCATCCAAGTAGGAAGAAAGTAAGTACATACTCGCAAATTCCCTACAAAGCACCACCCAAGTTATGACTTCCCTACCTATTCTACTCCTCAATGACTCACCAGTGGAAAGCATTCCCCTTCAAGAGGTAGATGGCATGCTTAACCTTTTCTTCATTTAGTAGGTTGAATAACCAAAATGCCTTTTTATGCTCCATAAGTTATAGGTCAATATATGTTGAGTTCAAAGTACTCATATATTCCACGACCCCCACCAGATTCAATCGAGCAATGTCTTTCCAGAATTGGTCAGCTTGAGATTTGAGAATTACCCTTTGATTGTTTAAATTGAGAGTGTGTCCACAAACTAGGTGAACACATATATCATTTTTCCAAACATAAATTGGAAGTCTATATGAACTATCCTTGTTGTCTCAAATGATAGAACCTCAGGTTGACAAGGATACTCGATGTTGGGTATCCTATCATCATGAGTAAGATGCTTCATATCACCTTTACATGTTTTTCATGATGTGCATCTATATCTACATAACCATAATCAATGATAAGATGTGGTGAACTTGTGAGAATAGATACAACATGTCAATTTTATGTCCAAATAGACTCAGCGAACTGAGGCTTTAATACCAAAAACTTGTGATTCCCAATATCACAAATGTAATGACCCCCACTTTTGAGTGTCCCTTAATCAAGAAAGGACCTCAAAGTCTATAACAATTACTTAAATTTTCCAGGATCCAGATTAAATAAATTATAAATATTAGCAATTAATTTCTCAAATATTATTTACAATATGAAAAATGTACATGTATGATGTAACAAACCCCACTTTTTAGTATCTATATATCAATGTGGAACTTAAGGTTGTGAGAAACTAGTCTAAATTTCTAGGGTTCATATTCAGCAAATTATAAATAGTAATAAATAATTTCCATTAATTGAACAAAATATTTGCGTCATGTGTAATGATGCCACTCTAAGGAGTTAAATGAATTCACAACATGAGAACTAATATGTACAACAACAAGAATCTAAATAATCCTCCTTCACATAGATTTAATATCTTCAATAGCTATCATCTTTATCTTCATGTCAATTATCATGTATATCATCCACCTAAAACGTTAACAAACAAAAGTTGGATCGATATTTTGCTATATTGTGTACATGGGGTGCATACAACAGTGCACATATGAAATAATAACATATATGTTCTCAATCATCAAATAGTTCCGCATGTGTACTAGTATTTCATTGTGATAAGCTAACACATGTTTTCCAAACCACCTTGGGTGTAATCACCTTTCTCTATCCATCATTGGACATAGGTGAAGTACCCCTCGGGAGGTCTAACTATAGGTTCATAATATCATAATTTTCATTATATGACACTCATATTGGCATTATAATGAATAGGAAGCAAATAAACATCCAACATTTTATTTTGTCAAGCTTCCATAAATCCTCAGCAAGAATTTAGAATTCAATAATGTGGATACTCATAAACAACCATGTACATATGTTATGTAGTAGTCATCTAGTTGTATTTTAAGCATATGTAGATCTAAACAATAAAGAAAAGTGGGATTCAAGAAATCAACATTCAACCTACATGTATATATATCCTAAAGTGTCACCATACATATTATTTTGATTAAACCCTACTTAGGTTCTAATCTAGGTTTAGGGTTGTTTTTGGTTTTCTAAGGAATAAGGGTATCAAACCCCAATTCCATCACATCATGAATCATTAAAACTTTAAACCCTAATTTAACATTAGGTGAAATCCTAGTTATTAGATCAACATGTCATTGCATTATGAACACCTAGATTACATTATGTGCATTGAGATCACCATAGGTTTTAGCATTGGATTCATAACTCTAATTCATTGGATATATTATTATCACCCTATAAACCCTAGTTACTCATCATCACAATCATCACCATCTTGAGTTCTCAATGTGTTTATTAATATCTATTTATGACCCACATGAAATGTATTTACTGATTTGAACAATACGTTAAATGATTCTAGGGTTTGCTTTGTGTTAACCACTTAAAAATCATGTATTAAGTATACCTTTTGAACTAGGATCTGATCTAGGACATGAAACTATTTTATTCATGACATGCACATTTTTTTATCAACTTGATATATAATGTTGTTATGTTTTGACCTACAAATAAATTACTAGATTTAATGCAAAATAAATCTATATGGTCCAATAATTGAATGTGGCATCAGCAAAAGGGGGCCTTGTTCTTGTTTTCCACAGGGTCAGTCCCATCTAATAGTCCAAGTCCATCTTAGTGTTGTGCTCCACATGGGTTGGAGCTTGAGTCTTCAAAAAAAAGGACCCTTTTTCCACGCTCATGTGGACTTGGGACTCCACTCACCTGGGAGGAAGTCATCAAAAGGGTTCAGAGGCATTGCAAGATTATTCATCGCCGTTCACCACTAGTGGCGGTTCCCTACCTCCTTCCCAAATGTCATGAGTGGGTAAGGGATTCTGTGTGAGGACTTGGACTCTTGAACTAACGCCACAGCAGAGCATCAACTCTGGTGAGCGGGGATGGCGATTATGGTCCTTGGGGTGGCCAAACAAGGTGGCCTTTGGATGTGTGGCATTGAGGAGGTTATGGGCGTACAAGATTTAAGGTTGGGAGACGGTCAATAGATCCATTCACCTCTTCTCCAAATCAGGTTATCAGAGTGTGAGTGGCAAAGGATGGTGCGAGGAAGAGGGTGAAAGTATGCCTCAAACATGATTGAAAATATGGGGAAAAGGTGCACCAGTAGGAGGCATAGTCTATGGGTGTATTTGTAAGGGGAGAATATGTTTAAATCTAGGTTATCCAAACTTCTCCTCACTGGAAAGAGAAGGAGAAAAGATTGTGTCTCATGCTTGAAGTCCACAACAACAGTTGTGTTCAAACCACCCATGGTTGGGCCTGGTTTGGTGAGAGGAAGAGATTAATAGAGTTTCCATAGTGGAATAGGGGTACCAGAGAGAGGGATCGGGTGAGAGGCTGCCACTATGGATTTCTTTCCACATTAGGTGGTAGGTAGGAGAATATGGGGTTGCCACCCTATCTTGATCCAGTGGCTAGGATCCACGTGAAGATATCAACGGGGCAAGTTATTACACCCCTAAAGTCTCGCGATCAATTAATTGAATCAATTAGTTGATTAAGATCTTTGTAAAGAAACTTTATGCAAATCTTATGAAATCTAAATCTCTCTCATTTTTTACTTTGCTTGGTCTCAAAGTTAGAGGAAACGTCTATATTGTCTTTATCTTGGCTTGTACAAAATTTGATGACAATATACAAGAGCTTATTACCTATTCCTTGCCTTCTAAGATTTTTCTTAGTTCAACTACCATTACTACATGGAAACGTGGCATCATATCAAATTCTAGGATTATATTATTGTTACAAAAATTAGATCGAGATGACCCTATTTAATGCCTCAACTTGATTTACAAGATATGGTTAGATAATGACTCCATTTATTGTTTAAGTCACAATAAAATATTAGAATATTTTGGAAACTTGTCAATTATCCCATAATTTGATTATATAACCATTCACAAATCATTTATCATTCATTTAAGCATGAATTCCTTTTATTTCTTAAACGTATTCCACAAGGGCCTATCTGCAAAGCAAATAGTCCCACGGGCCTCACTTGGGCCATGGGTTGAACCCATGCCTCAAAGTGGATCCAATTTTGTCCAGTGAACCTTTAGTTGGATAACTAAGGTCCCACTAACATAATTTCACCTTCTTTATCCTATGTTCCAATGTTACATTATTGGGATTGATATTCTTTTATAAAATTATATCCTATTTTCTTAAACTGAACACAAATGTGCAAATTTTGAGGTTCCTACATTCGTCCCTCATTTAAAGGAATTTTATCCCCACAATTCAAACATAATAAGGTTAAGGTGAATGATAACTCATTTTATCCTCCAACATGCTAAAAACTATTATTGATATGAAAATTTCTCATTTTACTAAGGTTGGAACCCGAATTCAATTCTAGGGTAGTTCCACATCCTCATTCATATTATTACCACTTGATGATTTCAATTTATCTTGGTGATTACCTTTTCACCTAGATTTCCAACTATTATTCATTTATTTTCATATAAGGGTGAGGTAACACTTCAAACCCCTAGATTATGACATTAAATTTCACTTATGGTATTCCTTCTCATATGTCAATTTTATGCATAACATGTGTCTACCTACTCTCCCACACTCATAATAAGATGAAATATGCATTTGGATGCATCCCAAATACAAAGTTCATCAGATTCCAAGAGCAGACATGGTCTATACACACATTACCTCCATATTTCTAATTATAGGTTGGGTCACTCTCAATAGTGACTTCAATCCATGAACACTTTAATTTCCACAAGTTATCTTAAGTTTCATGAACTCAAGGGGTAGTTCTCTCTTGAGTCTATGCACAACTTCCCTTTACATCCTGTTTCAATCATTATTTAATAAGTTCTAGTATTATTTATCTACATCTCAAGTGTCACTATCCTTATCCATTACCTTAAGGTCTCTTAGGGTATAGGTACATTTGTAGTGATATCCTATTTGACCTTGTGGCCCTTATGTACTTATGGAGTGCCTCTCTCATTTACCCCTAGGGCCTCATGACTCATGAAGGTGGCCAATATCATGATTCCATGGGCCTTGGGTACACATTGATGGATACCTCCTGACCCCATGGGCCTTGTGCACTCAGGGTATGAACACCTCTTGACCCCAGAGGTCGTATTTACCTTTAAGCATCCCCACATGACCCTGGGGTTTGCATAGGGTTCTACCCTACCTAGGGTTATTGAGATGTCATAACTTCACTTCATGCACTATTTCCTTAGTTGTTCCCACTTGACATATATATATATATATATATATATATATATATTATATATGAGTATATATTCACTACCCATGTAGGTAACAAAATTTTGTTACTTGTGAATCTATTTTATAATAGAAAGACACCTAATTGTAGAGACACAATAAAAATTTCAATACAAAGACTCATTTTATAACTACAACATGGAAATTTAATTCTCCCTCTAAGTAAAATAAAAATAATATTTATGACAAAAATTTACATAGTATTAGAAAGTGAGTCTTTCTATTATATTTTTTGTCATCTCATTACAATTTTGGCTGTCTCATTACAAATGCATGCCAACCTGTTACAAAATAGTTACACGGGTAACTAACCTTAGTTACCCACACGGGTAGTGAATTAGTGGCCTATATATAAATATATATACCCATATATACACACACATATACATATATATATATATATATATATTCAAAACTCTTCACCTAGATCATGCATGCATTATTCCACATACTTACATCCATGAGAAAATGGGGTATCCAATTTGTGGTACTAAGACTAGGTCACTCAATCCAATTATATATTGTCTTTCTATTTTTCTTAACTTGAGGTTCATATGGGTAGGGTTACTATTTTACCCATACTTTCTCTCATTACCTAGGATTAGGGTTTAGGGTTAGGGTTAGAGTTAGGTTAGGGTTAGGTTTGAGGGCTAATCCCAACTTCTTAGGGTTTTATATATCCCTTGACCCACTTAGGGTTTTCCTAAACCAACCGTAATTCCATCTAGGGTTAATTCTT
The DNA here is from genome assembly GCA_963693085.1 of Alisma plantago-aquatica. NCBI lineage: Eukaryota > Viridiplantae > Streptophyta > Magnoliopsida > Alismatales > Alismataceae > Alisma > Alisma plantago-aquatica. The sequence goes on along the minus strand of OY856411.1, from coordinate 387,100,159 downwards.
GCAAGGAAATTCCCAAAACATTTATCCTAACTATATCATTATTCCAACATCAAGTGTGCATTAATTTGCAGAGGATTCCTTAATCACATTTTCTCACAATAATAACTTGAGATGAAGAGAGAAGTGCATTTTAGGGTTCACTGAGCAAGGAAATGACAAGTGGATGAAGTTATAGATGAAAAGATTTAGGGAAATATTATTATCAGGAAAATCCTAGGTTTAGGCCAGGAAGGTTTCACATTGGATAAGGGAGCCTCCATATACCAACATAGTGGTGTGGAGGAAAATATTGCTAGCCCCAAAAGCCATGATTCCTTCTAGACACCATTACCCTTAGTTATGCCCTAATAATTTTTGGTATATCATGTGCATTATTTTTTATTATCAACTATTTAAATATTACTTGAAAATTTTGGGATCTAATAACAAATGTAACGACCCCAGCTTTTTAGTTTCCCAAAATTAAAGTGGACCTTCATGTTAGGAGTCATTACTCTAAATTTCTAGGATCTGGATTCATCAAGTAACAAATAATAATAAAGAATTTCCATTGATTGAAAAAAAAATGTTTATGTGATGTGTGATGATGCTCCTCTAAGGAGTTACATGAATTTATAACAAGAGAACTAATACATATGAGAAGAAACATCTACCTAATCCTCCTCGACTTAGCTTTAATGTCTTCAATATCTTTTATCTTTATCTTCATGTCCTTTATCATGTACATCATCTACCTAAAATGTCGATAAACAAAAGTCTGATCAATATATTGTTATATTGTGACTGTGGGGTGCATACAAAAGTGCACATATGAAATACCAACATGTATATTCTCAGGACATCAAATAGTTGTACATGTAAAGTGGTATTTTCATTAAGATAATCTAACTCATGTTTTCCAAACCACCTTGGGTGTAATCACCTTTCTCTATACGTCATTGGAAGTAGGTGAACTACCCCTTGGTAGGTCTAACCATGGGTTCAGAATATCATTGGTTTCATTATATGACACTCATATTGGCTTTATGATGAATAGGAAGTAAATAAACATCCAACAATGAATTTCATCAAACTTCGAGAAATCCTCAACAAGCATTCAAATTTTGATAATGCGGTTACTCATAAATAACCATGTACCTTTGTCATGCAATAGTCATGTAGTTGTACTTTAAGCATATATAGATCCAAACAAGCAAGCAAAGGTTGATCCAAGCAATCAAACTTTAGTTTGTATGTATATTTATCATAAAGTGTCAACATACATATTATTAAGATTAAAAGGATTATGACAACCTTTACAAGCTGCCCCCACGTCCTTTGCCCAGCCATAGCCCAGATAGCTGGCAGGTGGTAAATACAGTGCTTAACAGGGGGCTCGAACACGGGATCCCCCCAGAGGGGGACACCGTGCCTACCACTAGCACTAACACTGATGATGTTACATATAAAATTGATGAGAAGAATGCATAGATCATGAATAAAATAGTTTCATGCCCTAGATATGATTCTAGTTCCAAAAGTATACTCAACACATTATTATGAAGGGGTTCACACAAAGAAAACCCATATTTTTTAACATATTGCTCAAATTAGTGAATACGTTGAATTTATGTTATAAATTGATATTACCGAACATAATGAGAACTCAAGATGATGTTGACAATGATGATGAATAATTAGGATTTCTAGGATGGTAATAATATATAAGATGAATTACAAGTAATTTAACCTATGCTAAAACTTTGGTGATCTTAATTCACATAATCTGATCTAGGTGTTCATAATGTGATGATATGTTAAATTCAGATGATTAGTATTTCACCTAACATCTAGTTTGGGTTTATAGTTCTAAGGTATCATGATGTGATGGAATTAGGCTTTGGTACCCTTACTCCTTAATAAACCCAAGACAACCTAAACCCTATATTAAGATTAAACCCTACTTGGGTCCTAATATAGGGTTTAGGTTGTTTTGGGTTTATTAAGGAATAAGGGTACCAAAGCCTAATTCCATCACATCATGATACCTTAGAACTATAAACCCAAACTAGATGCTAGGTGAAATACTAATCATCTGAATCTAACATATCATCGCATTATGAACACCTAGATCAGATTATACGAATTAAGATTACCACAAGTTTTAGCATAGGTTAAATTACCCATAATTCATCTTATATATTATTATCATCCTAGAAATCCTAATTATTCATCATCATTGTCAACATCATCTTGAGTTCTCATTATGTTCAGCAATATCAATTTATAACAAAAATTCAACGTATTCACTAATTTGAGCAATATGTTAAAAAATCTAGGGTTTTCTTTGTGTGAACCCCTTCATAATCATGTGTTGAGTATAATTTTGGAACTAGAATCATATCCAGGATATGAAACTATTTTATTCATGATCTATGCATTCTTCTCATCAATTTTATATGTAACATCACTATGTTTTTACCTACCAATGAATTACTAGATTAATTGAAAAAGAAACCTATATGGGCCAATCATTGAGCACCACATCAGCAAAAGGAGACCTTACTCTTGATTTCTAAGGGACTAGTCCCATCCAATAGGTTGAGTCCATCTCAGAGTTATGCTCCATGTGGGTTGGAGCTTGAGCTTGAGGTGAAAGGGCCCTATTACCCACGCTCCTGTGGACGTGGGACTTCACGCTCCTAGGGGTAAAGTCATTAAATTGATTTTGGGTCATGGCAAGGTTGTCCATTGACACTCACTATCAATGGGGGTTCTCTATTGTTGGTATGTATGCTTAGAGATCCAATCATGTGATGGTTGTAATGGCATAATTTGTAAATGATTTTATTAATAAATAAAGGCAAGATTCTAAATTATTCTATTTAAAAAAGTAATAAGATAATGATGTGACATTATAAATGTCTATAGAATAACATTAATCAATGACATATGTATTCAAGTATGTGACTTGAGGAAATGAGATCATACGGATGTTAAGAGTACATATATATATTCTCTTTATGTCCCTGATCAATTGTTATTGTGGAAGGTTGATAAACAACAATAACACATAACATCAGAATGTGAGTTGGTTGATGACAAAATCTCATTAGTCATGATATATCAATATCAAACCAAGCACACAAATACATGTTGGAGAATAGTGTATCAGATAGACCCACCATGACACTGACACATGGAAGCCATCATCATGGAAGTCATAGTCAGCTCTCATAGCGATGGTGGTGGTTGTGGTTCTTAGACTTGATATCACTACACTCATCACATGTCGTTCGGTACACTTTGACATCATCAAACATAGTCCTAAAGCATGGGTTGTTATAATGGTGATAATTGGGTGACTGTGACACATGGGAACAAGCTGTGAGTGATAGAGATGGAATTTGTCCCTCCTACAGGATTATGATATCCTAGGTCTCTTGATCAGTGAGACTTAGAAATGCACGGCCATGCACATGTGAGTTAGTATGTGATATTGAGCTTACATATATCTTAGACAGACTACTCTTGGTTCAAGAAATAAAATTGAATGTTGAAGAGGGTGACTACTCCATGCCTCGAGTCCAATCTGGATATCAGTGACCAAAGGAATTATACAAGCATTGTAACACCATACACATATTGCAGGTCAAAGTTGTCCCCCAACTTTCCATTCACTTGGGTAGCACTGATGTGCGACTAGGCACCACTCATTGCTTGTGATGTCATAAGTTGTTATGGACATTCACTGTTGACATGACATAGGACCTATAGGGTCACACACATAGGTCTTGACCTAGAAGAGGAGTTCAATATTGAATGATGATTGAATTGATTATAAAAGCATTTAGGTAACTGATTCACACAACACATCAGCTGGTTGTACTACCAGACGATAATCTCTAATGGTGAGATGACCATCTGGAATGATAAACGGTTGTCTCAAGGGTTGAGATGGGTGTTTGGAGAGCCAGGTTGATTCGAGTTGAAATTGGCTATGGGTTGTTGAACTGACCGGATCAGCTCAGCTCACCAGACGACCTTCTTGCATGGGCGAGACCACTCGGTTGGGACGAAGGAAGGTTCTGATACTTTCCCAATTTTTTTTTTGATTACACATTACTTAGAGTGTAAGGAATTAATGTTTGGCATTAATGGGAAAAGAATTTCCAATTTCATATGTGATTGGGAAACTATGAACGGACTGTCTCACAGTACAATACAACTGTCTCGCATGGCTGACGATCGTCTGGATTGCTAGAAAACCATTTTTGTGGTTGCAGGTTGTGAAAATTCAAGATCTTCTGGTCCCTTCCACTCCTACACAGATTGGGAACCCAGACCCTAACCCTCCTATAAATAGAGGGGTACTGGGGCCTTCCCAAGAACAACATAGAAAATTCAGAATCAATATCTCTGACAATTGTTGTCCTCTCTGGTTGTTGTAACCAAGAGAGCCCAATCAAGTCTTATCAGAATATGGAGAGATAGCAAGGGAGAGAACAAGTAAGAGTCATTGTTGTAGAAGATCAAGTTGGTGACTAGTACGCCAACAGAAGGGATGACTCCTTATCTATTTTAGCAGGATGACATGAGTTCTAGATAGTCTGTTTGGAATTCTCTAGAGACAGGATGTCATTTTCTACCTCTAGGAGTACAACATCAACCAACAGTCCATTGCGAAAAGAGCTACTACATACGCCGACGTTCAAGGCTGTATTCTATGGTGCAGACCAGGAGGCACAATAGTCAGATGAGTCCCACTACAACTAGAAGACAGTTACGCATCTACAACAATGAGGAGATGTCACTATACTTTCTCTAAGACTAGGTATATCCTCAAAACCATCCTTCCTATCTTATAGTAATTGGCGTGATCTGTTGGTTATGGAGAATATAGTAGATAAAAAAAAAATTTAGCTGCCTACTATGTAGCCGTATTTTCCAACAGTGGTATCAGAGCCAACGTCAATTTACTATATTATGGGATAACTGATATGATCGGATTTTGGTTTTGTCATTATATTATTGCATGCGATGTGAATAATTTCTTATCCAATAAAATAATATATATATGCAATTTACACGTGTCGCCCTAAAAGCAGTTTTGATAGTAGATATGTAGCATGGTTATGTCTAATAACCCATATTGTTTTTGCATGGTTGTGTGGTTAGTTCATCCTTTTATCTCAGCCTATGTACCAAGCCTCTATCTTATGTTCCCAATGTAAAGTTATTTTTCCTACCTTTGCTCCCCTCAAATGTAACTCGAGGTTTCTCTATAATCATGTAAATGTAGGTTAGTTTACTTTCTTGTTATGACAAAGAAGAAGGACAGTCTGACGATGCCAACTGACCATCTTGATGGTGAGCCAACCAACTAGAGGACCAAGGAGGAGTATAATGACTAGTTGAACTGACTAACTGGTGGACCCAACTGATCTGTTAGAGGAACCAGTAGATGGTGGACCAAAGGACCAAACGACTGGTGAGACGACCTAACAATTAGCCAAGATGCGAGCCAATAGGTTCAAGGGTTGAACCAATCAACCCGGATTAGCAAGCACATATATTCATCAACAATGGGTTTCTACATGTAATGTGGACCTAGGATGACATAATTCCTTGTGGCTCTAAGGAATTACATTAGGCTAGCCATAACCATCGCTTTCATTTATTGCATGTTTTCCTTGTGGGATATAGCATGTATATGATGCACACCATATATGTGGTGATTGGATAAAGTATATGTATTTATAAACACAAACTCCCTCAATTAAAATATTAAGTCTTAGATGCCTTCCATTAGCAAAACACATGAAAATATTGATCGGCCAAGCATAGATTTGCAAAAACCATGGTGCATTGTCTATCTCGTGGAAGTGTGATGGTAGATAAGTAGATTTGCACAAAGCATGGTGCATATCTATCGTGTTTGCTTTTGGGTCAAGCCTAACTGGTGACTTGGAGAGCCAAGCCCAGAGGCATGAAGATGATTATGGCAAAGAGTTTCACATATCATCTATCCAAGAGCTGCATATGAGACAATTGGCATGACTGCCTACCTAAATAGTCAAGTTGTGGGTGATCGGCAAAAGCCAACTAGTGACTTGATGAGATATGGATCTTGGCCCACTAGAATATTGTACACTGCAATATTCTGAATTGATATGTGAGGGCTATTAATTTGAAATAAAATAGTGGGAGCGATAATAATTAAAGACCTAATTAATATCATAAAAAATTTCAATTCAAATCAAAAGTTTTTTTACAAATTCAATTTTTCTCTTGTAGAATCAAATGACCTTAAGAAGGACAAACTTGATGGGACAAATTTCCACGATTGGTTTTAGACTTTGAGAAGGGTTCTCAATGAAGAGTGCAAGCTCTAGATCCTTTAAAAAAATAGTGCCAGAAATACTTTCTCCTCATGCACCTAGGGCACAAGTGGATGCTTACTGGAAGCATCACAATGATGCCTTGGAGATAAAGTACCTTATGCTAAGATGCATGAACTATGAGTTTCATGAGCAGTGCAAGGACATGAGTGTTCTTGAGATGGCAACACATCTTAAGAAAGTGACACTTCATCTTGCAAAGCAAGAAAGGGACAATATCCTAAAGATGCTACTTGAGTCTAAGCTAATAGAGGGAACCTCAGTACAAGAACATGTGCTCAATATGATCGAACATGTGTATCATCTAGAAGAAAAGGGATTCACCTTGAGCCAAGAGTTGTCCATTAATATGATTCTAAAGACAATGCCAGAATCATATAGCCACTTTCTTGCATGTTATCATGTGAATAATATGGCTAGACAAATGTCAAACTTGCTTGCCATATTGATTCATGCCAAAGAAAAATTGAAGAAAGACAAGCCCATGATGATGATCAATGGAGCTAAGTCCAAGGATCAAAGAAAGATTGAGAAGAGTTTTGAGGTCAAGCCTAAATCCAAATCTTAAACATTCAAGATAAGGAGAAATAAAAGTACAAGAGGAACTTATCCTTTGCACTTGAAGGTATTCAAGAAGAAGAAGATGGGGATGGTGATCTCCACTTTAGGTATATACATTATTGAGATAAATCTATATACTTCATCATCATGTGTACTAGATACCGGATGTGGATCTCACATATGTTCTCATATACAAGATCTAAAAGGGAGTAAGCCTTTGCGAAAAGGCGAGGTGGAACTGTGAGTTGCTAATTGTGCAAGAGTTGCAACCAATATAGTTTGCACTTATAGTATATCTCTACCCACAAGGCTTGTAATAGAGTTAAAGAACTACCATTATGTACCTTCTATAAATAGAAGCATCATTTTTGCATCTTGTATGGAGTGCATTTTATTTCCATATTATAAATGGTTGATGTTCTATTTCAATAGACATGATCTTTTATTGTAGTTCCCCAATGTCTTATGGTCTTAATTTGTTAGATCTAAAGACATATGTATAACTAAATATGAAAATATTAAAACTCAAAAACTCAAACAAGACATACCTTTGGCATTTTCGTCTATAGCACATCAATGAGAATCATAATTCTAGACTCCATAAAGATGGTTATCTGAATTCTTTTGATTTTGAATCAATAGAGACATTTGAATCTTGTTTGTTGGGAAATATGTCTAAGACCCCTTTCTTTAATAACAATTAGAGGGCTAGTGATTTATTAGGACTCATACATACTATTTTGTGTAGACCTCTTAGAACAATTGCTAGAGGTGGGTATCAGTACTTCATTACCTTCATTGATGACTTTAGTAGGTGTGTCTATGTTTATTTAATGAAACATAAGTCAGAAACTCTTCAAAAGTTTAAGGAGATTATGAATGTAGCACAAAACCAACTTGGTAAAAGTATTAAGTCACTTCATTCTGATCAAGGTAGAGAATACTTAAACCAATAGTTTGAGAACCTTCTTAGAGCCCATGGGATTGTATCTCGATGGACTCCACCTGGAACACCTCATCATAATGGTGTGTTAGAAAGGAGGAATCACACATTACTAGATATGGTGTGATTTTTGATGAGTTTAGCTGAGCTTCCAACTATCTCTAAAACTGCCATGTTTACACTAAGTCGAGTACCATCTAAATCGATTCAAAAGACACCATATGAGATATGGATTCAGAAGCATCCCAAATGTCTTTTATGAGGATTTGGGGGTGTGAAGCTTATGTCAAGAAAATGTTTCCTGAAAACTTGGCCCAAGATCTGATAAATGTTACTATTTTGGATATCCCATAGAAACTATGGGATACTACTTGTATAATCCATTTGACAACAAAGTGTTTGTTGACAGAGATATTGCATTCCTAGAAAAAGAATTTATTTCCAAAGGAATCAGTGGGAGGCAAGTGGAATCGAAGAGGTTCGAGACCAACAAGAAAACATTGAACCATTAGATGTACAAGAGGAACTAAGAGAATCCCAAAGTGTTTTGGAATATCAAATTACTCAAGTAACACAAGAACCTCATAGATCTAATGGGACATACCTTGATCTTGATAGATTTGGATATCTTGTGACTCCGTAAGGTAGTGAATTTGTCATATATGATGAGACAATATACTATCAAGATGCTATTGAGGGACTAGGGATTGAGAAATAGATTGAGGCCATGAGATCTGAGATGGAATCCATGTATACCAACAAACTATGGACTTTTGTGGATCCACCTGAAGGGGTAAAACCCATAGGGTGCAAATGGGTCTTCGAGAAGAAGATTGACATGGATGGAAGAGTTCAAATCTATAAGGGCAGATTGGTTGCAAAGGGTTTCAGACAAGTTCAAGGTGTTGACTATGATGAAACCTTTTCTCCAATAGCCATGGTTAAGTCCATCATGATCATGCTTTCTATTGCAGCTTATCATGACTATGAGATTTGGTAGATGGATGTAAAACCACATTCCTTAATGGGGATCTTTTTGAGGATGTGTATATGACACAACATGAGGGTTTTATAAATCAAAATGATGCAAATAAAGTCTTTAAGCTACAAAGGTCAATCTATGGATTGAACCAATCATCTCAGAGCTAGAATCTTCATTTTAATGAGATAGTCAAAGAGTTTAGCTTTATTCAAAATGAAGATGAACCTTGTGTGTATAAGAAGGTTAGTGGGAGCATAGTGACAGTCCTCATATTGTATGTAGATGACATACTATCGATGGGGAATGACATCCCTAATTTACAAAAGGTAAAGACATGGCTGGGAAATATGTTTTATATGAATGACTTGGGAGAAGCATCCTACATCTTAGGGATAAAGATCTATACAGATAGATCCAAGAGGATTCTTGGACTAAGTCAAAGAACATACATTGGCCAAGTTTTAAAGTAGGTCAACATGGAGAACTTGAAGAGAGGAAACGTGCCTATGTGTCATGGTGTCCCCATCTCTAGAGCTCAATGTGCTAGTTCTTCTAGAGAAAGGGAATGCATGAGTTTGATTCCATATGCCTCGATAATTGGATCAATCATGTATGCAATGTTGTGTACCCATCCATACATCTTGTATGCCTTGAGCATGACGAGCAGGTATTAGTCAGATCCAAGTGATGCTCACTGGATAGATGTGAAGAACATAGTTAAGTACTTAAAAAGGACTAAGGATCAGTTCTTGGTCTATGGCGGAGAGTAAGAGTTGGTGGTAAAGGGTTACATCGATGCAAGATTCCAGACTGATCAAGATTATTACATATCACAATCAGGATTCATGTTTTGCCTAAATAATGGAGTTGTAAGCTAGAAGAGTTCCAAGCAAGAGACAGTTGTTGATTCTACAATAGAGGTCAAGTATATTCTTGCATTGAATGCAGCTTAGGAGGTTGTATGAATCAAGAAGTTCATTATAGAACTTGGGCTCATTCTAAGCATCAGCAACCCAATTCAGCTATATTATGACAACAATGGAGCTATTGAACAAGCTAAGGAACCCTGATCACATCAATGATCAAAGCATATACAAAGTTGCTTCCATCTCATATGAGAAATCATACAATCAGGAGATGTAAAAATTTGCAGAGTACCAAATGAGAACAATGTTGTTGACCCCTTGACAAGGCACTTTTACAGCAGAAGCATGATGAACATGTTAGATCACTTGGAATACAATTCATAGGTGATTGGCTCTGAGTGCAAGTGGGAATCTGTTGGTATGTATGCACAAAGAGCCAATCATGTGGTGATTGTAATGGCATGATTTGTAAATGATTTGATTAATAAATAAAGGCAAGCTTCCAATTTATTCTATTTAATTAAATTATGAGATAATGATCTACCATTATAAATGTCTAGTGAATAATATTACTCAATGATGTATGTCTTCAAGTATGTGACTTGAGGAAATGAGATCATACATATGTTAAGAGTACATATATATATTCTCATTGTGTCCCTAATCAGTTGTTATTGTGTAAGGTCGATAGACAACAATAACACATAACATCAGAGTGTGAGTTGGTTGATGACAGAATATTATTAGTCATGATATGGCTATATCAAACCAAGCACACAAATACATGTTGAAGAACAATGTATTGGACAGACCCACTATGATACTGACACATGGAAGTTGTCATCATGCAAGTCATAAACATCTCTCACAATGATGGTAATGGTTGTGGTTCTTAGACCTGAAATCACTACACTCATCACATGTTGTTCAGTACGCTTTGAAATCATCAAACACAGTCCTGGAACATGGGTTTTTATAACGATGATGATTGGGTGACTATGACACATGGGGACTGACTGTGAGTGATATATATGGGATTTGTTCCTTCTACAGGAGTATGATATCCTAGGTCTCTTGATTAGCGAGAATAAGAAATGCATGGTCATGTACATGTTAGTCAATATGTGATACTGAGCTTACATATATCTTACACATACCACTCTTGGTTCAAGAAATAAGATTGAATATTGAAGAGGGTGACTACTCCATGCCTCGAGTTAATTTTGGATATCATTGAAAAAGGAATTATACAAGCATTGTAACATCGTACACATATTGTAGGTTGAAGTTGTTCTCCAACTTTCCATTCACTTGGGTAGCACTGATGTGTGATTGGGAACCACTCATTCCTTGTCATAAGTTCTTATGCAAATTCACTGCCAATGTGATATGGGACCTATAGGGTCACACACATAGGTCTCAACCTAGAAGAGGAGTTTCATCTTGAATGATGATTGAAAACATTATTAAAGAGTTTAGGTAATTGATTCACACAACACATTAGTTGGTTGTACTTCCAGATGATCGGTTCATATGGTGAGACAACCATATGGAGTTCTAAACAGTCAACTCAAGTTGAGATGGGTGTTTGGAGAGCCAGGCTAATTCGAGTTGAAATTGGCTATAGGTAGAACCGACCAGCTTAGCTCAACTCACCAGACAACTATCTCAGTGAGCGAGACAGCCATCTCACATGGGCAAAACCGCTCGGTTGGGTTGAAGGAAGGTTCTAGATACTTTCCCAAATTCATTTTGATTGCACATTACTTAGAGTGCAAAGAATTAATGTTTGGCATTAATGGGAAAAGAATTGCCAATTTCATATGTGATTGGGAAACTACAAAATGATTGTCTCAAAGTACGAGACGACTGTCTTGCAGTACGAGATGACTATCTCGCATGTCAGATGACTGTTTGGATTGATAGACGACCATTTCAGTGGTCATACGTTGTGAATATTTAAGATCTTCTAGTCCCTTCCACTTCTGCATAGACTGGGAACCCATACCCTAACCCCTCCTATAAATAGAGGGGCACTGGGGGCTTCTCAAGCACAACATAGAAAATTGAGAATCATTTGCTTTGACAATTGTTGTCCACTCTAGTTGTGGTAACCAAGATAGCCCAAGCAAGTCCTACCCGACTAAGGAGGGATAGCAACGTAGAGAATAGCTGAGACTCATTGTTGTGGGAGAGCAAGTTGGTGACTAGTACGTCAACGGAAGGGACGACTCTTTCCTATCTGTTCTAGTAGGATGACAGGAGTTCCAGGTGGTATGTGTGGAATTCTCTAGAGCTAGGAGGCCATTGTCTGTAGCTAGGAGAACAATGCCAACAACCAGTCAGTTGAGGGAGGAGTTATTATAGACGATAATGTTTGAGGTTGTAGTTTGTAGTGTAGACAAGGAGGCGTAGCAGTCAGATGAGTCCCAGTGCAACTAGAAGATAGTTGTGCATCTACAACGATAAGAAGATGTCATTGGACTTACTCCCGATCCAGGTCTATCCTCAAAACTGCCCTTCCTATCTTATAGTAATTTACGCGATCCGTTGGTTATGAGTAATATGGTAGAAATTTTTTTTATTTATACTGCCTATTTTGTAGCCATATTTTCCAACATCTAACTCCTTCCCAAATACCATGAGTGGCTAAGGGAATCTATGTGAGCAACCTAAAATCCTAAATTAATGTTTTCATTGGAGTATCAACTCTAAAGAGAACAGGCAGTGTTTCTGGTCCCTGGGGTGGCCAGCCTTTGGCTTTTTGGCATTGATGAGGTTTTAAATGACCATGATTGAAGGCAGCGAGAGGATCAACAGATCCATTCAATTATTCTCCTGATCATGTCATCAGAGTGTGATCGGAGAAGGATGGTGCAAGATAGGGATGTCAATTTTACCCATTCTACCCATACTCGTCATGACCTAGCCCATCTTGGCCCAATGTTATCGGATCTAATGGATGTCGCTAACTAAATGGGTTGTAATGTGTTAACCAATGGGTGTATGTGGAAACCACTCAACCCACTGAGACCCATCAAACTTCACACACACACACCCGATGCTACTCTCCCATCTCTCTCTTCCGGCTCACAGTTTCTCCCAAACCCTAGTTGGCATCCAGAGCGGTGCTCCGTTGAGATGGTGACAGCTAGAGGATTGAGAAGGCATGAAGAGAAGTCACGACCCCATTTCAGAATCTCGAGATGAGACATTGTGAGTATTCTTTAGAATCCTACAAAAACTGTGACTTGACTTCACAGGAAAAGGACAGGAGGGAAGGCGAAGTAGCAGTGTGCTAGGAGCATGAAAGGGGATGCTCTTTCCTAGATCCCACACATGCTAACCTTATGTTGCCACCTAATTGAATCCATCCTCATCTACACTATGATGTATTTGCTCACCCACTTTTGCTATTTTTATAGATGATGACTCTGGCCTCATTCTCCCTTCCTTTGTGCTGCCATGTGTGTTGTTCTACATCCTCAACAATTGAGATGGTGAAGTCGAAGGATGACATTGGTGTCTGAAGAATTTCCAGCTGTTGGTGGCAAGAAAGTTGTAGTCTCGAGTACACATCCTAAGTTAGCAACATGTGGGAAGGATCTGGTCCTAAAATTGAAGAAAAGGCCTAGCTAGATCAATGGTGGTGACGATGGAGTTAGGTTGTGGTCGTGATGGGGGAGTTATGTTGTCACCACACCCGAATGTGTTTCCAGTTCCTTTCCCATCTGTTGGATCCTAGATGGGCGATTAGATGCTCTAGAGGGGGGGTGAATAGAGCTGAAAGCACTTAAACAAAATTCATTAAACCTTCAAGATATATGAAAAGATAAGGTTGCTAAATAGGTAATTTGAGTGCAACTAAAACATACATAGCAAGGGAGAGAGGAATTGAACATGCACCAATTAGACAAGCTATTTAGAGTGGTTCCACACTTCAAACTAGAAGTGTGTCAGTCCACTTGCCTAGAGAGGTCAACCTCTAGGACTTCCCAACTATTTCACTCTTATATTCATTCATAAGACATACAATACATGACCAACCAAAGGACTTACCTATCCAATACAAAGAGTCTTCAACCTTACAAGGACTTACCCACTTTGCAAGAGTCTTCCACCTTTCTTCCAAGGACTTACCTACTCTTGCCAAAGTCTTCAGCCTTGCAGGAATTACCCACTCTTCTTGGATCTTCCGCCTTTGACTTCACCTTCACTCGGAGAAGCTTCCACCAAGGTCTTACCCACTTGAGCTTGAGTCTTCTGCCTTCTCCAAGGGCTTACCCACTCTAGCTCCAAGTCTTCAGCCTTGATCTTCACCAAGGGACGCCTTCCCTTGTTCTTCTTCACCTCTCTTGGACAAGAGAGAGAAACTTCATCTTCATGATTGAAAGAAGAGATAGGAGGTGGTGGAAGTGAGAGCCTCACAAGATATACACATAGGACTAGCTCTCTTACAGATTTCCTACTCACTCTAATGGATGTAGCAAGTGATTAAGCTTAGAGAGAGAGGAGGCTGTAGGAAGCACTCAGCTATAGAATAGGAACCTCACATAGAGTTTGCAATGAATTCTCAACCTTGGAATGATGCCCAAGGGGTCCTATTTATAGCTGGGGATGCCTCTTAGCCTTTGGGAACACTTGTGAAAGAAAACTAGCCATTTTGTGGCTTGCAACGGATCTATTTTCACTTGTTACAACTCCACAACGGCTAGAAACACTTTTCTGCACTTTTCCGTACAGTGCAATCGGTCAAGTTTCTATAAGTGTAACTCGACCGATAGTGTAAAAGACAAAGCCGATATTCAGACCATCGGTCGAGTTTGTCCTGAGGAAACTCGACCGACCAATGAAAATTGATTTGGTCAGTTACTCCATCGGTCGAGTTCTGTGTAAACACAACTCGACCGATGCAATCTTCAGAAAATTGATCAAGGATGATCGGTCGAGTTTTCAGGCTAGGAAACTCGACCGACAAAGTGCCTGTAATCAATTTTCAAAGTTGCATCTAAATTTCTCTAATATTTGATCTAAGTGCTCCTGATAGTTTTCTAAGCTTAATTACAAGTCATACAATCATTACAAGTGATTTACAACATGATTCTAAAGGATATACATCATATTACAAAAACGTGCACTTGTATGACTTTGACTTGTCTTTTCTCCAATATGATATGCGCAAGTTAGGGCATTTGGAGTGTGTCTATACCTAATATGAAATCACTCAAGTAGATACATTAGACACCAAAATGTGGAATGGTTAGTCATCATCAAAACACGGGTTTAGTCAATTTAGACGTGAGTCAACATTGACCTAATTGACCTTGAGTCAACACCATCCTCTAGCCCTCATGAATTATACTCCCTTCACAATTGTATACCCAAAGCAATTCAATGGAATGAGGATCCATATGTTCTCATGGATCATTAGTTTGTAGAAGCGTCTCTTGTTCTTCCTTCTTCGAATTTTTTTTCTGATTCATAGAGGGAGGATGAAACTGTTGGATGTTCTTACGAAGTATTTTGTGCAAATGCATGCAACTTGTTTGACACAATGTGCATATTTTCAAACTATAGAACTAATTATAGATTGACTTTCTAATTAATCTACATTCTAGTGGTACATATGGCTGTTAATAGTCTCAAAACATTTAATGTCTAGAAGAAACGAATTTGGTAACTTTTTGTTAGTGTTTATTTAGAATCAGATATGTAGTTGATGGTCTGACATCAATATGTTGTTTTCCTATGTGCAATGGAAGTATTTTTTAATATAGGTCTTGTTTGAAATGTTTAATGTATATCATAATAAGTGCACACAGATTTAGATTTTACATAAAATTGTTCAATTAAAGATGGGTCCTTGTAAATTTAAAATGTGAAGTGCCATGTAAATACCAGAAAATTGGATAGTAGGTCCTTGTTGATTTATTATTTTTATTCATAATTGGAATGAAATAAGATATATTACATACCCATGACCTATTGAGATAGGGATGGATGTTGATTTGTAAGTTTTTATGGAGTTGAGTCTATATGGGTCATGTTGGGTACCCATGGCCCTCATGGGAAGATATGGTATTCATTTATACTTTTTTCTATTGGGACGGGTATGGGCCAAGAAAAAAATGAACTGGGTAAAATAGGTATGGGTATGGGTCACCCATACCCACCCCATTAACATCCCTAGTGCTAGGAAGAGGGTGAAAGTAGGCCTCAAACATGGCCCAAAAGATGGGAAAAATACACACCACTAGGAGGCAAACCCTAAGGATGTATCTATAAGGCGAAACTATATTTAGATCAAGGTTGTGCAAACCTTTCCTTATTGGAAAGAGAAGGAGCAAAAACCAGGGTCTCATGCTTGGCATCCAAGGAAACACTTCTCTTCAAACCACCCATGGTTGGGTCTGGTTTGATGAGAGGAAGACATTAATAGAGTTTCCAGAGTGGAAGAGAGGACTAGAGAGAGGGATTGGGTGAGAGGCTGACACTATGGATTGGTTTCCATATTGGGATGGATGTAGGAGAAGATGGAGTTGCCACCTAAGCTTGATCCAGTTGTTGGGAGCCACGTGAAAAGATCAAGTGGGTGGGCTACTCATCATCATCTAAGCTTCAGTCCCAACTATGTTCGGTTCGGCTACATGGATCCTTCATTTCCATTCCTCTCTATCATGGATCATATTCTTATCGAGATGTAGAGATTCAAAATCTCTCTTTATAATCGTATCCCATGTTAATTTAGGCCTTCCTCTTCTTCTATTAATTGTTCTTGACTAAACAGCACTACTTCGTATATGCGCATTAGTCGATTTGCATTGCACATGTCCATACCATCTGAGTCAGCCCTCACGCAACTTGTACTCAATGCTCACCAACCCCACTTTATTGTTGATATATTCATTTCTTAAGTGATCTTTTTTTGTCATCCCACACATCCATCTCAGAATGCTCATTTCAGCCACATTCATCTTGTTGAGACCTTATTTCTTCAAAGCCCAACATTCATTTCCATAGAGCATGGCTGGCCGTATAGTAGTTTTATAAAACTTGCTTTTTAATCTGAGAGGGATCTTCCAGTCACATAATACTCCAGTTGCACTCCTCCATTTCAACCATCCTGCAGCAATCATGTGACAAACTTCATTTTGGACATCACTATCTATTTGAATAATAGAACTCAAGTAATGAAATCTATCACATTTAGGTATGTCTACTCCATCCAACTTGGCTCCACTATTCACACTGCGAGATTGGCTGAAATTTAAATACATATACTCAGTTTTTCTCCTACTAATCATCAATCCATTTGATTCAATGCCTTTCTCCAAAGTTTGACTTTATCATTCAATCCATCTTTAGTTTCATCAATCAAGTGGGTGGGGTTATTATACCCTTAAAGTTTTGTGGTCACATAAAATGAACACATTAGTTGATTAGGACATTTAGCAAGAAACTTCATTCAAATCTTATAAAATCCATATCTTTCTCATCTTTACCCTGATTGGTCCCAAATTTTGAAGAAACCTCTATATTGGATTTATCTAGGGTTGTGCAAACATTGATGATAAAATACAAAAGTTTATCATATTTTCCTTGCCTTCCAAGATTATTTATAATTCAATTACCATTAACACATGGAAACTCAGTATCATCTCAAATTTTGGGATTATCTTATTTTCCTTATTGTCTTCAAGTATTCCAAAAGTCAGATCGATATGACCCTATTTGATGCCTCAAAAGTTGTGTTTCAAGTCATGGTTGGATAAATACTCCATTAATTAACCAAGTCAGAAAATATCTTTGAATATTTTGTAAACTTACCTATTATCCATATTTCAATTATCTAAACATTCATAAAAGCATTTTCATTTGTTTTAGCACAAATTCCTTTTACTTCTTAAAATTTCACTACAAGGACCTATTTGTCGTTGCACGGGCCTCACCTGGTCCATGGGTTGAACCCATGCCTCAACGTGGATCCAAGTTGGCCCATTGAGCCTTTAGTTGCATAACTAAGGTTTCAATAACATGATTAAAATTCTTTTATCCTATATTCCAGTGTGCATTATTGTGCTTGATATTCTTTGATAAAATTTCGTCCTATTTTCTTGAATTGAACATGATTTGAAAACAAAATTGAGGATCTTACACTCTAATACCAAAAGCTTGTGATGTTCAATACCACAAAGTGGATTACTCAAAATAAAGCCCTAAATCAAACTTAAACACCACAAAAAATAAATAAGTCACATAGAGATCCCAGAGTAAGAATTTTGAGAAGCACCACATATAACATTCATGTAAGCATTTGCTCAACATGAGAGTACATAGAGTATGATATGAATGTTAGAGTTCACAAGCCATTGATTAATAGAAGTCTTTGAGCCATGCTTACAATATAACAATAGAAGGGAACTAGTCCAAGCTTTACATGTACGGTGTTACTATAGAGCTTGCACACAAAATATTTAACATTTATAAACACGACCCTAAAGTCATGCAAGCATGTCAAGATCCAAAGCTGACAAAGGATACCGCAAACCATTTCCACCCAAACCTAAGATTATTGGGACATCTATGAGTCTATTCAAATATGCTTTATCTCTAGAAGAAGTCACACAAATGTCACCTACCTCGGAGATCCCTTCACATAAACATCAGCCAACTCAAAACTTAAAGCCTTCTCCCTCCATGTTGATATTCTCCCCCACTGTTGGGATAGCTAAGATGCTCACCTAAAAAGTGTTGAAAATCATAGGAGTGAGACCCCTAGTCCCAACGGCATGTTATAATGCCTAAAATTTGTATTACTTACCAAGAAATTATTATAAAGAAGGCAATCTAAGAAATAAGCACATGAACTATCCATACACCCAAAGACATACACTTACCCATCTGCTCTGGCATCAAGTCATTCTACAAAGACTATTATGATGCATAGATATATCAATGTAAACAATGAATACCCATCAAAATACACAACAATGATATCACCATTTAAACCCTAATAGATATGTTATGTGATTATTATGCATTTTCTTGCCTTGGGCTGGTTGAGATATACCACTCAACCAGCTAACAAGGTGTTATACCACTCAACCAGCTAACAAGGTGCTAATAAGCCATCATATTAAGACGTAAAAGATCTAAGGATATCTATATTCCATGGATATCTCCTCCCAACGTTGAGTCAAATTGAAGCATCAAAAGGTGGGGAACACTCTAGATATCCCACGTGGATATGTGCTTAGAAGCATATCCACCAAATTTAAGGTCCTCCTAGGTACATAGGTTATAGCACCACAAAAATAAGGTAACAACCTTCTATAACACATATTACTATTCATGCATTTCCATTGGACCATAATCCTTTACCATATCTCAAAATTGTTTCAAAGAAGATAGGATATTATCCTAAGCATCCCCACATATTCACTAATATATGGCTCTAAGAATCTACTCACAACTCTAGGTTTCTACAAGATTAACTCATTTCACAATTACCCCCATCACCCTAGGGGAATAGATGTACAAACTCAAGGCTTTAACATTCTTAGGTCACTCTTAATAGTTAGTTTTGTTGATCCATGATTACAGAGCTAGAGTACAAGGAAACTTAACATTAGATTGACTAAAAATAATGTGGTGGATAACTTTACAAGAGATAAATTTTCCAAATTATGACCTAATTTCTCATAATAAGGCATGCATGTTATGACTTAGTTATTTAAGAGACTACATATAAATCAGACCTTCACTAATCAAAGAGAGTGTGCCTCCCAAAGAACCATCGGTTGTCACACCTTAACCATTCCAGGAAGAACAGAATAAGTAAACATAGAGCCCTCTTTTTTCCTCTAAAGGGGCTACCTATCCATATTCTAGTAGCATAATAGCTACAAATTAATCAAAGCACGCACTTCAAGCATGTGACAATAAATCTCTCAACATATAATTTAACATCTTTCTAACATACCATATCAACTAAATTATCACTAAATAGAGAGTACAATCATCATTTACTTATAAGAAGGGTACATGTAGTGTAGAACTCTAACATGAAGACATATAGCCCCTCAACTTATTCTAAATGTGTACCATCTTTAGCATATATAGAGTATGTAACAAGAGCTTTACAACATGAAAGCACATAGCAAACAATAAATAAGTCAAAGTTATCACTTGCTTGATAAGGGAAGAAATCAATCTTCACATGTAAAACTACCACAAAGCTCACTGGGCATAAGACTATATGAGAACACCTAGAGAAAACCACCTTGAAAACCTCCAAGAAGAACAAGAAGCTAAAAGATCACCTTAGAAATGCATGATCGAGGTTCCACTTACCCATATTAATGCTCAAAATCCTCCACTTGGCTTGTCTCTCATTAGTAGAGAAGAGAATCAGGGTGAATTGTGATGGAATCAAGGACCAATGAAGACAAAAATCTCATAAGTTTCCTTCAACTGATGGCATATCACTTTACATCAACACCACAAGAATTAGATGCACAAGTGAGATGAGAAGGAAGGTTAAGGGGGGATATTTATATCCCTAGAGGAAAGAGAAAGTAGTCAATATGTCACATTGTCAATAAGAAGCTATATTGTTGTCAGTTAGTCATTGAATTGATAGGTAGACCCTGACTTCCATCAGTATATGTAGTCAGGCGTCTCATTGGTAGATAAAACCATGAAACCCATTGGTAAAAAATCACCAGTTCCAGCCCCTAGGAAATCCATCAGAGGATACATTTGATAATATTATTGGTAAAAAGATCATATCTAATCATCGATAGCCATGGTGTAAGATTTCGATCAGTACTCTTCTGACAGAAACCCACTACCTGGTCATGCAACCATTCTATCAGTAGTCAACCATTAAAAACATTGAGGTCACACAGTCAGCCTCATCCATCATCTACCTAACTGATGGTAGAGTGGAACCATGTCACTGGTCTTCCATCGATGAAATTAAGCATACAAACAAATTGATAGAAAAATACAAGATTCTTGTCAGTTTTCAATCAATGAAAAGTCAAGTACACTCCCATCGTCCCTATGCTGATGGAAGGTCATGTCATTACCATCAATTCTCAACTGACGAAAAGGAAATGAGGCTATGTTAGACAACCTAAGTGTATCCATCCATTACAAAGCAAGGAAAAGAAGAAGACAACTAGCATGGTGTGCACAAATTGCAAGGAAGTCCTCAACCAGGGTAATTTTCACATCAACCCTCCTAAAAACACCTGACAACTAAACATGTACTACACTAGAATCTATTATGGCAATAAAGGTTATCCTAGTAGTGGCCTAAATGTGTAAGTATTAGTGCATGCCTTGAAGATATGTCTTTATTATCTATGTAGTAAGTCATGTCATATCATTATATATTACAATATTATGAAGTATATATTCACCTAGAAGGAACTCAACTTGAGATGATCATATATTATGATGCTACCATTGATAACTATCCTTGTAAGGCCAATGTAGTGGAAGATACTCTCATCATGAAGTAATCTTCTACATATAAATGTTCTTCGTGGTCTGTGTAGAAAGGGGTATATGGGTTAAGATGAGAGAGGAATATGGAGTGAGGTGTATTTTAACAAGGTCAAATGATTGAATTGATGCATGTTAGGCCTACATTCTATGATCATGATACAATATATTCTCATTAGAATGACCATGATTTGATACATATCATGCATGAGATGATATATGGAAAGATATAAGAATTCTAATTATGTATGATGGTTTTTACACTAGCATGATAGATTATGTGTATGATATGAAGATGAGTTGAAGAAATATATGTAGAAGAAGCTCATTATTCTATGCATTCTATGCACCAAAGAAGTTTTATAATGTATAGAAAACTGAGGGAATTGTATAGGTGGCTAGGTATTAAGAAAGATGTTGTCAAAATGTAGCCAAGTTTTGAGTGTGTCAAAAAGTCAAAGATGAGCATCAGAAGCCAATTGGTATTTTGAAACCACTCAATATTCTTATGAGGAATTGGGAAAATGTGATCCAAATATTTTGTATTAGGTATACTTAGGCGATCATATGTTTTGGTTTGTCATGGCTGATTTGTAGAATGACTCACGAAATCTACTCATTTTCTCTTTGTTAAGTAAATATAGGATGTACTCAAGCTTGACAAAAGTTTATACATTAAGTGGTCAGATTACACAGAACACCATTCAACATCATATTAGACAAGGATCCCAATATCACATTTAGTTTCTAGAATATGTTGATCTATGCTTTGGGAATAATTTTGAAGTTTGATACAACCTTCTGTCCATAGTTATATGGATAGTCAGAATAGACTATTCAGACTCTAGAGGATGTATCAATGGCATGTGTAGTGTAGTTTATGGTGGTTTTGATTAACACCTTGGACAGTTGGAGTTTTTGTGTAATAATTGTAATCATTGTAGTTTTACTATGGTTTCAGAAGAAACCCTTCTACGGGGGAAAGTGTGGATCTCACAATTTCCACTATAAAGTTGGAGAGAAATAGATTTTGGGTTTGGAGTTGGTAGAGGAGACAACATATTAGATATTAGTGATTAAAAAAATTGAAAGATGCATAAGATCAAAAAAATTTATGAAAAGAAAAGATAGATACCAATTAATATTGATGTTGGATATGAAGTATATATGAAAATTTCATCCTAGAAAGGTGCTCTCATATTTAAAAACCAAGATTTGTTAATATCTAGATACATGGCTCCCTATCCAATCATTTGAAGGATATGATAAGTAGCATTTAAGATAGATTTGTCACCAGAGTTATCCAATTTACATGATAGATTTCATATCTCCATATTGTAGAAATGTCATCCTCACATGCATGTTTCGCTCCAACTCAACTAAAAATCAGGACATTTCTTGGTCTAAGTGTCAATCTCCCCACTTGCGGATCGCTCCAACAATTTACAAGTGCCTCATTTTTAGTAGTAACTGCCACATGTCAAAGTAATTTATAGAGAACATCCCTAACAAGATCATGTATGTACTTAAAGCCTGAGAGCTCCCTGTAATAAAATACATGCTCCCTAAAAATGTTTAAACACACCTTGTGACAAACTACACATACCTCATCAACAAGAATAGAGGAATTGTAAGGCAATACTTGAGATGGTATGGTACTATACCAGTGACATATGCATTCTATGCCCATTAATAAGGATGGAAAGACAAAAACATTGAGCATGTTCATCTTACAAACACTTAAAATATACTTTTTATCTAATAGTCACGTCAAATTTAACATGCATGGCCTTAATAACTTTTCTATAAAAGACACTAGCTAAGAAGTGTTGGGCTTTAGGAGGCGGTCACCTTGTTAGCAAAACAACAAAGATCTAAAGATGGAATTGTGACAAGTAGACAAATAAAAGCATAGTTAAAATCAGATTATATATTGTGTATCCCGTTGTCTCAAATAATTAATCTCAAATCACCAAAGAATGGAACATGGAAGTCACAAAAGTGTATGAAGAAGTCTATGTTGCTTAATACAATCCCAGATCACTAAGTCTAATGGATTACGAAGCCAACTGACATTGAAGGTCTCAAAGAAAGGACTTTTACATACCACACTATCATCAATAGACCCATTCAGTCATCTGTCAAACCTGATACCGTCTCCTCCATGTATGCAGGTTCGCACGTCATGCAACAAAACATAAGTTTGGTGATACCCATGCAAGATCATAGCAAAAGAAACTCACTTTGTGGATCATGTAGTTGTGGGAGAAGATGCACCAAGTCAACAAGCTTGGTAGTCCTTCACATGGAGAACTCCTCCATAAAATATTTCTCCCTACTAACAACTCCTCCTCTTAGCTTTACTCTAGACAAAGGCCTCCCAAATTTCCTAAGAAATAGTCCCTTATGAAGCTTCCTATCATTGCAAGTAGGGAAGAAAATATTAATTTTATGAATATTTAAAATAAGTCCTAGTGCAATACCCATGCTATGAATGACGTCAAGTACTTTGGACACCTCCCTTGTGTCCATAATGACGGTCACGTCGTCAAGATACCATGTATGGAGAAGAAAGTTGTAGTTGTCAATGATCTAGTGAATAAGTAAATGCAAAATAAAGGGGAGATTGGCCCCAAAAGGATCATCTTATTACAGTATAGTGACTGACTAAATATGTTTGTCTTCGATATACAACATGATTTCTAGGTCATTAAAAAAACCCACCCATAAAGAAATGGATAGGCATCTCACCCTCACCTCTCGGAGCAACATTGACCTATTCATAGTGATGAAAGAATTAGAGGAACCTACTATAAGTGTAGAGAGTGAGTTGTCTTCATGACGTTCGTTAAACAACATGTTGAAACTATACAAAATGGACCCCGTCCTGCCGCATACACCGATCCCAAATCGGAAGTTATTGAGATAATCATATCTTTACCTACTCCTATCATGAAAACCTTGGACATGAAACACCTTCAAATGATAACCAATATGAATGGTTGTATCCCGTAGTCAGGGCTTAACAAGCGGTATAAGGGGTGCAAAAATTATAAACTCAACCAAACTCAAATAACATATTTCCTCCAACCATAATTAACCATCAGGGTGATGATATTGAAGAGATCTACGGAAATAAAAAGACCCCTCTTCTCACAGAACGTGTAGATGTGTTTGGCCCTCAACTTGTTTCTACCATATGAAGCTGCTTGAGAAAATGATTTGAAACACCGAAGGATGGTATCAGCATCTACGAAAAGTGGGGCTTCTATATAAGTGTTTGGCTTCGAGGAAGGTGACTTGTATGGACGTTTACACTCCAGAACGTTCAACATATCTTTATTATATGAAGCCACCCATGAAGAGCACAATATTTTCGCTACCGTTATAAAGTGACCATCTTCTACCTTTGTAAGACATTTACTAATGTCGGAGTCCTTATTATCCTTCTTATGGAGTTATTACTTATGTGATCCATAGCATTCCCGCGTAGAGAAGTATGTCATATTGTATAACGAGGATAGGAAACAAAAAGTAGTTGGTATTCCAAAACTGCTCCATTTTCAATCTATATACTATTGTCCGTCCACCGAGTCCGCTGATGACGTTCAGGACGTCCTGAATAATCCCCGTCATCACTAAATTTTTTTTGTACTTTATTATATGATACATCTCAGTGACGTCATATGCTACATCTCAGTGACATTATATACTATTGTACCGCACTTGCATGCTAGCTCAAGTGGTCAAGTCTGTTACTTATGAAGCGCAAGTTGCAGAATCGAATCTCATTGTACCGTAAAGCTTTGTAAGAGGAATATTTCAAGATAAGTATCAAACAAATAAGATTAATTTCTTTAAATTTGGGATAACATTTTACTAAACAATATCGATATGATTGTGTTTATTGCTTTATGTTGGTTTTTTCAACACCATGGTAGCAAATATATTCTATCCTGAGAGGAATATTTCAAGATACGTATCAAACAAATAAGATTAATTTCTTTAAATTTGGGATAACATTTTACTAAACAATATCGATATGATTGTGTTTATGTACATATGGTGTTCATACTTTAAAGTCCCAATTCATTCCTGTTCTATCTCAGAAAACAATCCTTTAACAGAGCATTATCAGGATTACAAGGAGGCAGTAGGACAAAAAGGAAGCCGATCAAGTTATCAACGAAAAGTAGATTGCCTCACTCACACGCTCTTGTGGAAGACCCGGTCTTCCCCTGGAAGCGCGACAGCGCCGCGGCATACAGGGCAAGTAGCGTGCGCTCTGAGCCAAAGGTCAACGCACTGGACATGAAACTTGTGCAGGCACGGCGGCAGAACCCGTCCCTTGTCCCCGTCCTGGAATTCCCCGAGGCAAACAGGGCACTCCTCCCGCAACAGACTTCCCTCACCCGTCTCGGTGTCAGCATCGGCCGCGGCCGCAGCCCCAGCCCCAGCCGCAGCCTCAGATGAGGTGTACACGAACACCGGGATCGAGTCCAGCAAGCCAGGCTCGATCCCCGGGACCGAGGTTGTCGAGGCGGCGCCGTTAGCCGCGGGGTCGTCGCGGTTCTGGGGGCGCCAGTAGGTGCAGTACACGAACAAGAGCACGAGGGTCGACAGGCTCATCGCTGTCGCGAAGAAGACCAAGGGGCGCAGAGACGTAGGGGCTTCGTTCAAAGAGGAGGCGCCAGTGCCGTTGTTGATTTGCTGCGGAGCGCTGGGGCTCGGCGAGCAGCAGCCGTTCCCGTTCATGGTCGTCTACGGAGATCCGAACAAGCGAGAGGAACTGGGACAACGGACGAGACAACCTATCATCCGCCTCCTGGTCGTCCTGGTGCCCTGGCTCGCTGGGAATACCGCTTTGACTTATCGGTGTGGTCGCTGCTGAGATTGACGCTGCCGGCGGATCGGCGATTGGCAGGCCAAGGATGCAACCTGTAATTTTCGTCGGTCACGGCTTTAGTCATTTTCGTATTATACATCTTCAGATCTTGTCTTTGATTACTATTATACTTATGTAAGATTAATACAATGTCAAGTTGGGATTAATTAATAAGCTACCATTTGCTTCGGCCTTGAACTTTCCAGCCTGATCTATATATATAATCAAGTCCGTGGAGTGTATTTCAGGCAATTTTTTTCTTCTGAGTTTTCTAGATATCATAGTAGTCCTTTTATTTTAGTTGATAAAGAATGTGACAGTATAGTATATAATTTTTGATAATTTTAATTAGGCAAAAAAATCTAAATGGTACATTTGCCAATTTTAATTATCTAAATGGCACGTTCTTGAACTTATTGCCCAAAATGGCACATTTTGGAGCAATGTGTCCCCTGCTGGGACGCATTGCTCTCACGCGAGGCAATGCGTCCCAATGGGGGACGCATTGGTCCCACAGGAGGGCAATGCGTCCCAGTTCGGGACGCATTGCTCTGTTGTGGGTCAATGTGTCCCAGCTAGAGACACATTGGTCCCACAACAGAGCAATGCGTCCCGAACTGGGACGCATTGCCCTCCTGTGGGACCAATGCGTCCCCAGCCGGGACGCATTGCTCAATGCGTCTCCATGCATGACTCATTGCAGCAATGTGTCCCCATGCAGGACGCATTATGTTTTTTAATCATATTTTTGCAGTCACTGATATTGTTTCATGGTTATTGATATGTATATTAACAATATTGATTATATTTGTACATTTACAATTCGTTCACTTGTATTTGGATGTCTATAATATACCCAATTACTAAAAATTTGTCAATTTCAATAGCTCGTAACATGCATATGGAATATATAAGTATATTGCAACCAACATCGGTTGGTTCCTAATTGATTATATAATAAGAACTTAATCCAAAAAAATTGAGATAGCAATTAAAAACAAGGTTAAAACATGAACCAATATGACGAGAAAATAATACACAACAGAACAATATGATAGATAATTGTACAATAATACACAACAACATGATCCAAAATGAACCAATGTGATATCATAATATGATAGATCCACGTACAATAGATGTCCTCACAAAGGCATACATACAAAACTGTACAATATATAAAAAACTAAGTATGTCGTCCTCGCCCACCTCCCTCTACTTCAGGATCCTCTGTACCGATGTCATCTGGAGACGGCTGAACTGGGGACAACTGCGTAGGAGGCTGCTGGCGAGCATCAAGGAAGAAATGAAAAGGTGGAGGTGGGGTGAGGGGTCTCTGAAAACCAGGATAGGATGCATCAGGTGGGGTGCATCCTGAGAAATCAAATGGAGTAGGTGAATATGTGACATAAGATGGTGGTCGGCTCTCAGGAATAATTAGTGGTGGGAATGGAGTGTATGGAACAGAAGAAGAACTTGCTCCATAGTATGATGGTGGTTTAGGTGAGGTGATGAATGAGGAATATGAAGCAGCTCCTGAAAAATATGGCCTTGTCGGTCCCCATGACATGAACTGAGAAGTGGGAGTGGGAGTGGGCTCAGCAGTAGGAGTAGGAGTGGGCTTAGGGGTTGTGGTATGAGTGGGTATGGGATCCCACGACCGAGCATAGTCGGGAAGACTATCAAAGTAACTCCCCTGGATGTTATAGATGTTGTCTCTGATCTGTGCAGGGGCGTGCTCTAATGCCGCTCAGATCGCCACCTATGTTTGTACCTGTAAAACAAAGTATGTACACATAATAAAGACCAATTACATATATTACAAATAATAAAGATAAATAATAACAATTTGTAAAAGAAATAATAATGATACTCACAAATTCCTGTTGGCGATAACTTTGCGGGTAGTATATGCTTGGAGGCATAGCTGGAGGGGGCACGATGTATTATGGATGATACCATGCATAGTGAACTTGAGGACTAAAGACTGTATCAGCTGGTGGAGGGGAACTAAGCTCTCACGTCTGTTGTTCCACATCTGCACCTCCTGCCTATAATGAAGCATCCAATCCTCAGCCTCATGACCCCTCCCATCTATCCCGCTAAGCTGCGGAAACTCAAGAGTAGGTTGCCATCAACAGTAAGAACAGGCCTATAATAGGCCCAACTCCTCACAGCTGGACCAAATGCCCAAAACACCCGCTTGAATCTACGAGTGCCTTCAGTTTGAAGGGTATAATCATCAATAAGGTGGGCATATATAGTTCTTGGAATATATTGTGTCAGAGAAATCAGGAACGAAAACAAACTATGATATGATGATTCCCAGTCTCCAAATATTTTACAAACAGCCTTCCTCCTCACTAGATATGCCTTCTTGTAAGATATATTGAGCCTTAGTTCAGCATTCACCTTGTCACGAATTTCTCGTGTCGACATATCCAATCGTGGTACTAGCATTGGCATTATCATTCGAGCAATATAAGATGTTGTGACTTGGTGATGATCATGATTCATAACAGTTAATTCACAATTGTGGCCTGCTTTACAACGTTTTATCTTCCACATGCCACTTGCTCTTTTGGACTGGCAAGTGGTCAATCTCCAAGGACATCGTTGATCATGGATACAAACAAGTTTAAGATGACGATTATTTGAGCGTAATGTACGATACGGGACATTCTTTTGTACCGACCATTTTTGGAGCGTCTCAACCAGTACAACTTTAGATGCAAATAATGCACCCTCATATATAACAACACTGGAAGGATTGTAATCGAGACGAAATTCATGACGAAAATCTTCCACCCAGTCATCATCTTGAAAAGCTTCATAGTTGGAATCAATGTGTTCATGTTGGGGCCATTGGTTGTCAAATATGGATGGAATAGAACTCAATGCTGCAATAGAGTCAGGGAATGGATGTGTGTGCTCATCATCAGTTTCAGTCAATGACTCATCCTCACGTGGTTCACTGTTATTACCACCTTCAATGTCACTATTGTCATCACCTTCATGATCACTATCATTATCACCTTCATGATCAATATCATTATCTCCCTCCTCAACCTCAATACCAATATTCTCAGCAGTAAGATTTTGAGAAAATTCAGGTGGTTGACTCCACTCAGCAGTTAAATTGCTAAGACTGAATTGAGGTGGTTGACTCCATTCAGTAGTTAAATGACTTTGAGAGAATTGAGGTGGTTGACTCTGAGGGAATTGAGATTGAAATTGATTCAATAGACTCATTAAACAAGGTTGTTGGTGGATATATGTTTTTTCAAGAAACACATCAATATAGGCATCAGCTGAAAGTGATAACAAGGTTCTGTATGCATCATCATCATCAACTTGTACGAGCATATGATTTTCTCCAGGGAAAAGATAGGATATTTTGATAGAGAAGTGGTTGGGATTGATGTCAAGTGTTGTATAGATATATGATTTTAGTTCAGATTGGGTATTAATAAGTGAAATGTTTATGGGTCTAACAGATCGACTAGAATAAGACCCATCAGAGAGAAATTGCCCATCATATCGCATCTTCACAATTCGTGAATTTGAACTAGATGCCATGTTCCTATATTTTAGAATATTATATTAACATCAGAAAGAAATTCATATTTTATAACATTATATTAACATAAATTAATATTTTAGAGCAGTGACATCATTTTTAAAATAATAGTTAAGATTTTAGAATAATAATTTTGAATTTGGAATTAAATTTATTTGACTACTTTTTCTATAACATTAACAGTGAACAACAATTAAGAACAACAATTTTGCTATTTTTCAGTAAAATTAACTAACATTTCATAACAACAATTTTGCTAATTTTTTAGTAACACTAACATTTCAGAACAACAATTTTGCAATTTCGAACAATAATTTTTCAGGTATTAATTAGCCTTCAATTGTCATTTTGTACATCATTATTTCAGTAATGTGGAATTAAAGAGTAACAATACAATTATTTCAGTTGTAATATTTTGTACAAAAGTTAAGTTTATTTTTTGAAAATTAAAATTTTGGTAGAATAAATACCTCAAATGGAGAGTTATGTGTTGACAATCGAAGAATACAAGAAGAGAAAGAAGAAGCTTCAAGATCGTCTCCGAGCAGTAGAAGATATCAGCTCCAAGATTGCCCGAAATAAGCTAGAAATCACCTCAAAGGAGTAGAAATCCGAGAAAAAGCTCCAGAGCAATGGGAGTATAAAGCAAGAGTAAGGAAATGAAGAATGGTGTGAGTTTGGGGGGTTGTTTTTGGCCAATATATAGGGAAGCAATGCGTCCCGATTGGGGACGCATTGCGCCCATGTGGCACTGCCCCGCGCCGCGCGGCGGCCCCAACGACAAAATAGTCGTTGCCCAGGGAGCAATGTGTCCCCGTCCCGGACGCATTGCCCGCGTGGCAATTTCTAGCCATTGGGGGCACCTCGGCGCGCGACACATTGGTCCCACAAAGGGCAATGCATCACGGTTCAGGACGCATTGCCCTCCTGTGGGGTCAATGTGTCCCCCGCTGGGACGCATTGCTCTCACGTGAGGCAATGCGTCCCAGCGGGGGACGCATTGCCTCGCGTGAGAGCAGGGGACGCATTGCTCCAGAAATGTGCCATTTTGGGCAATAAGTTCAAGAACGTGACATTTAGGTAATTAAAATTGGCAAATGTGCCATTTAGGTTTTTTTGCCTTTTAATTATATGTTATTATTTTTCTAATAAGACTTCATGCAGAGAGTATGAAAGAGATTGGAAGTAAGATATCATGTCGGCTCTGACGTGACACCGGGAAAGATTTGCGTAGTGATGTTGCTGACATTGGGAAGTGTTGTATTCCAGTCACAAAGTTTGATGTATTTTAAACTCCTCAGCTATCTTTAGTCTAACTTTGTTCGCTTTAAAAGTGAGAGGGGTCCACTTAAGTGGGAGTGGAGGCTTGAGAGTGGAGACCAAAGACTTCTAAGCCTTTCTTGTGGCTTTTGAATTTAAGGTTGATTAGGCGTGTATGTGTTTTGGGATTTGATGAATTAAAACATTCACGTACATGCACGCCTCGCCACACTCGGCCTCGTGCATTATGTGCAATTTGATATTTTAATAAAATAAAATTCTTATATTTTGTTTTATGTTTGAAAATGCACAATTTCCTTTTTCTTAGTTGTTTTGGAAAGGCAGTTTCTTTTAGCTGCCCAAACAACAATTCTTATTGAGCAATATTCTAGCATATTTTCCATCTAGGTTCGTTAATCCTTTGGTTGGCTAGTCTAGTCCTTTCATTTCTGGTTGGGTGCGCCCAATGGACCATACATTTGGGAATTCATAAATCAATTA
The DNA here is from genome assembly GCA_963693085.1 of Alisma plantago-aquatica. Classification (NCBI taxonomy): domain Eukaryota; kingdom Viridiplantae; phylum Streptophyta; class Magnoliopsida; order Alismatales; family Alismataceae; genus Alisma; species Alisma plantago-aquatica. The sequence goes on along the minus strand of OY856411.1, from coordinate 387,068,687 downwards.
TGACTAGAGGGAAAACCAACTAGTTAGTTGGCTGTTCTTTGAGCTTCGCCCATCTATAAAATGGAAATCTTTGAGCCATTTCTAATACATTCAAAAACACAGAAATTTAGGAAAACTAACAGAGTGCAAGAGAATTGTTGTGTGCAAGATTAGTTCTCTATTGTATGTTGTTTTTAGTTGTTATGTGCAACCTCCACCACCTTGTCATTTGTCCATTGAATCATCTAGTTCCAGCTCATCTTCATCCTCCTTCACATGTTGTTACCCACAATTGTGCATCTGAGCATGATTTCTATGACATGATTTATTTGGTGACGTACGAGGGCCAACAGACTATTTGAAACTAACCTCTTGCTAGCACTAGGAGGTGGTACCAGGATTTGAGGGTTGAATATGAGATGCAAGTCGTTGATTAAGATTGTTCATAGGAACGACGGATTTTATCTTCATGATAGTGATCTTTGTGACGCACCTTCACCCACAGACTCTTTTAAACTCATAAAAAATATTCTTTAGTATTGATCATATCATTTTCTCCATGTTCTAGTATAAGAATTTCTAAATAAATAACTTAAAATCAAAATATATCCAACATTAGTGGAGACAAAATCACATTTCTAGTTAATGCTTGTATTTGTTAATTCAATTTCTTTACAGTTTACATATTATGGACCCTAGAATCATGATGGCCATGGAAGAGATAGTGAGTCTTAGGCCTAAAAAACCCATGGGGTCATACTTTCATGTTGGAAACAAAAGATGAAATTTTGGTTCACTTTTTTAGGTTTAGTTTCTTCTATCAAACCAACTGAGGAGCGTGAACCATCTACTTAATTATGTTTCTAATGTTATTAATGTCTTGAGAACAACCTATTTTAGTCCATCTTATCCATCTTCCTGCCAAGATATCTAAAGAAATAGACTATCTTCCTCATGGTAGGATCTTGTCTGCTCTTTCTGATTAGCTTTATGACATCTATCACAAATAACCTTCTACCCTTGAATTTTGACAAGCTTTAAATGATAAGTTTGAAATACAAGATGTTGGGTTAGAATAATACACTTTTGTTGAATAGTATGTATACACTGTGGTGGATAATAAGTTTGTTCCAGCCCAAGTACTTGAGTACTAAAATTTCATCTCAAAATGTATTGTTAGTGGCTATAAGCTTGAGGAAAGTGTACAAGTGACAACCCTACTTGAAAAGCTCCCTCCATCCTGAAAGGACTTTGTCAAGTTTTTTCGTTAGAGGCATGATGGTTTTGCAATGTCCTCATTGCTCAAATCCCTACACACTAAATTTCATCATATGGAAAAGGATGTTAAGGTCAATACCTCTATCAACCTCGTAGATGATGTCAAACCCAAGAAGAAACCAAACAAATTCAATCCTAAATCCAAGCAATCCTTTAAGAAAGTCAAGCAGCCCAGTCATAATAAAAACCCTGGTTCTAGGGGGCAGTGCATTTTTTATGCATGTGACAAACCTAGTCATCATGACAATGTTTGCAGGGACCACAAGAGTCAAAGTAAGCAAACTAATCAAGCCTTTAAGAATGCAGAAGTGAACATGATCAATGTGGGGGCTGATGCATCCTCTTATGAAAGGTTAGATACCACTAATTCTCTTGTTCTTAGTGTTAACCTTTATTCTAGTGATAATGGATGGATGAACTCGGGAGCCGTTTCTCACATCTTCTATGATCTTTTTTTTCTACTTATTAGGCATACATTAGTCGTGTGATCTCTTGGGATGATGATGTGTCTGCCAAGCAGATTGTAGGAAATGCATGTGTGGATCTGAAGATCACATCTAGGAAAGTCCTTAGAGTACAAACTATTTACATGTTCCCAATTTGAAAAAAAAAACTTAATTTTTGAAATCTTAATCAATTTGTCTAATTATACTCTTTTGTGTCAAAGAATAAATTCTAATTTCTAGATTTGATTCTTACATTGGTGTTGAGTATGCCTATGGGGGTTTAAATAAGCTTAGTGTCTCTTCTTGTAGTGGTACTTCTCGTATTATGACAATTGCTTTAGTACCCTTTCTACTTCCATTTCTTATGATATTTGGCATACTTGTTTAGGACATGTGAACAAGAACATTATGAAATGTATGGTTCAGATAGACTTGATTTCCAAGACTCCTATTCCCAACAATGTTAGATGCCAAATATGTGTTCAAGTACCTAAGAAACCCTTTAGATCGGTAATATGGAACATGTTTTTGGTTGAGATTGTTCATACTGATACATGTGAGCTAAATAATATTCGTACTTGTGATGACATGTACTATTTTGTGACATTTATTGATGGTTTTTTCTGAATACAGTTGCATTTACTTGTTATTATTTAAAGATGAATAAATAGAAAAACTTAGAATTTATAAGTCAAAAGTAGAGAACTAAAATGAGAAGAACATTAAGAGATTTAGACCCATTAGAGGATGTGAGTATACTTCTAATCAACTTAAATAGTCTCATGAAGAACATTGCCTTATTCATGAAACCACTGACCCATACAATCCACAATCTAATGGTGTAGCTAAAAGAAAGAATAGAACCTTCGTCGATATGGTTAATGCCATGTTTCCCGAATCTGGTCTACATCAAAAAATGTAGAGGCTCTTTTAACTACGTACTAACAGTGTGTTGAACTGTATCCCTTTCAAGCACAAAGAGAAAACACCTTCTGAACTTTGGTTTAAAAGGAAACATGTCTTAAAGTACATTGAAGTGTAGGGGGTGTTTGGCCAAAGTTAAAATCCCTGAAAGCAAGAAGAAAATGCTTGGTCCCAAAAATATTGGTATCGTATTTAAAGGCTATGTTGAAAATAGCAATGCTAATAGATTTTCTAGTGATAAAGTCAGACATCCATGACATTATTAAAAACTTCATACTACAAATTAGACATGTAGATGTAGTTTAATATGAAAATATCTTTCCCTTCAAGCCTGTTGTTACCAAACAAGTTGTGAAGATCCTTCAAATGTTGAAAATTTAGAACCTTCAAAAATGGATAAATATTCAACTCCTATTAACGACATATCCATACCTGAATCTGAACCATAGAACCTTGAAGGTTTGAGCCTCCAAATGACTTTGTTTGGGGTAAAGGAATAAACTAAAAAATAAATTTGGTTCTAACTTCTACACCTTATAGTAGAAGAAGATCCTAAGACCTATGAATATGTGACACACCAAAACCGTGCGCAAAAATGTAAGTGTACGCGTCGTATAATATAGGCCCATGTGAGGCCCGAGTCGAACTCAGGGAGACGTAGTCTCAGTGACTACTACTAACTACGGTGCGATCAGCTAAGCAAATTAAAAAGTTAAATTTGAGTTTGATCAAAATATAAGAAAATTAAAAAACACTTGATTCGAATGAGATGAATTCCTTAGGGTTACCGCTTTCACCATGGGGTCTCATTGTATCTTATTTCTACCGCATTAATATACATTCCTACTCCTACCCCAGATAGAAAGCCTGTAGTCAGAATTGCCTGCTTGCGCAGAGCAAGTCACTATCTAGATCTAAGCCAATTCGATGTCTGTAGTAATTTATCTCTTAGTCTAGGTGTATTATCAAAAACTCTGGGTTCTTTCCACTAACTGTATGTTGCCTTTCCCAAGGAACACGTTGGAAAGTGTATAGATTATGGTTTTCTAACCTTTAATTCTCCTTCCGAAGTAATTATCGGTATGTAATCCTACTGATGGTGATCAAGTAGCAATAAGTAGTTCAATTCCACAATCATATATCCAAGTATAAAGAGGAATTTATACTAAATCATGTAGAAAGTTAATACAACGATTCCCTGGGTTACTCTCAGGTCCTAAGGGAAGGAGGGGTTTAGCCCCACATGGTTTTTAGTTGCAAATACATATAAGGAGAGAAGAAAAATGTAGGAAACATTAAGGAAGTTTGTTTAACCCCTAGAAAGAAGGTGCTCTGGATGATCCTCCTCAAGAAATGCACGTTCTGCAGTCTTCCGGCAGTAAAATCGTTTGTCAAAGGTGCTTGAATCTCCCGGTTGATGTCCTTCAGCTTCGTACTTCTCTCCCTCTCCTCTCTGGCCGTCATGCGGTGCAACATGTTCCCCACATTAAGTCTCGCCATCCTCTTTTAAGTCATAGCTAGGTCAACTTACGGTACCACATATCGTGGACCATCAGATCAAGGCGGATCTAACGAATGTTGATTTCCGACAAAGTCAGTGGCACCGAGGGCATCGGGTGCAATATGGCTGTGGTGAAGTCGGTATCACCGACTTGTGATAGTTGGTGGCACCGAGCTGGTGCGCGTACTTTGATCTGCCTCTCTGAATGAATCTCAGTGGCACCGACACAACAGTTGGTGGCACTGACTCTTCTGGTCTCTTTTCGCCCGGCCACTGATGCTAACTTAGTGGAACCGACTATGATAGTCAGTGGTATTGACTTTTCATTGTACATAGAGTACTTGATATAAGAACGTGTATACGGCCGGGGAATGTATAAAATAATGTAAATATGATAATAATGAGCATAGTTTGATGCAAACAAAGTATACAAGCCAATAATAAAGATTCATGCAAATATGATCAACTAATTGACTAATAAATGCACAAAATGCATATCAAATAGGCATATAAAAGTGACTCAAAACCCATGCATCAAACTCTCCTAAGCTTAAACCTTGCTCGTCCTTTAGCAACAACACCTTTGGATCTAATTGAGACAAGTCAGCCGAAGGACATAAGTGCATAAGGTACATCTAAAAAGTCTCCACCTTTCGGTCCTCCTTCCGGCCCTTACTGACCACTGAACACTAACTGCCATCTAGGCGACCAGAAACCTCTATCAAAGATGTCCGTCCCCCAATCAATGAAATACTATCAGTTAAAGTAGTTAATATGATAGACTCGTTCGGTTCATACTTGATGTATCGTGTGATCTCTTATTTACATTGCTCTTTTATCTACCTACCATCTACATGGAAGCAGTTTTCATGATAAATAATTAATGAGGAGAAAATCATCTGAGTGGTCTACCAATAAGAGCAAAAGGTAGTTGGAATGGGTGGTTGTGGAAGAATCATGAGTACATAAATTAATTCATGCAATCAAAAATCATGATGAGCCAATGATGATGAGAATTTATAAAGTATTCCTAATGCCTAATCATTGAGGTGGAATGATGCATGCAACTATCATTTCATCTCAACATAAGATGAAATATCTAAAACTACATCATGTACTAATTCTTCCTTATGATTAGGTAGGACTATACCCTTTCTCCCTCACTTTCTACACTGTACTCAATCCCTTTTTTTTAAAAACCCCTTTCAACATGATAGAATTGCTTTGGGCTTCTACTTGCATTGCACATTTGATTTATGTCAATGTTTCTCTTTTTTTTTCTTTCTTTTTGATTTTTGAGGGTATGGGAAAAATCACTAGCTTCTTATATTACAGAAGAAACTAGACATGATATTTGCGAGATGAAATGCAATCCATATGCAAACTACATGAATAAGATGTTATGCAACTACATGACATGCACCTGAATTTTTGTTGTGCATGTATGTTTCTCATTTTTTTTTCAAATGCAAGCAAAAACAAAAATTATTATGCAAGATATACTATGCAATGTAAATGCAATCAAGAGAAATAATGATAACATGTACTCAATCTTCTTATGGTGGAGTGTAAAGCAAAATTATGTGGTGGGTGAGTTCACATGACTAAGAGATAGAACCTTCAGAGAAAATCATATGTCCTTCTCTAATGACCTGTGTATATGGTAATCAAAGGGTTTCTTTTAGTTTAAGTTCACGTTAGTGTTTGATCAATTTGGGCTCAACAACCTTGTCAATCACTTTTATTGGACAATTAAGATGATCATTTATGTTCTCATGTCCTAGAGCTGACTTACCCAAGCACTTCCTTAGTTATGTAACTCGACTACTCACAAGATAAGCTAAAAAAAATTTAAATTTGCTCATATATATTTTTTCTTTTTCATTTTTGTGCACCCAACCTAGAGATTGATAAACTCAAATGAAACCATGCATTTACTTCTCCACAAATTACACTAGATAAATTGTGGATCCTAAAAAATGCAATAAACAACTAATTTTTTCAAAAATAAAACATCATAAAATAAATAAATAAAAGCTAAGATAAAAGATTGTTCCAGCCCCCCCCAAGCTTGAATATGACTATGGCCTCATAGTCAAAATTCCAACTTAAGAGGTGGAACAACAGTACCATTTTCTCTGAAGGGTGGTGGAGGTGGATGCTTGGAGGCTCATTTGACCAAGTTGTGCTTGATAATCTCCCTCTTCTTGGTGGCCTATTTTTGTATCTTAGTGGTGCTAAGATGTGACATTCTTTAGCCTTATTTTCTCCACAAAAAATGGTGCTAAAAAACTATTTCGGTGTTATTTACGACCTTTTTCAGGTGTTTGTCTGCCAGGAGTCGGTGGCACTGACTCTGCCAATCATTTTCGATGCATCGACGCACCCACCAAACCTGGGACAATAAAAAATGTTGGTGGCACCGACTTGGAAGTCGGTGGCACTGATAGTTTATCAGTTATACACATCCATAACTTTCTAAAAATCTTCAGGGAAGTCGGTGGCACCGACTCTACTTTTCAAAGCTAATCCAACACCAATCAAATCTCAGTGCCACCGACACATATGTCGTTGGTACCGACTTTGTAAGTTCTGCACACTTCCAAACACGAATCAAGGTACCATTTTTACAAAATATTAAGCAAAACTAAGTGCATAAAATTAAAAGAACATAAAGAAACAATCTAAGAGTTGGATTTCCTCCCAACAAGCGCCCTTGTTTAATGTCCTAGGCTTGACATGAGGAATACCTTCAACCTGGTTTGTCAAGGGGTGGCTCTGATGATTTAGATGGAAGCTTAAACTCAACTCTATCATCACCAATCCCAAGTGTCAAGTAACCTCGCCCAATGGCAGTGATCACATCAACCGTAGCTTGGAATGGGCTTCCCAATAGCATCTCAGATCCTTTCATCTCAGGCATATCCATGACCACAAAATCTACAGGAAATATGAACTTTTCTACTTTGACTAGCGCATCCTCGCATATACCCTGTGACTTCACAATTGATCCATCAACCAACTCAATTGTCATAGAGGTTTTTGTTGGCATTTTCAATCCCAACTTCTGAAAAGTAGCAAGAGGCATGAGGTTAATGCTTGCCCCTGAGACACACTGTGCTTGTGGGAATTGTTGTCTTCCTATAGAGCATGGGATGTAGAAACATCCTAGACCGTTCCTCTTTCTTGGTAGCTTTCCTTGAATAATAGAACTCACTGCCTCATCAACGCACCAAACATCTATATCTTTGATCCGTCATTTCTTATTGATGATGTCTTTCATGAATCTTCCATATGTAGGGATTTTCTCTATAGCCTCCACCAGTGGGATGTTGATGTGGAGCTTTTGGAAGATCTCAAGAAATTTCCTAAAGTTCCTTTGCTCTTTCCTTGACTTCAGACTACCCAGGAATGGCACACTTGGCTTCTCTATTCGCTTGTGCGGTGGAACATAAGGAACCTTGAGGGTCTCCTCCCCTAAGCTTGCTTCAATACCACCTTCTGAGATAGAATTTGGCACATCTTCTGTGGATGGAACAACTTTTGGCTGCTTCTCCTTGTTTGTGGGTGTCTCCTTATTTATTGTGGTTGCTCCACTATGGAGCTTCACCTGCTCTTCCTTGTGTGGCATTTTTCACCCTCCCAGTAGTCCATCCAAACTGTGAGGGTATGGAACTTTGGGGACATATTCCATATCTAACTATATGATGTTCTGCTCATGTATCTCCTCAATAGGGGACTCTGGATCCTTGTTAATTGAGATGTATTTAACCTGTTGATGTTGTTGCGCGGGTGCGAAATTCTCAGTAGGTTCCTTCTGAATGAGCTTCTTCATGGAATCCATCTCCTCCACAATTTAAGAAATTTGATATTGCATGCTCTGTATTTGTGCCCCATGGCTTTGAAGAACCTACTGCGTCTGTCCCATGAACAACTCATTTTTCTTAAGCAGTTTCTTGAGCATCTCATTGGTACTATATTCTTCATTGTTTCTATACCCCTGCTGCCTCATGTACTTGACCTTTTCTACCTCTTCTTATTCTTCCTTCTGATATATCTTCTTAGCAATCAAATCGAGTTTTTCATTCAACACATTGATTGCCTTTGACTCTGCCACACTCTTGATGTGCTCTGGGCATTCTCTCTCATTAACATAGGATTGGTTTTTAGCCATGTTCTATAGTATCTCCTAGCACTTAGATGGCATGTTGTTGAGAAAGAATCTTGTGCATGCACTATCCAAAGTGACACGCTCGTTATGGTTAAAACCAAAATAGAACATCTTCGCCTGGTTTTTGAAATATATCCCATGATGAGGGACTTTTCTGAGCATATTCTGGAATCTCTCCCATGCCTCTGGACAAGATTCTTCATCCTGTTGCTTGAAGTTATAAATCTTCTAGGCCAACTCATTGGTCTTCTCCGACGGGAAGTATCTTTCAAAGAAGACCTCAACCATCAGCTCCCATGTCTCAACGAATTCCTTTGGCAGGTTGTATAGCCATTCTTTTGCCTTATCTGCCAGCGATGATGGAAACAGCTTCAAGTAAATAGTTGTTTGTGAAAATTTATCCACTTTCACAATGTCACAACACTCCACAAATTTGCTTATGTGTGCCACCGAGTCTTCATGAGTATGCCTGTGAAAAGCTTGCGACTTGACTAGTGCAATCAGCCCTGGATCAATCTTGTATTGTGCCACATTCACTGCCTATTTCTTGATCAGGCCCAACTGAGCATTCAAAAAAGATGCCTTGATCTTCTCCCATATGGTCTTTTCTCCAGCTGCTACTCCGTCACCCATTGTTGCTTTACTAGTACCTTAAAATTTCAAATAACAGTGTATGAATCGATACTAATAATTGAAAAAGATAAATAAGATTTGCAGTTCAGTTCAAAAGATTAAAATAAAATTACAGGAAAAATAAAAAGTGTCCTAGAGTGGCCGACCACATCACTCATAGTGCTGAAGACTTATTGTCTCTCAGGCAACGGTGCAAAAAACTTGACACACCAAAACCGTTCACAAAAACACAAGTTGCACGTCGTGTAATATAGGCCTATGTGAGGCCCGAGTCAAACTCAGGGAGACGTAGTCTCAGTGACTACTATTAACTACGATGTGATCAGTTAAGTCAATTAAAAAGTTGAATTTGAGTTTGAACAAAATAAAAGAAAATTAAAAACAGTTGATTTCAATGAGGTCTCGTTGTATCTTATTTTTACTGCATTAATATAAATTCCTGCTCCTACCCTGGATAGAAAGCCTATAGTCAGAATTGCCCACTTCCGCAGAGCAATTCACTACCTAGATCTAAGCCAATTCCATATTTGTAGTAATTTATCTCTTAGTCTAGGTGCATTATCAAAAACTCTGGGTTCTTTCCACTAACCGTACGTTGCCTTTCCTAAGGAACGTGTAGGAAAGTGTATAGATTATGGTTTTCTAACCTTTAATTCTCCTTCCAAAGTAATTATCGGTCTTAAATCCTACCGATGGTGATCAATTAGAAATAATTCATTCAATTCCACAATCATATATCCAGGAATAAAGAGGAATTTATACTAAATCATGTAGAAAGTTAATACAACGATTCCCCGGGCTACTCCTTGGTCCTAAGGAAAGGAGGGGTTTAGCCCCGCATGGTTTTCAATTGCAAATACATAGAAGGAGAGAAGAAAAATGTAGGAAACATGAAGGAAGTTTGTGTAACCCCTGGAAAGAAGGTGCTCTGGATCCTCCTCCTCAAGAAACACACGTTATGTAGTCTTTCGATAGCAAAAATGTCTGTCCAAGGTGCTTGAATCTCTCGATTAACGTCCTTTGGCTTTGTGCTTCTCTCCCTATCCTCTCTAGCCGTCGTGCGGTGCAACATGTTCCCCACATTAGGTCTCGTCATCCTCTTTTAAGTCATAGGTCAACTTATGGTACCACATATTGTGGACCGTCAGATCAAGGTGGATCTAACAGTTGTTGATTTCCAGCAAAGTCGGTGGCATCAACTAGCATGTCAGTGGCACCGACGACATCGGGTACAACTTGGTTGTGGTGAAATCGGTACCACCGACTCATGATAGTTGGTGGCACTGAGCTAATGCACGTAGTTTGATCTGCCTCTCTGAATGAATCTCGGTGGCACCGATACGGCGGTCAGTGGCACCAACTCGTTTGGTCTCTTTTTGCTCGGCCACTGATGCTAACTCGGTGGCATCGAATGTGATAGTAAGTGACACCGACTTTTCACTATACATAGAGTACCTAAAAAATCCATAAGAATGCGTATAATGTCGGGGATCATATAAAATAATGTAAATATGATAATAATGAGCATAGTTTGATGCAAACAAAGTATGCAAGCCAATAATAATGATTCATGCAAATATGATCAACTAATTGACTAATAAATGTACAAAATGCATATAAAAGGCCTGTAAAAGTGACTCAAAACCCGTGCATCAATATGCAATGAAATCCATAGATGTTGGATTTTGGAAGGAAGTTGTCCACAGTTAAGTAGAATCCATTATGAACAATCATACCTAGATTCTAACTATCTTCCTCAAGGTTGCAAAACCATTCAATGCAAATGGCTCTTTAGAAAGAAGTTAAGGGAAGATGGTAGCTAGAAAACAATGACACACAATGTGACACATCGATCACAAAAACATAATTTACTTAAGCGGAAGCGTTTGTTAGCAGCGGATTACTGAAAATCACTAAAAATTAAAACCTTTTTCAAAGAGATACACAAAGGACAACTCTTTTGAAAAGAACCAAAGTAATTTGATTTCATTCTATTTCACTAGTACATATCGTGTATCATCTCATTTCAAGGATTACAACATCAACTATTCTATTCAATTGTATACAGACATCATAAGAACATTGAGGCACTAAGCCAAAATCTCAGATTGATTCATTAAAACTGACTACGGACTCCGAGGACCTGAAAGTATAGAGACGACACATAGGACTTTCTATACATATATACAAGATGTGACAGCCAGTGTTTCCACCTGAGGAATCACTATGGTTCTCTTCTACTGTTGTTGTTGTTGTTCTTCACCTATTGAAGGATTCCTGCCTCCTCGTCCGCGTCCACCTAAAAATGTGGATCCCATGGGGTGAGACAATTGTAAATTGCCCCAATGAGGGATATAACTCTTTGCCAAGAACATTATTATAGTAGTTACTGGATTAACACCGAGTAGAGGAATTTATATTTAACAACAACTAGTTCAATCTCTAAACCAATTAGAGCAATATTCATATTCAAAGCATTTCAGCTATAACTTGATAAAGCAGTCTGTCATTTATACCATAAGAAGTTTAAAACACATGTATAACATTGATCCTTCTAGGATCTACTAAACAGAGTAACATCAACCCTTTATCATGGGTATTCCACCCTTAGTTCATCTTAGAACAACTGTTACCACTTGTTAGGTAACTAATACCTTCAAGTCCTCTGACCAAGGAAATTATGATTCTTGCTACACAAGCATTCCACATAGTTCACAAAGCTCATATCACCTCTTGTTACCCCTTAATAGGCAACAAGGCATATTATGACTTATGAAGCCCATAAATAATTTCAATAATTAAAACATCATATGGCACACATGGCTCATTAATTTCAGGTTACCTCTTACTAAGCAACAAAGCATATGAAAGCTTATAAGGCTTATAAAACATTTTCAATATACAGAGTATCATGGCTCATACCTGGTTATGCTCATCATCTCAACATACCTGCATGATTAGTACTCATGATAACAATTGTATCCATTATATATCAGTACCATGCAATACAAGTATTTTCTTATTACATTCATAACTCATCACTCTGTATTTGAGCTTTACATAGGATCACTCTGTGTTAGAATTTCACATAGCATCACCCTGTATTAGGGCTTCACATAGCATTACCATGTATTAGGGTTTCACGTAGCATTACCTTGTGTTTAGGGTTTCACATAGCATTACCCTGCATTAGGGTTTCACATAGCATCACCATGTATTAGGGTTTCACATAGCATCACCCTGTATTAGGGTTTCACATAGCATTACCTTGTGTTAGGGTTTCACATAGCATTACCCTTCATTAAGGTTTTACATAGCATTACCTTGTGTTAGGGTTTCACATAGTATTACCCTGCATTAGGGTTTCACATAGCATTACCTTATGTTATGGTTTCACATAGCATTACCCTACATTAGGGATTTACACGTCATTACCCTGAATTAGGGTTTCTCATGTCATTATCCTATATTAGGATCACATCATTCCCCTAGATTAGGGTTTCACTCAGTATTGCCCTAAATTAGGGTTTAAGTTCATCAGTCAACTTAATTAGGGTTTTATGATCTCTTTATCAATGATCATACCCTAATTATATATCCCATTCATTTTGAATGTGTGGGGCCTGATTGCTACATGATTATATAAAAAGTATGAATTTCTCTTTCTCATCCTCTCTAGGATGTTCTCTATTCCAATCTTAATCAAATTGAGTCTATTCTTTATTCAAATACATGTAATTAGGGTTATCATAATGCATTGGACTATTGCATTAATATGCATCAAAGGTTAACCCCACTAAGGATACCAATCACTCTAGTACCTTAAAGGTACCACCACTATAATCATCATTGATTTTCATCATAAATAATCAAGTAGTTGATTGACCTTCAATCACCATAGACATCCAAACGGTTTTGATTAATTAATTCCCAAATAGTCTTGGTCACTTAGACCCCAAATGATCTTGACCAATAAGACTCCAAACGGTCTTACTAAAATAACCTCGAAATGGTCTTGATTACATTGGCCATCTAATCAGTTTGAAACTGTTTAGCCAAATCATGTTGAAACCGATTGGACATATAAAACTGTTTAGACGAAACATTTTGAAACCGAATGAACTTGGGTCTCCAAACGGTTTGAGACCATTTGGTCCCAAATGGTCTTAATACCATTTGATCCCAAACAGTCTTGAGACCTTTTGAACTCAAATGGTCTTAAGACTGTTTGGTCCAAACCCTCTCAAAACTGAATGGACCAAAAGATATCCATCAACTAAATCAATTTCAAGGTTTCACCTATTGAACCCTCCTATCAATTGAAACATTGAATTAACCTCAATTGAACCATTAAATCACCCTTCAATTGAACCATCAATTAGGGTTTTAAAATTAAGAAACCATCAATTAGGGTTTTAACCTAATTGAATTAGGGTTTGAAATCGAGATACCTTCAATTGTTGACATTGTAGGACTAATTCTATTAAAATAATTGAATCACCACTTAGCCATGTCATAACCTGAACTCAAACGGTCTTGAGGTTGTTTGGTTAACCTCCAAATGGTCTTGAGACCGTTTGACTAGTCCCATCATTGGAATTTGTGAAATTCAATTAGGGTTTGCATCATAGACTCAATATGAACTCTATAGTCTAATGTTTCACTTTTGGTTGGACAATCTTATTTGATCAATGTCATGACTAAAATTTACTTGCCTCTACATTGCATGCTTGTTGATTTAGTAGTACTAGGGTATAATAATATGCTTTGGTTTTGGGGTCGTGTGCCCTTTATACTTTTGATGGAGGTCATCTACCCCATACCCGATTTGTGCTCACGTTTATAGATTAGGAGTTTGGTCTTGTGCCATGCTCTATCAAGTTTAGGGTTATGTAATCTAGCCACCATTGTTTCATTATATTTCACAAGTACTATGCTTATCTCACCTGCATGGTGATTATACATTATTGTTTGATGGGTCATGTGTCCAAATTTATCTACTTATACTTTTGAGGCATGCTTTATTTTAATTCATGGAAAGTACATCTAATTATTTTCATCTTATGAAATGCTTTCTTTTTATATTCACTTGGATGGTACTTTCCTCTTTGTTTGGGAAGCCTTATGATATTTTTTGTCCTCTTTCCCATATAATTGCTCAAACTCTATTAATATGCACATACTGGCATTTTATGCTGACAACATCCACTTTATCTTCTTTTGTGCATTATTCTTCTAACATAGGTAGAGAGTAATAAGGTATGGATCAAGTTGACTAGGACATATCCAAGTGTAGTTGATATTTCTTGGGAGGTAGATTGAAGTAGTTGATTTATCTTTTGTGGCTTATTTCCTTTTGTTTTTCTTTCAATATACCATATATGGTGAAAATGATAGATGTAAATATTGTTATAGTTAGATCCTTTTATCTTCTATTACTACATTTTTGGTGAATGATACACTACATACTTGGATTTTAGTTTATAATCCTTTGTGAAAAAATATTATTATTATATTTGGCATTTGTTGATTTTATAGTATTCCCTCAAAGTAAGCGAGTGGTTCCCCTATTGGGTCCCACTCCTTACAGAGGGCTAGATCCACTATGGATGCTTAGTTTATAGCCTTAAACTTAACTTGTTGTCAGGATGATTGGCTTAGAGATCTTGTGTTTGACTAACCTATAATTTCAAAGTTGTTCCCGCCTTGTGATAGTATGCCAGATGTATAAATAATCTAAGGGTTACGTGAGTAATAGCTTTATGAGATCGAGGTATGAAGAGGTGAGAGACTTCATTACCCATGTTATTATATCTCTACAGTTTGTAATGCATGTAGAGAACATTGAGGATCCTATCACAAAAGGTCTAGCTAGAAAGATAGTACTTAGTGTGTCAATGGGGATGGATCTTCTTCTCATGATTTGAACACCACACTCGTAATCCTATCCTTTGAAAATTGGAGATATCATTAGGGATGGTTCAAAGGGACAACCAAGTTGTGCATGTGTTTGGTAGAATCACACCTTTCAAAGTTTCACACCATACCCTTCTGTATGATGTTTCATACTTTAGTGTTGTATTAGTAGTGGAAAAGCTTTGCTCTGATTAGGGTTGAGGCCATATGCTTGGCAGGGAGTAGTACTAGATAGTTCACCCTTAGGAGTTCCCTACTATGTGCATGTAACCACAGGTCACAGTTTATGTTAGTTAGGCATACTCACTAGAGCACTCAACAAATAGATTATTTCAAAGGCCATAGTGTGCACACCGATATGAACATGTGCATGGGCCCTCACTATGTTATTACAATCTATTGAAATCTAAATCAAAGAGTTTGGTTCAAAACATAGTTCTCTAGGTCTCTCCGGATGTATATGAACCATTTCTAGGCAAGGTTGAAAGTCATAAGCTACCTATGATGAAAGACATAGCTTTAATCATTTTTCTTTGTGCCTTTATAATATTTTGAGATTTATAAAATATGTGGGAGAATGTTGGATTGCGGGCATAAAATTTGATGTATTTCAGATATCACAACCATTTTTAGTTCTACAATGCTCTTCTAAAGTGAAGGAGGCAATTAAATGGGAGTGGAGACCAAAGGATTGTGAACCTTTCTTGGGGATTCTAAACTTAAGGACAATTGAGCTTTCATGTGTTTTGGGATCCGAAGAATTAAAACACATGTGTGCCTCACCTCACCTTTTCATGCCCCATATAATTTGGTTTGGTTCGGTTCATTGCATCCACATGTGCAATTGATATTTTTACAAACAAAATTCTATTTTTTTGTTTAAATTATATTTTAGTTTTCCCGTTTGAAAATTCAAACATGCACAATTTTTTATCTTAAGTTCCTTGGAATCACAATTGCCTTGATTCACCCAAACAATCATTCTTATTGAACAAATCTCCTAGACTAAAATCCATCTGGGTTTGTTAACCCTATGGTTGGATGGTTTGAGTCCCTTCGGTTCTTTGTTGGGTGCATCCAACAAACCATGTATATGGGAACTTGTAAAGTAGTTATGACTAGAGAGGGAAGTAGCTAATTGGATGTCTATTCTATGGGCTTCGTCCATCTATAAAATGGACATCTTTAATCCATTTTGAATACAGTTAGAAACATAGAAACCTAATGCAAATATCTAAATGTGAGAAAAACTTTGTGTACAAAATCAATTATCTATTGTTTCCAACTTTTATCTCTTATGTGCGGCCTCCACCACCTTGCATTATCCCACTAAACCATCTTGTTCCAACTCATTTTCTTCCTCCTTATCCACCTAGTGTTACCCATCGTTGTGCAGCAGAGTGTGACTCCTGTGCCATTCTTCCAATGTACATACAGTTCAACACTAACCTCCTACTAGCACCAAAGGAGGTGCCAAGAGATGGGGGTGATGGAATCTGGGTGGCAATATGCTTAATAAGCTTGTGCATAGGAATGACAAATTTCATCTTCACCACAGTGATCCTTGTGTTATGGCTTCACCTAAAAGCCCTTCTAAACTCATAAACTTTGTTCTTTATTTTGGATCAAATTCCTATTCTAATATAAGAATTTTTAAAATAGTAACTTAAAATCAAATTATATCCAACAAGAAGTAATCTCATTCATTTTATCCCTTGCTTCATCGCCCCATTTGGTTCGAAGTACTAAGTGTAGGAAAGGAGATTCAACCCTATTTTAGGGCTTCATCGTGTGTCATTTTGCATTTCAATCACACCTATACTTATTAGATTACATGTTATTTCCCCTAATATGCATATTTGTGTAAAATGCACTTATGGACATTGTTTGCATGTTTTTAGGCATTTGGACCATGCTTGATGGAAGAGAGGGAAGGAGTGATCCTAGGGTCTCTCCACCCTTGGAGAGACCCAAAGTGAAGCCCGATGCTCCCTCAACCTACCCCTAGTGGCCAAAGATTCATTGAAGTAAAGATGTCCAAGAAAATCCAAATAACAAAGTCAAAGTACTGATTCAGAACCCAGCACAACCGTGGTACCACAGAATGGTCATTCTAGGTCACTTGCAGAGACATCCTCAATTGAAGATGGAATCACCGCGGTCGTGCCACCCAAAATGTCTGTGGTGAATTGACCCAGAACGGTCGTGCTACAACAGAGGTAGAATGACCATGGAGTAGAGAACGGCCTCAACATTTCAAGACACCACGACTATGGTGACCAGTCTCAATACAGAATTGACCATCAACCTGTGATTTTGAAATTTTAAATGACACGACCCGTGCTGACCACCACGACTGTGCTCGTCCCTACCCACCACGACCGTGCTACTCACAAAACCCAACTACTTGTTCCACTATTTTTCCCATACTACCCCCACTTGACCAAGTGCTTCCCCCACACCTATATATACCTAGGTGGCATCTCTAGAATGAAGTTGTACACCCCTAGCTCACTTATACCACTCCATTTTTGCCCCTTATCCATTCAACTCCATTTCCACCTCCATTTCACTCCATTTCACTATTTCCACCATCAAAACCCTACTTTCCTTCCATTTCCATCCATTTCCACCATCATTCCATGCCCCTACACCTTGGAGGAGAGAGGAGGACGTCCTATAGTAGCTGAAGTGGAGGATTTATTCATCTACAACGAGCTCCATGGCTTCTTCAATCTCCTTCTTCCTTCTTTTTGTATTTTCCATTTCCATGAGTAGCTAGCCCCCCTTGGGTGGGCTGTTTGGGGTGTAAAATGTTACTTTGATACCATGTTGGGGGGAATGACATGTAAACCTTATAATTCTATTTTATAATGATTATGTTCTATTTCTATCTCATTCTCCATGAATTTAGGAAATCACCTAGGAATTTAGGAACATTGTTGGTTTGTGTGTGAAATCACCTAGGAATTTAGGAACATTGCTTATATGTGTGAAATTTGGGATTTGCCCCTAGGTTCAATTCTTGTATCTCTAGGTTGCCTCCCATATTTATACATCCTAATCAATCTCCCTAAGCGTATGTGAGAGATCTAAGTATCTATATTAGGCAACTCTAGTGCAATTAGCATGGATCCTTCTCAAGGCTAGAATGTTGGTGAATTGGGGTCCAAAACCCTAATTTCACCTCCCCATTACTACCCTCGACCCCTAATTGCCCTAGGAATGTCTAATATATAAACCTAGACTTTATTAGACTCTAATTGAATTGAACCTAATACCTAACCCAATTGAGCCTCATAAGGGTAGTAGGGAGTTTTAGGGACTAGTTCCCCTATACACAACCTAGCATATCTATGGCCAGTTAGCAACTTAGGTTAATTCATTAGACTCTAACTTGTTGTTTGGTTTGGATAATCTAAATGGAATCATAATTTTAATAAGTCACCCCCCAACTTAAGTGATAAGTACATCCCCTAAATAGCCCACACCTCTCCTAATTGCTTTAAAACCCTAGTTTTCATCCTGCCTAGCTAGTGTTATCTTTGTTAGCTCTTTCCTTGCTTAGTTAGCTTCTTGCCCTATTTTTTCCTTGTTCTTGCTAGTTTAACTGTTTACTTGCTCTTTTTCCCTTCTCTTACTTGCCTTTGTGTAAATTTCCTTTTCATATCTTGTTTAGTCCTTTCCTACTTAATTCGTTTTAATCTAGTCTAGGGTTAACTTTGATTTCATTCTCACACTTAATTCCTTTCTTGCTTAACTTAGTTTAATAATCAAAACAACCTTCAAACCCTTAACCCTAGTTTCTATAGTAGGAACCTAGCAAAACCGACCTAGCTCTAGTGCCCCCTTTTCTCCCCGTGGATCGAACATATACTTACCGCCCTCATATACTAGGACACGACCCCGTGTGCTTGTGAGATAATATTTTAGTAGACGTAGGCGTCTTAAGTCTAGGTCCTTATAAAATTCAAAAGTTTAATCTGCCTATGTGCCTCCATCCACCTAGTTGCATCCATTCAAACTTCAATTGAGTCATGTGTAACACCATTGATGGGGGCGCACCAAATGGATTCTAATTTCATGACTAATTCTAATCCTATGTTTGGTAGTCAAAAAATTTAGACAAGAAATAAATATGTTTGGATTGCAATCCATTAAACTAAGGATTAATAAAATATGCCTAGAAATAGGTATTGACATTCTATCGGTGCATCCCGATAGTTTGTGTTGTAAGATGCCTCCCCACTCACCCCCCGTTCATGACTTGTTTGACTCCCAACACATATCCTCCTCCGCCGCATAGACTCCATCAACAACTGTTGGTATATATGCTCATAGAGCCATCTCGAGCGATTGCCTGGAGTCGGATATTAATTAATCAATTAATACGATTATTTGGTTAATTGATTAATTCTAGAATATTCCAATTAATCTATGAGTGTTTTAATATTGTATTGTTTCTATTTACTGATGGGTTTAGGAAACCCTGTCTACTTTCATCTCCTATTTAAAGGGGCTTGACGGCCAATATCTATATAATATATTGAGAGAGGTTTTTTAGTTTACGCTCATGTATGTAAACCCTAGCTGTCACTGTCCTCAGGAGACAAAGGAGAGCACCGTGATGCTAGCACGTCGCTTCACAGAGATTACTCCTTCCAGCCGGCTTAGGAAGCGTGACGTGGAGTTCTAGTCCATCTGCATGGATGAAGTAGAGACATAGACGTCGAGACACATGCATTTGGAGGACGTCAACGACCATCCATATGCGCTACGAGCGGCGTACACCACTACATAAAAGGAGCACTGTCGGATCTTTCCCGCAATGCACTCAGCCAACGGGAGAGAAGTATCATCCATGTAGGCCAGCAATGTTGCACACCATCATGTAGCGGGACATCGCCGGACTTGCTCCGCGATAAGGTATATCCTGTGAACACTCTTTCTAAATATATTGTTGTCGACGAGATCCTATTTTGGGTTGTGTGAAAATTTATTTTTGTTGCTTCCGCCGTGCATGTTTTCTCTATAAAACCCAACAACAACCTCCACTGTGCTTAATAGACTCCCAGCAAACAACCTCCTCCTCCACTACTGACACCCTCTAGACAAGACCAAACACCATAGATTCCCCTCTCACTGCCGAACAGTGGCAAAGCTAGCATCCTCCTAAAGGGGGGCCACCAATGACCATGATAGTATTGTATATATGACTTTGGTAATATTGTGCATTTGTTACAAATGATATGGGAGACCACTAATTGGATGTTGGTCAGTCTTGAAGATGTTTTATTAACGTGTTTACTTATATTTGGATGGAACAAATAAATAAATTTTACACTAATCTGTGAAAAAGGTTAGGATGGCTCCCACATAATGGAATGTCTTATTTCCATCTCTGACTAGGATAATTATACTATATATAATTGTTTTTCAATTATAACGTATCATATGTCATCCTATATACATTTGAGAAGCATATGAGATCACATAGATACTATGTTTTCTTGTCCAAGCCCATCATCTCTTTTTAATTTCTTCTCGGTAGATGTATATCATCTCAAGTAAAGTAGATAATTTATATTTTTATCATTGATTTTTTTGGACTATCGTTTGTTTTTATGGGCACAATAGCATTTTTTATTTAATAAGTTTTGATAAATCTAGAAAAAACATAACATACAAATTATAATAATTATTTATAAAAGTACTATCAAGTGATAGGTTATTTTTATATACAAGTTTAGAGAAAACAATATAGTAAATTATTATAAAATAATACACTGACCGGGGTATTAAATTCATTCATTAACATTACCTTATAAAATATAACTATTATAGTAATATATTTGTGTATAAAATATGGATATAGCCATCTCTATGTCCAGTTGAAAACAAAAAATATACCACCATCCACTAGATTTGATGTTAAAATAAATTAATATTTATACCTTAGAGAAACTATATTTTCTAATATTAGTGTACATGTGTTAATGCATCTATGTTCATAAAGTATACCACCATCCACTAGATTTGATGTATTAATGCATCCATTAGTATAATATAATAATGACATGTTTTGACAATTGTGGAAGTCATGAGTTAAATAATATCATGAAAAATATAATGTCACATTATAGCTTTACAACACAAATAATAAATGAAATCAGCCCAAAGCTTCTTAAGGTCATCTACACCTTTTTATTACATTTTTAGTAAGTTTCAAGTGTGGATTCTTAATTCTAGTCGTATTTGTATTATCACAATACATTAAAAACATTGTATATACTTTGATATAGAATGTACAACTCTTTACATAACTAGAGTCGGTATAGTGGTTAACATGTTTGTTGTTGTACTTGAGATCATGAGTATAAATCCTATATTAAGTATTTAAATTTTGTCAATCCAGTGGCACCCTAATGGTAAAATTGATGTCGTATGACTAAGAGGTGGGACAAGATCGAAACCCATTGGCAATGGGATGAATGAATTGCTAATTAAAAAAAAAGAATATACAAGTCTTTGATGCATGAAATACAATATATATAGTACAGTGATACCATATTTAATATATATGTATATGTATACATGTTCATAAAATTTATGGGTTGGAGGGTGGCATGTGCCCCTCCTTGCCCCCTCCCCTTGTCTCCATCAACGTTGTTAAAGGCAAGACTAGGTGTCGTGGATGATCTTTTCCTGAAAAGCAACCACCTCTCAACCTTAGCAGACAACTTCTTTCAGTTGTTACAACTATCATCTATTAGAGCACCAACTACAATGTATAATGTCTTCCAATCATCTTTGTCGTCATGTTCTTTCATAGCCTTCTTGTCTCAATCTCCATGACCATCTCATTTCATTTTACCACCTCTAGTGAAAGCTTGAGAGAATATCGTCCAAGTTTGAGTTTTTACATGAGTGGGTTGCATATTGTATTGTTCTTTGATTATTTTTTTGGGTTTAGGGAAGGCAGAGATGGCAGTGGAAACAAAAAATTTCTCCCCAAACTCAAAACCCAAAGAGATCTCATTAACATCTATACAGTAGGAAGGATGGTTTGTAATGGCGTACCTTGTCCCGAGGCTTGCTCGGCGACGTAACGTTGCGGCTAGCACGGTCTTCACCTCTGGTCTTGGACGGTGTATGTGCAGCTCCTGGTCCCACCCAGATTGTCAGAATGACGGTTGTCCTTCAAGCGGTAGAAATCTCCCACCTCTGCATTAGTCCACATGGACCACCTAGAACTCCAGTCATCCTGTCCTATAGGACACTGGAAAGAGTCATCCTCTTCTATCGATGTACTAGTCATTGGAGTTCTCTCCCACCACCAATTGTCATCCTACAATTGTCTTTCCTTCACTGTGCCTCCCTAGTCGGGTAGCACTTGCTTGGGCTCTCTAGGTTACCACAACCAGAGAGGACAACTTTTCATAGCAACTGATGATCTGATTTGTTCTATTTGAGAAGCCCCCAGTAACGCTCTATATATAGGAGGGGTCAGGGTCAGGGTTCTCATCCCCGGGCAATGCGGGACTAAATTGGGAGTAGAAGGGTCCGGAATTTCCAAGAATTGATACATTGCGACAGGTGAATCGGTCGTTTCACAAATGAACTGGTCATTTGGGGACTGAACCGATCAATTCATCTCATGAACCAGTCATTTGGGAGCTGAACCGATCAGTTCATTCATGAACCGGTAATTTTACTTCCCAGGGTAGTTCCCAGTTGACTTTCTTTTTCCATTTCCAATTAATCTAAAGATCAATACTTGTCCCAATCGAATTGTACAAGTGAAAGGAAAATATTTTCTCACCAACCCAACTTTCCCAAACTGGCTCGTTTGGTCCAACTGAATTGATCGGTTCAACACTTGAACCGATCATCTCACTTGACCCTAAGCCGATTGGTTCAAAAACTTGAACCGGTCAATTGGATGTCCAGGTTGTGCAGAAAATAGTCAATACGGTTTTCAATCAATCAGGCACCCAAATCAGTTAGTCCAACACTTGAACTTGATGATTCTATGTCAAGTTAATTGATTGAATGTTTAATTGAACTACTAAACACATTTAGTAAACAATATAAACATCATTCATGGATAAACTCCTCTTCCAGGTTAAATCCTATGTGTGTGACCATGCATGCCCATTTCACGTTGGTAATGAAAGTCCATAACACGTATGACTTCACAAGCAAAGAGCGGTGCATAGTCACACATCAGTGCTACCCAAGTGAAAAGGAAAGTTGGAGAACAACTTTCAATCCTATGATCCGTGATTGGTGTTATAGTGAATGTATAATTTCTTTGTCACTGATATCCTGAATGAACTCAAGGCATGGAACAATCATCCTTTCAACGTTCATTCACTTCCTTGATCTCAGAGCAGACTGGATGAGATATTAGTGACATCAATATCACATATTGATTCACACATGCATGCACATGCCTTTCTCAGTCCTACTCATCAAGTGGCCAAGGACATCAAACTCCCTCAGGAGGGACAGATCCCATATCTATCACTCACCCCTCAAAACCCCATGTGTCAAAGTCACCCAATCATCACCTTTATAACAATTTATATTTCAGGACTGCGTTTGATGATATCAAAGTGTACCCAACAATATGTGTTGAGTGTAGTGATTTCAAGTCAAAGAATCACACTCACCACCATCATTGTGAGAACTAACAGTGACTACCAAGTCATGGTTCCATGTGTCACTCTCACGGTGGGTCTGTCTGATACACTTATTCTCTAACAAGTACCTATGTGCTTGGTTTGATATGACTATATCAGGACTAATGAGATTCTATCATCAACCAACGCACAATCTAGTCTTGTGTGTCATTGTTGTCTATCAACCTTCCACAATGACATCGACTAGGGACAAAACAAGAATGCATACTCTTAACATCTGTATGATCTCATCGTTTAGGTCCTTAACCTAAAATCATACGTCATTGAGTAAAACAAGTCTTTAAACATTCAATATGTTATGTTATTATCTCATAACTGATTGAACCATAATGAATTTGAAGCTTTCCTTGATGTTTATCAAATCAATCTTAATGTATCCCACCAAACATCCCATGATTGTCTCTCAGGGCATACATACCAACAGACTCCCACTTGCACTGTGAGCCAATCATCCTTGAATCATATTCTTAGTGATCTTCGAACATGTCTCACATGTTACTGTGCTCTAATGCTAACACAGTGAGTTATGGAAACACTTTTCCTAAGATAGTATTATTGCATGTCTCACATCTCCTTGTTGTACGTCTTACATATGAGATGGAGTTGCCATAATATGCGATCCAATATTCCTTTGCTAACCTTTAGCCTCAATGCATAACCAAGCACTCCTTACTTGTCCTTAATGACCAGAATATCTATAAGTTCATCTCCATGAACTCCCAGATCCATATAGCATCCATTGCTATTATCTAACACAAAGATACTCAACATTTTTTTTAAAACGGCTTTATTGGAACGTTTCCATTTTTCAACTCATATTCACTTTTATATATCTTATATATTTTGTGATCAATTTTTTGTCTTTTTCAGAAGTTCACATCAGTGTAACTCTTTACAGTGAATCCTTCCTTATTTCCATTGAACTAGTACTTCTCAAGTACTTATCAAGTTCTCATGGTATTCCACTAACCCTTACTGGAGCTAGACAAACATCCACTCATCATGTCCCCCATACGAGTTATCAGGATGATCATATCATATTTTCATGTCCAACATACAACATGATAAATGCATTTTATTCTTGTGCATACATGCAAGATAATGGGATGATTATTTACATGATAGATCCATATCTATTCTTTGTGTTCCCATTCTTCATAAGAATTGGGACACTTGGCTCTGGGATACTCACTCCATGTAACATGGACAAGTTTTCTCCCATTGAATCTGTGCATACTGAACCCTTCAGTAAAGATTGCCAATGTATGCTATCTCTTTTCCAGGTTAAGAGGTTTTCGAGAACTATCTCTATAGATCTCTATTCCTATCACATAGGAAATGTCTCTATCTTCCCTAAAGATAATTTCCACAAAGGATTCCTTTCTAGAACATCTCATTCCTCATCAACAGGTGGAATGTAAATATGCTCCCACTAAATCACAGATCCCTTCTTTATCTTTGTCATATCAGTCAAACCCTTTGACTATATTATCAAAGTAAAGATCCCAACTCTTAGTTTCTTGTACTCAATCAATCACATTGATTAGTCCATTGTAACTTAGAGACTTCATTTGCATTAATGGATTCATAAACCTTATAGGTTGTGTCACATATACATCCTTATCTTATTCCTCATAGGAATGCAGTTTTAGTATCCATATGCCAAATGTCTTAGTCATTAAGTTGCAATCAACAAGCATGATCATTCTCAAACTGTCATCCATGTGTATTAACGCTTAAGACTCATTCACACTTATAGATTTTATCCCAATGGGTGCTACCACTAAGGTCATACCTTATGGTTCACATGGAAGTTATATAGGATCTTATGGTCATAAACCATAACTCAAAATCTGGTTCCTCAACATCATCTACATTGTTGACTCATCATATGACCAACTCATCATATAGATATTTGAGGTGTATCTGTTAAGGAATTTGAGAACTCACAACACTTTGTGATTCTTAATATCCTTTATTAGTGTAAGATATTCTCTGTTTAAGAAGAAATTAGTTATTTGATAATCATCCTCTAACTCCTTAGAGTATGACTCCCTTTTTTATTTAGACATCACAATGCCTTAATCATGAGTTCTCTATGATACACTATCATAATCACTCATAAGGTTTTCAAACATTTGGTTTAAGTATCTCATTCATTGATCACATCAAGAACTATTACTTTTATCAAATTTGTACTTCATTTACGGTATTCTTGAACACTTCAAGATATTCATATTGGTATTTCTCTAAACACCATTTGAAGTATTAGCATTTGCTCCAATAGGTATGTAAATACATCATATGTATTATACCTAATAGGATAATCATTCTCCCACTATCACTAGTGAATATTGATTTGTCATCATGTCCAAGATATTCATGTCTCTTAATGGTTCACAACCAAAAGAGTCTAGCTTATACATCAACGTGGAAACTAGAGATGAATTTCTCATGATAATGCTAATTCATTGTTTGAGTTATCAATAACTTTTAGGTATCATGCATACCAAGTACACAAGATAAATAAGGCATTGCCATAAAAGCTCACATCTTTAAAATTGAAACATCAACTTTATTAATAGCCATCCTTGTCGCACAAGATGCAAAAATAAAGTGTTTTTGTTTATTGGCAAATATGAAATAGCAGTTCTCAACTCTATTTTGTTCCCTTTAGGCTAAAATAAACTGAAAGGTACTCCTATCTATGGCAGCAACACTTGATCCAATGATGAGTACTCCTTTCTTGGTCCTTTCACAAAGGCCATCACTTCCTTTTAGATCTTGCATATCATATATGTCAAATATTCATCTTGGTATCATATACCTCAGATAAAGAAGTGTTTATTTCATGATACCTACAGTGGAGATCTCTATCCCCTCCTTCATCTTCTTTTGTTCTTCCAGATATAGAGGGCAATTTCTCCTCCCTCATTCACCCTTCCCATATGCCTTGTGGCTAAGGATGGCTTGGGTTACAGGCTAGCATCAAAACACTTCTTTGCTTTGCCCTTGACCTTGCCTTTAAGACTTACCCTTCATTGATCACATCAAAGATTAGGGTTTGTCTTTCTTCATCTTTGCCTCAACATGTCCAACAACTTTTTCAATGGCTTGTCAAAATTGTTCATGTTGTAATTAATCATGAACTGTATGATTCTTGCAACATTTGCAGTATCATACCAGTAGCCAACTCTTGACTCAGAGGGAATCCAAGTCTAGTCAGGTTTTGCACATACCCAATCACATTGAATGTGTGAGAACCAATTGGATCTCCTTCTGTCATGACATACTAGGACAGTGTCTTAGAGACATCATATGTCTCATGTTGTCTCTACTACTCACAGTTCAAAGAATACAACATCAAGCACTCCACATCAATGGTATCCTTGGAATGCTTCCAGTAAGCATCCCTTTCAACCTTTGGTGTGGTGGGAGCGAGTTCATCTAGTTCTGGTATAACTAGGACTTAGAGCTTTCACTCTTCGATTGAGAACACTTCTCAACGTCCTAATCAGTCATGGAATTATTCCCATTTAGTTTGTCCATCTCAAGGACCGATCGCAAAGAAAGTGATTATTGTTTATAGCCATTTCTTACAAAAATGAAATATATGCAATTTAGTCCAAAAACTCATTTTTGACTTATTTGATTGATTTGAAAAAGTTTTATGATATAATTAGGACTTTAATTAATTATTGCTCCCACTATTTTGATTCAAATTGATAGCCCTCACCATCAATTCATAAGATTGCAGCGTACAACCTTCTTGTGGGTCCAAGATCCATATTTCATCCAATCATGAGTCAGCTTGGGCTGATCGCCCACAATATAGATTATTTAGGTAGGCAACACTTACCAATTGCATCCTATGCAACTCTCGGATGGATGCCATGTGTAACTCTTTGCCATGGTCATCCATGTGCCTCTGGAGCTTAGACTCTCAAAGAATCACCAGTTAAGTCTAACCCAAAAGCCAGCATGATGAACATGCACCTTGCTTTGGCAGATCCTACATGTCCACCATCACACTTCCACGAGATAGATGATGTGCCATGTTTTGGCATAACCTACGCTTGGTCGATCAAGTTTTTCATGTTTGCCGCTAATGGAAGGCATCAAAGACTTAATATTTATTGAGGTATTTGGTTTTATAGGTACATATACAAATCCAATCACCACAATATATAGTATGTATCATATACATGCTATACCCCATAGAAAACATGTGAAATGATAAAAGTGATGATTATGGCCATCCTAATGTGATTCCTTGAGCCAAGAGGAATCATGATCATCTAGGTCCACATCACATGCAACCTATACAAGATGAACTATGTGCTTTGCCATTATGGGTTTGATCAACTCATCTCCATGATTGATCGGCTCGCCATCAGGCCGGTTGGTTGGGTGCCACCATCTGATCAACTGGTGCCTCCAGCCAATTGGTTCACTGGTCGTCGTGCATCTCCTCAGGTCACCACCCACTTGTCTCACTCTAGGAATCGGATGCCTTGGTCCACCATTCGATCGCCTCACGCCCAAGACGATCGTCTCGATCCTCCAGGTGTCCGCCGTTCTTTGACATAATAGGAAATAAACTAATCCTATTTACAATTGCATTGGGAAACCCCGAGTTACATTCGGGGGGAGAAAAGGTAGGATATAATCTTGAGTTATCTTGAGTTACATCAGGAATAGGAGGTAGGAAATCAGTGCACAGACCGAGATGTAAGCAACAACAATCAACCCCACATAGATTTAGGGTTTATGGCCACAATGATGCTACAATCACCACAGAAACCATTTCAGGGTGACGTGTATCAAATCCATTTATATACCATATCATATATATATATCACATTTTTGTGGATTTATATTGGACATACATAAAGCCAATTAATTATTCACATCGTATGCAATAAATAAAAGGTGAAAAATAAAAAATCGATCATATCGATTATCCTAAAGTATAGAACGTTGACGTGGCTCTGATACCACTGTTGGGTTTTAGGGGAGGAAAAGATGGTAGCAGAAACAAAAAAATTCTCCCCAAACCCAGATTCGAAAGAGATCTTGTCAAATATATATAGTAGGAAGGATGGTTTGTAGAGGCGTACCTTGTCTGGAGGCTTGCTCGGCGACGTAACCTCGTAGCTAGCACAGTCTTCACCTCCGGTCTTGGACGACGTCTGTGTAGCTCGTGGTTGCACCCGAACTGTCATATTGATGACTATCCTCTGAGTAGAAGAAATCTCCCGCCTCTGCAGTAGTCCACACGGACCACCTGGAACTCCACTCGTCTTGTCCTAAAGGACACTGGAAGGAGTCATCCCCTTTTGTTGGTGTACTAGTCACTGACGTGCTCTCCCACCACCAGTTGTCATCCTACATTTGTTTTTCCCTTGTTGTGTCGCCCTAATCGGGTAGCACTTGCTTGGGCTCTCTCGGTTACCACAACCAGAGATATTCATAATCACTCATAAGGTTTTCAAACATTTGGTTTAAGTATCTCATTCATTGATCACATCAAGAATTATTACTTTTATCAAATTTGTACTTCATTTATGATATTATTGAACACTTCAAGATATTCATATTGGTATTTCTCTAAACACCATTTGAAGTATTAGCATTTGCTCCAATAGGTATGTAAATACATCGTATGTATTATACCTAATAGGATAATCATTCTCCCACTATCACTAGTGAAGATTGATTTGCCATCATGTCCAAGATATTCATGTCTTTTAATGGTTCACAACCAAAAGAGTCTAGCTTATCCATCACCATTGAAACTAGATATGAATTTCTCATGATAATGCTAATTTGTTGTTTGAGTTATCAATAACTTTTAGGTATCATTTTATCTTATGCATACCAAGTACCACGAGATAAACAAGGCATTTCCATAAAAGATCACATCTTTAAAATTGAAACATCAACTTTATTAATAGCCATCCTTGTCACGCAAGATGCAAAAATAAAGTGTTTCTATTTATTGGAAAATACGAAATAGCAGTTCTCAACTCTATTTTGTGCCCTTTAGGATGAAATAAAATGAAAGGTACTCCTATCTATGGCAGAAACACTTGATCTTGCATATCATATATGTCAGATCTTCATCTTGGTATCATATACCTTAGATAAAGAAGTGTTTATTCATGATACCTACAGTGGAGATCTATATCCCCTCCTTCATCTTGTTTTGTTCTTCCAGATATAGAGGGAAAAATTCTCCTCCCTCATTCACCCTTCCCATATTCCTTGAGGCTGAAGATGGCTTGGGTTGCTGGCTAGCATCAGAACACTTCTTTGCTTTGCCCTTGACCTTGCCTTTAAGACTTACCCTTCATTGATCACGTCAAAGATTAGGGTTTGTCTTTCTTCATCTTTTCCGCTACTTCCCTCAACATGTCCAACAACTTTGTCA
Organism: Alisma plantago-aquatica; assembly: GCA_963693085.1. Lineage (NCBI taxonomy): Eukaryota > Viridiplantae > Streptophyta > Magnoliopsida > Alismatales > Alismataceae > Alisma > Alisma plantago-aquatica. The sequence continues at coordinate 387,038,701 of OY856411.1, read as the reverse complement.
ATGGTTTGTCAAAATTTTTCATGTTGTAGTTCATCATGAACTGTATGATTCTCAAAACATTTGCAGTATCATACCAGTAGCCAAATCTTGACTCAGAGGGAATCCCAGTCTAGTCAGGTTTTGCACACACCCAATCACATTGAGTGTGTGAGTACCAACTGGATCTCCTTCTGTCATGACATACTAGGACAGTGTCTTAGAGACATCATATGTCTCATGTTGTCTCTACTACTCACTGTTCATAGAATACAACATCAAGCACTCCACATCAATGGAATCCTTGGTATGCTTCTAGTAAGCATCCCTTTCAGCCATTGGTGAGGTGGGAGCGAGTTCATCTGGTTCTGGTATAACTAGGACTTAGAGCTTTCACTCTTCAGTTGAGAACACTTCTCAATGTCCTAATCAGTCGTGGAATTATTCCCATTTAGTTTGTCTATCTCAAGGACCGATCACAAAGAAAGTGATTATTGTTATAGCCATTTCTTACAAAAAGGAAATATATGCAACTTAGTCCAAAAACCCATTTATGAATTATTTGATTGATTTGATAAAGTTTTATGATATAATTAGGACTTTAATTAATTATCGCTCCCACTATTTTGATTCAAATTGATAGCCCTCACCATCAATTTGGAAGATTGCAGCGTACAACCTTCTAGTGGGTCCAAGATCCATATTTCATCCAATCATGAGCCAGCTTTGGCTAATCACCCACAATATAGATTATTTAGGTAGGCAACACTTGCCAATTGCATCCTATGCAACTCTCAGATGGATGCCATGTGCAACTCTTTTCCATGGTCATACATGTGCCTCTGGATCTTAGACACTCTAAGAATCACCAGTTAAGTCTAACCTAAAAGTTGACACGATGAACATGCACCTTACTTTGGTAGATCCTATATGTCCACCATCACACTTCCACGAGATAGATGGCACACCATGCTTTGGCATAACCTACGCTTGGTTGATCAATTTTTTCATGTGTGCCGCTAATTGAAGGCATCTAAGACTTAATATTTATTGAGGGATTTAGTTTTATAGGTACATATACAAATTCAATCACCACAATATATAGTATGTATCATACACATGATATATCCCACAGAAAACATGTGAAACAATAAAAGCGATGATTATGGCCATCCTAATGTGATTCCTCGAGCCAAGAGGAATCACGGTCATCTAGGTCCACATCACATGCAACTTGTACAAGATGAACTTTGTGCTTTTCCATTCTGGGTTTGATCAACTCATCTCTATGATTGATCGGCTCGCCATCAGGTCGGTTGGTTGGGTTCCACCAGCCGATCGACCGGTACCTCCAGCCGATCGGTTCACTAGTCATCGTGCATCTCCTCAGGTCGCCACCCGCTTGTCTCGCTCTAGGAACCGGCCACCTTGGTCTACCAGCCGATTGTATCACACCCGAGAGGATCGTATCAATCCTCCAGGTGTCTGCTATTCTTTGACATAATAGGAAATAAACTAATCCTATTTACAATTGCATTGGGAAACCCTGAGTTACATTCAGGGGGAGCAAAGGTAAGCAAGAATCTTGAGTTATCTCGAGTTACATCAAGAATAGGAGGTAGGGAATCGGTGCACAGACCGAGATGCAAGCAACAAAAATCAACCACACACAGAGTTAGGGTTTATGGCCACAATCACTATAGAAACCATTTAAGGGCGATGTGTATCGAATGCATTTATATACCATATCATATATGTATATATAGGGTTTTTGTGGATTTATATTGGACATACATAAAGACATTTAATTATTTGCATCGTATGTAATAAATAAAAGGTGACAAACTAAAAACTGATCATATCGATTATCCTAGAGTATAGAACATTGACGTGGCTCTGATACCACTGTTGGGTTTTAGGGGAGGCAGAGATGGGAATAGAAATAAAAAATTTCTCCCCAAACCTAGAACCCAAAGAGATCTCATCAGCATCTATACAATAGGAAGGATGGTTTGTAGAGGCATACCTAGTCCCGAGGCTTGCTCAGCGATATAACCTCACAGCTAGCACGGTCTTCACCTCTGGTCTTGGACGGCATCTCTATAGCTCCTGGTCGCACCCGGACTGTCAGATTGATGGCTGTCCTCTGAGCAACAGAAATCTCCCACCTCTGCAGTAGTCCACACGAACCACCTGAAACTCCAGTCGTCCCGTCCTGTAGGGCACTGGAAGGAGTCATCCCTTCTATCAGTGTACCAGTCACCGACGTGCTCTCCCACCACCAGTTGACATCCTGCAGGTGTCTCTCCCTCATTGTGCCTCCCTAGTCGAGTAGCACTTGCTTGGGCTCTCTCGGTTATCACAACCTTTTTCAGATGTTATCTGAACATGGGATGAGAAAACCATATCCTCTGATTTACTGCATCCTTCCACATCCTATCTTGTGTATCATTCCTTCGTGTTTGGTTCACAACATCAATTTTCATATTGGATTAGCATCCACATATGCTCTCAAATATTAAGTTTGTCTTGTAAAAAACTGAAAAAAATAGAATCTTGATAGACACCATATCCATCTTCAATGGTGGATCCATGTTTGACCCAGGTGAGGCCCCTGCCTCACTCTACTTCTAGAAATAAAATTGTATGGTATATATGGGCTATTGAAGTGTTGGTTGATGGTGTGTTTCACAAAACAATTGTTTTTTATACTAGCAAGTCATCACCGCATTTTTCTTCACATGATACAAAAACTCAGCATGAAAAACATTCATGCAGCACATTTTTTCCACAGTTTTGATTGTCCTGAATTAGCGACCATTTCCAAAAACTAAGAAAAGCTCCCAAACATTCTATGAGTAAAATAGGGCACATTTGGTAAATAAGGATTGCACATATCTGAATTGTAGTTAGTATTTAATCTAGTTGGATGGTTGCATGTGTAAATCAATATTCTGTGTATTTAGGTTTCTGGCAATGTAACCAAGTTTTATGGGCCGCAAGAGGAGGGTGGAATGAAATAAAGTGCCTCTTGACTTCCCTAAAAAAAGGTTTCTCACAACACATTTCTGGCTATCAATAGTGCCCTCTCACTAGACATGATGGTCGACGAGTGCCTACAGAGGTATTATTCTCACACTTCACCTTTTCACATTAATTATCAGTAACTATCATGTTCTTTAGTATAATTGTTTTCTATCCATATTCATTGTAGTGCTCACATAATATTAGAAAGACACTCTCAAAATGTTTCCATCTACCATGTTTTCATGAGTTTTCATATAGATATTTTAAACCTGTGGGATGCTTGGCTTGATAAATGTGGTATTTGGATGGAATATAGTTTTCTAAGATAAGCAATATTTTTTACTATGAGATATTAAAATACAATCTTTTATACAAGATGAGTGATGTGTAACTCAATGATGTTTGATGATCTATGTTTAGATAGACATCTTCATCAATCTTAATATGGATGTTATTCACAAATAGTTTTATAATACATTATAGGGGGGAAACTGAGAGGGGGAGGTCCGACCAAATATACAATCCATTTGGGGTTCCATCCCATAATCAATTGGCTGGAGTGGAGTAGCCTAATGTCTTATATTTAGGCACACATATCCACACACTGGCAATGTCGGACTAATTTCATTCATACATGACTTAACAATCTCCCGCTCATGTGTGAGGTCATAAACACCTGTACGAAAGGAGATCAACTGCACCACACTGCATAGGCCCAGAGCACATCCTGATAGTGTATTTCACAAAGGTGCAAAGCCAAAAGCTTGAACCAAGCTCTGATACCATTTGTAGGGAGAAACTAGGGGGAAGGTCCGACCCAATTATATAATCCAGTTGGGGTTCCATCCCAAAACCAATTGGAAATGGAGGGGAGTATCTCAATGTCTTATATTTAGGCACACATCTCCACACACAGGTAATGTGGGACTAATTTCATTCACACATGACTTATCAATTGGTTGGAAGTCTGAATTGAAAAAGAATGTCATGTGGGACTAATTTCATTCACACATGACTTAGCAATTGGTTGGAAGTTTGAATTGCAAAAGTATGTCGCTTTATCTACTACTGAGGCAAAATATATCACAACTTGTAAAGTAGGGAGAGAAATGGTTTGGCTCAAACATTTCTTACAAGAACTGGATTTGACACAAGATAGGTATGTTATTTACTGTGACAGTCAGAGTGCCATGGACTTGAGTAAGAATCCTTCTTTTCACTATAGGATAAAGCATATTTATTTGAGATACCATTGGTTGTGTGAAGCTATCAGTGATGACTAGTTGAAGATGAAGAAAGTCCACACCAACGACAATCTTTCTGACATTCTGACGAAGGCAATTCCTACAAAGAAGTTTGCTACTTGTAAGGAGCTTGATGAATTGGACTCCCCCTGAGGAATCATGAGGAAAGTCTCTCCTTTGGATTGGAGTGGGAAAATGTTGGGTCTACGCCCTTGTTTTCCAGCCCACCCTTGGGGCATCCCATTAGGGCATTGCTACCTTACAATAGTCGTGACATGGGGGTTATATATCCCCACACCTGTAGTCACACAAGATGGATGCAGTTGCAAGTCAAAGAAAGGATCCACCACTTTGTTTCTATATTTTTCATTGTTGTTCATGATGGAAAGAAGAGTAGCCAAAGAAGAATAAAGAAGAAAAGGAAAGAGGGCCTAGCACCGTTCCAGTTTCTTCACCAGACTTTATACCGACTTATCGACCATCATCTTTATTCTTATTCACACAAGTATTCTCTACAAAAGGGTGTTTTTCAGGGAGGTCTTTTGGTGTGGTGAAGTACCGGTCTGGTATTATATGTATCTCTTCTTTTTTCTCTATATTTCTCAAGTTTTTGATCTAAAATTGCGACGAACATTGTAATATGTTCATTAGTAGATATCTCAGTCAGGCTTTAACCCCGTGGTTTTTCTCTCACATATTGTGGGAGTTTTCACATAATCTTGGTGTTCTTTTGGTTGTTTGTTCATATTTATTTTTATTTGTGCTTGCATAAGGATCTTGCCTATTATGTTGTTGTGTTGCACTACACACATATTGGATATTATGTGCCTAGTCCACAAATACAAGTTATTTTTCATCTATTTGGCCTGCAACAACCTCTTTATATGCAACCCTGGTGATTATTCTTATCTTACATTTTCTTACATCCAAAATCTTGATTTTTGTGAAATAGTTGCCTTTTTTCTTTTTATATACGGAAGAACATTATACACATAAAATAATAATTGAATCTTGTCTCACTCACTTTTAAATTCTAGCTCGGTTACAGTCCATCTCATACATGATTAATCAATTCTCTGTGAAGGTAGGGTTCTCTAATCATGCCCGCCACTTGTGTTGTCGTGTTTTGAGACCACCAACGAAACTAGGTGTTTTTTATATGGAATGTCAATGTCTTCTTTAGCTTTGTACTAATGATAACTAACTTGAATATGAGTCTGATTCAGAAGATGGTGCAAGCATTGTAAACCCTACTGAATTGTTATTCAGATAGGCAAATCCTTTTTGGATTTCTGTAACATCAAGAGTCCCCGCTGAACTAGGAGTCCAATTGGGACTGGGATTCCAACCAGCAGATTTTGCCTACCCAAAAAGCAATCAAAACCCTGCTATTAAGCAACCCTACAATAGAAACTACCACAACCCTAAAGTTAAATGTTTCTGATTGAGATCCACAATTTTCCTCTTACAAAAAGAATCGGGAACGAAACTGAAGTTTAGCACAATCTTTAATCCACAAGTTGATGGTCAATCTGAGTGGACGACTAAAGTTTTGTAGGATAGGTTGAGAGCTTGTGGTCTATCCTAGAAGGAAACTTGGGAGGAACATTCACCTCTTGTGGAGTTCTCTTATAATTATAGACACTGTGTAAGAATTGGCATGACACCGTATGAAGCTCTATATGGACTCCCATGTAGATCACCAATGTGTTGGAGTGATGTGGGAAAATAAGTTGATAGGACATGCTATTATGCAAGAATGTGCTGATAAAGTTTATCTAATTAGAGAAAAGACGAACATTGTCCAAAGTAGACAAAAGAGCTATGCAGGAAAAAGAAGATGTGAGTTGATCTTTGATGTTGGGTACCATGTTTTTATGAGAACATTTCCAACTAAGGCTCTAATTGGTTTATTGTAAGTGTATTAAGAAAATAAGGAACTCAGTTTCCAAGACATGTTTTAAATGATTGGTTTTTCATAACTCCAGAAAAAAAACTTCTTTAGAATATTTCAGACTTCCATATGTATAAATAGGGTTACCTCATCACTTTCAAGAAAACTAGGGCTAAAAATGAGTTCCATCTATTCCTTTTTCTCTGTCTGGCGGCTGCGTACACAAGCAGAATTTTCACGTATGCACTGGCTCCCTACTCCAACTCAAAAAATCATCCCTTTCTCTATCGCAGTAGGCAATACTTTGTACTCTAGAGCACGGTGCAAAGCAACGTCATCGAAGAAGGTAGTGTCGAATCTTGATTCACTGCAGCGTCAAAACTTGTTTTGTTGTTTCCCCCATATCTAAATGACCACTACTAAGTCGAAATTGGTGCCATACATGGTCTAGTGGAAGAGCCGGAATCTACGACCTCACCTTCCATGATTAGTATGAGTGAACATGCAGTGACATCACAAGTCAACTACTTCCAGCAACATATAGTCCAACTATGCAAACCTAGCCCGCCTTGGTACAGGTCATGGTGCTAGTGAAACTGAGCTATGACCCACAACCACGCTCTTCTAGGGTATGGCCCATACACAATCCTTTGAAATCCCATAAACATACCATCACTAAGTCTATGGCCCAAAGCCACACTCTTTCTAGGGTATGTCTTGTAGCCAATCCTATGTCACATATCCTAAGGCAAGATCTGAGGCTCATGCATGGCCACAGTCACCCTCAATTGCTTGATATTAGGGTACCAAGATGTCCCCGCATACTCAATTGTATGAGCTTTGAGTTTCCCGTAGGAGTTACTCATTTCACCATCCAGCAATTACTGACACTGAATGGATCTATGGCACAGGGCAAACTACATGATTTGATTCCAATTGATTAATTAGACCAATTAAAGTGTCTTTTAGCATCAATCAAGTTACAACGTACAAACCGCAAATCAAAAGAAAAGGGGCATAGTATTACATCAACAAATATCATTGAATAGTCTACAATTGATTCCCATCATTTCGATATCACTGCCAACCACAAGGCTATAATCATCAACATACTATCATGGGATATCAATCCCTCATTACAGTATCAAAGGATATCACCTCAACCATGCACTAAGCCCTTACCAGGTCCTAAGACCCATCACATCACACTTCTGATTCATGGCTATCTCATCATGCCTCATTGAGCATATAAGCATTACTCATGCCACATCACTCATCCCACATCACATGTACTTGACATAGAAACCATTAGCCATTATTTTCAGAGAGATAATATGTTAAAACATATTAAACACTTTTTACTAAAGCAAGCAATGTACCATAATATCACTAATTTAGGATTAGGCTTCGTGTTGATTTCAATAAGGTTCTCAAACATCATTCTATCTCAAATCTCTGACTTTCACTATCTACCATTGGTTGAGGTCTATCAAGCAAAGAATTAGTCAATGTAACCAAGTATGCACATTCACATATTCATAGTTCCCGTGTTCCCTTATAAAGGTTCATAGCCACAACTCAAAATTATTTAACCATCTTCATAGTACTCACAAGTTATAAAACCCAATTAACTCATTAATTTAAAGTTAAGTAATTTAAGAGAGGAAACAATATCATGTTTTCCATTCATATTTATTCAATATTATGACCTACCCCAGGAATTAGGGTCAATACTATTTACATATAGCCGATTAGGGTTTTACCTAATGCTTGCACCACCAAAACCTAAATGACATCAATTACCACTTTCTTGGAACTGATTTAGGTTCGGACATCATTAGTTAGATATGAGTCAATCATCGTACCATCAATACCATGTATCACCTTTTCATAAATTCATATGTGTATCATCTTCATTAAGTTGTGTGTGGGTTACAACAATGTATTATATAAACATGTTGTCTATTGCACCAATGTGATGTTTCATCATTAGGCGACTCATACATTATTACTTATTAAAAATCCTTAGTCACATATCGTACTAGGGGAAGTCAAACCTTAGATGGCATAATCTAGAGGGTTTCACTTCAAACTATCCACCATGCACCTATAAGATCATTAGACTTTTTTATATGATTTCTACACCAATGTTGTCACCTTTTATTCCCATAAGGCTTGTCACCACTCTCGTGTATATTTACATAGTTGTATCATTAACCTTACTCCACAAGTTAAGATTATATGAAAAGGAAATATAGTTGACACTTTCCATGGATTATAACCTTTCACTAAGATGAGCACATGGGTCATATTCTTCCATGATTAAAGTGATCATATGGATATTCAACCATTGAATCCTACATCCATTAATTCTTGCATTGTTGAAGAGTTTAGGAATAAGCTCTTTAGCTAAGGAGGGACCCTTCATAGTAACATCAATATATGGTGCACAAACTTTAGGAGAAGCAATTAAGATCAATCATATATCATTTAAAATAACATTTTTCTATATTACACATTGTGCATGTGCATACATCATTGAGTATCCAAGCATACCCTTCAACCCTCATCATGTGATATTAGTCTCACCTCATTCACTTGTATCAGATTGACCATATTATGGTGTGTCAGGTTGGCTCATACAAGGTATCAATTTAGACCACCATGAGGTGTATCGGTTTAAATCACAATAAGGTGTATCGGTTTAACCCACCTTGTAGTGTATCGATTGACCCTTCTTGAAAGTGTGATGGTCATCACCTCTTGAAGGTGTGGCGGGCATCACATCTTAAGGTTGTGATGGGCAACACATGGTGTGTCTGACATCACATAGTATGACATGTTGCTTAGGGTTAGGGTTATGGTCAGGTCATGACGACCATTTGCTCAATCATGGGTGTCATGAATAGCATTCAAGCAGACCATCTCATACAAGATATCCTCATAGTCATGATGGCCTAACAAGGCATATTGTCCTAACCCCATCTAGCGCATGTCAGGTAGCCACCATCAAGCTTATTAGTTTGGCAGCACATAGATCTAAGCACCTCTAGAGCATGATGGGTTAACTCCTCACCAAGGCATGTCGGTCTAACCATTCATATCAGTTTAGGCACCTTCTAGGGTATGATGGTTTAGCACTTATCCAAACCTATCAGCCTAAGTACCCCCAAGTCATGATGACTTGTGACATGTTGTGTCTGTTTAAACATCATGAGTCATGATGACCATTCACCACCTAAGTGTCGAATTATTCATCTTCAACCTTAGGAAACTTGGTCACTAGTCCATATACTTGACAATGCAAGAAATAGCAAGATATGGGCAACAACTTAAATGAAGTTCCTTCATCAAACAATCCTCAAAAAAATCACTAGCTACTAACATATAAGAAGTATATGATCTAGAGTTGAAGAGAAACTTAAGCATATAAAGAGTGATAATAACAAAAGAGATTAAGAGTTATATAACCCGCTACAAGAAGGTCTCCATCAAGAGTTCAAGTTTCCATGATCAAATCTCCAAAGAACACATTCCTCAACTTGAAGATGATCAATCAAGAGTCTCAACTCGATTTCAACATCACCTCAAGAAAAAGAAGAAGATGCCATGGTTATGGTAGCTCAAGAAGAAGGAAAGAAGGAGAGAGAGCCACGTACTAATCAACCTTCATATAAGGTATGATCCATGGCCGAAAGAGGAAGAAGACGATGAGGAAGAATTCTCAAAGGAATGGCCATCAAACAAATATAACTCACCAAGATGGAAGTTGAATAAGAAATCACCATGAGCAAGGAACTCGACCTCCAAAGCTCCATGGAGCTTCCTATAGCTCCTTAAGCTCCCAAGCCCATCCACCAAGAGGAGAGGAACAAGAATGGATGAAAGGGTTTACTTCTGTGAAGGAGGATGAGGTTATGTACTTGAGGGAAGAAAGAGAGATCAAAGAAGAGGTGTCATCACCTTAATAGCTTAGGCGACACTTGTCCACGAGAAATGGACCACATGAAACAACATGCAAAACATGGTGATAAGATCTAGGCTATATCTAGTCCTCTAGGTATACTTCCAAGATCATGGCCGATATGCCAAAGATCTACACCCATCAAAAATCAATATGGCAAACCCAACATACTCACAAACTGATAGAGCATACTCCTCACATTCACAAATTGATAGAGCACAACTCTACACACTCTCAAACCAATATATCACAACTCTAAACACTCCCAAACCAATAGATCACAACTATACACACCCACAAACTGATACGCAACATTTCCAAGGTTCTCTAACTCGAGATAACCCATCTTTGAGCAAAACATACCTCACTCATGTGCTCCTAAACATCACCAAGGATATTACCATACAACCAAGATCCAAATAAGGTGCCCACATCTTACTTTATTCTCTATATGATGTAAAAAAAGAGAGCAAACACTCTAGATATGGTAAATTGCATGTTAACCCTTCACTTTGGGTAAATTGCAATTTACACCAAAACTAGCACATAAAGCACAAGCATCAACCATACAAGCTCAACTTGGAACTTAGGATCTCCACGAGGTGCCCCATAGAATCATTCTCTCTATTATGATGTTAAAGCACTAAGGGAAGACTCATCATGTGACATATTGCAAGATAACCCCTCATCTTGGGTAAATTGCACTTTGGCCCAAAACAAGAAAAACATTGCTCAAACATCTATCAAATAGGACCAAACTTGAAACATAATCATGTCACTTGATGACAAAACACCTCAGAGGATTATATTAAAGTTCTAAGCAACTCTTAAGAAAAACAAATAGGGTTAGCCCAAAGCCCAGGTCAGTGTCCTTACAGGCATGCACTTTCAATTGTAAAATATGTTATGTCAGAGCTAGATGAGAAGGATCCGCAAATGACATGACTACGTTGAAAAGTGTCTTAGAAGACCCAAATGGTTTGAAATTTCCTAAAAGTGATTTGTGCATTTCTCAAATGCAAATAATTGTATCTATAAAAAGCTTGTAACATGTATTCTCTTTTTATTTAGGTAAATACTTCCTAGCAGATGTGGGATATAAAACTATTCCTAGATTTATAACTCACTATTGTAGTACACGATATCATTTAAAATACTTTTCTCACAACAATGGTCAAAAAATCAAAATGAATTATTTAATCTATGGCACTCTTCCCTATGAAATGTTGTTGAACGAACTATTGGCATACTAAAAAAAGATTTAGGTGCATGTCTGTGAGATCTTGCTATCATTTTCAGACACATGTCGATGGCGTGTTGGCTTGCTCCTTTCTACATGATTAAATAATGGAAGTTCATCTGACTGGAAATGAGTTTGTAACATGAGAATATAATGATAATGTAGCAACAAGAGAAGAAGAACCCCTTACAGATTCAATTGACAATTCATTTGAAATTTACTCCTACACAAAGAAGAGATAGGAATCAAGTGTGGTTTTTTGAAAGATAAAAGAGATAATATTGCTAACCGAATGTGGAGAAATTATCAAGATCCAATGAATCATATGTAGGGAGGAAAAAAACTACAAGTGATTATCATGTTTTCTTATTTATTACATTTTATATCATTTCAATAATATAGTTTAGAATTAATTCACAAACCATTTGGTTTTTACATGGGATGAAAAATGTATTTTCTATTTATTATCCTTCATCCTTCAATGCATTATGGTAGTTGGTATAAACCAAAATTCTTTTACTTTTCTAGTTTGTTAATTCAAGTATATTTATGTGTGTATATTTTTGTATCAAAAGATGGATCCAACTACTGACTACTGTCATCCTGCACCATCAAAAAGAGGATCTCAAAACTTTAGATTGCTGAACACTTGACCTGAAAGCATACGTCATTGATTACTGTCATTCTCTAGACATTCAATCTGTTCTGTCATTATCTCATATGACTGAACCAAAATTAATTGGAAGCTTTCCTTTGATGCTTATCAAATCAATCTTAATGTATCCCACCAATCATCCCATGATTAGCTCTCAGAGCATACATACCAACAAACTCCCACTTGCACTAGGAGCCAATCATCCTTGAATCATATTCATAGTGATCTTCAAACATGTCCCACATGTTACTATGCTCTAGTGCTTACACAGTGAGTTATGGAAATACCTTACCAAAGTTGGTATTAACTGCATGTCTCTCATCTCTTCGATGTACGTCACACGTATGAGATGGAGTTGCTATAATATGCGATCTAGTATTCCTTTGCTAACTTTTAGCCACATTGCATGACCAAGTACTCCTTACTTGTCATCAAAGATCGAAATATCTATAAGTGCATCTCATGAACTTCTAGATCCATATAGTATCTACTAATGTTTTATAACACACAGATACTCAGCTTTTACCTTTAAAATGACTTTAATGGAGAGTTTCCATTTATAAAAAAGCATTCACTTTTATATATATATTTTGCGATTAATCTTCTGTCCTTTTTGGAAGTTCGCATCAATGTAACTCTTTACAGTGAGTCCTTCCTTATTTCCATAGAACTATTACTTCTCAAGTACTTATCAAGTTCTTATGGTATTCCAATAACCCTTACTGGAACTAGAGTTACATCCACTCATCATGTAACATATACGAGTTATCAGAATGATCATATCATATTGTCATGTCCTACATACAAGATGAATGCCTTTTATTCTTGCCATGTCCATACATGTAAGATAATGGGATGATTACATACATGATAGATCCATATCTATTCTTAGTGTTCCCATTCTTCATAAGAATTGGACACTTGGCCTTGGGAAACTAACTCCATGTAACATGGGCAAGTTTTCTCCCACTGAATCTGTGCACACTGAACCCTTCAGTATATATTGTTAATGTATGCTTTCTCTTTTACAGTCAAGAGGTTTTCAAAAACTATCTCTATAGATCTCTATTCCTATCACATAGGAAATGTCTCTATCTTCCTTAAATATAATTTCCACTTTGGATTTCCATTCTAGAACATTTCCATTTCACATCAACATGTGGAATGTGAATTTGCTCCCACTAAATCACAGATCCCTTCTTTATCTTTGACATATCAGTCAAACCCTTTGACTATATTATCAAAGTAAAGATCACAGTTCTGATTTGCTTGTACTCAATCAATCACATTGATTAGTCCATTGTAACTTATAGACTTCATTTGCATTAATGGATTCATAAACCTTATAGGTTGTGTCACGTACACATCCTTGTTTTATTCCTCATAGGAATGCGGTTTTAGTATCTGTATGCCAAATCTCTTATCATTAAGTTGCAATCAACAAACATCATCCTTCTAAAAATGTTATCCATGTGTCTTAATGCTTAAGACTGATCGGACTAAATCGCACGTCCAAAAGAGGTGGATAAAAGTAGTCATACTTTTAAAGAGATAACCCAACTCTAAGGCCCCCGCAACGATAAACGGGGTCCGATGTAGCGATCAGGGTCGAACACAGGGACAAGGTTGGTCGTGCTAAGAACGCGGAATCAACACCCCTATACTCCAGACAAAAGTGATAATAAACGTTCCCTAAGGAACGGTAACACGTATATAATAACGATAAAAGGAAAGCAAAAGAAACAACTTGTAAACAACTATAAGAGGAAAACCCGGGTTGGGGTTCACCAACTAAAGCAACTCACCAACATGCAAAGCCATCTCTCTCTCTCGCACACTCGTATCAAGATTACAAGAAACCAAGAAAAACGTCTATTCCACTCTCTCTCTCTCGAGATGAGGATATAACTTGGTCTAAAAGGAGCCTCTCTCTCGAGATAACAACTCATAAACCTTAGTATCAAAACATATGGTTTAAAGCTTTAGTATTCTAACACTTTTGTGCAATCATACCACTCCATGACACAAGATAAAAGCGATATTACTCTCTCGAGATATCAACAATCCAACATCACAAGATGGTAGCTAATCATACAAGTGAAGCATTAAAACAGGTGCACAGAGATAATCTTGATAAGAATATGTATATTCTAAAGAAAGAGATGATATACATGTTGGGAGAGCCTTAGGGGCCTCCCCCAACCCAAGTTAAAGCATTTAGCCGCTCATGCTTGCGAACAACATAATGGCACTATAGTAAATCCGTCCCATGTTATACAACGAAGGAATGGAGGTGAGTACAGCGTGAGGAAGAAATAGATCTAGAGTGGAAGGAACGTGATACTACACAATACTTCTTCAGATCTGGATCTACCCCACGGAGTTCTTCTTCTCTCAAAGAAGGGGAAGTGGTGAGCATGAACATGCATCTTCTCTCCCCTTAGCTTTCGCTCCGGAGGTCCAAGACTGATGGATGGCCACCAGTAATGCGACAACACTTTGTGGTAACTGGTTCAGATCTCCCCCCTAGACAAGATAGGTGGGGCGCTATTTATAGACACCTTCCATCGACTTAAGATCGCGGTCGCGGTTGGAGAGACTGCGGTCTCGATCTTTGAATAGCCGTGGTCGCGGCCTTTGGATAGCCGCGGTCACGACCTTTGGATAGCCACGGTTGTGGCCCTTGGATAGCCCTGGTCGTGGCATTTAGATATCCACGGTCGTGGCCCTTGGATAGCCGCGGTCGTGGCTTTTGGCATGTTGATTCCTGAAATTATTTATCAAGGATTTAGTCTAAAAGATTAAGAAATTATATTAAAAGCTAACTAAAATCATGCTAAAAGTGGTGTAAAATATATACAGAAAGTACGTAAAGTACTGTGTTATCAACTCCCCCAAACTTAGAATCAAGCCTATCCTCAGGCCAAGTGCACGTTCGAGAGTCCCAAAGAGAAAATAAACAAGCTTAGAGGATAACACAGAAGCATGACCGAAATATCCTATCCTTGCACCCAGACTGTTGTAGTGTGCATTCAAGCCCTTAGATCTCAATCTTTCCTCTTAAACTCAGAGTTGCACAACCTCATGTTTGTCGTAACCTTCATTGTAAAAGGTTTCTTCCTCTCAACACATCACCCCACTTTTAGCTAAACATCCATATTAACGCCACATCCTTTCGAAGGGTATCTTTCACACCTATCCTTTATTTTTAGTTGGCCCTATGCTAATGTGTAAGGGTAGGCTACAAGCTTGTTAGGTGTTTCCTCTTCGCCCTAAACTCCTCACCCACAACCGTCATAAGAACAGTGTTTCCCTTTTTGGGTCTCTGACTTTAAGTCAGGTGGTATGTGAGGTTCCATTCAGGCTCGGAGGTGTGAAAGTTTGGCTTCAAGTTTCTACTTACGGGCACGACATATCTGCATTCATGAGTGCAGTTATACACCGACCGAGCAGAAACCTTAGGCATCTTTTAGGGCACAACTTTCATATATTTTTTTTTTGCTTTTTTTGGATTTGTTTTTCTCCTTTCAGGCTTGGGTTTTTAGGATTTAGATTGATTTTCTGGGCGGACAAGCCTTTTTTTGAAACTTTTCCTTGAATAGGACAGCTTTTTCCAATCTACTGAGACTAGGGTTTTCTGGATGATAGCGTCTAGTGGGATGGTTGTTTAGGAGTACGACCAAGGTTCTCTTAGCTTGCAGGGTTTTCATGAGTTAAAGTTGTTACAATTACAATGTCTTACTACAATAATTGGATATAGGGGTCATGCTATGACTGTTGTTTTTCTCACTCTTTCATGTGTAAGTTGTCATTACTTTCTCAGAGAGTTCAATTACTGTGTTTGGAAAATTTTAGCAAGAGAAAGCGATCTTCTAAAAGGTGAGTTGCAACAATATTTCAAATAAAAATATTTTTAGCATTTGTAGTTAAAGTGATATGTAGTAAAAGTAAGAGGAAGGTGTAAGTACCTCTGTGGCCCATTTATTACTCCTCCCCCAAACTTATCATGCACTCCATCTCAGGGTGTCAAAATTTGAGTTAAAAGTATAAACGGGCCATCTTTAGTTATTTATTTGGTGGGGAAGGCCCATTTGGACTCTAGGAGCATGCTGACGTAGATACCCCTCAGCACGTGATATTGCTCGTACTGCATGTTCTCTACCTTCTGGCTTCCAGTGGCTATGGTGACCATCCATGAAAGGCAGAAGAACCCACAGTCGTTTGATAGGGGTATCTGTTGAGGGCTTCGGTGGCAATATTGGGTTTTCTTGAAATCCTTGCCTTTCGTGATGGCGTATCCTTTGCAATGCTGCTTTATCATCTCGATGACGGCTTCAGCGTAGGTATTGGCTTTTTCTTCTATAGGGGACTTTGTTGTTGTCATGTTTTTCATTTTCTTCAGAGAGAAAGCTGCATTGGAACTGTTGTACAGAATCACAACTTTCTTCAAGAGATCGACATGCAACAAAGTCCAGTGATTATCATGAAGAATAGGAAGGAAGATATGTTCCGGTGTCGATGCCTGGAGACGTTTGTGCAGCCGTTCTGTCTCTCCAGTCTTCTTGTCTTTGAGAATGTCGTCTACCAGTAGGAAATATGCCATATGTGAGTTTGGCATTGAATCCTCTAACAGTGCCTGGTAGGCTGACATTGTTCTTACAGAGAGGTACCCTACTGCTTTCAACATATCTCAGAGGTCATCTTTGAGCACGCAGATGCCTTCTCGTTCGAAGATGACATCTCCTGACGAGTTGTCGTCCTTCAGAGAACTCATAATTAAAGTGAGTTCTTCAATCGAAAGGCTGAAGCAGCTCCATCTGTCGAAGTTCTCAAAGGAGGGCACTACATCTCCTGCCGGCCCTTCTAGTCCCTCGTTCCCCAGGTCTTCTTCCGCCTCCATTTCTCCGGGTTGTTCTTCAGTAGAAGTGATTTCCTATGTGTCTGATATTGCAGGCTGACTCTCTTCTTCTGTAGGTTTCCCAGCTTCTTCATTTTCTTCTTCAGTTTCTACAGCCCAGCCAGCTTTCCATGTCGTAGCCCGAGTTGGCTCTGTCAGATCGACCCACATAGTTTTTAGTTGCTCTCTCCAAGGTGTCTTCTCTGGGAGAGGGATGTCTGCGTGGAGTCTGAAAGGTACGACATCTGCTGACATTGCCGGATCCTTAAATAACCGGCGATCGTAGATAACTTCCAATACGTACATGCCGCGCAATCCATGTAGGTCTTCTGTTTGCAGATCTTCCAGGGGAATGCCTTTATTTATGGCTTCCATCATACGTAAGATGATAAAGGCACAATCCCCTGAACCAGCTCCTTCCTGGGGAACATTCTTGCTTATTGAGAATAGCTTCCAGGACCGTTTATATCTTGGACTCGCCTCCTTGATAGCCCGTTGTAGGCGTATTGGTATTTTCAAGGTATCCCTGGCATCCTTCCTTTTGTAAATAAGAGAGGTGCTATCCATCTATGCTGCACAGTAGTTGATCACCATTGTCTTTTGCTTCGTAAGGTCGATGACGATTAGGCCCCAATGCCTTACAGTTCGAATGGGCAGGACTACTGTTCTTGTTTCTTTTCTTCTTACTGCCGCTTGAAACTCCAAAACTTCTGCCGCCATATATTCTTCTTTGTATAATAATCTGGCTAGACGTGTGGTGCCGTTGAAAACTGACTACGGCTTATCTGGGTGGAGGAACTCCTCCAGGAGGGTGGCGCAAAGTACCTTGAACATTCTTTTGTGTACTTGCGCTGTTTTCAGAAAAACCCTCCTGAAATCATCTCTTGTTAGATGTCTACCCTTGTTGATATACAGTGTGTCTGATCCGGGTAGATCGTCGTGGAGGACATCTTCCAGGATATAAACATCTCTATAAGAGATGCGCGAGACGACTGTCATGTCCATATCCTTCATCTTGCATGGTAGGGGGGAGCTGCTGCAGGTAGTATTATCCTTTCCTCAGCTTTCCTCTCCCCGGCGGGCTCTTCTACGAAGAAGGTTGTTAGCCCGCCCTCCTCTTCTTCTGACGTCGCCTCCTATGCCATTGGTACTGAGGCTTCCCTGATAGTGGGCATAGCCACTGCCACTTTTTCAGCACCCTTTTGCATTGGTTGTGTTGTGGCCTCTGGTTCCTCTTCCCTTGAGGATGCCTCTAGGGTGATGTCTTTTGCATGACTTTCTTCTAACGCCTGCCCCAGTCTAGCCTCGGCCATCATCTTCAGTGTTGACTCCATCTTCCCATCGTAGATGTAGTCGTTGTGCTCGTCATGCGATGGGAAGAGGAGGAAGTCAGACGATTCTTCCATACCGCCCCCTATCTCAGCTATCAACCTATCAATCTCTACTGCGCCGGCCGAGCTAAGTCCTGCGACCACCTCCTCTCGATGAGCCACTGCTATCTTCTCTTATAAGGTTGGGGTGTGCACCGGAGGGGAGAGGTGCTGATCTTCGTTGGCGGTTTCATCCATCATCTCCTTCGGGTCAAAGTTGAGGTCAAACCCCCATGATTTTGCAGTTTGTTTCTTGCTCTGGGGGCTTGACCTTCTAGCTGGTTGGCTGCCTCGTTGTTCTGCCACGAGGGATGGTCTTTGGCTTGGGCTCCCATTCTTGGCTGTGCCAGCTCTTGATGTGCCTGCTCCTACTCCCGACCCTTCTACATTGTCGTCGTGGCTGGATGGAGTGGTGTGGGAGCATTCTGGGCTGGCTGGGCATCTTATCTTCTTCTTCTCCCACTAGGCCTCGAATTCTTTACGTTCCTGTTCGAGTTTCCGGCGGTCTTCTTCTACACCTAGCTCCTCTTTGTGTAGGTGGGCCATCGCCTCTTTGTAGTTTGTGTGCATCTGTTGGTTGTCTGCATGAATGGTCTGCCCCTCTTTTCACAGGGCCTCCATCTCTTCCTGCATCTTTCATAGCACTCCCATCATAGTCCATTGGTTACTCAAGATTTCTTGCATGAACTCCGGGAGTGCTGAGGTCATATTTTCTATGTCCTTTACCTGCGTTGTTAGAGAAGATAAAGAAGTAGAAATACATTCATTTATTTTATCTGTTTGATGCATGTGTTCCCACATTGCGTCAAACCTATTACCTAAGGCTCCCCCAAATGAGGGTGCCTGTGGTTATTATTGGCGCAGCGGCTATCCCGCACGTGTCGTTGACACGCTCGGCATGGCTGGCTACTTTGGATGCGGCTGTGGGGGAATCTCCCCAGGGTGGCTTGTCTTTGGTTACGCCTCTAGTGTATCTTGAGGGGCTTTCTATCTGCCTCCGCCTCCAGTGTGCTGGTATCCGGAGGGGTTGTTTCTGCTGGTTGTCCCTTCTCAGGTTCTGGTTCCGATATAGCATGGGAGCCTTATACTTCTAACTCTATCTCCGGTTGACAGGTGGGTTGCGGGACCTCTTTGACATCTGTTGTCTTCTTTGTTTCTCCTTCTGCCGCAATAGTTTCCTTCTACGGTATTGGGGAGGCGATATCTGCAACTGATTCTTTTGCCAGTCCATCTTTGGTCCCCACTTTCACAGCTGACTTAATGGTGGTTTCTACTTTTTTTTCTCCACCGCCAGTTTCTTTCTCTGCTCCTTTGTTTTCTTAACTGTTGGGGTTGGGACACGCTTTCTTCTATTATTTGTGCAATCTCTTCCATCATTCCAGCGTACAGTGTCCCGGAGCTCATTTTTTCGACATCGTCGAGAGTCGACCTTAGTTTATGGGTGTCGTAAAATGCCATTTCTGGAAGGGGAAGTGGATTCTTCAGCCCTGGGAGTTTGAAATACGTTTTCTTCCCCTTCACCCCCAGTATTCCCATGCTGGCGAGGGACTTTATGTCTATACTTTGTTGTCCCTCCATTACTTCATATTTTGTAGTTATCTTTCATCCAACAGGTAATCAGCGATCCTTGCTATCTGCCCGCCCATGTAGAAAGCAGACTTCCTATTGGTTTCATTGCCTACGGCCGATGACAACCTTCTTATCAGGATCTTTCCTATATTTACTGGTCTTTTATTTATCATTGACCAAATCAGGAAAAGATCCCCTTTACTAACTGTCCCGGTTTCAGATCTTGCATCAATTGTGAAGGCGGTGATCTTTTGTATAATTCTTATGAAGCAGGAGGTGATTCTGGAGGACTTGGAGCTCTTTGCATCGTGTTTTCTTTCTCCAGTCAGTTCCTCCCACATTTTGTTGCTGTCATACGCAGCAATATCTCTTTCCCCTAGAGCAGCCAAATAGGCCTTGGCTTCTTCTTCGCTTGCCGTGAAGATCCTGTTCAGGTCCGTCTCTATTAAACTGTGGGTCTTGCCTCCTAGTCGAACCTGGAGCTGGAAATCCCCACCTCCCCCCCCCTCTCGTCGAGGTGTTGGTGGTGTCCTTTATTAGAGAGGACATGAACTCAAGAGTTAGCCTCTTGTATGAACTCATTTTGGGCGTGCAGATTGTTCGTAGGTTTGCACCCTCCAGGAATTTCACCATCCTGTCGTAAATCCCTATCTTCTTGAAATCCTCCACATTGAAATAACGTGTTGGAATGCATTCTTTATTTGCAGACATCGAGTTATACCTTTACTGGTGGTCAATGTCACGGGGTATGAATTTTGGTTCCACTTTTGGTGTAGAAATTTCTCCCGCCGCTCCATCAGTCCTTGCCTTCTTACTGGGGTTTGCCTCCCTTGGTGCAGTCTTCCGCTTCTTTCCTTGCACAGGTCTCTCTGATTCTTCAGGTAAGTACTCTAAGGTCTCCCCTGTCTGTTCACCCTCCTCCTGGGACTCCTCTTCCTGGGATTCCTCCTGAGGTATCTCTCCTAGTATCCTCTGATACTGTTGCAACTTCAGCTGTATTTGTATCCTCTTTTGCATAGGGATGGAGGTATTCCCCTTCAGCATCATTGATAGTTTGTTGACTATTTTCTCCTTTTCCTTCAAATACGTAGCCTTTTTGTAAATGGGGTCACTTGAGCTTGGGGAAGACATTCTGTGAATTAAATTTCATAAGAATTAATAAAATATGCTTAAATTAATTCAGTTATCTTAAGCATGGTTAGGTTTTAAATCAATCATCATTAAGTTGTAAGTTGCTTATACTTGATATAATTCTCTTTTATTTTCAAAAGATCAGTGATAATCGCGGTCGTGATCTTAATCGCGGTTGCAGTTTTCACTAATTGAGATAATAAAAGATCCTGAAAAGACCGCGGTTGCGGCATTTACCGCGGTCGCGATCTTCCCTTTAAAATGTCTGACTTATGGTTTTTAGGATTTTGCATTAGTCAGAGGTGGTTCCAAGGGTTTTACACCCTACTCTGGTTACTCATTTAGTCATTCCTCTAATGATTCAGTTCTTCTGACCGCCATTTGTTGTTCAGTTACGTTTTTTTTGCAATACATTTTTGTTAGGGGTAGAACAGAAAAGGCGGGGCAAAGCGTCTGAAAATGGCATCGGCGAGGCTGAAAACGTCATAAACGGTGAGAGCAGCTCACCGTAGCAATCAGACACAAGCCAAACCCTGATGGAGCGAAGAAAAAGATAGGAGAGACGTTACCTCATTAACTAGAGAGGTTGCGAAGATGGCGGCAAACTCGTCACTAGGCGAACGATCTCAGCGTCTTGAGGCTGAATCGTGGGTTCGGTGCTCGAACTGGAAAACAGGATAATTCTTAGGGTTGCGAGACGACCAAATGAGCGGAAAGAGCCTGTCGCTAGGCGGGTTAAAGTATTTATATGAGATCAGATCGCGACTTAAACCACCCAAGAAAACACCGCGGTCGCGGCATTTACCGCGGTCATGACATTTATCGCGGTCGCGATCAACGTAAAACTAAACTTCTAGGAGACTTAAACTTATTGACTAAAAGAAAAACAAGAGAAAAAAAGTTAGAGAGAGAAGAGAGAAAGATAAACTTGGGTTGCCTCCCAAGAAGTGCTTGCTTTAAAGTCTCTTAGCTAGACTTTATGGTTCTTCATTTCTCGGGCTGGGTAGTAGGGTGCAGCAACTCTGGATCTTTCTCTTGGTTGGGCTGGGTTGGTTCATCCAGTTTGATCTCTGATCTTCTTTTAAAGGTTTCATCCTCATAAAATCTTTTCAATCTGTGGCCATTAACCTTGATGACCCCAGTCCCTTCTCCTTCAATCTCTATCATCCTTGACGGATACATCTTTACTACAGTGAAGGGACCCAACCACCTAGTTCTTAACTTTCCCAGAAAAAGGCGAATGCTAGAGTTGAACAGGAGGACCTTGTCTCCTTCATGGATATCCTTACTTTTCAAATGGTTATCATGCCATACCTTGGTCCTTTGCTTGTAATTTCTCACGTTCTCATGCACATGCAGTCTTAGTTCTTCTAATTCTTGTAGTTGTAGGTAGCATTTTTGGCCAGCCTTTTCTATATCCATATTTAGAAACTTGATTGCCCAGAGTGCCTTATACTCAAGTTCTAAGGGTAGGTGGCATGACTTTCCATACATGAGCCGATAGGGTGTAGTCCCAATTGGGGTTTTGTAAGCTGTTCTGTATGCCCAAAGGGCATCATCTAGCTTTGTTGCCCAATCCTTCCTTGTTCTGCTCACAGTCTTTTCTAGAATTTGTTTGATTTTCCTGTTAGACACTTCCACTTGTCCTGAGGTTTGAGGGTGGTATGGTGTGGCAACCTTGTGTTTCACACCGTATTTCCTCACTAGTGCCTCAAACTGCTTCTCTCCGAAGTGTGATCCACCATCGCTTATCACAGTGTGAGGCACTCCAAAATGTGGAAAAATGGTTTTCTCAAATAGCTTAATTACCGACTTAGAGTCGCAAGTTTGAGTGGCTACATCCTCTACCCATTTAGACACATAGTCCACAACCACAAATATATATTGATATCCTTTTGATAAGGGGAAAGGGTCCATGTAATCAATCCCCCAAACATCAAAGATTTCGACCTCTACCCAGTGAGCCATGGGCATTTCATCTCTTCTCCCTATACTTCCTGTCATCTGACATTCTTTCCAAACCTTAACATAGTTTGCGACATCCTTGAACAAAGAGGGCAAGTAAAATCCTGATTGTAGCACTTTGGCAGCGGTCCTTTCACTCCCCAGGTGTCCTCCATATGGAGAGGCATGACATTCTTTCAGGATGTTTGGGACTTCTTCTTCGGGGATACATCTTCTGTACAGGTTATCTACGCATCTTCTGAAGAGGAGAGGATCGTCCCAGTAGTAGTTCTTTACATCCAAAAATAGCTTCTTCTTTTTATTATAGGTTATATCAGGGGGCAACTCTCCACAGGCGAGATAATTACAAATATCTACAAACCAAGGTAAGTTCTCATCTTTGGTTTCAACCATCAGCAAGGCTTCATCAGCATAGTCATCATTAATAGGTGGTTCCTTCTGCCTTTCCACCATGATCCTTGATAAGTGGTCGGCGACCACATTCTATGCACCCTTCTTATCAACGATCTCGTGGTCGAACTCTTGTAATAACAAAGCCCACCTTAACAGCCTAGGCTTGGTATCCTTCTTCTGCATGAGATATCTTATTGCCCCATGGTCTGTGTAGACTTTCACCTTCGTACCGATAAGATAGGATCTAAACTTGTCGAAAGCAAAGACTATCATGAGCATCTCTTTCTCTATAGTAGTATAATTCACCTGAGCTTCATCCAAAGTACAACTAGCGTAGCAAATGATGTGATGCTTTTTGTCCTTTTTCTGTCCCAGGACTGCTCCTACAACATAGTCATTGACATCACACATAAGCTCGAAAGGTAGCTCCCAGTATGGAGCTTGAAGGATAGGCCGTGAGACAAGAGCATCCTTTAAGGTCTGAAAAGCAATTATACAATTGTCAGAGAAATTGAATTCAACATCTTTTACCAAAAGGTTGGACAATGGTTTCAAGATCTTTGAGAAGTCTTTTATAAATCTTCGGTAGTAGCCGATGTGCCCAAGGAAACTCCTCACTCCTGTTACAGACTTTGGTGGAGGAAGTTTAGATATGGCTTCTACTTTGCTAACATCTACCTCGATGCTACGCCTCGAAACTTTATGCTCTAGCATGATGCCTTCTCGTACCATAAAGTGGCACTTCTCCTAATTTAAAACCAAACTCTTTTCCTCACAGCATTGCAAGGCCAGAGATAGGTTCTTCAGGCAGGCATCGAAGTCTTTTCCATAGACAGAAAAGTCGTCCATGAAAACTTCCACGATGTCTTCCAAAAAATCCAAAAACATCGATATCATGCAACGCTGAAACATTACGGGAGCATTGCACAGGCCGAAAGGCATCCTTCTGAAGGCGTAGGTGCCATAGAGATAGGTAAAAGTAGTTTTCTCTTGGTCGTCTGGCAATATGGGAACTTCATAAAACCCTGAAAAGCCATCCAAGAAATAGAAATAGTCATGATGTGCTAATCTTTCATGGACTTGATCAATGAAAGGAAGCGGATACTGATCTTTTTTCGTGGCTTGGTTCAGTTTTCAGTAGTCAATACACATTCTCCATCCTGTGACGGTCTGAATCACCACTTCATCGCCTTTATCTCCTTTAACTACTGTAATACCTCATTTCTTCGATACCACGTGGATCGGGCTCACCCAGTTACTGTCACTGATCGGGTAAATGATCCTAGCATCCCTCAGTTTGATTACTTCTTTCTTCACAACTTCTTTCAGCATCTGGTTCAATTTTCTCTGGGGTTGAGCCAGAGGTTTAGCAGATTCTTCTAAATTAATGTGATGCATACATAACGCAGGGCTAAGGCCTTTGATATCCTCTACTGAGTATTCTATAGCCTGCCTGTGGAGTCTCAACTCCCCAAGAAGTTTGTCCAATTGATCCTTCGTAAGATAAGCATTAACGATGACAAGATTTCTCTCCTCTTGATCTAGAAATTCACACCTTAACCCTTCAGGTAGCTGCTTCTACTCAGGTTTAGCCTTGGGTGCCTTTTCTTCTGGTGCCTCCTCTATAGAAGCAAACTTAACTGTTTCTATTACCTCTCCTTCGTCGCTCAGCTCTTCATCAGGCTGATTAAGATAGTTGAGAAACTCGACAACTTCTGTATTTTCAGAATCTTCAACATCAGAATCTTGATTGCTTAATGCTCTCACAAGCGGGTCTACCATTACGATGTCCTCTTCCATCTCTTCACAAAACTGGTTGTAGCTTTCAACAAAGTAAGTGGATTCTAGTAGGGAGGGTCCCTTCATAGCATCTTTTACTTTAAAATCTAAGTGGTCGTTTCCAACCCTTAGAGTAATGATCCCCTCGGCAACATCAATCAACGCCCTTCCTGTAGCCAAGAAGGGGCGTCCAAAGATGATAGGACAGCTAGGGTCCTCCACAGTGTCAATGACCACAATGTCGCAGGGAATGAAGAAACTTCCAACACGGATCGGTACATCCTCAACAACACCTACATGCCTCTTGAACGTGTGGTCCGCCAATTCTATCCTCATGTTGGTCTTAACCATATCCGTCAAACCTAAATGTTGTGCGAGGCTTAGGGGCATAAGGCTGATGCTCGCCCCTAAATCGGCCAGACCTTTCCGCTCGACATTGTCTCCAACAACAAAGGGAATGGTGAAGGCTCCTGGATCCTTCTTCTTGCTGGGTAAATCTGATTTGACAAAAGTAGAAGACATACTAGCTAGATGCACGGTCTCAATTCTTCCTCCTCTTTTCTTCTTCGTGATCAAATCCTTGAAAAACTTTGCGTAGGTCAGCATTTCCACTAAAGCACCTAGAAAGGGTACTTCGAGGTGAAGCTTCTTTACTGACTCCATAAACTTCTCATAACGCCTTTTAAGATGTGCCTTTATTAGTTTGTAAGGGAAAGGCAACTTGGGAGAGTAAGGATTTCTTTTACCAAACAGTTCCTCAATAGATCTTGGTTCTAGTTCCCTGACATGAGCTTGTTGATTGTCCTCTTCTACATGATTGTCTGTCTCAGTCCTCGATTCAGGTTCCTCGGGTCTTGCTTCTTCAGGGCGTTCTACTATCCTCCCTGATCTCAGCACCACCATTTTAGAAGATTCAGTGTTGGAGGGTATCTTACCCGAGGGGTTCTTTATCAATTCGGCCATCTGGGCCAACTAATGATCAATTTGGTGTTGGTGAGTCTGCATTTCTACCATCTGAACCTGCATTGTATTCAGAACGCCGAAATTTGACAGCGCACTCTGCGCCAGTTGATTGTTTATCGTATCTTGTCTCTTGAATAAATTGAATAATTGGCCCACTAAGTCAGGTTGACTATTGTTCCTTCCCTGACTATGTTCCTGGGCTTGCCCTTATCCTTGGCTGGCATTTGCAACTTGGTGGTTTTGATACTTCCCTTGCCCTTGAAAATTTGTTTTGGTAGTATGAAAGGTGCTTATTATGGTGAATTGGCCTTGTCCTCCTCTCTTCTCAAAACCTGGTGGTTGTTTGGGTGGATTACTCAACTAATGTGAATTCTCCACAGCATCTTTGTTGCCATAACTGAAACTGGGGTGATCTGGCCTCTTGAAGTTGGCATAAGAGACATTTTCAGCTTCGTCCTCTTTGGATTCACTTTCACTTGACTCCTTTGATTGGGTATAGATGTAGTTATCTATTTCGTGTCCTCCTTCACCACATGTGACACATTTCATCACCTTCTCAATGGGCTTCCTCCCTTTTCCTCCTGATTCCTTCAGCTATTTTACGTCAGTGGCTATCTTTTGTATTTGAGTGGTTATTGCTTCGAGATCCCTTGATTCTATCAATGGTACTTTGTTATTGGATTTCTTAGCATATCCCATGTCCGTCCTATCGTAGTCAGTTCCAGCTTGCAACTCAGCCATGTTTTCAATGATCTTCTTGGATCTACTCGGCTTTTTACTGAGAAAGTCGCTTCCTGCTGCCGCATTTAGTGAGACTCTCTCCTCAGGAGTGATACCATTGTAGAAAGTTGTTATAAGGAAACCTTTTTTATAATTGTGGTGGGGGCAGTCTCTCTGATACTCCTGGAACCTCTCCCAGGCTTCATGCAAATTCTCGCCTGGCTTCTGCACGAAAGATGTAATCTTATGCCTATTACGAACAGTTTTCTCTATAGGATAGAACTTGTTCACAAAAGCATCTGCCAAAGCATTCCATCCATTCAAAGATTGATGTGGCAGTCTAAGGTACCAAGATAGTGCCTTTTCCTCCAAAGAGAAGATAAATCCCTTGTAGTAGATAACATCTTGTGGAACTCCCCTCATTTTGATGGTGTCACAGATATTTTTGAAAGCGTCGAGGTGATGATAAGGGTTATCATTCTTTGAAATCCCTTGAAAACCCTTGTTCTGGATCATTGAGATGACTGTGGACTTCAGTTCGAAGTTAGCCACGTCGAACCTTGGGATGATCATTGGGCATCTTGAGTTGTTGGCTTTTGTTGGAACCAACTCTCGAAGAGGCCTTTCTTCTTCTTCATCATCATCATCATCTTCACTTGCACTGTCCCTCCTATCGCGTTCATGGTTGTGGTGGTTCCTTCTGTGCCTACAGTGATGACGACGTTCCTCATGATGATGTTCAGCTTCGGGTTGCTCTTGTTCAGGTAGTTCCAGTTCTTCATCGAAATGGTCGTTGTTATAACAACCATTTCTATCTTCATCGGATCTAGGCGGGGGTGGATTGTTCTGATTCCTCGCATTCCTCTTATCATCTGAGAGCATAACGTTCACGCGAGGAGGCATTCCTGAGGAAAAGTATGATAGCTCAAGTTGCTTCAACCTGATTACCTGAATAGATTGTATAATCAAGTTAGCGAACTTAATTTGGTAAAACGAACTATTTTGTACAAACTCAGGGCAGATAGCTAAAAGTTACTGTGATGTCAAGCTTATTACTAAGCTTGAGGCACGGGAGTATGGTGAGCGGAATCGGGTTCTTAATAGTACCATTTTTCCTTGTCCGCGACAACGGTGCCAAAAAGTTGACCGGCCTAAATCACACGTCCAAAAGAGGTGGATAAAAGTAGTCAGACTTTTAAAGAGATAACCCGACTCTAAGGCCCCCACAACGATAAATGGGGTCCGATGTAGCGATCGCGGTGGAACACAGGGACAAGGTTGGTTGCGCTAAGAATGTGGAATCAACACCCCTATACTCCAGACAAAAGCGATAATAAACGTTCCCTAAGGAACGGTAACACGTATATAATAACGGTAAAAGGAAAGCAAAAGCAACAACTTGTAAACAACTATAAGAGGAAAACCCAGGTTGGGGTTCACCAACTAAAGAAACTCACCAACATACAAAGCTGTCTCTCTCTCTCGCACTCGTATCAAGATTACAAGCAACCAAGAAAAACGTCTATTATACTCTCTCTCGAGATGAGGATAGAACTTGGTCTAAAAGGAGCCTCTCTCTCGAGATAACAACTCATAAACATTCGTATCAAAACATATGGTTTAAAGCTTTAGTATTCTAACACTTTCATGCAATCATACCACTCCATGACACAAGATAAAAGCGATATTACTCTCTCGAGATATCAACAATCCAACATCACAAGATGGTAGCTAATCATATAAGTGAAGCTTTAAAATAAGTGCACAGAGATAATCTTGATAAGAATAAGTATATTCTAAAGAAAGAGATGATATACATGTTGGGAGAGCCTTAGGGGCCTCCCCCAACCCAAGTTAAAGCGTTTAGCCGCTCATGCTTGTGAACAACATAACGAATGGAGGTGAGTATAGCGTGAGGAAGAAATAGATCTAGAGTGGAAGGAACATGATACTACACAATACTTCTTCAGATCTGGATCTACCCCGCGGAGTTCTTCTTCTCTCGAAGAAGGGGAAGTGGCGAGCGTGAATGAGCGTCTTCTCTCCCCTTAGATTTCGCTCCGGAGGTCCAAGACTGATGGATGGCCGCCAGCGATGCAACAACACTTCGTGGTAACTGGATCGGATCTCCCCTCTGGACAAGACAGGTGGGGCACTATTTATAGACACATTCCACCGACTTAAGATCGCGGCCGCGGTTGGAGAGACCGCGGTCTCAGTCTTTGAATAGCCACGGTCGCGGCCTTTGGATAGCCGCGGTCGCGGCCTTTGTATAGCCGCGGTCGTGGCCCTTGGATAGCTGCGGTCACGACCTTTGGATATCTGCGATCGTGGCCCTTGGATAGCTGCGGTCGTGGCTTTTGGCATGTTGATTCTTGAAATTATTTATCAAGGATTTAGTCTAAAAGATAAAGAAATTATATTAAAAGCTAACCAAAATCATGCTAAAAGTGGTGTAAAATATATACAGAAAGTACGTAAAGTACTGTGTTATCAAAGACTCATTAACACTTATGGATTTCATCCCAATGGGTGGTACCATCAAGGTCATACCTTATGGTTCACATGGAAGTCATTCAGGATGTACTGGTCATAAACCATAACTCAAAATCTGGTTCCTCATATTCATCTAGATAGTTGATTCATCACATGACCAACTCATCACATAGATAATTGAGGTGTATCTGTTAAGGATATAAGAACTCACAACTCCTTGTGATTCTTAATGTCCTTTATTAGTGTGGGGTATTCTTTATTTAATAAGAAGTTAGGTATTTGATAATCATCCTCTAACTCCTTAGAGTATGACTCCTTTTGATTTAGACATCACCATGCCTTAATCATGAGTTTACTATGATACACTATCATAATCACTCACAAGGTTCTCAAACATTTGGTCCAAGTATTTCATTCATTGATCTCATCAAGAATTAACACTTTACTAAATTTGTACTTCATCTATGATATTCTTGAACACTTCAAGATATTCATATTGGTATTTCTCTAAACACTGTTTGAAGTACTAGCATTAACGCTAATAGGTATGTAAATACATCACATCTATTATACCTAATAGGATAATCATTCTCCCACTACCACTAGTGAAGATTGATTAATCATGTCTAAGAGATTCATGTCTCTTAGTGGTTCTCTAACCAAAAGAGTCTAGATTTATCCATCATATGGAAACTAGAAATGAATTTTTCATGATTTATCCTAATTTGATAGTTTGAGTTATCAATAACTTTTAGGTATCATTTTATCTTATGCATACCAAGTAACACAAGATAAACAAGGCCTTGCCACAAAGATCATATCTTTGAAACATCAACTATATTGATAGCCATCTTGTCACTACAAGATGAAATAATAAAGTGTTTCTATTGGTAAATTGAAATAGCAGTTCTCAACTCTATTTCATGTCCTTTAGGCTGAAATAAACTGAAAGGTACACCTATCTATGGCAGCAACACTTGCTCCAATGATGAGTACTTCTTTCTTGGTCCTTTCACAAAGGCCATCACTTCTTTGTGGATCTTGTATATCATATATAAAAGATCCATATCTTGGTATCATATACCTCAGATAAAGAAGTGTTTATTTCATGATACCTACGATGGAGATCTCTATCCCCTCCTTTCATCTTCTTTTGTTCTTCCAGATATAGAGGGCATTTCCCTCGTTCACCCTCCCATGTGCCTTGAGGCTAAAGACGACTTGGATTGCTGGCTAGCACCAGAACGCTTCTTTGCTTTGCCTTTGTCCTTGCATTTAAGACTTACCCTTCATTGATCACAACAAAGGTTAGGGTTTGTCTTTCTTCATCTTTGCCTCTACTGTCCTCAACATGTCCAACAACTTTGTCAACGCTTGTCAAATTTGTTCATGAACTGTATGATTCTCACAACATTTGCAGTATCATACCAGTAGCCAACTCTTGGCTCAGAGGGAATCCTTCTTAGTAAGGTTTTTCACATACCCAATCACATTGAGTGTTTGAATACCTTATTGGATCACCTTCTATCATGACATACTAGGACAATGTCTTGGAGACATCATATGTCTCATGTTGTCTCTACAACTCATAGTTCAGAGAACACAACATCAAGCACTCCACATCAATGGCATCCTCGGTATGCTTCCATAAGCATACTTTCATCCATTGGTGTGGTGGGATTGAGTTCATCTGGTCCTGGTATAACTAGGACCTAGAGCTTTCACTCTTCGATTGAAAACATTTCTTAACATCCTAACCAGTCGTCAAATTATTCCCATTTAATTTGTCCATCTTAAGGACCGATCGCAAATAAAGCGATTATTATTTATTATCCATTTATTGTAAAAAAAGGAAAGATATGCAATTTAGTCCAAAAACTCTTTTTGACTTGATTGATTTGAAAAGGTTTTATGATATAATTAGGACTTTAATTAATTATCGCTCCCACTATTTTTGTTCAAATTGATAGCCCTCACTAGCATACAACCTTCTAGTGGATCAAGATTCTGAAATCCTCTGAGTCATGGACCAGCTAGGGATGTCACCCACAACTTAGATCTTCCAGGTAGGCAACTTTTACCAATTGCATCATATGCAACTCTTGAAAGATGTCATGTGCAACTCCTTGCCATGATCACCTCAATGCCTCAAGGTGCTAGATCCTATCTAGGTCACCTTGTTAAGTCCGACCCAAAGCCAACATGATGAATATGCACCCTGCTAGGGCAGACCCACATATCCATCCTTCACGCTTCCATAAGATAGACGGCGCACCACGCTATGGCGTGCCCACACTTGGCCGATCAAGCTTTTCACATGTGTCACATTTGGAAGGCATCTAAAACTATAATATTTAATGAGGTATTTGGTTTTTATAGGTACATATACATATCTAATCACCACAATACATAATACGTATCATATACATGCTATATCCCATAGAAAACATGCAAAATGATAAAAGCGATGATTATGGCCATCCTAATGTGATTCCTCGAGACAAGAGGAATCACGGTCATCTAGGTCCACATCACATGCAACCTATACAAGATGAAATTTGTGCTTTTACATTCTAGGTTTGATCAACTCATCTCCATGATTGATCGGCTCACCATCAGGCCGATCGGTTGGGTGCCACCAGCCGATCGACTGGCGCCTCCAGCCGATCGGTTCACTGGTCATTGTGCATCTCCTCAGATCACCACCCGCTTGTTTTGCTCCTCAAACCGGTCATCTAGAATGCCAACTGATCAGTTCATGCCTTGAACTATTAGTCTCAGTTGTTGTCAGGTTGTCCGCCATTCTTTGAAATAACAGGAAATAAAAGTTCTATCATATTTACATTTGTATTGAGAAACCCTGAGTTACATTCAGGGGAAGTAGAGGTAGGAAAGAAATCTCGAGTTATCTCGAGTTACATCAAGAAAAGGAGGTAAGGAATTGGTGCGCAAATTGAGATTCAAGCAACCACATTCAACCATACACAAACATAGGGTTTATTGGCCATAACCATGCTATACATCCACCACAAAACTCATTTAAGGGCGACGTGTATTGAGTGCATTCATATTACATATCATATATGTATATTGGGATTTGTGGATTTAGGATTGGACATGCATAAAGCCAATTTTATTCACATCCTATGCAATAAATAAAGGCGAAAACCCAAAATTGATCACATCAATAATCCTAAAGTATAGAGCTGTTGACATGGTTCTGATACCACTGTTGGGTTATAGGGGAGGCAAAGAAGGCAACGGAAACAAAAATTTTCTTCTCCCCGAACCCAGTATAAAGGAATCGCGTCAATGTCTATACAGTAGGAAGGATGGTTTATAGAGAAATACCTTATCTTGAGGCTTGCTCAGCGACGTTACCTCACGGCTTGCGTAGTCTTCACCTCCAGTCTTGGACGGTGTCTGTGCAGTCCTGGTCTCATTGGGACTGTTGGGATTGACAGCTATCCTCCGAGCAGCAAAAGTCTCCCGCCTCTGAAGTAGTCGACACGAACTTCCTGGAACTCCAATCGCCTTGTCCCATAAGGCACCGGAAGGAGTCGTACCCTCCTGTCAGCGTACTAGTCACCGACACACTCTCCTGCCACTAGTTGCCTTTCTACAGTTGTCTTTCCCATGTTGTGCCTCCCTTATCGGGTAGCACTTGCTCGGGCTCTCCTGGTTACCAAAACTAGAGAGAACAACAACTTTGTAGAGCAACTGGTGATCTCTGAGTTGTACTTGAGAAGACCCCAATACCCCTATATATAGGAGGGTCATGGGACAGGGTTCTCTACCCCAAGAAATGCAGGATTAAAGCAGGAGTAGAAGGGTTCGAGATTTTCCATAAAACAACCAACTGTGCCAGCTGAACTGATCATTTCATGCGTGAACTGGTCAATTGGGGACCTGATCCGATCAATTCACACATGAACCGATCGGTTGGGACACCTGAGCCGATCGGTTCACTTCTAAACTGGTCAGTTCACTGCCTTGGTCAGTTCCCGATTGACTTTTCCTCTTTTTTTCCAATTGATCCAAATACCAATCCTTGTTCCAATAAATTGGGCAAGTGAAACGAAGAGAAATTTCTCACCAATCTGACTTTCCCAACTCGCTCGTTTGGACCAGTTGAACTGATCGGTTCAACCCTTGAACCGGTCATCTCAACTTGTCCTGAGCCGATCAGTTCATCACATGAGCCGATCGGTTCACCAACCTAAGTTGATCGGTTCATCATATGAGCTGATCGGTTGGGAGTGCAGAATTAGTCAATTGCAGTTTCAATCAATTTGATACTCTAATCAATTGGTCCAACACCTTGAACATTATGATACTAAACTATCAATTGATTGAGTGTTTAATTGAACTACTAAACTCCTTTAGCAATCAATCTAAACATCGTTTGTGGATAAACTCCTCTTCCAAGTTAAATCCTATGTGTGTGACCCTACAAGCCCATTTCACGTTGGCAGTGAAAGTCCATAACACTTATATCTTCACAAGCAAAGAGCGGTGCCTAGTCGCACATCAGTGCTACCCAAGTGAAAAGGAAAGTTGGAGAAAAACTTTCAATCCTACAATACATGAATGGTGTTATAGTGAATGTATAATTCCTTTTTCACTGATATCCCGAATGAACTCAAGGCATGGAACAGTCATCCTGTCAACGTTCATTCACTTTCTTGATCTCAGAGTAGACTGGAGGAGATATGTATGACATCAATATCACATATTGATTCACACATGCATGAGCATGCCTATCTCAATCCTACTCAGCAAGTGTCCATGGATATCAAACTCCTTCAGGAGGGACAAATCCCATATATATCACTCACCCCTCAAAAGCCCCATGTGTCAAAGCCACCCAACCACCTTTATAACAACCCATGTTTCAGGACTGTGTTTGATGATGTCAAAGTGTACTCAACGACATGTGTTGAGTGTAGTGATTTCAGGTCAAAGAATCACACTCACCACCATAACTGTGAGAACTGACTGTGACTACCATGTCATGGTTCCATGTGTCAAACTCACGGTGGGTCTTTCCGGTACACTTGTTCTCTAACAAGTACATATGTCTTTGGTTTGATATCTCCATATCATGACTAACGAGATTCTGTCATCAACCAACACCACAATCTAGTCTTGTGTGTCATTGTTATCTATCTACCTTCCACAATGACATCTGACTAGGGACATAATAAGAATGTACAAACTCTTAGCATATGTATGATCTCATCATTCAGGTCCTCAACCTGAAAGCATACGTCATTGAGTACTATCATTCTCTAGACATTCAATCTGTTCTGTCATTATCTCATATGACTAAACCAGAAAGAATTGGAAGCTTTTCTTTGATTCTTATCAAATCAATCTTAATGTATCCCACCAATCATCCCATGATTGGCTCTCAGGGCATACATACCAACACTAGCTACATCTTGGCAATTCTTAGCTACTTCTCACTCACTCCTTGATCTCCCACCTATCTCCACATCATTTCCACCTTCCTCAACCTCGAAACCCTAGTTTTCTAGGGTATTGACTACTTCAACCACCCATTCCATGCCATCTTGTTACTAAGGAGGGAGGAGGTGTTGTTCTTACTGCTAGGAGTGAAGGAGAAGAGATATTCCACAAGCTCCATTGCTATTTCTTCTTCTTCTTCTTCTTCTTCTTCTTTGTTTTCTCTTTGTTGTACTATGACTAGCTAAGCCCATTTATGTGGGATGTTTGGGGGCTAAAAAGTGACTTTGTTACCATGTTGGGGGAAAATAACTTGAATACTCTATAGATTCATTTTATGATGATTGTCTCCTACTTTCATTTTATTTCCCATATTTCTTTGAGCGACTTCTTCTAAAAAAACGGACTGCTTGTTGATTTGTGCTTGAAACCACTTAGGATCTAGGAAAGGATGGATTTTATGTGGCTCTCTTAGGGATTGATCCTAGGCCCAACTAGTGAATCCCTATCTAGAACCCTATCTTACCACATACATATCCCCTCTCTTACTTCTAAGTGAAAGATCTAAGTAGCTAGTGTAGGAGTGCTTAGTGAAATTACCTAGGAGTTTCCAAAAAGCTAAATGGTGAGTGATGTGAGGTGAAACGTCCTCACCTCCATTCTCCATTCCTACCTTTGACTCTAAATTTCCCTAAGGAAACTTACTTTAAAAACCTAGACTTGCTAAATCCTATTGGAATTTCACCTAAGCCCTAGTTCAATTGAGACTCATAAGGTTGGATAGGGTGTGCAAGGGTTTAGTTCCTCTTCACACACCATATACAACCCATGGTCAACTAATACACTTGGGTAATTCAATATAATTTGACTTGTTTGGTTTAAAAATCTATGATGAATGGTTAGAACTTGCATGTTATGACCCTCAACTTGGATTCTAGACACACTGCCTAAACGGCTCACATCTCCATAACTTGCTTAAAACTCTAAATTGCTAGTTCATGTTTGGTTAGTTACTTTCTTTAATTTCCTCCTTAGATAGTTGTTGTATTCTTGATAGATAAGTTTTTCTAGAGTAGTTAGTGCACCTTTTTGCTTGGTTGTGCTAGTTCTGATTAGTCTCTAGCTAGTCTTACTCTAGGTTGCTAATTAGGACTACTTTACTGGTGTGGTGTTAGTGTTAGTCTTAGTTGTTTTTTCTTGTTGTAGTTGTCAATTGCAAGTTAGTGTAGTGTAGATCTTGCTTTTCTTTCCTTAGTCTTAATTGCTCTCTTCCTGACTAATTTCCTTCCTTATCAATTAGAGCTAAATTGTCTGAGTTTTCTTAGATTTTGATTCTTCTTCTCCTTTAATTGCTTGTTCACCCTTAGTGTAATCAACAAAACTAAATTTAAACCCTTGAACCCTAGACTCTACTTTGGGAACCTAGCAAATCTAACCTAGCACTTGTGATCCCTCTCTCCCTACGAATCAACCCCTATGTTTCTTCTTGCCTATATGATAACACAACCCTATACACTTGCAGGTTAGTGTGTTAGTCTTTGTAAGTGTGTCTCTTAGGGTCTTAAGAATATCAAAAGACTTAGTTGTGTGTACCTTAGGGTAGACACATCAATTTTTGGAAAAATCTTGGTGCTTCTTCCCAAAGGTACACACAACTAGGATCTTTAAATATTTATAAGGACCCAAACTAACACATGTACTTAAACTAGCACTAACATGCAAGCATCCCCATGGTCGTGTTATAGCATATCCAAGAAATAAGATAAGGGTCAATCTGTAGGGAGAGAGGGGGTACTAGAGTTTGTTTAGATTTAGATAGGTTCCTAATGTAGAGTCCTAGGGTTGAAGGGTTTAATTGGGGGTTTGTTTGATTACTCTAAAAGTTTAAGAAAGAAATTAACCAAAATCAAGAGGAAAAACCTAAGTTAAACGTTGACAATTAGTTTTAATGAGAAAATAAATGAAACTAAGTAAGAAAAGAGTAATTAAGGCTAAAAAAGGAAATCAAGAGCTACACTACACTAACTAGAAATTGGCAACTAAGGAAAGCAAGAGATTAAGACTAACTCACACACTAAACTAGAAAAGTAGTCCTAATTAGCAACCTAGAGTAAGGCTAGATAGAGACTAACAAGAACTAGCACAAGCAAGCAAAAAGGTGCACTAACTACTCTAGAAAAACCTAACTACTAAGAATAAAGAAACTAGATAAGGAGACAACTAAAACAAGTAACTAAGAAAGCATGAACTAGAAAGAAAGCAAATTGTGTTTTAAGAAAATAACAGAAGTGTGGGTTACTTGGGGGAATGTGACTAGAACCTAGGGTGGGGGTCATAACATGCAAATTCTATTCATTCATTAAGATTTTTAAACCAAACAACAATAAAGATGCTATAGAGTTTCCCTAAGATACAAGTTGACCATGGGTGGTATATTGTGGGTGAAGTGGAATTACACCCTTGCATGCCCTATCCAACCTTGCGAAACTCTTTTAGGCTAGGGCTTAAGTGAAATTCTAACAGGATCCAACAAGTGTATGTTTCTAGAGTAGGTGCACTTAAGGAAATTGGGGGCCATGGGTAGTAGCGGAAGGTGGAAATGAGGGTATTTTACCTCATATCACCTACCATCTAGCCTTTAAGAAGCTTCAAGGAAATTGCACTAAGTACTCCTACACTAGCTACTTAGATTTTATACCTAGAAGTAGAGGATGGGATATATATGTGGAAAGATATATATGGTTATAGCTAGGGATCCACTAGATGGACCAAGGATCAATCCCAAATATATCCACATACAAGCCATTATCTCTTAGACTCTAGGTGCTTTTAAGCATAAAGCAACAAACAATCCATTTTTTAAGCAAAAACTACAAGAAAATTAATGGGAAATGAATTGGAAGTAGAAGACAATCAGTATAGTACGAAATAATAGTGTTTATAATTTATTCCCCCCCCCCAACATGATATCAAAATCACATTTTAACCCCCCAAAAGCCCAGCTAAGGGGCTTATTTACTCATGAAATTGGAAAATTGGAAAATACAAAAATGGAGAAGAAAGCGATAGAAGTAGCCATGGAGATCGAAGTAGTGGTAGAAATCCTCCTCTCCAGCAAATACAAACTTGAGAACTTCCCTCCTCCAAGGTGAAATGGCATGTAAATGGGATGGATAGTGTCCATAACCCTAAGAGGAAGGGTTTTTGGGTGCAAGATGATTTAATGGGAGTGGAGTGAGGTATGGTGGTGATAAGGAGGTGAAATGAATTCCCAAGGGGGGCAACTCTCAACCTCCTGCCATCTCCAAGGCTTATATAGGGGTCTAGGGGATCTAGGGTTAAGTGGGGGGCAGAAAAGGGAGATCTAGTAATAAAATATGTGGAGCTCAATGGTATAATAGTCCTGATGGTCAGCACGGCCGTGGTGGCCACCTCCCAGCACAACCATTCTGAATGAAATGACCATTTTGGCAATCTAGTTCTATTTTTGAAAGTTCTATGAATAGTCTGTGATTGGGGCATGCCCATAACAACCATTTCTTGATAGCTCGACCGTTTTGGGCTCCTTCCCTTCTATTTGAGCCTTGAACTTGGTCATCCGTGGAGGCTGTTGCTTCAATACATTCTTTGATCACTTAGAGTATGTTGGGAGTCATTTTCTCTTCATTTTGGAATCCTCCAAGCCTGGGGAAACCCTAGATTCAACATTCCTTTATCCCTCCATCAATTAGTGGTCAAAATACCTACAAACATACAAAAACAGTCCATAAGTTTATTCTAATTATAAATCATTTAATAAGATGCAATATACAAGTTTAGATGTGATTAAGGAACAAAAAGGCATAAGGTGAAGCTCTAAAACAGGACTGCATCACCATTTCCATGAAGGTGAAGAGGAAGCTACCACATGGGGAAAAAGATGGGTCATTTGTCTAAAATAACTCTATCAGTAGATGAAGGGTTAGGTTGACCATAAGAAGGGAGTCTTGAAGTTCCAACAGAAGGCTGGGTAGAACAACCATCAGGAGACAAGTATAGGGGAACATTAGATAGGTGAATGTAGGTTAGCCACTGGAATATGCATGTAGCATTTCCTTTGGTTTTCAATGTAAAATGGACATCGGAAGGTGGAGTCCAACCAACCATCGGAAGGCAAATTGGGTGATCATCAAAAGGCTTGGGCACAAAACCTACCATCAGAAGGCAAACACAAGTAGACACATTGGGTTTCCTTTGGTTGTCAACTGAAAGAAGAGAAGAATGTGCAAAACTGATGGATTAGCAGAATGATGGAAACTAATGGTTTGACAAATGCAAGACCCTCCAGGGGGTATTGACGCAAGGTCGATGGTCTGCACAAATGGAGAATCTTTCGAAGGTATTACAACTAACGGAAGGGAAAAACAATGCATACCAATGGCTTGGCAAGGGTAATGAGATCTCATGGTTTCAACAACCTATAAAGGAGAAAATCATCAACAATTTGGTCCATTTATTTAAAAGTTTCTTGGGACCACCACCTCCTACACTCCTACCATTCAAT
This sequence comes from Alisma plantago-aquatica, assembly GCA_963693085.1. Taxonomy (NCBI): domain Eukaryota; kingdom Viridiplantae; phylum Streptophyta; class Magnoliopsida; order Alismatales; family Alismataceae; genus Alisma; species Alisma plantago-aquatica. Next base: position 386,999,406 of record OY856411.1, on the reverse strand, counting down.
GAAGATCACGCCTGTCATGGAAAATAGAGAAATGGACCAGAGTCCAATAAATTAACATAAAATCAATAAAATATAAATGTTAGTTAGTTCTAAACTAAAATGATTAAAATGAGTGCAAAACTATGCTTAAAATACAACTAAATCTAGGATGAATACACATTCATCATATACCATGGATTAAGGTCATTGACGAAGCACATGATAATGATAGTGTTTCTCTCTTAGGCGACTTCAGTGGATGTGGTAGGTGAGAAAAAAAAGCTGGTTGGCAAAGGATTTCATTGAATCATAGTATTTTGACAACAAACAATCACCTTGGTATTATGAGATAATCTTATCCATGGTGTTATATAAGTGAACATTTCACCCTATTGAGTTTTCAACATGTGTTCACCACCTACAAGTGATCCTTCTCATTATAACATTCATTACAGTGACTCACCTGCTAACTACTAGCTACACACGTTATAAATCCATAGAGTACACAAAGGCATCAAATCCTATCTCTGTATTCCAAAACCACACTACATAACTATCCCCCACCATGAGAACATGAGTACATATCATGGCCACCTGAGTAAAAGTTATCCTAGAAAACATAGACACCACTGCAGAACAGTGGTATCTATAAAAACAAGATCACCCATAGCAACTTACCCAAAATGTAGGGTTGATATGCAAATTAACACCTCTAGAGTGTCCCTACTCTCTCTTAGAATCATCTAGAGGATAGATAAAGAAAGAGGAACCATTTTTTAATCATATTTGAGTGATGGTATTCTTGGTGATGAAAAGACCAAGAAGAGTTGTATAGTTGAAGCCCTAAAATGAGTTGTATTGAGTTGTAGAGCTTATATGGGAGTGCCTATCGGCCAAGAAGACATAGAGGAGGTCCCATATCATTTTTTCAACTCTTGGAAAAGTCAATGATGACTTAAGCACCTCAAGAAGGTGATGGATATTAGTTTACAATTTTCCTTAGAAAAGTTGTATCGGTTTGTGAATAAAGTGAGGTTGGGTTGAAATATCTTGTTCAACAAGATAACTAATGGCCGAAATCTTATCCCTAGATTATCCCTAAGAGTTTTTCATGTCAAGATAAATATGTGTGTTATCATGGACATATGTCAACCCATGCATGGACATGTGTCACCTAGTAGTATAAGGTGATGACACCTCTTATACACTCTCTCATGAGCCTCAATTATATATACCACTCCTTTCACATACTGGTGAAACTTTTTGAATCCTACAACTCTCTTTCTCTTAGACATCGTACATAGTAGTTGAGAAGCAAGGAAGAGCTCGAGCCTTAATCTTAAGGTGAAGCCATGGTCATCTTCAACCTTAGTTGAAGCATGATTCTCGGGTTGTGATTCTTCCTTTCTTTTCTTCTTCACCAAGTTCTTATCTATGGTATTTCTTTGCATATAGAGGAGTTGTGAACAAGACTTGGATCTTTGATAAGTTCATATTCAACCTTGGGAACGTGAAGCTTTGGAGATTGGAGCTTTGAAGTTGTTCTTGAGGCGGGTTATATAACTTGAACGCAATCATGTTATTATTCACCTTTAATCTTGCTATACTTGTTGATCTACTTTAAATTTTCAATTTTTCTTGAATGACTGATGATTCTATGAGTTCTAATAGTTGCATAGGACTGTTGTCCATGAACTAGAACAATAAGGGACGAAAGTCTAGATCTTGATGATGATGACATCATCATGGCACAAAGCGATATCGGGTTGAAGCACCTCTAACCCGATATGGTAATGAAACCCAATATGGTGATATGAATAACTTAGAAACCCACACCCCTATCATTTTGTACATTTGGGTTGGTTGAAAAATGACTAAATAGTTATCTAGGTTGTCATTTCACACATGGTAGGTTGATACTTTGAAGGTTTGAAAAGGTATGAGCATAAGGGTCTAACCCGATATGCAAAACCCTACACATGAGTAACCCGATATGGTGGAAGCACACATCTCTTACCCGATATAGTAGTAACCATACACCTCTTGCCTGATATGGTAGTAACCATACAGCTCTTGCCCGATATGGTAGTAATCATATACCTCTTACCCGATATGGAATTACACATACACCTCTTGCCCTATATGGAAGTAAGCATACACCTCTTGCCCAATATGGTAGTAAGCATACACCTCTTGCCCTATATGGCAGTAAGAATACAACTCTTGCATGATATGGTAGTAAGCATACACATATTGCCCGATATGGTAGTAAGCATGAACCTCTTACCTGATATGGAAATAAGAATACACCTCTTGCCCGATATGGTAGTAAGCATACACCTCTAACCCGATATGGTGGAAGCGCCTCAAAATCGATATGGAGGTAAGCACCTCAAATCCGATATACTTGATTGAGTTTCACATGAAGTGTGTTATGTCAAATGATACATTAATATGTAAAGAGTTTAATGCACTTTGATAAGTGTAGGCTATTGTGCCTTGAGAAAAGGGTTGAGCCAGCTTAATAAGGTATGATGTAATCAATATCCTAGTGAGGATGAGAGAGAAACTCATACTTTGTGTGATAATCATGTAATGAAAAATGATGAGAATAAACAAGTATGATTGAATACTTATGACATCAATGTATGCTTCTAATATGTGTGGATCTATGAATTACGGTTTTGATTCGTGATAATATGAACTTGAAACCCTAATCGGCTAAAAAGGGAAACCCTAACCCTAATAATGGGAAGGTTGTATTTCTCTTGTATTGAATGGTGATGATATGTACTTGATATTGTTTTTATCATGAAATAATAACCATGCAGATATCATGAGAAGATGAGAACAACTAGGTATGAGCTATGATTTCATATGATACAGATTAAATGGGCCTTGTGAGCCATGTGAAATACTTGTGCAAGAAGTATAATGCATACCTAGGTCTAAGGACCTAGAGGTAATAGTTACCTGATAAGAGGTGACAATGTTCAGTGATGAAATAAGGATTTGAATACCCAGATCTAGCAATCATGATGATGATAATGTTAAGGGATGAGAATCCTCAGTAATATGATAAGGGACTGAGATCCCAAGTGTTAGGCATTCAATGTGTTCCAAATATTATGAAAATACTTGATAAATGAATTACACCTTTCTTTATAGCATCTTCTATAATTCATTCTTGTAACTATGTTGATGCTAAAAGATACTATAATGCACCTAATTAATCAAGTGGAACCTTATCATGTAGTTTCCCTGGCCATAGATCCATTCAATGTCAGAATTTGTTGAAAGGTGAAACGAGTTCAGCTCGGAGAGCATATTTTTTAATATGTGGGGGTAATGGGTGAAAATATCCTTACGTCCAAATAGGAATTGCTGTGTGATCTCCCTCATCATCATAAGAGTATGCCTATATGCCATGACTCAGTATTAATATACCGGGGTTACTGTGTGATCTCCCTGAAAAGAGTGCATGTTGCGGCTATAACTCTATAGTGAAGATGCCACTATACCCTGGCTAGCTAATTACAGTTTGACATGTGATGTCACTGCCAGTGGTCTCATACTGACTGAGATAGGTGAGGTCTTAGAAGTCATCTCTTCCTTTAACCTTGTATGGTACTGACACTTTACGTAGCCATGGTCGGTTGGAGCATGAGCGGTATACCTCATCTCCTCTGGGCATAAGTGTGATTGTAAATATGTAGTCAGCCGTGTAGCGTATCTGATTGAGGATTGAATACGGAATATTTGTTGATGTTACACTACTTTTATACATCTTAAATGGATAGATGTTATATGTGTTCTTCATAGTCCTTATAAAGTGAATAGAAAAATATTTCTCTATCATAGATATCTGCATTGCTTTAAAAGATGATATTGCTCAGTTCTACTTATAAACAGTGATTAATTTTGATTATTAATATAAAAGGTCCTCTGCTCAATTTTATATTGTTTACCTATGATAATAATGTTATTGGCGGAGAGTTATATCTCTCACTGGGACTTTTGTCTCACCCCGTTGGTCCCAACATGTTTAGGTGGAGGACGAGGAGGTAGAGAGCGTACTGTAGAGGGAGGACAATAGCAATAGGGACATCAATAACAACTCAGGTTGAGTGTGTTGTCTGTCATATCTTATAGATAGAAGTCTTATGCATCATCTCTATACTCTCAGGTCCTTGGGAGTTAGTACGTAATGGTTTCATAAATGATCTGAGATTTTGGCTTGTATGCCTCGAGATTTTATGTTGCTTATGTATAATGTTTGGGCAAAGCAACTGGTATATGATATCCCCGAGATAAGATGGTACAATGTATGTACAATGTGAACCATGATGTATATATTGCTTTGGTTCTTCCCTTAAGAGTTTCCTAGCAATGGATCTCTTTGCAAAGTGGTTTTAATTTTTAGTGATCTTCATTAATCCACTACTAATGGTTATTCCACATAAATATTGTGTGATTTGGATGTCAATTTGATATCAGTTGCCTCAGAGATAGTCATCATACCAACAATAGATCCAACCTGCACATAGTGGAATGATGGGTGAAGATGATCATATATATCAAACTCAAAAGTGAGTGGACCATCTTCATCCAACCTATAGATGATCAAACCCTATTGGCATGGGTGACATATTTCTACAACAAAACTCCAGTGGAGCTGAAATCCATCTTCAGAATGTCAAGAGACTCAGATTTGATGGATACAGGCTCTGCTAATCAACATTTGTCCCTAAAAAATACCAACCTAAACAAGGGACATCAACAAACCCTATTGAAGTTACTTGATCACCAGTTCACCCACAACACCAGAGGATGATGACACCACTACATCGATGCTTCACTACAACTCCATAGTAAAAATGTGTATTACAACTAACAAATTAAGTCCATTTTCAACCCTCCCACCACACTCTATAGCGAAACATTCACCTTTATACAATTTGGAATATCAGTACATGATTCTAGACTATGACTCAAATCCCCCCCCACTTCAAAAGGTTTCTGCAATAGATTTAGTCCTAGAATCTTTTAGAAGAGAGATCGATACAAGTAAATGGACCCTCATCACTTACAAACATAAACCCCACTTTTGATCTCTGCATTGCCTCAAATGCAACAACAGAAAACATTCTAAGTCCCAAATGCAGATACCCTCCTCAATGCTTCATCTAAAACCAGTTTGGACACCTCTCCTACAACTGCCCTTCCAAACGATGCCCTTGCCAAGGACATCGTGGCCCTCTTTGCACAAGAAAACACACTTTTCATGAAAAACTTGTGATTATCGATAGACCTTGTCACTCTGCTAGTATTGTCAAATCCTCAAAGCATCTAGAACCTAATGAGCATTAAACTATCACTTTTAACTTTTTTTCCTACCTAAACAACCCTAATTTAGACGCTTCAACTTCTCACTTTACTGATGACCTCTCCCCATCAGTACTAAATGACCACCACCCTTCTAAACCAAACTCATTACACCCCCATATAAGAAGGCTCCTGGACTAGTGCCAGCTCTACCTTATACCCATAGCAACATCCCCTTTCCAACCACCCAACACCCTTCACCCTTTCCTATGGCTCCTTCTATCCACCTGGAAAGGGAATTTCTCATTGATTTACCTGCAAACTCCATGTGATTCCTCAAAGTATTTACTAGTCATAGTATCCTAGTCTCCATAACCAACAACATTGATAACAACACTGTTAACATCCTTGATGTTACATGAGCTATCACCCTCCTTCTTCCTAGACACAGTCCGCAAACCTAAAATCCTTTCACCATCACAACTTTTATATTCTATACCCAAAGGCACCAAACTTGACCACCTTTTAGGACAAGTCATGACCATCACATGTGGAACTAGCTTTATGCAAGCAAACATCACCAAATGGACCCCTAAACAAGGATCATCTCTTGCTAGATCTGGTTGCTCAAGGTGGGTAGCCATCTCTGATCTTCCCCTACACTTATGGGAAGTGGAGGTTTTCTGTGCTATCACACATTCCATTGGTGCTACTATACAATTTGTTAGTCATGATAATATCCACCTTGCCCAATTCATCAAAGATTACTGTGTCTTCTCTGTCAAACAAACCATTTCCTTACTAGCCTTTATCAAAATCAGGCTTGGCGAGAAGATCTACAAGATTAAACTCACTACTAAGAACCCTGAAGAAATTTCTACCACCTTCTCATACATAGAAAACCACCCCATCCTGGTTCTTCCCGACCAACTCCAAAAAAACCTTTACAGCCACTCATAAACCAAAAGATAGAAACATGGTTAAAGAAACAACACTACTTCCCTCTCACAATTCAAGCCACACAAAAAAGACCTAGAACATCCTCTCCATCAGTGGATAGAAACAACAATGCATTCCTCAAATCCTCCAAACCATTCCCATTTTACAATAATCAAGAAAACAACACCAACTTGGATGACGACACTATCTAGGAACTTAAATATGCTATTATTGAAGAGATTGGATCTTCTTAGAGTCCAAAATAGAAGAGGAAGGAGAAGGTGCCTATCTCGGTCTTGGCTATCAACTCGCTTACAATAAAACCAAAGGGATTAACAAAGAAGAACTACTTTGCCACCACTAAACTAAGTAAACCTCATTCCCATCATAACATTACTATACATAATACTTATTAGTCTTTCTCTAGTACTCCAACAACATTTGATCATGAAAACCCTATTGATAATATAGAAGGTATTGCTTCAAGGTCAGATATTCAATCATTTTCTTCATTCACTGACAAATTAGGAATAACATTCGATAATGAAAAAGCAGCCCATAAAGCCCTAGATGACATAGAAAGGTTCATGCATTGGAGAAATCATAGACAAATCCATAACACCTACACCACTCTAGATAATCTTCACATCATGAACTAATATGTTCCTACACACACCTATATGTCTTGTACCTTCCACACAAATAAAATCACATCTTAGAACGTTTGTGGAGCCTCAAATATTAAGAAGAGAAAACAAATATAAAAGCTATCCTTTCCTCCTTTTCCTTAAAAACCATAGGGGGACATATCAACTCTTGGAATCAAATTCCACCGGTAGGTTTCAAAGGAGGTATATCTATAGGCATCAATACAAAGCTTTTCACCATCACACATATTGAATATCACAACTACTATATCACCCTTCACATCACAAACACGTTTGATGCTCTTGAATGGTGCCTTATGGGATTTTATGAAGAACCTAACTCAAATAAAACCTCCTTCATTGATGAAATTGATGTTGGGAAATACGACATCAGATAGGTAGTGAAAAAAAAATTAAATACATATTTTTCATTAACCAACAGATCACATTAATAACTATGCAATGGGAGGGATGGTTTAACAATGATGTATGTTGTCCTGGAGTAAGTCCATAGACAATCCTCATCGATGTAGATGTGCACTCTTGGATGGTGTCTGTTCAGCTCCTGGTTGCACTAAGACTTGTCTGACTGCTCCACCACAGACAGTATACTCGAATGTCGTCATCTACAATAGTTCCTCTCATGATGAACTACCGGTTGATGTCATCCTCCTTAGTGATGGGAAAAGGGCACCTCACCTCTAGAGAAGTCCACACGGACAAACTAGAACACCTATCAAACTTCTAGAATGGATAGGAAGGAGTTGTCCCTCCCATTGGTGTACTAGTCACCAACATGCTTGCCCACAACAATTATCCTCAATTGTTCTCTCCCGTAGATATCCCTCCCTAGTCAAGTAGGACTTTCTTGGGCTCTCTTGGTTACCACAACCAGAGAGGACAACAATTGTCAGCGAAACTGATTTTCAATTATCTATTTTATACTCTAGGAAGCCCCCAGTACCCCTCTATTTATAGTTGGGGTTAGGGTTGGGGTTAACAGTCTGTGCGGGAGTGGAAGGGACTGAAAGATCTTGAATTTTCACATCATGTTTGGACATTTTACAGCATGCGGTAGTCTAAATAGTCCTTTAGCAACCAATATGATCGTCTCACATGTGATACGGTCATCTCGCACTGTGAGATGGTCGTCTCACACTGTGAGATGATCATTTTGTAGTTTCCCAGTTTTGTACATGTTTCGACAATTCAATTCTAATTAATGCATAACATGACATCAACACCAATCCTTAATGTAATAGAATTTCACCCCCAAAGAGGCCATTTGGTGCAAACAAGATGATCGTCTCACACCATGCAAAATGTTCTCACACAAGTGAGACATGCATCTCGCAGCCCAGGTCTAGTTGAATTCCAACCAATGTACAATACAATCAGATGGACACTCCAAATAGCTATCTAAACACTTGAACTGATAGTTTAGCCGTCCATTCAGTTGATTTGTTGTGTATATTGAATACCTAAATACTTTAGTAATCATTCCAATCATTATTCATGATCAAACTCCTCTTCTAGGTGAGTTCCAATGTGTGTGACCCTATAGGTCCCATAATATGTTGTTAGTGAATGTCCATAACAACTTATGACATCACAAGCAATGAGCGGTGCCTAGTCACACATCATTTCTATCCAAGTAAGTCAAAAGTTGGAAAAAACATCAACCTACAATTTGTGTATGGCGTTACAATATTTGTATAGTTCCTTTGTCACTGATATTTAGATTGAACTCGAGGCATGGATCTGTCATCCTCTTCAACATTTAATCTATGTTTCTTGATATAGCAGACTGTATGAAATATGTTCACATGTACATGGCTATGTATTTCTCATTCTCTCTAACTCAAGTGTCCTTGGATATCATGCTCCCATAGGAGGGACAAATTCCATCTCTATCACTCACAATTAGTCCCCATATGTCACAATCACCCATATCATCATCTTTATAACAACCCATGTTTCAGGATTGCATTTGATGATGTCAAAGTATACTGAATGACATGTGATGAGTGTAGTGATTTCATGTCTAAGAACCAAAAACACCACCATCACTATGAGAGTTGATTATGACTACCATGGTAATGGTTTCCATGTGTAACACATCTCTTTAACATGTATCTGTGTGCTTGGTTTGATATCACCATATCATGACTAATTAAATTTTTTCATCAACCAACTCACACTCTAATCTGATGTGATATTGTTGTCTATCTACCTTTCATAGTAACAACTGATGAGGGACATAATGACAATGTATATACTCTTAACATCTGTATGATCTCATTCTTTGAAGTCACATACTTGAAGACATATGTCATTGAGTAATATCATTCTCTAGACATTTATTATGTTATTTCATTATCTCAAAACTAAATAAACAAAATAAATTGGAAGCTTTCCTTTATTAATAATCAAATTATTTACAAGTTATTTCATTACAATCATCATATGATTGACTCTCTGGGCATACATACCAACAATTGAAACAATCTTTAAGAAATTTGAGAACAAACCTTAGATCCTGGGAGGAGACTCCAACCTCATCACTCAACCATCTGATAGGTTTAACATCACATGCCAGACATGTCAAATGCAATCATCAGACGATATTTTTAGCAATTTCCTCATTAAATACAACATGATTGATATCATCCCCTCAATCTCGAACTACACCTGGAACAGATATCTCTCACGGGATAGGATTGACCACTTCATCTATAATCCCTCATGGAAAGACCTCTACCCACATTCCTTCTTATCAATTGCTCATAGACCCATCTCCAACCATTTTCCCATTATCATTGACACAAAACCTATCAAATGGGGCCACAAACCTTTCATAATTGAAAATTTTTAGCTACATGACCCTAGCTGCCTAGACATTTGCATACAAAACTGGAAGATCTCTTTACCTAACATTCATGCATATCATATCTACAACAACACTAAGAGGATTAGGGCTTTCCTTAAAATATGGAAAAAACACAAATATGGAAATATCATGCACAAACTGGCTGATTTGGAACAAAAACACCTCTTTGTAGATAGTGACCCAAAATCCAACCCAACACTCATACTTACCATTAAAGCAGAGATAGAGAACATCCAATTCTACATTACTACCATTTAGAACAAAAGAGAAAAACTCAAGTGGGCTTTAGAAGGGGATAATAACACAATTGTTTTCCACAAATATTGCAATAACCATGCACACAAAAACATCATACCCATATTAAACATCAATGGCACCATCACCTCAAAAAAATACAAGATCATTAAGAACATAGTGCAACTCTTTGAGAACATCTTCAACACTGGACACGAGCCTATCATCCTAAATTCGATGAACTGGAAGTATGTCTGCAATAAAACCATTCCATCCCCCTACAACACTATCAGAGACTTCACCATTGAAGAACTAAAAGATGCAATTACCTCCCTTGGTAGGAACAAATCACCCAGACCTGACATCCTCAACACATAATTCTATCTCACACTCAGGGACCATATCAAAGGGGATTCCATGCGTCTTCTCCACTCCCTCCAAGAAAACACTAACGTCCACAAGTACATCAAAATTCTTAACCACACCAACATAGACCTCATAAAAAAGTAGACCATCTAGATCTGATCACACAATTTAGACCCATTAGCCTCATCAATACATCATATAAGATCTTAGCAAAAATTCCCAGTAGTCGTATCAAACCCCAACTTGAAGATGTTATAGCTCATAACCAAAATGATTTTCACAAACACCTTAGCATCCATGATGCCTTCATCATGGTCAATGAAACCCTCCACCTATGCTACAAAAAAAATCCCCGTGATAGATATCAAACTTGGCTTTGAGAAAACCTTTGATTATGTAAATTGAAGTGTCTTCTCAATACCATGACAGGATATGGATTCCCACACAAATGGATCAATTAGGTCCTTGCTTGTATTTCCACAATCCGACACACCATTTGGTCACTTACATAACATAAATGGTCTCTGGAAAGGTGACCCTCTATCCCCCTATCTCTTTATACTAGTCACATCCATCCTCACCAACATAATCCAATTGGGCACCTCACACAGACTTATATCTTTTCCCTCAGAATGCTTTGAAAATACCATACAATTTGCTTATGATACCATGATTCTTATCAAACCAGAAGATGATACCATCATCAATAGCATCCTCATTATTGGTTTATTCTCATACATCTCGGGTTTTAAATTCAATATTAACAAATCTTCCATCATTGGCATCAACACAATAATAGATACCATCAACATGTAAACAACTCTTTTTAGATGCAAGACTGAAAACTTTCCGATTACATATCTTGGCCTACCTATCTCCTCACACCCCACACCCCACACAACATAGTCTTTGGATCCCCATTATTGAAAAAATTAGGCTCAAACTTGATTCATAGACCAACAACTTCCTCAATCTAGCTGGTCGTCTCACCCTCCTCAACAATGTCATCACACTCATTACCACACATTACCTCAACTACATTCCTTTACCTATCAAATCTTTGAAACAAATCGACTCACTCAGGAAAAAAATTCTTATGGAATCATTTCAATGAAAACCATGAGAAGAATAAAATGCATTTGGTTAACTGGGTCACTATTCGTGCTTCAATTGATTATGGGGGATGGGGCATCATCAACATTAGGGTGCATGCCATTTGTCTCATCATAAAAATTATTCTTGCTCTCATCACCAACACAAACAAAATATGGAAACTGCTCATTCTCCACAAATATTACAAACACAATACCCCTTGGCACAAAACACATAAATACATTTCCTTGCCACTCTAGAGATACATCAACAAAAATCTAGATATCATTAGCAATTTGATCAACTCTCCACCACATGCATATGTTAACACAATTTTTTGCACTGACTATTGGTATCATAACAATTCGATCTAAAACCTTATCAAATGCTGTCACATATCAAAACAACTGAAAAACACAACCATTGCCAAAGCTCTTAAATTCCTTACTAGCAACAGACAATTTCCTCAAAACAAACCTCTTGCTAATTCTCATCCCACATACGATACATGACATCATTCACCATCTTAAATTTGACACAACTAACATATTCATATTGAAATGGGGTCCCATTTATACACCCAAGAAAGCCTATTATCTCCTTTCCTACAGAGGACACATTTCTGAGTTGACAACCATTTGGAAAATGAATGGCCGCAATAATATAAGATTTTCTTCTCGCTCATCTCAAAGAAATCCCTATCGACCACAATCTCACCAGAAGGGGTATAATGGGACCTACTAGATGCTATCTATGTCACGCAACAAAAGAAACCACTAACCATCTCTTCTACAAGTGCTCTTACATGACAAAAGTTTTGTACATGTACTTCATACAAAACTCTCTCACAGACTACATCGATTCACCGAACCCGATGTTACATTTTCAACCCACAAACCCAATCTACTCAGCATCAAACCTTCTCATCACCATCCTCTGGAACACATGGATGGAAAGAAACTTCAGAAAATATAACAATGCTACCCGCACACTACAACAGATTCAACAAGAGATTGAACACTCCTTATATATTATGTTGCATTATAGGACTGACATCCACATCAACACAGGTGATGGAAGATGAAGAGGACTAGATGACTATCTTTGGAGGACACAACGCTAAAGGACGATACTCCTTGGAGGATATCCTTGCGGATGACTCGGATTTCTAAGTGTGGAGGTAGTTTTTTCCCATTTCCAGTTGTTTTCATCTAGCAGCATATCTACTTGTACTTCAATTTGAGGCTTATTGTTAAGGGGCGCCTCTTCCGGAACTTTGCTTTCCAGTTTCATCACTTTTCTCCTTCACTTTCCCCATCAGTCTGTGGCTACATCATTATGATGTACTTTATGTTGGTCAAGTCTTCATGTACACTGCATGTTTACGGACGTATCGGTTTGTAAGCATTTATCTATGAATTAATTATTTTATTAAAAAAAGAGAACTACAAGGAGAGAAGAAAAATAGGGTTATCTCCCTCCTATTTTGATGTCTTTTGTTTCTTTTGTTGTTGGTGTTGTATAAAAACAAGGAGAAGATCAAAGCAATCTCACTCCATGGAGTGCTGGCCGATGAAGACGATGTGCAGAAAATGTGGGCAGGTAGTGGCTGTAGCTTAAGGCGGCTTCCTGCAGTCGCTGGCTGCTGCAGCTGCTTTGAACTGCGGCTGCCTGGTTGCTACAGTTGCTTGGCACTGCTGCCGCCTGGGTGCTGTGATTGCCTGGCCGCTGCAGTACCAACACTACTATTGGCGGAGACTGCCACTGAAGAGGAGTGAGATGGAATATATAGTTTGCTATCTTCATTTTTAACTAACTAACAATCTTAAACCCACATAATGCTTGGGTTATGCTTAATTATATAACGAAGCGTGTAGGAGGGGTCTATTGTATTTTTTTCCTTTGAGTATTTTAAATTGAAATTTTTTCCTTATATTCTAGTAAAGTAGTCGTGCAAACACATGTAAGCAATCTTTACATTTAGTTTTGAAAATTATATATTGCCATATCTATATAACTATCGATATATTGTTTATCAAAACATGTGTGTGGGGGTGTGTTAGTATAAGTGGTTCAATAGATAATTGTACTTAGATCCATTGTATTTCTATTCTTTGTTACAATATTTGAATACTTAATGAAGATTAAGTTATTCTGTTGTGAGTAAGTAGGCTAGAAAAAGAAGACATATATTGAAATTTAGTTTGACGAATGTGTACCAGAAACAATTTAAGAAATAAAATCACTAACCAATTTGGTTTGCTGGATAGGAAATGCATCAGAATGTAGGAGAGATAGGGTAGAAAGTGAAGTTGTTAGGATACTTATCAAATTTTCCATCTCATATTTGAATGTATTACAAATTTGATTATCTGAAACCACTATTAATATTTGTCTCTCTCTCACAATTTAATTCCTTACTCGATTTGTATGCACTTGTCGTTTGTAGGGGGAAAATCACTTTACATAGGTTATTTGTCAAGCCTTGTTAGTTTAAGTTTCTGTAGTAATAGGTTCTGAACAAATATTAGATAATGCGGTGAATTTTGATTGTTCCTCCGTTTAATTTGTGTGAATACAAGCACTAACGTTACGCTACCAACGGGTAGAAGACAATAGGACCTCATCCTCTTGCAAGGATGATCTACGACCGCCGCCGACTGGTTTGACGAGTATGGTTGTAACAACCGGAAAATAGGATTAAAACACTTTTGATCAGTTCATTGAGGACCGAAAACAATTCATTGATACAAGAAAACCAGTCATAAAGAGAATATTTTTATCTATAAAAATGATTTTTTAAGTAATACTTCATGAAAATAAAACTAAAACATAGGCCATGCATGGTTCTTTTTATGATAACAAAATAATGTCTATTCTGAACATAAAAGAAACAACATAAATCTCATATCAAACTAAAACCAATGAGTCAATTCTCAGTGTATATCATCGGTGTGAGAAGGATCATCGTGTAGTTCTTCAGTCAATGTCAATCTAGATACCTACATGATCCAGATGTAGGAGAAAAGTTCTCAGTCACGTATGCAGCCACAAAGGTGAAAGAAACACAATTAGAAACAGTCTAACTACGAAGTTCATGTAAGAAAAATAATACCTAACATCATCACCATGATAACTAATTTTAGTAATTTTAATAGCCAGCAAGCAAAATATGCATCAAGATGCATTTAGTAAATTTTGAGTGACAAAGTAACCAAAAGTTGTAGTCATACCACGAGGGTATAGTCACCATGATGGTTCAGTTAGTAAACGGTCACACCACGAGGGTGCAGTCACCACAAGAGTGCAGTCAGTTTACAATCACACCACTATGGTGCAGTCAATAAACAATCACATCACGAAGGTGCAGTCAGTAAACAGTCACACTACCAGGGTGCAGTCACCACGGGGATGTAGTCAGTAAACAGTCAAACCACGACGGTGCATTCAATCAGTAAGTCAACATGTGGATTTTTGTCACCTAGACATTTCAAGCAACCCAAAGCTGGGGAAAACTCATAAATTTCATTATCCCAGATTGGGTACATTACCACAATGTGACATATTGATATCATGGGATGCAAGTCAATAATTGACCCTAAGAAAAGGTATTCAGTATGGTCATAGTTACTCATACAATCCTATAAGTATAAGCACAATTTCTTATTTATTTAATTTTCATTACCATTAGTTTCTTATCCCGTATTTTCTCACAAAAGAGCACATCATTCATGTTTGCATAACCTTTAATATAATAATTATCTTATCTTTTTAGGTAGGCATTATACCTATGTATGGTCATTTTCCGTTTAAGATAATTATGATCCTTGTAAAATACTTGGTACATAGCGGGTAGTACAAAACCAACATTCTCTCCTATCATATATCATGATTAAAACACCACAATAGAGTCATAAATCTAATTGAAAAAATGGCATGCATATGTACTGTGAGATAAGGGCAAATTTTCAACATATTAAAACTCATATATGATCCAAGTTTTAGGGGGGCAACAATTATCTTAACACAAATAACTTATAAGATAGGAAGAACAAATTTCATACGATCATGTTCATTGAAAAAAGAAGAGAGCTTAACAATATGGATCTTTCTTTGGTCATAGAATATATATTAAACCCCAATTGTTTATTTGATCCAGATGACATGAACACAATTTTATATAGTTAAAAGGCTCTACTGTAGAAAAATTAAATCGTAGGACACAATAAATTGGTTTATAAGAACAGTCAAGGCAAAATCCTTGGCCATGGATCTGACTGCATACCTTAAAAGGGTGTGTCACAACGAGAAGATCCCAGTTTAGTACTAGACTGTTACCATCCATCGACGGACTAACATGTTGTGTTTTATGTCTTCCCCAAACTGTGCCTTCTCTGACTTGCGATCTAGACTTCCTATTATCACTGAAGCAAATGTTGCTTTTCGTTACCCACCCAGTTCTCATTTATCACAATAGAGAGAGGGAGAAATCGATGCTCTGTTTAGTCTCCTAGAGGCAAGCAGTCAGAGGAATTATATAGGGATAGAGTAGGGTTCCGATTGATTTTTTGGTAGGTGAAATCTACCGGTTGGAATCCCAGTCCCGATTGGACTCCTAGTTCGGCGGGGACTCCTGATATAATAGAAATTCAAAAAAGGATTCACCTATCGGAATACCAATTCAACATGCTTTACATCCTACCCCCAAAAAGAAATTTCATCCTCAAAAATAAAAAGTAAAACATAAGATTCACTAAAAAAGTGAGGATACTTGTCCTTCATGTCTGACTTGGGTTCCCAAGTATCATCTTTATCTCTATGATGTTGCCAGGCCACCTTAACCATAGGAATATTATGTATTTCTATTCGTTAGCTCGTCAATCCACTATACATATTAAAATTTCTCCATAAGTCAAGTCCGGAAGGATTTATAGTACATCAATGCTAATAACATGGGATGGGTGATGGATATATTTCCTCAACATTAAAAGATGGAACACATCATGTATATTCGAGTAAGTTGGTGGAAGTGCAAACTTGTAAGCAGAGTCTCCATAGTGCTCTAAGATCTCAAAAGGTCCAATGTACCTTGGACTAAGCTTTCCTTTCTTACCAAAACACATCACTCCCTTGGGCTTTGATTGGTTCACTGTAAGTGGAGTTTTTTTTAATTGTTTTCGAAGAACTGAAGTGCAGTTCCTAGAAATTGAGTTCAGATAATTAGTTCAATATTCAAGTTTTTTAAGGAAAATGAGTTCCATGTCATTGGTTTGTTGTGATTTTTGCGACAACATATGAAAATTTAAAGCAACACATACATCACAAATTTTAAAATTTTGACAACCAAATCATAACTACATCAAATGAAACTTCATAAACCAACAAAACATTGTTCATGAAAATTCATAGACAACGATGATTAAGATTAAAAAGTATGGGATCTCAAAAAAATACTAAACTTTACTATCCTAGAGTTTAAAGTCAAGATAAGAAAAAAATAACAAGAACTTTGTCAACAATCCATAAAAGTTGGACAAGAGTAGTAATATTCTATAGATCTTCTTCAACGTATGTATCTTGGATCTTTCTAAAAAACTTGTGAAGCCATTTCACACGCATGTTAGGCTTGTAACTCATGAAGACTTTGGCATCAACTTGGTTATGACATAGATGTTTCAGGGCCTCCATTATATGATCATCATCAAATGGTCCAAAATCCTTCAACTTATCTAGTTCTTTAGATATCTTACTTCCATCTAAATATGATGGCCTTGAGAAAACCTCAATCATTTTGTTGAGATTGTCAGTGAATTTTTCAACCATATCATCTTCTTATTCACGTGCTCTTTTTCTAACCTTGTTCTTCTCCCTTGTGCTATTTATAAGAGGTGGTGTTTTTGAAATATCTATATTTTGAGTATCTGGGGCTACCTCACAATCTTCAATTCTAATTTCAACATTCATGCCATTCTTAGTCAAGTCAACAGGTTCCATTAGGCCTTGTCCACTACCATTATCACCAATAGGCCCTTGAATTTATTTAAAGAAACTTCATGTTGGCTTGTCATTTCCATAAACAATGCTCGTCTCATTATTAACAGGAAGGGGTTGTTTATGTACTCCTCTACTTTAGGATGTGCCTGTAATAAAGAAATAAATCATCAGATACATGTTATATCTAAACGTACACAATGATATTTCTAAATAAGAGACTTACATGGATATATTCTCTTGAAACTTCTGCATCCATATGTATTGTGCATGTAACATAATCAAAATAATTGATGCCACTCTAATTTTTTGCGTTTTGAATTTATCCCAATGCTTTTTGATAGTCTGTAAATGATTTTCTACAAATGAGGCTGCACTACATTGCTTAGATTGAATTCCTTATTAACAAATTCTACAGTTTTCTAAAATGTTGCAGACTTAAATGTCTTATCCACTTTAAACCCTTCCTCGGCAAGATAGTCTAGAAATTTAATAGAATCGATCATCAATTGAGCTATTGATTGTATTTCAATTTGATATCACTGGATCTTCAACCATCTAATCATACTTAATCATAGACTTCCAAACGGTCTTGGTTGACCTCAAAATGGTCTTGAGACTGTTTGGGTGACCTCCAAATGGTCTTGAGACCGTTTGGGTTAGTCAACCCAAAAAAAATAAATCAATCAATTGAGAATTTCAACACTCAACCCGATTAGGGTTTGATACTTGATGGACTTTTAAATGATGAACCCTTTGAAACCAATCAATTGGATTTCATGGGTCATCAACCATCAACATCAGCATATGAACTCCAAACGGTCAGTTGTGGTCAACTATTCCAAACGGTTTTGAAACTGTTTGGTTTCAAATGGTTTGATGAAACTGTTTGGCTAACTTTATTGAAACCGATTGGACTCAAATTTTGAAACTATTTGCAATAGATATTTGTTGAGGTGTATACTTATGATGATGTCATCATCATCAAGCTATAAACCCACGAAGCTTACTGTGATTTTCAGAGTGATTGCATCAATCAATCAAATAAAATTTTGAGAATGAAGTAAGGATGAACAATTGATAGAGGTATGAAATCAATAATAACATTCAAGGGTTCAAGTTATATAACCCACCTTTAATTGAGCTTCAAAGCTTCAACCTCCACGTATTTAATGGTGAAAGAAACACCTTACACTATCCCAAGCTTGTCCTTAAGCTTTGAGTGAAAAGGAATGGCTAGAATTGAAGATGGAATGGAGATAAGAAGAAATCATACATTGATTTTCGAATTCCACCATGGAATCAAGGTGAAAAGAGGTCATGGAGATTACCAACAGGTTGGGGGTCATCCTCCTGATCCTCCAAAGCTCCCTTGGTCGTTTTGCAAGCAAAGAGTGGAAGTGGTTTCAAAAAAGCCTCTCAATTGAGTTGTAAAAGGTGTTTTTATAAGAAATTCAATGAGAGAGAAAATATTTTATAAAATCCTTTTAATTCCAAAATTGGTGCCACCTCTACCCCATCAATTCCGTGCATGCAAATCCATCTTCCCCTCCTTATAATTTCTCTTCATTATCCATGAATTAAGGAAAATCAAATTAAGCACCTTAAATCATATAATACTAATATCCCATTTTTTGTGGATATTACTTTTGATTTAACTAATGTGAGTGGGTTCTCCACTCACTTAGATATTTTCGTGCCTTTGCAAGTCACATGCTCGTCCAACCTTATCTCATTTCAACCATTACCATTTTAGTTGAAGGGCACTTCGATTAACATATTTATTTTTGCATTAATTTGAAGTAAAGTTCCAATTATGCTTAAATCTTAATTATTTTAATATCAAGATTCTCTTTCTTCCAAAATGATTCAAATGAGGCGCCCCTCTCAAATTATTTTCTCTACATGATGCCAAGAATCATGAGGGACCCTTTGAAGTGGTATTTTTCATATTGAACCCTAGATTTTGGGTAAATTGCACATTACACCAAAACTAGGTTTTAATGCACAAACATTGCTCAACAGGCACTTTCTTGTTATTCAGGCCCCTACAAGCCATACCTCTGCATCATTCTCATTCCTATGATGCTTCAATACTAGAGGACCATTTCACCATGTAACATTTGCAATTTAACCCCTCAACTAGGGTAATTTGCACTTTAACCCAAAATAAGTAAAATATTATTTCAACATTATTCAAAAAGGACTAAAGTTGAAATATAAGTTCCTCTTGAGCCTTAATTACTTTTCAAGAGATAAGAGAAAGCATATAATCAACTTTATTAAGCAAAACATCTAGGTTTAAGCATAACCCAGGTCAGGGATGTGACAAATTATAAAACCCTAACAAGGATTTCGTCCCCGAAATCCCAAGAAAAGGAGAGACATATTTTATTCATTTATCATACCATCAAGTCTCCACATAACATATTAATGTCATGGTGATACCATAGATCTTTAATCCACACAAAATTCTTCCACACAGGGTTATTCTAAGGAAATATCTTTAGCTTGATAAACTTTTCCACCATAATTACAATTGTTTCTTCCATTAGTTCAACCTTATCAATGTTTATGTTTATGCAGAGCATAAACCCCTAACATATGATGTACATATTATTTTATGTAACTAGATTGATTTCACAGTTGGCCAATATAGGTAACCAACATAAATCATCTATTATTTCTCAGGTACCATAATCCTTACTTTGGTATTCATCATATGTGTTGAGAACACATCTCATTTTTATCATATTCATTTCTCTATTATTACCACCGAAGGTATACATGCACCAAGTATTTCTTAAATTTTAGGGCATTGCTTGTTCCATATATCATTATCTTGGAACCAAAGTCTAAAGCAAACTGATACTTTTTTAAGTATCCATCAACGGATTATTTCTAATCCATGTACATCAAATGTCATAATACTTACTTGATTGTCATGTTAATGAAAGGAAGAAACATAAAAGGACATACTCCTACCATTACCCCAAGGTTGTTTATCAAAGGGGAAACATATATATTTAATAGAGGTAATCCACTCAGCAATCCTTTATTTGTTTGGGAAAGTTCACTTAGCAAACCCTATGTGGTTGGGAACGTTCACTTAGCAATTCCTATGTAATTGGGAAAGTTCACTTAGCAATCCCTATGTTATTGGGAAAGTTCACTCAGCCATCCCTATTTAGTTGGGAAAGTTCAATTAGCAATTCCTCATTAGTTGGGAAAGTTCACTTAGAAATCCCTATGTAATTGGGAAAGTTCACTTAGCAATCCCTATGTCATCGGGAAAGTTCACTTAGCAATCCCTATGTTATTGGGAAAGTTCACTTAGCAATTCCTACGTTATTGGGAAAGTTCACTCAACAAACCCTATGTTATAGGGAAAGTTCACTTAGCAATCCCTATGTAATTGGGAAAGTTCACTTAGCAATCCCTATGTTATTGGGAAAGTTCACTCAGAAATCCCTATGTTATTGGGAAAGTTCACTTAGCAATCCCTATGTAATTGGTAAAGTTCACTTGGCAATCCCTATGTTATTGGTAAAGTTCACTTAGAAATCCCTATGTAATTGGGAAAGTTCACTTAGCAATCCCTATGTTATTGGGAAAGTTCACTCAGCAATCCCTATGTTATTGGGAAAGTTCACTCAGCAATCCCTATGTTATTGGGAAACTTCACTTAGCAATCCCTTTGTAATTGGGAAAGTTCACTTAGCAATCCCTATGTTATTGGGAAAGTTCACTCAGCAATCCCTATGTTATTGGGAAAGTTGACTTAGCAATCCCTATGTAATTGGGAAAGTTCACTTAGCAATCCCTATGTTATTGGGAAAGTTCACTCAGCAATCCCTATGTTATTGGGAAAGTTCACTTAGCAATCCATATGTAATTGGGAAAGTTCACTTAGCAATCCCTATTTCGTTTCATTATACTCACTAGATTGTTTCAGAATGACTACTTGATTAGAGTGATCAGAAAGATAATAATCTAAGAGTCCCATACTTGCCCTATCTCCAATAATCATATACCTGGCCAGGGTATACAAGTATTGAGATTAGGTAGTATGCACTTTATTTACTATCATGTTCCTCACTTTTCATATCATTATACCCACAGGATTTTTCATTCCTAGATTTTATTCAGGCATCACTTCTATATCTCATCTTTTATCACACAGATAAGTGAGATTATAAAGCATTTTAAGGAATACTGAGTAAAATGTAAGTTCTCATCTTCCTTGTGTCCTTATAGGACTAGTCAGAGGAAGTTCAAAAACAACTACTTTCTTATTTCTTAACACATAGAATCATGAAATGGAATATCAGAATGAAACTATTTCATCTGACCTGTCTCATCTTGTGGTTTGTTTACTGTTGACCCTGTGTTTGATGGTTGGGTTCCAATGAACCAACTTGGGACGCATGTCCACGTCCCCTAGTGTAACTAGAAAATTGCCTCCTCTGAAAGCCTTGCTGACTCAGCCTTGGGGGTAGAGTCACCATTGAATTTCCATCTGGACAATCCTTTACTAGATGTCCCAGTTGTCTACATTGGTAACAGACCCTGGTCACAAAATAGGGTCTGTGAGATCCAATCACCGATGTCGATGCTATGCCGAGGGCTCTACTTGGAGTGATACTACAGTCCCTACCCCTTCTTGACGTCCATTGCACCTGGGTGTTGAATCTTGATGATGATGTCGGTGCAGAGAACCTTGGCTTCTTGAAACCTTCATATCTCTGTCCTTGAGACTGAATGTATTACTTCTTATTACTGGTCTGTCATTTCTCAGTTACGGACTTTTCTATCTGTCTCACAGACTCTTCAAAAGTAGCAAACCTCTCTTTTTTCTCTAAAGCAGACACAGAAGTGGTTAATTCA
Source organism: Alisma plantago-aquatica (assembly GCA_963693085.1). Lineage (NCBI taxonomy): Eukaryota > Viridiplantae > Streptophyta > Magnoliopsida > Alismatales > Alismataceae > Alisma > Alisma plantago-aquatica. The sequence goes on along the minus strand of OY856411.1, from coordinate 386,977,056 downwards.
GCGTTCAACCCCTTCTCAAAATGCCAAATTCTTTCCTCATCGGTAGCTGCCATGTGCGGACAAAACCACAACAGCTCCATGAACTTAGCCTCATACTCACTAATGTTCAGTGGCCCTTGTCTTATCCGCTCAAACTGAGATGTTTTCTCATCTAGGTAAGTCTTAGGGAAGTATCTAATGACAAATTCTCATTGGAATTCTTCCCATCCGACATCAACATCTGGCCTTTTATCTTCTTCTATAATCCACCAGTGACCAACACTCCCTTTTAGGAGGTACACACCATGTCTTACCTTCACAACTTCAGGAATATCAAGGATCCTGAAAGCCTTTTCCAGCTCTGTCAGCCACAAATCAGTGTCTACTGGATCAGTTGTACCAGCATAATCTATGGCTTTAACCCAGTGAAGTCTTTCAAAAGTCTTGTCAGCTCCATGTCCATCATGGTGGGTTGGTGCCCTATGTGCAGGTGGTGGCATCCTGTCCGTCATCTGTGTCATGGTCACCATAAACTGGCCAAAGAGGGTATGGAAGGCTGGATTTTCTATCATAGCTGGGTCAAACTGGGGATGTTCAAGTACTGGATCCTCCCTAGCTTGATCCCTTGCACCTCCTCCTGGTGCAGCAACACTGCTCTCAGTAGCATGTTCTTCATGTGATCCATACATCTTCAAGTTCTTCTTTTCCTATGTGAGCAGAAGATACTATCAGATAAAATAGAAGACACTTAGAACAGATTGAACAACCTTAATCCTATGTCTCTATAGACTCAGTGAACCTAGAGCTCTGATACCACTCAATTGTGACACACCGATCACAAAAACATAATTTACTTAAGCGGAAGCGTTTGTTAGCAGCAGATTACTAAAAATTACTAAAAATTAAAACCTTTTTCAAAGAGATCCACAAAGTACAACTCTTTCGAAAAGAACCAAAGTAATTTGATTTCATTCCATTTCACTAGTACATATCGTGTATCATCTCATTTCAAGGATTACAACATCAATTGTTCTATTCAAATGTATACAGACAGCATAAGAACATTGAGGCACTAAGCCAAAATCTCATATTGATTCATTAAAACTGACTACGGACTTCGAGGACCTGAGATTATAGGGACGACACATAGGAATTTCTATACATATATACAAGATGTGACAGCCAGTGTTTCCACCTGAGGAATCATTATGGTTCTCTTCTACTACTGTTGTTGTTGTTCTTCACCTACTGAAGGATTCCTGCCTCCTCGTCCGCATCCACCTAAAAATGTGGATCCCATGAGGGTGAGACAATTGTAATTTTCCCCAGCGAGAGATATAACTCTCCGCCAAGAACATTATTATAGCAGTTATTGGATTAACACTGAGTAGAGGAAATTTATATTTAACAACAACTAGTTCAATCTCTAAACGAATTAGAGAAATATTCATATTCAAAGCATTTCAGCTATAACTTGATAAAGTAGTATGTCATTTATACCATAAGAAGGATAAAACACATGTATAACATTGATCCTTCTAGGATCTACTAAATAGAGTAACATCAACCCTTTATCATGGGTATTCCACCCTTAGTTCATCATAGAACACTTGTTACCACTTGTTAGGTAACTAATACCTTCAAGTCCTCTGACCAAGGAAATTATGATTCTTGCTACACAAGCATTCCACATAGTTCACAAAGCTCATATCACCTCTTGTTACCCCTTAATAGCCAACAAGGCATATTATGACTTATGAAGCCCATAAACAATTTCAATAATTAAAACATCATATGGCACACAGGGCTCATTAATTTCAAGTTACCTCTCACTAAGAAACAAAGCATATGAAGGCTTATAAGGCTTATAAAACATTTTCAATATATAGAGCATCATAGCTCATACCTGGGTATGCTCATCATCTCAACATACCTGCATGATTAGTACTCATGATAACAATTATATCCATTATATATCAGTACCATGCAATACAAGGGTTTTCTTATTACATTCATAACTCATCACTCTATATTTGAGCTTCACATAGGATCACTCTGTGTTAGTATTTCACATAGCATCACCCTGTATTAGGGTTTCACATAGCATTACCCTGTATTAGGGTTTCACATAGCATTACCTTGTGTTTAGGGTTTCACATAGCATTACCCTGCATTAGGGTTTCACATAGCATCACCATGTATTAGGGTTTCACATAGCATCACCATGTATACCTTGTGTTAGGGTTTCACATAGCATTACCCTACATTAAGGTTTCACATAGCATTACCTTGTATTAGGGTTTCACATAGTATTACCCTGCATTAGGGTTTCACATAGCATTACCTTGTGTTAGGGTTTCACATAGCATTACCCTACATTAGGTATTTACACATCATTACCCTGAATTAGGGTTTCTCATGTCATTATCCTATATTAGAATCACATCATTCCCCTATATTAGGGTTTCACTCAGTATTGCCCTAAATTAGGGTTTAAGTTCATCAGTCAACTTAATTAGGGTTTTATGATATCTTTATCAAGGATCATACCCTAATTATATATCCCATTCATTTTGAATGTGTTGGGCTTGATTGCTACATGATTATTATACATGTATGAATTTCTCTTTCTCATCCTCTCTAGGATGTTCTCTACTCCGATCTTAATCAAATTGAGTCTATTCTTGATTCAAATACATGTAATTAGGGTTATCATAATGCAATGGACTATTGCATTAATATGCATCAAAGGTTAACCCCACTAAGGATACCAATCACTCTAGTACCTTAAACGTACCACCACTGTAATCATCATTAATTTTCATCATAAATAATCAAGTAGTTGATTGACCTTCAATCACCTTAGACATCTTAACGGTTTTGATTAATTAATTCCCAAATAGTCTTGGTCACTTAGACCCCAAATGATCTTGACCAATTAGACTCCAAATGGTCTTACTAAAATAACCTCCAAATGGTCTAAGACCATTTATACCTCCAAACGGTCTTGATTACATTGGCCATCCAATCGGTTTGAAACTGTTTAGCCAAATCAAGTTGAAACTGATTGGACATATAAAACCATTTAGACAAAACATTTTGAAACCGAATGAACTTGGGTCTCCAAACAGTTTGAGACCGTTTGGTCCAAACCCTCTCAAAACCAAATGGACTAAAAGATATCCATCAACTAAATTGATTTCAGGATTTCACCTATTCAACCCTCCTATCAATTGAAACATTGAATTAACCTCAATTGAACCATTAAATCACCCTTCAATTTAACCATCAATTAGGGTTTTAAAATTAATAAATCATCAATTAGGGTTTTAACCTAATTGAATTAGGGTTTGAAATAGAGATACCTTCAATTGTTGACATTGTAGGACTAATTCTATTAAAATCATTGAATTGCCACTTAGCCATGTCATAACCTGACCTCAAACGGTCTTGAGGTTGTTTGGTTAACCTCCAAACGGTATTGAGACCATTTGATTAGTCCCATCATTGGAATTTGTGAAATTCAATTAGGGTTTGCATCATAGAATCGATCATCAATTGAGCAATTGATTGTATTTCAATTTGATATCACTGGATCTTCAACCATCTAATCATACTTCATCATAGACTTCCAAACGGCCTTGGTTGACCTCCAAATGATCTTGAGACCGTTTGGGTGACCTCCAAATGGTCTTGAGACCGTTTGGGTTAGTCAACCCAAAAAACAAAATCAATCAATTGAGAATTTCAGCATTCAACCCGATTAGGGTTTGATACTTGATGGACCTTTAACTAATGAACCCTTTGAAACCAATCAATTGGATTTCATGGTTCATCAACCATCAACATCAGCATATGAACTCCAAATGGTCAACTGTGATCAACTATTCCAAACGGTTTTGAAACTGTTTGGTTTCAAACAGTTTGATGAAGCTGGTTGGCTAACTTTATTGAAACCGATTGGACTCAAATTTTGAAACTGTTTGCAATAGATATTTGTGGAGGTGTGTGCTTATGATGATGTCATCATCATCAATCTATAAACCCATGAAGCTTGCTGTGATTTCCACGGTGATTGCATCAATCAATCAAATAAAATTTTGAGAATGAAGAAAGGATCAACAATTGATAGAGGTATGAAATCAATAATAACATTCAAGGGTTCAAGTTATATAACCCGCCTTCAATTGATCTTCAAAGCTTCAACCTCCACGTCTTTAATGGTGAAAGGAACACCTTCCACTATCCCAAGCTCGTCCTTAAGCTTTGAGTGAAAAGGAATGGCTAGAATTGAAGATGGAATGGAGAGAAGAAGAAATCATAGATTGATTTTTGAATTCCACCATGGAATCAAGGTGAAAAGAGATCATGGAGCTTACCAACAGGTTGGGGGTCGTCCTCCTGATCCTCCAAAGATCCCTTGGTCGTTTTTCAAGCAAAGAGTGGAAGTGGTTTCGAAAAAGCCTCTCAATTGAGTTGTAAAAGGTGTTTTTATAAGAAATTCAATGAGAGAAAAATATTTTATAAAATACTTTTAATTCCAAAATTGGTGCCACCTCTCCCCCATAAATTCCTTGCATGAAAATCCATCTTCCCCTCAATCGAATTCCTATTCATTATCCATGAATTAAGGAAAAGCAAATTAAGCACCTTAAATCATATAATACTAATATCCCATTTTTAGTGGATATTACTTTTGATTTAACTAATGTGAGTGGGTTCTCCACTCACTTAGATATTTTCATGTCTTTGCAAGGCACATTCTCGTCCAACCTTATCTCATTTAAACCATTACCATTTTGGTTGAAGGGCACTTCGATTAACATATTTATTTTTGCATTAATTTGAAGTAAAGTTCCAATTATGCTTAAATCTTGATTATTTTAATATCAAGATTCTCTTTCTTCCAAAATGATTCAAATGAGGTGCCCCTCTCAAATTATTTTCTCTACATGATGCCAAGAATCATGAGGGACCCTCTTGAAGTGGTATTTTGCATATTGAAACCTAGATTTTGGGTAAATTGCACATTACACCAAAACTAGGTTTTAATGCACAAACATTGCTCAACAGGCTATTTCTTGTTATTCAGGCCCCTACAAGCCATACCTCTGCATCATTCTCATTCCTATTATGCTTCAATACTAGAGGACCATTTCACCATGTAACATTTGCAATTTAACCCCTCAACTTGGGTAATTTGCACTTTAGCCCAAAATAAGTAAAACATTATTTCAGCATTATTCGAAAAGGACTAAAGTTGAAATATAAGTTCCTGTTGAGCCTTAATTACTTTTCAAGAGATAAGAGAAAGCATATAATCAACTTTATTAAGCAAAACATCTAGGTTTAAGCATAACCCAGGTCAGGGATGTTACACATAAGACTAGATTGTGGTGTTAGTTGATGACAGAATCTCATTAGTCATGATATGGAGATATCAAACCAAACACATAGGTACTTGTTAGAGAACAAGTGTACCAGATAGACCCACCATGAGTTTGACACATGGAACCATGGCATGGTAGTCACAGTCAGTTCTCACAGTGATGGTGGTGAGTGTGATTCTTTGACCTGAAATCACTACACTCAACAAATGTCGTTGGGTACACTTTGACATCATCAAACGCAGTCCTAAAACATGGGTTGTTATAAAGGTGATGATTGGGTAGCTTTGACACATGGGGCTTTTGAGGGGTGAGTGATAGATATGGGATTTGTCCCTCCTGAGGGAGTTTGATATCCATGGCCACTTGATGAGTAGGATTAAGATAGGTGTGTGCACGCATGTGTGAATCAGTATGTGATATTGATGTCATACATATCTCCTCCAGTCTACTCTGAGATCAAGAAAGTGAATGAACATTGACAGGATGATTGTTCCATGCCTTGAGTTCATTCGGGATATTAGTGACAATGGAATTATACATTCACTGTAACACCATTCACAGATTGTAGGATTGAAATTTGTTCTCCAACTTTCCTTTTCACTTGGGTAGCATTGATGTGTGACTAGGCACCGCTCTTTGCTTTTGAATACATAAGTGTTATGGACTTTCACAGCCAACGTGAAATGGGCCTGCAGGGTCACACACATAGGATTTAACCTAGAAGAGGAGTTTATCCACAAACGATGTTTAGATTGATTGCTAAAGGAGTTTAGTAGTTCAATTAAACACTCAATCAATTGATAGCTCGGTATCATAGTGTTCGAGGTGTTGGACCAATTGATTAGAGTATCAAATTGATTGAAATTGCAATTCACTGATTCTGCACTCCCAACCGATCGGCTCATATGATGAATCGGTCGGCTCAGGTTGGTGAACCGATCGTCTCATGTGATGAATTGATCAGCTTAGGATAGGTTGAGATGACCGATTCAAGGTTTGAACCGATCGGCTCAACTGGTCCAAATGAGTGAGTTGGGAAAGTCAGGTTGGTGAGAAATTTCTCTTTGTTTCCCTTGTCCAATTTGATTGGAATAAGGATTGGTATTTGGATCAATTTGAAACAAAAGAGGGAAATTCAATCGGGAACTGACCAGGGCAGTGAACCAACCAGTTCAGAAGTGAACCAATCGGATCGGGTGTCCCAACCATCTGATTCATGTGTGAACCGATCGGCTCAAATCCCCAACCTACTGTTCCACACATGAAATAATCGATTCAGCTGGCGCAGTTGGTTGTTTTATGGAAAATCTTGAACCCTTCTACTCCTGCTTTAATCCTGCATTGCCCGGGGTAGAGAACCCTGTCCCATGACCCTCCTATATATATAGGGGTATTGGGGGCTTCTCAAGTACAACTTAGAGAACACCAGTTGCTCTACAAAGTTGCCGTTCTCTCTGGTTGTGGTAACTAGGAGAGCCCGAGCAAGTGCTACCCGATAAGGGAGGCACAACAAGGGAAAGACAACTGCAGAAAGGAGACTAGTGGAAGGACAGTGTGTTGGTGACTATACTCTGATAGGAGGGTATGACTCCTTTCGATGCCTTGTGGGACAAGGTGATCGGAGTTCCAGGAAGTCCGTGTGGACTACTTTAGAGGCAGGAGACTTCTACCGCTCGGAGGAGTGTTGTCAATCCCGACAGTCCCGGTGAGCCCATGAGCTGCACAGACACCGTCCAAGACCGGAGGTGAAGACTGTGCAAGCCGCGAGGTAACGTCGCTGAGAAAGCCTTGGGACAAGGTATGTCTCTACAAACCATCCTTCCTACTGTATAGATGTTGACGTGATTCCTTTATACTAGGTTCGGGGAGAAGAAATTTTTTATTTCCGTTGCCTCCCCTAAAACCCAACAACTAGATTCGTGCTACCACCCATGTATGTATAGGTGGTAGGGAAGCACTAGGTTCAGTGGGTGCAAATGGGTAGAATAGTGCAAAAAATAATAGAATTTGGGTGGTAGCACGGTCATAATGGGAAGCACAACCATGGTGGGTAGGGTGTAGCATGACCGTGCTGAGAGGAAATGGTCAATCTGGTGGAGGTGGAAATGTCAGGTTGAAAGAGGGAAAATGGAGGTCGGTAGCACATATGTGCTTCCCAGCATGGCTGTGGTGGGGACTCGGTAGCTTGGTCATGTTGGGTAGCACGGCCATGGTGGCTACTTCTATTCATCCCGTGGCCTGGGCTTGATCCTAGGACCTCTCGCTAACAAACAGAGTGTCTAACCATCTTGGTGTCTTCTGTTAGACCATGGTGGCTACTTAGGGGCTTGGTCATTTTCTTTGACACTAGTGATCCACCTCTAGATAGCACAGACAATCTGACTGGAATGACTGTCCAAGGATCTGCTTGTCATGGCCATGCTAGCTAGAATAGATGTTCTACTGAGGATGTTGTATCTTTGTCAACTTTGTGATTTTTTGTGATTTTTGCATTTGAGCACGGTCATTCCATATCAGTACAACTGTGCTAGGGATTTTCTTGCACTTTGAGCTTTAAAATTCATGATCCATGGACCTCTGTTCTTTATCTTGACTCTTGGCTACTAGATGTAGGTTGTGGGTGCTCTAGGACGTTCTTTGGACTCCTCCACGGGTGGAGGACCCATAGAACATCTTCCTTCTCTCCCATCCATCCAAGGTGTGCTCCAAGTACCTGAAAAACATAGAAAGAGTGTCCAGAAGTGCATTTGATAGAGAACCATTTATTAGGGGAAATAGCTTGCAATCTAACATGTATAGATGTGATTGAAGTTATTTAAGACACAAGATGGAGCCCTAAAATAGGGTTGCATAGGGATCCAACTTAATTTCTCATTCAAATCATTCAAGAAAACCATGATCATGATGTTATTTTGCTATAATGAGTTTGCATGTGAAATTAGGCATGTAATCCACTACTCTCTATTCATTTACCATTTTGAATTGTGAATTAAGAATAGAGCATAAAATCTTCATATATGAGATACCAACTACACATGTAAGTGATGCAATTTTCATAAAGGTTCGAGTAAGCAATATCATGCATAGCAAACATTCAAACTATTAGAGCTGCTATTTCACTTGCTAGAACTACATCATAAACTTCATCCCATCTATCATGACCCGCTTGGCTTGTGTAGGGGTGTGAGGTCTAGAGTTGACTTACCCTAGCCCTACTAGGCATAAAGTGAAGAAATGGTTATTGAAGAAAGTGGAGTGTCATTATATAGGAGCACTCATCTTTTCTTTTCTTTACTTGAGAGGCTATTATGTAGAGCCAACCCATTTCTTTTTGTTTTTATTTTTCTTTTTGATGTATATAAGGTGGGTGTATGGTGAAAAAAGTGAAGTGGGGTGATATAAGTATGGCCACCCCAAACTTTTAGAGGGTGGACAAGGCTAATATGTGCACTATTGACATCTTTTTTTAGGCAAAGAGGGAAGATGACAGAGGAAATTTCTGGTCAAAGAGGGGTCATGGGTGGTGAGGATACATCTATGGTTTCATTCAAGCAAGTTCATCCATGCAAAAATCACCAAACAAACAAATCGTGCATAAAATGAGAAATATAGTAGATTACACTCTTTTCATATTGATTTAATCATCACAAGCTCTAAATAAAAAGTAGTTAACTACTTGTGAGAGGCTTAGATCATATGTAAAATTCAATCATAAGGCTCATTTAGCCAAAAACATCATAAACATGTTGTGTTACCCCAATTCTAATCAACCACATCATGATAGATAGAGATTTAGTTGGAATGCACCATTTGTGAGAACATGTTACACTAAATGAGATTACTCAAAACATAAAGCACAATTGATCACTAATTAATCACATACCCAAAAATATAGCTAAATTAAAATTGATTTTAGTGTCAACACCTACTCAGAAATTTGCATAAGAGCCCAACATCTTTCTTTTATCCATACTATGCCAAGAATTTGATACAAATTGTTCTATCCCCCTTAGCCACAACATATATACACAGGACAACAATATTTGTATATACCACACAAATAAGAATTAATATGCTAATAAAAGTCCAATTAATTTGAAACACCATATACAAACTTTTCCTACCCAGACCTGAGAGTACAGTGATGACTCTAGGATACACTAGACATTTAATGTACTTTCTCAAAGATTCACTACTGTAGTTCCTCTTTACTTCTACATTTCTATTGTCATCATTGTTGCTTACCTAAAAACATGTAACGAACCACAAGGGTGAGACCCATGTCCCAGCAAGAGATATAACCTCCAACAACGCTTATTGATTACAACATTTTAAATAGTAGATAACTAAGCATTTGGAGTATTTAGTAATCAATTGAACAGATTGAACACTTCAAGTATACTAAACAGATTAAGCAAATCATCCTAGAAACAAGTATGATCATCAATGCATATATAGATAACAAATAAATCCATTTATTTGGATATATATCTACTCAAATATCATCAAATTGCATCTAATAACAATCATTATCATTAATATTACTATCATCATATTCCTTGCTAAAAGTACAAGCAATCTAGTAGCATAAGCATCCCTGACATCATGAATATGTCTAGTAACATAACATGGCTATCAATATTGGCAACTCAAATAAAGGGAACAGATCTATATCATAAGTAGAATGGACATCATAACACAATGAACTACATAGGCATGATTAGCAGTTTAAGCATTTCTAATTACATAGGCATGACTAGCAATATTAAACATAGCTAGAAGCAACATCCTAACCATCAATGTCAGTATATTTGACAACATTAGCATGTTTACACCATGAGCACAACTACCACATAAGCATATCTATTATCTCTTATTGTACTATACATGATCTCAGCAAATAGAAAGCAAACAATGGTTACCATCCAATATGAAGCATTTTGTATAACCCTAAATAGATAAGCTATATTGTTTTACATCTTTTATTATACCCTGAGGAATTTGGGGATACCATTCAAGTTCCAACTGACCACCGCTTGGTCGCAATCAGTTCCAAATAGGATCCAGGAAGAGTCAGACTCCAAGATCTTCTCCATACTCGGTCAGTACAAGTCTTCACTGTAGTGACATATAGTCAAACTACAAAGTAGCAACATATAGTCTTGTAACTAACCCACCTTGGTACAGGTCACGGCGCTAGCATCTAGGGTATTCAAACCCAATCACTGAGGTATAACCGCAGATGTCCTCTAATCACATCATGCTATAATCATTGAGAACTGACCAAAGTCGTTCTCGAAAAGTAGGCTAGGTATGATCGCAGTCATCCTCATGAAACACTTAGTGTCAGGATGACAATCACTCCACATACTCAATAGTATGTGCTCCGAGTTTCCCTTAGGAATACTCGTTTCTCCATCTAGCAAGTTCTGACACTGAAGATGGTTCTATGGCACAGGGCACTACATGATTACAATTTCACTTGATTAGTTATCTCCAATTGGGTTAATTAAGGTAGCATCAAACAAGTGGAAATACAAACCCTAATTCACTTCTAGAAATCATATAAGTATCACAATTATAAAAGATATAAAATGTGTGAAACATAATTTCTCTTCTCACCATCACATGGTACTACTCACTTGCCATTCATGAGACTACACTACTCATCATATTATCACAAGATATAAATCCTTTTCACAATATCACTGGGTATCAACCCTTATCAACACAAGAGGATTACACCTCATTCAAGTCTCAACCATGCCCAAAGGTCATTAAGATCATCATACTATCAAAGGATATAAATCCTTTTCACAATATCATAGGGTATCAACCCTTATCAACACAAGAGGATTACACCTCATTCAAGGCTCAACCATGCCCAAAGTTCATTAAGACCATCATACTATTCCGTACAAGATCATCATTATCTTTGCGTGCCTTATAACAAGTCTCAACAACATCACTTAGATATAATACACTGGATTAATACAATATTGCATTAATGAGCTAGGAGATATTCATAAACAATCATAGCAGGGTTATATTAACATTAAGAGCATTCATTTATTACATCAACATGCAAGGAATCTATATATGATTAACCCTCATCATATTCATAATGCACATGTTTAGCAAAAGAAAATATCAACCATGTGGATATGATAACCACCAATTAACACATTAAGGTTATGGTCATCTTAAGGAGGTTATTTCACCATCATGTCATCATATAAGAAGGTTAAACAGAATACTCATATTTATCTATTTGCATTAGAGTTAGGTTCGACAAGATAAATTATATTAATGTTACTAATTAGCACTTGTACCCAAACCCTAACTCACGGCATCTGCATTGGATCATGGATGCATAAGGTGAAGCATCACCATCACATTCCATACTATTATAAAGTATGAACCCACACATAAATCAAGGTGTAACCATCAGGTTATAGCATACTAGGGTTTCAACAATAATAAGAGAGTACTCCATGATTGTATTAATCATACAAGGACTATTCATACCCAATTATCATCATTTAGTTATATTAAAGCTAGGTATAACAAGTTATACCTCATTAGGGTTACATATCAACACAATATGGTCATAATCCCCTCTATTCATATGAGTAAATAGGTAAGACTACCTTACTAAGGGTAACCCTCCATTTGTTCCATCATCATTCAACCCATATCACCATACCACAATGTCACCCAGAACCATTGGATGTTTAAAAGGTAAGACCATTGGTTGTTTAAATAAGTAAACACCTTGGATAAACCACCTATAAAGACCTTGATTTGTTCTCAATAAAGAGTCACCATCTAACCCTAGACATCCCTTAATTAACAACACAAAAAGTTCCATTGAGAGTAGGGTAAAACTCACAATCGACTGTTCATTGAAAACAAGCCATCCATTGTCAACAAGTAAGCTCCTTAAGTTGATCATATAAAGGAAACCATCTAAATCACATTATTAGTACCAACATATTACATTAGCCATAATTCCACTTTATTTTAGGAACAAACATTAGATCTTGACCATTGGGTCAAATTCATATGTTAAAACCATCAATTATAGTATAGGTCTGACCATTGCATCAAGTGACCCAAGAAACCATTTCTCTAAGGCTTAATTGATGCTACAACTATATGATTAACTCACCATAGGTTGTGGAGACCTGATACACCATCATTAGTGACCATTAAGTCACCTATAGGTTGTTAGATCAGCACTATATTCATTAATCAACATCAAATATCAAACTAATATCACCATTGATTGATAGCATCATTAGGGTACTTAGTTGTTAATCACTATGCTTCTAATTAGGCCAAAACATGACCTAAGGGGTGAACTTCAGTTGACACCCTTGGTTACCACCATCAATTGTCATTAAGACAACATCATAGGGTTTTTGCAATGGTACCATCATCGGGTCATGGGTTTATAGAAGAAATCAACTTTAAACCCTAAAATTGACCATTGGTTGATATGTGCTTAGCACCATAGGTTGTCAAACCAACATAATCCAAGTCATATTATACATTAGGAATAATGTACACATGATAAAAGGTTCATATATAACTAAAATAAGAGTGGGAACATTATAAAAATCGAAATACAAGTCAAGCATAGCTTTTTAGAGCATGGATCATCATTTTCAAGCAAGGCCATGAGCTAGAAAGCTTATCGTAAGCTATAAACGTGGAGCAAGTTATAAAACTTGCCTCTAATTAGAAGATAAACTCCCAAACAAAAGAAAACACGAGCAAGTAGGATAGGAAATCCAAGTATAAGTTGAGAACTTGTCTATCTAGCACCTTTCTTCATCAAATGAGCAAACCCTAAGCGTAAGGAGCAAGAAAGGTAGGGTTTTATAGATTTAGAGAAATTTCTACCATGGAACAGCAAGGTTCTGACTAGGATAAAGGTAGGAGGAAGGATAAAAAAGAAATAAATGTATGAAAGAAGGGGATTGTTACTCTTTTAGGTCAAGATCACTAGAAGGAAGCTTTTTAAACCCTAAAAGGAAGTCAATTGCAACCCTAGATTCTTTTTCCAAGAATATCCCCTCTTTCTTCTTCCTTGGATAGGAAATTCACATAAGCATAGAAGGAGAATTAGGTATATAAAAGGTGGGAAGTGGTGGAAATCAAATGTCTCATTTGGGTGCTTAGGGATAAGTATAAGAAACTTTAAGATAAAGAAAAAGAAAAAGAAAAGGTTGAAGTTCTAGTATCTTTCCAAGTATCCATGGCCTTAAACTATTAAGAATATACAAGTACACACACATAAGCAGATCCCCCACCATCCATAGAGGCATGCTTATCCCTCATTTGTCTTATGATTTTCAAAGCATATTATAAGTTTGTATTATGGTTATAAGAATTAAATTATGATAATTAAGCTTATTCAACTCATTAAGCAAGTTTAGGGGCCTTACAACTATAAACCCCTAATAGGGATTTTGCCCCTGAAATCTAAGGTAAACAAAGATGGGTACTTCCTTTGCACCTCATCCTATTACCTTCACATGGTTACTTGCTTATCATGGTGATGTCTCCTCTTGGGTCAGCACAAAAACCCCCACATAAGAAGACATTTGCAAATATGGAACATAGAAACTTGTTATGCCACCTGTACAAATATAATAGTAACTTTCAACTTTAAATTCTAGCTATCATCCTAAAATTATATCTATTGTATCAACAAACTATCTATCCTTGATAATGGTTTTGCACAGCTATCACTATACCATACACAACATTATAGTCACTTTTGTTTTGCCTTCCAAACATCATATATAGGATCATCATCAACTATCTCTCTCTCTATGGGAGAGGAATACTTGAAATGTTAATTTAATAAACATCTCCAACCTTCACATATTTCTCATATTGTTGATACATCTTGGATACTAGGATTCATTACCTTGGTATCCACCTCATGTGCTATAAGGAACTTGCATCATTATCTCATACACTTTTACCAACATAACAAATATCAAGACATATAAGAGGATTCTTCATTATTATTGGAAGGCTCAAAAGAAAAATCATCACAAACTTTATGATCTTGGAACCATAGTCCAAACAACCTTATGCTATAATAATCTATCCACCTTCATGTTTACAATGAATCCACACATACCAAGACGAAATGATCCACTTGAAAGTTGTGCCCTAGAAAGGAAAGACACAAAGGGAAGAACACTTCCCACATCATAGCAACATTATTCAAGGGTCACTAGAAAAAAGGTAACCAATTATATTTTCATTATGCAAGTTACAACTTCTTATGTATCATTTTACCCTTTTTCATTCCAATTTCCTTTCCATTAGAATAGCATCATGATTAACATATCTCATTACTCCTTCCTTGATGACTATTTATCACACTTGGGTATGTTCTCTTAATTTATTATGTTTTTCAACCACTTCTCAATAGGTAAATCATCATATTCCACATTTTCTTCATTAAACATGGATCATCTTCCTTAATTTCTTTCAAACGCCATGCTTATTTTACATTAACACTTTCTTACACACATAAGTTGGTCTAAGATTAACTCAGGTTCCACCTTATTCCTTTGTCATTATTCTCATTTATCTTCTCATTTTATACTTATCATTGGAGTTCTCTCCATATTATGTGGATTTCATACCTTGAATCACTTTATAAGCATAGACTTATCTGTCTTTTACTTTATTATCTTCTTGAATCACATCTTCAAGAGCTCCTCTTTTTCTAATTTGTATTTAGATTTAGATTCCATAGTGTTGTATCTTTCTCTTATAATTACCAAACATTCAAGTTTTGATAGATTATGATGCAATTCTCATCTTCTTTAAGGTAGGATTGAGATATTCACACCACAATTTCTTATTTATTATGCTCTTTATATTGTCTCAAAATGACTACTTGATCAGAGAAATCAGAAAAATAACAATCTAAGAGTTCCATACTTACCTTTTCTTTAATAATTGAATACATGTCCAGGGCATCCAAGTGTTGAGATTAGGCAGTATGCACCATATTTTTATATCATATTCCTAATTTTGACATAATCCTAGTCCTAAGTCCTAAGCCCTAGTGTCCCTATAGACTCAGTGAAGCTAAAGCTCTGATACCAACTTGTGAGAACCCGTTACACTAAATGAGATTACTCAAAACATAAAGAACAATCGATCACTAATTAATCACATACCCAAAAATATGGGTAAGTTAAAACTAATTTCAACGTCAGCACCTGCTCAGAAATATTTGCAAAAGATCCCAACATATTTCTTTTATCCATACTATGCCATGAATTTGATACAAATTGTTCTATCCCCTTAGCCACAACATATATATACAGGAGAACAATATTTGTATATGCCACACAAATAAGAATTAATATGCTAACAAAAGTCTGATTCATTTGAAACACCATATACAAACTTTTCCTACCCATACCTGAGAGTACAGGGATGACTCTAGGACACACTATACATCTAATGTACTTTCTCAAAGATTCACTATTGTAGTTCCACTTTACTTCCACGGTTCTATTGTCATCACGGTTGATTACCTAAAAAGATGTGGCAAACCACAAGGGTGGGACCCATGTCCCAGAAAGAGATATAACCTCCAACAATGCTTATTGGTTACAACATTTTAAATATTAGATAACTAAGAAGTTGGAGTATTTAATACTCAATTGAACAAATTGAACACTTCAAGTATACTAAACAGATTAAGAAAATCATCTTAGCAACAAGTATGATCATCAATGCATATATAGATAACAAATAAATCAATTTCTTTAGATAGATATCTACTCAAATATCATAAAATTACATCTAATAACAATCATTATCATTAATATTACTATCATCATATTCCTTGCTAACAGTACAAGCAATCTAGTAGCATAAGCATCCCTGACATCATGAATATGTCTAGTAACATAGCATGGCTATCAATATTGGCATCTCAAATAAAGGGAACAGATCTATATCATAAGTAGAACTAACATCATAACACAATGAACTACATAGGCATGATTAGCAGTTTAAGCATTTCTAATTACATAGGCATGGCTAGCAATATTAAACATAGCTAGCAGCAACATCTTAACCATCAGTGTCAGTATATTTGACAACATAAGCATGTTTACAACATGAGCATAACTACAACATAAGCATATCTATTATCTCTTATTGTACTATACATGATCTCAGTGAAAAGAAAGTAAACAAGGGTTATCATCCAATATGAATCGTTTTGTATAACCCTAAATAGATGTGCTACATGGTTGTCTTACATCTTTTATTATACCCTGAGGAATTTGAGGATACCACTCAAGTTCCAACTAACCACCGCTTGGTCGCAATCAGTTCCATATAGGATCTAGGAAGAGTCGTACTCCAAGATCTTCTCCATACTCAGTCAGTAAGAGTGTACACTACAATGACCTATAGTCAAACTAAAAAATAATGACATATAGTCTTGTAATAAGCCCACCTTGGTACATGTCACGGTGCTAGCATCGAGGGTATTCAAACCCAATCATAGAGGTACAACCGCAGTTGTCCTCTAATCACATCATGTTATAATAATTGAGACCCGACCAAAGTTGTTCTAAAAAACCAGGCTAGGTATGACCGCAACCATCCTCCTAAAACACTTAGTGTCAGGATGACAACTACCCCACATACTCAATAGTATGCACTCTGAGTTTCCCTTAGGAATACTCATTTTTCCATCCACCCAGTTATAACACTGAAGATGGTTCTATGACACAGGGCACTACATGATTAGAGTTTCACTTGATTAGTTATCTCCAATTGGGTGAATCAAGGCAACATCAAACAAGTAGACATACAAACCCTGATTCACTTATAGAAATCATATGAGTATCACAAATTCAAAAGATATAAAATGTGTGAAACATAATTTCTCATCTCATCATCACATTGTATTATTCACTTGTCATTCATGAGACTGCACTAGTCATCATATTATCACAAGATATAAATCCTTTTCACAATATCACAGGGTATCAACCCTTATCAACACAAGATGATTACACCTCATTCAGGGCTCAACCATGCCCAAAGGTCATTAAGACCATCATACAATCAAAGGATACGAATAATTTTCACAATATCACAAGGTATCAACCCTTATCAACACAAGAGGATTACACCTCATTCAGGGCTCAACCATGCCCAAAGGTCATTAAGACCATCATACTATTCCATGCAAGATCATCATTATCTTTGTGCGCCTTATAACAAGGCTCAATAACATCACTTAGATATAATAAACCGGATCAACACAATATTTCATTAATGAGCTAGGAGATATTCATAAACAATCATAGTAGGGTTATATTAACATTAAGAACATTCCTTTATTACATCAACATGCAAGGAATCTAGATATGATTAACCCTCAACATATTCATGATGCACATGTTTAGCATAAGAAAATATCAACCTTATCGCTATGATAACCACCAATTAACACATTAAGGTTATGGTCATGTTAAGGAGGTTATTTCACCATCATGTCATCATATAAGAAGGTTAAACACGAATACTCATCTTTATCTATTTGCATTAGAGTTAGGTTCAACAAGATAAATTATATTAATGTTACTAATTAGCACTTATACCCAAATCCTAACGCATGCCATCCCCATTGGATCATGGATGCATAAGATGAAGCATCACCATCACATTCCATACTATTCTCAAGTATGAATCCACACAAAAATCAAGGTGTAACCATTGAGTTATATCATACTAGGGTTTCAACAACAATAAGAGAGTACTCCATGATTGTATTAATCATTCAAGGACTAGTCATACCCAATTACCATCATTTAGTTATCTTAAAGCTAGGTATAACAAGATATACCTCATTAGGGTTACATATCAACACAATATGGCTATCATCCCTTCTATTCATATGAGTAAATATTTAAGACTACCTTATTAAGGGTAACCCTCCATTTGTTCCATCATCATTCAACCCATATCACCATACCACAATGTCACCCAGAACCATTAGATCTTTAAAAGGTAAGACCATTGGTTGTTTACATAAGTAAACACCTTGGATAAACCACCTATGAATTCCTTGATTTGTGTTAAAGAAAGAGGCACCATCTAACATTATACATCCCTTTATTAACAACACAAAAAGTTCCATTGAGAATAGGGTAAAACCCATAATCGACTGCTCATTTAAAATAGGCCATCCATTATCAACAAGTAAGATCCTTAAGTTGATCATATAAAGGAAGCCATATAAATCACATTATTAGGACAAACATATTACATTAACCATCATTCCACTTTATTGGAGGAATAAACATTAGATCTTGACCATTGGGTCAAGTTCATATGTTAAAACCATCAATTATAGTATAGGTCTGACCATTGCATCAAGTGACCTAAGAAACCATTATTATGAAGAAAAGTTGATGCTACAACTATAGGATTAACTCATAATAGGTGGTGGAGACCTGATAAACCATCATTAGTGACTGTTAAGTCATGATAGGTTGTTAGATCAGCACTTTTATTCATTAATCAACATCAAATATCAAACTAATATCACCATTGATTGATAGCATCATTAGGGTACTTAGTTGTTAATCACTAGGCTTCTAATTAGGACAAAACATGACCTAACGAGTGAACGTCAGTTGACACCCTTGGTTACCATCATCAATTGTCATGAAGACAACACCATACGGTTGTTGCAATGGTACCATCATCAGGTCACGGGTTTATAGAAGAAATCAGCTTCAAACCCTAAAATTGACCATTGGTTGATAGGTGCTTAGCACCATAGGTTATCAAACCAACCTGATCCAAGTTATATTATACCTTAGGAATAACGTACACATTACCACATGCTCATCTAGAAATGAAATCAGAATAGGGAACATTATAAAAATCAAAATCCAAGTCAAGCATAGCTTTTTAGAGCATGGATCATCATTTTCAAGCAAGAGCATGAGCTAGAAAGCTTATGGTAAGCAATAAAAGTGGAGAAAGTTATAAAACTTGCCTATAATTCAAAGATAAACTCCCAAAAAAAATAAACCATGAGCAAGTAGGATAGGAAATCCAAGCATAAGCTGTGAACTCATCCATCTAGCACCTTTCTTCATCAAATGAGCAAACCCTAAGCATAAGGAGCAAGAAAGGTAGGGTTTTAGAGCTTTAGAGCAATTTCTACCATTGAACAACAAGGTTCCGACCTGGAGAAAGGTAGGAGGAAGGATAAAAAAGAAATAAATGGATGAAATAAGTGGATTCTTACTCTTTTAGGTCAAGATCACTAGAAGGAAGCTTTTTAAACCCTAAAAGGAAGTCATTTGCAACCCTAGATTCTTTTCCAAGAAGATCCCTTCTTTCTTCTTCCTTGGATAGGAAATTCACAGAAGCACAGAGGGAGAATGAGGTTTGTAGAAGGAGGTAAGTGGTGGAGATCAAATGGCTTGTTTGGGTGCTTAGGGATAAGCATATGAAACTTTAAGATAAAGAAAAAGAAAAAGTTGAAGTTCTAGTATCTTTCCAAGTGTCCATGACCTTAAACTATTAATAATATACAAGAACACACACAAGATTATCCCCCACCATCCATAGAGACATGATTATCCCTAGTTTCTTGAATTTCCAAGAAAAACAAATAATTCATTAGTTGATAGCTACTAAAGGTAGCTCATCCATGAAGGGGTAAACCCTAATATACCCTTGAGGAAAACACCTTCAAAACAAGGTTTAAATAGGCACCCCATGGATCAACAAGCTCAATAATTATGAGAGAATATCAAAAGAACATAATGCAAGTGTTAAATTGCAAAGAAAATCTCTCAATTGGGTAAATTGTAGAAAAGTTCAAAATGTGCATAACTTGCTTAAACAATGTCCAAATTGGACTAAATTTGAAACTTAAGCTTGTATTATGATTTCAAAGCATATCACAAGGTTATATTAGGGTTATAAGAATTAAATTATTATAATTAATCTTATTCAGCTCATTAAGCAAGTTTAGGGGCCTTACACCATTAGGCAAGTCGATTCAAATTTGGGAAAAGGTGGGAAAAAATGATCCCACATTGCATTATACCAAATCTAAACCTAAATTTAGGAAATAAAAAACACAAAGAAAACAAATTCTACCTAGAAAACACACAAAAAATACCAAAATTCTACATTGACTACAATGAATGAAATGGAATGGCATGAAAAGTGCAATTTTTTAAAAGTTACACAAAATTCATGAAATTAACCTACATGGTATGCATATATGTAACCAAGCACACAAAGTATGAGTAGACTAGTATGAGTGTTGGTTATACTATTTGATCATCTTCAGATGAAAAAAAATAGAATACAGAACATGTGGAACAAATGGGGTAAATCAAGAGCTTACTGTCCTACCACACCAAACTTTTAAACTATGATGTCCTCAATATGAAATAGAAATTTATGATGATAGGGTAGAGGAAATGGAGTCATGGTAGACAATCGCCACTGATCCACCACGGCTATTGTACACAAAACGATCGCTCTGGCTTGCCAGCACCACAGTCGTGTTGTGCAGAGCGATCGCGATGGTCTCCTTCCTATAGTTTTTCTACTATTGCAATTTTCTCTTCAATTTTCTCTTCTCCTTGGCTTTATCCAAAATGCATCATATTTCCTCCTATGTAATTATTCTAAACTGATTCACAAACAACAAAACCATCAAGTATGGGGTGTGTGTGTGTTTCTTGGAAAAACAAAAATATAGCAAAACAAAAAGGGTTTTGAGAGAAAGAATCTGATACAATGTGGGTTGCCTCCCAATAGAAGTAAGTTTATAGACTTCATTAAGGCTTGGTTCTCCTTCATCCATTATTCATCCACTAGAAAGGTTCTCTCATCATCATCATTAGCAATCTTGTCAAAATATTTCATCTCATTATCTTTATCCCCCTTGGTATCATCATCATAGATCTCACAACAATGGTACTCATCAACAAAACTATTCATTTTAGTTAACGGAATGCCCTAAGGCAACTTCCCTCTTATCTCCTTCTTGAAGGTGTACACACCCTTATGGAACTTCACATAAGTTGGGCTTTGCTTGATGATGTCAAGAATGGAGTGATCACCTTAATCTGCCTTAATACCATCAAAATCTTCATATTATACCCTTACCTTCCTTTGAGGAAGGGTTCCTCTAAGGCGTCCACAAGAGGGGGTTCAATCATTGTGAAAACTTCACAACCTTGAAAAATAAAATTGGGATGTCTTGGATCATGGGTTGTGGTGCTTGGTTGTGTTATCTTGAACAATGGTGGGACACATTATATTATCCTTTCAAAAACTAGTGGGACACTTTGTGTTATCTCCTCAAACAAAGGTGGGGTAGCATGTGTTCTCTTCTCCAATAAAGGTGGGATAGAAAGAACTCTAGTGCACTTGGCACTATCACACAATGGTGGGACAGTAGGGTTTTTGGTGCTCTTGGTACCCTCACAAGAACTTTCCAATAGTGATTATCTATCATGATCTTTGGCCATTTTCTCCTTCCCCTCCATGGATTTATCAACAAACTTGTTACTTCACATGACGGACACCATATTCACTTACTCATGGGGAGGAGGGGGAGCTCGTGATGATGGTGGTGGTGGTCTTTGGTTTGGTGGGTTTGGATTTAGGAGGATGTAGGGTGGTTGTTTTGGAGGTGGTTGGTATTGAGGTAATGGTTGTTGGTATTGAGGTGGTAGTTTTGGGTGTATTGGAGGTTGAAGGATGGTTTCAGTGATGGAGGAACATATGGGTTGGAGGGTCCTTAATATTGTTGCAAGATCGTTACTTGCCTTTATGGTAGAACAAAAGCACCTTGAGGAGCGCCCATGGAACCACTATTATTGTTTTGATTGGCCATGGTTTCAGAAGGGAATCTTCCCTCCTCATGTAGGGAAAGATAAAGGGAAATTTGATCTAGCTTTGCTCAAGGCGCTTGATTGTTAGTCCATGGGAGGAAACATCCTTCTTCATTGCATCTATATTACTCAATATGCATAGCACTTCCTCTTTGAATCTCAAACTATTCCATGGTCCTTGGTATTCCCTAGGCTGCCCTTGTCTTTCCTCCCCTGCTTCTGTGAGAAATTAGGATAGTTCCTCTATTCTAGAGTGTAGGAGTTAGACATTGGGCCATGGTTGTTTCAATTGCCATAAGATTGGAGAGCTTGCATGTCTTCACTAAGATTTTCCACAACAAGGGTGGAATGGCTAGAAAAACCTCCCACGTGGGTCTTCATTAGGTTCATCATATCCGCCAATATTATCATTAATTGTGGATTTTCATCACTCTTATCTTGGGGAGGGGGAGCTCTTGTATCTCTATCAAAGTAGGGACCCTGACTAGAGGCTCGATGTTGGGAGTTTTCAACCAAGTTCTCAAAGAGGGGTTGGAACTCTTAAGGGGGATTGGTAATGAATGCTTCATCACAATATGGGTCAACAACCATTTGACCCATCTCAGAAAGGTCGGTGTAAAAGGATTGCACAAACTAACATATGGGCACTTCATGCTGAGGGTAGTCACACAGTAGCTTTTGGAACCTCTCCTAAGTGCCATGAAACTACTAATTCTCCTTTTGATAAAGGAGTTGATGTGTCTCTTCATTTGAATTAGCCTATATATGAAGTAGAACTTCTTCAAGAAGTCATTTTGCATAGCCTCCCGAGTCACCAAACTCTGATTTGGATAGGTACCACTTTTTTGCGTTTTTCCTTTAGTGAGAAAGGAAACATAGTCTCGCACATAGAATCTTTAGTAGCATCTAGGGTGTGTGTGATGTCCCCATATTTTCTAAAACTTAATCTAATGTGTGACATCCAAATTGAAACATCACCTCAGTGAGAATCCCAATTTGAACACCACACACTAGGCTAAGAAGAAGAAAATCGAGGGACTCAAAAGGAAACAATAGTAGCACATGCACATGAACAATAATAAAACCATAAAACATATGTTCACCATTCAACATATAATTACAACATTACAACATTTGATATTACATATTGAACAACAAACTTTAACATATACATGTACTACCACTAAACAACATGATCTTAAGACAACATGTCCACATGTACATCAGCTTGCCACACAACTCACAACTATCATGGATCTTCAAAAGCGTAACCACAACCTAAAAAAAATATTACATGTGGTATACATTAGAACAATATACAAGAATATTGTGCTAACATAGACCACATGTCTTTTATATACCTCGCATCATATCTTGGAAATAAGAAAAAAATTAATACTTGGCAATAATAAACAAATATAAGGAAAAGCATATACTTGTACAAAGATGTTCATTAGCAAAAGAGAACACATATTTTAAGCACATTTTCCATTATATCATCCATGCATTGACCGCCAAAGGTTGAATGCATTAAGGCCTTATGATCAACTACCAAGGAGTTGGATCATTTCATAATGTGATCAGACTACCAAAGAGTTGGATCACTTTCAAGTACTTGACTACCAAATAGTTGAAGTACTTTATTATCAGCACTTGACTAACAAAGAGTTGAAGTGCTTAGATATAATGGAACAGAAATATTATGTTTCATGTGTTCATATCAATAAGTATGGAAAACCATGCAACATATCATACAAGAACAATCATTTCATCCAATATCATATGCCAAGTATTTTACTACACATATAACACCAGCTTATTGTATAATAAGCCAAGTAAGAGGTAAAGGTGTACCTTGAAAAAGAGACATCCTAATCATCACACATATTCCTGATGTCAACTACATCCTTGGTCACACCTTGGTTAAGACAAGACCATGTATCGCAATCAGGTTCTCATTATCTTAACCCTAGTTATATCCATTTTAGGGTTTACTTTATCTCATTTGGATATTTTCATTATCACTTGCATTCTTGTCTTCGAATTATCTTACTGATGTCATTTTCCATGTTGTGGTTCATTATCTGAACATTAGGTTCCATATCCTTTTTGTGCACATATTAACCCTAGTTTGTATACATTATCCAAATTAGGGTTACAACCCATGTATTATGGGTCATCTTCATATAACATGGATTTTGTGTATAAAATTGATATCATATTTACATATTAGCTTCCAATTATAGATATGAGGTTGTTCCATAAATTCCATCAATTATTGAGCATGTATGTATGAATTGCATTTAGTTTTAGGATTATTAGCCCTAAATAGCCATATTGAGCAAATTACAAGATTATGTGGCAAAAAGGCATGCGTAAACTCTGCAGGTATCCCACAATTTGGTGAAGGCAACTGCCCATTAGAGATCATGTGATCATCCATGACTCATGGTAAAGCAACTAGCACTGACCCTCCATGACTTCATAACTGACACCGGGTAAAGATAGGTGTATCGATTGTTGAGTCAAGCCATCTTAAGGGTCAGCAATAGGATTTGTAATGGTGATACGGTGTTCATGCAACTAGTGTCCACGACCACTAGGTCTGTGATCCAATGCTAAAACATGGCCACACTAGTCATCCAAAAATTAGGGTGTGTGACAAGGCACAAAGTAGGGTAGAGATATCTCCTTTGTTCTAATATACCTCAAAATGCACGTTATTTCCCCAAATTTCAAACTGTTATAACTTCTTCTAGGATCCTCCAATTACCACCAAATTTTAACGATAGCTTTATCATACCTCAAGGCACAATCCATTTAAATTTAGTGTCAGAACTCAATTGTTCGATTATCCACTTAAATACCCCAAAAAGTCATGAACTTAGGGACCTTAATCTTTCTATCAACCTTAATCAACACTCAGACTTCGTAAAACCACTTGGAACTCTCAAGGTAACTCAACATATGAATTCACTTATGTAATTGGACATTTAGGATCTCAAAAGTCCACACCATCACAGTGTGGAAGGTGGAGCATGTCTCCAAAAGGTGTCGATGTAGTGGTAGGGATGCTCATTCTCAAGCGTATAGAAGGTGGGCAGGATCCCAACAAGAGTGGGAGGAATTGAGACTATTGGTCTGACATCTTATTAGCCCCTATGGTGATTGAATAAGTGTAATTCCATGATTTAAGTAGTCATGAAGAAACTTAGGTAGTGGAGGACTTGGAGGAGGGTGTCCCTCCTCGTCATGGACATGAGCATCTCTATCTCTCATCTCAGCCTCTTATTATTTCTTGTATCAGTGTTGAGGTCACCTTCTTCCTATCTCATAGTCCTTTGAAACCAAGTCAATAGGGAGTGAACAATGCCCAAGAATGCACATCTATCACATGCACAAGACACAAGCAAACAATATAAGCCAAGCTAGAAACAAGTATGCAAAAGTGAACAACAACAAAAATAAAAAAAATAGCAATGACGAGGGAAGTAGGAAATCCAAAGATAAAATAACTAGCTAAGTCGAGCGCCTCTAGTCTGTGGCAATGATGCCAAAAAGCTTGATGTGTCTACTCTAAGGTACACACAATTGGGATCTTTCAATATTTATAAGGACCTAAACTAACACACTCACTTAGACTAATACACAAACAAGCAAACACATAGGGTCATGTTGTAGTCTAGGCAAGCAGAAAGATAAGGGTCAATCCACATGGAGAGGAGGCACTAGATTTAGGTTATATTGATCTAGGTTCCTGATGTGGAGTCTTGGTTCAAGGGTTTAATTAGCGGTTTGTTCAATTATATGAAAATTCCAAGTAAGAAATTAACCAAAAGCAAGAAGCAAAACCTAAGTCAACCCTGGAAAATTTAGTTCTAATAAGCAAAGAAAGGAAATTGGGTAAGAAAAGAGAAATTTAGGATAATAAAAATTAAAGCAAGAGATACGCTACACTAACTAGCAATTGATTACTAATGGAAGCAAGAGACTAAGACTAACTCTAACACTACACTGCAAAGCAGTCCTAGTTAACAACCTAGACTAAGGCTAGCTAGGGACTAACAAGAAATAGCACAAGCAAGCACAAAGGTGCACAAACTACTCTAGAAAAACCTAACTACAAAAACCAAAGTAACTAGCTAAGGAGGAAATTAAAACAAGTAACTAAGCAAGCATGAACTAGAAAGAGAGAAAATTGGGTTTAAGTAATGAATGGAGGTGTGATCCTCTTGGGGAAATGTGACTAGAACCTAGGTTGGGGGTCTTAACTTTAAAATTAGATTCATTCATTCACATCATTAAACCAAACAACAAGATATATGTTATAGAATTACCCTAAGCTACTAGTTGACCATGGGTGGTATAAGGTGTGTGAAGGGAAAATACACCCTATCTGTAACGACCCTCAAAATCCAGTCCTAAAATTTCTTAACTTTAATAAAGATGAAACTCTATCTTGAAAGAGGTTATTTTCATATGATGACTTAAGTCGAGACCATGCTTAATTTGTAATCCAAAATAAGCTAAATATGCCAAGTGGACCTTGAATTGAACCTTTTACATGAATACTTAGTCACGTTAATGTCATGTATAATGCATAAAAACCTAACCCTAATTATGCAATGGTGACTAGTTGGGGTTGAATGCTAGTTTGGACCCTCATACATGTATAATGTATCCCATTAATTGGTATATGAGTAGATAATAGAATAATAGAGCTCCCTCAGATTTTGGTAATAAAATTCCCTTACAATGATTATTAATGTGTTAATTACCCTAAGTAGCTAATAATGTAAAACACATGTTTCCCTAACTCAAATTTGAAAACTAGGTGGATAATAAGACTCCTCATGGTCGAATTAGCTTGTATCCGAAATTTGGTTAGATTTGGATAATCATAAATGCCTCAAATGTCATTAGGAAGAAATAAAAGATAATGACATTTCCTTGATTAATTAACTTGATAATCCCTACGATTATCATGTGATTTTTTTTCAAAGTCTCAGATTTATTTTGTCACGCACTGCTTTGAGGAACCAGACTTCTTTCACAGCCATTGGATTAGGATTCGGTGGGGGTGCTTTGTCCCCTACCTCACGTAGGAGTCCGCGTAGAGGAGGGAACAACCCCCAGATTCCTCACCCTAGGATAATCCCTCTACTCTCAGCCTCTCTGAGTAATTCACACACCAACAGATTCGGGAGATCCCCATGATCCTAGTGAGCCCTAGCTCGACCCCTATAAGCACCCCCAGGGAAAACACCCAAAAACCCCTTCCTCCAGTTTGCATGGCGCTACCCCCCTTGGTCACGAGGGTCCATCGGACCGAGGGCAAGTGATCCAGAAAGCAAGGAAGGCCTCCTCTATACCCTCCTCTCCCATCAATTTCATTCGATTCGATGCAAGCTAGCACCGCAAGCTCGACCTTCTACAGCAACGATGGCGAGAGCTAGCAAGCACCTCCGACCATCCCAGCAGAATTAGACCTCCAGTAAGCTTCCTCAGACTCCATGCTTGATTTTCTTTCCACTCTTTGTCAGCACCTTGTCCCCCTATGATATACCTTGGAAGCCGGTTCCAGGCTGGTAGAACTCACCTCCGTCCTTTCCTCTCAGGCACATCCAGACCACAAAAATTGATCCCTCAACTTCGGTAGACAACAACGAAGATGACCTGATAGTTGTTTTACTCGATTTGCTTACATACCGTCATTTTGTACCTCGAGCTTCTTGCTCTATTTCCGGTGACCTCAGTGTCAGTATCAGGGTACAGACATCTCATTTTTCCTTGATTGTTCACCCATGATCCACGGATACTCACACATAGTTCAAAGCCTTGAGATTTCAAGATTTTTCTTCCCATCACCATTGTTTCCCCTCCTTATTCCTCCAGCCCAGACGGGAGGGTGTTAACCTATGTTTCTGACCACCACAGACCCAAGTCAGAGTTCCCTAAGTTCGTCATTATTCAAGGAATGAGATGGACATGTTTTCTTTGTGTCATTTTTCTTGATGTTCATGTTTCTTCGTGGCTTGATTCTCTTGTGAAGTAGCTTGATACGCCATGGCCAGCAGAGAAGAAACCCAATGCTAAAATTACCCTCACACCCTTACAATGTTAATGTGAGTGTCACACTACCATGGGTAATTTTGTTATTTTTCCAGATTATTTTGTCATCAATCGCATATTCATATTGATGAACGTTTGACCGTTATGCCCTGTCATAGGTCCTAAATTAGGCACATCATGTGAGGGCAAAGTCATCTTTCGAACCTTGATTTCTATATTTTCTCATAAATGTCTTAAATGATTTTCCTCACCTCTGATTGGTCAGAATATATCTGATCTTTACAAATTCATAGAAAATAATCTATAGCTCAGATGGGGACGATTCATATATGGTTTTTCATCAGTTTTTTTATATCTATCACATGGTTCTAGTTTCAGACCCAAACTCCCTACCTAATTTCCAAACATAATTATAAAATCATACACCTATGTTAAGAAAAGGTAATTAATTCATAATTATGTTATTCATAGAATATTATGACTAATCAGGACTTCCTCTACTATTAGTATACCTCCTCAGGATCAAGTGAGTGGATCATGCACATTGAGTATAATTCTAGGGTTGTGGGTTTCATTATTTGTTTATTTGGTTATGATTACTCAATAAAGTGCAACTATGTTATTATTTAATTTATGCTTATGAAAACTATGCAAATGCTATGAATTTATGTTTCTACTGGTTTGGTGAATATGCTTTCATTTGGAACACTATGAATAACTGCCATGTTCATTGATCAAGAAATTGTGATAACTATGTTCAAGCATAATAATTCATGTTATGTTGATATAGTTATCTCAATCATGTTATGTGAGCCTTAATTGGCCTTATGTGAGCCTTAGATTGCTTTATGAGCTCTGTGGGAGCATTATGTGAGCCTTGACTGGCGTTATGTGAGCCTTAAATGGCCTTACGAGCATTGTCGGTGCAAATCAGGAGAGCGACTATATCAACTCAAGTAAAAATCAATCTTATTATGAAATCATGTTAAGTTAATCATGTTCTCATGTAATCATGTTAAATATGTTATGTAATTATGTTCCAAGTTATTCTTCATGTTATTTCAATTATAGACTATTCTTCTCATATAACTGCTCAGTGCCACTCACATAGTTCTATGCTGCCGTGCATGGGCTGGGGGCGAGATGTCCGTAGATGAGGAGGAGAAGAAGTAGACTTCAGAGACATCATCTCAATCTCAAGTATAGTTCATGAATCCTACTTGGTGGGGTGCCATTCTAGATAGTTGTCTTTTCTTTTAGTTATGTTATGTTGGAGTTTCATTCTTTGAACTCTTTTATGTTGGTCTTGGAGTCTTTTGTTTTTGGTATGTAATAAGGCACTCTAGTGTATATTCCTTTTATTCTATGGATTTTGCTTGGTCAATGATATCATTTCAAAATTTGTCATGATCTCCATTATGTGCAAATACTTCTGCTATGGTTGTGTTATTTTAGAAGGGAGGTCGTGACAAAATGGTATCAGTGCAATCCTAGAATGGCCACTATAGTAGGATCTTATGTGTCACTCCATGTGCTTATCTAAGTCTCCTTTCCTATTCCAGATGGCCCCTAAGCATTGCCCTGAGCATGACAAGTCACCACCTCATTCTGGTGGAGAGAGTGATCATGACTTTGAGCATGAGGAGAACCCCCATGGATAAGACCCTCCCCTCTCATACAATATGTTGGTCAGAGCTTTGTCTGATGCAATGGGAGGCCGTCATTAGAGGAGGATTGAAGTCACCTTAATGGACTTCCTCAAGGTGAAACCTGAGACGTTTGTGAGATAAGAAGAGTTGGATGTTGTGGGTAAGGCTGAGGCCTGGATCCACAACCTGGAGCATTTCTTCTATGACTTGGACTGTTCTGAGGAGTCCCACATCAGGTTCGGGACTTACATGCTTAGAGGACCAGCTCGTGTTTGGTGGGAGAACTTTCACAATGCTAGAGACCCAAATGAAGAGTTCCTCACATGGGAGGAGGTTGTAGAGGATTTCAAGAGCCACTATGTGTCAGAAGCGATGATAGATAAGGAGTTAGAATTCCTTCACCTGCGATAGGGTGGTGACATGACTGTTACCCAGTACGCCATGAAGTTTTGCATCCTCCAAAAGTACGGGACTGAGATGATTGAGATGAAGCGAGCCAAGAAGTTCATTCAAGGTCTCAAGGATGATCTCAGCTACTCACTTTCTAGACGAGGCCACAAGACGATGCAGGAAGCTCTTGATGCGACACTTGAGCTTGAGGATCACCCAAGGAGGGCTTGGAAGAAGAACTCCCATAGTCGACAATGTCACCACCACGACCACAACAATCGGGACCAGCACCACAATGATCACAAGAAGCGCAAGGCCCCTGAGGACCCCCCAATTACGGATGCATGCCCCAAGTGTGGCAAATGCCATGCAGGACTGTGCAGATTGGGCTTAGGTGTTTGCTTCTACTGTGGAGGAGAAGGGCACTTCAAGGACAAATGACCTTGGTTAGCTGCAAAGAAAGGAGCAGATCAGAACCCTTACCCAGGTCCCCTAGAGAAAAGGAAAGCTAGGGTTTTTGCTATGGTGGATGATGAAGGTAAGTTTTAGTTTTTCAAATTACATTAGAAACTCATGCACTCATTAAGTTTACCAGTCATGTTAGATATAATGCAAAGGTTATCCATGTTAATACCATATCATGATTATGCTTAATGTTGGGCTTATGAAATGCAAATGTTATGATCAGACATTAAGTTAGGGTACATATATGTGAAACCCTAAGGTGGATTGAACCTCTTTATGACATGAAAATTTCGAGGACGAAATTTCTATAAGGTGGGTAGGTTGTAACGACTCTCTAAATCTAGTCCCAAAATTTCTTAACTTTAATAAAGATGAAACTCTAAGTTGAAAGAGGTCATTTTCATATGATTACTTAAGTCGAGACCATGCTTAATTTGTAATCCAAAATGAGCTAAATATTCCAAGTGGACCTTGAATTGAACCTTTTACATCAATATTTAGTCACATTAATGTCATGTATAATGCACAAAAACCTAACCCTAATTATGCAATGGTGACTAGTTGGGGTTGAATGCTAGTTTGGACCTGATGCAACCCTATTTTAGGGCTCCATCCTTTTCCATTTTGTACCTAAGTTGCATCTAAACATGTTAAATTACAAGTCTTTTTCCCCAATATGATTATCATTGCAAATATGCTTATGGATGTTCTTTGCACTATTTTGCAGGTACTTGGACCATGATCAGATGGAAGAGAGAGAGAGGGAGTTATAGGCTTCCCCCACTCAAGGAGGGACCCAAAGAAGGCCCCAAAGTCTCCCTCAACCTACCTCCAGTGGCCAAGAATCATCCCCAAGCAAAGACACCCGAAAATGACAAAGTCAGAAGCGAAATCAAGAAGTCAAGCCTCACCACGGCCGTGGCCACAATGCCACAGTCGTGCATTTATTGCCAAGTTCCAACAGGTTGCAATAGGGAAATTCCACAGAGTCCCACGGTCGTGGCCTCCCAGCCACAACCGTGGCCAGTGAAGACACCACGACCGTGGCCATCAGCACGGTCATGGCCCCGAGAAGTGAAAACGACCATGGGCTCCTCCCACGGTCGTGCATTTATTGATCAAGAAAGCAGTTGCCAATAGGGTTTTTGCCCAGAATGCCACGACCGTGGACAAGTCACCACGACCATGGCCGAAGACGATCAAGACGCACGTGGCCCCTCCCCACGGTCAGCTCCTCCCCCTCCAAAACGGCTGTGTTACCCAACACGGCCGTGGTGCATGTTACCCACCACGACCGTGGCACTCCGCCACGGCCGTGGCCACCACCATCTCACCACTTCCTTCACACCACGACCATTTTCACCCCCCACGGACGTTCCCCACTACCCTCACCACGTCTGTGGCACACCCACCACGACCGTGGTGATCACCTGCCCTACACAACTTTTCACTGCTTTTCCTATTATACCCCCACTTAGCCCTAGCTCCTATATAAGCACTAGTTGCTTCTAGGGATCGATAGGGAGCACTTCCTAGCCACAACCTAGCTGCTCCCTTGCATCCATTACTCCCATCCACCTACTTTCCTTGCATTTAATCCCATTTCCACCCACTTTCCACTCATTTCCACCATAGAAACCTAGTTTCTCTAGGTTTCTATCCATCCATTCTACCACTTCCATGCTCTGGGGCACCATTGGAGGAGGAGGCTCGTGGCTGGAAGCAAGGAGGTGAAGAAGTCAAGCTTCATCAAGCATCCATGGCATTTCCTACTCTCTTTCCCTTCTCCTTTGTTTCTATTTTGATCATTTATAGCTAAGCCCCCTTTGGTGGGCTGTTTGGGGCAAAATTGTGACTTTGATACCATGTTGGGGGAATATAATTTGTAATGAACATATTTCACTTCTATGATGATTGCCTTTGCTTATATCTCATTTCCCATTAGTTGTGCATGTGATTTTTGTTTAATTACATTAATTGCTTGCCTTGTGGTGTTTGAAGACATTTGCCTCTAGGATGTTTTGGTTTCTATGTAGCTATCATAGGATTGGCTCCTAGGTCCTTAATTCGGATCCCTAGCTAGCCCCCTATCTTCCTACATAATCACCTTCTTCCTACATGAAAATGTGGGTTCTAAGTGACTAGTATAAGTGTGATTAGTGCAATTGCCTAGGATTTCCTAAAGGCTGAGGTTGCTAGTGGCATGAGGTCAAATATCCTCATCTCTACTCCCATCCTTACCCTTGGTCCTCAATTGACTAATACCACTTATCCTAGAGACCTAGACTTGGTAAGTCCTATGAGAATTACACCTAGCCCTGGTTCTCCAACTAGTAGCACAGGGTACATCCTCATAGCACCCACCTTGTTGTTTGGTTTGGTAGTCTAGAATGAAATATGCTAATTGCTTATTATGGTGACATCCCCCAATTAATGTCAAGGTCACATTCCCAAACAGCCCACCTCCTTCATCTAATTGCTTAAAACCTTAATTGCTCTGTTTTCTTGTTAATGCTAGTGTAGTTCAATTGCTTTAGTTAACTTAGTTGATTGCCTAGTTTTGCTAGCTAAGTGTTAATTTAGGTCTTTGATCTTGATTAGTCTTTAACTTAGGCTCTCAATTGCTAGTTGCTTGCTTAGTCTAGTGTAGTTTGTTCTTGCTCTTGTTTAGATAGCTTGTTGACTTAGATTGCTAATTTAGCCTTTTGATAACTTAGTTTCAATTATTGCTTTTCCTACTTGCTCACTTAGCTTAATCAACAACCAACCAACCTTTAAACCCCTAAAAACCTTACTCTCCGCAATAGGAACGTAGCCCACACCGTCTAACTCTAGTGCCCCCTCTATCTCTGTAGATCGACCCTGTACTTGTCGCCTCACCTATACTATGACACGACCCCTTGCGCTTGCGGGTGTAGTGTCTTAGTAGACATAGGTAGTTAGTGTAGGTCTTACAAATTTCGAAAGCATAAGATCCCAAATCCCGTGCGCTCCGACCTCATCGGGTGTAAAAGCACAACTAGAGGAGACGCACCAAGCTTTCTGGCGCCGTTGTCAGGATAGAGGCACTCGGCCTAGTTAGATAGTGTAGCTTAGTCTTTCCTTTTGCCTTCACCATTGCTATTATTTATTCTTTGTGTTACTCTTGCATATTGGTTCGCTAACTTGGCTCTTTGTTGTTTGTTTGTGACAGTTGTGCATGTGTAGCATGCGTTCGACTTGCACCGACTTGGTGGTTTACAACCCCAAGATTGGGAGAAGAAGGCTTCAAGCTCGCTGCAACCTACACTGAGAGGTCGAGATGGCTGAGAACAACCCGCCACTGGATGTTCCACCTCCACCGCCACATCGCCCGCTTCATGAGTACTTCACGCCATGGAAATATAACTCCCCCATAGCCACGCTGGTTGACCAAATTCCCGTTCAACAGTTCTCCATCCCTCTGGCACTCTTGGGGCTTCTCCCCACATACTACGGAATGGAGAACGAGAATCCATACCACCACATAGACGCGTTCCTTGAAACGTGCTCTACATTCCGCACTCCAGCCTCCATCGACGACTCAATCAGGAGAACGCTCTTTCCCTTCTCTCTCAAAGAGAAGGCCAAGGATTGGTATGTGACGAAGCCAGAACTCATCACATGGAATGAAGTAAAGAATGAGTTTCTGAAGAAGTTCTTTCCAATAGCTAAGTTGTCTTATATGAGGAGGTGCATCCCGTCGTTCGCCCAAAAAGAGAACGATCCCTTCCACGAGGTGTGGGAGAGGTTCCAGAATTTGCTTCATGACTTCCCTCATCATGAGGTTCCTCTGTGGCAGCTAGTTCAGGCCTTCTTCACTGGGCTTGAGGAGCAAAGCCAAAACAACGTAGACTCTTCCTGCGGGGGCACTTTCATGGCAAAGCCGCCCGAGGAATCATGGCCGCTGTTTGAGCATCTCGCCGAGAATTCTCACCACCGAGCTTCCACTAAAGGGGGGCATTGCAGCCGGAACTACACTCCTCCACCCTCCTCTGTGGCTCCCGCACGCAATGCCACCGACCCCGATATGATGAAGGTGATGGCCGATATGATGCGGATGATGAAGAATCAAGTGGGTGGCTCTTCTAGCCAACCCGTAATAGTTGTTGATACTGTAGACGAGGAAGTCAACGCTCTACATTTCTTTGGTGGCCACAACAACCAGGGCCCAATGTCCAACTCCTACACTCCTGAGTGGAGGAACCACCCAAACTTCTCTTGGAAACAACAGAACGAGGATGGGCAAGGATAAGGGCAGCAAAAGCCACGCTACAGCTCCAAGTTTGAGGAGGAAGTGCTAGGAAGGCTTAGAAGCCTGGATGAAGTAAAAAGGGATGTCAATGTACATGGGCAGTCTATTAACCGTCTTGAGCAGAGGTTGGATCAGATTTCTCTCTCTTTGGCTAGAAGAGAAGAAGGTAGACTTCCATCTCAACCAATGCCAAATCCGAACAATGATGGGACTTTTCTAGGGAACACTTAGAGTACTTATGTTCTGCCATCTTAACAAGCCCTACCAAACCCCTATGCTCCTCCTCCTCCTCAAGCGCCACTCAATTATCAATATGCTCCACCTCCACCTCACACCTACCAACAACCACCTCCACAATACCACCCTCCACCACAACCAACTTGCATACTGCAAAATCCTAATTCCACCCATCTAAGACCACCACCACCTCCGTCTTCACAAGCCCATCCTTCATCACATGAGAAAGTGAGTATGGTCACTATCATATGGGGTGAAGAAGCTGCTCAAGGCTATGGAAAAAGGGAAAAGAAAGTGGCTGAGGTTGGAGGTAAAGTCCTGATACTTAAGCCCATGTTTGGCAACGGACTGGGATTCTGTATTCTGGACTGGATTAGACGGGGTTAGTCAAGATCCAGTCAGATTCTGTTTGGCAACCCAGTCTCATTCTGTTTGGCAACCCAGTCTGATTCTGGTCGGCTGGTTTGGATTGAATCAGGTTTCAGTCTGATTCTATTTGGCTAGCAGTCTGGATTCAATTTGTTTTTGTTTGGCAACGAAGTCAGGATCTACTTATTCTGTCCTATTCTTATAGAACTATTTTATCAAAAATAAAGTATGACCACAGAACTGTTTTGCCAGTGCAATACAATATTAAAATTTACAATAAATATTTAATTATATACAAGATGTTAGTTATAGTGTTTGTTGTTTTAGTAAAGTGAATAAAAGTTTGAGTATGATTATGTTGTATGTATATTTAAAACAAATATTCCTTTACATTTGTCTTGCATGGCATGTGCTTATTGTATGTATGCATACTTGTATATTTTTGTATAAATCGATAACTAACAAGATAATTGAAATTGTCATAATAGAACATAAATTACGCACAAGTAGCATAACAGTTTGAAATAAAAAAGTCCATATGATGTTAGGTACTATGTATGTCGTTAGAGAAAATGTTTTTTTTCAAAGTAATGCATTTACATATATTATGTTGGGAGCGACATGCATATCCACCCAAATGGTGTGTTACATAGTATATATTTCACACATGGCAGGCAGACACAACTAACCAGGCTCCTTTTCAAATAGACACAGGTCGGTTCAGACAATTCTACAAATAGTTTATGAGTGTGATCATTCAATTGGGAGGCTCCGTCCATGGCATATGTTTGACTTGACCAATCAACATAACTGATGTGAGAATCAAAGCTGGCTAGCAAAGATGCCGCCTAAGGTGAATTAGTAAGAAAGGCCTAAGATGAAGTAGTAAGAAAGGCATATGAAATAAACGGATAGCAGACAACCAAATATCTATTGTATTATATATAGAGATACGAGAAATTAAACTTGTTAGAAGCAGTTGCATGAAACATTTTTGGCATACATAAATCCATGTGACATGATGAAAATTAGCAGACAACTAGGCCTTGCCTCCAATGGACTTACGAGAAATCTGCTTGGTACGAGCCATCTGATTGTGGGTGCCGACACAGCAAAGGAACCTTCTTCACGCCTTCTCCTCCCCTCTCACGAACACTGATTCACCTAGGGAAAACACGATAATATTTTCAGAGGAGAGGGCTAGGGGTTATCTAGTACAGCCGCGCGGAAACCGCCAGCAGGAGAGATGATCGTCTTTCATGCACATATCTAAAATCACACATCTACGGCGTGTGATGGGAGGAGGAAGTCTAAGATTTCTGGACCGTATGCGGCAGTGGAGAGCGGTGACGGAGTCGTCAGGGGAGATCGGGATGGTGTCGCGGGAGGCGATGGGGCGGTGGTTCAGTGGAATCGACGAAGGGAGAGTCGCGAGGAGAGAGGCGAAGAGAGGAGTCGAGAGGAGAGAGGCGAAGTTTATCAGGAAAGGTTTCAAGGTCACGGGAGGAGAGAACAATCGTAAACCGGACTAGAAATCCAAATCTTGCCCAGAGCGGGACTGACTTAGTCTGGGTTTTGGGGTTATGGAATCTAAAATGGAGGATGTTATCCCATTGCCAACCAAACACCAAACCAACTCAATCCGGACTGGATTATGCAGATGTGGCACAAAAAGACAAGGCCAAATCCCGACTCAGTCCCGAACCAAACACTACCTAAGGGATCTAGCAAAGATAAGAATACTCCTAAGAAATTGCCGCCCAAGCACCACCAGAGAATGCTAAGTGCACCCAGATTGCTACTACGCCAGACACAAATGTAGAGGCACCCTCATTGGTTCCACCCTCACTCGGGGATACGGAAATTACCCTAGATATAGCTCATCCGGCTGTTGGTGACAGTGTCACGCATACTATTTCACATACCATGGACATAGCAGCGCTTGAAGCCATATTCTTATGGGAACCAAGACCTTTACATGAGACGAGCATCACCATCACCCCTCCGCCAGTTCCGGCTAGCACAGTGGAGATAGTTGATGATGACAGAAAGCAATTCCAGGGAGGTTCGACTCTCCAAAAAAGGGGTAGAAATATCATGAATCTCCTAGGAAACTTGAAGTGGGGAACAATAGGCATCACATCACTCTTTTCATTGATGAAGGACATATGCATGGGAAGGAATAAGTTAATGCTACTGCCGACCGAGGAGATTGTTGCCTCAAAATCTTTGAACTTCATCTACGACAATGGTTTCCCATAAAAGAGAGGTGATCTGGGAGTGCCTCTAATTTCTTGCTACATTGGTACACAACCCGTCAAGCACGCTCTCATTGACTTAGGTGCAGGGACAAGCCTCATGCCATGGAGCATGTACCTACGGCTTGGCCTAAACAAAATGAAACCAGTGGAGTGTGCCATTATCTTGGGTGATGGAACCAAGAGGAAGCCCTTGGGAATCATGCAGAACACAATAGTGTCAATGGATGAAAGGGTGAACATTGCCTATGTGACCGATTTCCTGATAGTGGATACAGCACCTATTGATTGAGAAGAGTACCTCATATTGGGTAGACCTTTCCTATCCACCGCGGGGGCTGAAATCAATATCCGTATATGCACGCTAACGATTACTTATAAGAGGAAAAAGTTTGACTTCTTCATGTTCACAAAAGAAGAGAGGGACGAGCTGGCCAATGAAGACTTCGGCGAGAGTTTGTGCTATCATGACCCTCTAGAGCTGTGGAGATCGAGCCCATACTTCTATTCCATGTACA
Source organism: Alisma plantago-aquatica (assembly GCA_963693085.1). Classification (NCBI taxonomy): domain Eukaryota; kingdom Viridiplantae; phylum Streptophyta; class Magnoliopsida; order Alismatales; family Alismataceae; genus Alisma; species Alisma plantago-aquatica. The sequence continues at coordinate 386,938,507 of OY856411.1, read as the reverse complement.
CTCCTTGGGACGAAGCACATGTCGTCAGATCGCTCGACAGGATCACTGTAGAAGAGAAGGAGGGCACCGTGGGTGTCAATACATGATGAAAAAAAAGAGCAACAAGCCCGGTTGAAGGCTATAAATTTAGCGCTAGTGGGAGGCAACCCACGTGGTTTGAGATTCTCGAACCTTGTTTTACCATACTCTCTTTTTGTTTCAAAGAAACACACATACGCACTATACTTGATAATTTATCTATTTGTGAATCATTTTAGCACAAGAACAAGAAAGAAAAGATGATGCTGAAGGGTTTAACCAAGGTGGAGGTCAAAGTGGAAGAAGAGATTGCAAATCAATGGAGGAGCTACAGGAAGAAGGCCAGAACGGCCGTGCTGCTCAGCACGGCCGTGGTGGCCCTATCCTGCTCACTTAAAGTTACATTGACCACTCCATCTCTCGTCGGTTTCCTTTCGCAACCCCATGCCTTTTTACCCTACTAGTATAAACTTCTATTTCATGATGAGGACATCATGATTTAAAAGTTTGGGGCGGTAGGGCGGTAATCCTTCTTTCGCCGCATTTCTTTCTATGTGCCTTGAGCTACATTTTGTAAGATGATCAAATAGTTTGACTAATCTTCATAGTTGTCTATCCTGACCTCGTGTGCCTGCTTGCATTGCGTCTTTGCATGGCACGTAGTTGCTTTCTGCATTTTTGTGTAATTTTTCAAAAATTTTGCTCTTTTGCCTATTCCATATCATGCATTGCATTCTCATGTAATTTTTGACAATTTCTTGTGCATGTTAATTAGGATTTGTTGCTTTATGTCTTTAAATTCCCTAAAGTAGGTTTGGATGTGATTTAGTGCAAATTGGCACCATTTTGGCCAATTTTGCCCAGATTTGAATATTCTTGCTCCGATAGGATGTTTCGACTTAATCTCCAATGTTTGAAATGAAATGGTTTACTCTCGTGACAAATGCATGCTACATTCTTAGATCTTATTGATATATGGTCTTGTTTTTGACTTTTTACATGTGAACCACATCTCTTAAGTCTGTGAATTCTTTGGTTGAATCATGAATTGAGCAAGCGACAAACGCTTAAAGCCAATGGAATCACTTGGTAGAAATATGAATATTGTGTTAATTCTGTCATGTGGTGTGATATTACTTGGTGAAGTGTTGAATTAGCTTTCATGCAGGGAATCTTATGTTGAAAACTACACTGATGACCCCCCTTTGACCCGACTATTCTTCCACCATCTTCATACCCCTCCGCCTCATAAAAAGATGCCAAAGTGCACATATTAGCCGTGGCCACCTCCAAAAGTTTGGGGTGGCCACATCTTGATCTCCTCGCTTCACTCTATTCACCATTTGCCCTATCTACACCAAGGGCAAAGAAAAAGAAAAAAAAAGCACAAATAAAATAAAAGGATGCTCCTGTTTAAGAGCATTCAAATAAAGAAAAGAAGAGTGTGTAAAAGCACTCCAAATCTTATCACAACCCTTTCTTCTTCTTTTATACCCATTGAGCTAGAAAACATCAAATCTAGCTCACTTTACCCTTTCTACAGCCAAGTGGATCATCTAGTGTGGTTTGAAGCATAAGACTGAATGCATGAAAGTGAAACAACACTCCTAGTCACCTTTGATTAACACCAACATGAAACGGTTTACCCGGAATAACATAAAGGACATATGGACAACTTGTGTTTCTATGCTTTATATTTGAAGTTTGTATGCCCAGTGCTCAGTTCATGATTGGATTGTGAAAGAAGGAGAGGAGAGATGTGAGACACATGCACTTAGTCGCTTCCAAGACCATATATTCAATAATTTTTTGTTGCTTTGCATTTGTCATTTGTTTTTGTTGAAAAGAACGGAAAAGAGACATTAAGTTGGAGCATACTTGAGGACAAGTATGTTTTAAGTTTGGGGTGGTGATGCAGCCCTATTTTAGGGCCCCATCCTGTGCCATTTTGTACCTAAGTTGCATCTAAACATGTTAAATTACAAGTCTTTTTCCCCAATATGATTATCATTGCAAATATGCTTATGGATGTTCTTTGCACTTTTTTTCAGGTACTTGGACCATGCTTAGATAGAAGAGAGAGAGAGAGGGAGCTATAGGATTCCCCCACTCAAGGAGGGACCCAAAGAAGGCCCCAAAGTCTCCCTCAACCTACCTCCAGTGGCCAAGAATCATCCCCAAGCAAAGACATCCGAAAATGACAAAGTCAGAAGCGAAATCAAGAAGTCAAACCTCACCACGGTCGTGGCCACAATGCCATGGTCGTGCATTTATTGCCAAGTTCCAACAGGTTGCAACAGGGAAATTCCACAAAGTCCCACGGTCATGGCCTCCCAGCCACAACCGTGGCCAGTGAAGACACCACGACCGTGGCCATCAGCACGGTCGTGGCCCCGAGAAGTGAAAATGGTTGGGGGCTCCTCCCACAGTCGTGCATTTATTGATCAAGAAAGCAGTTGCCAATAGGGTTTTTGCCCAGAACGCCACGACCATGGCCAAGTCACCACGACTGTGGCTGAAGACGATCAAGACGCCTGTGGCCCCTCCCAACGGTCAGCTCCTCCCCCTCCAAAACGGCTGTGTTACCCAACACGGCCGTGGTGCATGTTACCCACCACGATCGTGGCACTCCGCCACGGCCGTGGCCACCACCATCTCACCACTTCCTTCACACCACGACCATTTTCACCCCCCACGGATGTTCCCCACTACCCTCACCACGTCTGTGGCACACCCACCACGACCGTGGTGATCACCTGCCCTACACAACTTTTCACTGCTTTTCCTATTATACCCCCACTTAGCCCTAGCTCCTATATAAGCACTAGTTGCTTCTAGGGATCGAGAGGGAGCACTTCCTAGCCACAACCCAGCTGCTCCCTTGCATCCATTACTCCCATCCACCTACTTTACTTGCATTTAATCCCATTTCCACCCACTTTCCACTCATTTCCGCCATAGAAACCTAGTTTCTCTAGGTTTCTATCCATCCATTCCACCACTTCCATGCTCTGGGGCACCATTGGAGGAGGAGGCTCGTGGCTGGAAGTAAGGAGGTGAAGAAGTCAAGCTTCATCAAGCATCCATGGTGTTTCCTACTCTCTTTCCCTTCTCCTTTGTTTCTATTTTGATCATTTATAGCTAAGCCCCCTTTGGTGGGCTGTTTGGGGCAAAAATGTGACTTTGATACCATGTTGGGGGAATATAATTTGTAATGAACATATTTCACTTCTATGATGATTGCCTTTTCTTGTATCTCATTTCCCATTAGTTGTGCATGTGATTGTTGTTTAATTACATTAATTGCTTGCCTTGTGGTGTTTGAAGACATTTGCCTCTAGGATGTTTTGGTTTCTATGTAGCTATCATAGGATTGGCTCCTAGGTCCTTAATTCAGATCCCTAGCTAGCCCCCTATCTTCCTACATAATCACCTTCTTCCTACATGCAAATGTGGGTTCTAAGTGACTAGCATAAGTGTGATTAGTGCAATTGCCTAGGATTTCCTTAAGGCTGAGGTGGCTAGTGGCATGAGGTCAAATATCCTCATCTCTACTCCCATCCTTACCCTTGGTCCTCAATTGACTAATACCACTTATCCTAGAGACCTAGACTTGGTAAGTCCTATGAGAATTACACCTAGCCCTGGTTCTCCAACTAGTAGCATAGGGTACATCCTCATAGCACCCACCTTGTTGTTTGGTTTGGTAGTCTAGAATGAAATATGCTAATTTCTTATTATGGTGACATCCCCCAATTAATGTCAAGGTCACATTCTCAAATGGCCCACCTCCTTCATCTAATTACTTAAAACCTTAATTGCTCTGTTTGCTTGTTAATGCTAGTGTAGTTCAGTTTCTTTAGTTAACTTAGTTGATTGCCTAGTTTTACTAGCTAAGTGTTAATTTAGGTCTTTGATCTTGATTAGTGGTTAACTTAGGCTCTCAATTGATAGTTGCTTGCTTAGTCTAGTGTAGTTTGTTCTTGCTCTTGTTTAGATAGCTTGTTGACTTAGATTGCTAATTTAGCCTTTCGATAACTTAGTTTCAATTGTTGCTTTTCCTACTTGCTCACTTAGCTTAATCAACAACCAACCAACCTTTAAACCCTAAAAACCTTACTCTCCGCAATAGGAACATAGCCCACACCGTCTAACTCTAGTGTTCCCTCTATCTCTGTGGATCGACCCTGTACTTTCCGCCTCACCTATACTACGACACGACCCCGTGCGCTTGCGGGCGTAGTGTCTTAGTAGACGTAGGTAGTTAGTGTAGGTCTTACAAATTTCGAAAACATAAGATCCCACATCCCGTGCGCTCCGACCTCGTGGGGTGTAAAAGCACCACTAGCGGGGACGCACCAGGTCCCAATTACATGTATAATGTATCCTATTAATTGGTATATGAGTAGATAATAGAATAATAGAGCTTCCCTTGGATTTTGGTAATAAAATTCCCTTGCAATGATTATTAATGTGTTAATTACCCTAAGTAGATAATAATGTAAAAGGCATGTTTCCCTAACTCATATCCAAAAACTAGGTGGATAATAAGACTCCTCATGGTCGACTTAGCTTGTCTACCAAATTTGGTTAGATTTGGACAATCCTAGATGCCTCAAATGTCATTAGGAAGAAATGGAAGATAATGACATTTCCTTGATTAATTAACTTGATAATCCCTACGATTATCCTATGATTTTTTTTTCAAAGTCTCGAATTTATTTTGTCAAGTGCTGCTTTGAGGAATTGGACTTCTTTCAGAGCCATTGGATTAGGATCTGGCGGGGGCACTTTGTCCCCTACCTTGTGCAGGAGTCCGCGTAGAGGAGGGAACAACCCCCAGATTCCTCGCCCCAGGATAATCCCTCTACTCTCAGTGTCTCCAAATAATTTGCACAATAATAGATTCAGGAGATCCCCGTGATCCTAAAGAGCCCTAACTCGATCCCTATAAGCACCCCCAGGGAAAATGCCCAAAAACCCCTTCCTCTAGTTTGCACGTCGCCACCCCCTTGGTCGCGAGGGTCCATCAGACCGAGGGAAAGTGATCCAAAAAGCAAGGAAGGCCTCCATTAGACCCTCCTCTCCCATCAATTTCATTGGATTCGACACAAGATGGCACCGCATGCTCGACCTTCTGTAGTAACGACGGTGAGAGATAGCAAGCACCTCCGACCATCCCAGCAGAATTAGACCTCCAGTAAGCTTCCACAGACTCCATGCTTGCTTTTCTTTCCACTCTTTGTCAGCACCTTGTCCCCCTATGCTATACCCTGGAATTCGATTCCAAGCTGGTAGAACTCACCGCCACCCTGTCCTCTCGGGCACATCCAGACCACAGAAATCGGTCCCTCAACTTTGGTAGACAACAACAAAGATGACTCAGATAGTTATTTTACTCGATTTGCTTGCATACCATCATTTTGTACCTCAAGCTTCTTGCTCTATTTCCGGTGACCTCAGTGTTAGTATTAGGGTACAGGCATCTCATTTTACCTTGATTGTTCACCCATGATCCACGGATACTCACGAATAGTTCAAAGCCTTGAGATTTCAAGATTTTTCTACCCATCTCCATTGTTTCCCCTCCTTATTCCTCTGGCCTAGATGGGAGGGTGTTGACTAGTGTTTCCGGCCACCGCAGACCCAAGTTAGAGTTCCCTAAGTTCGTCATTGTTTGAGGAATGAGATGGACATGTTTTCTATGTGTCATTTTGCTTGATGTTCATATTTCTTTGTGGCTTGATGCTCCTATGAAGTAGCTCGATATGCCATGTTCAGCAGAGAAGAAACCCAACGCTAAAATTACCCTCACACCCTTAAAATGTCAATGTGAGTGTCACACTACCATGGGTAATTCTATTATTTCTCCAGATTATTTTGACATCAATCGCATATTCATATTGATGAACGTTTGATCATTGTGCCCTATCACAGGTCCTAAATTAGGCACATCATGTGAGGGAAAAGTCGTCTTTCAAACCTTGATTTCCAGATTTTCTCAGAAATGTCTTAAATGATTTTCCTCGCCTCTGATTGGTCAGAATATATCTTATATTTACAAATTCATAGAAATTAATCTATAGCTCAGATGGGGACGATCCATGTATGGTTTTTGATCAGTTTTTCGAGATCTATCACATGGTCCAAGTTTCAGACCCATACTCCCTACCTAATTTCAAAACATAATTAGAAAATCATACACCTATGTTAAGAAAAGGTAATTAATTCATAATTATGTTAGTCATAGGATATTAGGACTGATCAGGACTTCATCTACTATTAGTATACCTCCTTAGGACCAGGTGAGTGGATCATGCACATCGAGTATAATTTTAAGGTCGTGGGTTTCATTATTTGTTTATTTGGTTATGATTACTCAATAAAGTGCAACTTTGCAATTTAATTTATTCTTATGAAAACTATGCAAATGTTATGAATTTATGTTTCTACTGGTTTGATGAATATGCTTTCATTTGAAACAATACAAATCACTGCCATGTTAATTGATGAAGAAATCATGATAACTATGTTCAAGTATAATAATTCATATTATGTTGATAAAGTTCTCTCAATCATGTTATGTGAGCCTTAATTAGCCTTATGTGAGCCTTAATTGGCCTTATGAGCTCTGTGGGAGCATTATGTGAGCCTTGACTGGCCTTATGTGAGCCTTAAATGGCCTTATGAGCACTGTGGGTGAAAATTAGGAGAGTGACTATATCAACTCAAGTAAAAATCAATCTTATTATGAAATCATGTTAAGTTAATCATGTTCTCATGTAACAATGTTAAATATGTTATGTAATTATGTTCCAAGTTATTCTTCATGTTATTTAAATTATAGACTATTCTTCTCATATAACTGATCAGTGCCACTCACATAGTTTTACGTTGCCCTACATGGGTTGGGGATGAGATGTCCACAGACGAGGAGGAGAACAAGTAGATATCCACTAGTTGGACCTAGGATAAATCCCTAAGATATCCAAATACAAGCCATTATCTTCTAGAGTCTAGGTGCTTTCAAGTGTAAAGCAACAAGAAATCCATGTTTTTAAGCACAAACTACAAGAGAATTTATGGGGAATGAAATGGAAGTATAAGACAATCATCATAAAACATAATTATAGTGTTTATAAGTTATTTTCCCCCAACATGGTATCAAAGTCACATTTTATCCTCCAAACAGCCCACCTAAGGGGCTTAGCTACTCATGATATTAGAAGATACAAACATGGAAAAGAAATCAATTAAGTGGATATGGAGAATGAAGTAGTGGCCAAAATTCTCCTCTCCAGTAGTTCTAAGCTTGAGAACATCCCTCCTCCAAGGTGCAATGGCATGGAAATGGGATGGATAGTGTTCGAATCCCAAAAAGGAAGGGTTTTGGGGTGGACGATTATGGAATGGGAGTGGGTGAGGTACGGATGTAATAGGGAGGTGAAATGAATACTCAAGGGAGTTGACACTCGACCTTCTGCCACCTCCAAGGCTTATATAGGTGTCTAGGGGGGTTGGGGTTAAGTGGGGGCAAAATAGGGATATCAAGATATAAAATAGGTGGAGTTCAATTTTAAAATAGTCATCATGGTTATAACGGCCATGGTGGCCACCTCCCAACATGACCCTTCTAAATAAAATGGTTGTTTTATCAAATTGGGTCAATTTTTGAATGTCTTATGAAGAGTTTGTGACTGGGGCATACCCTAAATGGCAATTCCTTGTTAGAACGGTTGTTTTGGGGTCCTTCCCTTATATTTTAGCCTTGAACTTGGTCATCAATGGAGTTTATTTCTTCAATACATTCTTTGATCATCTATAGTAGGTTGGGAGTCATTTTTGCTTCATTTTAGGGATGCTCCGAGCCTGGGGAAACCCTAGATTCAACATTCCTTTATCCCCTCCATCAAGTAGTGGTCAAAGTACCTTATAAAACATGCAAAAATCATGCATAAGTGCATTTGATAATAAACCATTTATTGGGGAAAATAAGTTGCATTCTAATAAGTTTAGATGTAAGGAACAAAAAGGCACAATATGAAACTCTAAAATTGGGTTGCATCATCAACCCATATTTAAAACATGTTCTCCTCAGGTATGCTTCAACTCAATCTCTTATTTTCATATCATTCAAGAAAACCATGGGAGAATGCATTTATCATAATATTCATTGGCTAAATTTAGTTCACAAGTGGAATCAAGCATGTGATCCACTACTCTATATTCACTTTCCTCATTTCATGTGATTCAAGCACAGAGAAAAAGAACTTCTAATATGGGATACCAATCATACATGTAAGTGATGTAACTTTAATAATGCTCTGGGTAAACCGCATCATGCATGGCATACATCAAATTGGTTAGATTTGTTTTTTCACTTCCTAGGACTACATCATACACTTCACTTCACCTCTCATGACCCACTTGTCTTGTGTAGGGGTGTGTAGGCTAGAGTTAATTTACCCTAACCCTACTAGGAATAAAAAGAGATGTTATAGTATAGGACCACCCATCTTTTTTTCTTTTTTACTTGAGAGGCTATTACATAGAGACATCCCTTATTTCTTTTTTATTTTTATTTTTCTATTCCTCATGTGTAAGCAGGGCATATGGTTATTGGAAGAAGTGAGGTGGTATGGATATGGACATACCAAACTTGAATGGTGACCAGTGATAATATGTGCACTTTGGTATCCTTTCATGAGGCGCAGAGGTAAGAAGATGATAGAAGAAACATCAGGTCAAAGAGGGGCCATGGGAGGTGAGGATCCATTTATGATTTCATCCAAGTAAGTTAATCCATGCAACATACACCAACCAAACAAACTATGCATAAAATGAGAAATTGTGGTATATTGTACTCTTTCCATATAGATTGAATAATCCCAAGTATTCAAGGCTTGCAAGCATCACAAATTAATCAAACATTTAGTTATGTGTAAGAGGCTTGAAACACATGAAAATTTTCATCATAGGACTAATTTAGCCAAAAATATCATTAATGGGTTGTATTAACCCAATTCTAATTGTTTGCATCAAAATAGATAGAGATTTTGTTGAAATACACTCGTAGTCAAGAAGATTCAAGCTTGGGAAAATTGGCTTAAATGGTGCTAGTTTGCACTCAGTCACATCTAAACCTACTTTAGGAAACAAAAAGAAATAAGCAAGAAAATCCTACCTCAATTGACAAAAATTACCAAAAACCTATGTGAGATGCACGGCATGGAATGGAGTAGCATGTGAGAAAAAAATTTCAGCAATTACACAAAAATGCAAGGAAATAAACAACAAGATATGCACGTATGCAAGGAAGTAAAGATATAATCTAGATAGAGTATTGAAATCGTCAATCATCCAAAATATGGTGAAAGAAGCATAGAAAATTGAAACTGGGAAAATGGCATGTACCACCCTACCACCCCAAACATTTGAATCATGATGTATCTCAAAGTGAAACTAAAGATTAGGAATGATAGGTATATGTAAATGTTGTAGTGATGGCTCTTGTTATAGTGGGGGAACTGAAGGGTCACCCTCATCATGATTTTGAGCATCCCTATTTGTCATCTTGCGTCTTAGTGTTGGTTCTTTCAATTTTATGTCTTCTTCTTCCTATCTTGGGATATACAAAGAATGAGCCAATATAAAGTGAATGGCATCCAAACATGCACCACTATTATCTGTGCAAGGTACAACCAATCAAGAGAAGACATGTTTTTTTTTCGAAAATTATGGTAAATATATTTAAAACCCCTAAACTCTTAACAAAGTTACAAGAATGAAGCTTACAAGGAGAGCTGATAGTTGAACCTTGAGGGTATAGCTTACAAATCCAAGCTCAAATAAAGTAAGTAAAGAAAATTACACCAGGGACCAATTTCTAAGGATAATTGAAGAGATTCCTATAACCTTAGATTTATGGAATTTGTAGAGTAGTTTCATCTCCTTTTCAATCTTCTAGAACACCAAAGCAAAATCTAGTATAACACCCCCATGACTTCTAGAATTTCTTTCCAACTAGAGGTGGTAAACACAACCAGTTAAAGCCCAAGTTCAATAACATTATGGGATTTTGATCTATTTCCAATTGAGTTAAGGCATCCTAGAAGAGAATAGGGGAATATCTTGTTGCGTTTCACCAGAGCTCGCCCCAATAAGTACCTCTAGTAGTTACTAGAGCTGAATAAATTGTCAGATGATTCCACGACAAGTTGACAAAAGTGACAGTAAGGATCGGGAACCATGCTCCATCTGATAATTCTATCCATATTGGGAAGAACATTCTTGAGAGATTTGAAGGTTGTGAGGCTCCATCTAGGTTGATGTAGAGGTAATGAGAGATTAATATAATCTAGATTTTTAGGGAGAGATTGAAAAAGGCTATTCCAAAGAGTAGTGTTATCTAAATTTGTGAACTCAAGACATTTAGTAAACAAGTATGAAAAAGTAAAACAGAAAATAAAGAATAGCAGTGGTGAGGGTAGAAAGAAAAGATCAAAACAAAACCACTTGGTATGCCTCTATCCCCGACAACTAAGAAAGAATGCTTGGTATGTGTGAGACACACACATTTGGCCTTACAAATTTATATAATCCTAGCCGATGACGTGCTCAAATACACAGACTTGGCCACAAGTGTACGAGTTCGTATCACAGTATAGGAAGGTGGAAAGATAGGAGAGAGGTGGAATTAGATCTTAGTTAGTTTGACTAGGTTCCCATTATGGAGTCTAGGGTTCAAGGTTTAAATTTAGTTTTGTCAATTACACTAAGGGTGAACAAGCAATTAAAGGAGAACAAGAATTAAAGCCTAAGCTAACCCTATACAATTTAGCTCTAATTGACAAGAGAGGTAGCTAAGTAAGAATAGATAAATTAAGAATAAGCAAATCAAAGCAAAATAAGCACTACACTAACTCACAATTGACAACTAAGGCAAGCAGGAAACTAATACTAACTCTAACCACTACTACAGAAATGGCTTATAAAGTCACTTTTCCAGGTGTCGGTTGTATACATAAACGGACACCTAAACTCTACAGTGTCGGTTTATAACATAAACCGACATACAATCTGTGAAGGTCGACCAGACACGGGTACCGCTTTTATTAAGTGTCGGTTAATTAATAAACAACCGACACCTAAAATCAACCGCCAAAACCAAAATTCCAGTGAAAAAATTACCTCCAAAATTTCACATATGGCGTCGGTTTATAAATGAATAACCGACGACCAAAGATTATTCACGAGACAAGAATAGTTGTCGGTTGTCTTTTAGTTAAAAACCAACGACTATAATCAAGTATAGGCGTCGGTTGTTGGAAAGGAACCGATACTGTTGGTTTAGTTGTCAGTTATTTTGAATAACCGACGCTTATTGTCAACTTAATATCTCACCAGCGCGAGCGACTCTTCCCCCTTTCCCAGTTTCATTCCCGATTTCAGTTAGGTCCGGCGATTTCTTGCTCGTCCCCGCCGATCGTTGCTCCTCTGCCACCGCTGTCGTTCTCGTGCTCCTACCCTCACCGTTGCTCCGTGCTCACCGGCGGCCGTGCTCCTGCTCCTGGCCTCTGTGCTCACCGGCGGCCGTCCGTGCTCCTTCTCCGTGCCCTCGCCGCTGCTCTGTGCCCTCGCCGCCGCTGCTCCGTGTCCTCGTCGGCGCTTCTCCTCTCTTTGTCGCCGCCTCCGCCGGTGGTTGTTGTGCTCCAGCCGCTGCTCTCGTCTTCCCTCAAGGTATGTCAGCCCGCCCTGCCTTCTTCCTTCTTCCTCTGCTCCGGCGGCTGCTTGGGCGGTGCCAAGGCACGCCCAAGCAGCTGCTGGGTGTTTTTTTATTTATTTTTTTAAGTTATTTACTTATTTGTGTTTAGGGTTTAGGTACTGATTTTGTGCTTCTACTGAGTTGAATCCTCTATTGTCTATACAATACATGTAATTTTGATCAAGTGATGATGTGTAAATGTGGAAATAAGTTAGTAAGGTATCAATGATAAGTTTGCTGTAATGTGATGCAAAATAGTTATTGTATCATGCATATCTTAATACTTTTTTGTTTTATAGTTGTATAGGGTGTTTTATGTGTGATAAGTCTATTTTTTTATAGTTGTGCATACCTGCGAGTTATCAGGAACACCTAAATGAATATCTAGTTGTGTATTTTCCTAGTATCGTAAAAGATTCTCAATCATGTGTATCACATGGGATTCTTATCTCAACACAATGGACTGCAATATATGCATCTAATGCCTTAAATAGAAGACTCAAATGTTATAAAATCCCATCAAAGTAGGTAGAAACAACTTATATATATTCAGATCTTAATAATTCCATGAAGTGCACATTATCTTACTCAGGAAAAGTATGTGTATAATGTAGGATTAGTTCCATATAATGGTTCTATTTTAGTAAGCACCTAGAAACCCGTCCAAGATTTACTCATTAGGAGCATTTCCTCGTTTGTTCTCGAAGTACATTTGTAGACTTCTTTTCAAGCTATCATGTCTACCACAATAAAGTTGGTTATGACAAGCAATAAAAGGTTAACTGATGTTATACAACTTTTTCTGAAAATATATAACATCGTTATATGTACTTACACTTTGTTAATACTAATATTGTGCAGTCTTTGTCCACCCATAACAGTCACTATGAACTGGGCCTCTATGTCAATGTTAATGTTCCCTATTGAAGAACAATTGGACATCATCCTAGATGATCGTTCCTTAAACCAATTGGTCATACCCAAACATTGGCATTTTCTAAAAGGAAGACACTACATGCCTGGTAAAGTGATCCTAACTTTTGGTAATTATTCACATGTTATCGAGGTTGAGTATGATTTGGCGGGAAATCTTGTATCAAAATCCGGTTGGCGTGATTGGATTGGAGAGCTGCATGTGGTCCGTTGGAACAGGCTTTTTCTCCATCCAGTTGGCGATAATTCCATCAAAGTTTGGATAACCAACAGCAACTGCGAGACCCCCGATCATCTTCTGCGGTATGAGCGCACGGCGTCGCATATCAGCTCGGACAAATCTGAATCTGAGGCCCCTGTCAGTTCAAATTTGTCTAAATACAGTGAGGAGCTTCGTGACACAGCTTCATCATCAAAAAGAAGTTACTGATGCATGCGGGACCATGTTGGTGTAGTATTTAGTTGTCTATCTATCTAGACTTGTCTGTAGTAATAGTTTTTTTAATTATGCGCATGTTTAGGGGTACACGAACCCCTTTGTTTAGTTATTGTTATAACTGAAGTGTGTGTTCCCATGAATGGAACTGAAAGTTGCTACATGAATGCTTATAACTGAAGTGTGTGTTCCCATGAATGTTCCCATTTGCATGATTACACTACTATTTTCTCATATTGTTTAGTCTATTTTAATATGACATACTTGCTTATATCTTGCTTAATGATGAACTGTAATGCACACATGTGACATGCTTGGAATGTAAATGATGAACTTTTCCCTAAATTGCCAATCATGCTTTTAAAGACATCAATAATCACCCTAAATTGAAGAACTAGGATTTTAGGTATAAGAATGACAATACATTATTTGTTGGCCTAGCAACCCGTCCAAGATTTACTCATTAGGAGTAAATCTTGGATAGTCCCCGGTTTGGGACTGTTCTTGAACACCTAATCTCGCTTAGGATGTAAGTGTATAATGTGTATTGGGTTTTCAAGAAAATTTTGGCAGCATTTCCTCGTTTGTTCTCTAAGTACATATGTACTTGGAAAACAGCGGGGAAATGCTGCCAAAATTTTCTTGAAAACCCAATACACATTATACACTTACTAGTGAGATTAGGTGTTCAAGAATGGATAGGTGGTACACATTTATTATATATAATAATGACATCACATGTATTTGTTAACCCTAGACCCTAATCTTGTCCTAATATATACTTGTTTTCTCTTTGATCATAGAATGGATAGATCATGGATGTCCATTCGCAATCGTTGCACCCCAGAGTTTATTTCTGGTCTTCACCAGTTCATTAAATTTGCCGAGGAACATAGGAAACAACCTAGAGATAGGTTATACTGTCCATGTAGACATTGCGGTAACAACTTGAAAGTCAACACTGGTGACGAAATCATGACTCATGTCATGTGCAACGGGATTATACAAGGCTATACAGAATGGCACTGGCATGGAGAGATTTCAAACCCGAAACCAGTGGATGTTGATAGCAGTGCTTGTATGGAAGAAGAAATTGCTTACGATGACGTAGATGTGAATGAACCAGTTCCAGTAGACATCGTTGATGCGATGCTGGATAGTTGTGGGGTAGAGCACACCGATCCACCTCCCATTTTTAGAAACATTGTGCATGATGCTGATATGTCGTTATACACAGGTTGTACTAAGTTTACGAAGCTTAACGCTGTGTTGAGATTGTATAAGTTGAAAGCTAACAATAGATGGAGCGACAAAAGCTTCACGTCATTGCTGTCTTTGTTGAAAGAAATGCTTCCTGAAGGAAACAAGCTGCCAATCTCAACATACCAGGTAAAGAAATTGTTGTGCCCAATGGGAATGGATGCCAAGAAGATACACGCATGCCCTAATGATTGTGTATTATTTCAAAAGGACTATGCAGATTTGAAAGATTGTCCAAAATGTGGTGCGTCACGGTATAAATTGACGACTTTGGGGGAGTCCAAAACTGGTTCTCCTGCCAAGGTGATGTGGTATCTACCTATAATATCACGGTTTCAACGCTTGTTTGCAATACGATAGATGTGAATAATTTGAGGTGGCATGTAGATGTTAAGAAAATTAATGATGGGATCCTACGACATGTGTCTGATTCCCCATAGTGGAAGAAGATTGATGTATTGTACCCTGAATTTGGTGAAGAAGTCAGGAATCTAAGACTTGGGCTTTGTACAGACGGGATGAATCCGTACGGGACATTGAGCAGCCAACATAGCACTTGGCCAGTCATGCTTGTTATATACAATCTTCCTCCCTGGCTGTGTATGGAAAATAAGTACGTAATGTTGTCGTTGTTGATATCGGGCCCTAAACAACCTGGAAATGACATCGATGTTTATCTTGAACCTCTGATTGATGACTTAAAGAAACTCTGGGGTGAAGGTGTGATGACCTATGATGCTTCACGAAGAGAGACATTTCGTTTGCATGCTATGTTGTTTTGCACTATTAATGACTTTCCAGCATATGGGAATTTGTCTGGATATAGTGTCAAAGGAGCTAAAGCGTGTCCTATATGTGAAGAGAACACTGAATCAACAAGACTAAAACATGGCGGTAAGAATGTATATCTCGGTCATCGAAGGTTTCTTCCAAAATTCCATCTGTATCGTAGGAAGCACAAAGCATTCAATGGATTGAATGAGGAACGCAGTGCACCTAAACCTAGACCAGGGGAGGTTGTTTATGAAAGAATTAAAGACTTTGTCAATGAATTTGGTAAGAGATCACAAGGTACTACACGGAGTGACAATTCTTCATTCAAGAAGAAGTCAATATTTTGGGATCTTCCTTATTGGAGTTCTTTGATAGTCAGACATTGTATCGATGTAATGCACGTTGAGAAAAATGTCTGCGATAGCATCATTGGTACTCTGTTAAATATACCAGGTAAGACTAAAGATGGGATAAAATCCAGACTGGACCTACGTGAAATGGGAATAAGGTTAGAATTAACAGAAATACGTGAAATGGGTAGTAAAAGAACATACTTACCTCCCACATGTTACACGTTGTCTAGAAAAGAGAAGAAAGCTTTTTGTGAATGCTTGATAAATGTTAAGGTGCCAAATGGTTACTCATCCAACATCTGTAGATTGGTATCAATGAAAGATCTGAAGTTGATAGGACTTAAATCTCATGATTGTCACACTCTAATGCAACAAATATTGCCCGTGGCAATTCGATCTATATTGCCGAAGCATGTAAGGTTTGCAATCACCAGACTTTGTTTCTTTTTCAACAGTCTCTACAGCAAAGTTATTGACCCTGAGACTCTCGATAATTTGCAAAGAGAAGTGGTTGTTACCCTATGTCATCTTGAGATGTATTTCCCTCCTTCGTTCTTTGATATCATGGTACATCTTGTTGTCCACTTGACTAGGGAAGTGAAAATCTTGGGCCCGGTTTTCTTGCATTGGATGTATCCCTTTGAACGATACATGAGCATTTTTAAAGGTGATGTTCGAAACCGTTATCGGCCTGAAGGGAGTATTATTGAAGGTTATGTGGCGAGAGAGGTTATGGATTTCTGCAATGACTTTCTCAGTGGTAATGACACTCCTGATAATGACAAGAATATTGACGAGCTATTTGGCAAAGGAATTTTGGGATCACGTGTGAAAGTAATCAGCCGTGAGCAGTTGGAACAAGGTCATTTGTATATTTTACACAACATGGACGAAGTGAACGTTTATATCGAGGAACATACCAATTTCATCAAAAGACAATATCCTCGAGCCAATACAATGTGGCTTGCTAGAGAGCATAACAAGACTTTTATTAAGTGGTTTGAAGTTAAAGTCTTACATCAACTATCTCAAACACCAAATGATATTACTGAAACTATCAAATGCCTCGCCTTTAAACCAAAGTTGACTGTTATGTCTTATGAAGGGTATGACATTAATGGATTCACATATTACACAAAGCTCCAAGATGATAAGAGTGTCGTCCAAAACAGTGGGGTCACCCTTCAAGCATCGACTATGTTTTTTGCAAGTGCAAAGGATAAGAGTCCACGTGAAGCTAAAATGTCATATTACGGTGTCATTGAAGAGATATGGGATTTGACTACATAGATTTCAGAATTCCGCTCTTCAAATGTAATTGGGTTGATAACACCAAAGGAGTTATAGTGGATGAATTGGGTTTCACTTTAGTGAACTTTGAAAAGATTGGCGAAAAGGCTGAACCATTCATATTGGCATCACAGGCGAAACAAGTATTTTATATCGATGATCCTGCAAATGATAAATGGTCGGTTGTTCTTCATGGTAAAAGACAGTTCATTGAAGATCCTATAGATGAAGAAGAGTACTATGATAAATATGATGACTCCAGTCCATTCTCAGTTGGGTTGCAAACTCTAGAAAATATTGAAGCTAATGATGACTTATATGTGCGCGGAGATCACAATGAAGGATTGTTAATTGATAAAAGATCACAATTTTAGAGGCATGCATGTTTATATTTTTTTATTGAAGCTAAATGTTTACTTTTTAAATATCAATATCATTTTCTGATTTGATGTTTCATTATCTTCTAGTTAATACAAATGCAAAACATTGTGGGAGGGTGCTAAAGAACTATAGGACCAATCTCATCCGAGATTACATACGCGATGCTGAGAGTAGGTTCTTGATCTATTCCAATTCTAGACATTGATCAGTATTTCACTAACTCTACACTAATAATTTTTGTTTGTATTCTCTTTGAAAAATAAATATAGGAAGAAGGCTATGCAGGACGGACATGACATAGCTATGCAGGATATGCAGGAAGAAACCACAATGAAGAGAAGCAGGATACAGATACAATACATAAAGTGCAGCACACACAAGTGGTTCAGATTCATATTCATATAACAACATGACAGACTAACACATATATAGTGCATAACAACAGCAGCTCCGAATTTACATACAACACTAACTTAGTACATATATAGTGGACTAAGGTGACGATACCACCTGCTAAAATAGGTTACCGACTACATGTTACGACTGGGAGGTCGTGATTCAGCAATGTATGCATTAGCAGGAGGACAAGAGATCACCATATGAGGACAAACATATGGTGATCTGTTTGTCCTCCTGCTAATGCATACTGTTGCTGAATCATGACCTCCCAGTCGTAACATGTAGTTGTCGGTAACCTGTTTTACCAGGTGGGATCGTCACCTTATAAGTCCCACTATATATGTACTAAGCTAGTGTTGTATGTAAATTTGACGCTGCTCTTGTTATGTACTATATATGTGTTAGTCTGTCATGTTGTATGGACATCGATTGTATTGCTCAGGTATTATATAGTCTCATTAGATAATATGAAATATATAAATCTTATTTATAGCTCATTAATTATATATATACATCATTCTCTTTACAGGTGTTTAAAGCTGACCCCACTACAGGAACGGACTTACTAGATGTACATGCTCCCTATACGATGGGAGAATTAAATGAAGTAAGAGAAGAATGGGCAACAACCATACAAATAGTGGGGATTTTGTAAATGAATTTCTGAATTATAATATGTGTGAATGTTTCTACATGTCTAGATGTTTCTACATGTGTCTGAGTGAAAATGAATGAAAGTGTTGGTTACTATATGAATGTTTCTACATGTGTGAATGTGAATGAATGGAACTACAGATTGATAGCTACATGAATGTTTCAAAATGTGTGAAAATAAAATGGAACTGCAGGTTGTATTGCTAAATGCATGTGTGAATATTTTTGTTGTTAAATTTGCAGGTTTGTGGCCTGTTGTTGGCTGATATCAATGGATGTCGTAAAACCTGCAGTTCAGTTAACTGAACTGCAGGTTTCTCATCCTGCGACCAGCCACAGCAAGTCTGCAGGTCTGTAAAAAAAAACCAATAGGCGTCGGTTATTTAGATATAACCGGCGCCTATTTCCTGTGGCGCGAACATATATGGTGTCGGTTTCTTAATACAAACCGACACTGATAGTGCCCAAGCTGGAGCCAATAACAGGCGTCGGTAATTGTAAACAACCGACACATAACTTTACAGTGTCAGTTATTTAAATGTAACCGACACATATTCTTTTGACGCGAAGACATATTTCGTCGGTTGTTGGCTTATAACCGACACTGATAGCGCCCAAGATGGCGCCCTTTCTGTGGCGCAAAGGGTTTGGGCGTCGGTTTCTTATCTAATAACCGACGCCTATAGTCCCCTGATGGCGCGTTTTCGGTCGCGCGCGAAGAGTTTGGGTGTCGGTTCTGGAACCGACGCGTAATGGGTGACCTTTTAGTGTCGCCCACATAGGCGTCGCTCGGAAACTGACACTAAAGGCCATAAATAACCGACACTAAAGGTAGATTCTATAGTAGTGAACACTACACTAGATAAGCAGTCCTTATTAGCACCCTAGAGCAAGACTAGCTAGAGACTAACAAGAACTAGCACAAGAAAGCACAAAGGTGCACTAACTACTTGAGAAAAACTTAGCTATCAAGAACAAAGAAACTATTAAGGAGGCAATTAAAGCAAGCAACTAAGAAAGCATGAACTAGAAATTTAGAGTTTTCAACAAGTTATGGAGGTGTGGTCCATTTGGGGAGTGTGACTAGAATCCAAGTTGTGGGTCATAAAATGCAAATTCTAACCATTCATTCTAGATTTTTAAGCAAAACAAGTCAAATGCTAATGAATTACCCTAAGCTACTAGTTGACCATGGGTTTTATAATGTGTGTGGAGAGGAACTACACTCTTGCACACCCTATCCAACCTCATGAGGCTCAATTGAACTAGGGCTTTGGTGAAATTCCAATGAGATTTAGCAAGTCTAGGTTTATAGAGTAAGCGTCCTTATGGAAATTGGGATTTAAAAGTAGGTATGGAGAATAGAGGTAAGAGTGTTTCACCTCACATCACTCACCATCTAGCTTTTAGGAAACTCCTAGGCAATTGCACTAAGCACTCCTACACTAGATACTTAGATCTTCCACATAGAATTAAGAGAGGGGTATGAGTGTGGGAATATAGGATTCTATCTAGGGATCCACTAGTTGAACCTAGGAGCATTCCCTAAGACATCCACATTTAATCCATTATCTCCTAGATCCTAAGTGGTTTCAAGCACTAATCAATAAGCAATCCTTGTTTTCCAGTGCAAACCATAAGAAGAAATATGGGAAATAAAACAAATGTAGAAGACAATCATCAAAAAATGAATCTATAGAGCTTACAAGTTATTTTCCCCCAACATGGTATAATATCGCATTTTAGCCCCCAAATAGCCTGCCTAAAGGGGCTTAGCTACTCATAGTACAAAAAAAGAGAAAAAGAAGAATAAGAAGATCAATAAGAAATAATCATGGATCTCATGAAAGATCTCATCTCCTTCACCTCTAGTAGAAAGAGTAGAACCTCCTCCCTCTTTGGTAGCAAGATGGCATGGAATGGTTGTGGAAGTAACCAAACCCCTAGAAAACTAGGGTTTTGAGGTTGAGAAAGTTGGAAATGAGGTGGAGGTAGGTGGGATACCAAGGAGTGAGTAAGAAGTATCTTGGAATGTCCAAGAGGTGTCTAGATTCATGCTACAATTGTCATCATGGATAAATAAGTGGTAGGGAAGCACTAGGTTAAGTGGGGGAAATGGGTAGAAGTAGAATAGTGTAGAAAAATAGTATTGTCTGGGTGGCAGAACGGTTGTGTTGGGTGGCACCATCATGGTTAATATGGTGTAGCATGGCTGTGCTGAGAGGAAACAGTCATTCTGATGGAAGTGGAAATGTCAGTTTGAAAGTGGGAAAATGGAGGCTGGTAGCATGACCATGTTAGGAAACATGATCATGGTGGGGTCTAGGTAGCACGGTCGTGGTGGTGAGTTGGGTACTTGGTTATTCTAATTGGCATGGGCAATCTGACTATGCCACATGACTGTTCTGGTTGGCATGGCTATCTTGGGATCTTCTTGGCACAGATGTGTTGGTTGGCATGGCCATTTTTCTTTAGTTGTTGTAGCTTTGTCAACTCTATGATTTTCCTATATTTTTTCATTTGTAGCATGGTCATTCTATGTCACCATGACTGTGTTGGGGGCTTTACTTTCACTTTAATCTTTAAACTTCATGATCTATGGACCTCTTTGCTATAGATTGACTCTTGGCCACTAGGGGTAGGTTGTGGGAGCTTTAGGAACTTCTTTCAAATCCTCCATTGGTAGAGGAACCCTGGAGCATCTTCCTTCTCTCTTGTCCATTCAAGGTGTGGTCTAGGTACCTAAAATATACACAAATAATGCCCATAAGTGAATTTGATAGAGAACCAATTATTAGGGGAAATAGTTTGCAATCTTTCATGTATAGATGTGATTGAAGTGCAATAAGACACAATATGGAGCCCTAAAATAGGGTTGCATCAGCAGCATCGAGACTCCATTCCATGGTGGATGGGAGGGTTTGAATCCATATACAATTCTTATAGATAGAAGGCACATGCCTACTAGAAAGGCATCCTTTGTTGATGTTGGTAGGCTTCTACTAGCTCCACTTACCTTCGACCTCTAACCATTTCCATCGGTGACAAATGTCAACCGAAGGTGCTTCCACCTCCACTTCCTCCATGGTACCAATGTATGACCTTGAAGAGGCCTATCTTGTGGCACCCGCATCCATTGGTTGACAACTTCCATCATCATCATCCTACTACTCCTCTTTACAATAACTCCATTCAACACAAGTGAAAGAAGATGATGTCTTTTGAACCTCCTCTGATGAACGTTTGCGGGCTAATCATATTCATATGCCCACTTTTAGTGTTCCAAGCTTTGAAGGCAACCATCCGAACAACATGATTGTGATTTTCTATTCTTTTATGATGATGACCTTATTTCACTTTTCTCCCTTTTTTTGCCACTACTTCCATGAGAGTGTAGTAATCTTGTGTGGGTGCGAGGAGTAGCCCTGTTTTTTTTTTGGTCAGCGAAAATCCTGTTACTATTGTGATATACCAAAACTTTAGGTACAAGAAAACACACCCCCTAATCCTCTGAAAGGATTACCAAAAAATAGCAAACGATACTAAAGGTCTTACACAGAAGACCGCAACAGATAGAGGAGGACCCAGCCAAAGAATAAACATCAAGAACGTCATACAAGCAAAAGCAAATATAACTAAATCCTACTCTGATGAGGAGCTCCACTAACAATACGCCCACCCACAAAGAGTGCAGACTCATCATCATAGGCTGAAGAATATCAACCAAAGCCTGTACTTTAGTCTTTAAAGGAGTTAGAGGCAAAGCCCCATCTAACTTCATCAGCTACCTCAACTTAAACGTTGGTAGCCCCAACCTGTATTCCTGTTAGTTCAACAAGCGAGCTTGATATCTGAATCAACTGTACCGATCACCAAGAGTAGAATCTAGGAACTCCCTTCACACATGCATTATCCACACTCACAAAGATAGCAGAAGAAAACCCCAGAACCAGCTCCCAGCCATCGGAAAGTAGAAGAAGATAACTCGACACCACTCGCCACTCAAACCAGGAACCAGGAGCACAGTGACATAACAACAAACACCTGAAGAGGTGTTTCCATCATAGAAGTGGCAGAGGGCCAAGGAGGAGAGGGTTTAGAAACCGAGCTACACCCCTTAAACCTAACTGCCCATGTGCGTGCTTGAACGCTTCTGTCGCGTAGAGACGTAGCATCGAGCATCTAGGAGGCGCCCAGAGAATAGCAGTAGCATGTCAGCTAATAGGAATCTGGAGCCAACCTGCCGTCAAACACCTGGCCTACACCCGGGGAAAGACATCAGGATAGCACATAGGCCAGAGCTGAATAGGCTGTCGAGACTCCCATTTGCACAGAAACACCTGGACAAACATCTTGAAGGTGCTCGACCCCAACACAAGCCCATTGACCCGGATGGAGTACCGCCAGAGCGTCCCTTCAAGCAGAAGCAGGAGGGGGAACGCATCTGTGTCAGGGAATAGCCGGTGCTGAAGGAGCCAACAGGTCAGGGACCTGAACCCCAGAAGGGGGCGCCGCCATCATCGTAGAGGTGAAGCTGCAACCCGAGAATGCCAGGGGGAACCGGACAGGCACCCGCCTTAGCCGTGGAGCACCAAGGCTGGGACCGTGAGGAACCCACCCAAAGACATGGCCCAAACATCAGTCAAAACCAGGTCAGTCGAGGAAGAAGGACGTCGTAGCCCTGAGTCAGTCCTCAGCACAGTAACTGGGTGAGAAGGAGCAGAGGTGGAGGCGAGGACCCCAACCCTGCGGTGATGGAGCAGCCACTAGATCTCATGGTGGAAGGGCACCGCTCCTCTCCCTCTACCACTCAAGGGCGAGAAGGAGTCGAATGGTCGAATAGCCGAGCCATAGCTCCATCCATTACTCCAGCGGTGCAACCCGTCACCTACTCATCTGCTGCCGTGGAGAGCCCAAATCTGTGCCGAAACTTCCTCTTGCGACTCCAAGAAGACACCACCAAGCCGTTGGGGGCCGGGGGGAGGAAAGCACCAAGGAGGCACTCCCCCCCCCCTAGTGGTAGCTGCCGGGAAGGTAGAGAGATGGGAGAGCTGCCGAACCCTAGAGAGAGAAGAGAGAAGGTAGCCCTGTTACCTAATTTTGTTCTCTTATGTGCATCTAATTTTTATGGACCATTATATATTTGGAAATCAATTGTTTTATGCAAGTGCTCTTGTTTGATTTCCAAGTTTACATATCTATAACTTGGATGTAGATAACTTCAAACCCTAGGTCTAGGATATAGGTTTATTCTAGTTTGACACTTGATGAGAACTTCATATAGGTGTTTTCAGAGGCGATAGATGCATGAACTCTAGGTAACATGACAATGATATTAGAGTGATATATATCTAGGTTTCGATCCTAACATCGAAAGGGGGATTTTCATGGTCTCAACATATATATTTGCATGCCTAATATGATAAAATAAGAGAGAGAATCATAGGTAGAGGTGGTGAAACCCCATTACACCCTAGTATCCTCATCTGCTAATTTATTAACCTTTGATTTATCCCCTTTATTTGTTGCATTTTAGTATAATCAACATTTTGTGTTAAGTATTAGTTCTAGTGTGGTTACCTTGATCAGAATAATTCTTGAATATATTGTCCTTTGGGTTCAATCATGAACTATACTATAATAATATTTGTTTGCTTGTGGGTGGTGATTATTGTATGTTGGTTAAGGAAAACTCAAGGGATTTCACCCCTAGTGAATTCCCGGTGTAGCAGTGCACACGTCAGTATTTTGTCCATGGACCAGGCATATGTACACATATCCCAATTAGAGATGCCCTCTCTTCATGCCTCCCACAATGATTCCTTTGATGCCCAATCAACATTGACTACGGCTACCAAGAGACGATATGGGGTTGTATCTCATGCCCAAATGCACATACTACAGAAAACTAGGTCACACAGAGGATGTTTATCAGTCTAAGCATGTCTATCCTAATCACTGTGGTAGATGACATGGTAGGGACTCTGAACACATCGCTCAGGCTCCCACTCTGACCATTAGACAAAGTCCCTCCTACATTGTATGTGGCTCCTATTTTGACTGGACATCCCTCTCATGTCTTGCTAACATACGATGAATATGAATGCATTATCAAGATTGAAATTAGTATGGTGACTCTCTTATTTACAATAGTATGTCAACTCAATAGTCCTCTCTTGATTGGAACACTAGTGTCCCACCCAATGCATCACTTTAATCTCACCTAGCTACTCATTACAGTAACCCAGAAATCTTCTATGTTTGCCACCAATTCTAATTGCATTGTAGAATCAAGTGCTACTTAGCACACGATGGGTATGCCACACCTCCTTACCTCTTTATACTCCTTTATTCTACATTCCACTGTCACTCGAGTAGATGGGCTGATAAAATATGTAACCAAGTGTGATGTCATTCCTCTCTCATATAAATTAAAATTGTCTATTCTTTACTTTGTTCCTACATTTCCCTATACTCTCGTGATAGTGGAAAACTTAGTTGACTCTCTCCATTATTTTGTAACCCTTTGACCTTCTGGTTTTGCCTTGTAGGATTGACAAAATCTGATGATGATTGGGCATGGAGTGCATTCTGGTGATCTATACTACTTCTTTTTCCCCCCATCCACTGACTTTGATGAATGGTATTATCAGTGCCTCTCCTCTATAATTGTATTTATTCTTTGGCCATCCTTCACTAGACAAACTCAAGATTTTAGATTACTCTTTATCTTCTTGTTCTTTTATTCTATGTGACATTCATTAGTTGGAAAAACACCATCATGTATATTTTCTCTCTTGCACTACTAAAATATCCTTTGAAGTTCTTGATTTAATTCATAGTGATGGTTTTGGTCCATTTCAGACAACAAGTTATAATAATTTCAAATATTTCCTCACTTTTGTGGATGATTTGTAACATATGACTTGGATTTATATTCTTCAAAGTTTTTATGAGGTTGTTCCCTTTACTCCTAAGTCTCATAAAATTATCTTATTAAAATTATCCACTTATATTATGAATGTTTTCTTTGATAATGCCCCCAAGTAAACCCAACGGGCAGTTTCATCCTTTTTCCAAGATATGGGAATAGCCCATGAATGTTCTTGTACTTATTATCCTAAGAAAAATGGTATTGTAGAATGTAAAAAATTGCACACTCCCTTACCGTTCATGTACATATCTCAAAGAATCTTTGGTCTGATGTTGTTCTCACTGCATGCTTTTTAGTTAGTCATCAACCGTCCTTGATCCTTAAGCAATTAGACTCCTTTTTCTATTCTTTGTTCAAAAGATATACCAATTCTTATACTTCCTTAGGTTTTTAGATGTGTCATTATTTTCTATAATTTTCATCCTAAGGTCGCTATAAATGAGTTTATCTAGATACCATTACTTTAAAAAGGGTTACAAATGCATCGATCCCCTATCTAGTCGTGTTTATATTTATGTTGTTGTCAACCTTTCACAAGGACAAGTTTTTCTTCCCTTCGTTATCATTCCCCTTTTATCATACTGATGAAATGGGGTCCCTCCCAGAACCATCTCCCCCAACCCCATGATGACTACAAAAAGACTATGACCAACACAGGTAGTTCATCCCCAATTGGCATCCCCACAATTTGCGTCTATTTCAGAGGTATAAATTCATGCACCATCAAATATCCCATCTATAACACATGTTGTCTAGATTGCCTCTCTCCTTCTACTTCCACCTATGCCATCATTCTGGATACTACTTTTACCCCCAAGCATCCACCAAATCCTTTCTGACATTCTGAAAGGAAAATTGCCAAGCTGAAAGAGATGCAACCTTTATGTGACAATCATACATAGGACCTAGTTGATCCACCACCTTGAAAGAACATTTTTGGTTTCCATTGGGTTATCTTAATCAAACAACACTCTAATGGAACTCTAGGGAGATCAAAAGGTTGTAATGGTTGTTGGGTTTTACTTAAATCTTTGGTGTGGATTTTTTCAATATATTCTCTCCAGTGACAAGGACTGCCTCTGTTGGCATTTACATATCCTTGGAATCACTTTTTGACTTGTCTCTTTTCTATCTAGATATTAAAAATGCCTTTTTACATGGTAATCTCCTAGAAGACGTCTATATGTAGCAACCTTTTGACTTTGCTGATGAGGGAGGGGGTCTTCTCACAAATTTTGTCATCTTTGACGCTCTTTATATGGACTTTAGCAATACTTGAGAGACTAGTTCAATAAACTCTATACAATCCTTGACAAACGGGGAATTTATAGATTGGCTACATATCATTCACTTTTTCTTATAAGATCATTAATAGGATGCATTCTCCATTCTATCTATGTCGATGACATTGTGATCACTACAAATGACAAAATTGAAATATCCAGGCTGAAGCAATCATTACATGCTTACCTCCATAGAAAGGACTTAGAAAATTTGTGATACTTTCTTGGAAAAGATGTCCTTTGCTCCACCATAGGGCTATGTCTAGGAGCTACTTTGGGAGATTAACATGACATATGTTAAACATGTTTATACTTTAATGATTATCACACAATGGATCCACAGGAGGAGAGAACCCCAAAAAGTATTGTCAAGTAGTTGTAAAACTGATTTATGTAATAATCACTTGACCTGACATCACTTATTTTGTTAGTGTAGTTAATCATCATATGAGTGCACCATGACAAGCTCACAAGTGCAGCATCCAATGCATGCTATGATATCTCAAGATTCCTCTAGGAAGATTATCACTCTGTAAATGTCTTAAGTAAATGACTATTACTATCTCAAGATACACAAATGCAAATTGGACAAGAGATGTCCAAGTTCATTGGTCCTCCCTAATTTCTACATTATGTTAGGCAATCATCCAGTGGCCTTAAAAAGTAAAAAACAATTTTAGGTTTCTCACTCTAACATTGAAGCTTAATATCTATCTATGTCTCATGTAATGTCGTGATCTATGGTAGATATCCTTATTCTAACTAAGTTTGGAAATTTTGTTTAGACTCCATCTCCTATATAATGTGACAACTAGGATGTTATCCACATCACCAATAATACAGTGTTTTATGAATGTATAAAACACATTGAGGTGGATTGCCATTTTATATGGGATTTGGCCAAACTAAAAATATTGTGACTCCTCACATAGGAATCGGTGATTAGGTTGTTGATATCCTAACCAAATCACTCCCTCCAGTTCTCTTTTAGTATATTGGTGTAAATCTTACACTATACAATTTCTACTCCCCAACTTGAGGGGGAGTGTTAGTATAAATGTCTCAATAGTTAACTAGCTTTAGTCCCATTGTATGTGCATTCTCTATTATAATATAAGAACACTTAAGTGAGGATTTGTTAACTGACTTAAGTGTACCCATCTATTCCTGGACTCCTATGTATAGGAGATCTGGTACCCATTAAGACACCAATTAGATCGTTGATCTTATATCTACAAGGGTTCGATTCAATGTTTGTATTTAAATCTTCAAGTTACTAATTAGAATTTGTGGATGTTGATAAGTTTGTAAGTCAATTCCTATCGGGCTTCATAGTGCATCACACTATATTTTTCCAAATATTAGGGAGGGCAGTATGGGGGAGCCAATGTTGCAAGAGGTGGGGGACGTGGTTGCTCCTATTAACAGTGGGAAGGATCACTAAATGGGAAAGTTTGTTGGAGGGTCCTATGCAATGTTTTCCTTATTTTTTTAGATTACAAATTAAGGAAGTTTTAAAGAGCACATGTTTATGTGATAGTTACATTTAGTTTTTCAACCTACAAAGAACCCATGCATACTATATATAAAATGTGTGGGACGGTTTGATGTAATATTTACATTTAATTTTTCAAAATAAGCATTGGTCCTTGTGTATTCAAATAAGGTTGTCAATTGACTCCCACAAGTCCCCTCACTACATCATGTCTTTTTGTGGTTCAGGGATTGGAATGTGGGGAATCTAAGGTTAAAAGAGATTGAGGATGTAGTTTCTCCATATGATGTTGAGAATTGTATGTTTATTGACGTTCCCAACATTAGGAAGAGGTTGTAATTTGCTTGGGGTGTGGGATTTAATGTATATTATCTTTTCATGTATTTCATCCATCTTGAATGCAACTTTTATTTATTTATTTAATAGTAAATTTGGTAGAAAATTACTCAGCATTTAAATCACCCTAAGGAATAATGAATAAATTTCTTGTTCAGAGAAAACATTCCAATTTTTTGTTGATACATGTATAATTATTCATGTTTATCTATATGTTTAGTACAATTCCATTAACTAATTGAACATTGTTGTGTATTATTTGAATCAACTTTTCCTTAAAACAGAACTACTTAATTATGAATCAATTTCATGACTTTTGAGACATTTGTGTGTGTGTATATATATATGGGATTACCTTTAATACCCACACAGTAACCTAGATTTTGCTACCTGTCCCTCCAGAAAAGTTACTATTTGGTCAAGAAAAGTAACTCTCTGGACAAAAAAGTAACTATGTTGATAGAAAAAGTTACAATATGACTAAAAAAGGAAAACTTGGAAGAATTCATTAAAAGAATTCTAGAAAAAATACATAAGTGTAAATTTGATACAAGTGTAAGTATTTATGCATGTAAAGTAACAGTTTGGAAGGTAATTTAACCCTGTGATTGTATATTTGATCATATGCTTGTAATTTATGATTAACAAAAGGTCACTTGATACCCAAACTCATGGGGAGACCCATATATCTCATTCTAGACGTGTTATGGTGGCCAGAGAGCAAGGAGAGAAATGGATAAATCTCCATTGGCATCTGGATTGTATACAAATGAAGAATTGATTGACAAAAGTCGTTCAAAGGTGTACAATACATGTTTCCTTGTGTTCTACGCATGGAATTCTATTTCTTTTCACTTTGTTCACCATGTACTCTTTTGTATTAATTTTACAAAGAAACTTGTTTCCATGAGTAACTTAATTCATTCTCTAGGATCTGGGAGTAGCCCGACATGACATTATTGTAATTACCTCATTGTTGATTTATATGTTGTTGTTACTTTTAGTTTCATGGATGGAATGTTTATTCTCATTAATACGAGAAGCTACATTATTCTTTGATTTAGACAGGATTGGTTCATAAGATGCTCATTTTATACATTCCCTCTACAAACACACATTTGTAAAAGCACAAAAGTATCCTTATGCTTGTGAAACTTTTGTTGTTATAGACATTAATGCAGTGGATTAGATGTGTTGGGTACCACGAAAGTAGGGTTCGTCTCCATTAGATACAATTCTATGATTCGGTAGGATTTAAGACTTTCTTGCAACATCTATCAAATATACGTCATCAATTCATGAGCTTAATTAACTTTAAGTAGTGTATTGTCATAATAAATATTGCATTCTATAGATCTTTGGCCCTAATTGTTAATAAAATCTAGTAAATGGTTTCCTTAGTTTATTTAGTAGTCCATTTACTACTCATTTGTTAGTTGGTTAGAATTATCTAGTAAAAGGTTTTAGTGGCCTAACTCACCAAGGTTCAATGACTCACTACTCATTTGCCCTTTATTACATGACGACTTAATACTTGCTTCTGCATGCATGGAATTGGCATCTCATGTTCTTGACATCATTGTTCGGGAGTTGGTGGATAGAACCATTAGCATTGTGAATGCTAGGATTGGCCACTTTAAGCCATTTTTATTTTTTATTATTGCAATAAATTTATAGCTTATTAGTATTTTATGGTTCTTATACTTCAATAAGTATTTAATATACTAGTGCATGGTAAGGGAGATCACACTATATACACCTTACCTAGAGTACAACCTTCGTCAAGTAAGGAACTTTAATTCTTCATCATTCATATGGAAACTTTCTCAAAGATCCAAGTGATTTGAGTGATAATGAGGGTTGTGACAATGCAAACACCATTTCTAGTCCTTAGGTAGAGCCACAATACACTATATAGGTTGGGATTTGAGCATTGATACACGCATATGTATATTGATTTCTTATGCTAATTAGGGTGATTTTATGTACTAGTTGACTTGAATATGTGATTTTTCACTCATTTATTACTAACTTGGTATATAAACATGTGCACATCAATATTTTCTCATTTTGTACATAATTATGCATATTTTAATGTTTTATTCATATTAATATGTTGCTCATTTTCTTATAGGAAAGCTTGTTCATGCAATCAATGCTAGTGACCCTTAATTCAGTGGCATCTCAATTGTTCAAAAATCATAGTACTAATCATAATCGACATTACACCAGAGTCGTCGTACTGACCCAAGTTAGTGGCATCGAGATCATCTAGTCAAGACCACTAGGGGTGAGCATTCGGTTAATTCGGTCGGTTACGGTTAATTCAGTTCGGTTAAATGGTTAATTTGTAGTTTGAGATTTTAACCATTAACCTAATTGAATTGCGTCGGTTAATTTGGTTATTGTCCAATCGGTTAACGGTTAATTTGGTTAACCAAATAACACGTGTAATAATGTTATTTGAAATGTTCATCGAATTTTGAACAATTGTTATATTGTAGTGGTATTTCTGGAAATATAATGTTGTATGGCTCGTAAAAACTTGATTACTATGTATATGGGGAAGTTTTTTGAAATAAAAGTACAACTATATATGTATATATACATGTTTAGGATATTATTTAAGAATAAATTATAACTATTCGGTTAATTTGGTTAACCATACCAAAAATATCTTTAACCATGAAATTAACCATTTAACCAATTAACCGAATTAAATTAACCAAATTAAATGAATTAACCAAATAGTCTAAAAAATTAACCATTCAAAATTAACCATTCGATTAATCGGTTATTAACCAAATTCTGCTCACCCCTAAAGACCGCCACATTCCTATTAGTGGCACTGAGCAAGCATTCCTGGTTGATCAGTAAACCCTAACATCAAAGTCAGTGACACCAACAAGCATGTTGGCAGTATCGATGTTACCATTGAAGGTTGTTGCTAAAATGGCTATTTCATCAAGACTATCGAGGACTCAAGTTTGTGGCACTGACATAGTAAATATGTATGATTGTTATTTTTTAGATGAATCCAACGATGTCTATTTTATCATGGGAAAATGGGCCAATTAAGACCTAATTGAGAATTTGGTCGTTGAGGGAGCGTTAGTTTGACACTTCAAGATGGATATGAGAGAAGATAAGACAAAGATAAAGTGTTGACCAATAGACCAAAGGTGCAATTTGATGGTGCAAATTGTGGTAGATCACACTAAGAATGATGGTTCATTGTTGTAGTCTCAAGGGCTCCATCTATTTTGTTTTAGCTTTTTACCTTCTATGATTTTTCATTATGATACAATGTCAACAATGCAGGCTACGTAATGACTGGACCCACCGCCCTAGCCTCTCATTCAGTTTTTCTAATGACAACTGGACCCATAGAGCACTACGAGCCTTATATGGATGCTTTGACTTCACTCACGCACATCTTGAAATCAACTTCCTAACATGTCTTCCATCCTAGTACTACTCTGGGTTGAGCACACTTAACCACATAGTTCTTAGTGATGAGCTCACTAAAAAAGGAGGTGCACCTTGATCATATGAGTATTCCAATCATTCCTTTTTAGACCATATTATCTAAGGCCTCAACTCTTGGGATGTTACAATCTCCCCCACTTAGATTATTGACGTCTTTGTTAAGGCTCAACTATATGGCATCATATCTTTACCCATTCGAATGCAGATCCAAAAGGCCCATGTATACCCAGCTATCGATTATAGCTACCAGCACAAGGTGGCTCTACCACCACAAATAGCCTTTTCAAACATGTCTAAATCGCATGGATCAAAGACTAGAATGTCACAAGCCCATGTGGGCCCATCTACAAGAGGGTCATTGGCTCAGATACCATTTGTAATGTCTAGGCCCATAGCCCAAGACTCTTGCACAGTTTCAAAAAATGATGACCGGCCCCACAAACCACCACTAGCCGTGATGGTATGCTTTGTCATCACTTGTGTACAATCCAAGATCTACTTCCCAAAGGTTACACATCCTAGTATTACTCTGGTTTGAGCACACTTAACCACAAAGTTCTTAGTGATGGATTCCTAAAAATAAGGTTCACCTTTGAGATATCGGTAGCCCAATCATTCCTTTTAAGATCATATTATTCGAGGCCTCAAATTTTAGGATATTATAGGCAATCCATTTAATGTAGGACCTAGTAGTTTCTTGGTATGATTTTTTATTCTACATTTGGATGTTATCCATTAGGTTTTTATTGCATATTTAATTAAATTCAAAATCATTTCTATTGTCTATGCTTGATAAACATATATAATTTTTCAAATAGTTAATTCGTTGGAATGAGGGATTTTCTATTGGATGAATATTGTAAACCCAATCAATAACTCGCTACAAAAGTGGGCTAACAATTGACATGGAAAAATCAAGATATCAATCTTCATAATTTAATTTGGAATAGAAGATGCTATATAAGTGAGGTTTTGACCAAATTGAACATGGTATCATTTTTAAGAGAGGATGTTATTGATTTTATATCCCTAATTAAAATTAAGGATTATTTATTAATAATTGGACACAAAAGTGTAGAAAGAACTATGATGAAAATAGCAAACTAAGAGGCTGATCTCATCTTCATTCATTATCCAATTTTAAATTACTTTCTTAGTTTAATTTGTTTATAATTATAAACAACTAATATTTTCTTCAGTTGTATTTGGTTGAAACTAGTTAATAGCAGTCTCTAGTTTTCATAGTTCCTTGAGTTAGACAATTTGGGACTTTTGTTTATTATTACTTATATATGTATACTTGCTTTATATAAGAACAGTTTGGGTGTGTCTAGCTTCATCTGTCATAGCCCAACATGGGCGATCCATTGTCAACTAGTTGATGTGGGGAGTCACAAGATTGATATGAACTTGTTGGCATTTGGTGGAATCTCGGGCATTCCATAGGCACCTTCATGAAGACCCAATGCAACACATTTATTCATTTGTACAATATTATCACATTGTTAACATAGACATGGTACTAACCACAATGATCTCTTTGAAGTTTATCCAATTTTATGTGTCGGCTATAGTAATGACTTGGTACATTATATTGGCATTGAACTATTTGGAAATACAGCATCAGGTAGGCAATAGAAATAAAAAATTAACTGACATATTTCCCATTAACCAACAGATCATGTCAATAACTATGCAATGGGAAGGATGGTTTCACAAAGATATACCTGGTCCTAAAGCAAGTCCAGCGACAATCCTCATTAATGTATATGTGCACTCTAACTTGGATGGTGGTTGTCCAACTCCTGCTCACACTGGGACTCGCCAAACTGCTCCTCCAAGGACAGTAGACTCAGACAACTACTACAACGGCTCCTCTAATCTCGCCACAGACTGCAAGTTGATGTTTCCCTCTTAGAAGCAACCAAAGGACTCCTGCCTCTAGAGTAGTCAACACGGACCAACTAGAACTCTTGTCGTCTTTCTAGAATAGAAAGGAAGGAGTTATCCCTCCTATTGGTGTACTAGTCACCAACTTGCTCTCTCACAACAATGATCCTCAGTTGTTTCTTTCCCTTGGCTATCCCATCCTATTCAGGTAGGACTTGTCAGGGCTCTCGTTGTTACCTCAATGAGAGAGGATAACAATTGTCAGAGTAACTAATTCTCAATTATTTGTGTTGTGCTCTGGGAAGCCCCCAGTACCCGATCTATTTATAGTAGAGGCCAGAGTCAAGGTTCCCAGTCTATATAGGAGTGGAAAGGACTAGAAGATCTCAAATTTTTACAACAATTTTGGAAGTTTGGCAACTTGTGTGCGCTCAAATGGTTGTCTCACCCAGAGAGACGGTCATATCTCTGAGTGGGATGGTCATTTTTCACTTTCCCAGTCATATTTGAATTGGCAAATTTGATTCTAAATTAATGTCATACATTAATTTACTTGCACCCCAAGTAAGTGCAATTGAAACATGTTCAGGAAAACTCCAGAACCTTCATTCATCCCAACCAGGCCATCTCATATAAGAAAGACAGCCATCTCACTCTTCCTCAGTCAATTCAAAGGGCAGAACTAAGCCCATTTGATTTCTGATACCAAACGGCCATCTCAACACTTGTGACGCCCGTCTGGCTGCCCAAACAGTCGTCTCACCCAGTGAGATGGTTGTTTGGTAGTCCAATCAGCTAATCTATTGATCTGTTGCATGAATTGAGTACCTAAACACTTTAGCAATCAATTCAATCATCATTCAAGATCAAACTCCTCTTCTAGATGAGTTCTTATGTGTGTGACCCTATAGGTCCCATATCATGTTGGAAATGTATGTTCATAACTAGCTTATAACATCACAAGCAATGAATTGTGCTTAGTCACACATCAGTGCTACCCAAGTGAATGGAAAGTTGGGGGGCAACTTCAACCTACAATGTGTGTATGGTGCTATAGTGTTTCTGAGTTCCTTCATCATTGATATCCATACTGAACTAGAGGCGTGGAGCAGTCACTCTCATTATTATTCAATATTGTTTCTTGAACCAGAGCAAGCTGTTAGTGATATATGTAAGCTCAGCATCACCTATTGACTCACGTGTGCATGGTCATGCTTTTCTTAGTCTTGATAATCAAGGACAAATCCCATCTCTATCACTCAGAGTCAGTCCCCATGTGTCAAAGTCACCCAATCATCACCTTTATAACAACTCATGTATCAGGACTACGTTAGATGATGTCAAAGTGTACCCAACAACATGTGATGAGAGTGGTAATTTTAGGTCTAATAACCACAACCACAACCATCACTGTGAGAGCTGACTATGACTTCCATGATGATGGCTTCCATGTGTCAATCTCATTGTGGGTCTGTTTGATACAATGTTCCCTAACATGTATTTGTTGCTTAGTTTGATATTTCCATATCATGACTAGTGAGACTTTGTCATCAACCAACTCACACTCTGATCTTATGTGTAATTATTGTCTATCTACCTTTCTCAATAACAACCGATCAGGGACACAACAATAATGTTTACACTCTTAGCATATGTATGATCTCATTGTTCAGGTCGTCAACCTGAAGACATACATCATTAAGTAATATCATTCTCTATACATTTGTTATGTTAATCATTATCTCATAATTGAATAAACAAATAAATTGGAAGCTTTCCTTTGTTAGTATTCAAATCATTTACATGTAATGCCATTGCAATCATCATATAATTGGCTCTCTGGGCATACATACCAATAGACTCCCACTTGCACATAGAGACAATCCCCCATGGATCTTATCTCGAGTGACCTAACATGACCCTCATGCTTCTACTGTGAAAACTCTTTAGTAGCGGGTTTAGCAACATTTTATTTAAGTCGATATCTTGCAATTTTCACATCTCTTCGATGTATGACTACTCGTATGAGATGGAAATGTCATAGTATGATATCTAAGATTCCATCCTAACTAGAAGCTCCACTATGGTCATCAATATTTCTACTGTGTCATCAATGATTGAAACCTCACACAAGTTCACCCATATGAACTTCTTCATCCATACAGTATCCTTTGATGTTCTTATAACACAGAGATACTTGGCTTATTTTGTAGATTTTAACAATTGTCATTAGATCTAGCTTACAATTCCCATTTGTCGTCAAACATAAATTTAGATTGTGATTATTTTTCTAGTTTGGAAGCTTGCATGGGTCTAACCCTTTACATCCAACTCTTCCTTATTACCATAACAAGGGAACCAATCCTTTAAGTGCTTCACAAGCACCTACATATGTTCTTTATGGGCAGTTCCGTGACTCTCACTGGTATCTGATATATAGCCTCTCACCATGTCCAATACATAAGATATTTCTAGGCATGTATATATATGTCTTCTCATCATGTCAAATACATATGAGATGACTAGATATCCTCTCATCGTGTCCAATACATATGAAATTACTGAATATCATCTCGTCATGTCCAATATGCATGAGATAACAAGATAAGTACATAACATTGCATTCAAGACAGATCCAATTGTGAATGCATATGGCATCAATCCATGTGGTCCTATTCTTCATATGAATTAGGACACTAGGATCCTGAGAGACTAACTCCCTGGAACATGGACATGTTTTCTCTCATTGAGTCTTGCATGTTGAACCCTTTAGCATCATACCAATGTATGTGCTCGTGCTTAGGTCAAGAAGCTTTCTAGATCTATCTCTATAGACCTCGATCCCTATCTCATCGGATGCTTCACCAATACCCTTCATATAGAAGGTACTTCCCTTACCAGGTTTTAACTTTTATAGGATATGGTTGTTATTTTGCATCATTATGTGGAATACAAATATGCTCCCACTAAATCTTTTGTAATCATAGATTCCATGTTCATTCAAACTCAAGTCAAATCCTTTGATTGTCTTGTCAAATAGAAGATTCCATCTCTGAGATGCTTACTTCAATCCACAGATTGACCTTTGTAGCTTATAGACTTTATTTGCATTAATGGATTTATAAAACCATTAGGTTGTGTCACGTACACATCCTCTTAATTATTCCAATTAAGGAATGTGGTTTTAACATCCATATTCCAAATCCCACAGTCATACTAAGCTGCAATAGCAAGTATGATCCAGATGGATTTAACCATGGTAATTGGTGAAAATATTTCATCATGATCAACACTTTGAACTATTTAGAAACAATTTTCAACCAATTTACCTTTCCATGTTGGTCTTCTTACAAAACCCCAATGCACCCTATGGGTTTTACCCCTTCAGGTGGATCCACCAAGGTCATATCTTGTTGGTTACATGGAATCCATCATTGATCTTATGGTCTCAAGCCATTTCTCTTATTTTGATCCCTCAATAATTTTGGTAGGTTGTTGACTCGTCTCTATGATCATCTTATCGCCTTCTTGGGTTATAAGATATAATAATCTTTCAAACTCAAGGCATGTTCTACTAGAACTATGAGTTATGTGTGTTAATAAGGAACTTGAGATTCCACAAAAGGTTGTGATTCTCCTTGTTCCTTTTGTACCTCTTTAGGTTCTATTTTTACTTGTTTGTCTCAAACATTTTCAGTTCTACTTTTACTCCTAGTGATTCCTTTGGAACTTAGTTCCCTTTTAGGAATAAAATCATTCATACTAACAAACACTTTGTGCTTGGATTGAGATAAGAGTCGTATTCAACAAGATAACATTCATGTGATTTGAAGATAAAGCCTTTTAAGAAACTATTTTCTTATACAATATTTTAATTCTAATCATTATAAAAGACATATCAGACACTTCCCATGCCATATCTCATATGATGTCTTTTGAACCAATATACATGGTACATTTTTTTTAGTGTAAAGCATGTGCTCAAAAGAAATTTTAAGATCTGCTAGAATTTATTGATAATCTCACCATGACTTAACAGGGTGTGATACCTTCTTTCTAACACATAAGTATGTTTCAAGTGGAGTTCATTGTGATACACTATCATGATTTCTCTATAAGGTTATCAAACTCTTGGTTTACGTATTTCACCATCGATCATATTGAGGTATCTTAATACTTTTATCAAGTTAGTTATGTACTTAATTTATGATCTTCTTGAACACTTCAAGAGATTCACACTTGTACTTCATTAAATATAGATTTCAATATCTACTAATTGCATCAGAAAATATAATGAGGTACTCGTAACTACCTTTAGCATTTATTCCAAAAGGTCTATATAAATCAGTATGTACTAGTCCTAATTGAGTAGTCAATCTCCCACTACATCTAGTGAAGATTCTTTTGTCATATTGCACAACAAATAAGACATGCATGTCCCTTTTGGTTCAATAACCAAAAGAGTCTAGATAACCATCATATGGATTCTATAAATGCAATTCTCATTTATACGCTCTAGATGACAGTGCTATAGGTATTCAGTTTGTTTGAGTTATCAAGTCGTTCAGTATATATGTCATACACATTTGTCTCTACAATTATCAAGTATAGTTTATGAGACATAGGGCATCTCCATAAAGATCATACATTTAAAATGAAACATAATGTTCTTGTCATACACGTAATATGATGTTTTCATCAATGGAAAATACAAAATAGCAATCCACTAATTCTATTATGTTCCCATAAATGACAACTCCCAACTATAAAGGCAGCAACCCTTGCTCCAAACAGTTCTAGCTTCTTCTCAGGTCCTAAAGTGGAGATATCTATCTCTATCTTCTTCCTGAGATCCTCTATGAAGAGGATAATTCCTTTCCAATGCCCAAACAAGTGACAATGGTGGCATTTTCTTTTCTTTATCCTTTAAGAAAAAAGGTCAGATTCCTTTTACAGTTGCCCTTCTCTATATATTGAGTGCATAAGAATAGCCTCAAAACACTTCTTAGCCTTCCTTTTTCTGTGGGACTCACTTCCTTTGGTCACCATCACGGATTTGTCCTTATTCTTCCTTGCATTGGCATCAACATGCCAAGCATTTGATAAACTGACTTTATGATTCATGCAATGTTTGCATGATGACATTCATGGTCAACTCTTGACCTAAGAGAAATCCCAATCTGTAACATCCCTGACCTGGGTTATGAACTAACCCTAGGTGTTTTGCCTAAATATGTAATTAAATCCTTGTGATTAACTTTGGACATGTAATTAAGTTCCTCAGAAACATATATTTCAAATTTTGCTCCTTTATATATAAAGTTGTAGCATTGTTTTGTAATACAGGGATCTATGTGCAAATTACCCAGTTAAGGGATTAACTTGCAAGTTGCACATGTTGAGATGTTCCTCTGATGTTGAGACATCATGAGGATGTTTATGATGAAGTTTGAGGTTTTTCCCAAGCTTGAGCACCAAGGTGCAACTGTGGAAGCAACCCCTGTACTTGAAAACCCTAAATTGGTGTAGAGTGCAATTTACCCAATTTGAGGGGTGCAACTTGTAAAATACATCATCTAAAATATCTTTTATAACTTTTGTCATCATTTAGAGTAGAAATGATGAAGAGGGCACTTCATTTGAATAATCATATAATAAAGAACACCTTTGTGATTGAATAATCAAGGTGTATGTATAATAGCCCTTTTATGTGTATGCTTTAGTGATGGGTTGATCCTCTTTTCCTTCAATTCTTGACCTTAGAAGGAGTTTGTCCTTAGAAATAAGATGTGGGGACGTGCAAAGAAGAAAGGAAGGACTTAGATGAGAAATGAGGAAAACATATATTCTTATGTTGGAATTTCACCTAAGTATATATACTACCTTCCCCACTTAGCAAGGGAACGATCCTCTTCTTTTCATTTCTTTCCCCCTTGCTCAAAACCGACTAAGGCTAAGATCTGGAGCAGAGAAGGACGACCAAGGGTCCTAGGTAAGTTTGGATCATCCCTTTTGCTTGAATTCATGGAAGAAACTCGATTTCAAGGTTGAATTCATGGCTAGCTCACCTAGCTTTATCTTTCTAGCCATTCCTTTCCAACTCTTCCTTGGAGAATTCACCTTGGCCGACCTGTGGAGCTCAAAGACGCCATTAAAGACCTGAAGCTTGGAAGCTTGGAGCTCAAGGAACAACCTTTAGGCGGGTTTTATAACTCTAAACCTTATGCTTTGATTATACATCTTCTTCTATGCATATAGTTGCTAGTTCTTCTTCTTCCCTATCTTCCCTTGCATCCTTGCAAGAAAAATCGTGAAGAACTACTACTGTTCTTGAGATAGAAGATAAGGGCGTTAATTCCTATGCTTATCTACAGTTTTCCACTTTACTAAATGGTCCTAACCAATTGCCCATGCGGTTCGTACAACCGTTTGGTGGGCAAACGGTTTCAGGGTCGCATGGAGGCAAACGGTCTTCAAGACCGTTTGGTCCAGTTGACCAAGCAACGACCGTATGAGAATCCTGTTCCTAATTATGTAGGATGATCACCCACAAAAATTGAGGGGTTAACTCCAAAGGAATCGTGAGATATAAGCAAATCAATTAGCAAATCCAATTGAATTAAGTTCTGATTTTCAATCTATTTAATTTGCCCTTTTTGGGCAAACGGTCTCAAGACCATTTAAGATGGTTGACCAAGCATTGACCGTTTGGGATTACTGTTCATAATGATATTGATTAACGACTCACCAAATTTGATGGCTTAATTCCAAAAGAGTCATGAGTTGAAGGCTAATCAATAGGGCAAACCCTAATTGAAATCAGTGCTGAAATTCCAATGAGTTAATTAGTGATTTTGGGTTGATTAGCCCAAACGGTCTCAAGACCATTTGGGGAATCATCCAAACAGTCTCAAGACCGTTTGGGGATCACCCAAGACCGTTTAGAGGTCTGGGGTAAAGTATAGTTGACCAATTGAAGGTCCAAAAGTACCAAACCATATTGCAATTAAGTATTGATGTAATGATTAATTCAATAGATCAAACCTTGATGAATTTTTACTAGAGTCCAAAGGATGGATGGGCAAACGGTCTCAAGACCGTTTGGAACTCATCCAAACGGTCTCAAGACCGTTTGGTGTCAACCCAAGACCGTTTGGAGGTCTAGGGTTAAGGAAATTTGATCAATTGAGGGCCCAATTATAGTGGGTTATTGAAATAATCAAATTGCTGATTTGTGACTTAATTAAGGTTCAACCCCTATCAAATCAACTTATGTTTTGATGAATTCTTGGGCAAACGGTCTCAATACCGTTTGGAGGACATCCAAATGATCTCAAGACCGTTTGGGCCAAGTTTGGGCCCAATTGGAGGTCAATTGATAGGTTCAACCTTGAATTGATTCACATTGTTGAATATTGATGACCATCCGATTTGAAACTCTAATTGAGATGGACTTAACCCTAATTGGCTTTCAATTAAGGGTTAATTTGGTGTACAATTGATTGAGGCTCATCCTAATTGACTCAATTTATAAGTGGTTAACATGGCTTTGGCCAATTGAGGGCTTCAACATACTTGATCATAAACATTTGTAACTTTTGAACCATGTTGGAGGTCCAAACGGTCTCAAGACCGTTTGAGGCCAAACAATCTCAATACCGTTTGGGCTCAAACAATCTCAAGGTCATTTGGACCAATCGATCTCAAGACAAGTTGATCAAACAGTTTCAAACTGTATAAGCTCAAACGGTTTGGAAAGTCAAACCTAGCATACGGTCAACGTACCCAAACGGTTTGGGAAAATGACCTTGAGGGCATACGGTCTTGAAGTCAAACCTAGCAAATGGTCAACGCACCCAAACAGTTTCAAACCGTTTGGTGGTTGAAGGTTGAAACTGTTTGGAGGTTTTCAAGGTTATTTATACTTAATCACTTGAAGTTGTAACTGGTTCAATGATGATCTAATCTAAACCCTAATGGTAATTTAGAACATTAAGGGACTAAGTGATTAATGAATTGACCCATGATGGTGATCATGAGGTAAATTACCAAAATACCCTTGAGGGGTTTAATTGAGTAATACCTTTTTCTAATAAAATCCTAATCACATGTTAATGATGTTTTGGCTTATGCTGGTCAATGAGGACTTAACTCAACCTGATCTAGAGTGGTGTTATCACCATCTACTAGTAAGAGGAGAGAGAAAGTATCATAAGAGAGAGAAAGTACCCTTTATAGTGGAAACTTAAGTAAAGTACCTTCAGTACACATGAATGTGCATGATTAGGGTATGATCCACCTATGTGAGATCATGGAAACCCTAATTATGATGTTTAGTGAATCTTAATCTTATCTAGGAGCTTTAATGATGATGTTTCTCATACATGATGATGATATGAGTTCAATTCGCCATGAGGTGAATAGTAAACCCTAATTCTAGGGTGAGGACATGTATTGTGAATAGTAAACCCTGATTGATGAATATTGGGGAACTTGACTCTTCTAAGAGTTTGAAAGTGTAACTTCTAGAATGAATTGTTTACTGTTATCAGTTGAATTAACCATGCAGGTTGTC
Organism: Alisma plantago-aquatica; assembly: GCA_963693085.1. Taxonomy (NCBI): domain Eukaryota; kingdom Viridiplantae; phylum Streptophyta; class Magnoliopsida; order Alismatales; family Alismataceae; genus Alisma; species Alisma plantago-aquatica. The sequence goes on along the minus strand of OY856411.1, from coordinate 386,896,243 downwards.
ATGAGATGATGATCATATCCAGGTATGGATTATGAAACTATATTCATTGAAAGCATGCTTTAAGCTTTATGAATAGTGATATATCTTGATGCTTTGTCAATGGCAACTTATGGATTAAAATGGGTTGTGAGAGCCATAATTACCATCAAGGTCATGCTTTAAAGATGACTTGTGATGAATGTATTGAGAAATTGATGATTGATAAGAGTTAGGCTTGTTACATTTAGTATTCTCATTTAATAGTTGTTGTGCTAATGTTATTGTTTGAAGAACAATGTATGATGTTAAAAGAATATTGAATGTACCTAACTAATCAAGTGCAATGTAGAACCCTGATCATAGATCCATCATTGTCAGAGATCATATGATGGTGAAACAGGTTTTCCTAAGGGAACTCCTGGATCACATACTTTTGAGTATGTGGGGTATATGGATGTGTAGAACCTTACATCCTAGTGTAGGTGTTTGATTTAGATGTGTAATCCATCAATCCTTCACTACAATCCTATACCGTATCAGTGGATGGTAAACATGAAACCTCCTGATGACGAAGAAAGCACAGATATCCATATCAGTGGAAGATAAACATGAAATCTCCTGATGACGAAGAGAGTACAGAACACCACTGTAACTCTAAAATAGCGAAGGACCAGATTACCCTGGCAAGCTATTATAGTAGAGGCACGAGATGTCCTACAAGTAATCCTCTTACTGACTGAGGAAGGTGAAGGTCATGAGAATCTGGCTCTTTCGATGACCTAGTATGATACCAAGGCACTTAGCAGTGATTGGTTGGAGGATGAGTGGTAAACCTCATCTCCACAGGGCATAAAAGTAATGTTTGAAAAACATAATCCACAGTGTATTATACCTATTAGAGATAACTACGAGTTGATTGATTGATGTTACACTGAATAGTGCAAATGTCTTCATATTTCATAACTGTTGAACTCATGCTTACTATTATATCTGATGTTGAATACTGTGAAGCTTTTACTGCTTAAGTTATTCTTTGAGATGCTATAATAGAGCTTCTGGCGGAGAGTTATAACTCTCGCTGGGACAATTATGTAAAATTGTCTCACCCCGTAGACTTCAACTTTTTAGGTGGACGTCGAGGATGGAGGAACAGGTCTACAGGTGACCAGTCCCAGCAGCAGCAGCACCAGGGGCAACAGTAAAATCTCAGGTGGAGATTTAGCCTGCCATGTGGTGTAGTTAGAGTCAGTCCTATGTGTCCTCTGTACTCTCAGGTCTTGGAGTCTTGTAGTCTGAGATTTTGGTTATGAGTTCTTGAGATTTTGTATCATGTTGTATATAATTACTCAAGAAGTAATTATCTGAGATGTAAACAGTTTATCTCCTTTTATGAAGGAAGTTTTATGGTTTCAATGCTTTATCTCAAAAAATTTTAATTTCCGCTGATTTTTGGTATTCCGCTGCTAATCGAATCGCTTCCGCTACATTTAAATCGTGTTTATATCGTGGTTTGGAGATCAGAGCCCACACAATCATTCCATAAGTTCAATCATATTGAGCACATCTAGTTTTACTGGACCTCCCTTTATCAGTTTGCATTCAACTAGTGCTTTGAAGACATTGTACCTTCTTTTCTTTAAGGTGATTCCTAAGATGTGTTACCATCATGCAACTCATAGTTCATACAACAGAGCATTAGGTATTCAAATGCCTATGACATCATTCACATGCTTTCAATAAGCATCCATTTAGCCTTAGGTGCATTTGGAGTGGGTTCCTCTAGCATTGATCTTTCAAGGACATAGAGATTTCGTTCATTGATGAGAACATTTGTTGAATTCCTTAACCAATTATGGAACTATATCCCATTTTATCCTACTTGAGGACTAATTGCAATTTGAATGTGTTTTTTGTTTGAAATTTGATTCTACAAAGAAATATTGCAACTTTTTAGAGCATCTTTTATTTGGTTTGATTTGATAAAATTGACAATATTAATTAGGTTTTTAATTAACTATTTCTCAGACTATTTTATTCAAATTGATAACCCTCATGTATAAATTTGGAATATTGTTGTGTGCAACCATCTAGTTAGCTAAGATCCAAATATTATCAAAATCATGAGCAATCTAGGGTTGTCACCCACAACTTGATTCTATTTGGTAGGCAACTTTTGCCAATTGCATCATTATGCAACTCTTGATAGATGATATGCACAATTCCTTGCAATGATGATGTGTGAGACTCTAGGTGCTTAATCCAATTAAGGTCACCTAGTTAAGCCTGACCCAAAAGCCAACACGATAAATATGCACCCTGCTAGGCAGACCCACATATCTACCATCGTGCGTCCATGAGATAGATGAAACACAATGCTAGGGTGTGCCCATGCTTGGTTGATCAAGTTTTTCATGTGTGATACTTATGGAAAGCATCTAAGGCTTAATATTTTATTTGAGGGGTTTTTATCTAAAAATACATATACTTTATCCAATCCCCACATATATAGAACGTAACATATACATTCTATAACCACAAACGAGGACATGCAATAAATAAAACACGCAAACGATGGTTATGGCTATACTAATGTAATTCCTTGGAGTCACAAGGAATTACTACCACCTATGGTCCCCATCATATGCAGCTTGTTGTTGGTGAAGATTTTGTGCTCGAACCAATCCGGGTTGATTGGTTCAATTCTTGAACTGGTCAGCTCGCCTCCTGGTCAGTTGGTTGGGCTCTTGAAATAGTTGTTCGGTTCTCAGGTCCAAGCAGTGCCTGGACAGCTCCATCCAAATGGTTGGGCCACCATTCAATTGATTCATCCTCATGTCATATGTCCCCTCGCTCCTCCAGTCAATCGGGTCATCTCATGAGTATCTCATTTTGTCTTTGTATAGATCGTCATCTCACGTCAAAATATAATTTAAAACTATCATATTTCTGATTACATTGTATATGGAGAAAACCTTGAGTTACATTAAAGGGGAAATAGGAAGAAGAGCATTAATTTACATTTGGAAAGGAGAGAGAGGCTCAGTACGCAAATAGGTTAATAACAGGAATAAATAAACACAACCATGCACACATAGATCTGGGGTTTTTGCCATAATTTTGCTTCACATCCACCATCAAAACCAATTTTATGGCAATGCGTGAAAATTATATATATATTCGTTAAGGGTTCTCTATGTGGTGATTAGACAGATGTGCACATCAACTAGTTTGAATATTAACATCGCATGAAACAAATAAACACGGTAAAACCCAAATTTGATCATATCGATTATCACAAAATACAACTATTTGATATGGCTCTGATACCACTATTGAGAAATATGACATCAGGTACGCAGCGGAAACAAAAATTTTATTGACATATTTCCCATTAACCAGCAGATCACGTCAATAACTATGCAACAGAAGGATGGTTTCACAAAGATATACCTGGTCATGGAGCAAGTCCAACGAAAATCCTCATCTATGTAGATGTACACTCTATCTTGGATGGTGGTTGTGCAGCTCCTGGTCGCACTGAGACTCGTCAAACTTTTCCTCCATGGACAGTAGACTCGAACAACTACGGCAGTGGCTCCTCTGATCTTGTCACAAACTGCGAGTTGATGTTGCCCTCCTAGCAGTAGCCAAAGGATTAATGCCTCTAGAGTATTCCACATAGATCAACTAGAACTTGTGTCGTCCTGCTAGAACAGACACGAAGGAGTTTTCCCTCCCATTGGTGTACTAGTCACCAACATGCTCTCCCCTAACAATGATCTTTAATTGTTTCTCTCCCTTGGCTATCCCTTCCTAGTCAGGTAGGACTTGCCAGGGCTTTCATGGTTACCACCAAAGAGGACAACAATTGTCAGAGTAACTGATTCTCAATTGTCTGTGTTGTACTCTAGGAATCCCCTAGCACCCCTCTATTTATAGTAGAGGCCAGGGTCAGAGTTCCCAACCTATACGGGAGTGGAAAGGACTGAAAGATCTCACATTTTTACAACAATTCTGGAAGTTTCGCAACCTACGTGCACCCCGGCAGTTGTCTCACCCAGTGAGATGGTCATCTCAATAAGAAGGACTGTCATTTCATACTTTCCTAGTCATATTTGAATTGGAAAATTCATTTCTAAATTAATGTCATACATTAATTTACTTGTACTCCTAGTAAGTACAATTAAAACATGTTTGGGAAAACTCTAGAACCTTCGTTCGTCCCAACTGGGCTGTCTCATACAAGCAAGACACCCGTCTCACTCACACAAATGGCCATCTCATGAGTCTGAGTCGAGTCAATCGGTTCAACAGTTTGAACCAATCGGTTCATAGGGAATAACTAAGCCAATTTGATTTCTAATCTGTTTGACAACCCAAACGGTAGTCTCAACACTTGAGATGCCTATTTGGCTGCCCAAATAGTCGTCTCACCCAGTGAGATGGTCATTTGGCAGTTCAGTCATCCAATCCATTGATCTATCGCATGAATTGAGTACCTAAATACTTTAGCAATCAATTCAATCATCATTCAAGATCAAACTCCTCTTCAAGATGAGTTCTTATGTATGTGACCCTATAGGTCCCGTATCACATTGGCAATGAATGTACATAACTATCTTATAACATCACAAGCAATGAGTAGTGCCTAGTCGCACATCAGTGCTACCCAAGTGAATGGAAAGTTGGGGAGCAACATCAACCTACAATCTGTGTATGGTGTTTTAGTGTCTATAAAGTTCCTTTGTCACTGATATCCATATTGAACTAGAGGCATGGAGCAGTCACCCCCATTATTATTCAATCTTGTTTCTTGAACCAGAGCATACTGTCTGAGATATATGTAAGCTTAATATCACATATTGACTCACGTGTGCATGGCCATGCCTTTCTCAGTCTCTCTAATCATGAGTCCTAAAATTTCATACTCCTGTAGGAGGGACAAATCCCATCTCTATCACTCACAGTCAGTCCCCATGTGTCAAAGTCACCCAATCATCACCTTTATAACAACTCATGTTTTAGGACTGCGTTTGATGATGTCAAAGTGACCCAATGACATGTGAAGAGTGCAGTGATTTTAGGTCTAAGAACCACAAAACCACCATCACTGTGAGAGCTGACTATGACTTCCATGATGATGGCTTCCATGTGTCAGTCTCAAGGTAGGTGTGTCTGATACATTGTTCCTTAACATGTATCTGTCTTCTTGGTTTGATATTGTCATATCATGACTAATGAGACTCTATCATCAACCAACTCACAATCTATCTAACCTCCTCAATAACAACTGATCAGGGACACAACAAGAATGTGTATACTCTTATCATCCATATGGTCTCAATCTTCAGGTCCTCAACCTAAAGACATACGTCATTGAGTAATATCATTCTCTAGACATTTATTATGTTATTCATTATCTCATAACTGAATATACAAAATAAATTAGAAGCTTGCCTTTATTATTAATCAAATCTTTTACATGTAATGTCATTGCAATCATCATATGATTGGCTCTCTGGGCATATAAACATACAGACTGCCACTTACACTTAGAGACAATCCCTCATGGATCTTATCTTATGTGACCAAACATGACCCTCAGGCTTCTACTGTGAAAGTGCTTTAGTAGTGGGTTTAGCAACATTTTCTTTAAGTCAGTATCTAGCAATTTTCACATTTCTTCATTGTATGACTACTCATATGAGATGGAAATGTCATAGTATGATATCTAAGATTCCATCCTAACTAGTAACTCCATTATTGTCATCATTATTTCTACTATGTCATCAATGATTGAAACCTCACACAAGTTCACCCATATGAACTTCTTGATCCATACAGTATCCTCTAATGTTCTTATAACACAGAGATACTCGACTTTTTTTTATATTTGAACAATTGTCATTAGCTCTAGCTTACAATTTTCATTTTTCTTCAAACATAAATTTAGATTGTGATTATTTTTCTAGTTTGGAATCTGGCATGGGTCTAACCCTTTACATCCAACTCTGCCTTATTACGATAACCAGGGAACCAATCCTTTAAGTGCTTCACAAGCACCTAATGATGTTCTTTATGGGTAGTTTTGTGACTCTCACTGGCATCTAGCATATACCCTCTCGCCATGTCTAATACATAAGAGATTGCTAGGCAGATATATATATGTTTTCTCATCATGTCAAATACATACGAGATGACTGGATATCCTCTTGTCATGTCCAATACATATGAGATTACTGTATGTCTTCTCATCATGTCCAATACACATGAGATAACGGGATAAGTACATAACATTGCATTCAAGACATATCCAATTGGGAATTCAAATAGCATCAATCCATGTGTTCCTATTCTTCATAAGAATTGGGACACTAGGCTCCTGAGATACTAACTCCCTAGAACATGGGCACGTTTTCTCTCATTGAGTCTTGCATGTTGAACCCTTCAACATCTTACCAATGTTTGTGCTCTTTCTTAGGTCAAGAAGCTTTCCAGATCCATCTCTATAGACCTCGATCCTTAACTCATAGGATGTTTTGTCTATACCCTTTATATAGAAGGTACTTTATTTACCAGGTTTTAACTATTATTGGATAAGGTTGTTATTCCGCATCATTATGTGGAATATAAATATGCTCCCACTAAACCTTTTGTAATCACAGATTCCATGTTCATTCAGACTCAAGTCAAATCCTTTGACAATCTTGTCAAATAGAAGATTCCAGCTCTGAGATGCTTGCTTCAATCCGTAGATTGACCTTTGTAGCTTATATACTTTAGTTGCATTAATGGATTTATAAAACCATTAGGTTGTGTCACATATACATCTTCTTAGTTATTCCAATCAAGGAATGTGGTTTTAACACCCATATGCCAAATCCCACAGTCATACTAAGTTGCAACAGCAAGTATGATCCAGATGGATTTAATCATGGTAATTGGTGAAAAGACTTCATCATGTTCAACACTTTGAACTAGTTTGAAACTTTTTTCAACCAATTTACCTTTCCATGTTGGTTTTCTTACAAAATTGCAATGCACCCTATAGGTTTTACCCCTTCAAGTGGATCCATTGGGTCATATCTTGTTGGTTACATGGAATCCATCATTGATCTTATGGCCTCAAGCCATTTCTCATATTTTGATCCCTCAATAGTTTTGGTAGGTTGTTGACTCATCTCTATGATCAACTTACCACTTTCTTGAGTTATAAGATATCATAATGTTTCAAACTCAAGGTGTGTTCTACTAGAACTATGAGTTCTGATTGTTAATAAGGAAATTGAGATTCCACAACAATTTATGATTCTCCTTGTTCCTTTTATACCTCTTTAGGTTCTATGTTTTCTTGTTTGTCTCAAACACTTTGAGTTCTACATTTACTCCCACTGATTGCTTTGGAACTAAGTTCCCTTTTAGGAATACAATCATCCAGACTAACAAACACTTTATTATCATATTGGGATAAGAGTAGTATTCAACAAGATAACATTCATGTGAATTGTGGAAAAAGCTTTTAAGAAACTATTTTCTTATACAAGCTTTCAATCCTAATCATTATAAAAGACATATCAGACACTTCCTATGCCATATCTCATATGGCGTCTTTTGAACCAATTTACATGGTACATTGTTTTTAGTGTAAAGCATGTGCTCAAAAGAAATTGTAAGATCAGCTAGATTTTATTGATAATCTCACCATGACTTAACAGAGTGTGATACCTTATTTCTAACACATCAGTATGTTTCAGGTGGAATTCATTGTGATACACTATCACAGTTTCTCTAGAAGGTTCTCAAACTCTTGGTTTACGTATTTCAACATCGATCATATCGAGGTATCTTAATGATTTTATCAAGTTAGTTATGTACTTCATGTATGATCTTCTTAAACACTTCAAGAGATTCATACTTGTATTTCATTAAGTATAGATTTCAATATCTACTGATCAGATCAGTAAATATAATGAGGTACTTGTAACTACCTTTAGCATTTATTCCAAAAGGTCTATGTGCATCAGTATCTACTAGTCCTAATTGAATAGTCAATCTCCCACTACATCTAGTGAAGATTCTATTGTCATATCGCACAACAAATAAGACATGCATGTCTCTATTGGTTCAATAACCAAAAGACTCTAGATAACCATCATATAGATTCTATAAATGCATTTCCCATCTATGTGCTCTAGATGATAGTGCTATAGGTATTCAGTTTGTTTGAGTTATCAAGTCATTCAGTATACATGTCATACACATTTGTCTCTACAACTATCAAGTATAGTTAATGAAACATATGACATCTCCATAAAAGTCCATACCTTTCAAATGGAACATAATGTTTATCATACAAAAAAATGATGTTTTCATCAATGGAAAATACATAATAGCAATTCTCTAATTCTATTATGTGCCCATGAATGGCAACTCCCGATTGTAAAGGCAGAAACCCTTGGTTTGCATAGTTCTAGATTACTTCTTCTCAAGTCTTGAAGTGGAGATCTCTATCTCTATCTTCTTCCTGAGATCCTCTATGAGGAGGATAATTCCTTTCCAATATCAAGACAAGTGACAATGGTGGCATTTTGTTTTCATTATCCTTTAAGTGAAAAGGTCAGATTCCTTTTACACTTACCCTTCTCCATACATTTAGTGCAGAAGAATAGCCTCAAAACACTTCGTAGCCTTTTTTTCCCAAGGACTCACTTTCGTTGATCACCATCACGGATTTGCCCTTCTTCTTCCTTGCATTGGCATCAACATGCCAAGCATTTGATAAACTGACTATATGATTCATACAATGTTTCAATGACCATATTCATGGTCAACTCTTTACCTAAGAGAAATCCTAGTCATTCCATAAGTCCAATCATATTGAGCACATGGGGCTCTACTGAACCTACCTTTGTCAGTTTGCATTCAATTAACGCTTTGAAGACATTATACCTTCTATGCTTTACATGATTCCTAAGATGTGTTACTATCTTGAGAATGTTCATGTTATCATGTTGTTCATGCAACTCATAGTTCATACAACTGACCATTAGGAATTCAAATGTCTATGGCATCATAGGTGTGCTTCCAATAAGCATCCATTTAGCCTAAGGTGCATTTGGAGAGGGTTCCTCTGGCATTGATCTTTCAATGTGGATAACATAGCATTCAGACCCTCCTCAAAGTGTTAAATCCTCTCATCCTCTGTAGTAGCCATGTGTGGATAAAACTGTAGAAGCTCCATGAACTTAGCTTCATACTCACTAATCTTCATTGGTCTTTGCTTAATACACTCAAACTGTGAGATTTTCTCATTCAGATAAGTCCTCGAAAAGTATCTACTGACAAACTCACATCAAAACTCCTCCCATCCGACCTCAACACCCGATCTTTTCCCTTATTCAATGGCTCACCCATGGCCATTGATTCTTTTTAAAAGATACACAACATGCCTAACTTTATCAGTTTCTGGGATGCTAAGGATTTTAAAGGCTTTTTCCAGCTCAGTGAGACATAAATCTATGTCTGTTGGGTCAGTTGTACTGGCATACTTGGTGGCTCCTACCTGGCATAACCGCTCAAAGGTCTTACCAGACCCATGTCCCTCATTGGGAACTGGTGCCCTAGGTGCTAGTGCTGGCTCCCAGTCTTCCATATGCGTTATTGTTGTCATGAACTACCCGAAAAGAGCATGAAAGGCTAGGTTTTCTAGCATGTCTTCATCAAGATGGGGATTCTCAGGCATTTATTCCTCTCTTGCCTGATCCCTTGCACCTCCTCTTGGTGCAGCAATACTGCTCTCAGCTGCATATTTGTGAAAGACTGGATTTCTGGCTTAATTTCGAGGACGAAAGTTCTTTTAAGATGTATATGATGTGAAAGATCGGAATTTTGGGCTTAATTCTGGGGATGGAATTTCTTTTAAGGTGTGTAGGATGTGATGGAGTGGACTTTTGGAATCCGAAAATGTACAATGACTTAAGTGAAAGCATATGGTTGAGTTAGATTGAGATTTCCAAGCTCTTGGCAAAGAAGATGTTGATGTGAGGTTGACATCATTATTAAGATATCTCTTTTTAATGCCTTCTTGAGGAATTTAATTGAATGATAAAAAAATGATTCTTGGCACCAAAGTTGGATGAGAGATAGCCTAGATGATAATATAACTATGGTCAAAGATTCATTAAGTTTTGATATTTCTAGAGTTAGTTATTTAAGTTTGGATATCATGAAATAAGATAATTTAATGTATGATAGAGCAGTGTTTTAATAGACTAGGCCCTGATCAGCAGCTCAGTCACGTGCCCCTTGATTCTGGGTTGGGCGGCGTGGCTGAGATCTGGCCACAACAATGATCATCAAGTGGCCATGGACTTGAATACGAACTACCACAGATTGGCTTAGTGGAGTTCTAGTCTCGGCTCTTGGATACATCTGATGGCTGGGGAGACTGCTTTCATAGAAACAGTCACAGTCTCATTTAGAACAGGTTGCTCCCACGTCTCCGAGTTACCTTGTCGTGGGTTGAGGAGTGGATGGAGCAGACGGTTGGAATCACCTTCATGAGGAGTCCCACTTTGAAACTCTCCGTGTGGCTTTTAGTGCAGAAAATGGGGAGGACGAGAAATGTCCCAGCACAACCCCTCCACCGCAACTTGCAGTGAGGTGAACGACATTCTTCCTTTTATTGTGGCTCTCCACTGCCTTGTTCAGGTGGCAGCTCGACCAGCTAACAATGGTGATCGGAGGCATGAGTAGAAGCTATAGGGATCTCCAGTTTCAAGTTTGGCAGTAGAGGCCATGTTTCCCTTCGCTCCATCATCACGGCGTGTATAGCTAACAGGCTTCGCGAGGAGGAGCCGCAATAGTAGCAACCTGGAGACCGGAGGCGGCAAGAAGGCCGTGTTGTAGGACGGCATGGAGAGCTCAATGGTGTCGTCACCTACAGTCTTTTGCATCTCAAATTCCTCGATGGAGCCATGGATGCGGTAGCGCCCTCTCTGCTTTGTGCAGAACCAGACATGGCCCCCAATCACCGAGAAGCAGATCTGAAGCATAGCCGGCGGCGACAAGCTTGATTGGGTTGCTACCTCATCGGAGATGAGGCTTGCGGCAGTGCACTTTGGGGCTGAGGTTGTGCGATGGCAGTCGGGTGGGAGCGCACTGAGCAGGAGAGATGCCAGCCAGGTGGAGACGAGCAGAATAGAGGCGGCGGCGGCTTGCCTGCAGACTAACGCCCGACGGTGGCGCTGAGCGGGAGTCTCACGCAGAACGGGAGACGACACAACTCACAGTCTAGCAGACGCGAAAGAGAAAGAAGGAGGACCAAGTTTGCCAACCCTTGAACCGGACTGAACCGGAAAGAAAGCCCAGCCAAACCAAGAAAAGAGGGCCGCATCTCCTTAGGGACAGGTGGCAAGACGAGATTGGCCACGAAAAGGTAAATCTTCAATATTCTTAGATCTTATATAAATCATAAAAAATAGCTCATTTGTCAGAAAAATACATATAATATACCAAAATTCTCAGAAAAATGCGTAGAACATAGGAAATGCATAATATCAGTCTTTTCATACATTAATATTAGTTGTATCTTATAAGTTGTGGAATGCTCATTTGATGGATAATAAATATCAAACAATGGCCTAAAATCATGATAAAATGCCAGTAAGTCTATAATCATGTTTATAGTGCATATGATGTCAGATATGGTCATGTTGATGTATGAAAGCATATAATTTGATTAATATGGCTAATTATGGCTAATAACACTAAAGATAATGCAATTAATGCATACATGCTCAATAAATGATGAAATTTACAGAAGACCTTCATATAAGTAACTGAAAGCTAATATGGAATTTTGATATCAGTTAGATGCATAGAATTCATGTTACATGAGGATGACCCTTAATACATATGATGTAACCCTAATAAGGTTAATGAATGTGACATAATGTTAAATATGTCCACATAATAATGTGACACCTGAGTATATCCAGTTGATGAACTATAATATGGAATATGAAATCAGTAAGATAAATCTAAGACAAGAATGCAAGTAATGATGCACACATCCTAATGAGATAAGATAAACCCTAATGAACACGATTAGGGTTAAGATGAGATATAATAGGATGAGAACCTGATGATAGTATATGGTCTTGTCTTGATCAGGTTTGACCAAGCTTATAGTTGACATCAGTGATATGTGATTAGAATGATCTATCTCTTTGGAAGGTATGCCATTACCTCTCACTTGGCTTATTATACAATATGCTTGTGTTATATGGTAGTAAAGACTTGGCATATGGTATTGATTGAAATGATTGTTCTTGTATGATATGTTGCATAATTTTCCATACTTATTGCTATGAATACATGAAACATAATATATTTGTTCCATTATATCTAAGCACTTCAACTCTTTGTTAGTAAAGTGCTGGAAATAAGTACTTCAACTCTTTGGTAGTAATGTACTTGGAAGTGATCCAACTCTTTGGTAGTAGATCACATTGTGAAATGATCCAACTCTTTGGTAGTAGATCATAAAGGCCTTATGCATTCAACTCTCCGGTAGTAAATGCATGGATGATATAATGGAAAATGTGCTTAAAATATGTGTTCTCTTTTGTTAATGAACATCTTCATGCAAGTATATGCTTTTTCTTATATTTCCTTATAACTGCCAAGTATTAGTTTTATCTTATTGCCAAGATATGATGAGAGGTATATAAAAGACACGTAGGCGTACTCAGTACAATATTCTTGAAAATTGTGCTGATGTGTACCGCATGTAATCTTTTGTTTAGGTTTTGGTTATGCTCTTGAAGATCCAGGATAGTGAGAGTTGTGTAGCGAGCTGATGTATAGGTGGACCTATTGTCTTAAGATCTTGTAGTTTAGTGGTAGTACATGTATATGTATAAGTTTGTTGTTCAATTTGTAATATCAAATGTTGTAACAATTCATGTTGTAATTATATGTTGAATGGTGAACATGTGTTGTGGTTTGTTTATTGTTCATGTGCATGTGCTACTGATTGTTTCCTTCTGACTCCCTTGATTTTCTTCTTCTTAGCCTAGTGTGTGGTGCTCAAATTGGGATTATCGCTGAGGTGAGGTTTCAATTTGGACGTCACACATTAGATTAAGTTTTAGAAAATCCGGGGACGTCACAGGTGGTATCAGAGCATGAACAATAGCAAAACCTGACATTTTCTCATTATGCAACTCAAAACTAAAGAACTTTGAACTTAATAATCTTTAGGGTTAGATTAGTCATCTTTTAGAGACTAGATCTAACCTAGCCTCTAGGTTAGCACCTAGATGCCCGAGAACTAGGTCGAGACTGGTGCTTGTTGAGTAGCAAGTCCTTAGATGTCGTTCTTTCCTTGTAGTGTAGCGGTATGGGACGTTGCACTATTTGGAAATGACGTGCATAAAGGGAAGAGAAACCCTAGACATATTGTGCACGTTGTCTAGAGTAGCTACACTAGTCTACACCATGTTCTCACCCTTTTCACCAGCTTTCATCACACTGTACTCTCTACTATGTGTAGGACACTCGTTTTCAGGATTTGGTTTTTTATTCCAAACGGATCGAACCTCGATAGTTTTCTCTGACACTTGTTTTATCGGAGAAAAACTATATAATATTTTAATATGTATATGTATTACAAAAAGGTGTCCCCACACATGTACGAGTATGTTACAACCCCGATTTTTGGGTTCATTTCGTGAGAAATGTAATTTCTCATATTAAAAGATATTGGGACAAATAATGATATAATTTGTTTTGAATCTATGAATTTTGTTTACAATAGCCTCGATGATTGCTTTATGGGCCTTATTGGCTATTGGGCCCAATAACAAAGAATTTCGATTAATTAATGAATGATTGAGAATTCAAGAAAAGAAGGAGGTAGAAACCTCTAGAAGGAAAAATAATGTAATCCAAGGATGGATTTCGTGCCTTTAGGTTCCTTGGGTGCCAAGGGATCCAAGATTGTGAAGAGAAGGCAACTATAAAAGAAAAGTATTTCTTTATTAAGAAAGAAATTGAAACAATGTTAAAATATGGGAAACAAGTAAAAAGAGCTATAATTGAGTAATCCTTAGTGGAATTTCTTATCCCAAGGATTCCTAATGTTAAAAGGAATACCAATGAGGAAAATAAAAGAGAAATAAAGAGAAATCCTCAAAAAGAGAGATTCTAATAAGGAAATAAGTAAGATAATAAGAAAATTAGTAAAAGGCTAAGGAATATTCCTAAGATGGTATTATGAACCATTAAGGTTCCTTGAGGTTCAAGGAATTCAAAATAAATATTTAATGGCAAAGAAAGAGAAAATCCTAAATTAAATTGGCTTAATTTAAAAGATAGCTTGCTTATAAAGAAAACACCCTTTTTCTTTGGAATTTGGGTCTCCAATTTGGAGCACATGTAGATGATGTCGATTCAAAGCTTTCACTAAATTTTGGTAGAAAAAGGATGAAGGAATAATGAGTTGTGATTTTTAGAAGTTTCCTAAAGTAAATGGGTAATCCTTAAATCGTATTAAATGTCACAATGAAGTTGGATTATTTGATATTTTCAGATTAAACGGGGACCGTGGATCTAAGATCCAATGGACCAGACGCAATCCCAGTTCTACGATAACTCTAGCAAGCAGATGACCTGGAAGGGTGACCTTCCTTTTGGATTTTCTTGAAGTAGAATCAATGTGCAACGATGGAAATGATTCAATTGGTTTCAGGAGTTAATTTCGCATCGGATCGACCTGGGATTGCGGACCTTTCCCGAACTGTGTAGGATTTCCCCAAACTGTAGGGAGGTCCTCATCGGGTTGGATGTCTAGGGGTATAAAAGAGGGTCTGAGGTCTTACTGCAAGGGCACAGACTCAACCACAAGGTTCCGGAGGGTCTATAGAAGTTTTCCCTTGTGTTAGTACTTTGTGCAGAGCAAGGATTTCTCAGGTTCCGCTCCTTCTCTGCCAACGATGGCTGCTCTATGGCTGTCCCTGTTTCACGCCATCGGGCGGAGGATGGAGGCCACCGGTGAGTTCGGTCGGGCCTGGCGACGAAGATGGAACCTTCACCTTGGCCTTCGGTGCTCTAGAACCCAAGGTCAACTATTGAGTTGACCGGTTGCTCAACCTGGCTCGTGAGCGGGAGCCGAGCACAGGGAGGAAGACGACCAGTCCAAAAAGACTGTTTTACCCAGTTCACGCGGGGCTAGAAGCTGGGGGTCTTAAGGGCGTAAAGGTAATTTGCTTTTTTCCCTTTAGCCAGCCGTCGATAATCGAGTATATGATATAAGCTGATGTGTCAAGCCACGATTGGTCGGTATTTACTTATCTTGCAAAAATCCTAGAAATTACTAGGAAGCTCTGATGGATAAACCTTATATATGAAAGTGGTGTAGAAAAATGTAAGGAATCTGATAAAAATACTTTGAGAACCTGATTATACTCCTTTTTGCAAAAGTATCCTAATTTGCTAGTAATATGTATTGAAAGTGGATGAGAAACCCTAATTGAATATTAAGGGTGTAATTTGGTGAATTAATAGGTCAAATTGATAAGCTTAACCCTGTTAATTATAAAGGTGGTTTAAATATCAACTTGGAATGCAAAGATGCCTAAATTAGAATTGTAATCCATAAGGGACGGCTAATCTATATGGGAACCCTAATTTGGATAAGAGGAGATAAAAATCATATTTATTTGGAGTAAGGAAAATCAGATGCTTAATAAAGATCCTAAACATGTTGAGAGTGCTACAATGAGAAATTAGGGGTTTTATGTAGTTTTGAAAAATTGAGGTTTATAATAATGAAAGAGGAAGTAAAAACCCTAATTTTCAAGGGAACCCTAAAACTGGAATAGAAATCCTAAGGATGATGATGATATTGAAAAAATATTAATAAAAGGAAATTGGTATATTTATTTCAGGATTATGTGCATGATTGGTTGCTTGATTGGGATTTCTATGTTCTGATTAATTATGTATCTGAATCTGCAATGCAGGTATGTGGTTACGCTTATGAATAACCGTTCTAGTTTCACAGCGATTCTCGAATGTTTTACCGATTGCTTTAAATAAACTGTTGGATGAATTTAGTTAAAGCAAACTATAATGTGGCTATGACTATCACAAAGGATGTATGCCTACAAGCTCAGATCCTGGTTCTCTCTGTGGCATTATAGTTGACCTAGTACATGGCTACCTATGGGTAGGTCCATCAGGTCATAGGAAGATCTAGTACATGGCTACCTATTGGGTAGGTCCATCAGGTCTATGAATGACCTAGTACATGGCTACCTATTGGGTAGGTCCATTAGGTCTATGGATGACTTAGTACATGGCTACCATTGAGGTAGGACCATCAAGTCACATTGAGTTAGATATTGGGCTATCTTCGAGTAGTTCCATGCGACTCTATTACCTAAAAAGAGGTGGTATCCGTGTCCACTGCAGGGACAACCCAGAGTTCGAGAATATGTATGGATTGAGTTGTATGGCTTAAAATGTAATCTTGATTGTTAAATGATTAATTGCATGATTACATTGTTATTATAGTTGCATGATTATTGTTTCCCCCACATACCATCTTCGGCTGACCGACGTTTTGTTTGTCGGCATTTTAGGTACAATGAATAGCACAAACAATAAAGTGGCATATATGGTACTAAATGAGAATTAAAGTACAAAGGAGGATTAGATAGATTAGTATCTGTGTGGATAGAAGTTTTGAAACCCCAATTTTAAAATGTATGCAAAAGTTTTTATTTTTTCTCCATATTTCAGTATAGTTGGTAGAATTTAATAATTGTTAATGATTATTTGTCGAACCTTGATCCGGGTTATTGGTTAATGGCTCTGTCCTTTCGGTCTCCCTTAATTGGGGGTTACCGGGAGGCGGGGTCATAAAAATTGGTATCAGAGCGTAGGTTCCTCAGTTAACCATTAATAATTATTAAATTTTACAAACTCCATAGAACCCAAGGGAGTTATTAGAGGATTATCCGAAAAACGGAGGTGTTTAGAAAAGGATCACGACTGGGAGGCGGGGTCGTAACAATTGGTATCAGAGCCAGGTTGAGCAACTGGTCAACTCGATAGTTGACCTTGGGTTCTAGAGTGCCGAAGGCCAAGGTGAAGGTTCCATCTTCGTCGCCAGGCCCGACCGAACTCACTGGTGGCCTCCATCCTCCGCCCGATGGCATGAAATAGGGACAGCCATTGAGAAGCCATCGTTGGCAGAGAAGGAGCGGAACCTGAGAAATCCTTGCTCTGCAGAAAGTAATAACACAAGGGAAAACTTCTATAGACCCTCCGGGGGATGGCAATATTTTCCTCCGCACCGCTAGTCGGAATACGAGGACGCCTGGATCTGTGTGACTTCCTGGCCAAAGTCTTAGGGTATGAATCGAAATAAGATACCTTTAGGACTCTCTCATCTTGTTCATCCCTTATCAACTCCAATTCTATTAGGGACCTAAAGGATTAGGGTTTCCTCTCTCTTATCCTCACCCTCTTGAGGTATGGGTAAGGTTGATAAGGATTAAGGAATCCTCCACCAAATTAATAAAAAGAATGTAAACAAGATGTCATGGACATAAGCTTAATAGAGTAAGCGTAAAGGAATAGATACATGCTTAGGTCGTATGACACGAGTTGTCATTGCCCTCAGGAGAGACCTGAGGATAGACCTCCTTGGTAGGAGGATGAGTAGAGAGAGTTAGTCTTGGAGGTAGAGACCTCCATTAGAAGTAGAGACCTAGCACATCCTTTGAGGATGATGTTAACCCTAACCCTAAGGGAAGGTTAGAGAGAGAGATGACATGATGAGTTAGATGTCATGGTTGACTGAGTGTTTGGTGGATCACACCTTTGGGATACCATAAGAGGGTAGATGACCTAGTACCTTTGGCGACCCAACCCTGGAGAGGGTCATGCATGCCATAGCGAAGGATAGCTTCTTCATGGATGAGGCTGTTGCAAGTTGGATATAGCTTGCACCCCGAGTACATCAGTAGTACGAGTAGTAGGTTGAAACCCTAGCCAAGATAGATTATGAGATAAGCATAAGGGGATATGGATGATCATGAGCAAACACAAGTTTGAGCATAGGCTTCACCATGTAGGGGTATGCTTGTGAACTTGATCCCTCTTTGAGAGAGAACCTCTCATAGTAAGGTTGTTTGTAGGGTTGGCTCTAGAGAGAGCAGGAAACCAAGCAAAAAGGTTGGAAACTTAGATTCCAAGACATGAGGAATAGTGGGGAGTTGAGGATGATGCGGCCTAAGTGGATGATAGTGGTTGCCTCATTCTTGAACCATGGAAATGGATGATATCTTGGATTCCTTTAAGAGGAACCAAAACCTCAAGAGAGAGTAATGCTTCTGGTACCTATGTGGTGTTTACCTGCTAAGTGGAGACAAAGAGTGCCTTAGACCCTGAGGAGGTTTAAGTAGCAAGTTGTGAGGCTTTATACCTAGTTGGTTGTTCTTGAGGAAGACTCAACTATGAGGTATTGCTCATATAAAAGGATCATGGGAGTGCATGACATACCTTGGACATGCTTAATTCGTGGTTAAGAGATTGAGCATGCAGTTGGATACCCAAAGGAGAACCTAGGGTTCCTAGGCCTAAGAAGGGAATTGGTGTACCTAATGCTCGTAATGAGAGTTGAGTTTCTATGGAAGCGAGCATGGTACTTCTTATGTTGAGGTGTGTTTGATGAACCCCTCACAACTAAGATGATGACATGGGAAGATATGACCTTGATATAATGAGAACCCATATGACCTAGCCTGGTTTAGTGGTCTGTTTGTGCCTTAGTGGTTGTTGGGTTAATCATGCTCATATGCATGTAAACCCTAAGGACAGTTGTGACCTTGTTGTCAAGAGTTGTAGTTTCCTCCCATCCTGGGAGAGGGACCCTTTGGTTGGGTGTATACCAGCTCTGTTGGTGTTGAGGTAACCTACAGAGATTTCATAAGATCTTGAGAAGATAAGTGAAGAGTATATGGCATGGGAGTGAACATATAGACCCACAGATAACCATCTCTATGTGCATGTGGATATGTTACCATGGAGGTAACTGGTATGGGGCTTGACTAAGGTAGTCATGTTGCCATGACCCCTATGAGAAGATGAATGTCAGCCCATGTATACAAAGAGAGATGATAAAGGCTTGGGTAAGGTTCTAAGCTGGACATGTACTATAAATGAAATCCTAAGTCTATCCTAGGGTCAGGTAGGGATAAGACCGATGGAAGTAGGAGTTTCCTAATTCCCTAGTGCACATGACCATAGGGCCGGGAGGTAACAACTACCATTGTCTGAGGGCCATGGGTTAGGAGATTGATCACCTTCATGAACTCATGGGACCCAAAGGGCAGATGTGTAGGGCACTCTCTAGATGCATAAAGGAAGAGGGATGGCCCTAAAAGTGCCAACACCCTATAGACCTAGAGGAGATGACCAAGGATTGTGTGGTGACCCAAGTAGGTTTGAAACCATTTTTCCATGGAGGTAACTTTGCTAGCAAGATGATTGCAATATAGAGGCATAAACGGCACGTTTCAACTTGGATTTAAAAGTGTACTGGCAAGGTGGGATGTACCATCTCTACTCTTGGAACAGGAAGAACTATGTATTTGGACTGCATCCAAATGCTTATTTCCTCTTGTTATGGGAGTGAGAGATAGGACATTACGCATGCCATACACCAAGGATAAAAGATGATGTGAGTTGGAACGTTGCTACAAGGTATGAGGACAAAGATGATAATGTACCTGGGTGGAGTAAAACAATACATGGATAGTTTACAAACAGTATGAGAAATGAGGATGTTTTTAGCGAAAGCTATGTAGATTTTGCAAGATATACAAGGTTGAGTTTGATCACCGTGAGGAGGAGCTCAGAGTTTCTTAATGAAGACAAACTTAGAGTTTAAAATGAGGTGATAAGTGGAATACATGAAGGTGTATGTCATCAACATTACTTAATACATAAGGATGTGAAGTGGTAATGGATGCTCTATATCTGCCTAGTTTGGCTAGAGGCTAGAAGAGGTTGATAGGCTAACCCTAAGTTTGGCAAAGAGATGTGATTGGCTAACACTCAGATGTAAAGAGATATGTTGAACAAGTTAATGGTTGTTGGGTTAGCCAGTCTAGTCCTTGATGCAATGAAAGGATGGTGGTAGAACCTCAGATGCACTTCTTTGGAAAGGAAGGTGATGAAACCCCGACTAGAGTGGTTTAGGGTTTCTGAAGAATCGATCATGAGGAATCATGACATGTAGGAAATCATGATACACCTTGGTACTATGAAGATAGTAAATGATAGTGGTACTTTGGATGCTTAAGATGAAGTTGCATGGGGTATGTTGCCATGTAAGTCAGGAGGTGAAGGATGAACACCAGTAACCCAGTGTATTGATATAAAGGATAAAGTGACCCTGAGAGGGAAAGGGAGTTCATTACTGTGGATGTTGAAGTCTTCCCTAGACCAAGGAAGGTCAATATGCAATATGGGTTATGGTAGATTGCCTTACCTAGATGACATGAGAAAGAAAGAGTTTTGTCAAGGGACAGACTTGGTTGAACTACCCATGAGAGAGGTGGTTCAACTACACCATGATGCGAGTTCAAAAGTTCTTGAGTTTGACCTAAAGGCTCACTTCCATAAGGTGGAAGTAGGTACATGTAGAACTTGATGTTAGTACAGTTTATCACCCCTAGCTAATGGTTAGTATGATCCAGACTAAAGGGTCTGATGAGAGCATATGTGCTCATTCGGGGTGGTAGCTAGAGACAGTTCTTGTTCTATGCAAGATGTGAAGTTAACCACCATAGCCAATATCGGGATTTAAAGAAACTCTATAAGAGAGGTTGTGTCGTTCATCACTTCAGTAAGGTGATGTTGGTGAAAGACCACATGATGGTTAGAAAAGGACCACAGTGTGTGTAGATGAAGTCGCTTTGATCATGCAATGGCTGAAAGGAGCCTAGAGACGATAAGAGTCGTGAGCAGATGCAAAGAGAGCTGACATGCAGTTCACTGTGGGAGAATATGTGACATGAAAATCTGACCCCTCTAAGTTATACCAAAATTCTTAGAAAAATGTGTAGAACATAGGAAATGCATAATATCAGTCTTTTCATACATTAATATCAGTTGTATCTTATAAGTTGTGAAATGCTCATTGATGGATAATGAATATCAAACAATGGCTTAAAATCATGATAAAATGTCAGTAAGTCTATAATCATGTTTATAGTGCATATGATGTCAGATATGGTCATGTTGATGTATGAAAGCATATAATTTGATTAATATGGCTAATTATGGCTAATAACACTAAAGATAATGCAATTAATGCATACATGCTCAATAAATGATGAAATTTACAAAAGACCCTCATATAAGTAACTGAAAGCTAATATGGAATTTTGATATCAGTTAGATGCATAGAATTCATGTTACATGAGGATGACCCTTATAACATATGATGTAACCCTAATATGGTTAATGAATGTGACATAATGTTAAATATGTCCACATAATAATGTGACACCTGA
This sequence comes from Alisma plantago-aquatica, assembly GCA_963693085.1. Classification (NCBI taxonomy): domain Eukaryota; kingdom Viridiplantae; phylum Streptophyta; class Magnoliopsida; order Alismatales; family Alismataceae; genus Alisma; species Alisma plantago-aquatica. The sequence continues at coordinate 386,874,668 of OY856411.1, read as the reverse complement.
GTATATCCATTTGATGAACTATAATCTGGAATATGACATCAGTAAGATAAATCTAAGACAAGAATGCAAGTAATGATGCACACATCCTAATGAGATAAGATAAACCCTAATGAACACGATTAGGGTTAAGATGAGATATAATAGGATGAGAACCTGATGATAGTATATGGTCTTGTCTTGATCAGGTTTGACCAAGCTTATAGTTGACATCAGTGATATGTGATTAGAATGATCTATCTCTTTGGAAGGTATGCCATTACCTCTCACTTGGCTTATTATACAATATGCTTGTGTTATATGGTAGTAAAGACTTGGCATATGGTATTGATTGAAATGATTGTTCTTGTATGATATGTTGCATAATTTTCCATACTTATTGCTATGAACACATGAAACATAATATATCTGTTCCATTATATCTAAGAACTTCAACTCTTTGGTAGTAAAGTGCTGGAAATAAGTACTTCCACTCTTTGGTAGTAATGTACTTGGAAGTGATACAACTCTTTGGTAGTAGATCACATTATGAAATGATCCAACTCTTTGGTAGTAGATCATAAAGGCCTTATGCATTCAACTCTCAGGTAGTAAATGCATGGATGATATAATGGAAAATGTGCTTGAAATATGTGTTCTCTTTTGTTAATGAACATCTTCGTGCAAGTATATGCTTTTTCTTATATTTCCTTATAACTGCCAAGTATTAGTTATATCTTATTGCCAAGATATGATGAGAGGTATATAAAAGACATGTAGGCGTACTCAGTACAATATTCTTGAATATTGTGCTGACGTGTACCACATGTAATCTTTTGTTTAGGTTTTGGTTATGCTCTTGAAGATCCAGGATAGTGAGAGTTGTGTAGCGAGCTGATGTACAGGTGGACCTGTTGTCTTAAGATCCTGTAGTTTAGTGGTAGTACATGTATATGTATAAGTTTGCTGTTCAATGTGTAATATCAAATGTTGTAACAATTCATGTTGTAATTATATGTTGAATGGTGAACATGTGTGTGGTTTGTTTATTGTTCATGTGCATGTGCTACTGATTGTTTCCTTCTGACTCCCTTGATTTTCTTCTTCTTAGCCTAGTGTGTGGTGCTCAAATTGGGATTATCGCTGAGGTGAGGTTTCAATTTGGACGTCACACATTAGATTAAGTTTTAGAAAATCGGGGGACATCACAGGTGGTATCAGAGCATGAACAATAGCAAAACCTGACATTTTCTCATTATGCAACTCAAAACTAAAGAACTTTGAACTTAATAATCTTTAGGGTTAGATTAGTCGTCTTTTAGAGACTAGATCTGACCTAGCCTCTAGGTTAGCACCTAGATGTCTGAGAACTAGGTCGAGACTGGTGCTTGTTGAGTAGCAAGTCCTTAGATGTCATTCTTTCCTGGTAGTGCAGTGGTATGGGACGTTGCACTATTTGGAAATGACGTGCATAAATGGAAGAGAAACCCTAGACATATTGCGCACGTTGTCTAGAGTAGCTACACTAGTCTACACCATGTTCTCACCCTTTTCACCAGCTTTCATGACACTGTACTCTCTACTATGTGCGGGACACTCGTTTTCAGGATTTGGTTTTTGATTCCAAACGGATCAAACCTCGATAGTTTTCTCTGACGATTATTTTATTGGTAAAAAACTATATAATATTTTAATATGTATATGTATTACAAAAAGGTGTCCCCACACATGTACGAGTATGTTACAACCCCGATTTTTGGGTTCATTTGGTGAGAAATGTAATTTCTCATATTAAAAGATATTGGGACAAATAATGATATAATTTGTTTTGAATCTATGAATTTTGTTTACAATAGCCTCGATGATTGCTTTATGGGCCTTATTGGCTATTGGGCCCAATAACAAAGAATTTCGATTAATTAATGAATGATTGAGAATTCGAGAAAAGAAGGATGTGGAAACCTCTAGAAGGCAAAATAATGTAATCCAAGGATGGATTTCGTGCCTTTAGGTTCCTTGGGTGCCAAGGGATCCAAGATTGTGAAGAGAAGGCAACTATAAAAGAAAAGTATTTCTTTATTAAGAAAGAAATTGAAACAATGTTAAAATATGGGAAACAAGTAAAAAGAGGTATAATTGAGTAATACTTAGTGGAATTTCTTATCCCAAGGATTCCTAATGTTAAAAGGAATACCAATGAGGAAAATAAAAGAAAAATAAAGAGAAATCCTCAAAAAGAGATATTCTAATAAGGAAATAAATAAGATAATAAGAAAATAAGTAAAAGCCTAAGGAATATTCCTAAGATGGTATTCTGAACCATTAAGGTTCCTTGAGGTTCAAGGAATTCAAAATAAATATTTAATGGCAAAGAAAGAGAAAATCCTAAATTAAATTGGCTTAATTTAAAAGATAGCTTTCTTATAAAGAAAACACCCTTTTTCTTTGGAATTTGGGTCTCCAATTTGGAGCACATGTAGATGATGTCGACCCAAAGCTTCCTCTAAAATTTTGTAGAAAAGGGATGAAGGAATAATGAGTTGTGATTTTTAGAAGTTTCCTAAAGTAAATGGGTAATCCTTGAATCGTATTAAATGTCATAATGAAGTTGGATTATTTGATATTTTCGGATTAAATGGGGACTGTGGATCTAAGATCCAATGGACCAGACGCAATCCCAGTTCTACGATAACTCTGGCAAGCAGATGACCTGGAACGGTGACCTTCCTTTTGGATTTTCTTGAAGTAGAAGCAATGTGCAACGATGGAAACGATTCCATTGGTTTCAGGAGTTAATTTCGCATCGGATCGACCTGGGATTGCGGACCTTTCCCGAACTATGTAGGATTTCCCCAAACTGTAGGGAGGTCCTCATTGGGTTGGATGTCTAGGGGTATAAAAGAGGGTCTGAGGTCTTGCTGCAAGGGCACAGACTCAACCGCAAGGTTCCGGAGGGTCTATAGAAGTTTTCCCTTGTGTTAGTACTTTGTGCAGAGCAAGGATTTCTTAGGTTCCGCTCCTTCTCTGCCAACGATGGCTGCTCTATGGCTGTCCCTATTTCACGCCATCGAGCAGAGGATGGAGGCCACCAGTGAGTTCGGTCGCGCCTAGCGACGAAGATGGAACCTTCACCTTGGCCTTCGGCGCTCTAGAACCCAAGGTCAACTATCGAGTTGACCGGTTGCTCAGCCTGGCTCGCCAGCGAGAGCCGAGCGCAGGGAAGAAGACGACCAGTCCAAAAAGACTATTTTACCCAGTTCACGTGGGGCTAGAAGCTGGGGGTATTAAGGGTGTAAAGGTAATTTGTTTTTTTCCCTTTAGCCAGCCTTCGATAATCGAGTATATGATATAAGCTGATGTGTCAAACCACGATTGGTCGGTATTTACTTATCTTGCAAAAATCCTAGAAATTACTAGGAAGCTCCGATGGATAAACCTTATATATGAAAGTGGTGTAGAAAAATGCAAGGAATATGATAAAAATACTTTGAGAACCTGATAATACTCATTTTTGCAAAAGTATCCTAATTTGCTAGTAATATGTATTAAAAGCAGATGAGAAACCCTAATTGAATATTAAGGGTGTAATTTGGTGAATTAATAGATCAAATTGATAAGATTAACCTTGTTAATGATAAAGGTGGTTTAAATATCAGCTTGGAATGCAAAGATGCCTAAATTAGAATTGTAATCCATAAGGGACAGCTAATCAATATGGGAACCCTAATTTGGATAAAAGGAGATAAAAATCATATTTATTTGGAGTAAGGAAATTAGATGCTTAATAAAGATCCTAAACATGTTGAGAGTGCTACAATGAGAAATTAGGGGTTTTATGTGGTTTTGAAAAATTGAGGTTTATAATAATGAAAGAGGAAGTAAAAACCCTAATTTCCAAGGGAACCCTAAAATTGGAATAGAAATCCTAAGGATGATGATGATATTGAAAAAATATTAATAAAAGCAAATTGGTATATTTATTTCAGGATTTTGCATGATTGGTTGCTTGATTGGGATTTCTATGTTCTGATTAATTCTGTATCTGAATCTGCAATACATGTATCTGGTTACGCTTATGAATAACCGTTCTAGTTTCACGGCGATTCCCGAATGTTTTACCGATTGCTTTGAATAAACATTTGGATGAATTTAGTTCATGCAAACTATAATGTGGCTATGACTATCACAAAGGATGTATGCCTACAAGCTCAGATCATGGTTCTCTCTGTGGCATTATAGTTGACCTAGTACATGGCTGCCTATGGGTAGGTCCATTAGGTCAGAGGAAAATCTAGTACATGGCTACCTATTGGGTAGGTCCATCAGGTCTATGAATGACCTAGTACATGGCTACCTATTGGGTAGGTCCATCAGGTCTATGGATGACTTAGTATATGGCTACCATTGAGGTAGGACCATCAAGTCACATTGAGTTAGATATTGGGCTATCTTCGGGTAGTGCCATGCGGCTCTATTACCTAAAAGAGAGGTGGTATCCGTGTCCACTGCAGGGACATCCCAGAGTTCGAGAATATGTATGGATTGAGTTGTATGGATTAAAATGTAATCTTGATTGTTAAATGATTAATTGCATGATTACATTGTTATTATAGTTGCATGATTATTGTTTCCCCCACATACCAGTTTCGGATGACCGATATTTTGTTTGTCGGCATTTTAGGTACAATGAAAAGCACAAACAGTAAAGTGGCATATGTGGTACTAAATGAGAATTAAAGTGCAAAGGAGGATTAGATAGATTAGTATATGTGTGGATAGAAGTTTTGAAATCCCAGTTTTAAAAGTTATGCAAAAGTTTTTATTTTTTCTCCATATTTCAGTATAGTTGGTAGAATTTAATAATTGTTAATGATTATTTGTCAAACCTTGATCCAGGTTATTGGTTAATAACTCTGTCCTTTCGGTCTCCCTTAATTGGGGGTTCCCAGGAGGCGGGGTCGTAACAGAGTAGGAGGTGGTCATGCAACCTAAGTGAAAGTGAATGACATCAGTCTAGAAGAGAGAGTAGTTCTAGATTAGATGTCTAGAGCCTTGTTGGAATATATGATGGATGGAATAGATGAAATAGGTTTTGATGATATGATGTAAGTCATATATAGATGATATAAGACAATTTATGATGATATATGTTGTCTTTGAGGACTTAAGTTCAATTTTGAGGATTTGGGATAAGTTTTGATGATGCAGGTAACTATGCTTTTATGAGATAAGATAAGATATGATAAGACATGTTGTGAGTCAGCATGAGCCTCAAGCTCTTTTAAAAAGGAGGATCTCTAGTGTCAGGACCAGTTTTGGGGTTAGCTCAAGAGAGCAAGACCCACAGGGAGAAGGTCAGAGAACCTAGACTCCATGATATGAGAAATACGAGAGATATGTGATATGATATGTCATAAACTAGACTACTCCTGAGTGAATGAGTTGAGTTGCTTAATGCATGATTCCTATAGTCTTATTGAACCCTAGATGTCCTTGGGAGGACCAAACCCTAGAGACAGAGAGAGGCTGGTTATATGTGTATATGTGAACATTGATATGAGTGACTGCCATCTGGGTGAGGGAGAGAGCCCATGATCCTAGAGGAGGCAACGGTGTTAGTTTCTAGATAGCCTCATGCTCGGGTTGGTGGTTTCCCATATAGGAATCTAGTGGTGTGTATATAAGAGGAAGAGAGTTTAGAAATAGTTTTCATGGGTATAGAGCTTATAAGAGTATGTCATAGCATGTTTTGGTTTGTGCTTATGTGGCTAGAGCTTGTAAGGCTATCACTAGTTCTAATGAGGTGGACCTAATAACATTAGGTGGACCTGATAACCCTAGACTAATAGAGGGAAGATAAAGTTTTTGTTAATGAAATACTCATAGAGTTGAGTGAGCTCAGAGAGACTGAGCATGTCACTGCCCTCATGATATGGGTCAGGAGAACCTCAATTGGGCTAGATAAACCTTTGATATATGTTTAATAAGCCACTCACATAAGTTTGTGTAGCACAACCATGATAAAATATATGTAAGGATGTGATCTAATCTCGAGATGTGATATGTAGACATGATATGATGGAAACCTAGGGATGGTTTAATAGATATCAATGCATAAATGGTTAACCATATACATGAATAATGATGATTAAGGTGAAACTGTTGTTTAATCTTGTGATGAATTCACTAGCAAATAATGCAATCTAGTATGAACAAAGAAATAAGATCATGTTAATGAAATATGTTACATGAGGTGTTAACCTTAGTACTAAAAAAATAGTTGTCAATTATCACAACATAATGTTATGAAACCCATGTTTGAGCTTTCTATGAAGTGATGTTTCACCCTAGATGTTTGAAAAACATCCTAGTAGCTTAGATATAGTTTTGGAGCTTTTGATTATGTTGTACATAGAATGGTGCCTACATGTGGATGAAGGCAAGATAAGGTTTTCCCTAGAAGTATGAGTATGGTTTACTTTCGAGGACAAAAGTTCCTTTAAGATGTATATGATGTGAAAGACTGGATTTATGGCTTAATTTCAAGGACGAAAGTTCTTTTAAGATGTATATGATGTGAAAGACTGGAATTTTGGGCTTAATTCTGAGGACAGAATTTCTTTTAAGGTGTGTAGGATGTGATGGAGTGGACTTTTGGAATCCTAAAATGTACAATGACTTAAGTGAAAGCATATGGTTGAGTTAGATTGAGAGTTCCAAGCTCTTGGCAAAGAAGGTGTTGATGTGAGGTTGACATCATTATTAAGATATCTCTTTTTAATGCCTTCTTGAGGAATTTAATTGAATGATAAAAAAAATGATTCTTGGCACCAAAGTTGGATGAGAGATAGCCTAGATGATAATATAACTACGGTCAAAGATTCATTAAGTTTTGATATTTCTAGAGTTAGTTATTTAATTTTGGATATCATGAAATAAGATAATTTAATGTATGATAGAGCAGTGTTTTAATAGACTAGGCCCTGATCAGTAGCTCAGTCACGTGCCCCTTGATTCTGGGTTGGGTGGCGTGGCTGAGATCTGGCCGCAACAATGATCATCAAGTGGCCATGGACTTGAATACGAACTGCCACGGATTGGCTTAGTGGAGTTCTAGTCTCGTCTCTTGGATACATCTGATGGCTGGGGAGACTGCTTTCATAGAAACAGTCACAGTCTCATTTAGAACAGGTTGCTCCCACGTCTCCGAGTTACCTTGTCGTGGGTTGAGGAGTGGATGGAGCAGACGGTTGGAATCACCTCCATGAGGAGTCCCGCTTTGAAACTCTCCGTGTGGCTTTTGGTGCAGAAAATGGGGAGGATGAGAAATGTCCCAGTACAACCCCTCCACTGCAACTTGCAGTGAGGATAACGATAGTCTTCCTTTTATTGTGGCTCTCCACTGCCTTGTTCAGGCGGCAGCTCGACTAGCTTACAGTGGTGATCGGGGGCGTGAGTAGAAGCTCTAGGGATCTCCAGTTTCGAGTTTGGCAGTAGAGGCCATGTTTCCCTTCGCTCCATAATCACGGTGTGTATATCTGACAGGCTCTGCGAGTAGGAGCCGCAATAGCAGCAACCTAGAGACCGGAGGCGGCAAGGTTCCACTTGAAAATAGCAGCAAACTTATACATATACATGTACTGCAGTATGGTCTCTACCTCATCCGCATCCACCTGAAAATGTTGGGACCAACGAGGTGAGACAATAGTCCCAGTGAGAGATATAACTATCCACCAACAATATTATTATCACAGATAAACAGTATAAAACTGAGTAGATGATCTTTTATATTAATAATCAAAACTAATCACTATTTATAAGCAGAATTGAGAAATATCATATTTTAAAGCAGTGCAACTATCTATGATAGAGCAACAAATCAACTATTCACTTTATAAGGAATACAAAGAACACATATAACATCTATCCATTTAATATGTATAAAAGTATTGTAACATCAACCAATGTTTCCATATTCAATCCTCAATCAAATACGCTACACGACTGATTACATATTTACAATCACACTTATGCCCTGAGGAGATCATGCCCCAACCGACCATGACTACGTAAAACATCGATACCATACAAAGTCAAAGGAAGAGCCGGCTTCCAAGACTTCACCTGTCAAGGTCAGTACAAGACCACTGGCAGTGAGATCACACGTCAAACAACAATTAGCTTGCTAGGGTATAGTGGCATATTCACTATAGAGTTACAGCCACAACATGCACTCTCTTCAGGGAGATCACACAGCAACCCCAATATATTAATATTGAGTCATGGCATATAGCCATACTCTTATGATAATGAGGGAGATCACACATCAATCCCAATTTGGACTCAAGGATATTTTAGCCCATTACCCCCACATATTCAAAAATATGCTCTCTGAGATAAACTCATTTCACCTTTTAGCAAATTCTAACATTGTATGGATCTATGGCCAGGGCAACTACATGATAAGGTTCCACTTGATTAATGAGGTGCATTACAATAACTTTTAGCATCAACCAAGTTACAAGCATGAATTATAGCAGATGCTACAAAGAAAGGTGTAATACATTTATCAAGTACTTTCATAATCTTTGGAACACATTGAATGCATAACACTTGGGATCTCAGTCCCTTATCACATTATTGAGGATTGTCATCCCTTAATATTATCATCATCATGATTGGTAGATCTGGGTATTTAAACCTTTAGTTCATCACTGAACATTGTCACCTTTTATCAGGTAACTATTACCTCTAGGTCCTCAGATCTAGGTATACATTATACTTGTTGCACAACTATTTCACATGGCTCACAAGGCCCATTTAATCTGTATCATATGAAACATCATAGCTCATACCTGGATATCCTCATCATCTCATGATACCTGCATGGTTAGTATTTCATGATAAAAACAATATCAACTATATATCATCACCATGCAATACAAGAGAAATATAACCTTTCCATTATTAGGGTTAGAGTTTCCCTTTTTAGCCGATTAGGGTTTTAAGTTCATATTACCAATAATCAAAACCTTAATTCATAGCTCTACACATATTAGGAGCATACATTGATATCATAAGTATTCAATCATACTTGTTTATTCTCATCAATTATCATTACATGCTTATCACACAAAGTATGAGTTTATCGCTCATCCTCACTTGTATATTGATTACATCATACTTTATTAAGGTGTCTCAACCCTTTTCTCAAGGTACATTGTCCTACACTTATCAAAATGCATTAATCTCTTTACATCTTAATGTATCATTTGACATAACACACTTCATGTGTTACTCGATCAAGTATATCGGATTTGAGGTGCTTACCTCCATATGGGTTTTGAGGTGCTTCCACCATAACAGGAAAGAGGTGTGTGCTTCCACCATATTGGGCAAGAGGTGTGTGCTTCCACCATATCGGGCAAGAGGTGTGTGCTTCCACCATATCAGGCAAGAGGTGTGTGCTTCCATCATATCGGGAAAGAGGTTTGTGCTTACTACCATATCGGGCAAGAGGTGTATGCTTACTACCATATCGGGCAAGTGCTGTATGCTTACTACCATATCGGTCAAGAGGTGTATGTGTGTGTCATTTATATCAGGTTATGTGTAGGGTTTTGCATATCGGGTTAGACCCTTATGCTCATACCTTTTCAAACCTTCAAAGTATCAACCTACCATGTGTTGAGTGACAACCTTGACAACTGGTTAGTCCTTTTTCAACCAACCCAAATGTACAAAACAATAGGGGTGTGGGGTTCCAAGGTATTCATATCACCATATTGGGTTTTGTTACCATATCGGGTTAGAGGTGCTTCAACCCGATATCTCTTTGTGCCATGATGATGTCATCATCATAAAGCTCTACACTTTCATCCCTTACTATTTTAGTTCATGGACAACAGTCCTATGAAACTATTAGAACTCATAGAATCATCAATCATTTAAGGAAAATCGAAATTGAAAGTAGATCAACAAGTATAGCAAGATTGAAGGTGAATAATAACATGATTGGGTTCAAGTTATATAACCCGTCTCAAGAAAAACTTCAAAGCTCTATGCTCCAAAGCTTCACATTCCCAAGGTTGAATATGAACTTATGAAAGATCCAAGACTTATTCACAACTCCTCTATATGCAAAAAATCACCATAGATAAGAACTTTGTGAAGAAGAAAAGAAAGGAAGAATCACAACCCGAGATTCATGCTTCAACCTAGGTTGAAGATGACCATGGCTTCACCTTTAGCTTAAGGATCGAGCTCCTCCTTGCTTCTCAACTACTATGCACGATATCTAAGAGAAAGAGAGTTGTAGGATTCAAAAAGTTTTACTAGTAGGTGAAAGGAGTGGTATATATAATTGAGGCTCAAGAGAGAGAGAGAGTATAAGAGGTGTCATAACCTTATACTACTAGGTGACACATGTCCATGCATGGGTTGACACATGTCAATGCATGCAAACATATTTATATTTACATGCAAAACTCTTGGGGATAGTCTAGGGATAAGATTTCTGCCATTAGTTATCTTGTTGAACAAGATATTTCAACCCAACATCACTTTATTCACAAACCAATACAACTTTTCCAAGGAAAGTTGTAAACATATATCCATCACCTTCTTGAGGTGCTTAACTCGTCATGGCCTTTGACAAGAGTTGAAAAAATGATATTGGACCTCCTCTATGGCTTCTTGGCCGATAGGCACTCCCATATAAGCTCTACAACTCAATACAACTCATTTTAGGGTTTCAACTATACAACTCTTCTTGGTCTTTTCATCACCAAGAATATCATCACTCAAATATGATTCAAACATCGTTCCTCTTTATTTATATATCCTCTAGATGATGCTAAGAGAGAGTAGGGACACTCTATAGGTGGTAATTTGCATATCAATCCTACATTTTGCATAAATTGCAATTTGCACCAAAATTGGTACACAAGGCACAAACATTATTCAAGCAAGCTTCAACTTGGAACTTAGGATTTCCACAAGTCACCATTAGAATCATTCTCTCTATTATGATTCTAAAGCACTTGAGGCACGTTAAATATGTGACATATTGCAATATAACCCCTCATCTTGGGTAAATTGCAATTTACACCCAAACTATCATATAATGCACAAATTGTTTGCAAATAAACTCAAACTTGAAAATTAAACTCTCCTTGAGTCTTAATTACTTTTCAAAATATTAAAACAAGTGTATAAATAACTTATTTAAGAAAAAATTCTAGGATTATGGCATAACCTAGGTCAGGGATGTTACAAGGAGAGGTCATGGAGAACCACAAGAAGGAAGGTGGATGTAAAAAAAACAGGTTGACAATGGATGGCTACAATAATAGGGGGAATAAACAACAAAGGATAAGGAACAAAAGTTAAGGGTAGGGGTTGGGCATATGCAGATTCAAGAGATCTTTAACGACACAAATACCTAGGGTTAGTCTGGAACATAAAACTCCTAGTAGTTTGGGACTCTCATAAAGTTAGAACATAATCCTCACATGGATTGTTGACAAACAAACATGCCAATTTTAATTTGTTGTATGATTAAATTATATCATATCTATATTCAAAAAGACAAATGAGCCTTAAACCCCAATGCTAATGTATTACCCAAACAAGACGGGTTGTACATACATTATTGGTTCTTTAAGTATGTAGAATGAAGTTGCTTGCTTAATCTATGCTAGGATTTATCCTGCATCTTAATAGGTATGTGGGCAAAGTTTTGTAAATATTGCAAAATTTAAGGTTTTGGATTTCATCGTGGCTTTTGATTGTTGAGAATTTCAATTGTTTGATTGAAATTTTGATTCGAATCTAGAATCCCTATGGTTAACACATACCCATAAAGTATAACAAACCTATTCAAAATACCATCATGATGTTTTAGAGAAAAATCCTTACCCAATCATGATGAGAAATTCACTCAAATTGTGGAGATGTTAATCCATAAAAGCATATACAATTTAGTAGGAAAAACTTCACTATGAATTGAGATTACTTAAAGTACTTCATCATTATTGAACATAGCTTGCTAGTATTAAAATGCCACTTCACCAAATGTGTCAAACGACTTTAGGAAAAGAGTGAAAATCAAATGTGCTATTCCTTTTGTGAAAATATTGCTTTATTAAACTGCAAGTACATTTTTATGTCATAGTTAATGTTTTGCTTGTGACCCATATACCACCATACTTAGTATGTCAACGCTCAGTTTTTCCACTATTTAGGTTAATACTCAACCCTGAGAAACGGAAGGAGATAGATAAATAAAGATCAATATTAACGAACCATGAAGGATTTCGTTATTCTCTTTTCATTTTTTGGTTTTTAGTTTCAAAATATAGGGTTATTTATTTTCAGAAGCATCCTTTATGTACCTCCTTAGGGAGATTTCATCTTATCACCTTTCTCGAACTTATTCCACTTGTTAGAATAATTGTTTCCTTATTTAACTTATTTATGGAAATCTTGGTATCAAAACTATGAGTAACTCCTTTCCCCTTCTTCCTCATTTGTTGGGGAATGTTGTTGTAGGAGTAGTTACAATGTCTTATTAATGTGATATGTTCAAGAGACAACACTTCTCCTATGATATGATAGGTGTAGTAACCTATTTACATAAGACAAACCTAATGTTTATGTGGGTCATATGTCGTTGAACCCCTACTATTTATATCCACACCAACCATGACAGAGAGGAATCTCAATGAGATGGGAGAATCCCATGATTCTCTACGATGGGATTAAGGACTTCATAGTTGTAACAAAATAATTTGGACATTACACTACATATTATTCAGAGAAAGAGTCGGATAATGATTTTAGTAAGATCTTCATCGATGATGGATATGAGAGATTTCATGGTGGTTTTTGTGATGAGCGTTATCAAACTGACATCCAAATCACACAGTAATTACACAAAATAACCATTAACATTGGATTAATGAAGATCACTAAAAATTAAAACCATTTTGCAAAGAGATCCATTGCCAGGAAACTCTTAAGGGAAGAACCAAAGAAATATATTCATCATGGTTAACATTGTGCATAGATTGTACCATCTCATCTCGAGGATAGCATATACCAATTGCTTTTCCAAAACATATACATAAGCAATATAAAACGTCGAGGCATACAAGCCAAAATCTCATATCATTTATAATCCATTAAGTACTAACTCCTAGGGACCTGAGAATACATAGATAACACATAGGACTTCTATCTACAAGACATGACAGACAACACACTCAACCTGAGTTGTTGTTGTTGTCCCTGTTGTTGTTGTCCTCCCTCTATAGTACGGTCTCTAGCTCCTCGTCTATGTCCACATAAAAATGTTGGGACCAACGGGGTGAGACAAAATTCCCAGTGAGAGATATAACTCTCTTCCAACAACATTATTATCATAGGTAAACAGTATAAAACTGATCAGAGGATATTTTATATTAATAATCTAGATTAATCACTATTTATAAGTAGAACAGAGCAATATAATCTTCTAAAGAAATGCATATATCTATGATAGAGCAATAAATTATCTATTCACTTTATAAGGAATACGAAGAACACATATAACATATATCTATTTAAGATGTATAAACGTAGTGTAACATCAATCAATGTTTTTGTATTCAATCCTCAATCAAATATGCTACACGGATGATTACATATTTTCAATCACACTTATGCCATGAGGAGATGAGGTATACCGCTCATACTCCAACCGACCACGGCTACATAAAGCATCGATACCATACAAGATTAAAGGAAGAGTCAGCTTCCATGACCTCACCTGTCTCAGTCAGCACGAGACCACTGACAGTGACATCACATGTCAAACTACAATTAGCTTGCTAGGGTATAGTGGTATCTTTGCTACAAAGTTACATCCGCATCATGCACTCTCTTCAGGGAGATCACACAACAACCCCGATATATTAATATTGAGTCATGGCATATAGCCATACTCTTATGAAGATGAGGGAGATCACATAACAATCCCTATTTGGATGTAAGGATATATTTGCCCATTACCCCCACATATTCAAAAATATGCTCTCTGAGTTAAACTCATTTCATCATTCAATAAATTCTAACACTGAATGGATCTATGTCCAGTGCAACTACATGATAAGGTTCCACTTGATTAATTAGGTGCATTACAATATCTTTTAGCATCAACCAAGTTACAAGCATGACGGATTATAACAGATGCTATAAAGAAAGGTGTAATACATTTATCAAGTACTTTTATAATCTTTGGAACACACTGAATGCATAACACTCAGGATCTCATTCCTTTATCACATTACTGGGAATTCTCATCCCATAACATTATCATCATCATGATTGCTAGATCTGGGTATTCAAACCCTTAGTTCATCACTGAACATTGTCACCTCTTATCAAGTAACTATTACCTCTAGGTCCTTAGACCCAGGTATACATTATACTTGTTGCACAAGTATTTCACATGGCTCACAAGCTCCATTTAATCTGTATTATATGAAACATCATAGCTCATACCTAGCTATTCTCATCATCTCATGATACCTACTTGGTTAGTATTTCATGATAAAAACAATACCAAGTACATATCATCACCATGCAATACAAGAGAAATACAACCTTCCCATTATTAGGGTTAGGGTTTCCCTTTTTAGTCGATTAGGGTTTCAAGTTCATATTATCAAGAATCAAAACCCTAATTCATAGCTCCACACATATTGGGAGCATACATTGATATCATAAGTATTCAATCATACTTGTTTATTCTCATCATTTATCATTAAATGATTATCACACAAAGTATGTGTTTCTCTCTCATCCTCACTAGGATATTGATTACATCATACTTTATTAAGTTGGCTCAACACTTTTTCTCAAGGTACATTGACCTACACTTATCAAAACGAATTAAAATCTTTACATCTTAATGTATCATTTGACATAACACACTTCATGTGTTACTCAATCAAGTATATCGAATTTGAGGTGCTTACCTCCATATTGGTTTGGAGGTGATTCCACCATATCGGGGAAAAGGTGTGTGCTTCCACCATATCAGGCAAGAGGTGTGTTCTTCCACCATACCAGGCAAGAGGTGTGTGCTTCCACCATATTGGGTAAGATGTGTGTGCTTCCACCATATCAGGAAAGAGGTGTGTGCTTCCACCATATCGGGCTACTCAAGTGTAGGGTTTTGCATATCGAGTTAGACCTTTATGCTCATACCTTTTCAAACCTTGAAAGTATCAACCTACCATGTGTTGAGCGACAGCCTAGACAACTGGTTAGTCCTTTCTCAACCAACCCAAATGTACAAAATGATAGGGGTGTGGGGTTCCAAGGTATAATAGATTTCATATCACCATATTGGGTTTCATTACAATATCGGGTTAGAGGTGCTTCAACCTGATATCAATTTGTGCCATGATGATGTCATCATCACCAAGCTCTAGAATTTCACCCCTTACTATTCTACTTCATGGAAAATAGTCCTATGCAACTATTAGAACTCATAGAATCATCAATCATTCAATAAAAAATCAAAATTGAAAGTAGATCAACAAGTATAGAAAGATTGAAGGTGAATAATAACATGATTGGGTTCAAGTTATATTACCTGCCTCAAGAACAACTTCAAAGATCCAAGCTCCAAAAGCTTCACTTTCCCAAGGTTGAAGATGAAATTATCGAAGATCCAAGACTTGTTCACAACTTCTCTATATGCATAGAATCACCATAGATAAGAACTTGGTGAAGAAGAAAAGAAAGGAAGAATCATAACCTGAAATTCATGCTTCAACCAAGGTTGAAGATGACCATGGCTTCACCTTAAGCTTGAGGCTCAAGCTCCTCCTTGCTCCTCAACTACTATGCATGATATATATGAGTAATATAGTTGTAGGATTCAAAAAGTTTCGATAGTAGGTGAAAGGAGTGGTATATATAATTGAGGCTCATGAGAGAGAGTGTATAAGAGGTGTCATCACCTTATACTACTAGGTGACACATGTATATGCATGGGTGATGTATACATGCATGCAAACATATTTATATTGATATGAAAAACTCTTAGGGATAATCTAGGGATAAGATTTCGGCCATTAGTTTTCTCATTGAACAAGATATTTCAACCCAACATCACTTTATTCACAAACCGATATGACTTTTCCAAGGAAAGTTGTAAACTGATATCCATCACCTTCTTGAGGTTCTTAACTCGTCATGGCCTTTTCCAAGTGTTGAAAAAATGATATGAGACCTCCTATATGGCATCTTGTCTGATAGACACTCCCATATAAGCTCTACATCTCAATACAACTCAATTTAGGATTTCAACTATACAACTCTTCTTGGTCTTTTCATCACCAAGAATTCCATCACTCAAATATTATTCAAACATGATGCATATTTCTTTATATCTCATCTAGATGATGCTAAGAGAGAGTAGGGACACTATAGAGGTGTTAATTTACATATCAACCCTATATTTTGGGTAAATTGCAATTTTCGCCAAAATTGGTACACAAGGCATAAGCATTATTCAAACAAGCTCCAACTTGGAACTTAGGATTTCCACAATCCACTCCTTAGCATCATTCTCTCTCTTATGATGCTAAAGAACTTGAGGCACGTTCAAAATGTGATATATTTCAATATAACCTCTTATCTTGGGTAAATTGCAATTTACACCCAAACTATCATATAATGCACAAAAAGTTTGCAAATAAACTCAAACTTGAAAATTAAACTCTCCTTGAGTCTTAATTACTTTTGAAAATATTAAAAAAAGTTTATATATAACTTACTTAAGAAAAAATTCCAAGTTTATGCCATAACCCAGGTCAGGGATGTTATAGTTTTGGATATGGAAATAGAAATGGAGAAGGAGAGAGGATATTATATTTTGTAGTTGCATATGATATGATTTTGTCAAACACCCATTTCAAGAAAAATGAATCTCATAAAATTACTTTCAAGAGTGGGCACAATTGTAGACGAATTGATTATCTCCTTACAAGCTAGGTGGATCGTAATATGTGTAAATATTGTAAAGTGATTCCTGGCAAAGAACTCATGACACAAAAGAGGTTGGTAGTTTAGGATATTAACATGAAGATCAATAAAGGCAAGCATAACAGAAACCAAGATAGCATGATTAAATGGTGGAATCTTAAAGGAGAAAAGAAATTGACTTTACATGATAAACTCATCAAGGAGGGATCTTAGAACTTGGAGTCTGATGTTAATACTGTGTGGCATAACATGTTCTCATGCATAACAAAATTCCAAGCGGGTTTTGGTGGAGTCCAAAGGTTGTGGACCTCCACAAAAAGAGACTTGGTGTTGGTGTTGGTTATGTATGCCCATAGAGGCAATCATGTGATGATTGAAATGGCATATCATGTAAAAATGATTTGATTATTAATAAAAGGCAAGCTTCCAATTTATTTTGTTTAATTTAGTTATGAGAAAATGATGTAACATTATAAATGTCTTGAGAATAATGTTACTCAATGACATATGTCTTCAAGTATCTGCCTGGAAGAAATGAGATCATACGAATGTTAAGAGTACATATTTACATTCTCATTATGTCCCTCATCGGTTGTTATTGTGGAAGGTTGATAGACAACAATAACACATAGGATCAGAGTGTGAGTTGGTTGATGACTAAGTTTCATTGGTCATGATATGATGATATCAAATCAATCACACAGATACATGTTAGAGAATAATGTATCAGATAGACCCACCGTGAGATTGACACATGGAAGTCATCATCAAGGGAGTCATAGTTAGCTCTCATAGTGATGGTGGTGGTTGTGATTCTTAGACCTGAAATCATTGCACTCAACACATGTTGTTGGGTACACTTTGACATCATCAAACGCAGTCCTGAAACATGGGCTGTTATGACAATGATGATTGGGTGGCTTTGACACATGGTATTGACTATGAGTGATAGACATGGGATTTGTCCCTCCTAGTGGAGTGTGATGTCCTAGGCCTCTTGATAAGAGAGACTAAGAAAATCATAGCCATGCACATGTGAGTCAATATGTGATATTGAGCTTACATATATCTCAGACAGTTTGCTCTTGGTTCAAGAAACAAGGTTAAATAATAATGAGAGTGAGTGCTCCATTACTTAGGTAGCAATGATGTGTGACTAGGCACCACTCTTTTCTTGTGATGTCATAAGTTGTTATGGACATTCACTGCCAACATAATATGGGACATATAGGGTCACACACATAGGTCTTGACCTAGAAGAGGAGTTCATATCTCGAATGATAGTTGAATTAAGTGCTAAATTGTTTAGGCATTTGGTTAAGGCAACTAATAGGTTGACAACACTACCAAACACCCATATCAAGTGTTGAGACGGCTGTCTGGAAGTGCCAAATGACCGTCTCAAGAGTTGAGACGGGCATCTGGGTGCCAAGCCTGGTTGTGAATTGAAATTGGCAATGGAACAAACTGACCCCGTCAAACAGGCTTGACTTGTGTCACCATACGATTGTCTGGGTGAACTGAGATAGTCATCTCACATGGGCGAGATGGTCCATCTTGGCCGGGGAAGATTCTAGTTGTTTCCCAATCTGTTTCACTTGAGCAACACTAGTTGCACATGGAAATCAATGTCTAACATTAATAGGAATTGATTTGCCAAATTTGTACACAATTGGAAACTACAAAATTGCCATATTGCAGTGTGATATGACCGTCTGGCTCAGCCAAATGGCCACTTCGACTATCATAGGTTGTGCAATTTCCAGAATTGTTGCAAAAATTTGAGTTCTTCGGGTCCTTTCCACTCCTACACATTAATCCCACATTGGATAGCAACTGGGAACCTTGACCATAGGCTCTACTATATATAGAGGGGTATTGGGGGCTTCTCAGGGTTCAACATAGACAATAGAGAATCAGTTCCTTTGGCAACTATTGTCCTCTCTAGTTGTGGTAACCATGAGAGCCCAAGCAAGTCCTACCCAACAAGGGAGGGATAACCATGAGAGAGTACAACTAAGAGTTGTCATTGTGGGAGAGCAAGTCAGTGACCAATACACTGATAGAGAGGGACAAATCCTTCCTGTTTGGTCTGGAAGGATGACAGTAGTTCTAGGCAGTCTGTGTGGACTACCATAGAGGTGGGAAGCCATTGTTTGCTGCTTGGAGGACAACATCAACCAGCAGTTCATGACAAGAGGAGCTGATGAAGAAGATAATGTACATAGCTACAGTCCGAGGTGCAGACTAGGAGGTGCAGTAGTTAGACGAGTCACAATACAACTAGGGTTCAGAGTTGCACATTCAAAATGACAAGGATTGTTGCTGGACTTACTCCAGGACCAGATATATCCCATAAACCATCCTTCGTGCATTATAGTTATTGACGTGATCTACTATTTATGGGGAATATGGTAGTAAAATTTTAAACTCCACTACCTGGTTTGTACCATATTTCCCAATAGTGGTATATGAACCAACATCAATTTACTATATTATGAGATAATCGATATGATCAGATTTTGGTTTTGTCATTCTATTATTGCACGTGATGTAAATAATATCTTATTAAATCCAAACACCATGATAATCCCAAACTTATATATATATATATGCAATTTAAATGTGTCACCCTAAAATGGTTTTGATGGTGGATGTGTAGCATGGTTGTGGCTAATAACCCCTATATGTGCATGGTTGTATGTGGTTGGTTTATCCATTTATCTCAATCTTTGTACCGAGCCTCCATCTCATCTTCCGAATGTAAAGTTAATTCTCTTCTACCTTTTCTCCCCTTAAATGTAACACAATTCTTCCCTATAATCATGTAAAAGTAGGATAGTTTACTAACATATTATGACGAAGATGAAGGACCTTGGAGGACATGGTGGACAAGCTGGACTGATCGCCTGGTGGGCCCAACTGATCAGCTGGAAGCACCAACCGATGATGGTTAGAAGGACCAGACGACTAGTAAGATGACTTTACAACTGACCAAGAGGCAAGCCGACCAGTTCAAGGGTTGAATCGATCAACCCAAATTGGGAATCACATATCTTCATCAATAATAGGTTCCTACATGTGGACCTAGATGACATAATCCCTTATAGCTCCAAGGGATTACATTACGAATGGCGATAACCATCAATTTTGTTTATTGCATGTTTTCATTGTGGGATATAGCATGTATATGATACATACTATATATGTGGTTATTGGATAAAGTATATGTATATACTTATATATACAAACTCCCTCAATTAAAATATTACGTCTTTGATGCTTTCCAATAGCAACCCACATGAAAATCTTGATCGACTAAGCATAGTTTATGCCTTTGCATGGTGCAACGTCTATCTCATGGAAGTGTGATGATAGATATGTAGTTTCAGCCTTTGCAGGGTGCATATCTATTGTGTTGGGTGTTGGGTCAGGCTTAATTGGTGATTCTTAGAGCATCTGGGCCCAGAAGCATGCAGATGATTATGACAAGGGGTTGCACATACCATCTATCCATATTTTCATGTGATGCAATTGGAAAAAGTTGCCTACCTTGATGGTTGACTGTGTTTGCGGTGTTGATCGGGCCACAGTTGGATTATCTTGGATATAGCCCACTAGAATATTGTATGCTACAATATTCTGAATTGATATTGAGGGCTATCAATTTGAATAAAATAGTGGGAGCGATAATAACTAAAGACCTAATTATATCGTCAAAATTTTCAAATCAAATCAAATCAAAGGGGTTTTTAACAAATGCAAAGTTTATCTCTTATAGAATCAAATGGAAAACAAACCATCACATTCAGACAACTTAAATGAGATTTATTTCTATAACTGGTTTAGGACCTTGAGAAGTATTCTTCATGATCTTGAAATTCCAGAGCCATTATCCACTCCAAATTCACCTAAGACCGATATGGATGCTTATTTGAAGCATGCCAATGATGTTATGAACATTAAGAACCTTATGTTGGGTTGTATGAACTATGAGTTGCATAAACAACATGATAAGCATGAAAGGTATAATGTATCTAAGGCTCTATTTGAGTGCATTCTGACTGTGGGAGATCTAGTAGAGCCTCATTTTCTTAATATGATTAGGCATATGGAGCATCTTGAGAAACTAGGATTTCCTTTGGGTCAAGAGTTGGATGCATATTTGATGTTGCAGTCATTGCCTAAATCATATAGCCAGTTCATTGAGTGTTATCACTTATGCAACATGGCTGGACCACTATTAGAGTTGCTTGACATCTTGATAAATGTTGAAGCACAAATGAATATGGAAAAATCTATGATGATGATCAATGGAGTTGAGTCCAAGGACAAAGGCAAATCCAAAAAGCATTTTGTGGCTAAGATGAAATACAAATCTTTTGCACTCAAAGTAAGGAGAAGGATAAGGGAACCCAAAAGATGAAGCAAGGGATAGAGATCTCTATTTCTAGGTATTAAGATTAACTTCACTACCTCTTCATCATGGGTACTTGATACTGGATATGGATCACACATTTGATCAAATGTGAAGGATCTGAAGAGAAGTAGACCTTTAGAGAAAGGTGAGGTTGAACTACATGTTGCTAATGGCACAAGAGTTGTGTCCAACACAGTTGGAACCTATGAGTTATCTCTACCGAATGGGATTGTGATAGAGTTAGAGAACTACTATTACATACCTTCCATTAATAGGAACATCATATCTATATCTTGTTTCGATAAGAATGGATTCAAATTTCTTATAAAGAAAGGAAGATGTTATATTAGTAAATATGGGATCTTTTATGGCAGTGCCCCAATGTCTTACGGTCTATACTTGATAGATCTAGAGATAGATGTATATAACAAGAATACCAAAAGGTAAAAACTCAATGACTCAAACAAAACATACCTTTGGCATTGTTGTATAGGGCACATAAATGAGAATCACATATCTAGACTCCATAAAGATGGTTATCTGGACTCTTTTGATTTTGAATCATTAAAGACATGTGAATCTTGTTTTCTGGGCAAGATGGTTAAGACCCCTTTCACTAGTAATAATGAGATAACTAGTGATCTATTAGGACTCATACATACTAATGTATGTGGACCTTTTAGAACAATCGCTAGAGGTGGGTAGAAGTACTTCATTACCTTTACTAATGACTTCAGTAGGCATGACAATGTCTACCTAATGAGTCACAAGTTAGAAACTCTTGAAAAGTTTAGATAGTTTATGAATGAAGTACAAAACCAACTTGGCAATAGTATTAAGTCCCTTCATTCCGATCGAGGTGGAGAATACTTAAGCCAAGAGTTTGAGGACCTTCTGAGAGTCCATGGGATTGTATCCCAATGGACTCCACCTGGAACACCTCATCATAATGGTGTATCAGAAAGAAGGAATCACACATTACTAGATATGGTGTGATCTATGATGAGTTTAGCTAAGCTTCCAACTACCTTCTGGGGGTATGCTATAGAAACTGCCGCTTATACACTAAACCAAGTACCATCTAAATCAATCCAAAAGACACCTGACATGGGAAACGTCCCAAAGTGTCTTTTATGAAGATTTGGGGTTGTGAAGCTTATGTCAAGAAATTTTTTCCTGAAAAGCATGACCCAAGATCTGATAAATGTTATTTTGTTGGATATCCTAAAGAGACTAGAGGATATTACTTTTATTCCCTATTTGACAACAAAGTGTTTGTTGCCAGAGATGATGTATTCCTTGAAACACAATGTATTTCCAAGGGAATCAGTGGGAGGCAAGTAGAACTCTAAGAGGTTCGAGACCAACAAATAAACATTGAACCATTAGATGTACAATAGGAACCAAAAGATTCACAATGTGTTGTGGATCTCAAAATCCTCAAGTAACATAGGGACCTTGTAGATCTAATAAGACACGCCTTGAACTTGAGAGATTTGGATATATGTTGACTCGAGAAGGTAGTGAATTGGTCAAAGATGATAAGCCAATATCCTATAAAGATGCTACTGAGGGACCAGAGTCTGAGAAATGGCTTGAGGCCATGACATCTGAGATGGAATCCATGTATACCAATAAAGTATGGACTTTGGTGGAACCACCTAAAGGGGTTAAACCCATAGGATGCAAGTGGATCTTCAAGAAGAAGACTGACATGGATGGAAAGGTCCAAACCTATAACGGTAGATTGGTTGCAAATGGTTTTAGACAAGTTCAAGGTGTTGAGTATGATGAAACATTTTCTCCAGTGGTCATGGATAAATCCATCAGGATCATGCTTGCTATTGTAGCTTAGCATGACTATGACATTTGGAAAATGGATGCTAAAATTGCATTCCTTAACGGGAATCTTATGGAGGATGTGTACATGATACAACCTAAGGGGTTTATTGATCCAAAGTTTGCCAATAGAGTCTATAAGATACAAAAGTCAATCTATGGATTGAAGCAAGCATCTCAGAGCTGGAATCTTTATTTTGATGAGACAATCAAAGGGTTTGACTTTGCTCAAAATGAAGACGAACCTTGTGTGTACAAGAAAGTTAGTAGGAGCATTGTGACATTCCTCATATTATATGTAGATGGCATATTATTGATGGGGAATGACATCCCTACTTTATAAAAGGTAAAAGCATGGCTTAGAAATACATTCTCTATGAAAGACTTGGGAGAAGCATCCTAAATTTTGGGGATAAAGATATATAGAGATAGATCCAGTAGACTTCTCAGACTAAGTCAGAGCAGATATATTGACAAGGTACTGAAGCGGTTCAACTTGGAGAACTCAAAGAGAGGAAACCTGCCTGTTCTTCATGGTGTCCCCATCTTTAGAGCTCAATGTCCTAGTTATTGTAAAGAAAGGGAACACATGAGTGAGATTCCATATGCCTAATCCATTGGATCAATCATGTGCGTGATGTTGTGCACCTGTCCAGACATCTCGTATGCCTTGAGCATGACGAGAAGATATCATTCAAATCCAGGTGATGCTCACTAAACATCTATGAAGACCATACTCAATTACTTGAGAAGGACTAAGGATCAGTTATTGGTCTATGACGGGGAGGAAGAGTTGGTGGTAAAAGGTTACACCGATGCAAGCTTCCAGACTGATCAAGATGATTACAAATCACAATCGGGATTTGTGTTTTACCTCAATAATGGAGATGTGAGCTGGAAGAGTTCCAAGTAAGAAATAGTTGTCGATTCTACAACAGAGGCTGAGTATATTGCTACATCAAGTGTAGCAAAGGAGGCTATATGGATCAAGAAGTTCATCATAGAACTTGGGGTTATTCCTAACATCAGCGAGGCAATCGAGCTATATTGTGACAACAATGGAGCTATTGCGCAAGATAAGGAACCCAGACCGCATCAATGCTCAAAGCATATACAAAGGTAGTTCCATCTCATACGAGAAATCATGCAGCGTGGAGAAGTGAAGATTTGCATAGTTCCAACTAAGAGCATTGTTGCTAATCCCTTGACAAAGGCACTTTCACAACAGAAGCATGATGGTCATGTTAGGTCACTAGAAATAAGATTCTTGGGTGATTGGCTCTAAGTGCAAGTGGCAGTTTGTTGGTTATGTATGCCCAGAGAGCCAGTCATGTGATGATTGTAATGACATATCATGTAAAAATGATTTGATTATTAATAAAAGGCAAGCTTCCAATTTATTTTGTTTAATTCAGTTATGAGATAATGATGTAACGTTATAAATGTCTAGAGAATAATATTACTCAATGATGTATGTCTTCAAGTATGTGACTTGGAAGAAATGAGATCATACGAATGTTAAGAGTACATATTTACATTATCATTATGTCCCTGATCGGTTATTATTGTGGAAGGTTGATAGACATCAATAACACATAAGATCAGAGCATGAGTTGGTTGATGACTAAGTCCCATTGGTCATGATATGGTGATATAAAACCAATCACACAGATCCATGTTAGACAATAGTGTATTGGACAAACCCACCGTGAGACTCATACATGGAAGCCATCATCATGGGAGTCATAGTCAGCTCTCACAGTGAGGATAGTAGTTATGGTTTTTAGACATGAAATCACTACACTCAACATATGTCATTGGGTACACTTTGACATCATCAAATGCAGTCCTAAAACATAGGTTGTTATAACAGTGATGATTGGTTGGCTTTGATACATGGGATTGACAATGA
Source organism: Alisma plantago-aquatica (assembly GCA_963693085.1). Taxonomy (NCBI): domain Eukaryota; kingdom Viridiplantae; phylum Streptophyta; class Magnoliopsida; order Alismatales; family Alismataceae; genus Alisma; species Alisma plantago-aquatica. The sequence continues at coordinate 386,849,481 of OY856411.1, read as the reverse complement.
GTGATTGTCACGGAACCAGAATCCTAGTCCCATGAACCAAACAGATATCAAAGGCAACATGCGGAAGCGTAAAGCTTAGCACACATCAACAGATAACAAGGTAAAGGCACCAACATAATCTCAACAATCAACAAGATATATTAAGCAACATTATTATATTACACGATTTGAATTACATGGTCAAGAGTCACTTTGTACAATTCTGCTCATGTATACTATATCTGGATCTTACAACAAGTACACCTAGCATAGCTCACTGAGCCCATTAACCTTCTAGCCATCTCTGAACCTAAAAACAAAATACGAGAAATGGGTCAACACACGAGGTTTTGAGTATGGGACAGAAAGATACATATATGTATAAGCTTTGCATAATTTGAAAATATTTCAAGACTAAACGAACAAGAATAAACATGTTAACTATTTAGCAAATGTGAAACCATATTTTATGTCATTTCACTCCATTATATCAACAATATCAAGCATGTTTAAGGCCTTTGACCAACTTCCCGTCAGAAGGGTCCGTAAGGGTTACAAAATTAGCTAACCCTTTTATATGAGAGGGACCTCAAGGCCATAGCCAAGAGCTAACCCTTTATCAACAACATTATAATAGAGTTATATATATATATATGTTCAAGTTATAAAACTGACGAGGCAAACATCGAGTAAGACATAGCAATACTACATGTTAATATTTGAGCAAGTAAACAAACAAGCATACAATATATGCCTTTTCAAGCAAGAAAGCGATAGTCATATAACTAGATAAGTCCCATACCTGATAAAGAGATTCTTAACTTAACATGTCCATTACCATCTAGATCATAAGCCAAACCTGATTAAGAATAAGATTGCATATATACATTAGATTCTCATCATTAACCATGATTGTCTTCATTTTAGGGTTTCGGCCAAGTTGGGTTCAAGGTTGGTTATAGTACATTAGATGATATCATATTGATTTAGGGTCCATCATAAGAGTGTGGTTCAAGTTTCATATCCTGTCGAGGTTTCATCTGGACATGATAAGATTTAGGACACTTATGCTCAAATTAGGTCAGGAGACTCATAATAGAGTAACCAAGGTCAAAGGTCATCAATGAAATAGAACCAAGCCTAAGGGATGGTTTAGATAAGCAAGAATAGGACATAAGAGGCATAAACAAGGTTGGGTAGATGTCCCTTAGGGTCTAGATATCATTGTCCAAACTTGTTATCATCATCAACATTCATTTTAACATCAACATGGTTCATGTATGCCATCAATATTCAACATGAGACTAAAGTGGGACACCCAAATACAAGATATCATGAGGTATAAAACATGTCTAATTTAGTATATTAAAGAGAAGAGATTAATATCCATATTAGGATTGGGGCACTATGAAGACAATCGAGTAATGCAAAAACACATAAGGTAGCCACTAGGATACTTAGGGATATATCCATTGACATAGGTCAAGAGGAGATGAAACTACACCTTAAGATCTCACAACATCACAAGCTTACTGATTTCATAGTGAGGAGGGTATAGGTTCATCAAAAGTTTCAAGCTTTAATCATAATCAAGCATTCATCATGGTCAACAAGGTCAAACTTCGTATTTCAGAAAAGCAGTAGAACTACGAGGAGATATAGGGTCTGGAAGTTGGTCCAACTTGTACGTCTCGTTGATAGGATCAAAACAGTATATAGGTTCACTATATTTGGCCAAGGAAGTTAGGAGCTATGCATCTTATAAGATATCAATCCAAACTATAGGAGTTCACATTGGGTGTTACCTTGATAATTTATTGACCGATCTGGGCCATTGCTTGTTGGGCCATCAATCTGATGGTCGGCGGCTGTCTTGCCCACCCTCGCGGACTCCCCCACTGGATTCCCCTATTCTAGCATTGGAGCAGAGGATGAATAGAGGACTTGCGCTTCTCAATCTCCAACGGCCTCGACGGTTGTAACAGCCCGGGCGAAGTGGAGACGAGGTTGCTAGGGCCTTGTTGGTGCCTTCTTCGGCTGTTGTTGGTCTCCCGGGTGCTTGCGTCGGGTGGGGGGGGCATGAGTTGTAGCTAGCAACTATGCTAGAGCTATTGGTAGAGGAGAGAATGGCGGCATGTTGTTTTTAGCAGGTTGGCGGCCAGCCCTAGAACAAGATAGGAAGGGAGGAGCGATGGGGGGAAGAGGGGTAAGAGTAGAAAGGAGAGCTTTAAATAGCATAAGGGGGTTTAGGGTTTGCGTTCTCTTAAATTGTAGCAGGGTCTTCATTGCTTTCCAAATCTGGCAAGAGGAGAGGGATGACTCTCCAGTCAATCGCTTATTTCCCTTTTGGGAAGAAGGAACAAACTAGCTAGATGGGCCACACGTCTGTGATTGGGCCCAAACTGTTTATTGCCACATAATTCAATTAAATCAAGGATAGATTAAGACAACCTTTGTAAACTCATAACTCGGGCTCTCAAGGTCAAAATGATGTGATTCTTGAGTCGTTAGATTCGTATTCAAAATATCTACCACTTGGCATATAATAGGGAACAAGTATATCACATTGAATAGGTTCAAAAATTGCTTACAAGAGGGTGATATGTTAAGAGATGAAAACTTAGGTCCATGAGCAAATTATGTCGCAAATGTGAAAATCAAGCATATAGTAATCAAAATGGGTCATCAACAAGTCGAGTCACATAATTAAACTCATGTTGAGTGGTCTGAGTTACTAATAAAGAGAGAAATAGTATAATGAAGGAGAGAGAAAATTGAGGTTGTCATAGTGATAGACATGGTATTTGTCCCTCCTACTGGAGTGTGATGTCCTAGGCCTCTTGATAAGAGAGACTAAGAAAAGCATGGCCATGTGCATGTGAGTCAATATGTGATATTGAGCTTACATATATCTCAGGCAGTCTGCTCTTTGTTCAAGAAACAAGGTTGGATAATAATGAGGGTGACTACTCCATGCCTCTAGTACAATCTGGATATCAGCGACAAAGGAACTATACAAACACTGCAACACCATACAAAGATTGTAGGTTGAAGTTGTTCCCCAACTTTTCCATTTACTTGGGTAGAAATGATGTGCAACTAGGCACCACTTTTTGCTTGTGATGTCATAATTTGTTATGGACTTTCACTGCTAACATAATACATGACCTATAGGGTCACACACATATGTCTTGACCTAGAAGAGGAGTTCAGATCTTGAATGATAGTTGAATTAAGTGCTAAATTATTTAGGCATTTGATTCAGGCAACAAATTGGCTGACAACATTGCCAAATGCCCATCCGTGTTGAGACGGCAATCGGGAAGTTCCAAATGGCTATCTCAAGAGTTGAGACGAGCGTCTGGGTGTCAGGCCTGGTTGTGAATTGAAATTTGCAATGGAACAAATTGACCCGGCCAAACAGACTTGACTCAGATCACCAGACGACCGTCTGGGTGAACCGAGATGGTCGTCTCACATGGGCGAGATGGTCCATCTCAGTCAGGGAAGGTTCTAGTTGTTTCCCAAACTATTTTTCTTGAGCAATACTAGTTGTACAAAGAAATCAATGTGTAACATTGATGGGAATTGATTTGCCAAATTTGTATACAACTGGAAACTGTGAAATGGTCGTCTTGCAATGTGAGATGACAGGCTGGCTTAGCCAAATAGCTATTTCGGCTGTATCAGGTTGTGCAATTTCCAAAATTATTGTGAAAATTTGAGTTACTCAGGTCCTTTCCACTCCTGCACATTTATCCTACATTGGATAACAACTGGGAACCTTGACCCTGGCCTCTACTATATATAGAGGGGTATTGGGGGCTTCCCAGAGCACAACACAAACAATTGAGAATTAGTTCCTCTGAAAACTATTGTACTCTCTGGTTGTGGTAACCACAAAAGCCCATGCAAGTCCTACCCGACAAGGGAGGGACAACTACAGGAGAGAACAACCGAGAGTTGTCATTGTGGGAGAGCAAGTCGGTGACTAGTACACCGAAAGAGGGGGACAACTCCTTCCTGTCCGGTCCAGAAGGATGACATAAGTTCTAGGCAGTCCGTGTGGACTACCATAGAGGTGGGAAGCCATTGTTTGCCGCTTGGAGGACAACATCAACTAGCAGTCCATGGAAACAAGAGCTTCTGAAGAAGATGACAGTCGTAGTTGTAGTCCGTGGTGTAGACTAGGAGGTGTAGTAGTCAAACGAGTCCCAATGCAACTAGGATTCAGATTTGTGTATCTACAATGATGAGGATTGTCACTAGACTTGCTCTAGGACCAGGTATATCCCATAAAACATCCTTCCTGTATTATAGTTATTGATGCGATCTACTGTTTATGGATAATATGGTAGTAAAATTTTAAATTCCACTGCCTGCTCTATACCATATTTCCTAATTGGTGGAATGATGAAGTACATAAGTCTATTAAACTGAAAAGGGAGATCTATAGGAGCTTGCCTGAATCTCGAGATGATGCAACATTCCAAAGATACAAGCAAGCAAAGAAAGAAGCTAAAAAGGTTGTTCATCAGGCAAGATCTAGATATTTTGATGATATTTATAAGAAGCCGGACACAAGAGAAGGGGAAAAGATATATATAAAATGGCTCGTACAAGATAAAGGGAAGGAAGAGACTCAAGTCAAGTAAAATGCATCAAGAATGAATATGACAGCGTGTTGGTGAAGGAGGATGACATCAAGAACTAGTGGAGAAATTACTTCCACAAGCTTTTCAATGGAGATACTGCAAATAATGTTAGAGACTCGTGTGACATGAATATAAGAGATCATTTACACACAACGAGTTTCACCATTTGAGGTCAAGAATGATTTGAAAAAGATGAAAATGAGAAAGGCATGCAAACCAGACGATATTCCCATTGATGTATGGAAGAGTATGATGGATGAAGGAGTTATAAGGTTAATAAAATTCTTTAACAAGATCTTGAAGACCAAGAATATGTTAGATGAGTGGATAAATAGTACTATAGTCCTCATCTACAAGAACAAAGGTGATGTTCAGAGCTGTAGAAACTATGGAGGTATCAAGTTGATGAGTCACACAATGAATCTTTAGGAGAGGTTATTGAGTAGAGACTAAGATCTATAACACAAATATCAAACAACCAATTTGGTTTCATGCCTGGAAGATCAACAACAGATGCTATTTTTCTGATAAGGAGGCTTATGGAGAAGTATAGAGAAAGCAAAAGAGATCTTCATATGGTGTTTATTGATTTGGAAAAGTCTTATGATCGAGTACCCAGAGAAGTGTTGGGGATGGTTTTGAAGAAAAAGGGTGTGCCGATCCAATACATTGACTTGATCAAAGACATGTACGATAGCTCTACTACAAGTGGAAAGACTCCTGGAGGAGAGACACCAACTTTTCCTATCATAGTTGGGGTACGCCAAGGATCCACACTTAGACCATATCTATTTTTTCTTGTTATAGATGAGTTGACTAAGGTACCATTTGGCAAAGTGATGGTACCAATCACTCTCCACTACATCAAAAAGACGTGGTGGCTTTAAACGCTACCGGACGTCTAAAATATACATGAAGATGAATATGAAGAGAGTCTCTACAGCAGTGAACTTGACTAGTATTAGGGAGGAAGGTGTTTGAACTTCCTGAGTCTATTTAGGAACTGCCCGCATGTATAAATTTCCATTGGACTCTCTCCAGTGCTTTTCCGAACTAAGCCTAAAATGTAAAGATGACATTCATTGGTGTGTGTTATTTGCATATGATATTGTTTTCATTGACGAATCTAAAGATGGATTGAATGATAAAGTTGAATGCTAGAGAGAGGCATTATAATCAAATGGATTGATGATTAGTATGAGAAAAATGGAGTATACGCATTGCAATTTCAGCCAATCTCGCAGTGTGAATGATGGAGCCAAGTTGGACGGAGTAGATATACAAAAATGTGATAAATTTTGTTACTTGGGTTCTACTATTCAAACAAAAGTGGATGTCCAAAATGACGTTTGTTACAGGATCAATGTAGGATGGTTGAAATGGAGGAGTGCAATTGGACTTTTATGTGATCGGAAGATCCCTCTCAGGTTAAAAAGTAAGTTTTACAAAACAGTTATGCGGCCAGCCATGCCCTATGGGAGTGAATGTTGGGCGGTGAAGAAACAAGGTCTCAACAAGATGAACGTGGTTGAAATGTGTATGCTGAGATAATTGTGTGGTAAGACAAGAAAAAATCACTTAAGAAATGACTATATCAGGAATAAAGTGGGAGTGGCGAGCATTGAGGACAAGTTGTGCGAGGGCCGACTCAGATGGTACATATATGTGCTACACAGAATGACTAATGCACCTATATGAAGCAATGCTATTGAGACAAGCAAAATAAATAGAAGAAGAAGGCCTAAATTGACATGGGATGAGATCATAAAGAGAGATTTTGAATCTCTACATCTCAACCAGAATATGACCCATGATAGAGCTGAATGGAAACGAAGGATCCATGTAACTGACCCCAACATAGTTGGGACTGAGGCTTATGATGATGATAAAAATCTTCATGGATGGACTTACGAGAACCTTTTTTTTTGGTCGGTAAAACTCATGTTGCTTTTTTTGTATTTATTTTCTATAGTGTCTGTACAGAACTTGCCACTCTCAAAAACTGAGAATAGCCAAAACTAAAGAAAATAATTACAAAGGAATAAGAAACCAGCCTGCCACGATCCAATGATCTTCAGGGAAAGAGAGAGCAAAGAAAGATCTGCCTCATTAACCAACCAGAGAAAAAAGACTCAACCATCACTGAAGGAACCAGTGAGAGGGGAGCAAAGAGGGTCCCATCAACAACCTATGATCCATGACATCAAGAACCAACAAGCTTCAGATTGAAAGAGATCAATCTAAACCAGTGCAAGCAACGAGCCAAGGGAAAACCCCAGAAAAAACTCAACCATCTCTGAGAAGAAGAAGCTCATCTTCAGTGAGAGGGGAGCACAACAGCACAAGACATAGAACCCGAAGGCACAACAGCAACTCAGGAGAAGACTCCCACAAACAGAACCAAGAACACCATGTCCACGCTAAGACAACAAAGAAAACAACCAGCAACAAGTAGATAGACATGATCATCAAAGAGAGAGAACACAGCAACACAGAACTAGGAGAACTCCTCAACCAACAGAGGATGCACCCATGTCAACAGAGCAAGCAGGAGCAATGCTGCACAAGAAGACTAAACCTTCATAGATAAACCCCATGAGAGGGGAGCAAACCAACCAAGGCAGGGCTATAGACTCAACCATCACTGCATTGCAGTGAGAGGGGAGCATCTCAACCACACCTAAGGGAAAAGACATATCTCAACCACCTCAGAACCAAGATATAACAGCCAACAAACCTAGCAACACTCACCCAACTGATCATGAAGAGGGTACCAACCACCTCAGAGCAAGGAGAACCATCGGTGAGAGGGACCATGTCAAACCAGAACAGAACTCGAAAACCAACTCGAGTTGATCAGGAAGAGAGCGACCAAGAACTATGTAACCAACTAAGACCAAACTAGGCACAAAAACAGAGTCGCAAGAGGATCTTCAGCAGCTAGCAAACAACTTATCCAACAGTAACCAGAACACCATCACAGAAAAGAAAAGGATAAACCAGCAACCCAAGCAGCACTGAAGTGAGAGGGGAGCAAGGCTCGACCATCACAGAGTAGAACAAGAAGCACCAAGGAAACCAAGTCTCTACCATCACTGAAGTGAGAGGGAAGCAACTCAACCATCACAGAGCAGTGAGAGGGGAGCTACCAATAGCAACAGAGGATCAGAGCAAACATGACAAGAAACCTCTAAACTCTGAGAATATTATACTCAGCTTCAATAATCTTCCAAACATCCTCCTCACTTTTACTTAATTTATCATGAACTCTTCTATTTCTCTCTAGCCAGACATGATAGAAAATAAGGAGACTGGTAATGCTAGAATTATTTTGGTACATCATACAAATCCGATCCCAATTAACAGGAGATTTGTCTATAAGGTTACTATTCTCAGCCTTGATCCAGAGCTTCTTAGTAAATTTGCAATTAAAACATATGTGAAATGTGTCCTCATACTCTGACATACACAAGAAATAGACAGAGACAACAGGAATACCTCTTCTTCTCAAGTAATCTGAAGTAGGTAACTTATTGTGCAAAGCTTTCCACGCATGAAATTTGCTATTCTGATGAGTCTTACTCTTCCATAACCACTAAAAATTATGCATGAAGATGCCTTTATACCTTATATTCTCCCAAATATTTTTAAACTTTACATTATCATTTCCATTGAACAACCAAATATCATCATCAGAGTTGTTGTTAATAGCAACATTTTTCAGAACATCTAAAACAAACTGAGAGCAACGAGAATTGCTGATATACCAAGAACCATCTTTAATAATACTACTCAACCAAGCATCGCCAGGTAAGCCAGCTCTAATAACCATATTCCTATCAAGCACTTCATGGAGAAACTTGCCAGAATATCAAGGATCTTTCCAGACTTTTAAACTATTGCCAGCTCCAATCTTAATATCAATGAACTGCAGAAGGGTTTTCTTACTCCTAAAAATAGAGTTAAACATCCAAGAGTAGTTAGGAGATGGTTCAATGGCCCACAAGGTTTCTTTCCTTAGATATTTACCATTAATCCTGGACTTACAAGAACTTTAAGATATGGAATGATTATTTACTTAATACACTTGATGTATGGTATTCAGTATTATAGTAGAACTGGAGATCATTGAATATTGTGATAAATATGTTGTATCAAGTTGTTAATTGAAATTGAATAGAGCACTACCACCTTTCATGTTCACCTTAATTCATATAATATGTAGCAAACACATGTTTATCTATCTTTGTAGGAATTTTCTTTTCATTGGTACTCTTTATGAGCTCACATGATAGTTCCACATGTTTCTAAGTATAATGGAAGTAGCAAAAGGATGAGATGGTAAAGACTTAATAAAGAATAATACATATAAATATAAAGTTGTCCTAACTCATATGATGATGCTGATCTTCATAGATGGATTTGCAAGAACTTTAAGAAATGGAATAGTTATTTACTTAATACATATGATGTGTGGTATTGAGTATTATAGTAGAACTGGAGGTCATTGAATATTGTGATAAATATGTTGTGTTAAGTTGTTAATCGAAATTGAATGGAGCATTACCACCTTTCATGTTCACCTCAATTCATATAATATGAATCCAACACATGTTTATCTATCTTTGTAGGAATTATTTTTTCATTGGTACTCTTTATGAGTCTCACATGGTAGTTACACATGTTTCTAAGTATAATGGAAGTAGCAAAAGGATGAGATGATAAAGACTTAATAAAGAATAATATAGGTAAATATAAAGTGGTCCTAACGCATACTTTCATAAGTATTGGGTGGGTAGTTGTTATAGTATTATGTATGATGCTTTCCTTACTATTTCCTATAAAAAAGCCAACTCTAGACAATGTTGTATCTTCTTATATATGAATACAATTGTAATTTTATATCGATAATAGTAACAATGAATCAATTCATTATCTTTCAATTTTTTGTCTCAATATGGGGACTGCTAATCTTGGACCATTCTTGAGATTATCTGTAGTTTTTTGTTCTTTTGCTAGTTAGTGGTTTCTTGTGGGTTCTACTTTAGGAAGGCATGATTTGTATGGTCTAGATAGTGGGGAATCCATGTCAGTCATGTATGAGTGATATTGTCTCTTGAATCAGTGTTTCTAGAAGTATGTTTTATTTATTAAAGATATATTTTGCAAGGTTTTCAATCCTCTTTTCTATCGATTTTTTGTGTTTGATATTTTAAAATTGATTTTTTCTAGGTATTTATCCTAATAATTATCTTAATTTTTTATTAGAAGTGTCTCCTCATAGTACCTTCCTTGTTTTGAAGTTTATTGACATTAACATAGTCACATTTGGTTAGAACATTATTCTAACTTGTAGCAGATCATTACATTGAACTAGGAGGAGACTGAGTTAGTCTTTTTGCTTGTTTTGTGTCATTTTCTGAAAGAAACTTAGCATTTTCCAAAATAAGTATGTCTTGTGTTTTTTTTCTCAATGACTTTCCTACCATCGGGAAGGAATCCTAATAGCCATAATAGTAAAAAAAGCAATGGGAATGCACCCAGGAAACCTTTGGCCAAAATGGTTCAAACCAAGATCTAGACCAAGGGAATGTCCTGAAGCTTTCCATTCATGAATGCCACAAGTGCATTAATCAACAAGGTGTGAATTTTCTATATAAGAAACACATATCTTACACTTGTAAGAAATAAGGCCTTACTTTAAGGACTGTTTCCCCAAACCACCTACTCCTAATCACCTTCATAATTGTGTATTCTCAAGAAATGTGGAAGAAGAACAAGATAATTGATACAATAATTGTAGATAACCTTTATAGTAAATGAAACTTTTATTTATCATAGTTACCTCTACACAAAATCATACTTTTGAAATAATATATAAGTATATAATACTTGGATCATTATCTTCATATTTCTTTGTTTGACTTGAGTTCATCACATATCTTTATAAATCTTGATTCCATGATCAAGTTTAATCCTAAGGATAATATATCTTTTGACATATCTATCCTAAATGGGATAATTGGTAGTTATTATCATGTTGTTGCAGGAGTCAGTAATCTTTTGGAATTAGATTTTATTTTATTAGACATGGAGGAATGTAATTTGATTTTAGGAATTAAGTACATATATGATGTGCGTCGTTGTACACACAATAATCACTAGGAAAAGTCCTAGAGTTTAACCTTATAACTAGGTTGTCAACTTGTTACGAACAACAAATCAACTTAGTATAGATAGGTATCGGTCCAAGGGATGGCAAACAAGAATGGTCAAGATCCATATTCGATTGCAAGAACAAGAATTAAATTCCAATTTGAGAAGTTTTTTAAAACTAACAACAAAAATAATAGTGCTAAAATAAAGTTTATGTAACGACCCCACCTCTTGGTAACCCCCAATCAGGGGAGACCAAAAGGTCAGAGCCATTAGCCCAATTTTCCGGATCAATGGTTTGACAAATAATCAATAGTAATTACTAAATTCTACCAAAACTATACTGAAAAGTTGGAATAAAATAAAACTTTGCATACCTTTTTAAAATCTTGGATTTCTAGACTTCTATACGCAACTGGAGTCTATTCTAACTAATCCTCCTTGTACTTTAATTCATATATTCATAATGTATCACTTTACTGTTTGTCCTTTTTCATATTGTACCTAAAATGCCGACAAACAAAACATCGGTCAACATAAATGAATATGTCGGTATGTGGGGACAACCAAAATTTCAAAAATATTGCTAACAACCTAAATATCACAATGAAGTTATTTAACAATCCAAATTACGTTTTCAATATGACATTCTCCACCGCTTTTTCCCTAACCCTAGAATACCCTCTCTAGGGTTTTTCCTTTGCAAGAGACATAAGGCCACCTTCTCCATCCTGAGCTTGGTGCCTGGGGTCACCTCTCATGGTGCCCAATAGTCAACCAAGAAACATAAGGCCACCTTCTCCATCCTGAGCTTGGTGCCTGGGGTCACCTCTCATGCTGCCCAATGGTCTTACCTCTTGGGCTTGACCTAATTGACCTTCCCTCTAGGGCTTGGTCACACATCATACATCAGGGTGGCATGTAGGTGCAAGAATGCACATTTATACTTAATTGTGATAATCATAGTGACTTTATAAGTTTGCATAAATAAAACACCCAACAATTTATGTTGCAACCAATCGATCAAACGTTCGAGAAAACTCTATGAAACTAGATCGGTTACTCATAAATAACCACATACCTATACTGTTGATTTGAGATAGAAATATTCCGACCAAGTAGGGAAATCCAAGCAAGCAAGCAAGCACACAACAAGATCCTGAAATAAGCATACAATTTCCTTTTACTACTCATGTTATCAAGATCTAACCAGTCTAACTTGCTCCTTAGGATTTCTATTCCTTTTTAGGGTTTCTCCTGTAATTGGGGTTTTGTCATCACTTTTATTTCTACAAACCCTAATTAGGCAAAACTACTTATAACCCCTAATTATCATTCCCTATATCTCCTAACAAGATTAGGATCAACAATTATCCACATATTTCCATGTATTTTGGTTTAGACATAAAATTCTCTTCTCTTACCCTAAATTAGGGTTTCAAGATTCATTATCATACATTCTTGGTTTATAACCCTAAAACATGCAATTTCTCATCTAAATCAGATTCAAATCTACCATTACCATTCAACATGTTAGTATTACTCGAATTTAACCCATTAAGCATCATAGGTTCAATCATTAATCTCAATTAGGATTTCTAACCAAATTTTAACGCATTTTTCATCAACTTAACATACTTTTGCAAATAGGAACGAAATAAGGTTCTCAAACTATTTTTAACGTGTTCCTCATATTTTTATGATAAATTTTTATATATAAAGTTTATTCATCAGAGCTTCCTAGCATTAGTTATGATTTTTGCAAATTAATTAATTTCCTTGAATTATTTGTTATTTTTAGAAAAACATCAACCGCTACATCCGTGGTCCACTGGACCACACGGGATCCAACGACCCTCGATCCGCACATTTATCTTGTGATGAAATTAAAGGATTGGGAGAGAATGCCCTTACCTGGCTAATACAAGCGTGAGGGCAAAGGGATCTTTTACCCCTTGTTTTCTTCAACCTCCCACTTCTCCTTCCGCGGCCCCGATGGTCGACTTCTTGGTTGACTCTGGGCTCCTCTCGCTCCTTGCGCAATCCGTTATCACTGAAAGCATCGTCCTACTTCCCCGAACTCAACAAGCTTGTCAATTGGTTGCTCTCTTCCTCCCACCCCTACGGTGACAGGGCTTTATCTCTGGTGGAGGTTCCTCTGAATAGAGGTTGGAGGTCAAGGTGTTTCTGCCAACTAAATGTGCTAATCCACTCATCGTCGCTCTCCGAAGACTCTAGGGTAGAGTTGATGCGTCGGTGCCCTCGCGAGCCCTCCCCTATATATATGATCGATAGCACTATCCAGTAGGTTGGGGATTCTCCACTTTGGTGATAAAACCACCCATATGTTGGGTTGGTTCACACCGGAAACCTCTCCCGAAGCTAATGGAGTTCTTCTCACTCCAAGTCACCCTTTCCTCTTAGAGAAATCCTCCGATCAAGGATCTCGCAGGTGGACTCTGCACAAGCAGTCCCCGCGAGACTGGGTTTCACTCCCAGCCATTCGATCTTTGATCCAACGGTCGTGCTTAATCTAAAAATCAGGAAAATCGGGATTAAATTCCCAATATCAACATGACATATTATTTTAGGCAATTAATGCTCTCACTTTAGGATAATTTCTGAATTGCATATCTCGGAAACCATGCATCGTTTTGTAACTAAAATTTGAGGGTTTCTCTCTCTTGCCTCTATAAACATGTATGCCAAATATGAGTCCCAAATTCCCAAGGAAAAGGGCTTTTTCTTCAAAATCAAGTTATCTCTTAATAAGGAATATTTTATGCATATTTTCTCTCTCTTAATCTTTATTTTCTTGATTTTGATTCCTTCTTCCATTAGAAACCATGTGGACACGAAATCTTATCCAAGATGGATCCATTATCTATATATCCACATATTTCTTGTAATTTCATTGTTATCTCGTATTTCCTTCTTAATAAAGTAGTATTTAATTGATCTTTTCTCTTTCTTGTTGCATTATCTTTGCAACTTGGACTCTTTGGAACCCAAGAAACCCTAAAGGCATGAAATCTACCTTTGGAGTATATTACCTGGCCTTCTAGAGGCTTCTACCTCTTTCTCTTCTCCTTTTCTTAATATATTCTTTTATTAATTGAATTCCTTTTTCTCTTTTATTTTCTTTTTCTTGTTATTGGGCCCAATAGCCAATAAGGCCCACAAAGCAACCAACAAGGCTATTATAAACGAAATTCATTCATTCAAATCAAATCACACCATTATTTGTTCATATATCTATATTAAGAGAAATTGCATTTCTCACCAAAAGAACCCAAAATTGGGGTTATAACATCCTTCCCCTCTAATAGGAATTTTGCCCTCAAAATTCCACCAAGCATACAAACAAATAGGATAAGACTTTCTCATGTCCTTCTTGGCTCCCATGTGGCTTCACCCTCTCCATGGTGCTTCCCAAGAACCTTCATCATCTTATATTCTTACATCTGAGTTCTCTCTCACCTTGGTATCGCGTACCCTCATAGGTGACTCAGGACATTTCAACCTCTCTCCAAGCTTAATAGGTTCATGGATCAACACATGGCTTGGGTACCTCACATAGTACTCTAGATTAGACTAGTGGAACACATCATACATCACATTATCTGAGGGGTAAGGCTACACATAACCATCTCCACCAATCCATCCCAAATGGACCCATGTATCAGGGACTCAGCTTTCTCTTCTATAGCTTAGAGGGGTTGGATTTTCACAACACATATTCTCCCACAATGAAGTGAATGCCAGTCTGCTTCACATCAGCTCACGACTCATGTCGCCTCGGGGATTTCTCATCCATCGCATGCTCAAAGTGACTTCATTTGCACTCACTGTGGTCTCTCTGACCTTCACAAGGTCTTTCCACTGATATCATCTTCATGAAGCAGTGACTGACACAACCTCCCTTACAGAACTTCTTACATCCTGATACTGGCTATGATGGCTATCATCACAACTTTCATAGGACAAGAACTGTCTCCATGTATCACCCTGAATGAGCAAACACACTCTCATCAGACCCTCTAGTCTGGATTATACTCTCTTGACTGTCTATCAATCAAGGGTGATATGTTGGGCTAAACTTCAATCTAGCATCGAGTTCTTCATTTACCTTCTTCCACCACATGGAAGTGATCTTGAGGTCATGCCTCTGATATTGAACTCGAATCACAAAGTAGATGAACTATCTCTCTCTCATATATATAGTTCAACCAGATCTATCACACTAACAATGCTCTCTTTCTTAGGCAAAGGATTATGTCAACTTAGTAAGGTGATCTACCATAACCCATATTGCATCATGACCTCTCTCAGTCCAGGGAAGACCTACCAGAACGTCTATGGTGATCTACTTCCATTCCCTCTCGGGGACTCTTCATCATTCGAAGCAACTCATTGGGTTATTGGTGTTCAGCCTTCGCCTCCTGGCATGCATGGCGACAAGCCACAAGCAACTCTATGTACTTCTTCATATTAGGCATCCAAATCACTACTGCAAACTTACTATCTTAGTAGTACCATGGTGTATGGTGAACTTAAAATCATGATCTCCTATATGTCATGATTCCTCAATGTTGGTTCTTCAAAAACCGTAAAACACTCTAGTCGTGGGTTTCATCACCTTCTTTTCCAAACAAATGCATCTGAGGTTCTACAACCATCCTTCTATCACATCAAGCCCTAGGTTGGCTAACCAAGCAACCACTAACTCGACCAACGGGTCTAGTTGTATATGAGAATTAGCCATACAAGTCTCCTTTTCAAACTTAGGGCTCACCTAACATCCTCTTCTAGCCTCTCCACAGGCTAAACAAGATAGCTGCATCTCAACTAGAGCATCCATTACCACCTTACATCCTTATGTGCTAGGTAACCATGAAGACATACACCTCCATGTATTCCACTTATTATTTCATCTCAGACTTTAGGTCTATCTTTATCAAGAAAACTTAGAGCTCATCGTCTTGGTTATCAAACTCAAACTTATATAACTCATAAATTCCATACAGCTCATAACAAGAACATCCTTATAAGATGACTACCTTAGTTCTCTTGGTGTTTGTAAACCATCCACACATTGTACACTCCACAAGGGTACACTATTATCTCTATTCTCATTCATCATAGCAACGTTTCCACTTACGTCATATTTATCCTTGGTGTATGGCATGCATACTGCCCTATCTCTCACCCCCATAACAAGAGGAAATAAGCATTTGGAGGCCGTCCAAACACAAAGTTCTTCCCATTCTAAGAGTAGAGATGGTGCATCCTACATCGACAGTGCACCTTCCAATCTAAGTTGAAATGTGCATCACATATCTCCACATCATAAACATCTCGATATCAGGGTTACTTCCTTGGAAAACTGGTCTCCAACACACTTGGGTTGTCACACAATCCTTAGTCATATCCTCTAGGTCTGTATGGTGCCAACACTTTTGGAGTCATCCCTCTTTCCTTATGCAACCAGGGAGTGCCCACCTCAAATGCTCTTTGGGCTCCATGATCTCATGAAGGTGATCAATCTTATAACTCATGGTCTTTAGACACGATAGCTATTACCTCATGACCTTATGGT
Source organism: Alisma plantago-aquatica (assembly GCA_963693085.1). Classification (NCBI taxonomy): domain Eukaryota; kingdom Viridiplantae; phylum Streptophyta; class Magnoliopsida; order Alismatales; family Alismataceae; genus Alisma; species Alisma plantago-aquatica. The sequence continues at coordinate 386,833,092 of OY856411.1, read as the reverse complement.
CTTGTACAACTAGGAAATTAGGCAACTCTTACTCCCATCAGTCTTATCCCCACCTGACCTCAGTATTTACTTAGGATTCTATCATGGTATATCTCAAAACTTGAAGCCTTACCAAAGTCTCCATCATCTCTCTCGGCATTTGTGGTCAGACTTACATCCTCTCATAGGGATCATGGTGACCTACCTACCTTGGTCAGGCCCCATACTGGTTACCTCCATGGTAACACACCCACATGCCCTTAGAGATGGTTATCTATGGGTCTATAGGTTCTTTCTCATACTATGTACTCTCCACTTAGCTTCTCAAAATCCTATGAGACCTCTTTAGGTTACCTCAAACCCAAACAAAAGTTGGTACATACCCTACAGAAGGGTCCATCTCCCAGGATGGGAGGAAACTATATCCTGATAGCAACAAGGGTCACAAACATCCCTATGTCCAGGGTTTACATCCACATGAGCATGCTTAGCCCTAGCAAGATACTAAGGCACGTAATCAAGCAGACCACCTACTAAACCATGCTAGGTCTCCATGGTAGGTCATACTTGTTTCTATTCCTTAACATTGGACCAAGATCATACATACATATGTCGCCAACCTATATGTGAGGGGTTCATCAAGTATATGCCTTAATCCAAGGGGTTTCCTTTTCCTCTAACCATGAAGGGTGACATGCTCGAATCTATAGGAACTCAAACCTCATCATGAGCATCAGGTGCACTAGGTACTACTACTTCCCCTCTTAGGTCTAGGAACCCAAGGTTCACCTCTTATGCAACAGCTGTCCAACTGCATGCTCAATGAACCAAGCATGTTCGAGGTACATCATGCACATCCTATTATCCTTCCACTTGAACAACACCTTAGATTTGAGCCCTCCTCAAGGACAAAATACTAGGTATGAGGCTTCACAACTTGACACTATACCTCCTCAGGGGCTAAGGAACTCTTCTTCCTATCCCTAGGAGGCAAGCACCGATATCATCTGTACATCGGTACCAACAACCTCATCCTTCTTCTAGGGTTTGGTTCCTCTAAAGGCAACCAAGATACCAAAAGCCTCCAAGGATCATGTACAAGGCAACCACAACCATCCACGTAGGTCATCCATTCTAGGTCATAACATACTTGACTTCTCAGGGTTCCTTATATCCCAAAATTTAAGCTTCTTACCTTCGTTCTTGGGTCTTGCTCTCTCTCTCTCGAGCTAACCCTACAACCAGCCTTACCATTGGAGGCTCTCTTTCTAGGAAGGTGGATCAAGCTCTTAGGGATACATGCATACACCTTTATGAGTGAAACATATGATCCAAACCTATGTTCGATCAAGATTACTCAAAGATCTGTATGCTTATCTCATAAGCTATCCAACATGCCCTTCTGGCCTAGGTCTCAACCTACTTCCAACACTACTGATGATCTCTCCTACATAGGCACATGCCTCTTCTATGCTCATAAAAGTCCATAGGGGTCTCTATATGGTCATCACCAACCTCTTCAATGAAGGAGTTATCCTTCACCCTAACAGGCACAACCCTTCCAAGGTTGGGTCGCCCAAAAAGGCACTAGGTCAAAACACCTCACAGAGCTCATGCTTCTCATGGGTACTCAAAGCCAACATGCATGTCAACCCACCTATATGGTCAACCATGTTATCTATCTCATCATGTCATCTCTCTCTGACAACCACTTAGGGTTTAGGGTTAGCTTCATCCTCAGAGGATGCGCCAGGTCTCTACCTCTTTCTGGAGGCCTCTACCTCCAAGGCTCTACTCATCCTCCTATTAAGAAGGTCGAACCTCAGGTCTCTCCTGAGGGCACTACAACACATGTCATGCAAACTAAGCATGTAACTATCATTAGTTTACGCATAAACCATTATCTTATGTCCATGACATCTTGTTTACATGCCTTTCATTAATTTGATGGAGGATTCCTTAATCCTTATCGTACATACCATGAACTCAAGAGGGTGAGGAAGAGAGAGAAAAACCCTAAACCTTAGAATCATGATTGAATTAGGGTTGAGAAGGGACGAAAATAGATGAGAGTCCTAAAGGTATCTTATTTTAAGTCAAAACCTCAGACGTTGGCTAGATAGTCACACTGCATCCGGGAGTCCTCGTGACCGACTAGTAGGGTGGAGGAAAATATTGCCAGCCCCCAGACTGTGATCCTTTTCTAGACACCTATATCTTTCGAAAAATCCTCTAATAACTCCCTCAGTTCTACAGAGTTTGTAAAATTTAATAATTACTAAGGATGAAATGAAAAACCATGGGTCTGATACCAAATGTAACGACCCCGCCTCCCAATAACCCCCAATTAGGGGAGACCAAAAGGTCAGAGCCATTAGCCCAATTTTACAGATCAATGGTTTGACAAATAATCAATAGTAATTACTAAATTCTACCAAAACTATACTGAAAAGGTGGAATAAAATAAAACTTTGCATACCTTTTTAAAATCTTGGATTTCTAGACTTCTATCTACAACTGGAGTCTATTCTAACTAATCCTTAAACTTTAATTCATATATTGACAATGTATCACTTTACTATTTGTCCTTTTCATATTGTACCTAAAACACTGACAAACAAAACGTCGGTCATCATAAATGAATATGCCTGTATGTGGGGACAACCAAAATTTCACAAATATTGCTAACGACCTAAATATCACAATTAAGTTATTTAACAATCCAAATTACATTTTCAATATGACATTCTCCACCCCTTTTTCCCTAACCCTGGAATACCCTCTCTAGGGTTTTTCCTTTGCAAGAGACATAAGGCCACCTTCTCCATCCTGAGCTTGGTGCCTGGGGTCACCTCTCATGGTGCCCAATAGCCATTCAAGAAACATAATTCCACCTTGTCCATCCTGAGCTTGGTTCCTAGGGTCACCTCTCATGGTGCCCAATGGTCTTCCCTCTTGGGCTTGACCTAATTGACCTTCCCTCTAGGGCTTGGTCACACATCATACATCAAGGTGGCATGTAGGTGTGAGAATGCACATTTATACTTAATTGTGATAATCATAGTGACTTTATAGCACACAATAAGATCCTAAAATAAGCATACCATTTCCTTTTACTACTCATTTTATCATGATCTATCCAATCTAACTTGCTCCTTAGGATTTCTATTCCTTTTTATGGTTTCTCTTGTAATTGGGGTTTTGTCATCACCTTTATTGCTACAAACCCTAATTAGGAAAAACTACTTATAACCCCTAATTTTCATGCCCTATCTCTTCTAATAGGCTTAGGATCAACAATTATCCACATATTTCCATGTATTTAAGTTTAGACATAAATTTCTCTTCCCTTACCCTAAATTAGGGTTTCTAGATTCATTATCATATATTCTTGGTTTATAACCCTAAAACATGCAATTTCTCATATAAATCAGATTCGAATCTACCATTATCATTCAATAGGTTAGTATTACTCGAATTAACCCATTAAGCATCATAGATTCAATCATTAATCGAAATTAGGGTTTCTAACCAAATTTTAACACACTTTTCTTCAACTTAATGTAATTTTGCAAATAGGAACGAAATTAGGTTCTCAAACTATTTTTAATGTGTTCCTCATATTTTTCTAATAAATTTTCTTATATAAAGTTTATTCATCAGGGCTTCCTAGCATTAGTTATGATTTTTGCAAAGTAATTCATTTCCTTGAATTATTTGTTATTTTTAGAAAAACATCAGCCACTAGATTCGTGGTCCACTGGACCACACGTTATCCAACATCCCACAATCTGTGCGCTTATATTGCGATGAAATTAAAGGATTGGGTGAGAATGCCCTTACCTGGCTAACACAAGCATGAGGGAAAAGGGGTCTTTTACCCCTTGTCTTCTTCAACCTCCCGCTTCTCCCTCAGTGGCCCCGATGGTCAACTTCTTGGTTGATTCTGGGCTCCTCTCACTCCGCGCGCAAGCCACAATCACCAGAAGCACTATCCTACTTCCCCAAACTCAACGAGCCTGTCAATTGGTTGCTCTCTTCCTCCCACCCCTACGGCGACATGTCTTTATCTCCGGTGGAGGTTCCTCTGAGCAGAGGTTGGAGGTCGAGGTGTTTCTTCCAATTGAACACGCTAATCCACTCATCGTCGCTCTCTAAAGACTCTAGGGTAGATAGTTGATGCGACGGTGCCCTCACGAGCCCTCCCCTATATATAGGGTTGATAGCAAAGTCCGGCAGGTTGGGGATTCTCCACTTTGGTGACAAAACCACCCATATGTTGGGATGGTTCACACCAGAAACCTCTCCCGAAGCTAATGGAGTTCTTCTCGCTCCAAGACACCCTTTCCTCTTCAAGAAATCCTCCGATCAAGGATCTCACAGGTGGACTCTATGCAAGCAGTCCCCATGAGACTGGGTTTCACTCCCAGTCATTGGACCGCCGATCCAACAGTCGCTCTTAATATGAAAATCAGGAAAATCGAGATTAAATTCCCAATATCAACATGACATATTATTTTAGGCAATTAATGCTCTCACTTTAGGATAATTTCTAAATTGCATATCTTGGAAACCATGCATCATTTTGCAAGCAAATTTTGAGGGTTTTTCTCTTTCTTACCTCTATAAACACGTATGCCAAATATGAGTCCCAAATTCCCAAGGAAAAGGGCTTTTTCTTCAAAAACAAGTTATCTCTTAATAAGGCATATTTTATGCATATTTTCTCTCTCTTAATCTTTTATTTTCTTGATTTTGATTCCTTCTTCCATTAGAAACCATGTGGACACAAAATCTTATCCAAGATGGATCCATATATCCACATATTTATTATAATTTCATCGGTATCTCATTTTTCCTTCTTAATAAAGCAATATTTAATTGATCTTTTCTCTTTCTTGTTGCATTATCTTTGCAACTTGGACTCCTTGGAACCCAAGGAACCCTAAAGGCACAAAATCCACCTTTGGAGTATATTACCTAGACTTCTAGAGGCTTCTACATGTTTCTCTTCTCCTTTTCTTAATATATTCTTTTATTAACTATATTTCTTTTTCTCTTTTATTTTCTTTTTCTTCTTATTAGTCCCAATAGCCAATAAAGCCCACAAAGCAACTGACAAGGCTATTGTAAACGAACTTCATTCATTCAAATAAAATCACACCATGATTTATTCATATATCTATATTAAGAGAAATTGCATTTCTCACCAAAAGAAACCAAAATTGGGGTTGTAACAGTTTAACTAATCAAGAAATAAAGATCTGTGGTCTGGAGGATCAAAACTAAAACTACGTTCCTATTCAACTAATCAAATGCTAAACTCCAAGTATCAAATCATGACCTTGTGGTTGTATGTCCTTACAGACAAACTCACAAGGGTTCGATTTCCTGTGAACCCGTTGGCCCCTGTATTCACAGATCATGGCCCAACCGTCCAACATGCCACTATCCACAATCATATCAATAAGCATGTGAATTCAAACTGACATTCAAACCCAAGGCTCAGATGGTCACATCACCAAGGATTATAATAGGGATAATATTAAAAAAACAAAAAGATGATAATCGTAGTTAAGGGACTATTGTTTTGTTCTTATAGAGATCCACAATCATATCACTCTATAACAATATATCAGATCATCCAAATAACCACACATAAACAAAGAGAAGACATATATTTCGATGGAACAATAGAAATGATTATATTGAATGTAACTAGGCTTAGAAGGTACTCCCCATACCCCAGAGAAATCTACTCAGACATAATTAGACTAGAAGAAATGCAAACTAAAATGAGATCCAACATTATATAAGATATGGTATACAACTAAAAGTTGGACGATCTTTTCTTGTCGAGTCCCTCCTTGGGTGGAAACCCTACATATGAGAATCTCTCAGAAAATTCCTAGACGGCGACTGAAAACTTTTTGGATCTGGCCAATAGAGAAAACGGCGATTGCCTTTAATTATGTTGACCGTTCACATTCTTTTTGCTATATATTCCCACAATAGTATTTTCAAGCGAAATTTTGGTTTATTCGTAAGTTTGAAAATGGTCTGCAAATATGTTTTTCCTTTAGATCATTCAATTCCCTTTCCAACACATACTTTCTCATTAAATTCTACCTTGGGATGTGAGAGTTATGACAATTTTGGTGCATGGTATATATTTAAACCAAGCATTGCTGGGATTGTGCAAAATATCTTCCAAGGAAAATTAAACATTCAAGTGATTAGACCATATTCATACCAAAAAAAAACCCAGATATAATTAAAACTTAAAACGAATAGAAAAATCTAAACTAATATAATTAATTACAAAACTAAGAAGATAAATAACAAAAAAATCCCAAAAAGATATCTAAAAGATGTAAATAAAAAGGATAAATACACATTTATCAAAATACCCCATGCTTGAATCTTTACTTGTCCTCAAGCAAATAAAATCACAAATAAAGTCCAATTTATACTCACAACATGTCAATCCTCACCCCTGTAACATCACTATAATCCGTACCTCCAAATTTTGGTCAAGTGACCCTATCTCCTAAAACCACAAAGCACAAAGTTCTATATTCCCTATCAAAATAATTATCATATCTTGCTTCTAAATCAAGATTTTGTAGAAAAATAGTCTTCATCTTACTTTTTCTTTGACATTCTCAATTTTTATTTTTTTTTAGCTATTGCAAAAGAACAGGATGAAGGGGGTGTGAGGAAAAATATTGATCCCTCCTCTGTTCGACTCAGGATATGAATGTGTGAAGTTGTGGCTACATTAGTCACATTTTTTATGTGCACTTTTGGAATCTTTTGATGGTACTCCCCTTTGTGGGGTATGCAATTTTTATTTCGGGAAGCATGCCACCCCGGTCTTGATTTTTGTTCGGTGGTGATTCTTTTCTTCTATTTTTTAGATGAAAAATACGGGGACAGAAGAGTTGTCCTTCTACTTACAACTTCAACATTTTTTTCCAGAGTGCGTAATTTCTCTAGTTATAGTATTCCTATAAATCACATCATACATATTTTATAACAAGATAATCCATTGTTTAAATATAGGGAAAAATATGCTTGATTCTGATTGATTCCATATGACTTGCCAAATGTTCCAAGGAGTGACGTTATTTAGGGGTCCTAGGTGACAAGGTGGTTTCAGATATGGAAATTTGTGAATTTTTTTGCAAATATTATTTAATAAATTCAAAGGGGTAAAAATGATATAAATATATTCATCATGACAAACTAGATGAAGGCCAAAACCAAAAGAGAAATTTTGAAAGAATTAAAATCGAACTATATATCATAATAAAAATTGCAAAAATTCTAAGATAGAGTCGGTGGAATGACTATGTACCACCCACTTCACCCCAAACATAAAATTTTACTTGTCCCAAGAAAAACTTAAATCTAGGATGGAGGGAAGAGAAGAGAGACGATCACTAGAGGGACCTGGTAGCTTGAAAATGTCTAGTATAATGTGATATGCATGAGGGATGTAATATTTATCAACGGAACTTCATAGTACACCCTATGATTGGGTAGTGGTGGAGGCTCAATGGGGTGTTCATATTTCATTTTGCCAAACAATCCCTCCAACATGATCCATAAATCTTCCTTCAATAGTGAAAGAAGTGTTGGAGATGGATGTGGATTGGGGGAGATCGGCGGGTGACAGGTGGGTAACACATGGAGTGTCAGAAGCACAAAATCAGGCAGAGGATCTGGCTCTCATGTCTCTCCATCATACATATCTACATAGAAGAGAATTTTTGTCGATATGAAGGGAACAAAAGAATTTAAATCACAAACATAAGTATTATTTTTCTCCTAAAAAATCATGCAATCAACATTGGGATTGAAAGGTTTCATTGTTAAGATAGCATGTAGCTCAAGTTCTTCCATAAAATAGGTCCCCAAGGGTTAATGAGGGATGAAAATGAGGACATCTTCCTTGCAAATGACAAAAAGGGGTATGTGAGCTTTTTGTAAAGATAAACTTTCCTCATTTCGTTTAACATGTTGTATAACAAAGGGTGGTTGAGGAGGAATGTTGGGTTCATGAAGCACGAGACCTTCCTTAAGAGGGTTGGTTGCTTTAGGTGTTATATACATAGAGGGATGACCTTCTTGTAGTGACTTTTCATATTGAAGTATCAAAACCTCTAACAGATAGGTCGGGTATTCCTCATATGAAGGTTGATGTTCATTGGTTAGAGCTAACTCAATGGAATCTGACATCAATGATGTAAACATGGGATAATCATCATAATCAATGGGGATAACTATTTTGGGTTGCTCTAACTCCTCTGGGGATCTTTGTGATTGAGCTTCTAATAAAGTGGCTAACAAGGCTTGGCTAGTTTCTAGTTTTGCTTGTCCTTTTGTTGCCATCTTCTCTAGGTCCTCAAGTCTCTCTTCTTGTTAGGGAGTGAACTGAGTTTCATAACTAGGTGTATACCCTCCAAAATATTGACCATCCTCACCATACCCCTAATAATGATCTTGGTCCTGGTGCTCCTCATACTGATTGTGGCATTGCTCCTCATAGAAATCTTGAGAAGATGGTGGATTGTAATTTCCATTGCATCCATCTTGGTGGGAAGATTCAGTATTACAAGGTGCCATTGAATCATGGGGAAACATATTTAGACAATCTAGGTTTTGGGATTGGGCTTCTTGCAGAGCAACTAACAAGGCTTGGCTAGTTTCTAGTCTTGCCTGTCCTTCTGCTGCTATCTTCTCTGGGGCCCAAAGTTTCTCTTTTTGGGGGGTAATATGAGTTTCACAAATGAATTCATACCCCCAAAAACATTGGCCATCCTCACCATACCCAGCCAAAGCTTGTTGGTCATAACACCCCTCATTAGGATATTGATTAGAGTAGATTGATTCCTCATAATAGCCTTCAAAAAATTATGGATTTGAATGGTAACTATCATGATAAGGAGCCTTGAGAGCATAGGTGTCACTGCCATAGGAGGGGGCACATTAGGACAATATAAGGATGTATGGCCATAATAACCACACAAATTGGATTGTGAACCATAGTGTGCTAACCATTCCATGACATGTTTCCTAAAAAATAAGTCAATGATTTTCACAAAAGTAAGGAGAACAAAATTTTTATCGATAAAACTAAAAATTACAAAAATAACCTAGGAAAGCAGTACTACTAGAATGGAAACTTAGCAGAAGGAAGAGTCACACTTCCAGAATGGTGCTCAGAAGGCATAAAAAATTATGAAAATCTAAGCAAGAAATTTTGAAACAAGACTATCAAGACTAACAACTATAGAACAAAATTAAAAATTAAAAGGAACTAAAATTACAATAAAAACTAGAAAGAAGCAAAGAAATTATGGAACAAATCTAAAAATTATGGAATAAGCTAAAGAAATTATTAAACAAGCTAAAAAATATAAAATCAAACTAGAAATTATGAAAAGAAGAAATCCTAAATATACACAAGCAATCAAATTTGAAAATCAACACGTGTTGTCCCTGCATGTCGTTGTACATGCAACAATCACTAGGAAAAGTCCTAGAGTTTAACCTTCTAACCAGGTTGTCAACTTGCTGTGAACAACAAGTTAACTTAGTATAGATAGGTATCCATCTAAGGGATGATGGAAAAGAATGGTCAAGATCCAAATGGCGATCGGAAGAACAAGAATTAAATTCTGATTTGAGAGGGTTGTTAAAACTAAGAAAAAAAATAAAAGTACTGAAATAAAGTTTAACTAATCAAGAAGTAAAGATCTCAGGGTCCGGAGGATCACCACTAAAACTACATTCCTATTCATTAATCAAATTTTAAACTCCAAGGATCAAATTAGGACCTTGTAGTTGTATGTACTTACGGACAAACTCACAAGGGATGGACTTCTGGTGAACTTGTTGGTCCTGACATTTATGGATTATTGTCCAACCATCCAACATGGCACTATCTACGGTCATATCAAAAAGTATATGAATTCAAAATGGCATTCAAACCTAAGGCTGAGGTGGCCGTGTCACTAAAGATTATAAAGGAAATAAGATTTAAAAGACAAAAAGATGATAATGCAATTAAGAGACTATTCTTTCGTTCTTTCAGAGATCCATAGTCTTATCACTCCATAAGAATATATCAGATCATCCAAATAATCGTAAATACACATAGAGAAGACATTTATTTCAATAGAGTAATAGAACTGATTATATTGAATAGAATCGGGCTAAGAGGCTACTCGCCATACCCCAGAGAGATGTACTCATACATAATGAGACCAGAAGAAATGCAAACTAAAATGAGATCCAACATTATACAAGATATGGTCCATAACTAAAAATTGGACGATCTTTTCTTGTGGATCCCCTTCCTTTTATAGAGAAAGGAGGGGTGGAACCCTACATAAAAGACTCTCTTATAAAACATCTAGCCGACGGCTGAAAACTTTCTAGATCTGGTCAATAGAGAAAATGGTTGATTGCCTTTAATTATGTTGACCATTCACATTCTTTCTGCTGTAGATTCCCACAACAATGTTTTTGAGAATTTTTTTGGTTCAGTCATCAGTTTGAAAATGGTCCTCAAATATTCTTTTCTTGTAGAGAATTCAATTACATTTCCACCACATACTTGCTCATTGAATTCCACCTTGGGATGCGAGAGTTATGACAATTTTGATGCGGGGTATATATCTAAATCAAGCATTGCGAGGATTGTGCAAAATATCTTCGAAGGGAAATTAAACATTGAAGTGATTAGACCATTTTCCTACAAATAACTAACAAATATAATCAAAACTCTAAATAAAGAGAAAAATCTAAACTAATACAATTAATTACAAAACTAAGAAGATAAATAACAAAACAATCTTAAAAAGATATCCAAAAGATGTAAATATACACATCTATCAATATATAAAAGCAACAATTTAACTGATCAACTAGCTAAAAATTATCATTGCTATTTCCAATATTCCACTATTATTATTCCTATATGGAAAAAATGAACTTCCAATATTTTAATCTCTTCAGTTAAAGTTCAAACTATGAAATATAAGGGGTCTAGGCCTTATGTTGATATCCTTACAATTGGCAATCATAAAGTGAGCGAATTAGAGTTGTATTTATTGAAAAACACTAGAGGGGGGGTGAATATAGTTTTAAAGATATTTTAACAATTATTTAACTCAAGCAACCAATCACAAGAATATTGGACAAGGAGACAAGGATTTAGAGTGGTTCCTACCTTAGCAAATACTAAGGTAGTCAGTCCACTACCCGGTTGCTTACCCAACCGGGATTTGGAAATAATTTAATTTTATTACCTCACAAGGACTTTACATAAAATTACAATTCTCTCCCTAAACCCTTCAAGCAGCCTTCACCTTGAAGTAATTGCACCACCTTGAAGCAGCCTTCACCTAGAAGTAATTGCACCAACTTTGAAGCAGCCTTCCTCCTGAAGTAGCTTCCCGTTGCAATAGCCTTCTTGAAGTAGCTTCCCGTTGCAATAGCCTTCTTGAAGTAGCTTGAAGTCCACCTTCTCCTCCGAGAAGAACCTTCTCCAATCCGCAGCCTCCAACTCTAGGAGTAGCAAGGAGAATACAAAGAATAAAAAGAACAAGAAGGAAAATAGAAAGTACAACTTATCCTTTGAAGCACAAGGCTTGATTTTCCTATATCAAGCGTATTGATCTCCTAACCAATGAGTGTAGAAGTGTAAGTGATGTGGAAAGGAGATGCTAGCCTATAGGACACGAAATAGGAGCAATGGGAATGAATAGCCAATGTTGGAATTGCTCTATTGCTCAAAATAGATTGCTAATGAGTATTCAATCTCAAGTGTAGCACAAGTGTAGCTTAGGTATATTTGGGTGTCCTAAGGCATGTCCTATTTATAGGAATGACCTACAAATGCTTAATGACATTCTAGACACTTTCTAGAGGTTTCTAAGTGCTTAACTAGCCGTTAGATATAAGTTAGTTGCTTTAACAATGGCTAGTTAATTAATTCTGCAGTTGCTGTCAGAGACCATCTCGGTCGAGAAATGGTCGACCGAGACACCTACTCGGTCGAGAGATTGTCGACCGATAGGCTCTCTGGATCAAGTGTTTGCAACGTTTATCTCCAACTGCCAACTACCTTGTCAGTTGTGTCTAACGGCTACTTGGGTCATTCTCGGTCGAGAAGTTCGTCGACCGAGAGTGTCTCGGTCAAGGAGTTTGTCGACCGAGATTGACCCTGTTTCAATCTTTCAAATTAAGGCACTAAGTGTGTGTATGAGTGTGCATATGTGACACTATTGAAGGGGATGACCTATCTAAGTGTGGTGTTTAGCTAGGGAAGATCTAACGCTTGATTTACATGAAGTCTAAGTACTTGTACATTATATATTTGTACAAGTTTACAATTGATTATATTTCATGACATTTACAATCATTCAAGCATATAGATTCCCTAGAGCTTTGTCATCCACCTTATTCCTGCAACAGTCAAGTAGCACATTAGATCAACAAGAGTGAAATGTTTGTCATCATTGAAACAAAGGGATTTATCATAATGTCCAATTTATCCAACAATCTCCCCCTTTTTGAAGATGACAAACATTTCTTAAATATGAAATAAGGAAATATAAAGCATGTGAGTTTCATACCTGAAGATTATCTTTTGTAGCCATTTTTGTTTTACAAGTGAGTGTTGGCCATCAAGATGAAACTCATTTATATTTTTGATTTTATATTTGTGATTTTATATTCTTTCTCCCCCTTTGTCATTTCAAAACTATAACCAGGTTGAATATGTTATATTTCTTCTCCCCCTTAAATTTATACTATGCTCCCCCTTAGATATTCTATTAGGAATATGGATTTAATATCATTTTTGTCTAATTTAGCCACAATTTGTTTCTCAATCATTTGCAAAGGATGTTAAGCCTTGAAATGATATGAGATTCCCTTAAGCTTATGATGAATGTATATTGATTTCTCATCTATCAAGGGATGTTAAGCCCTGAAAATCAAATGAGAATCCTTTAATCTTAGAGTATATAAAAATGTCTCCATCCAAATGTAAGGGATGTTAAGCCCTGGTTTGTTTAGAGAGTTCCTTTAAGTACAAGATATATCATTTTTATGAAATTCATAGATTTCTTCATAACCAAGAGTAAAAATACTAAGGTCGTAACAAGCTCCAAATGATGTTTACAATGTTTTTGTAAGCTTCTTTAATCAAATAATCAAATTTGTTTGTATGAGATCCCCCTTAATCTTACCATTTAAAGCAATTTAAAGCTTCTAAGGTCACAGATGATTTTAAATTTTGATTTTGACCTTTATCAAAAGTATACTAAGATTAAGTATAATAAAATGATGTCCAAATAAGCATTTTGTCAAAGCTTATTTTAGGTCATCCTTGACTACGACCATAGCGCCCCTTGGTCAAATTTTATTTCAACCAAGAGGCAAAAATTGCAGATTTCCAATTTAAGCACTCATATGTGAAGTACTTGATTAGATATCAATTTTGAAGCATGTTTAGTGATATTCAATATGAAAACATCTTCTTAAAATGAAAGCACGATTAATATCTCAAGTCTTTTAAAGATGCCAATTGAGAAATTTTTATCGTATGTGTTGTAAGCATTTCTAAGAGACATATCATCATTGAATTATTTTGCTTGCCTATGTATCATCAAGGATCCATGCATACAATTATCATTATCTATTCGTGCTAACACAGCATCGTCATGATGAAAATGATAATTCCATGATTGTAGTCACATGATTTCTATATGGGTAGACCTAAAAATACTTTAGGAAAAATCATGTGGATAATGAAAAAATAGAAATTTCCTTTTTATTAAGCTAAGCATAATTTCAGTTTTGACTTAAATCATTTAGAGAATAAACCAAATTAATCTCATATAAGTTTTCAGGGATGATTTCCAAAATATATACAATCATTAATCACAAATAGATAGCAATTTGATCAATTACAAAAAGAATTCAGCAATTTTACAGCAGACTGGAAATCAGTGACATGCTCGGTCGACAATTTCTCGACCGAGGTTCACTCGGTCGACAGATTCTCGACCGACAAAGTTTCTGGAATATTTTCAGAACTGTTAATTTATTCCAAGAAAAATAAGATTATGCAAGTTAGAGCTCGATTGTGTTGAGATATGACATTTGTATATCAAGAATCAGTTTAGGTCAAATCTCAACTAGTTAATTTTAAGCTACTAAGTTTTAGGAATCCAAGCTAAATCATCATTCTTTTTCTTATATGGGCATGAAAATGAATAATGTCCAAGACGCATGCAATAATGACAACTAATAGAGTCAACTTCATTTCTCTTTCTAGGAATTGTGTTCCTAGGTACAAACATAATCTTAGTCTTGGATGCTTTAACTCTTTTGGGTTTATTTCTCCTTGGATCATATCCTAATCCTTTTCTTCCATTATAACTAGAGGAAATTTTCAGAATATTTTTAAGCATATCATTTCCTCTTAACTCATTTACATTTCTTTGTAACTTAGCAATATCATCCATCTTCTTGTTTATATCTTTCTTTGCTTGATCTAAATCAGATACTAGAGAGTTTCTTTCTTTGACAACCTCATCATAATCTAAATGTGAACATAGAACAGGTTGTTTCTGAAGATCATTCACTTGAGTTTGCAAGTTTAACTTTTCTAAGGAAAGAAGATTGCAATTAGCTTCTACCGATTTTAACTTAAGATCATAATCTTCATTTTCCTTTTTGAGATTTTCATTTTCGGATACAAGAGTAAGAAGTTTAACATTTAAATCATCATTTACTTTATTTGATTTCGTAAGTTTTTTCTTGCACTCAATATATTTCTCATGAGTATCTTGAAGACTAGCAATTAGATCTTCTTTTGGTAGATCATAAAGACTTACCTCTTCTTCATCTTCATTTGTTGTAGCAATGAGGCATTCTACTTCTTCTTTTCCATCATCACTATCATCACTTGAATCATCCCATGCAGCTTTATATGCTCTTTCTTTCTTTTTTTGAGATGATTTCTTCCCTTTCTTGAGTTTTGGACAATCACCTTTCATGTGTCCCTTTTTGCCACATTCAAAGCACCTGGAAGAAGAAACACTAGAAGTTTTATTAGTATTAAAACTTTTATATTGCTTACCATTTACAATGAGAGTTTCTTCTTCACTATCATCTTCACTTGTGTCATGAGTGTCCTTGGTTGATGCTTTGAATGCAATGTCCTTCTTTTTGCCTTGTTGACGTTCACGTTCTCTTCTTTCTTCCTCTTCTAACGTTGCCTCATGAGCTTCTAGGTTGCCAATGAGTTGTTCCATCTTTAGTCGGGTGAGGTCATTTGCTTCTTCAATGGCCGTCACTTTAGGCTTGTATTTGGGAGGAAGTGATCTAAGAATCTTTGATACCTGATCTTCCTCAAGAACAACTTTACCTAAGGCATTTAAACCATTTACAATAGAAGAGAATTTTGCATACATTTCACTAATAGATTCATTTGGATCCATACGAAAATGTTCAAACTTTTGTAAAAGCATACTAACTTTGGAATTCTTAACTTGAACTGTTCCTTCATAAGTTATAGAAAGTCTATGCCATATTTCATAGGATGTGTCACAATTTGATATTCTATTAAATTCTCGTACTGAAATTGAACAATATAAAATGCTTACAGCTTTGGCATTCATTTGAGCCAACTTTATCGTATTTGCATCTCATTCTGCATATTGCGTTTGAGGAAGCTTGTATGGAGTTGACACCATCCTCCATAAATCCCAACCGATGCCTTGGAAGTAGAATTGCATCCTTCTCTTCCAATATGTGTAGTTTGTTCCATCAAATGCTGGAGGCCTAGCAACAAATGTCCCTTCAAGGTTAAGGTTGTTGAGCACCCCGTCACCCATTCTTCAAGACCTTGTTAGGGTTCCTTGAAGCCTGCTCTGATACCAATTGAAAAACACTAGAGGGGGGGTGAATAGAGTTTTAAAGATATTTTAACAATTATTTAACTCAAGCAACCAATCACAAGAATATTGGATAAGGAGACAAGGATTTAGAATGGTTCCTACCTTAGCAAATATTAAGGTAGTCAGTCCACTACCCGGTTGCTTACCCAACTGGGATTTGGAAAGAATTTAATTTTATTACCTCACAAGGACTTTACATAAAATTACAATCCTCTCCCTAAACCCTTCAAGCAGCCTTCACCTTGAAGTAATTGCACCACCTTGAAGCAGCCTTCACCTAGAAGTAATTGCACCAACTTTGAAGCAGCCTTCCTCCTGAAGTAGCTTCCCGTTGCAATAGCCTTCTTGAAGTAGCTTCCCGTTGCAATAGCCTTCTTGAAGTAGCTTGAAGTCCACCTTCTCCTCCGAGAAGAACCTTCTCCAATCCGCAGCCTCCAACTCTAGTAGTAGCAAGGAGAATACAAAGAATAAAAAGAACAAGAAGGAAAATAGAAAGTACAACTTATCCTTTGAAGCACAAGGCTTTATTTTCCTATATCAAGCGTATTGATCTCCTAACCAATGAGTGTAGAAGTGTAAGTGCTGGGGAAAGGAGATGCTAGCCTATAGGACACAAAATAGGAGCAATGGGAATGAATAGCCAATGTTGGAATTGCTCTATTGCTCAAAACAGATTGCCAATGAGTATTCAATCTCAAGTGTAGCACAAGTGTAGCTTAGGTATATTTAGGTGTCCTAAGGCATGTCCTATTAATAGGAATGACCTACAAATGCTTAATGACGTTCTAGACACTTTCTAGAGGTTTCTAAGTGCTTAACTAGCCGTTTGATATAAGTTAGTTGCTTTAACAACGGCTAATTAATTAATTCTGCAGTTGTTGTCAGAGACCATCTCGGTCGAGAAATGGTCGACCGAGACACCTACTCGGTCGAGAGATTGTCGACCGACAGGCTCTCTGGATCAAGTGTTTGCAACGTTTATCTCCAACTGCCAACTACCTTGTCAGTTGTGTCTAACGGCTACTTGGGTCATTCTCGGTCGAGAAGTTTGTCGACCGAGAGTGTCTCGGTCGAGGAGTTTGTCGACCGAGATTGACCCTGTTTCAATCTTTCAAATTAAGGCACTAAGTGTGTGTATGAGTGTGCATATGTGACACTATTGAAGGGGATGACCTATCTAAGTGTGGTGTTTAGCTAGGGAAGATCTAACGCTTGATTTACATGAAGTCTAAGTACTTGTACATTATATATTTGTACAAGTTTACAATTGATTATATTTTATGACATTTACAATCATTCAAGCATATAGATTCCCTAGAGCTTTGTCATCCACCTTATTCCTGCAACACTCAAGTAGCACGTTAGATCAACAAGAGTGAAATGTTTGTCATCATCAAAACAAAGGGATTTATCATAATGTCCAATTTATCCAACAATCTCCCCCTTTTGAAGATTACAAACATTTCTTAAATATGAAATAAGGAAATATAAAGCATGTGAGTTTCATACCTAAAGATTACCTTTTGTAGCCATTTTTGTTTTACAAGTGAGTGATGGCCATCAAGATGAAACTCATTTATATTTTTGATTTTATATTTGTGATTTTATATTCTTTCTCCCCCTTTGTCATTTCAAAAAGATAACCAGGTTGAATATGTTATATTTCTTCTCCCCCTTAAATTTATACTATGCTCCCCCTTAGATATTCTATTAGGAATATGGATTTAATATCATTTTTGTCTAATTTAGCCACAATTTGTTTCTCAATCATTTGCAAAGGATGTTAAGCCTTGAAATGATATGAGATTCCCTTAAGCTTATGATGAATGTATATTGATTTCTCATCTATCAAGGGATGTTAAGCCCTGAAAATCAAATGAGAATCCTTTAATCTTAGAGTATATAAAAATGTCTCCATCCAAATGTAAGGGATGTTAAGCCCTGGTTTGTTTAGAGAGTTCCTTTAAGTACAAGATATATCATTTTTATGAAATTCATAGATTTCTTCATAACCAAGAGTAAAAATACTAAGGTCGTAACAAGATCCAAATGATGTTTACAATGTTTTTGTAAGCTTCTTTAATCAAATAATCAAATTTGTTTGTATGAGCTCCCCCTTAATCTTACCATTTAAAGCAATTTAAAGCTTCTAAGGTCACAGATGATTTTAAATTTTGATTTTGACCTTTATCAAAAGTATACTAAGATTAAGTATAATAAAATGATGTCCAAATAAGCATTTTGTCAAAGCTTATTTTAGGTCGTCCTTGACTACGACCATAGCGCCCCTTGGTCAAATTTTATTTCAACCAAGAGGCAAAAATTGCAGATTTCCAATTTAAGCACTCATATGTGAAGTACTTGATTAGATATCAATTTTGAAGCATGTTTAGTGATATTCAATATGAAAACATCTTCTTAAAAATGAAAGCACGATTAATATCTCAAGTCTTTTAAGGATGCCAATTGAGAAATTTTTATCGTATGTGTTGTAAGCATTTCTAAGAGACATATCATCATTGAATTATTTTGCTTGCCTATGTATCATCAAGGATCCATGCATACAATTATCATTATCTATTCATGCTAACACAGCATCGTCATGATGAAAATGATAATTCCATGATTGTAGTCACATGATTTCTATATGGGTAGACCTAAAAATACTTTAGGAAAAATCATGTGGATAATGAAAAAACAGAAATTTCCTTTTTATTAAGCTAAGCATAATTTCAGTTTTGACTTAAATCATTTCGAGAATAAACCAAATTAATCTCATATAAGTTTTCAGGGATGATTTCCAAAATATATACAATCATTAATCACAAATAGATAGCAATTTGATCAATTACAAAAAGAATTCAGCAATTTTACAGCAAACTGGAAATCAGTGACATGCTCGGTCGACAATTTCTCGACCGAGGTTCACTCGGTCGACAGATTCTCGACCGACAAAGTTTCTGGAATATTTTCAGAACTGTTAATTTATTCCAAGCAAAATAAGATTATGCAAGTTAGAGCTCGATTGTGTTGAGATATGACATTTGTATATCAAGAATCAGTTTAGGTCAAATCTCAACTAGTTAATTTTAAGCTACTAAGTTTTAGGAATCCAAGATAAATCATCATTCTTTTTCTTATATGGGCATGAAAATGAATAATGTCCAAGACGCATGCAATAATGACAACTAATAGAGTCAACTTCATTTCTCTTTCGAGGAATTGTGTTCCTAGGTACAAACATAATCTTAGTCTTGGATGCTTTAACTCTTTTGGGTTTATTTCTCCTTGGATCATATCCTAATCCTTTTCTTCCATTATAACTAGGGGAAATTTTCAGAATATTTTTAAGCATGTCATTTCCTCTTAACTCATTTACATTTCTTTGTAACTTAGCAATATCATCCATCTTCTTGTTTATATCTTTCTTTGCTTGATCTAAATCAGATACTAGAGAGTTTCTTTCTTTGACAACCTCATCATAATCTAAATTTGAACATAGAACAGGTTGTTTCTGAAGATCATTCACTTGAGTTTGCAAGTTTAACTTTTCTAAGGAAAGAAGATTGCAATTAGCTTCTACCGATTTTAACTTAAGATCATAATCTTCATTTTCCTTTTTGAGATTTTCATTTTCGGATACAAGAGCAAGAAGTTTAACATTTAAATCATCATTTACTTTATTTGATTTCATAAGTTTTTTCTTGCACTCAATATATTTCTCATGAGTATCTTGAAGACTAGCAATTAGATCTTCTTTTGGTAGATCATAAAGACTTACCTCTTCTTCGTCTTCATTTGTTGTAGCAATGAGGCATTCTACTTCTTCTTTTCCATCATCACTATCATCACTTGAATCATCCCATGCAGCTTTATATGCTCTTTCTTTCTTTTTGTGAGATGATTTCTTCCCTTTCTTGAGTTTTGGACAATCACCTTTCATGTGTCCCTTTTTGCCACATTCAAAGCACCTCGAAGAAGAAACACTAGAAGTTTTATTAGTATTAAAACTTTTATATTGCTTACCATTTACAATGAGAGTTTCTTCTTCACTATCATCTTCACTTGTGTCATGAGTGTCCTTGGTTGATGCTTTGAATGCAATGTCCTTCTTTTTTCCTTGTTGACGTTCACGTTCTCTTCTTTCTTCCTCTTCTAACGTTGCCTCATGAGCTTCTAGGTTGCCAATGAGTTGTTCCATCTTTAGTCAGGTGAGGTCATTTGCTTCTTCAATGGCCGTCACTTTAGGCTTGTATTTGGAAGGAAGTGATCTAAGAATCTTTGATACCTGATCTTCCTCAAGAACAACTTTACCTAAGGCATTTAAACCATTTACAATAGAAGAGAATTTTGCATACATTTCACTAATAGATTCATTTGGATCCATACGAAAATGTTCAAACTTTTGTTTAAGCATACTAACTTTGGAATTCTTAACTTGAAATGTTCCTTCATAAGTTATAGAAAGTCTATGCCATATTTCATAGGATGTGTCACAATTTGATATTCTATTAAATTCTCCTACTGAAATTGAACAATATAAAATGCTTACAGCTTTGGCATTCATTTGAGCCAACTTTACCGTATTTGCATCTCATTCTGCATATTGCGTTTGAGGAAGCTTGTATGGAGTTGACACCATCCTCCATAAATCCCAACTGATGCCTTGGAAGTAGAATTGCATCCTTCTCTTCCAATATGTGTAGTTTGTTCCATCAAATGATGGAGGCCTAGCAACAAATGTCCCTTCAAGGTTAAGGTTGTTGAGCACCCCGTCACCCATTCTTCAAGACCTTGTTAGGGTTCCTTGAAGCCTGCTCTGATACCAATTGAAAAACACTAGAGGAGGGGTGAATAGAGTTTTAAAGATATTTTAACAATTATTTAACTCAAGCAACCAATCACAAGAATATTGGACAAGGAGACAAGGATTTAGAGTGGTTCCTACCTTAGCAAATACTAAGGTAGTCAGTCCACTACCCGGTTGCTTACCCAACTGGGATTTGGAAAGAATTTAATTTTATTACCTCACAAGGACTTTACATAAAATTACAATTCTCTCCCTAAACCCTTCAAGAAGCCTTCACCTTGATGTAATTGCACCACCTTGAAGTAGCCTTCACCTAGAAGTAATTGCACCAACTTTGAAGCAGCCTTCCTCCTGAAGTAGCTTCCCGTTGCAATAGCCTTCTTGAAGTAGCTTCCCGTTGTAATAGCCTTCTTGAAGTAGCTTGAAGTCCACCTTCTCCTCCGAGAAGAACCTTCTCCATTCCGCAGCCTCCAACTCTAGTAGTAGCAAGGAGAATACAAAGAATAAAAAGAACAAGAAGGAAAATAGAAAGTACAACTTATCCTTTGAAGCACAAGGCTTGATTTTCCTATATCAAGCGTATTGATCTCCTAACCAATGAGTGTAGAAGTGTAAGTGTTGTGGAAAGGAGATGCTAGCCTATAGGACATGAAATAGGAGCAATGGGAATGAATAGACAATGTTGGAATTGCTCTATTACTCAAAACAGATTGCCAATGAGTATTCAATCTCAAGTGTAGCACAAGTGTAGCTTAGGTATATTTAGGTGTCCTAAGGAATGTCCTATTTATAGGAATGACCTACAAATGCTTAATGACGTTCTAGACACTTTCTAGAGGTTTCTAAGTGCTTAACTAGCCGTTAGATATAAGTTAGTTGCTTTAACAACGGCTAATTAATTAATTCTGCAGTTGCTGTCAGAGACCATCTCGGTCGAGAAATGGTCGACCGAGACACCTACTCGGTCGAGAGATTGTCGACCGACAGGCTCTCTGGATCAAGTGTTTGCAACGTTTATCTCCAACTGCCAACTACCTTGTCAGTTGTGTCTAATGGCTACTTGGGTCATTGTCGGTCGAGAAGTTTGTCGACCGAGAGTGTCTCGGTCGAGGAGTTTGTCGATCGAGATTGACCATGTTTCAATCTTTCAAATTAAGGCACTAAGTGTGTGTATGAGTGTGCATATGTGACACTATTGAAGGGGATGACCTATCTAAGTGTGGTGTTTAGCTAGGGAAGATCTAACGCTTGATTT
Source organism: Alisma plantago-aquatica (assembly GCA_963693085.1). Lineage (NCBI taxonomy): Eukaryota > Viridiplantae > Streptophyta > Magnoliopsida > Alismatales > Alismataceae > Alisma > Alisma plantago-aquatica. The sequence goes on along the minus strand of OY856411.1, from coordinate 386,811,062 downwards.
ACATGAAGTCTAAGTACTTGTACATTATATATTTGTACAAGTTTACAATTGATTATATTTCATGACATTTACAATCATTCAAGCATATAGATTCCCTAGAGCTTTGTCATCCACCTTATTCCTGCAACACTCAAGTAGCACGTTAGATCAACAAGAGTGAAATGTTTGTCATCATCGAAACAAAGGGATTTATCATAATGTCCAATTTATCCAACATTTGTGTGGTGTATCAACTCCCATATGTACTTTGAGAGGACTCCCAACACTACCTTCGAATTGTGAGATATATAGCTCAAAATAGTTACCACCATTATTTTTTGAGCAACATATAGTATGGCTCCTTTAGAGATTTTGGATCTTAAGAGAAATCTTCAATAATTTCTTGGTAATGCTTTTATTCTAATTACATACCCATGAGAAGCATATGTTCTACTACTAAAGAAGAAAAAAAACATTATTGAGGGCATTTATTGCTTACAAAATAATAGATCAAGCAACAAATAAGAATAAGTATCTCCTACCTAGAATTGATGATATTTTCATAAAGCTTCAAACTAACCATGTTTTCTTCAAGATAGATATTAGATTTGAATACCAGCATATCAAAATGAAAGATAATGATGTTCCTAAGACAGACTTTACAACCCAATACAAACATTATGAATTTAGGTTCTTTCCATTTGGGCTAACAAATCCCCTTGGTGTGCTTTTGAATTTGATGAATGGTGTCTTTTTACCTTTTTCAAGTGGAGTTTTTGGTAATCTTTATAGATGATATCATTACCAATTACATCAAAGGTTTATATGTCTTGTATCCTCTTCAAAATAAGTTCTTGATTTATTAAGAGATCAGAAGTTTTATTCTAGTTTGCCCAATTTGAATTCAATATTGATGTGGTTATGTTATCATATCCTTATCTAATGCATTCACACATCAATGTTGATATTTCTTTTGGTTTGTTTTCATGCTACTAGCTCATTTTCTCCAATTTGTTTTCTAAATTATGTGTTTTCCCCCTCTTTCAACTACATGTATATCTTTCATGCCCTTTGTATTTGTAGGAGTATGCTTCAAGTAAACCTCACAATAACTATCAAGGTAGAAAATCCTATGGAATATAAAATCACCTTGTCCTTTTAAATTATTATTTTAACTTTTGAATTGATCCTACCTCTTCATATTCCACCTTCTGTACATTGCTAAACCTAGTATATGTTTCCAACTGTCTCTTGAAAACTACACTGACCTCTCTTTTTCATGTATAATCAAGGATATACATATGTAGTTGATACAAGTTTGAACTATAATTGAAGGTGCATTTTTTAGTTCTTCTAGGAGTTACTGATGGATTCTTTTGTGACCCTAAAAGAATAAGAGGTCCGTCTCTATCCAAAGATTGATAAAATCATCATATGGGGGCCTGAGTTAGGCAAGTAATGGTACCTAATGACTAATGTGGTTTTCTACATTTCATAAATCAGAATGGGTGGACACGAGTGGTCTGGTCAAGTTAATGGACTCTCCACCACATTTATAAGAAAAATTAGGAAAACTAGTAAGTGCTTTAGAAAAGTGGGTAGATAAGGAAAAAGGTAAAATGTAGATAAGGGTAAGGCATCTTCTTATGTGTAGGGAAGGTATTAGGCACCCCACAACACCCTTTTTCTGTTGTAAACCTTAATGAGGTGAACTAGGATGTGTTTAAAAAAATATGAATACATGTACTTGTAAAACATATCCTCCAACTTATCTAACCAAATGGTATATCCACCTTGAAAAATTCAATAATACTACTACCTCATGTACACAACTTCTTCTCTTATTGTCTATGTGTTGTTGTACTTCAAGAATCCCAATTTCTTTGTCAGAACATTGAGTTGAAGTTTTAATTCTATACTATGTTTCATCTCCAAGGATATTTTCACTAATTTATGACTTTCATGCTCACCTCCCCAATATTGATTCATGGCCATATTTTTCAAAACATCATGGAATTTATCAGCAAAGTATTTTAGGAAGAAAAATATGCATGTAGAGTCAAGTATGATCCTATCTGAAATGTTCAACCCATGGTATCATTTTCCCCTCATCATAGATATTTATCTGGTGGTGAGGACACTTCTCAACATGTCACTAAATTGCTTACATGCCTCAAACAACTCATTGACACCCTACTTCAAAACATCTAATTTTCCCACATGATTTTCATCTCCCGGGGTGGAAAATAATGCTCCAAAAATTTATCAACCATCTCATGCCATGTGCGTATGGAGTTCATGTTGGTATGTATGCCTAGAGAGCCAATCATATGATGATTGAAATGACATTACAAGTAAATGATTTGATTAATAACAAAGGCAAGATTCCAATTTATTTTGTATATTCAATTATCAGATAATGAATAACATAATAAATGTCTACAAAATGATATTACTCAATGACGTATGTCTTTAGGTTGAGGACCTGAATAATGAGATCATACATATGCTAAGAGTATACACATTCTTGTTGTATCCCTACTTGATTGTTATTGAGGAGGGTAGTTAGACAATAATAACACATAAGATGAGAGTGTGAGTTGGTTGATGATAGAGTCTCATTAATCATGATATGGCAATATCAAACCAAGCAACAGATACATGTTAGGGAATAGTGTAATGGACAGACCCACCGTGAGACTGACACATGGAAGCCATCATCATGGAAGTCATAGTCAGCTCTCATAGTGATGGTGGTGGTTGTGGTTCTTAGACTTGAAATCACTGCACTCATCACATGTAGTTGGGTACACTTTGAAATCATCAAACACAGTCCTGAAACATGGGTTGTTATAAAGGTGATGATTGGGTGACTTAGACACACGGGGATTGACTATTAGTGATAGAGATGGGATTTGTCCCTCCTATAGGAGTATGATATCCTAGGCCTCTTGATTAGCGAGACTGAGAAAAGCAAGACCATGCGCACGTGAGTCAATATGTGATATTGAGCTTACATATATCTCAGACAGTTTGCTCTAATTCAAGAAACAAGATTGAATAATAATGAGGGTGATTACTCCATACCTCCAATTCAATATGGATATTAGTGACGAAGGAACTATACAAACACTGTAACACCATACACATATTGTAGGTTGAAGTTACTCCCCAACTTTCCATTCAGTTGGGTAGCATTGATGTGCGACTAGGCACTGCTCATTGCTTGTGATGTCATAAGATAGTTATAGACATTCATTGCCAACGTGATATGGGACCTATAGGGTCACAAACATAGGAACTCATCTAGAAGAGGAGTTTGATCTTGAATGATGATTGAATTGATTGCTAAAGTTTATTAGTACTCAATTCACACAACAGATCAACATATTGGATGAGTGAACTAACAAACAACCATCTCACTGGGTGAGATGACCGTTTGGGTAGCCATACACGTGTCTCAATTGTTGAGACGGCCGTTTGGGTTGTCAGGCAGATCAGAAATTGAATTGGCTTAGTTCTACCCTATGAACCGGCCCGTTCAAACTTTTGAATTGATTGAATCGACTCAGACTCACCCAAAGGCCATTTGGGTGAGTGAGATGGGCATCTTACTTGTGTGAGATGGCCCAGTAGGGATGAACAAAGATTCTAGAGTTTTCACGAACATGTTTTAACTCCACTTACTTAGGGTGCAAGTAAATTAATGTATGACATTAATTTAGAAACAAATTTGCCAATTCAAATCTGACTGGGAAAGTGTGAGATGACCATCCTACTTAGCGAGATGACCATCTCACATCCCAGATGACTGTCTCACTGGGCGAGATGATTGTCTGGGCGCACGTAAGTTGTAAAACTTACAAAATTGTTGCAAAACTTTGAGATATTTTTGTCCTATTCACTCTCGTATAGTCTGGGAACTCTAACCCTGGCTTCTACTATAAATAGTGGGGTACTGGGAGCTTCCCAGAGCACAACACAGACAATTGAGAATCAGTTGCTCTGATAATTGTTGTCCTCTCTAGTTGTAGTAACCACGATAGCCTTGACAATTCCTACCCGACTAGGAAGGGATAGCGAAGGGAGAGAAACAACTGATGATCATTGTTGTGGGAGAGCAGGTTGGTGACTGGTACACCAATGGGATGGAAGTCTCCTTCATGCCCATTCTAGTAGGACAACAAGAGTTCTAGTTGGTCCGTATGGACTACTCTATAGGCAGGAGTCCTTTGGCTGCTGCTAGGAAGGTAACATTAACTCACAGTCCATGGGGAGATCAGAGGAACCACTGCAGTAGTTGTTCGAGTCTGCTATCCATGGAGGACCAGTCTGATGAGTCCTAGTACGACCAAGAGCTACACAACCACCATCCAAGATAGACTGTACATCTACATCAACAAGGATTGCCACTGGACTTGCTCCAAGACTAGGTGTATCTTCGTGAAACCATCCTTCCATTGCATAGTTATTGACGCTATATGTTGGTTAACAGGAAATATGTCAGTAATTTTTTTTCCGCTATCTACCTAATGTCGTATTTCTCAATAGTGGTATCACAGTCACGTCAATTAATTATGTTTTGGGATAATGGATATGATCTAATTTTTGTTTTATCGTGTATTGCATGCAATGCAAATATTTAAATTAGTTGATGTGCACATTTGGTCTAATCACCACATAAAGAACCCAAAACAAATATATAAAATACATACACACACAGATATATATATATATGTGTGCAATTTACACGCATCGCCATAAAATCAGTTTTGATGGTGGATGTGAAGAACAGTTATGGTGACAACCCCAGATCTACGTGTGCATGGTTGTGGTTATTTATTTCTATTATTAATCAGTTTGCGTATCGAGCCTCTCTCTCCTTTCCAAATGTAAATTAATGTTCTTCTTCCTATTTTCCCTCAAATTTAACTTGAGGTTTTCTCTGTATATAATGTATAAGAAATATGATAGTTTTATATTATATTTTGACGTGACATGATGATCTGCACAAAGATGAAATGAGCTACTCATGAGACAACCCAATCGACTGGAGGATTGAGGGGCCAGATGATAGGAGGATGAATCGATCGACTGGTGGCCCAACCATCTGACTGGAGGTGTCCACACGTTGCTTGGACCCGAGAACCAGATGACCATTTCAAGAGCCAATCCAAGAGACCGGGAGGTGAGTTGACCGGTTCAAGAATTAAACTGATCAAACCAGATTGGTTCGAGTACAAGATCTTCACCAACAATAGGTTGCATATGATGTGTACGATAGGTGGTAGTAATTCCTTGTGGCTCCAAGGAATTACATTAGTATGGCCATAACCATCACTTGTGTGTTGTATTTATTGCATATCCTCATTTGTGGTTATATAATGTGTATGATATGTTCTATATATCTAGAGATTGGATAAAGTATATGTATTTTTAGACGAAAATCCCTGAAATAAAATATCAAGCCTTAAATGCTTTCCATAAGCAGCACACATGAAAAGCTTGATCGACCAAGCTTGGGCATGCCCTAGCATTCTGTGCCGTATATCTCATGGAAGTGTGATGGTAGATATGTGGGTCTGCCCTAGCAGGGTGCATATTTATCATGTTGGGTTTTGGGTCAGGCTTAACTAGGTGACCTTAATTAGATTAAGAACCTAGAGGCATGTAGATTATCATGCAAGGAGTTTCACATATCATCTAATAAGAGTTGATTATGATGTAAGGCAAAAGTTTCCTACCAGATAGAATCAAGTTGTGGGTGACAACCCTAGCTGGCTCATGACTTTGATAATATTTGGATCTTGGCTCATTAGAAGGTTGTGCACAACAATCTTACAAATTGATAAATGAGGGTTATCAATTTGAATAAAATAGTGGGAGCGATAGTTAATTAAAGACCTAATTAATATTGTCAATTTTATCAAATCAAACCAAATTAAAAATGTTTTGAAAAGTTGGAATATTTCTTTGGAGAATCAAATTTCAAATACAAAACACGTTCAAATTGCGATTAGTCCTCAAGAAGGACAAAATGGGATAAAGTTCCACAATTGGTTAAGGACTTTGAGAAATGTTCTCATGAATGAGTGAAAGCTCTATGAGAAACGTGAGGCTAACAATAGGAAAGAACATGTCCAGTTCCAGGGACAGAGGTCTGGAAATTTCAAGAAACCAAGGTTTCCTACACCATTACCACCATAGAGGTTCAATGCACAAACGCAGTGGACGTAAAGCAAGGGTAGAGGCCATATATTTCTGCCAAGTGGAGCCCATAATATGGCATCAATGTCAGTAACAAGATCATCTAGACCACAGGAGGACAAAAACTGCTTCAAGTGTGGGCAGATGGGACATATGATAAGGGATTGTCCAGTTAGAGACATGGAGGTAACCCAACCACCAAGGCAGAGTCAACAAGTCTCTTAGAGGCAATAGTTTAGCATTGGCACATGCGGACATGGATAGACGTCCCAAGCAGGCTCATCTGCACCAAACAACAGAGCATGGAGTCGGCAACAGGCAATAGTGAGATTCTACGCAATGAATCAGCCGGAGTCAGTAGTCAATCCACGAGTCATGATAGGTCATATGGAATTGTTTCATTCTAATATGTCTTCAAATTGCTATGTATCTGTTTTGATTGATCTGGGTGCTTCACATTCGTTTATCACTCGAGAATTGATTCATGGATGCAATATGACTATCAGTCGTAGAACAGATTATATGTTATTAGAAACTCTGTTAGTCAAATCTGTAGTGTTGTGGGAGGTGTGTTCTCCCTGTGTTCTTTCTTTTTCATAACACAGCATTCAGGTAGATCTTATACCAGTTGAGATGCACGGGTTTGATGTAATTCTTGGGATGGATACCCTAGAAAAGTATAAGGTTGTCTTGGATTATGGTTCCAAGCAAGCTATGTTCACAGACAGTGATGATACATGGGTCTTTTAGGGGGACCAAAAGATTCTTCCAACCTATCTAGTATCAGCAATGGTATCTGAGAGACTGATGTGACAAGGATGTGAAGCATTCTTGGCACATGTGATAGATACCAAAGCAGAAAGTCCTAGTCTTCCTAAAGTTCCTATTGTTGAGGAATTCAAGGATGTGTTTTCTGAAGAATTTCTAGATATTCCTCCACCTCGAGAGATTTATTTTGAGATTAATCTAATTCTAGGTACGCAACCCATAGCCCAAACACCTTATAGGATGGCGCCTGTTGAGATGGTAGAACTCAAGAAATAGTTACAGGAGTTGCTTGAGAAAGGTTTCATTCGACTGAGTATTCGTCACGGGGTGCTCTAGTTCTTTTTGTTAAAAATAAGGACGGGTCTATGAGGTTATGCATAGACTGTAGACAGCTTAACAAGGTAACTATAAAGAACAAATATCCTCTGTCAAGGATAGATGATCTGTTTGACCAGTTATGTGGTGCAACAGTGTTCTCTAAGATAGATCTAAGGTCAATATATGATCAATTATGTATCAAGGAGAGTGGCATACCTAAGTCATCCTTTAGGACAAGTATGGTCATTATGAGTTTGTAGTTATGTCATTTGGACTAACTAATGCACCAGCTGCATTCATGGAGCTGATTAATAGAATCTTCCAGCCATTCCTTGATCAGTTCATAGTGGTCTTCATAGACGACATCCTGATATACAATAGAGATGGTCAACACCATGAACAACACCTTCATGAAGCCTTGACTTTATTGAGACAACACAAGCTATATGCTAAGTTTGGCAAGTGTGAGTTTTGGTTGTCAGAAGTGTCTTTCCTAGGACACATCATATCTGCTTCAAGAATTCATGTTGATCCACAAAAAGTGGAGTCTGTTTTAGAGAGGGAACAGCCCAAGACACCAACTGAGATTCGTAGTTTATTAGGTCTGGCAGGTTACTATAGAAGGTTTATTAAAGACTTCAGTTCTATAGCATTACCCCTAACTAGGTTGACCAAGAAGGAGGTTCCTTTTGTCTAGAATGACAAGTGTCACCGTTCTTTCTAGTTGTTGAAATAAAGGTTGACTAGTGCACATGTGTTGGTTTTACCTAAGTAGGGAAAGGGATACATTGTTTTCTATGATGCCTCTAAGAATGGTCTAGGATGTGTGTTGATGTAGAGTGATCATGTAGTTTCTTTTACTTCCTGACAGCTTAAGAAACATGAGGAGAATTATCTGATGCATGATCTAGAGTTAGCTGCAGTGGTCCACGTGTTGAAGATTTGGAGGCATTATCTTTATGGAGAAATGTGTCAGATTTTCACAGACCACAAAAACTTAAAGTAAATCTTTGAACAACACGAGTTGAATATGAGGCAATGCCACTGGATGGAATTAATCAAGGACTATGATTGTACAATTGATTATCATCCAGGAAAAACTAATGTAGTGGCAGATGCACTAAGTAGAAAATCTTCATCTCCACCCATAGTTAAAGCACAGTTGAATTCTTTAATGTGCTTTAAAAGGGACATGTTTGTTTCTTTGAGACAAATAAATGTACAGTTAAAAGTATCTTTGTTAACCGGATTACTGGCCAAGATGCATGTGAAACCTACTATGAGACAACAAATTAAAGAGGCACAATAGGTTGATACTGTGATTCAGCAAATCAGGTCAGAGTATGGTAGTGAGAAATAGGACAGTTTCCATGAGTCAGAGGATGAGGTAGTCTATTACCATGGTAGGATGGTAGTACCTGATGCCAATGACTTAAGAAAGATAGTTATGGAGGAATCTCATTCATCCATGTATGTAATGCATCCAGGGAGTACTAAAATGTATCATAACTTAAAACATATATATCGGTGGCCTGGTTTGAAGAAGGATGTAGCTGAGTTTGTTATGCGCACGGTGTCTAGTGTGTCAACAAGTTAAAGGAGAACACCACAAGCCTACAGGAATATTGCAACCCTTACCTATACCACAATGGAAATGGGATCACATGACAATAGACTTTGTGGTTGGTCTACCTAGAACAACCAAAAGTCATAATTCCATTTGGGTGATAGTTGATAGGTTGACTAAGTTGGGACATTTTCTTCCTGTTAAAACAACCTATACTGCTAAAAAACTTGCACATATTTACATACATGAGATAGTGTGGTTATACAGAGTTCCAGCCATAATTGTGTCTGATAGAGGTACCCAATTTACAAGTCATTTTTGGGAACGACTACATAAAGCCTTGGGTACGCAGTTAAAGTTTAGCACAGCTTTTCACCCTTGGACAGATGGACAATATGAAAGGACTATACCGACTTTGGAGGACTTTCTTAGGGCATGTTTTCTTCAATTTGTAGGAAGTTGGGACTTACACTTGAACTTAATAGAGTTTGCCTACAACAATAGTTATCATAATAGTATGGATATGGCACCATATGAAGCATTATATGGTAAACGTTGTATATATTTGTTATGCTGGTATGAGATAGGAGAATACCAACTTCTGGATCCTGAATTAGTGCAAGAGACAACTAAAAAGATTAAAGTAATACAACAACAGTTGAAGACTGCACAGGATAGATAGAAGTCATATGTCGATAAATGTCGTAGACCTTTAGAATTCCAAGTTGGAGACAGGGTGTATCTTGAGGTCTCTCCTTGGAAAGGTAATCTCAGATTTGGGAAAAAGGGTAAGTTAGCTCCTAGATTTATGGGACTTTACCCAGTGACAGCACAGATTAGAAAGGTAGTTTATAGGTTGGAGTTGCCACCTGAGCTACATAGACTACATCTAGTGTTTCATATATCTATGCTGAGAAAGTGCCATCCTGATACAGAGTTTGTGTTGCAACCTGTAGAGGTAGAATTAAATGAAGAAATATCCTATGTGGAAGGTCTGATGATGATTCTTGACAGAAGAATCAAGAAGTTGAAAAAGAAAGACATAGTTCTTGTTAAAGTTCTCTGGCATCACCGTGGCATTGAAGAATCCACATGGGATCTAGAGGAAGAAATGAGTAGGAAGTGCCCTTCTCTTTTCTCTTGAGATTTTGGGGACGAAATCCCTGTTAGGGGTTGATAATTGTAACATCCCTGACCTGGGTTATGACATAATCATAGAATTTTTGCTTAAGTAAGTAATTTATAAACTTTTTTTAATCTTTTGAAAAGTAATTAAGACTCAATGAGAGTTTAGTTTTCAAGTTTGAGTTTATTTGCAAACTATTTGTGCATTATATGATAGTTTCGCTGTAAATTGTAATTTACCCAAGATGAAGGGTTATATTGCAATATGCCACATGTTGAACGTGCCTCAAGTTCTTTAGAATCATAAGAGAGAGAATGATGCTAAGGGGTGGCTTGTGGAAAGCCTAAGTTCCAAGTTGAAGCCTGTTTGAATAATGCTTGTGCCTTGTGTTCCAATTTTGGTGCAAATTGCAATTTACTCAAAACGTATGGTTGATATGCAAATTACCACCTCCAGAGTGTCCCTACTCCCTCTATTAGCATTATCTAGGGTAGATAGAAATAAAGATGCACCATGTTTGAATAATATTTGAGTGATGGTATTTTTGGTGATGAAAAGACCAAGAAGAGTTGTATAGTTGAAACCCTAAAATGAGTTGTATTGAATTGTATTGAGTTGTAGAGATTATATGGGAGTGTCTATCAGCCAAGAATCCATAGAGGAGGTCCCATATCATTTTTTCAACTCTTGGAAAATTCCATGATGATTTAAGCACCTCAAGAAGGTGATGGATATCGGTTTACAACTTTCCTTGGAAAAGCTGTATCGGTTTGTGAATAAAGTGATGTTGGGTTGAAACATCTTGTTCAACAAGATAACTAATTGCCAAAATCTTATCCCTAGATTATCCCCAAGAGTTTTGCATGTCAATATAAATATGTTTTCATGCATATACACATGTTAACCCATGCATGGACATGTATCACCTAGTAGTATAAGGTGATGACACCTCTTATACACTCTCTCTCATGAGCCTCAATTATATATACCACTCCTTTCACCTACTAGTGAAACTTTTTGAATCCTACAACTCTCTTTCTCTTAGATATCATGCATAGTAGTTTAGGATCAAGGAGGAGCTCGAGCCTTAAGCTTAATGTGAAGCCATGGTCATCTTCAACCTTGTTTGAAGCATGAATCTCGGGTTATGATTCTTCCTTTCTTTTCTTTTTCACCAAGTTCTTATCTATGGTGATTCTTTACATATAGTGGAGTTGTGAACAATTCTTGGATCTTTGATAAGTTCATCTTCAACCTTGGGAACGTGAAGCTTTGGAGCTTGGAGTTTTGAAGTTGTTCTTGAGGTGGGTTATATAACTTGAACCCAATTAGGTTATTATTCACCTTCAATCTTGCTATACTTGTTGATCTACTTTCAATTTCGATTTTCCTTTAATGATTGATGATTCTATGAGTTATAATAGTTGCATAGGACTATTTTCCATGAACTAGAATAGTAAGGGATGAAAGTCTAGAGCTTGATGATGATGACATCATCATGGCAAAAACTGATATCGGATTGAAGCACCTCTAACTCGATATGGTAATGAAACCCAATATGGTGATATGAATACCTTGGAACCCCACACCCCTATCATTTTGTACATTTGGGTTGGTTGAAAAAGGACTAACCAGTTGTCTAGTTTGTCACTCAACACATGGTAGGTTGATAATTTGAAGGTTTGAAAAGGTGTGATCATAAGGGTCTAACCCGATATGCAAAACCCTACACATGAGTAACCTGATATAAGTGACAAACACATACACCTCTTACCTGATATGGTAGTAAGCATACACCTCTTACTCGATATGGTAGTAAGCATACACCTCTTGTCTGATATGGTAGTAAGCACACACCTCTTGCCCGATATGATGGAAGCACACACCTCTTGCCTGATATGGTCGAAGCACACACTTCTTTCCTATTATGGTGGAAGCACAGACCTCTTACCCGATATGGTGGAAGCACATACCTCTTGTCTGATATGGTGGAATCACACACCTTTTGCCCAATATGGTGGAAGCACCTCAAAACCAATATGGAGGTAAGCACCTAAAATCTGATATACTTGATTGAGTAACACATGAAGTGTGTTATGTCAAATGATACATTAAGATGTAAAGAGTTTAATGCATTTTGATAAGTGTTGGCCAATGTACCTTGAGAAAAGGGTTGAGACAACTTAATAAAGTATGATGTAATCAATATCCTAGTAAGGATGAGAGAGAAACTCATACTTTGTATGATAAGCATGTAATGATAAATGATGAGAATAAACAAGTATGATTGAATACTTATGATATCAATGTATGCTCCTAATATGTGTAGAGCTATGAATTAAGGTTTTGATTATTGATAATATGAACTTGAAACCCTAATCGGATAAAAAGGGAAACCCTAACCCTAATAATGGAAAGGTTCTATTTCTCTTGTATTGCATGGTGATGGTATATAATTGATATTGTTTTTATCATGAAATACTAACCATGCAGGTATCATGAGATGATGTGCATAGACACATATGAGCTATGATGTTTCATATGATATAGATTAAATGGGCCTTGTGAGCCATGTGAAATACTTGTGCAACAAGTATAATGTATATTTGGGTCTGAGGACCTAGAGGTAATAGTTACCTGATAAGAGGTGACATGTTCAGTGATGAACTAAGGGTTTGAATACCCACATCTAGAAATCATGATGATGATAATGTTAAGGGATGAGAATCCTCAGTAATGTGATAAGGGACTGAGATCCCAAGTGTTATGCATTCAATGTATTCCAAAGATTATGAAAGTACTTGATAAATGTATTGCACCTTTCTTTATAGCATCTACTATAATTCATGCTTGTAACTTGGTTGATGCTAAAAGGTATTGTAATGCATCTAATTAATCAAGTGGAACCTTATCATGTCATTGCCCTGGCCATAGATCCATTCACTGTCAAAATTTGCTGAAAGGTGAAATGAGTTTAGCTCAGAGAGCATATATTTTAATATGTGGGGGTACTGGGCAAAAATATCCTTACGTCCAAATAGGGATTGTTGTGTGATCTCCCTCATCATCATAAGAGTATGGATATATGCCATGACTCAATATTAATATACTAGGGTTGATGTATGATCTCCCTGAAGAGAGTGCATGTTGCGGCTGTGACTCTATAGCGAAGATGCCACTATACCCTGGCAAGCTAATTGTAGTTTGACACGTGATGTGACTGCCAATGGTCTCATACTGACTGAGATAGGTGAGGTCTTCGAATTCGGCTCTTCCTTTGACCTTGTATGGTACCGATGCTTTATGTAGTCATGGTCGGTTGGAGAATGAGTGGTATACCTCATCTCCTTAGGGCATAAGTGTGATTGTAAATATGTAATCAGTCGTATAGCATATTTGATTGAGGATTGAATACGGAAACATTGGTTGATGTTACACTACTTTTACACATCTTAAATGGATAGATGTTATATGTGCTCTTCATATTCCTTATCAAGTGAATAGATGATTTATTGCTCTATCATAGATAGTTGCATTGCTTTAAAATATGATATTGCTCTATTTTGCTTATAAATAGTGATTAATTTTGGTTATTAATATAAAAGATCATTTGCTCATTTTTATATTGCTTACCTGTGATAATAATATTGTTGGCAGAGAGTTATATCTTTTGTTGGGACTTTTGTCTCACCTCATTGGTCCCAACATTTTTAAGTGGACACAGACGAGGAGGTAGAGATCGTACTGCAGGGGGAGGACAACTGTAATAGGGACAGCAATAACAGCTCAGGTTGAGTGTGTTGACTGTCTTGTCTTGTAGATAGAAGTCATATGTACCGTCTCTGTACTCTTAGGTAATTGGGAGTTAGTATGTAATGGTTTTATAAATGGTCTTAGATTTTGTCTTGTATGCCTCGAGGTTTTATGTTACTTATGTATATGTTTGGGCATAGGGTTGTAAATGGGTACGGGTAGACCCACGAACCCACAAATACAGACCCTTAAAAAACCTATCATGGGTCTAATCTCTTATATGTGCATACCCTTCAACCTGTATACCCTTGGACCCACATATAAGTGGGTACAATAATGGATATGCTTAGACCCAGACCCGCTAGACCCGTGTACCCACTATACATAAGTAACTACTTAAATAATATGTTATATATATATATCATATTTTATTAGTCTAAAATTTTTAATTATTGAGATTATATATTATTCTAACCACAATAAGGTTGAGACTAGTCATATAATTAAGATTACAATAATGAACATCACATGCAAACTTAAAATCAATATGTCTACTAATTTACATTACTTTCTACACAAGTTAAATGTTATGATGATGACTACAAATATGTAAACAATTAACTCAATTAATTTTAATGTATAAAATATAGCATTATCTAATATAACTATTTCATGCTAGTATACTATATATTAACAATATCTTGTTGTATTATATATAGAGAACATAGTTATTTCTCGTACATTAACAATATGATGTTTATAGAACTGCTTTAACTCAATTAATGTTAATGTATAAAATATAGCATTATCTAATGTAATTATTGCATGTTAGTATACTATATAATAAAAATATGTTGTAGTATAAAAATATATAGAACATAGTTATTTCTCTTACATAAACAATATGATGTTTATAGAACTACTTACTCGCATACCCGCACCGCATACCCACTATTATTATGGGTATGGGTATGGGTATGGTGCGGGTTCAAGTTTTGTATTATGCGGGTCTAGAACCAGAACTGAACCTACTAAATTAGATGGTTATGGGTATGGGTATGGCTAGACCCGTACCGTTTACACCCCTATTTGGGAAAAACAATTGGTATATGATATCCTTGAGATGAGATGGTACAATGTATGTACAATGTGAACCATGATATATATATATTGCTTTGGTTCTTCCCTTAAGAGTTTCCTGGCAATGGACCACTTTGCAAAATGGTTTTATATTTTAGTGATTTTTTTTTATCCGCTGCTAATGGTTATTTCACATAATTACTGTGTGATTTGGCTGTTGGTTTGATAGCGGTCGTCACACACCTATTCTGCACTATCAACCTTCATTTTTCTAGCTTCTTCTCCTTTTCCAAGTTATACCATTTATCCACCAATTCCATATCCATGTTATTCTTTAATATCAAATTTTGCTTATTCTCCATCAACTTCATATTAATAATCTTATCCAAAATTTCTCATCTGCATGTTCTCACATTATTACAACATACTTCAACACTCAACTTTTCAACTATGGTTCTTTGTGCTTTTTATATGCATTATTCATCTGTTAACTACATCTCCATGTTGTTTCTCTCTCTTCTCCTAATTTTTCTCTTCTCCTACGTCCATCTCCATGTTATTTTCTCCTCTTCAAGTTGTGTTATTTCTCTCCTCTCCAACTTTTGCTACCTTCTACCACATGTGAAGTTGCAATCCATCCACCTCTATCTCTTTCTATATCGGATCCATTGGTCATGTATGAGATATTTATAAATGTACTTATTAGTTCAGTTTCTTTTATAAATTTCTTAGATATTCAATGGGTCATCTAGACATAGTATTCATGTTTTGTGAAACTATACAGTCATCTCTGGTCGTTTCGCCTAAAGTTGTGCTCCATGCTTCTGTCATTTAATTTTCCTCTGGATGCTTACACATTGTCTCTAGGTAATATGTGGAATATAGTAATAATAGCTTATTCCAAATTTTCTAATGTACATTTGTTGAACTAATATATGTTTACTTATTTCAAATGTGTATATTGTTAATATTTATGAATTCCAAGGTGGATTACAGATTTGTTAATATATAAATTTTAGGAAATCAATATGTTGAATGTTTAAGGAATTTCTCTAATATTAATTATATCGTCCAAAGAATTACATAAAAATGGAAGGTGTACGAGCAAAAAGTTGCATCATCAACACTTTTTGAAAGTTGGCGATTAACACAACCCACTCAATCATTGTTTACTTCCTAAACTAGTTTGCACATATAAATTGATTAATGACATATCATTATAGCACAACATCTAAACATAAGAATTACTTCTTCTGTAAAATACAACATGGTATGTATAATGAATTTCTATACATTTTTTTGTATATATTAGTAAAGGGTGAAATGGTAATTTTACTTACAGATGGTTTGAATTTATTGATCTGAAATTACTATGTCTATCGATATATATTTTTCAATTGATCATCGAATACAATGCATATAAATATAAATCTTCATCTAGACTTCTTTTCTAATCATGTTAGTTTCACCCAAATATAGAATATGTAAACAAACATCCAATCCCATTCATATGCCTTGCCATGCATGCCTTTTTCACATTTCAAATTAAGCATTTCTCTTATATCAAACATGTCCTTGGATTAAGGGTCACCAATTATTCTTGGGCTTAGGTTTGGGTTGGATTTAGGGTTACAGGCCTTGCTCCCTCATTTGAGAAAAATTAAGACTGAAAAGGTAAAATCGTAGCCTTTCTATTCAACTCCCAATATGTCAAATTAACATTACTAATAGGAAAATTGACTAGGAAGATAAATCATTTGACCCTAGAAAAAACTTAATTAATAATGGTGGTAGTTTTAGTTTATTACATTCATATTTAATAACAAGTAGGTTTACACATTAATTTCCATTAAAAAGAGGCATTAAAGTAACATTTTAAATAAAATGTCATATCAAACTCTAAACTATTTTTAATTGCTTATGTGAATTTTTGTGATTGTTTCAATATATATTGGCTATGTTCTCAATTACAAATTAATTTTCTATAAATATTGCACAATTGTAATATATTTATGAACCACAAATAGCCATGCCAACCTAATTAACCCCTTCGTATTCGAGCGTAGTCCAGCTCTTAAATCTAGGTAAAAAGGCCTTGTTGTCCTCATGATGTGCTTTGGACATAGGCACTGAGGGGTACAATGGTCATTTTCATGCAGGGAGTGTTCTCTCCTCAATTCCTTATGCTAGAGTTGTGCATAGAGGACATATTAGGGTTTGACTCTCTGTTCTAGGGACTGGAAAGCTCAATCAGGGTTATGCTTGGTTTTGTCATGCCTCGTCGAACTTGGGGGTCCATGCCATAATGCAAGCGGTGGTTGATATGTCAATCTTCTAGGTTGGGTATGAGCAAAGAAAATATTAAGCAATAGTAAGAAGGAAGAGATAATCATCTCTCTTCAGGCTAGAATGACAATTAGGGAACACTTGTGGGATCGTCTAGAGTCTCCCAGTGCTTCTTGTAGTTTCTGTGTTGGCACAAAGCTCCTTGTCAGAGTCAAGGTTGGTTGATGTAGGTGGAGGTTTCGGGGCACTTCCTCGATGAATTGCATAGTCAACTAGTGCTCAAGGAGATTTATGAAGTGCTTATGGTACTCCTGGACAAGGTAAGAGGTGGGAGGAGGCGGGATTATATGATTAAAAGGTGGAATTTGGTGTTAGTATAGGAAAAGTTTGGTGGCTACCACATGGTGCTTCTCATTTTTGATTAAGAATAGGGTTTGAATAAGTAGGTGATGGTGATGTTAATGGTTCCTTTTATTAGCAGAGGGAAGGTGTGGAACTCTTGGTTGTCTCACTTTAGAGAAACTCTAGGCAAGAATTGGAAATTATCATCATAGATAGTAGTCAAGAGTTTTGGGTTAACTGGGTTTGTTGGAGCAAGAGCAGACAATAAATTATCATTTAGTGAAGTTTGGTAGAGAGAAGGGATAAAACATGATTAACAAGTTGATGAGGGACTGTTGGCCTCTTGTTGGGTTGTTGACGATGACTCTATGTTGTTGTATCATTAGATCTGATGTTCGATTTAAAGAGATGGCATTGAATAGCAATCTAAGTCTCAGTGTTACACCTGACCTAGGTCAGGTCGTTCATTTAGTTTGAAAAAAAATCATACAGCATTCCAAAAACTTGGTTTATTTATAAAAGTATTATCTTCTAAAAATTATATAGGCCACTAGAAGATTACAAATGATGTAGTAAATTGAGGTTAGTTATTAATTATATTAATCCCATCATAGACAAAATATGTATTAAATATAAGAATGTTAACCACCTATATCTTGCCTTCCAAGTAAAATTGTTTAAATCTTAAATAAATTATTAAGTCATAAACTAACTTGTAATTCCTCAAATTTAAGCCATGCTTTCAAATTACCTCATCACTCCAATCAAAACAAATATATATCTGTAACTAGAGTATGACATGCTAAATTTACAAATTGTATACTAGGTACTCAATTGTGGATCAAATATACAGAAAATAACGTTCTCTAGTTTTCAATAAGGAAAGTTTAAAGTATCAAACATTTCATGTAAGATAAGACTTATAGAGTCAAGAAAATCCATGTTGTCCCATCCTTCTCCCCTTATAAGTATTATTGTGGCATACGATTCACAAAAATAGGATTAACTAATGCGGAAGCGTATTATTAGAAGCGGGTTACTGAAAATCACTAAAAATTAAAACCACTTATCAAGAGATCCATTCATAGGAAAACTCTTTCATTCAGAACCAAAGTAAATTATTACATCTTGGTTCACTAGTACATCTCTTGTACCGTTTCTTCTCGAGAGTTACAACATTCACTACTCTGTCTCAACTGTACACAGGTAGTATAAAAATCTTGAGGCATCAAGCCAAAATCTCAGATCAAATTATTAAAGCACTCACTCCCAGGACCCGAGAGTACAGAGATGACTCATAGGACTAACTATACAAAACCAAACAGCCAATGTCTCCACCTGATGGATCACTGTTGTCCTTGGTACTGCTGCTGCTCTTCCCCTACAGAAGGGTTTCTGCCTTGTTGTTTGCGTCTACCTAAAAACATTGAATCCCACGGGGGTGAGACAATTATAATAATTGTCCCAGTAGGAGATATAACTCTCCGCCAAAACATCATCATTGTAGTTTAATAGAAATAAACTGAGCAGTGGGATAATATAAAATAGTAGCAGATGAATCAACATTTATGCAGATTAGAGCAACATTCTTATGCAAGTATTTCAACTATAACTTGATAAGCAGCATGTCTAATTTTCAATAAAGCATTGAACAACATAAATAACCTTTATGCATCAAGGACATGCTGAGCAGTATATCATCAACCAGTGATTCCCATATTTCAATCTTATGCAAATACGCTACATGGTTGATTACATTTTTCAAACATATTTAAGCTCTGAGGAGATGAGGTATACCGCTCATACTCCAATCGACCATTTCTAAAAATTGAAATCGGTACCATAAATAGGTCAATGGAAGAGTCGGATTCTCATGACCTCCCACATCCCGGTCAGTACGGGACCACAAGCAGGACTGTGTTAACTGCTCAAAATAGCATTCCAGGGTATACTGGAAACTTCACTATAGAGTTACAGTGTCAACTGCACACTCATCGACAATCGAGAGATTTAATGTTTATCTTCATCGACCCAACATTAAATAACATTAGGAGATTAATAATACATCCTTCCCAACCATCGGGAGATTTATGATACATCCATCCCGATACATGAAGGATTGAGAGGTTTAATGTTTACCTTCCCTCAATCTCCTCACAAGGACGTAAGGATATTTTCGCCCATTTACCCCCACATATTCAGAATATGCGCATTCCAGGAATTCCCATAGGAAAACCTGTTTCACCATCACCAACTTCTGACGATGATGGATCTATGGTCAGAGCACTACATGAATAGATTTCACTTAATTAATTAAGTACATTTTCATATTCTTTTAGCATCAGCAAAGTTCTCAAGCATGACTTATTTTAACAATGCTATAAAGAGACATGTACTATTTGCATCAGTTACTTGTCAGTCTTAAAAGATATTGGGAACTCAGTTCCTCTTTTCAATAATGGGAATTATCATCCCTTCACAATCTCATCACCATAATCATATGGTTCTGGGTATTTAAAACCTTGGTTCATCATTGAGCATTGTTGCCACTTTTCCCAGTAACTATCACCTTCAGGTCATCTGACCAATGCAAACATGAAACTTGCTATTACAAGCATCACTCATGGTACTTGAGGCCCATTAACTCTCTTGTTACCTCTTACCAGGAAGCAAGGTATATTATGGCACACAAGGCCCAATCACAATAGTGAATTGAACATCATAGTTCATACCTGACTATGTTCATCATTTCAGAATACATGCATGGTCAGCACAAATGATAACAGTAATATCAATTGCATATTAGTACCATATAAAATAAGTATGGATTCACTATTCAAGGGTAACACCACTATTCCCTTATCAGGGTTAGGGTTTCCCATTTCATGTCTTTTGAGGACATTCATCACATTAACCACATTAAGGTTATGGCTTATCACCATATTTCTCAGATTAGGGCTTCATAAAGCATTACATAGTATTACCCTAGATTTGAGATTCACATCACATCAAACATTAGGGTATCTCATGAAACCATTCTTATTTAGGGTTTCACATAAATTTCACCCCAGAATAGGGTTTACATTCAATAACCCACAATTAGGGTTTACCAAACATCCCAATTAGATTTTCTATTCAAGTACCCATAATCAGGGTTTACTATTCATCCCAATTAGGATTTTGCATCACATTATCCTAAATTAGGTTTACACATATCATCACCCTGGGTTAGGGTTACATCCTTACCATGGATTAGGGTTTCACTTAGAATTGCCTTAAATTAGGATTTGGGTTCAACAACCTTGTCAATTAGGGTTTATGCTCATGATTTGGGTTTCATGATCTCTTTACTTAAGGATCATACCCTTAATCACCACATGAATCATACTCATGTATGAATTCCATTCTTTCATCCTCTTAACTTAATTAGGTCATATCAACCCTTCAATCAAGTACATACAACTATGATTGACATAGTGTACTAAAATATTGTTTTTATAAGAAAGTAGGGTTCATCCCTTAATTGGCACTAATCACTTAGGTACTATTAGGGTTTCAAACTTTGTACCATCATTGATTACTATTACTAACAATCATTGGATTATTGGAACAATCATTACCTTCAATGTCCAAATGATTGAATCACAAATTAACTCCATTCAGTTTTGAGGTTTCATAACCAAACGGTTTTGAAACCGTTTGACACCAAATGGTTTTGAAACCGTTTGCCCCCAAATGGTTTCAAGACCATTTGATCTCAAATGGTCTCAAGACCATTTGGGAAAAATCAGTCCCAAAACCACTAGGGCTCTTTAGGTCATTCATCAATCCAATCAAATGCAATTGCTCCATTGAATTGACTATTAATTATGTAATTGAAGGATTCATCAATCAACGCCATTAGATCATTATCCAACAATCAAGGATCAATCACTAACCCACCAAATGGTTTTGAAACCATTTGGTCCCAAACAGTTTCAAGACCGTTTGGGCTCAAACGGTCTCTAGACCGTTTGACCCAAGTTGTCTTGAAATCGTTAGGACCAATCAAGGATTCTTCAATCAACTTGATTAGGGTTTCCAATTGAAGGATTGTACACCCATCAAATCGATCAATTGGATCCATTGGATCATCATCCAACATGTAATTAGGTTCATACCTCAAACGGTCAACTAAACCAAATGGTCAACCCTCTCATTCGGTTTGGAGTCCAAGTCACCAAACTGTTTGCAAACCGTTTGGTCTCAAACGGTTTGGTGAAACCGTTTGGACCAAAGGTCCAAGACCGTTTGCCATTGTTCTTTGATTGAGGTGTGTGCTTGTGATCAGGTTATCATCTTCAACCTTTAGGCTCACGAAAACTACTATCATTTCCATGGAAATTCCATCAATCAAACAAAGCTATTGCAAGAATAACAATTAAATCAATGGATTGAGAAATCGATTTCAATGACAAAGATTAAGGGTTCAAGTTATATAAATTGCCTTCAATTATGCTTCAAAGCTTCAAGATCCACAGCTGCAACGGTGGATGAAGCTCTAGCAACCTCCCAAGGTCCGTTCTCAAACTTTTGGAGTGAAAGGATCGGCTAGGGTTGAAGATGGAGTGAAGAAATGAAGGAAATATGCATTGTTTTATGATTTCCACCATGAAATCAAGAAGAACGAAGGTCAAGGACTTACCAACAGGTTGGGGGTCGTATTCCTACTGTTTCTAGCTCCCTTGGTCGTTTTTGCAAGCAAGGAGAAGAAAAGGATCCAAAAAAGTCCTTGGTTTGAGTGGTAAAGGCTCTTTTATAAGAAAATCAATGAGAGAGAAAATGTTTTTATAAAAATCTTTTAATTCCAAAATTGTTTCCACCACTTCCCCCTTGGTTTCTTGCTTTCAAAGGAAACTCTATCCCCACCGAGTTCCCTTCCATTATCCATGAATTAAGGGAAAAGAAATTAAGCACCTTAACCCATATAATAGCAATATCCCTATTTGAGTGGAAATTCTTTTTCTTATAATAAGGTGAGTGGAGTTTTCACCTCCTTGGGATATTTCGTGGTCCTTGAAAATCTCAAGGACGTACATATACATCTGAATCCAACCATTTTAATTTTGTTTGAAGGCCCTTCAATTATTTTATTTATTTTCACATTAAATTGAACTAATGTTTCCATTATGCTTAAATCTTGATTATTTTAATATCAAGATTCTCTCTCCTTCAAAGAGATACAAATGAGACACCCCTCTCATTCTCTTTACTCCACATGATGCCAAGAAACATTAGGTACCTTTTCGAAGTGGTAATTTGCATATTGAACCCTAGGTTTTGGGTAAATTGCACATTACACCAAAACTAGGTTTTAATGCACAAACATATCTTTATCAGCTCTTTCTTGGTATTCAGGCTATCACAAGCCATAACTTTACATCATATTCACATTCATGATGCTTCAACACATGAGGAACATATTATCATGCACAATTTGCATTTAAACCCCTCAACTTGGGTAATTTTCACTTTAGTCCAAAACAAGCAAAACATTGATTTCAACAATATTCAAAAAGGACTAAAATTGCAATATAAGTTCCTCTTGAGCCTTAATTATCTTTCGAAAGATAAGAGCAAGCATATAATCACTTTTATTAAACAAAACACCTAGGGTTAAAACATAACCCAGGTCAGGGATGTTACAAGTTATCCACCCCTTACAAGGATTTCGTCCCCGAAATCATCAACAAAACATCAAGAGAAAAGAGTAGGGTATTTCCTCCTCATTTCTTCCTCTAATTCCCATGTGGCTTCTTCAACACCACAGTGATTCCAGAGGACTTCTACAAGACTAATGTCTATCTTTTCAACTTCTTGATTCTTCTGTCAAGAATCAACACAGGTCCTTCAACATAAGATATGTCATCATTTAGTTCTACCTCCACAGGTTGTAGAACCAACTCAGTGTCAGGATGACACTTCCTCAACATAGATATATGAAACACTGGGTGCAATCTATGCAACTCAGGTGGTAACTCCATATTATAGGCTACCTTTCCCATCCTCTCAATGATCAAATAAGGCCCCATAAATCTAGGAGCTAACTTCCCTTTCTTTCTAAATCTCAGGATACCTATCCAAGGTGAAACCTTGAGGTACACCCTGTCTCCAATTTGGAATTCTAAGGGTCTACGACACTTGTCAGCATAGGATTTCTATCTATCCTGGGCAGCTTTCAACTGTTGTTGTATGACTTTAACTTTCTCAGTTTCTTGCTGAACTAGCTCAGGACCCAAAAGTTGATATTCACCAGTTTCATACCAACATAGGGGATATCTACAACGTCTACCATACAAAGCTTCATATGGTGCCATGTCAATAATGTGCTGATAGCTGTTATTATAAGCAAACTCTATCAAGCTCAGATGTAGATCCCAACTCCCTACAAACTGAAGAACACATGCCCTAAGCAAGTCCTCTAAAGTTTGTATCAACCTCTCTGATGGTCCATCTGTTTGGGGATGAAAGGTTGTACTAAACCTTAATCGCGTACCCAAAGCTTTATGGAGTCGCTCCCAAAAATGACTTGTAAACTAGGGACCTCTATCAGAAACTATGGTAACTGGAACCCCATGCAAACGCACTATCTCATCTATGTATATCTGTGCCAGCTTTTCAACTGTATAGGTTGTTTTGACAGGTAGGAAATGTGCTATCTTTGTCAACCTATCAACTATCACCCAAATGGAATCATGACTTTTCGTTGTTCTAGGAAAACCAACCACAAAGTCCATGGTTATATGATCCCATTTCCACTGTGGTATAGGCAGAGGTTGCATTGTTCCTACGGGCTTCTGATGTTCAGCCTTAACCTGCTGACACACCGGACACCGCATAACAAACTCAGCAACATCCTTCTTCAAACCAGGCCATCAATACATATCTTTTAAGTTATGATACATCTTGGTGCTCCCTGGATGCATAGCATACATTGAAGAATGAGCTTCTTCCAGAACAAACTTTCTTAAGTTATCAACATCAGGTACTATCATCCTACCATGATAACAGGCTACCTGATCATCTAAATCATGGAAACCATCTCGTTTCTCACTACCATACTCTAATCTAATCTGTTGAACTACAGCATTAGCTTGTTGTGCTTCTTTAATCTGTTCCCTCAGAGTAGGTTTTACTTGCATCTCAACTAACAACCCAGATAACAACGATACCTTAAGTTGTATATTATCTTGCCTTAAAGAGATAAGCATATCTCTCTTAGAGCACACTAAGGAGTTTAGTTGTGCTTTATCTAAAGTTGGTGTTGCTGATTTTCTACTTAGTGCATCAGCAACTATATTGGCCTTCCCTGGATGATAATCAATTGTACAATTGTAGTCCTTGATTAACTCCATCCAGCGGCATTGCCTCATGTTTAGTTCATATTGAGAAAAGATATACTTTAGATTCTTATGGTCTGTGAAAATCTAGAATGTTTCTCCATAGAGATAATGTCTCCAGATCTTCAAGGCATGTACCACAGCAGCTAGCTCTAGATCATGTGTTGGATAATTCACCTTGTGTTTCTTAGGATGTCGAGAAGCAAAAGAAATCACTTGTTTATCCTGCATCAACACACATCCTACGCCATTTTTAGAAGCGTCACAAAAGACTATGTATCCCTTTACTTGCTTAGGTAACACCAGCACATGTGCACTGGTTAACCTTTCCTTCAGCAACTCGAAAGATTGTTGACACTTGTCGTTCCAGACAAAAGGAATCTCCTTCCTGGTCAACTTAGTCAGGGGTAAAGCTATAGAACTGAAGTTCTTAATGAACCTCCTAAAATAGCTTTCCAGTCCTAGGAAACTGTGTATGTCTATCAGTGTCTTTGGCTGTTCCCATTGCAGGACAGATTCTACTTTCTTAGGATCAACACAAATACCTGAAGCAGATATTATGTGTCCAAGAAAAGGAACTTCTGATAACCAAAACTTACACTTGATAAACTTAGCATACAACTTATGCTTTCTTAGCAAGGTCAAAGCCTGACGGAGGTGTTGCTCATGTTGTTGAGTATCTCTACTATATATCAGGATGTCATCTATAAAGACGACTACACACTGATTAAGAAAAGGTCGAAAGATTATATTCATGAGTTCCATAAATGCAGTGGGTGCATTAGTTAGTCCAAACGACATAACTGTGAACTCATAGTGACCATACCTTATCCTAAAGGTAGACTTGGGTATGTCACTCTCCTTGATACGTAACTGATGGTATCCCTACCTCAGGTCTATTTTGGAAAAGATAATTGCACCACGCAACTGATCAAACAAGTCATCGATCCTTGGCAGAGGATACTTGTTCTTTATAGTTACTTTATTCAACTTCCTATAGTAGATGCATAATCGCATAGACCCATCTTTCTTCTTAACAAAGAGGACTGGAGCACCCCATGGTGAAGTACTCGGTCGAATAAATCTCTTCTCAAGCAACTCCTGAAGTTGTTTCTTGAGCTCTGCCATTTCAGCAGGTGCCATTCTATACGGTGTTTGTGCTATTGGTTGCATTTCCAGGATTAGATTAATTTCAAAATCAATCACTCGGGGCGGTGGAACACCTGGAAGTTCTTCAGGAAATACATCTTCAAATTCCCTAACTATTGGAACTTTAGAAAGATAAGGGTTCTCCATTGTGGTATCAACCACATGGGCTAAGAATGTGAAGCATCCTTGTCTCATCAACTTCTGAGCTACCATAGATGACACAAGACATGATGGAAGAATCTTTCTATCTCTTTGAAAGATTCATGTGTCACCATTATCTGTGAATACAGCTTGCTTGGAACTGCAATCCAAGACAACCTTATACTTCTCTAAGGTGTCCATCCCAAGGATTATATCAAACACATGCATTTCAAGTGGTATAAGATCCACCTGAATGCGGTGATCAGAAAAGAAAAGATTGCAGGAAGAACACACTTCCCACAATACTGTAGATCCCAGCAAAGGTGTTTCTAACAACAGGCTATCTGCTCTATGACTGACAATCATGTTGCAGTCATGAATCACTTCTCAAGTGATAAAAGAGTCTGCAGCACCCGGATCAATTAACACAGATATGAAGCAGGATGAAGACATATCAGAATAAAATAGTTCCATCTGACCTGTCACAACCCGAGGGTTGACTACTGCTTCAGGTTGATTCAATGACATAGAATCTAGTCGTTGGTTGTTGTTGACCCGGTGCTCGATTGTTGGATGTCGACGAACCGGCTTGGGACGCTTGTCCACATCCTCTAGCACCACTGCCAGATTGTTGCTTCTGAGAGCCTTGCTGACTCTGCCTCAGTTTCTGGGTCACATTCCTGACTTTCTTAGGACAGTCCCTCACCACATGGCCTTCTCTTCCACATCTATAATAGGTTACATTCCCCCTCTGAGGTTTGGGTGGTCCTGTTACTGACATTGAGGCTGAGCTGTGAGCTCCCTTCGGTGGTAAACTTTGGCCTCTACCCTTACTTGACGTCCATTGCGTCTGGGTATTGAACCTTGGTGGTGGTGTAGGCACAGAATACCTTGGTTTCTTAAAACTCCCAGAACTTTGTCCTTGTAACTGTGGGTATTCTTTCTTACCCTTGGTCTGTCGCTTCTCAATTGCAGCCCTCTCTATACATCTTACAAACTCCAAAAAAGTGGCAAACATCTCCCAGTTCTCCAGAGCAGATACTGGAGTGGTCAATTCAGTGTTCGGTCCCTTCTCAAAATGTCGAATTCTTTCCTCATCATTTGATGCCATATGCAGACAGAACCGCAACAAATCCATGAACCTAGCTTCATATTCACTAATGTTCATTTGGCCTTGCCTCAACCTCTCAAATTGAGATATTTTCTCATCTAGATACGTCTTGGGAAAGTATCTAGCAACGAATTCATGCCTGAATTCATCCCATCTGATCACGACTCTAGGTCTTTTGCCCTCCTCAATGGTCCACCAGTGGCCAGCACTCCCTTTTAAGAGATATATGGCATGCCTAACCTTCTCATCATCAGGAATCATGAGGATTCTAAAAGCTTTCTCTAGTTCAGTCAACCATAGATTAGCATTTGTTGGGTCAGCTGTACCAGCATACTCTAAGGCTCCTACCCTCCTAAGTCATTCAAAGGTCTTGCCGACTCCATGTCTTTCATCATGGGCTGGTGCCCTTGGTGCAGGTAATGGCATTCTATCTGTCATATGGGTCATAGTTGCCATAAACTGCTCAAACATGGCCTGGAAGGCTGGGTTACCCATATCCACTTGGTTGAACTGGGGTTGTTCAGGGACAGGCTCCTCCCTATCTTGGTCTCTTGCACCTCCTCCTGGTGCAGCAACACTGCTCTCAGCAGCATGTTCATCGTGTGATCCAGACATCTTTAGTTCTTCTTCTCCTCCTATATGAGTAGAAGACACTATCAGATAAATGGATGACACTAGAATAGACTCAACAACCTTAATCCTATGTCTCTGTAGACTTAGTGAACCTAGAGCTCTAATACCACTAAATTGTGGCATGCGATTCACAAAAATAGGATTAACTAATGCGGAAGCGTATTATTAGAAGTGGGTTACTGAAAATCACTAAAAATTAAAACCACTTATCAAGAGATCCATTCAAAGGAAAACTCTTTCATTTAGAACCAAAGTAAATTATTACATCCTGGTTCACTAGTACATCTCTTGTACCGTTTCTTCTCGAGAGTTACAACATTCACTACTCTATCTCAACTGTACACATATAGTATAAAAATCTCAAGGCATAAAGCCAAAATCTCATATCAAATTATCAAAGCACTAACACCTAGGACCCGAGAGTACAGAGACAACTCATAGGACTAACTATACAAAACTAGACAGCTAATGTCTCCACCTGATGGATCACTATTGTCCTTGTGACTGCTGCTGCTCTTCCCCTGCAGAAGGGTTTCTGCCTTGTTGTCTGCATCTACCTAAAACATTGAATCCCATGGGGGTGAGACAATTATAATAATTGTCCCAATGGGAGATATAACTCTCTGCCAAAACATCATCATTGCAGTTTAAAAGAAATAAACTGAGTAGTGGGATAATATAAAATAGTAGCAAATGAATCAACATTTATGCAGATTAGAGCAACATTCTTATGCAAGTATTTCAACTATAACTTGATAAGCATCATGTCTAATTTTCAATAAAGAATTGAACAACATAAATAACCTTTATGCATCAAGGACATGTTGAGCAGTATATCATCAACTAGTGATTCCCATATTTCAATCTTATGCAAATACGCTACACGGATGATTACATTTTACAAACATATTTAAGCTCTGAGGAGATGAGGTATACCTCTCATACTCCAACTGACCATTTCTAAAATCGAAACCGGTACCATAAATAGGTCAATGGAAGAGCTGGATTCTCATGACCTCCCACATCCCGATCAGTACGGGACCACAAGTAGGATTGTGTTAACTGCTCAAAATAGCATTCCAGGGTATACTGGAAACTTTGCTATGAGTTACAGCGTCAATTGCACTCTCATCGGCAATCGAGAGATTTAATGTTTATCTTCATCGACCCGACATTACATAACATTGGGAGATTAATAATACATCCTTCCCAACCATCAGAAGATTTATGATACATCCATCCCGACACATGAAGGATTGAGAGGTTTAATGTTTACCTTCCCTCAATCTCCTCACAAGGACGTAAGGATATTTTTGTCCATTTACCCCCACATATTCAGAATATGTGCATTCTAGGAATTCCCATAGGAAAACCTGTTTCACCATCACCAACTTCTGACGATGATGGATCTATGGTCAGAGCACTACCTGAATAGATTTCACTTAATAAATTAAGTACATTTTCATATTCTTTTAGCATCAGCCAAGTTCTCAAGCATGACTTATTTTAACAATGCTATAAAGAGACATGTACTATTTGCATCAGTTACTTGCCAGTCTTAAAATATATTGGGAACTCAGTTCCTCTTTTCAATACTGGGAATTATCATCCCTTCACAA
The DNA here is from genome assembly GCA_963693085.1 of Alisma plantago-aquatica. NCBI lineage: Eukaryota > Viridiplantae > Streptophyta > Magnoliopsida > Alismatales > Alismataceae > Alisma > Alisma plantago-aquatica. The sequence continues at coordinate 386,781,604 of OY856411.1, read as the reverse complement.
TCTCATCACCATAATCATATGGTTTTGGGTATTTAAACCCTTGGTTCATCATTGAGCATTGTTACCACTTTTCCAGGTAACTATCACCTTAAGGTCATCTGACCAAGGCAAACATGAAACTTGCTATTACAAGCATCACTCATGGTACTTGAGGCCCAATAACTCTCTTGTTACCTCTTACTAGGAAGCAAGGTATATTATGGCACACAAGGCCCAATCACAATAGTGAATTGAACATCATAGTTCATACCTGACTATGATCATCATTTCAGAATACATACATGGTCATCACAAATGATAACAGTAATATCGATTGCATATCAGTACCATATAAAACAAGTATGGATTCACTATTCAAGGGTAACACCACTATTCCCTTATCAGGGTTAGGGTTTCCCATTTCATGTCTTTTGAGGACATTCATCACATTAACCACATCAAGGTTATGGTTTATCACCATATTTCTCAGATTAGGGCTTCATAAAGAATTACATAGTATTACCCTGGATTTGAGCTTCACATCACATCAAACATCAGGGTATCTCATGAAACCATTCTTAGTTAGGGTTTCACATAAATTTCACCCTAGAATAGGGTTTACATTCAATAACCCACAATTAGGGTTTACCAAACATCCCAATTAGATTTTCTATGCAAGTACCCATAATCAGGGTTTACTATTCATCCCAATTAGGATTTTGCATCACATTATCCTAAATTAGGTTTACACATATCGTCACTCTGGGTTAGGGTTACATCCTTACCATGGATTAAGGTTTCACTTAGAATTGCCTTAAATTAGGATTTGGATTCAACAACCTTGTCAAGTAGGGTATATGCTCATGATTAGGGTTTCATGATCTCTTTACTTAAGGATCATACCCTTAATCACCACATGAATCATACTCATGTATGAATTCCATTCGTTCATCCTCTTAACTTAATTAGGTCATATCAACCCTTCAATCAAGTACATACAACTATGATTGACATAGTGTACTAAAATATTGTTTTTATAAGCAAGTAGGGTTCATCCCTTAATTGGCACTAATCACTTAGGTACTATTAGAGTTTCAACCTTTGTACCTTCATTGATTACTATTACTAACAATCATTGGATTATTGGAACAATCATTACCTTCAATGTCCAAATGATTGAATCACAAATTAACTCCATTCGGTTTTGAGGTTTCATCACCAAACGGTTTTGAAACCGTTTAACACCAAATGGTTTTGAAACTGTTTGACCCCAAATGGTTTCAAGACCGTTTGGTCTCAAATGGTCTCAGGACCGTTTGGGCCAAATCAGTCCCAAAAGTGCAAGGGCTCTTTAGGTCATTCATCAATCCAATCAAATGCAATTTCTCTGTTGAATTGACTATTGATTATGTAATTGAAGGATTCATCAATCAACACCATTAGATCATTATCCAACAATCAAGGATCAATAAATAACCCACCAAATGGTTTTGAAACCATTTGGTCCCAAAAGGTTTCAAGATCGTTTGGGCTCAAACGGTTTCAAGACCGTTTGACCCAAGTTGTCTTGAAATCATTAGGACCAATCAAGGATTCTTCAATCAACTTGATTAGGGTTTCCAATTGAAGGATTGTACACCGATCAAATAGATCTATTGGATCCATTGGATCATCATCCAACATGTAATTAGGTTTAGACCTCAAATTGTCAACTAAACCAAATGGTCAACCCTCTCATTCGGTTTGGAGTCCAAGTCACCAAACGGTATGGTGAAACCGTTTGGACAAAAGGTTTAAGATCGTTTGCCATTGTTCTTTGATTGAGGTGTGTTCTTGTGATTAGGTTATCATCTTCAACCTTTAGGCTCACGAAAACTACTGCCATTTCCGTGGCAATTCCATCAATCAAACAAAGCTATTACAAGAATAATATTTAAATCAATTGAATTGAGAAATCGATTTCAATGACAAAGATTAAGGGTTCAAGTTATATAACCCCCCTTCAATTATGCTTCAAAGCTTAAAGCTCCACGGCTCCAATGGTGGATGAAGATTGAAGCTCTAGCAACCTCCCAAGGTCCGTTCTCAAGCTTTTGGAGTGAAAGTATCGGCTAGGGTTGAAGATGGAGTGAAGAAATGAAGGAATTGTGCATTGTTTTATTATTTCCACCATGAAATCAAGAAGAACGAAGGTCAAGGACTTACCAACAGGTTGGGGATCGTCTTCCTGCTGTTCCTAGCTCCCTTGGTCGTTTCTGCAAGCAAGGAGAAGAAAAGGATCCGAAAAAGTCCTTGGTTTGAGTGGTAAAGGCTCTTTTATAAGAAAATCAATGAGAGAGAAAATGTTTTTATAAAAATCTTTTAATTCCAAAATTGTTTCCACCACTTCCCCCTTGGTTTCTTTCTTTCAAAGGAAACTCTATCCCCACCGAGTTCCCTTCCATTATCCATGAATTAAGGGAAAAGAAATTAAGCACCTTAACCCTTATAATAGCAATATCCCTATTTGAGTGGAAATTCTTTTTCTTATAATAAGGTGAGTGGAGTTTTCACCTCCTTGGGATATTTCGTGGTCCTTGAAAATCTCAAGGACGTACATATACATCTGAATCCAACCATTTTAATTTTGGTTGAAGGCCCTTCAATTATTTTATTTATTTTCACATTAAATTGAACTAATGTTTCCATTATGCTTAAATCTTGATTATTTTAATATCAAGATTCTCTCTCCTTCAAAGAGATACAAATGAGACACCCCTCTCATTATCTTTACTCCACATGATGCCAAGAAACATTAGGTACCTTTTCAAAGTGGTAATTTGCATATTGAACCCTATGTTTTGGGTAAATTGCACATTACACCAAAACTAGGTTTTAATGCACAAACATATCTTTATCAGCTCTTTCTTGGTATTCAGGCTATCACAAGCCATACATCTGCATCATCTTCACTCTCATGATGCTTCAACACATGAGGAACATATTATCATGCACAATTTGCAATTAAACCCCTCAACTTGGGTAATTTGCACTTTAGTCTAAAACAAGCAAAACATTGATTTCAACAATATTCAAAAAGGACTAAAATTGCAATATAAGTTCCTCTTGAGCCTTAATTATCTTTCGAAAGATAAGAGCAAGCATATAATCACTTTTATTAAATAAAACACCTAGGTTTAAAACATAACCCAGGTCAGGGATGTTACAATTATGTTATCAAAATTTAGCCTAGCCAAGGAAAGATGTGGGTTTTCTTTCTCCATATCAGCTTTTAGTTCCCATGTTGCATCATATTCACCATGGTGCTTCCACAAAATCTTGACCAGATATATATTTTTTTATTGTGTAGCTCCTTTTCCTTTAAACCCATGTTTCTAATAGACACTTGTTGATAGGCCAGATTATCCTCCAAATCACATAGCTCAAAATGCAAGGCATGAGTGGATTTCTTCACATGCCTTATTATTTTGGATATGTGGAACACGTCATGCGTTTCACTATATTTTGTAGGTAGGGATAGCTTGTATGCACTTTCACTGGTTTGGCCTAAGATTTCAAATGTACCTACATACCTAGGACTAAATTCCCATGGTTTTTAGCTATAGCATGAAGGGGTCAGATTTTTAGAATAACATGATCTCCCATAGGATGGTGTAAGTCCATATGCTTATCATATGCATATCAGTTTCTATTATCATGGGAATTCTTTAGCTTCTACTTTATTAAGGCTACCTTTTCTACATAAAATACATCCTCATATTTCAATAATGCATTTTTCCTACATCCTAGTAGAGAGGCAAGCAGCATGGCCTCCCATAGAAAGCATCATACAGGGGCATCCCATTGCTGGCTCTAAAGAAGTTGTTTTATGCTAACTCATCTAGCAGAAGGTATCGGTCCATGTATGCTCAATTCCACGTACATGCTATTAGCAAGTCATCTAGGGTTTAAATTGTTGGTCAAACTAGTATCCACAACCTTTTCATGAACTTTGAATCACAATCAGAGATGATTGAGCTCAAAACTTGATGTAGGAGCATAATCTCATGAATGTATAGTTTGGAAAAGTTTGAATCCTAGATGGTGGTTTTATATGATAGGAAGTGTAGTTGTTTGGTCAAGAAGACAAACAAAACCCTAACAGTGCCATATCCCTTCCCAGAATTGGGAAGAACCATGCAAAAATTTGATAAAAAAGACAAATAAAACCCAAACAACGTCATATCCCTTCCTAAACCTGGGAAGAACAACGAAGACCATGGTTATCAGGTCCACTGCCTTTCTATGACTTTAATGGATTGAATCTTACCACCTAGTGATGTTTTTACTTCACCTTCTATCTTGTAAGTTAGAGGACATAAATAAATCTACAGCACACTTCATGCCTTGCTACCAGAAGTATGCATGTCCTTGTACATATTTGTGGTGTCTAAATGTATGGTGTACATATATCCATGTGCTTGTTGCAAGATACAAGTCTTCCATGAATATTCATCATGAACCCAGATATGGTTTTTACATCAAACTCCTTTTTCATCATCCACGGAAAGATGGGTTGGAAGATTGGTGAGATGAGCCTTCATTCCTTTGAAGGAAGAGCTATGTTATGAGTTGTGAGGAGATTTAGGAAAATATGAATGTTGGTCAAGAAAATTGGTTAGATAAAGGTTTCAGAGTCCACTTAGAGAATTATGTAAGTCTCTTCTATTGAGTGTCTAGTCCTAAGGCACATATGAGTTGATTTTGACTAAGGGAATCGGCTAGCACATTATCCTTATAGGTATGGTAGGTTGTTGCCAAATCAAAGTCCTTTAACCACCACATCCATTATTTTTTTCATATCTTAGGTCCTTTTGGGTTAGTATGTATTTTGAACTCTTATATTTGGTGAAGATATCAAATTTTTTCCCGTCACCATGAGGTTGACATATCTTTAGTGCATGCACAATCTCAGAAAGATCTAATTCATTTGTCATATAATTCAACTTGTTTGGTTTGATTTGTCAAGAAGAATAGGTGAGCACCTTGTTTTCATGCTCTAAGATGCATTATAAGCCCATCTTTGATGCATCTAAGAAGTAGACAAATCCAGCATTACCCAAAGGTAAAGCAACAATAGAACATAAATTAGGTTCTTCTTAAGCTCCTCAAAATTGGATTCTCAAGTTGTAGCAAAAAAGAAGTACTAATTCTTTCGAGTGAGCTTCATGAGACAAAGAGAAATCTTTGAGAAGTTTAGTATGAAACACTAATAATAATTGGCCAATGTCAAGAAGTTGTGTATCTTGATCAGTGTCTTGGTCGCATGTCACTCAAGCATTTTTTATGCTTTGGTTGAATCAACAACTATAGTTTCCTTACAAATATGTATCCAAGGAACATGATTTGGTCTATCAAAAACTCATATTTCAAGTACTTCTCATGAACTTCCTCTCTCTGAAGGTAGCAAGCACTCTACATACGTTCTCTTGTTGTTTTTTTAAACTATAAGAAAATATAAGAATGTTTTTGATAAAGACAATGATGAAATCATCCAAAAGAGGCTTGAATGCACTATAATAATTATGTATTGATATTTACAAGAAATTCATAGTGGTAATGGGTTAAAAAGATAGTTTTGGGGATGACATCATCTTGGCCTTCAACTATTGATGCTAGAATAAAAATTATAACTTTATAAGACTCCAGAAGTTCTCATTTGATGAAAAAGGTCAGAAATATTGGGTAATGGGCACTTGTTCTTTATGGTGGATCAGTTTAGCATTTGGTACTATATATATATATATATATATATATATATATATATATATATATATATATATATATATATATATATATATATATATATATATAGGAAAATGATCCAGTGAGAAACATATCTTGGTGAGAGAATGAGAGACATTTTAATAACTTTGCACAATGATCAAATTTTCATAATCTAACCTTATGGATTCAAAATATACCCTATTAGTCACGTTCCCACAAAATCTCATCATCATAGGACTTGTATTGCACGCACAACAAGAAAATACTTTTCAACGCTCAATATTGAGTTTTAGGCTGACCGTTGGATGTAAAATGTGTATATTATATATATGGAGATGTAAACGATATCTGATTGTGATGATTTTTTGTGCGAAGGTAAATGTAATGATGTTCTTCCCATCCATAAGGTTGTATATTGAAAATAAGCTACAACTTTATAGTTATTGAAATTCCTCTCATGCTCTCACCGTAGAATGTTTCTCACTAGATCGCTACACTATATATATATATATATATATATATATATATATACATATATATATACATATATATACATACATATATATGTATATATATATGTATATATATGTATGTATGTATATATATGTATGTATATATATGTATATATATGTATGTATATATATGTATGTATATATATATATATATATATATGCACAGTGAATTGTCCTTCATTTTCACAAAAAGGACACGGGTTGTAAGGAATGGGACCCAAGATGGGATCCACTCATCTTACTCGAGTAAAATAATAAAAACCATCCAATGTCAAATTTGATAATAGTTTTTCACAAAGGATGATATACTTCAATTCAAGTATATAATGTATCAAACACCAAAAGTGTAGCAGCAGAAGATAAAATCTAACTATTACAATATTCATGTCTAATATTGTTCTTCACCATGAAGGGTGTGCATAAAGGAAAACTAATCAATAGTAGAGGATCAGTGGAGGGTAAACCAACCACTTCAATCTAACTCCTAAGAAAGATCGGCTACACATAGACTAGTCCTGGTCAACTATGGTCAACTCTTCCTTGCTCTCAACCTAAGGATTTGGAAGCATACCCCACACGAGAAGACAAAATGGATGTTGGCAGCATAAAATCTAGTATGTGCATATAAAGTTGATTGGACTATATTAGGGTAAAGGGACAACAAATAATATAACAAGGCTTCCCAAAAAAAACAAAGAATCATCCAATTGGATAATAAAAGAAATCTTTAAATAGTATGACAAAAAGATTATATGAAGAAAATAATGAAGTAAAGAGTTAACAATTCTTGCCTTTAAAATATTGAATTAAGGAACAACAAATAAATAATCAAAATTATGCTACGGTTTAAGTATTAGACTACAACCACTTAAAAGTAGGGTTGAAACACTTCCACATTATGTGCTAGGAAGGAGTGAGAGCACCCACAATCCTATATAATGGTATATATATATATATATATATATATATATATATATATATATATATATATATATATATATATATATATATATATATATATATATAGGTTGTTCATTCATTATCTGCGCAGGTAGCCAGATTTTCGCTACCCGCTGGAGTAACTTGGGGTTAAAAGAGTAACTATATGGTACACTGGAGTAACTCTTCTGAATCAAAAGAGTAATTGTATTGATATATAGAGTAACTCTGAGAGCAAAAGAGTAACTGCGCAGAAAATATACAGTGAGTAAATATATGGATGGGTTTTTTTATTTTTTTGGGGGGGCAAATGATATTATTTTTGGATCAAATTTTTTGGGGAGCTAAAATTAAAAAAAAATATTAGGAAGTGTGCGTAGGTAGCTACCCATGTGGGTATTAAAGATGAGCCCATATATATATATATATATATATATATATATATATATATATATAAAGTGAGAGTACATGGGACTTGGTGAGAGCACCAAAATCCCATATATCAGAAAAGTTTTACAATGGGGTATAAACCCATAATGTACTGCCAATAATAGATAACAATAGTCTCAACAATACAACATGCATATAATAGAGAGAATAGATAAGTATAGTCTAAACAATTCATCAAATTAGGGTTTCCATCATGGAATAGAATAATAAGATGTAAAACTATAATAAGAGTTGCAAATTGATTAATTATCAATGACATTAAGGAAAAGACATTCAATTTGCATTTGCAATAGTCCATAAGATGAATTTGAGAGAACTGGACCCAACTGGGTCAAACATGTATAACCAAGTGACACAGAGCAATATGCCACAATCGAGCTGAGAGAGAGAAATAAGTAAATTTTCCAATGTGATTTAGAAGGGCATGCAACATCTCTAGAATATGTGTATCAAAAACCCAGGGTCAAACCCTAGATCCAATCTAAGGTCGACAGCCACCTATTAAGAATTTAGGTGAATTAGAATTTATGCATCTATAATTAAAATCCTAAAAATAACCCTTTTATCATTACTAATTTAGGTTATGCAAATTCCAGAATCAGATAGATCATACTTTCCTTATTTTGAAACCATATTTATTTATTAATTTCTGACATATAAATTGTTAGATATGAATTTTACAAAATTAAAGGTACTTGGGAAAACCCATAAAAACCATGTATTTCATAGTTTATAATTAGATCACAAAATTATATCAGCCGATACATATTAATTTCATGATTCCAAAACATATTTAATTTGATTTCTCAAATAATTAGATACTTAGTTATGAATTTTGCAAGTTAAATTCATTTACTAAAATTTAAATCAAAAACCCAAAGCAAAGAGGCGAATAAGCCACTGCATCACGTGCTAAGACTTTAGCCGTGTGACAAGGTAACTCAGAAAAATGCACACTTAGATCAACCCCTGAGATGATATCATGATTGAGATAAAAGGACATAAATACCCATGTAATGTGTGACAACATCAAAGTCCATGCTAGGGTGAAATAGTAAAATCATTTGTCATCATCTTCTTCACCCATCTTATAAGGAAAACATGGCAGCATGTCCACACCACACTTCAAGCTTGAGAACCCAAACTTGTGCAGAAGTGAAGGAAAGCACCAGAGAGATTGGAGAAGGTTTAGGGGATTCCGGACCAATTTGACAAGTCCCATAACATGGCCTCGAGGTGTCCCAGACCCCCATCAGGCTCTCTACCATGGCCAACTTCCAAAAAGTAGTCCAGACATGACAACACCACACTAGTGAAGGAGTAAAGAACCTACTCGTACTCATGTAGTGCAAAGTAAAGCAAAGGTGAGCGATCCAGTTTCAAAACACACCATCATAGAGGAAGAACACATATTGTCAAATAATGAACAAACAAGATGAATAATTCGGGAAACATGATAGATACCTCGGAGATGAGAATTGGAGGCACAAACAGCTCTGTACATGCATGAGGATCATAGCCTGGTTGTCTCACAGTTCTTGTGGAGGCAGAACCCACCACATCCAGACTCGACCAGGGTTCACAGAAAGGAGAGGTTTGGGCGACCATGTTGTGAGAGTAATGAGGGAAACCCAGTGCTATCTATCAGCTCTCCAAGGTGCAGAGGAGGTTCTAGGACATATTTTTATAGATATTGAGGCCAAAAGAGAAGAGAAACCCACCTGGACTAGGAAATATGTGAAGAGAGAAGAAACCAAAGTGAAGGAGGACTACTCGATGGTTGAATCCACTAATTGTTTAACTCTCTTGGTTTGGGATTGAGCAACAAAGCTGAAGAAAGATAAAAGGATAATGAGGAGGAGAGATGGAAGAGATATTATAGGAGGAGGAGATAGCAGCCACACAAACTATAGATTCTGAGGAGAGGAAGAAACGAGGTAGGGTACAGATGAACCACCATCAGATTTTTAAATCAATAGCTCCTACAGAGTTTGTGTATAGACAGCGAACGTGTAACCCAGGAAATGGCAAGACTTGGGGATATATGTGATAATCTAAAAAATCAAATGCGTGAAAGATAAATGTGAATAAAATTCAACAAAATATATCTTGATGCATATTTGAGATAATTATTTTCTTTAAACAAATTGGAATCAGAAATATTATCTAATTGGGTTCAAACTTGACACCTAGACTAATAGGAGACAAAGAATCCAATTTTTTGTTTTAGATTTTAAGTTGTGAGATTATCTAGTATGAATTTTAGTACAATTAGGATTTAATTCAATTATCTCATTGTCTATTATTATATATTGCCATTATCCTCCATATTTAAAATTTAGAGTCTAATTATCCTCATATTACTACAAATTGAATTTCAAGATATCATCTTGCATGATCTAAGTTATTTTAAGAAATTAGTCAATAAGTCCATTAATATCAATATTAATTCAAATAAGGATTAATTACTCATTTCCATTTACATGAAAAGTATAATTAGTATTCCTCCACCTATTAAGCACATTAGATACCATCCCAATATTTATGCACGTTTATACACACCCAAACACATTTAGGTCATTATATGTGTATTAGTGAACAAAGTGACATATATTAGGTGTTCCATAAACTCATTTACATATGGAGTCATAGTTAGGCTATTAGGTCTATGTTATGTAAAATGGATCTGGATTATATGATTAAGAACCTATTCCACTAATGTATCATGAATATCACCAATGATGCACATGTTAGGGTTGGTCAATTTTGACCTAGGGTTGGTCAACATTATCATTATACACATGCCTCATCAAAATCCATTAAGTCTAGGGTTAGACTACATACAAACAACCTATCATCTAATTACGGTGTATTGATCCTGAGCATGGCCATGGGTTGGGGTTTATATGCATACATAATTGGGGTTCATATTTGGCTTTGTTATTATCTAATGCATTAGGGTAAAAACATATAATTATTCATTATATGCATCATATATGTTCACTAGGGTATGCACATGCATATCAGGTTATATTCTTGACCTTGTTTGGCCAAATCTAAAGATCCAAGTATACTAACCTCCCATTCATGGATTTGGGGTTTCTAAAGTTAGGATATCCAAATCTCGGTAAGTTATAGGACTCCACTCATGAAAAAGGATTTTGTCCCCAAAATCAACATATCCATGTTCTATTAGGTACTACCCCTCCACCCCCTAAAAAGGTTTGACCTAAATAGTCAAATAAAACCTAGAGGTAGGATGGTGAGTCTAACTAAACCATGTGCAAAATCAATCAACTTCTCAATTACTCTTCAACATCATCAAACATCAAAACTTATGTCCCAACGGTATCCTACCCAACCATGTGGTTCTACTTATGAGTATATCAACTTACTACCAACCTCATCATCCTCACCACATAGTTCTACACTTATGTTAGATCGCATAGCTTCACAACTAAAACATGGGTATCACACTTTACATTAGGGTAAAAGTCGCATGGTGTCCAAACAAACCATATGAGGGTAACTCACTTAAGAACATCATAATATTTCCTTAGATTATGTATCCTTCTATCATACTAATGAAGGTTGATACTAGTGTAGGTGTCTCATCTATAGAGTTTTCACATAAGGTAAGTCTCATACAAGGAACTTGTGGAAGGGGTAAAACCTAATGGAGATAAATATTGAAATAGTTAGATAAACCAAATCATGTGACTTTGTTATTGTACTTGTAAAGAGTGGGACTCGAGAGGGGATCCACTCAACTTACTCAAGTGAAATAATAGAAAATTATCCAATGCCAAATTTGGTAATAAATTTTCACATAGGATGATATATTATAATTCAAGTATGTAATGTATCAAATGCCAAAAGTGTAGCGGTGGAAGATAAAATCTAACTATTACAATATTCATGTCTAACATTTTTCTTCATGATGCAGGGTGTGCGTAAAGGAAAATTAATCAATAGTATAGGATCAACATAATGTAAACCAACCACTTTAATCTACCTCCCAAGAAAAATCAGCTACACATGGATTACTCTTGGTCAATTGTGGTCAACTCCTTACTTTCCACCTAAGGGTTGGTCGCATACCCCACAAGAAAACACGAAGTGTATGTTGTCAGTATAAAAGATAGTATGTGCATATAATAGTGATTGGACAATATTAGGGAAAAGGACAACAAATAATATAACAAGACTTCCTAAACAAAAGAGAATTATCATCCAATTGGATATCAAAAGAAATCTTCATATAGTAAGACAAAAAAATTATATGAAGCTAACAATAAAGTTTAGACTTACAATTCTTGCCTTTAAAATCTTAAATTAGAGAACAACAAATATACATGCAGATTAAATATTAGACTACAACCACATAAAAGAAGGGATGGAACACTTCCACACTCTATGTCTAGGAAGGAGGTGAGAGCACCCACAATCCTATATAATGGTATATATAACATGTGAGAGAATAAAAAGCCCATAAATTAGAAAAGTTGTACAATGGGGTCGGAACCGATAATGTATTTCCACTAATAGGTAACAATAGTCTCAACAATCAAACATGCATATAATACAAAGGCAAGATAAGTATAGTCCAAGCAATTTATCAAACTAAGGTTCCCATCATGAAATGGAACAATAAGATGTAAAATTGCAATAAGAGTTGCAAACTAAATAATTGTCAACAAGATCAAGGAAAAGATATTGAATTGGCATTTTCAACAATCCATAATATGAATTTCAACAAATCAGACCCAACTGGGTCAAACGTGTATAGTCAAGTGACACATAGAGCAATATTCCACAATCAAGTCAAGAGAAAGAGAAATAAGTAAATTGTCTAATATAACTCATAAGGGTGTGCAATATACTTCAAATATATGTATCAACAAGTCAGGGTCAAGCCCTAGATCCAAACCAAGGTCGAAAGCTACCTATTAAAAATTTGGATGAAGTAGAGTTTATGCTCCAATAATTAAAATCATAAAATAAACCTTTTTCACATTACTAATTTAGGTTATGCAAATTGTATAATCAGATAGATTATATTTTCCTAATGTTTAGAACATTTTTGTTTATAAATTACTTACTTTAAATCCTTAGATATCAATTTTACAAAATTAATGGTAATTAGGAAAATCCATAAAATTCACATATTTCGTATTTTTTATTCATATCATACTACTACGCCAACTTTTAGGTATTAATTTCTTAATTCTGAAACATTTTTGTTTTATGTTTTTTATAAGTAGATATTTAATATTGAATTTTGTAAGTTAAATCCATTTATTGAGATTTTAATCAAAAACCCAGAGCAAAAAAGGTGAATAAACCCCTACATCATGTGCTAAGACTTTAGTCGTGCAATAGGGTAGACTTACAAGAATGTGCACTTAAGTCAACCGACGAGTTGATATCATAATTGAGATAAAAGGACATAAATACCCATGTAACGTGTGATGACATCAAAATTCATGCTAGTATGAAATAGCAAAATCATTGGCCATCATCTTCCTCACCCAACTTTCAAGGAAAACACAGCAACATGTCCGCACAAAGCTTGACAACACAACCTCAATAGGTAGTGAAGGAATTCTTTAGAGGATATTAGTGAAGGTTTTGGGGATCCTAGATGAATTTGTCAAGTCCCATAATAGGGGCTCAAGGTGGCTCAGACCCCCGTCAGGCTCTCCAGCATGACCGTCTTGCAAAAAGTAGCTCAGATGTGACCACACCAAGTTGGGTAAGGAGTAAAGAACATGCTCATACTCGTGTAGTGCAACTAGAAAAAAAGGCGAGTGAGCCAGTTTCCAAACACACGATCACAAAGGAAGAACCCTGATTGATAAATAATGAACAAACAAGAGGAATAAATTGGGAAACATGATAGATACCTTTGAGAGAAGAATTAGAGGCACAATAGCTCCAAACATGCACAATGAGCATATCCCGATCGTCTCATAGGGCTTCTAGAGGCAGAACCCCCCTCAGCTAGACCCAACCAGGGTTTGCGGCAAGGAAAGGATTGGGCAACTGAGTTGTGGGAGTAATGAGGAAAAACCAACATTGTCTATCATCTTACCAAGATACAACGGAGGTTCTAGGACATCTAAAAGAAGTGTATAAATGATTCCACATTCCAACCTATGAAGGAGGTGAGATCACCCACAATCCTATACAATGGTATATATATCAGGTGAGAGCATTTGGGACTTAGGTGAGAGAACTGAAGGCCCATATACTAGAAAAGTTGTGCAATGGGGTCAGAACTCATAATGTATTACCACTAATAGATAAAAATAGTCTCAACAATCAAACATGCATATAGAGAGACAAGACAAGTAGAGTCTAAGGAATTCATCAAATGAGGGTTTCGGTCATGAAATGAAACAGTAATATGTAAAATTATAACAAGAGTTGCAAACTGAATAATTGGCAACTAGATCAAGGAAAAGAGATTCAATTTGCATTTTCAATAGTCCATAAGATGAACTTCAATGAATCATACCCAACTAGGCCAAACATGTATAATCAAGTCCCCACAAGAGAAGACAAAGTGTATGTTGTCAGCATAAAAGTTGATATGGGCATATAATAGTGATTGGGAAATATTAGGGAAAAGGGATAAAGAAATAATATAAAAAGGCTTCCCAGAAAAAAGAGAAGATATCATCCAATTGGATATCAAAATAAATCTCCATTTAATAATACAAAAAGTTACATGAAGAAAACAACAGAGTTTAGAATGAATAATTATTTCCTTTAAAATCTTGAATTAGAGAATAACGAATAAAAAAATAGAATTGTGCATGCAGATTATATATTAGACTACAACCACCTATAAGAAGGGTCAGAACACTTCCACACTCCATGCTTAGAAAGAGGTGAGAGAACCCACAGTCTTATATAATGGTATATATATCTAGGTAAGAGCGCATGGGACTTGGTGACAACACTGCCCATATATCAAAAAAGTTGTGCAATGGGCTCAAAACCCATAATGTACCACCACTAATAGATAACAATGGTCTCAAAATCAAATGCACATATAATAGAGAGGCAAGATAAGTACAGTCTAAGAAATTCATCAAATTAGGTTTTCCATCATGAAATGGAAAAATAACACATAAAATTGCAATAAGAATTGCAAACTGAATAATTGTCAACTAAATCAAGGAAAAGAGATTCAATTTGAATTTTCAATAGTCCATAAGATGAATTTTAGTGAATTAGACCCAAGTGGGTCAAACGTGTATAATCAAGTGACACCTACAGCAATATGCCACAATCAAGTCAAGAGAAAGAGACGTAACTAAATTGTCCAATATGATTTAGAAGGGAGTGCAACATACCACAAATATGGGTATCAAAAAGTTAGGATCAAACCCTACCTCCAAACCAAGGTCAAAAACTACCTATTAAGAATTCTAATGAATTAGAGTTTATGATAAACCCTAAAAGTAACCCTTTTTATCATTACTAATTTAGGTTGTGCAAATTATATATTCAGAGAGATTATACTCTCATCATTTTCAAAAAAAAATTATTAATTTCTCACTTCTAAATCATTAGATATGAATTTTACTAAATTAAAGGTAATCAAGAAAATCCACAAAATCAAGTATTGTATATTTCAAAATTATGTCACAAAACTGTACCAACCAATTCACATTAATTTCCTAATTCCAATACATATTTTGTCTTATATGAAATAGATAATTAGATATTTACATATTAATTTTGCAAGTTAAATCCATTTATTGAAATTCAAATTGAAACCCTAGAGCAAAAAGGTAAATAAACCCCTGCATCACGTGATAATACTTCAGACGTGTGATAGGGTAGAATTAATAAAATGTGCATTTAAATCAACTCATGAGATGATATCATAATTGAGATAAAAGGACATAAATACCCATGTAATGTGTGATAGTATCAAAATCCATGCTAGGGTGAAATAGTAAATTCATTGGTCGTCATCCTCCTCACCCATATTGCAAGTAAAATATAGCAGCATGTCCACATCACACTTCAAGCTCAAGAACCTGACCTCGTATGATAGTGAAGAAAAGCACCAGAGGATACTGTCAAAGGTTTTAGGAATCCTAGACGAATTCAAAAATCCCCTAACATGGCCTCAAGTTGGCCCAGACCCCCATTAGGCTCTCCGTCATGACTGGATTGTAGAAGATAGTCCAAATGTGACCACGCCACAATAACGTAAAGAACACGCTTGTACTTGTGCACTACAACTAGAAACCAAGGTGAGAGAGCCAGTTTCAAAACACATGATTGCAGAAGAAGAACCCATATTGTCGAATAATGAAAGAACAAGAGGAATATTTGGGAAAACATGATAGGTACCTGTGAGATAAGAATTGGAGGTAAATAGCTATGTGCAAGCACAAGGAGCATAGGACGGCCATCTCATAGGGCTTCTAATAGCATATTCCACCCCCCCCCCACCTGGCTAGACCCAACTAGTGTTGGTGGCAAGGGGGGATTGGGTGATCATGTTGTGGGAGTAATGGGAAAAAAACCAGTGTTATGTATTGGCTTACCAAGGTACGACAAAGGTTCTAGGACATCTTTTTATAGATATTTAGGTCGTAAGAGAAGAGAAACCCACTTGGACCGCGATACTAGGGAACAAAGAAGAAAGGGAGTGGAGGAGGACTACACGACGGCTGAATCCACTGATTTTTGGACTCTCTGAGTTCGGGATTGAGAAAAAAAGATGAAGAAAGATCTAAGGTTAATGAGAAGGGGAGATGGAAGAGAGATTATAGGAGGAGGAGGAGACAAGAGCCGCATAGATGATAGAGTGTGAGGAGAGGAAAACAACACATAGGAGATGGGTGAACCACCATAGACTTTTAGCCCATGTTTGGGAATGGACTGGGATTTTGTAGTCTGGACTGGATTAGATGGGGTTAGTCAGGATCGAGTCTGATTTTGTTTGGCAACCCAGTCTGATTCTGTTTGGAAACCCAGTCTGATTCTGGTCAGCTGGTCTGGTTTGAGTCTGGTTTCAGTCTGATTTTGTTTGGCTACTAGTCTGGACTCAGTGTTATTTTGTTTGACAACCTTGTCATGATCTTAGTGATTTTATCAATGCATGGCAATTTTAAAAATACAAAACTATGATGATGACTTGAGAATGATTGTGTTTGTATGTATTGATTTAAAATACATGACAATTTCAAATTTACAAAACTATGATGGCACTCCATTTTTTTGTATATATGATTCAAAATAAAATAACGGAGGTGATATCTCGGATATTGGTCAAAGCTATTATTTTTTAACCCATTATCACCGTCTTGCCAAATAGCAGAGTACATGAAACCTATCGGAAATGGAAATACTTACCAAAATTAGTCAAAAGTTTATCATGCGTCAAAGAAATTTGATTAATAATAGATATACGCCAAATAATTTCATATGTTTATACTAGACATGGAATGAATAAAGGGCTCGGTAGTTGGATACCTCACCGTCGTCGCCCTCCCTGAGGAAGATGACCCGCTAGCGAGATGCTATGATACTCCTCCAACCAATTGGTGAGGGGCATCCGAAGACATGCATATTCATCCACACTGGTGACAATATTGTTCTGTTGTGCTAGCCATCAGTACTGCAGCCCCAATTTGGGAGAGGGATAGTTTGGGGCGGAGAAGCAGTCGAACGAGTCATCTCCACCAAGGTCCTCTGGTTAAGATCATCTGTCTCGTTGCTCCCCTCCAACCCATTAGCGTGTGGTCATGGCGGCTCTGCGCCCCTGGCCTACCCCCTCCGGTGGGGTTCTGGTGTTGATGGCCCCGACGCTGGCCCTCCCTGCTTCACCGTGTGCGGGGGCTTCTTCGTCTTGGTGGCTCGTGCTTCTCCGATCCTGCGTGGTGGCGGATCATACTCCTCTGTGGTCCTTGCTACATGGCCTGGGCAGCTTCGGGCTCTACCTGCCTTGGCCCCCTCAGCTTCTCCGCCGCCGCCTGTGTGGTGGTCTCTCTGTCGACCCCTTGGTGGTTCACCGGCGGCTTCTTCTCTATGCGGTGTCGGGCCCCTCCTTCTCTGGGGGTTCGCCTCTCTCTGTGAGTGGCGTCCGGCCTTATGTGGTGTGGCCTTGTCTCCTCGGTTGGTGCCGAGCTGCCCCGTCCCATGGACAATATGAAACAAGACACCAAACCGCGCATGGAGAAGTATGGCGGATAGTTTAGTCAAGGGTGGACTCATGGTCGTGCCTTAAGATGGTGAAGATGTGGAGCCACTCACCGGTG
This sequence comes from Alisma plantago-aquatica, assembly GCA_963693085.1. NCBI lineage: Eukaryota > Viridiplantae > Streptophyta > Magnoliopsida > Alismatales > Alismataceae > Alisma > Alisma plantago-aquatica. The sequence goes on along the minus strand of OY856411.1, from coordinate 386,763,669 downwards.
AAGAGGGGAGTCGGAGAGGGGACTTGGGAGAAGAGAGGCAAAGAGGGTAGTCGGGAGGAAAGAGGTGAAGAGGGAAGTCGGGAGGAGAGAGGTGAAGAGGGGAGTCAGAGAGGAGATTTTTCGGGAGTGGAGTCGGGGTCACGGGAGAAGAAATCGACCGTAAACCAGACTGAGAATCCAAATCCCGCTCGAAGCAGGACTGACTTGGTCCGATTTTGGGGATTACGGAATCCAAAACGGTGACTGTTATCTCATTACCAACCAAATACCAAACCAGTCCAACCCGGACCAGATTAAGCAAACGTGGCACAAGAAGACAACGCTAAATCCGGATCCGGTCCATTCCCAAACAGGGGCTTAAATGAATGACAGAGAACATGTAATGCAGGAGATGGAAAAACTTAGTGATATATGTAAAAATCCTACAAATCAAATTCATGACAGATAAATGTGATTAAAATCCAAGGAACTATAATTTGATGCATATTTGAGATAATTATCTTCATCAAACAAATTGGGATAGGAAACATTATCCAATTGGGTTCAAACTTGACACCTGGACTACGTAGGAATTAGAGAATTAGACTTTGTGTATAGATTTACATTTTGAGATAATATAGTGTGAGTTTTAGTATAGTTAGGGTCAAATATATATTACCATCATCATCCATATTTAAGGATTTTTTAGAGTCCAATTATCCTCATATTACTGCAAACCTAGTTTCAAGATGTTATCTTGCATGATATAAGTTATTCTAAGCAATTAGTCAATAATTCCATTAATGTCTATATTAATCCAAATAATGGAAAATTACCCATTTCCATTTACATGAAAATTATAATTATTATTCGATTACACCTAATAAGTGCATTAGATATCATCCCAACCTTTATGCACATTTATACACAGCCAAACACATTTCGGTCATTATATGTGTATTAATGAACAAAGTGGCATATATTAGGTGTTCCATAAACTCATTTACATATTGAGTCATAGTTAGGATATTAGGTCAATGTTATGTGAATTGGATCTGGACTACATGATTAAGAACCCATTCCACTAATGTATCGTGAATATCATCAAGGATGCACATGTTAGGTTTGGTCAACTTTGACCTAGGGTTGGTCAACATTATCATTATACATACGCCTCATCAACATCTACTAAGTCTAGGGTTATACTACATACGTACAACCTATCTTTACATTATGGTGTACTGATCTTGAGCATGGGCAGGTTTTCATGAAACCATGGGTTGGGTTTTATGCATACATAATTAGAGCTCATATTTTGGTTTGTTGTTATCTAATGCATTAGGGTACAAACATATAAATGATTCATTACATGCCCCTTATATGTTCATTAGGATACACACATGTGTATTAGGCTGTATCCTTAACCTTGTTTGGCCAAATCTAAAGATATGAGAACACTAACATTCTGTTCATGGATCTAGGGTTTCTAAGGTTAGGATAGACAAAGGGGAGCCAACGTGTTTGATGAAATCCTTGTCCAAGAGTTCATGGAGTTGGTTGATTGTCTTGAGCAACTCATAAGGTGACATTCTATAGGGTGTCATAGAAATGGCAGAACTTCCAGCTGATAACTTTATGGATTATTCAATTTCTCTTTCCTGAGGGATATCTACCAACTCTTGTAAGACCACATCGTCATTGTCTCAAACTACATTTCTATCCTCTATTAGACAAACCCTAGATTATATATCATAAACTATGGCTAGGAATGCCAGATAGCCCTTGACCATCATCCCTTTGGTTTTGAAGAATGAGATAAATGTACCAATGGATGTATCCTTCCTTCCCCGAAAGTGAAAGGCAAATAACCTAGTTTTTCTATTCATTATGTTCCCCCTAAAATCTTTTTTGGCTTGATGTTCATAGATCCAATCCATTTCTATGATGTTATAAAAATCATTCATGTCAAGTAGGATGAAATCAATGGGTAGTAATAAGATATGGTACTTAATTGATATAATAGGGATTTTCTATAGTGAAGAGAAAATGCATCCATCAGGGTGTGGAGACGTCTTGGATATGGCATGAGTCCTTAAATACCATGTTGGGCATACGTGCAAAATTTTGGGATACCTTTGTAGCACCAAAGTCTAAAAGAAATTTCACATATTGTTGTGTTATATCAAGAATTCCTACACATATATGCATTATGATGTAAATATGAAGTTCTTCATTTGTAAGGAAAGTTAAGTCAAATTATATTAATGAGAGGGATACCTTCTAACACCCCTATTGTCATTTCTTGGGCTTCCTCAGTATCGATAGTCTATACTCCTTCCTACATACATACTACAACAGGTGGAGCTTCCACGGGTTTGGATGGTATGACACCACTCCTCTATGGAGGTAGTTAGAGGAAGTTTGCATGTAAATGTCCTTCCTACTTGTACTAGTATCTTATTGGTTTCTCAAATCTCCAATTTTCAACATGTCATCTTCTACTAGCCTGAAGAGAAGGCATCCAGTAAGAAGAGTCAAAACCCTAGCTTCATACTTCCTCCAAAAATCTCCATAACATCCATCGTTCCTAATTTTAGGTCCAACTAGGCCAAGAAGGGAGAAAGGAATATTTTGGGTAAAGAGTAAGTTTTCTACTATAGAACTCAGGGCACTTCGTCGAAGAGGGTGAGGAGAGAAAAAAAATGGCAAATGTTAGGAGAAAGGGAAAAATTACATGGATTTGACAAATATAAGGTTTAGATGATGACTTATATCTTTTATCCTCCAACAACAAGATATATTACCAACATGTAAGAGATAAACCTCTAAGATTGTCTTTCTCTTGCTCCAGAAACATTTTATAGGTCAAAATTAATTTAAATGAGCCTTGGGGTCAAAGGGATCACATATATAGATTATGTTGGGAGAAAATTACATCTTATACCTAAAGTAGGTCATTTTGGGCCCTCCAAATGACCGAAGTGTCTCCAAAAGCAACTTGAAGCACCCACCTCAACTTCTATAAACATGCATCTGGTACCTTAGTCATGCATTAATCGAACGATGAACAAAAGTAGTCAAATCGACATGTCTTCTTGAGTCTCGACTTGTTGCGACAGCATTGCCCTAGGCTCTTGACCCAAAGTGACCGCATCGATCTGGTATCATGCTCCCTTGCATCGATTGAGCCAATCAATTGATGAAGTTATTTTTGTTTGTTTGAAGAACCCAAATTTAAAAAAAAATACAAGTTTGTCCTGATATTAAAAGCATATGTATGCATTATCATAACATAGTATTTACAATATCTAATAATCCCAAATAAATTCAATAAATCATTTATTTGAGATAATTTTACAGTTATTCTTCATTTACATCAATATAGCATCAACTTCATTGATACCATAGATGAAATTCAGACCATGGGAGACTTCTGACTTTAATTTCAAAAAGCAATCACTTCTGGCTCAAGTCTGGTCAATGAAGAAGACTTGGATCCCTTTAAAGTGGTATTCAAAATTAGATATTGTAAACACTCTACTTATAAATTTATGGTCTTCTTTTTTATCAAAATCCCTAAAGCCACTTATTAATAGCCTTATTTGGAAAACCTTGGTTCAAAATAGTTAAGTTCAAATGAAATATTTGGAGTTAGGATATCTTTTTGTAATCAATAGTGGCGATTAGGTTATGCATATGAGTAAACTTTGACAAAAAGAATGAAGGTTGGTAAAAATAACACATCTCAATCCCATATGAATACTAGCCAAGACACTAGGTTAAATTCTTGCACCAAGTCTTAGTACCATATTTAATCTAAGCCTTGTTTAATAATAATCATTGAGGTGCCTATGATGGTACACAATTGGAGATCAAGAAATGATTATGTTGTTCGACTTCATCGATATGCCTAGACTCCCTCATACACAAGAACTATACAAATAAAGTGGACTATTGACTAAATAAAGACAACACGGCTTAAAAATGTTTACCATCAACTATAAGGGATATGGGTTTCTTTCAAGCATTGTATGGCATTTCATCTCCTCTCTTGCATTATTGAGTACTATCTATCTAGTTTGAGAAAGTTTAGGATGAGGAAACTAAAATATAAAATAATAATTAATATCCATATAATTAGTATGTAAATGATGTCATATAAATCTATAGATTATGTGGCATATACAGCTTTGCACTGACAATATTTTTTTGCAAAATTAACCTTAAATGCAGATACCACTAGGCCAATGCTAAAAGACAATGATATTCATATAACTCTGTATAGAACCAAATGTGTTCCTTACGAGTTATATACCATTCCATTATTATATTAAAATGACCCAGTATCTTTATGATTGTGATGAATGGCATCTTTCAACTTTTGTTACAATTTTTTGGTTAATTTTGTACACAAAATATGTCCTTATCTATTAGCATATAAGTTAAATATATATGTGAAGGAAATTTGCAACATAATTTGTTAGATATGGGTTCATGTCTTAAATGCTTAAAGATAACCAACCCATTAAGGGGTTGCATTGGCAAGAAAACCAATGGAAATTGCTACATTGCTTATAGAAAAGGAAAACACATGACCGTAGAGTAATACCTAAATGAAAATGAAGTATGTAGAAAAGTTAAAATGATGCTTGGAGACATGAACGTCACACCATCAATAGATTAATCCTTACTCATAATTTCATGAATATTTCGTGATTTTTTTTAAATCCAATTCTTTGCTTCAAAAGATGATTAATTCTATGATTTTACAAACATCAAAAATGTAATAAATTTCTCAATTGCAAGGCCCTTGAAGAATGTCATCCAATTGTAGATGAACTTCCTAATGCAAACCCAAACATTATAACCTTGGTGCTCACTTAAGAGATGGTGTTGTCGTTGAGGAGGGAGGAAGAAGCCGCACTTTGTAGATGTAACCCCATACACTTTCTCCTAGGGGAAAATTTTATAGCTCTGTTGGGCCACCCATTTGTCCATCCAGCCATAGAGCATAGTACAAGACACAATATTTTTTATATAAAAATAGGTTGAAGCCAAAAGAGAGAGAAAACTATTTTTCTCATAACTTTCAAACCTTGATAATAAAAAAATTATGAAAAAAAAGCATTAGATCTCTTGCAAAAAAATACTATCAAATAAGATTAATGTTCACATACTTAGGACAAAAGATAATATATGAAAAATATTACTCGTGTTGTGGAGTATAATACCCAATGTTTTGGGGTACAGTATTCTTGTTTTGTGGTACAGTACATCAGTAAGTAAAAATGAGTATTGTACCCCCAAACGAGTAATGTACCCCGAAACACATGTATTGTACTCTCCTCATAACTACTCTTATTTTATGTTGGATGTGAAAAATGTCCAAAATATGGGTATTGTGCCACAAAACACGAGTATGTAAAACACGGGTAATGTACCCCAAAACATGGGTACTATACCTCAAAAATAGATAGTGTACCCAAACACGAGTAATGTACCTTAAAATATGGATATTGTACCCCAAAACGGGAGTGATGTACCTAAAACCATGCTAATGTATCCCAAAACACAAGAGTGCCAATGTTTTGGATACAATACCCTTATTTTGGATATTGTACTTTTATATACTTCCCTCCTCTGTTCTTTTTTTCTGTAGTATCTCAACATTTGTCTTGTCAGAAAGTATTTTTTGTGATGAATCTATTACTTTTAATTTCAGAAATAGATAGAAATCACAATATTGATCAAACGTTCATACATGAAAGAATTTACAAATGAGGAGTGGTTGTAATAAAATCTAATTTAATATAAAGCTTGTAACAAGGAGACGATAAAAGTGGTAGTTATGAACATATCCCGACCCAAGGAAAGTAGATAACAAAGCTCAAAAGTTTTAGAAAAATGCAGCACTTCGAATGTTCAGTATGCTTGATTGAGGCATTCATAATCTTATCCAACCACTTTTAAGTTTGTTTTTATCATTTCATATTTTGACCTTCAATCCAAACAAATACCAATAGCAACTCATGTCAACTGTAGGAATGTTAAATAAATTGTAGTGATAATATGGGATTGTAAACTGCATAAAAATAATTTTTGTTAGTGGGAAATCCATTTTAAATTGGAGATAAGTTTAAAGAAAAAAGAATTAACAACAAGGAATTTGTAGGAATAAAACAAATTGGAAAATAAAATCAAAACCAAAGAGACAACGTGAGAATCACCTTATCATGGATAAGAGGAAAGGACATTCTTAGGGAAGATTTAATTTTTTAATATAAAGTGGTCTAATTCGTCAATTGAGACACCCAAGTGTTTGTCTTGGTATGCAAGATCATGATATAATTCAACTATTAGCCTTCATTGAGGTGCCATTTGAGTCACTCATGTGTGAAGTATTTCTAGACAAAGTGGACTATACACATAACCCTAATGTCTGGATTGGAATCGTGAGAAGGCAGTCAAATATGTAAGTGATCAAAGATATATATAAAGTATGGTCTCCATCAACACCATAATATTGATTATGTATATGAGTGTGACTTTAGTCGTAGCTCCAGTGTTATATGGCAATGTGGTGGAAAGTGTGATTTAGGTCGTAACTCCAGTGTAATATGCCTAGTTGAAGTGAGTATAATGATGTATATACGCATGCATATTTACCCTTTGATAGATATCATGACCTATAAACCTAAGATGGGTGTGATATTATTACATAGGTTTTTTTACCGTTGAGACATTGCTCATTATACTCGCACCAACGCGGGGAGGCAAGATTTTGTAAAGACTAGTAATCCAAGGATCCTTAAGGGATAGGAAAATCAGTAAGTAGTAGTTGAGTGGTATACCACAACTCCCCATAGTGTAATAGTTGAATAGGTAACTAACTCGTGTAGCTATATCTACATGGAGATCTAACAATTCACAATGTAATGTTTTTAATACTTTTACATGTCTTTCCCTTATATTGCATTCATTGTTGGATATAATTAGTAAAAATTAATCTTTAATGTACATAGGATGCCTTACAATTATTAAAATATTAATTTTCTCTAATTTTTTATGCAACTATACATCTCATATCAACCATATGTAGATTATGTCATCTAAATACAAAACCCAATTCAACACAACCAATGATGCAATAATACTTTTGGTTGATTGTGATACCATTTTGTGATAATAAATGTCTAACGTCATTAAGAACGTTGAATGATATAAATAAATTTAAGAAAATACTTGCAAAAAAATATCCTTCTTTATTCAAGTAGATTGTGATTTTAATCGTCCAACATAACTTACATATATGCTTATTTGAGTTGATTTTGCTACATGTATGCTTATTTTGGACCAAATTGCAATTTACCCATGTTGATGGTTTATCTTGCAATTTGTCACATGTTGGATGTTCCTCGCATGTTTTAGCATCATGAGAGAGAGTATGATGTTGGTGGGTGCCTTCTAATGCCTTGGTTTGATGAGGAGAGAAGTGGTGACATCACGAGTGTAGAGTTTGCTTGGATGCCCTTATATGGTGTTGATGTTTGAGTTCTTGGTTTTTCTTCAACCACCCTCAATGTCTCCTTGTAAAACCCTACCTCTTCTCCTTCTCTTGGCAGAACCCATGGTTCTCTATGGTGCTCTTTTGAGAAACTTCTCTCCATATATGTCAAATCCTTGGTTTTCCATGGTAGTACCCAAGTGGGATGAACTCCATGGAGGTCGAATCCATGGTTTTCCATGGCAATACCCAAGTGGGATGAAGATTTTCTCCTTCTTCCTTTTAGGGATTTTATCTCTCTTCCTAGACCTTAAACCTAGGGTTTTCTTCTCTTTTGAGGTTGTGACTGGTTGGTCATGGAGGTGATCAAAGCTAAATCTTCTATCTTCTTAGAGCTCTTTGTTTGGAGATTCTTTCAACATAAGCAGGCAGGATATATAACTTTATCCTATACTATTATTGCACTTTAATTCTACATGCAAAACTTATACCTAAAACATGATCACATGTTATTGATGATGATATCTTTTATGAGTTTGAGTTCCTATAATGATCTTGCATGAATTTGTTCCTTTATCTAACCCTAATTCTTGAACCCAAAATTCTATGGCTAGTAGAAGTGCTAGTTTCACACGCACGGGTTTTATGTTGTAATGGAAATTTTTGGAAGCAAGTGATGGTTTGGGTCATGGATTGTTCCCTCTTAGTAATAGTTCAGTCACCACTATGTTTTGGTGATTGGATTTCTAGGGTTTATGGGGTGATTGCCTTGATGTATCCCTCTCTTGAGATTTTGGTTTCTTGTTGGTTATCCATCTATTTTGATCAGACTTGTGAGTAATTTTCTCTCTAAAATGTGTTTCATGTTGTGGTCCAAGTAGGTTTTTTTTTTTAGGAAAGGTAATGTTATATATTAAAATCACATCAAGCAAGTGAAACATGCTTATGTGGAAACACCTACAGATAGTTTGAAAAAGAAACTGCAGCGGGAAGAAAAAGCTGGAAAAAAAAAGAAAAAAGCAAAAGAAAAGGCATAAGAAAGCATTGTTCAGCTAACTTGGGGGAGGCACCCCTTAAAACAAGCCCTTTACGAAGAAAAAGATTTATACCCTAGAGTTTTTCCTGATTTGAGCTGCCCTTGATTATGAATGGTAAGTCACAGTAGTTGTTGCACTAAGTTGACTCCTGTCTCATCATCCACCATAGCTTTAAGATCACAGAGAAAAGCGGCTTCAGATTCTCCTTCCTTTGATTCATCCAACCTCCCTTCTGCTAATTTTCCTGCAGTTTAGTAAGGATGTGAAGATCGGCCTCTATTTGAGTTATAACATTTCTTGCCAAATTTTTGTTGTTGTTGAAAGTTCTATTGTTCCTTTCTTTCCAAAGGTTCCAGCAGATTATGGTGAAGAGATCACTACTTTTGAAATGCATGTATTGTCTTAAAGGTGTTATTTGGATGGGGAAAGTAGCTTCCTGGAGATCAGGAAGGTGACTTCTCATGAAGTGTGAAAAGGTTGTTTGAGAGAAAGAGCATTTAAAGAAGATGTGGCTGACCGAATCACTATTATTTTTGCAGAGGGCACATCTAAATGGGCCAATGAAACCCTTTTTTGTGATGTGTTCACCTGTAAAAAGTTTATTTTGTAAAAAGAGCCATAAGAAAGTTTTATACTTTTGTTGCCATTTTTGTTTCCAAATCTTTGATGATGAAGGGGAGATACCTCTGAAAGAGAGAAAATTGTAAGCAAGTTTGACCGAATACTCTTTCCCCCATTTCCAAGTGATGTTATTTGAGGTGTTGTTTTCCATAGAACTTGAGAGATGTCTGAATTCGTTTTGACTTACCTGGGAAAGGATACATCTTTTAAGTGCATTTGATCTGTTACTAGTGATAAGCGAAAGGGCTTTATCAATCCTTAGGTTGAGGAGATTTTTTGGAATAGACCATGAAGGTTTGAGATTTAAAACGGAGCTGTTTTCATACCACAGATCAGACCAGAAGGATATGTTTTTGTGAGAATGGGGAGGAGTATTTAAGATTTGTGAAATCGTTTGTATGTTTTTATTGATGAATTTCCAAAGTGGGGAGGCTGTTTTCTGGTGGATTTGGTGCCAAGGAGGTGAGTTTTGATAATATTTGTTTTTGATGAGATTTGTCCAGATTTTCTTTTTATTTTGGATAAGACAGTCAATGATTTTGGCAATGAGGCAGAGTGAGTGCATTTCAATGTTTATTATTCCACAGCCTCCTTGATCAAGAGGAGCAGAAATCGTTTTCCAATTAACTAGAGGGTAATGTTTCCCAGGTTTATCTAGTTTTTGGAAATTGTTCCAAAGGAAATTTATTCGAATTTTATCTAAAATGGATTTAGTTTTTGATGGTAGGAGGATGCAGCTCAAGAAGTGGGTTGTTATAGGTGTGATGACACTATTTAGCAGGGTGAGCCTCCCCGAGAGGTTTAGGAAGTTGTTTGCCCAACTGGTGAGTTTAGAGTTTATTGTTGAAATGATGGGGTTCCAAATATCATTTGTTATGTTATAAGGGGTGATAGGAAGAACCAAGTATTTGATTGGGATTTCTTCAGTTTTGCATTTTAGAAAGTCCTGAGGTTTGCCAACGATGATTGATGAATGTTAACCCCAAAGATGGAGGATTTTTGTATGTTTACTTTTAGCCCAGAGATATAAGAGAAGATACATATGATCCTAAAAATATTCTGAATAGAGGAAATTTCAGGAGAGGAGAAGATGATGGTGTCATCAGCGAATTGAATAATGTTCTCCTTGCCGACCTCAGGAGCCGAGAAGAGCCCATTTTGATTTCCCGTTTGAATCATGTGAGAGAGAATAGTGGTTAAAATGATGAAGAGGTAAGGAGAGAGAGGGTCCCCTTGTCTAAGTCCATTTGAATTATGGAAATAACCAAAAGGAACACCATTGATGATTGTGGAGAAATGATTTGTAAAAATACATGCATGGATCCAAGAGATCCATTTGTCAGGAAAATCAAAACCCTTGAGAGTCTGTAACAGGCATTTCCAGTTAACAAAGTCAAAAGCTTTTTCAAAGTCCAATTTAATGGCTAGAAGAGGGATTTTTTTTTGTGGCAGAGATGGATAGTTTCATTGACCATTAAAAAAGCATCATGTATGCTTCTGTTCTTTAGAAAGGCGGATTGGTTAAGAGGAATGATTTCCTTCATGAGAGGGTTTGATCCTGTTGGCTAAAGTTTTAGCGATGATTTTGTAAGAGGTGTTTATGAGGCTGATAGGTCGAAAGTGTGAGATTAATTCAGGCTGGCTATTTTTTTTTATCAGAGTGATGAATGTTTTATTGATGTATTTGATGATGTTTTGTGGGTTAGAACTGACATGGAAGGCGGAAAGAAAAGTAAGAAAGTCATATTTATAATGGTTCCAGTTTGCCAGATAGAATTCCGCATTTAGACCATCAGGTCCAGGAGATTTATTTTTGCCGAGGTCAGAGATAGCAGTTTGTAATTCATCAAGTGTGAAAGATTTGATGAGATCTTGTGGGTTTTTTATTTTATTTTGACAAATTATAGGCCATTGAAGGTTATTTAGACAAGATGGGTTGTGATTATTATTGAAGATTTTTTTGAAATGGTTTTTTATGTTTTATGATGGATTGTTTATGAGAAGAGAGTCTTCCATTTATCATAAGATGAGTTAAGGCATTATTTCTAAATTTTTGGTTACATATTTTATGGAAGTATTTTGTATTTTTATCAACTTCTTTGGCCCATGTGATCTTAGCCCTTTGTCTCCATCTTGTATCAATTTTGTTATTTATGTGATCAAGATCAGCTTTTATTGAAAGGACCAAAGCAGGATCAGCTGATGGGTCTTTTTCAACAAAGAGAAGTTGATCTTTGAGATCTTTTTGAGTTTCAGTTAAGGTCGAGGGATTTTGAACCTTCCATTTTTATGTGATTTTTGATGTGCTTTGTGTTATTTAAGATGTGAAGACCCAAGTTTGTTGTTTGTGGGTTTGCAAGCATCCAGACTTCAAGACAAGATTTGGAGAAATTTTCCAAAGAGAGCTAGTTGTTTTTAAATTTGAAAGGACGAGACCCCCAAGAGCAAAAAGCAGTTTCGAGAATTAAGGGAAAGTGGTCAGAAATAGTTCTGTGGGAGATGTAGGCAGAAGAGAGTGGATGCTTGTCTTCCCAAATGTTTGAACAAATGAAATGATCAAGTCGAGCAAAGGACTGATTTCTTGACCACGTATATAAGGCATTTGAGGGAACAAGGTCAATAAGAGAATGGTTTGTTAGCATCTGGCTGAACTTTTTATATGCAACAGACATGGAAGAAGAGGAAGGATTTGAGTTGTGCCTATCAGAGATCTGGGTGATAAGATTAAAATCACCACCAAAGACCCAGGGTGATAGATGATAATTTGTGAAAAGGTAATTTAGCTCCTCTAGGAATAGGGATTTGTCGTAGCCTGGTTCCCCATAGATACCAGAGAAAGACCAAAGATAATCATCAGCAAGATTTTTGAAATCAATAGTTATTGAAAAGTTTAGAATAGAGGAGTTTTGCAAAATAAGAGCCTGGTTGTTAAAACCCACAATGATATCACCCCTTTGAAGCCCTTGGGGGTAGCTAAATCCAGTCTATGATTCTATTACCACCTATAGATTTGAGGGCGAAAAGGGGTGAGAAAAGTTTTTGTTTCTTGGATGGAAATTATATCTATATTGTTTTTATAAATGTGAGATCGTATTTTTTTCTTCTTTGTAAATTTGCAGCACCACAAATATTCCAAGTTGAGATTTTCATGACAAAGGTTAAGAAAAAGTGAAAACAGAAAGACACACATAAAGTGCTAGCCTGTTACCACCTTCTCTTTGACCAACCCATGAAGGATTCTAGGTTGTTAAGAACATTGTGAGCTTCATCATCCTTTTCAAAGTGAAAGCATATCTTATTTGCAAAGGATGTGAAACTTTTTGTGTTTGACCACGAAGCTAAATCATCTATAGTATCGGACTTTTTATTTGCTTTTTGTATATAATAGAGTTGTAGAAAATATTGACGCAGAGGAAACATAACTGAAAGAGCAAGGTGGGGTGTTACCTTTCTTAGGCATGTTTATGATGCTGGATCCTTTGGTGCCTGATTGATGTCGTTGCAGGATCTTTTGAAGGTAGCTTGAGTTTGGCTTCTACAATGGGCTCTCCTGTTCCGAACTTGAAACACAGTAGTATTGTTGTTTTTGTTTGGTGAATGCCAACTTTTTTTTGTAAAAGAAGGTGATGGGCAAGTGTTACTACTCTGTTTGATATTGATAGTAGGGAGGGAGGGCTCTGGAGATCTGGTTCTTTCTTATTTGGGAGGAGATAGGAGTTTCTATATGGTTTGAGGTTTTCCTGATCCAGACGTGGTTTCAGAAAGATGGAATTCTAGTATGCGAGATAGAGTTTTTTCCTTTGTTTGGGCTGAATCAGGATGGTGGATGAGAGGTAAGATCAAAAAAAGCAGTGCTAATTATAGTGGAGTGTTCAGCAGCAAGCTTAAGATGATCGATGGATTCACCAATCCTAATGTTGATGGATGGTGGAAGGGAGATGGCAACTTTGACAGAGAAAAGGCAATAAGCTTTGATGTATTGGGTGAGATGGAGCATTTATGGGCTAATGTATTGGAGTGTAGCCCCAATAGAATGGGCAATGCCTCTAAAAATCTCAAACTCCCACAAATGGGGAGGAAGATTTGAAATGGCTATCCAGTCAGAGCCACCTGCTGGGGCAAAATGAACCAAAGTCAGTTGACTAATTAGATAGTCTGGCGTGATAAAGCTGGAGCCACAAGGAATGGTGAGCATCTAGTTGAAGATATGATTTATCTTCGTTCCTTCAGGAACAGTGTAAATGAGTTGGGTGGGCGAGAAGACTTTGGGTTTGAAGATGATATGGCCAGGAAGAAGAGCCAAAGCTCTAGTGATGTCTAGAACGTTGATAGGGTTATTGTCCAAGTTATTTTCTATTGAAACTAGAATGCTTCTAAGAGAAAAGACTTTGAATAAGCGCATTGAGTTTGCTGGGAGATCCATGGCAATAGCATATTCTAGGTGATCATGTACTTTCATGGTTGGTAAGGAGGGTGTATGGTATTCACTGGGGGTTTTGGCAGATGGGGTCTTTAAAGGAGGGTTTTTTTTACTGTGTGCAAAACTTGGAAGGGTTCCTAGGTTGAGGTCCAAGTAGGTGAAGGCTTGGAGGTGATGTTTGGTCAATGAGATGGTTCTCATTGGTTTTGGTCACATAAATAACCATTTATCTTTGACCATGTTGCTTGTAGTTGTTTCAAATAATCGTTGAATTTTTCCCTCAACCTAGTTGCCTTTAAGAATAGAAGTTGTTTCTCTCTGATCAAAGGTGGTTTCAGATCCATTTGGTCAAAGCTGTGAAAGTGAACGCTCCAGCCACTGAAGACCTAGTTTTCTCTTCATTCACTTGTCATGCAAATGAAACCATGATGCTATTTTCTCTTTGGTCAAAGAGGTAGGTAGCTCATGTCTTTGATCAATGAGATTCTATAGATTCTCAATCATATTTGTTTTATGGAATGTATATATTTTAATTCTATTGTTGTGTACAATTTTTTTCTAATTTTATGGAATGTATATATTTTAATCAACAAGATTAAATCCATGTGTATTAACCAAATATGATGGACTACAAAAATTAAGCATGATAGTCATGTTTAAATATGAATGAAGCAAAAGGACTTTTGCTGGGCTATGGTAATTTTAGGGGTAGGGTAATGAGTTTTGCCAAAACTTGTTATAAAAAATAATTGCTTGGGTACAATGCTCTTGTAGCGAGTAGCAAGCATCTAACATGCGTATGTGGTTTTGGACATCCTATAAAGTTTTAACAACAAAAATCACAAACACAGGAAGAAGAGTTACAAAGGCGACCATTAGGCATCACTAAGCTCCAAAGATGTTCACTACATGCACGACCAAAATCATAAAATTATTTTTTATGAATTAAACAAGAAATTAAGACATGTTTGTTTTTGCATAATTAAGATTTAGATTTTGGTCCTGAAAAAAACTCTCAACCTTGTGAGAGTTTTTGAAACTCTTCACCTCATATAAATAGCACGGTGATCAATGCTATTACCAAACATAGCGCACTTATTACGTTTTTCTAGTCTGGGTGATCCAACTTATTGTATGAATTTTATAAAATTTATTCTGTTACCAAAAACTATCCAAAAGTACCAAAAATTCCTTTCTTGTATTGTGCTCGCGTACACAAATACAAAAGGGGTCCGTTATTGAATTTAGTTGACACATTTTCCTTTCAAATATACAACCTCCACAAAAAAAGGATGCTGAAAATTTAAGCAATAAATATCATTTCTTAATTTGACAATCAGACCAAACAAACGGAGACAAAAAATACTGAGAGAAAATGACACATGGTGATGCGAGAAAACTTGCAAGCCAATTAAACCCCCTCAACAGATTCGAATAGACTGACACATGGTGATGCAAGAAAACTTGCAAGTCAAAAAAAACCCTCAATAGATTCGAATAAGATTGAACACGGTCTGCTACCGTAATGTGGCATCATTTATTGAACCTTGTTGTCATTGGATCTCCCTACACAGGTTCACCCAGTAACAATGCCAGTGTTTCGTCTTCCTGAATGTTACGAGAGGTTTGCCCGTAGAGACAACAAACCCCTGCTTTTTTCCAGGTTACGTGGAAATTCAAAGGGAACTTCCAAACAGAACAAAATCCACAAATTAGACAATTGTACCAAGCTTATACCACCCCAATAGGGGTAGCATACATGGATGGAGCGTTGAACATTATAGGGATAGAGGACACCAACAAACCTGAGGTTAGGAATGTAATTAAGAAAAGACGGGAACTATGTTTCTTTCAGGATAGATTGTTTCGACAATATTCAACTGAAGCATAATGAAAGGGAAAAAAACATCCATACATAAAAACATCAAAATCCAATAAATGAAAGGTATACATAACATTTTTAATGAAAGAAAAAAACATTGATACACAAAAGCATCCAACTCGTCCAAAGAGGACGAGAAAAAAGAAGAATCGGGCAAGGAGACAATATGATGAAATAAATCAAAAGAGAATAAAATATAGAAAACTGTTGGGTGAGTGATAGACTTCCTCTCAGACAAATGCCTCGATTCACATCAGGGTTTTGTGAATGGATGTTCTCAGACTCGTCATCAATAACATTGACATCACAGAGGACAGGCATCGTAGCAGAAAAAACTTAGTGTAAGGAAATCAAATATGAATAATGATATGGAGAGGGAAACCCAAACACATTGGGAGGAATTTTAACATTTAGCCTGCTAGAGAACAAAGAACAAAAAAGAAAAAAGTAGGAGGAAACAGAGTATAAAGAGAACAAAGAACAAAGTAGAGGAGGAAACAGAGAATAAAGAGGACACAGACATATATCATCGACCCTCGATTAGGATGGATTGCCGGGATGGGAAGAGAGTGGACATCAATTATTAGATACAGGTACTAGAAGAGGGGAAACAAAGCCCACAGTAAACATTCAGACTCACCCAGAAAAACAGGACCCAGGACCAAGTGGAGGCAAAGAGCCAACAAAAACAAAACAAAGATCTATATAGAAGATTATACGTTCAGCGATGAAGCGGCACGGCAGTGATTCCTCTCAGACAAATGCCTCGATTCACATCAGGGTTTTGTGAATGGATGTTCTCAGACTCGTCATCAATAATATTGACATCACAGAGGAGGTATCGTAGTGCAAAACCTATGTGTAAGGAAATCAACTATCAGCTTGGCAAAAACAACAATTGGAGAATGTAAAGTACAAAAGGCACAAACATACCGCTTGCGATTAGAAGAAAGAAGGACAAAACATATCATGGACCTTAGATTTAGATGGATTGCCGGGAGGGAACAGCGAGTGATGGATACATGTACTAGAATGGAAGGGGGAAACATATCTTTCAGGAAAGATCCACACTCACCCAGACAATCAGGACGGAGGAACAACCGGAGGCAAAGAACCAAAAAAAATAAAACAAAGATCAATATTAGAACATGATACGGTCAATGATAGATCGGTGGGGCGGCGACTCCTCTCAGACAAATGCCTCGATTCACATCAGGGTTTTGTGAATGGATGTTCTCAGACTCGTCATCAATAACATTGACATCACAGAGGAAAGGCGGCATAGCGGCAAAACCTAGTGCAGGGAAATTAACGATCCGATCGAAGAAAAGGACAACTGGAGAAAGCGGAGTGCAAAGAAGGCACGGAGATACCGCAGTTGCGAGAAAGAAACACAAAACATATCGTCGACCCTCGATTTGGACGGATTGCCGGGAGGGAAGGAGAGAGCACATCAACAAACGCCGCGGTAGAGAAAAACGCCGTGTTCGAGCAAGGACCGGCGGCCGCATTATAAATAGAGAGCACTATGGCGAGAGGCTAGGGTGACCTAACTCCTGCCTCCGCTGGCCCTCCATCATAATAAATTCGATGTACTCAAGCGACTTAACTGTTGCCCATAAAGATAACAATAAAAATATGAATTTGGGTTTAAAGATAATTCTTTGATCTAAAAATAACGAGTGTTACTAGGTGAATCAGATGGTGACAGGAATGGTGGTGAAACAAAAATGTTATTTGTTTGCTATGGTGGTAGGGAATTATGGTGAATCTATGGTAAATCCGTCGTGATTTTTGATTTATTTGTGTCCCTATGAAAAAGCATGATGAATCAAAGTGAAAGAAGTTTTTTTCAAGACTCCACTACTTATCTATACTACTATAAAAAGAATAAGTTGCAAAAATTGTAACAATGACATCTACCAATCAGATTGTAGTATTTTCAAAATAGTGCTTTCAACTTAATTCTCTCTCTTCTCTCCTTTTCTCAAGCTTGGTGTTGCCTTTTCCTGCTGACTCTTTCAAAATCGTCAAGTCTCTTAAGATAGGTATGCATTTCTCTCACTACCCAGTTATGACATGTATGACACGTTCTTTAACCCACCCCAATAAATCTACACGATCTCATGTACCTGACACGTTCTTTAACCCACCCCAATAAATCTACACGATCTCATGTACCAAATCATATTTATCCCACGTTTCTGTTATCTTTAGAGTTAGTGGTACTGGTCGTTTCCTCTTATGCTTTAATTGGTCCTCCTGCAACCACAATTCTTCTTCTTCATCTGCCCGCTCCAACCCTCAAGTACAAACTGCCCACCAATATCAACACATGTGGAGCGGAATGGAAACAATACCCAATGCAGGGAATTATCGCAACGAGAATTTATGTTCTACTTTTCAAGGCTCTTTACTTTTCTTCTTTCTTATTTCTTAGTATGTTTGTCATAATCTTCTTTCAAACTCCTTGAAATTATTTTTTTTGTCAGTTGTTGGATTGCACCTGGAGTGGATAGTGAGGTCGATCCTTTATTTTTTAGTCGAGTAAAGTCAAAGGAGAAGAAGGGCTACAGAAAACAACGTCATAGCAGTCGATGCATACCTCAATTACAAGTTACTACTTCAGCATTGTGACATCTGAGGACCTGGGGTGGTTCCACACTGTCGAGCGGGCGTCAACTAAGGGCTTGGGTGATGTTGCTTCCCAATCCTGAACTGTAATCTGCTCAATAAATGTCTATACTTCACTTGACGAGGGGACAATGTTGGAAATAAGTTTATATCAATATGCCTTCCTCATCCATCACATCACGCCTCCTAATCTCTACCAACAACTCTATGGATCTCAAAGAAAAAGATATGTTGTTGTTTACGTTACTATTGTTATTTTAATTTTTTTCATGTGTTGTTTCAAATTAATGCAAATGTTATACCAACAGTGTGAATATCCAAAAAGGAATCATGCACCACAGTATTGTGGTCTTTGCTTGGCGTATAATTTTCATTGTTTTTAATACTACATGACTGTGGTTTAAAAAAAAATATTGAATTAGATCTTTCATTGATGAATTATTTGTCATAGTTATTATCACTACCTGGCATTTCAAAATATTGCATTCTCCTGTTGCAATTTTACAATCTGCTTCAATGTTTCTGAAAGAAAACATGTGCAAAAATCAGTAACAATTACAATTTCTTTCAAACTCCTATTGGTCCACCACTTCATATCTATGCGAACACACAATTGGTAGCTAACACTCCCTCTCCCTCTACAATAAGTAAATGTATAATTAGGAACTAACACACTCTCTCTCCTCCAGTCTACCCCTTACAAATAATACGTGCAAATCTTAGTAAAATCAACCTCAAGCTGAGTCTTCACTTCATCTTCCTATTTCTCATAGATGTCTTTCCGTCTTTACTGGTAAACACCACATCGAAAAATGTCTAAGTCACTTGCCTCTAATACCATGACTATTACAACTCCAATTTTTTGTTCATTTGTCGAGAAATGTAATTTCTCATATTAACAATTTTTGAACAAATAAAGATATGATTTGTTTTTAACAAATGGATTTTATTTACAATAGCCTTGATGATTGTGTTGTGGGCTTTATTGGCTATTAGGCCCAAATAATAAGAAAATTCAATCAGTAAATTAATAATTGAGTTTTTGAGAAAAGAATAAGATGGAAACTTCTAGAAGGCAAATCCAAAGAGGGATTTCGTGTCTCTTGGGTTCCTTGGGTTCCAAGGAGTCCAAAGTTACAAAGAAAAGGCAATAAGAAAAGAAAAGATTAATTAAGTATTTCTTTATTAAGGAAAGAAATTGAAAATAATGGTAAAATGTGAAAAACAAGTGAAAAGAGGTATAATTGAGTTATTCTTGGTGGAATTTCGTATCCCAAGGATTCCTAATATTAAAAGGAATACCAATGAGGAAAAGAAAAAAGAAAAAAAGAGAAATCCTCAAAAAGAGATATTTTAATGAGAAATAAACAAGATAATGTGAAATAGTGCATTTAGATGCATTTAGAAGGATAATAAGTATCTAATAAAAAAATGAAATCAATGATTGATTTGATGAGTTGATTTGAATGAACTTCGGCAACCCAACCCTGGGAAGGGTTGTGTAGGCTAGATCGAAGGATAGCTCCTTCCTTGATGAGGATAAAGAAGAACCCATGGAAACTCCATGAGCTTATATGAGCATGACATAGTAGACACCCATAGTACATTAGTAGTACGAGTAGAAGGCTGAAACCCTGGCCAGGGGAGTATGAAGGAATAGCTTATGAGATAAGCATAAAGAGCTATGGATAACCTTGAGCAAACGTAATAGGCTCCACCCACGTGGAGGTATGCTTGTGAGCTTGATCCTCGTTGGAGAGAGAACCTCGGGTAGTAAGGTAGTTTGTAGGGTTAGCTCTAGAGAGAGAGCAGGACCCATGCAAGAAGGTTGGAAGTCTAGACTCCGAGATATGAGGAATAGTGGGGAGTTGAGGAGGATGCGACCTAAGTGGACGATAATGGCTGCCTCATGCTTGATCCATGAAGGCTGAGGATATCTTGGTTGCCACGAGAGGAACCGAACTCTAGAGAGAGGATGAGTCTGTTGGTACCTCTGTGCCTAGGGTATAGGTGTTTACCTTCTGAGATAGGGAGAATAGTTCCTTAAGACCTGGAGAGGTTTAGTAAGCAGGTTGTGAGGCCTTGTACCTTGTTGGATGACCGTGAGGAGGACTCAACCCTGAGGTAAAAGGGTTATGGAAGTGCATGTCATACCCTATACATGCTTGGCTCGTGGTTAAAAAGTTGAGCACGCAGGTGGACATCAGAAAAGTAAACCTAGGGTTCTTAGGCCTAAGAGGGGAAGTGTTGTACCCGATGCTCATGATGAGTTTTGAGTTTCTATAGTTCGAGCATGGTACTCTTCATACAGAGGAAAAGGAAACCCCTTAAGTTTAAGGTATTATGACGAACCCCTCACAACTAAGTTTATGACATGGGAAGGTATGATCTTGATCCAATGATGGAGGACGAGAACAAGTACAACCTAGCATGGTTGAGTAGGTGGTTTGCTTGTGCCTTAGTGGCTTGCTAGGGTTAAGCATGCTAGACCTAAGGACGATTGTGACCTTGGTTATCAAGGTGTAGTTTCCTCCCATCATGGGGGAGGGACCCTTTTGTAGGGTGTATACCAGTCTTATTGGTTTAAGGTAACCTAAAGAGGTCGGATAGGATCTTGAGAATCTAAGTGAAAAGTACATGGTATGAAAATAAACATGTAGACCCATAGATATCCATCTCTAAGTGCATGTGGATGTGTTACCATGGAGGTAACCGGTATGGGGCCTGACCAAGGTAGACATGTCACCATGACCCCTATGAAAGGATGAAAGTCAGCCCATGAATGCAGAGAGAGAGGTGATGAAGGCTTGTGTAAGGTTCTAAGTTAAACATGTACTATAAGAGAATCCTAATTCTATCCTAGGATCAGGTAGGGATAAGACCGATGGAAGTAGGAGTTGCCTAATTCCCTAGTTGCACATGACCATAGGGTCAGGAGGTAACAACTATCATTGTCTGAGGGTCGTGGGTTAGGAGATTGATCACCTTCATGAACTCATGGGTCCCAAAGGGCAGATGAGTAGGGCACTCTCTGGATGCATAAGGGAAGAGGGATGACCCTAAAAGTGTCAGCACCTATAGACCTAGAGGAAATGACCAAGGATTGTGTGGTGACCCAAGTAGGTTCGAAACCTATTTTCCAAGGAGGTAACTTTGATATCAAGATGATTGTAATATAGAGGCATAAATGGTACGTTTCAACTTAGATTTAAAGGTGTATTGGCAAGGTGGGATGTACCATCTCTACTCTTGGAACAGGAAGAACTATGTATTTGGACTGCAGCAAAATGCTTATTTCCTCTTGTTATGGGAGTGAGAGATAGGACAGTACGCATGCCATACACCAAGGATAAAGATGATGTGGGTTGGAACGTTGCCACGATATATGGGGACAGAGAAGATAACATACCCTGGTAAAGTGAATGATACATGGATGGTTTACAAACACTAAGAGGAATGAGGTAGTCACATTATAAGGATGTTTTTTAGCATGAGCTATGAGTTATACAAGGTTGAGTTTGAAAACTAAAGGATTGAGCTCAGAGTTTTCTTGATGAAGATAGACTTAGAGTTCGAGTTGAGAGGATAAGTGAAATACATGGAAGTGTATGTCTTCAATGTTACCTAATACCTAAGGATGTGAAGTGGTAATGGATGCTCTGGTTGAGATGTATCTGACTAGTTTGGCTAGAAGCTAGAAGAGGTTGTTAGGTTAACCCTAAGTTTGGAAAGGAGATATGTTTGGCTAATACTCAGATGTAATGAGATCTGTTGAACAAGTTAATGGTTGTTTGGTTAGCCAGCCTAGGCCTTGATGCAATGAAAGGATGGTAGTAGAGCCTCAAATGCACTTCTTTGGAAAGCAAGGTGATGAAACCCCGACTAGAGTGGTTTAAGGTTTCTGAGGAATCGATCTTGAGGAATCATGACATATAGGAAATCATGATTGAAGATCACCATACACCATGGTACTACCAAGATAATAAGTGACAGTAGTACTTTAGATGCCTAAGATAAAGTTGCATGTGGTATATGGCCATGCAAGCCGAGGGAGAAGGACGAATACTAGTAACCCAGTGCATTGATATAAAGGATAAAGAGTCCCCAAAAGAGAAAGGGAGTTCATCACTATGGATGTTGTAAGTCTCCCCTGGACCAAGGAAGGTCGAGATGCAATATGGGGTATGGTAGATCGTCTTACCCATATGACATGAGAAAGAAAGAGTTTTGTCAAGGGACGAATTTGGTTGAGCTACCCATGAGAGAGATGGTTCAACACTTCAACTACACCATGATGCGAGTTCAAAGATTCTTGAGTTTGACCTAAAGGTTCCCTTCCAAAAGGTGGGAGTAGGTACATGAAGAACTCGATGTTAGTACGGTGTAACACCCTTAACTAATGGTTAGTATGATCCCGATTAGAGGGTCTGATGAGAGCATGTGTGCTCGTTCAGGGTGATACTAACGTGTATTTTACTACGCGCTTAAACGCAAGTATACGCATCGAGTAATATAGGCCTTTGTGAGGCCCGAGTCGAACTCAGGGATACGTTAATTATTGGAGACTTCTACTAACTAATCGCAATCAGCTAGGCCGAACAACAAAGTAAGGGTTGTTGTCGAAATTAAAAGAAAATCAAACGAAATAAAGAAAACAATTGATTAAAGGTTAGTTTAATCAATTCAAAAGGATATCTTTAGGATGGCAGTTTCACCGCGGGTCAACATTGTATTAGGTTTTATATAATTCCTCACTCTTCTCTCTCTATCTGGGTAGTGGCCTGAAAACAGAATTACCCACTGTCGTGGTATAATTCACTACTTAGGTTTAGGTTGATTCCACCGTCGTAGTAATCATTCCCCTAAACTAAGCGCATTATAAACGGTCTCTCAGTTCCCACCATTAATTTTACAACTCCTTTGTCAAGGGTTTTATTGATTAATGTAGGTTTCGTCTCTTTTCAACCGTTAATCCTTCTGTCGAAGTGATTAAGGGCATTCAGTTATTATTATGGTGATCAAGCATAACAATATATATGGAGAAAACAAATCTATACCACGGATTTGAAAGAGAAAATGTGAATTATCAATATAAAATTGTCATACAATGCATTCCCGGGCTACTCCCGGTCCTAAAGATGGAGGGTTTTAGCCTCTCATGTTCATCTCACACGAATACATGGTAGAAATAGGGGAATTCATAAGAAAAATGTGAAACAAGTGGGAAAACCCCTGAACGGAGAAGAACCGGCAGATCCTTGGCGTAGAATACGATCTTCCCCTCCTGTCGGTGGTGGAATTCATCTTCGGCAGCGTCCGAATCACCCGGGATGAGCTTCTGGCCTCCGTTCTCCTTTCTCCCCTTCCTCGGCACTCGTGCAATGCGATATATGATGATCCCCTCGTTCGGGCGGCCGTCATCAGGTATAAGTCCCTATTTAGGTCGTCAAATAACTCCAGCCGTCTGATCGAGATCAAAACAGATCCAACGCATATCTACCGGCGTCGATACCATCAACGCGGGTCGATGGTATCGACCCACCGGATTAGCGGCAGCTTTCCTTTCTTTTAGTCTGAGCGCATGTGGTCATCTCGATACCATCGACTTGGGTCGATGGTATCGACTCTCTTTAGCGTCGGTTGTTGTCGTTTAGCGACGCTGTAGCCTCAATGTGTCGATGGCATCAACTTGGGTCGATGGTATCGACAACTTCCTCGTCAGCAACTTGAAGGGATCTCTATGCCATCGACTTGAGTGTCGATGGTATCAACTCTGTGCTGCTCCTCTCGGCTGGTAGCCTGTGGCTTGGTCGATAGTATCGACTTCTGTCGATGGTATCGACGGAAGCAAATACTTGTTTTTCCTGAAATTTCACAATAAGACCAAGTAAATCCACACAAATTATGATAATATGATAAATAATGCTCAAAATGGTAAAATAAAGGGGATTTGACATAGAATGATGGCAAAGACCGAAATGAGTGAATTATGCAATATTATCCATAAAAATGAGTAATTAGAGCACAAAACACATATGAAAAAGGTCTATAAATGTGACTCAAAATCATCGCATCAAACTCCCCTAAGCTTAAACATTGCTCGCCCTCGAGCAACTGATCCTTAGAATAGAATTGCAGATGTCAACTAAAAATCAACACACCAACCCACCTCCCATGTGACTCCCACTGAACGTTATCAAACCGGCCCTCTCTAACCACATAACAGTAATTACCCTAAAGGCGACAATAATCATCAATAAGAGAAATTATCCTTCAAACCGATGAACACTATCACATAAGGCAGTTAACATAATAAAATTCACCGATTCAGCATTGGTGCATCTTGTGATCGCCTACACTACGTTGCTCGCCCTAACTACCATCTACATGGAAGCCGTTCTCCTGATAATCATTAGTGAGGAGAATTTCACGGTGGCCTACCAATCCAAGCAACGGGTGGATGGAATGGGTGGTACATGGAAGAACTTGGAAGTATTGCACAGTTTCAACATGCATAAAAACAAAATGTCCTAAATGATGCAAATGCACAATAAAAATGCCCTAATGCCTAAAATTGGGTGAAATGATGCATGCCCTAACCTTCCACCTCAAAATGAGATGGAAATCTACTTAAGCCACATCATGTACTCAATTTTCCTGTAATGCAAATGATATCATGTTCCTTTCTCCCTCTTATTCCATTTTCTTCTAAATTCTCTTTTTTTTCTTTTCTCTTTTTTTTCTTCAGATTTTCAGAAATTTTTTCTTTCTTTTATTTTTTTTTCTTTTATCCCACATATCCATAGTTGCTTAGAGATACATTTATTGAGCTATTTTCTTCATGATTGGAAATCTTTGCACTATTTTGAGGGTATGGAACAGTTTAGATCAATTTTGAGAGAAAATTGAGATACATGATGTACTTTATGCATGATAATCATGAAATTCATGAGTGTAACTACATGGCATGCACATAAAGGTAATGTGCATGAATCCCTATATATTTTTTTCTTTTTATGCAAAGGTATGAAAAATATCAATGCAATTCCTATCTAAATGCTATGCACACAAGAAGGAATTAAAACTGTGCTTTACTTCCAATTCTTAGGTGGATTATGGAAAATTGAAGTGGAATGATCACAAGATTAGATGACTGAACCTTAGAAGAGTATTATGTGTCCCTCCTTACTGACATGTGTAGTGATTCAAAGAGTTCTCTCTTACGTCCAATTAAGGTCTCATTACCATTTGATTAGGTTAGGCTCAAACAACCGTTACTATCCACTTTTCATGAGTCAAAGAGAGTATAGGTGTGACATATTGTTTTAAAGTTGACATAATCAATCATTTTCATCGGACAAGTTCCCCAAGGACAACCAAGTCAAGCTATCCAAAAGACACAAAAATTTTAAAATTCCCTTAAATTTCCCATGAATACACAGCGAGATGACAACTTTTACGACATCCACAGTTACACTAGATAGATGTGGATCCTAAACAAAAACTAAAAATGCAAGAACAAATAGCAAAGCAAAAACTAAAAACAAACAAAAGAAAAGATAGAGTTGTTCCAGCTACCCCCCTAAGCTTGAATTCGACTATGGCCTCATAGTCAAAAACAATCTTAAGAGTGGAACAGAGATACCCTGATCAATCTTGTGGAGGCGGAGGCGGGTACTGCGGGGCTGTAGGATCCCAAGAAGGATACTCCCCCTGGAAGCTCGGATCGTAATGGGTCCTCGACGGAGGCTGTGGATAGCCTCCAAAGTAGCTCTGACTCCAGTAATGGTCGTAAAAGGGTTCCTGTTGCATCTCCATCCTTTGCAACCGGTTGTGTATCTGCTGTTGGTTGTCGAGGAGGAGACGTTCATTCTCGAACATCACCCTTTGGTTGTCAAGTAACCGGTTCGTAGTATCCTGAATACCGGTATACATCTCTAGATGCTTCTGCTGTGTCTGATGGATGTCCTGCAGCATCATGTACATTCCCTGCATTGAGTAGGCATCCTCGCTTGGCTGCGAGGGCTGTGGTGATGGCGGCGGGGGCTGCAATGATGAAGACGCACCCGGATGCATCCTAGGACGCTTCTGTGATGCTACTCGTGCGCGAAGAGGTGTGAAAGCCTCCTCTTCCTCCTCAGCCTCGCCTTCTTTTTCGTCATCACCGCCTTCTTCTTCATCGGACTCGACGGTTATGATCGGCCACCGGAAGTGTTGGGCTCCCTCGATGTGGAAGACGGCGTCCGGCAGTGCGCATTCCTGGTAAGCGTGGTTGACGTGGCAGTGTGCGTACGCCAACCCATCCCGGAGAAGGATAAGGTTTGAACGGTGCAAGTGTTGCACGTTCACCTTACTCTTTGTGGAAATCGGAGTCATGGACTGAAAATTCAGCCCCAAGTAGTGCGCTAACTTGGTGATGAGCCCACCAAAATGGATCGGAGCCTTCCTTGTACTCCTCTTCACCGCCAGGACGCGCTGCAGAAAGAATGCACCCCAGTTGCATTCTTGTCGCTTCAGGAGCATGTAGAGGAAGAAAAGATCGCTCTCCTGAAACTTGCTCAATGCCAAATCGCTCCGAGCAAAGAACGTAAGACTCAACATTCGATGTAAGACCCGGACGAAGGGATGCTCGAAGTCTGCTACCGCAACATTGTGGTAGCTCACTGTCTTTCCCGCCGGCACTGTGACTAGCTCGGCGAAGATCTTGTCGTAGTTGGTGCGGGAATCTGGGCGTCGGTGATCATGTTGGGAGTGGTTCCAGTTAAAGATGTTGTTGAACTGCTGAAGAGTGATGTTGTAGTTGATGTTGAACAGTCGGAAGGACACCCTCCCTTTGATCCACTCACGGTCCGACGCCACCACGTCGTTGGGTACGACGCAGACGTCGAGGGACGCCATAAACTCTGCCACCAATTCCTTGTAGGTGGGCCATTCGCCGAAGAATGGCTGCCCATCCGCATGGCGCTCCAACTCTCCTGGCCTTATGCTGGTGTGGCGTGCTTGACCCTTCAGCACATAGGCCAAGTTGGCCTCGAATCCCAGATCACAGATCATTCCCCGGTCCACATACCGGGTCGGCTCAATCTTCCGCTTCATAATCTCCTCGTAGACCTTCCTCACCTCCGCGGAAGGGTGAGCCAGGCGCGGACGTGAGACTGAAGTAGTAGGGTGTGGAACAAACTCCACAATCTTGTGCGAGGATGATGATCTGGCGGCGTGCACCATTGTTGCAAGAAAGATGGGATTAGAAGAAGAGAGCTCGGGGAAGATGGAGAAGTGATTCTCCGCTCGGTGAAGATCCCTGCTCGATGTCGCTTCGCTTCAGTCTTGGATGGCTCGGGGGAGTGCTCGGCGCAAAGGAGGATGTTTGCTCTGAAGTTGTGACGTCAAATGACGTTGCAAGTCTCCTTAAATAGACTTGGCCGGCGCTACTGTCGACCCCTCGATACCATCGACGCGGGTCGATGGTATCGACACGTCTCGATGCTATCTGCCTCCCTCGCGAGTATCGACGGCTGACGTTTGCTGGATCGGGAAATCCAGATTGCTGACCTGTCGATACCATCGACGCAAGTCGATAGTATCGACGCAGCACCCGGATCACTGACGTGGACTCGTGATCGTCGTCGATGCCTTGGCGTGGATCGGTGACATGGATGTCGATACCATCGACGAGGGTCGATGGTATCGACTTGCTTTTATTGCGACACCGCCACTTCTTCAATTTAACCTGTGATCATGTCGATACCATCGACGAGGCCGTCGATGGTATCGAGTTGACTGAGCAAAAATCTTCTGAACTTCTCCAGAGATCTCGATGGTATCGACTGGAATGTCGATACTATCGACATTTTTATTGCGACCTGCCTGTAGGTATGTCGATACCATCGACGGTGGCGTCGATAGTATCGACTCAGTGTGATTTTTGCAGCTATCAACCTGAACCCATGTCGATACCATCGACCAGTGTGTCGATGGTATCGACCCTGCCTGTGCCTGCACATTGAACAAATGGATCAAGGTATCTTTTTTACACTAAAATTAAATGAAATAAAAGCAATCTATGACTAAAATTAACCTATCCTAATGTACCAATGGTTGGGTTGCCTCCCAACAAGCGCCCTTCTTTAACGTCTTAGGCTAGACGTCTTCCCAACATCTCATTCATTCATAAGTGAAATGAGTTTGACCTCATTCACTTTCCTCTTGTAGTTTTCACCAAAATACAACTTTAAGCGCTGCCCGTTCACCAAGAACGTGGCATCTCCATCACGCACGAGAATCGCACCGTGCGGTCTCACCTCTTCCACTATGAAGGGTCCACTCCACCGGGACTTCAGCTTCCCGGGATGCAATTTGAGACGGGAGTTAAACAATAGAACATTGTCTCCCTTCTTGAACGTGCGCATCTCGATATGTCGATCGTGGATCAGCTTTGTGCGCTCCTTGTAGATGCGGGCATTCTCATATGCCGTCATGCGTAATTCATCTAATTCATTCAATTCGAACATCCTCTTTCGCCCGGCTTCATCATAGCTCAAGTTCAGCCTTCTTAGCGCCCAATGGGCCTTATGCTCCAGCTCCAGCGGAAGATGGCAAGACCGGCCATACGCCAACCTAAAAGGCATGGTGCCTATAGGTGTTTTGTACGCCGTTCTATACGCCCAAAGTGCGTCTGGTAGTAGGGCACTCCAATTTTTCCTTGTGGATGCCACTGTCCTTTCTAGAATCTTCTTGATTTCCCGATTTGAAACCTCCACTTGTCCTTGCGTCTGTGGATGATATGGGGTACCGATGTTGTGCTTGACCCCATATTTCTTCAAAAGTGTCGAAAATATTTGGTTCCGGAAGTGTGTGCCCCCATCACTTATGATCATTCGGGGTATCCTGAACCTGCAGAATATGTTTTCTTTGACAAACCTGCACACTACTTTCGAATCATTAGTCCTTGTGGGGATTTCCTCCACCCACTTCGACACATAATCAACAGCAAGCAAGATATACAAATTTGAATTTGAGGACACAAAAGGTACCATGAAGTCTATGCCCCATAAGTCAAATACCTCAACTTCCTGAAATACATTCAGGGGCATCTCTTATCTCCTTGAAATGTTACCTGCGTGCTGGCACGGGTCACATTGCCTCACAAAATCATAGGCATCCCGGAACAAAGTGGGCCAATAGAGGCCGCTCTCCAACACTTTGGCTGCTGTACGTGAACTAGCATGGTGTCCTCCCGTAGGCGACGCATGACAATGGTGGAGAACATTCCCGTACTCCACCTCCGGCACACACCTGCGAAGAATGCCATCCCTGCACTGCCTCAAAAGAATTGGGTCATCCCAAAAATAATATCTCAAAGAATGAAAGAATTTCTTTTTCTCTTGATACGACCAATCTTCCGGGATGATCCCGCAAGCCAAATAGTTAACAATATTAGCAAACCATGGTTCCTTAGAATTAGTTTTCAAAAGTTGTTCATCGGGGAACGTCTCAGTTATGGGTATGTGTAAACCTTGTTCATCTACCCTTTCTAACCTAGACAAGTGGTCAACCACCACATTTTCAATTCCCGATTTGTCCTTGATTTCAATATCAAACTCTTGTAAAAACAAAATCCACCTAATGAGTCTAGGCTTTGCATCCTTCTTTTCCATCAAATATTTTATCGCAGCGTGATCGGTCTACACAACTACTTTAGAGCCCACTAAGTACTGCCGAAATTTTTCAAAAGCAAACACGACGGTAAGTAACTCTTTTTCTGTAGTTGTATAGTTCAATTGAGCATCATTAAGTGTTTTGGAGGCGTAGAAAATCACAACGGGCTTATTATCTACCCTTTGCCCCAAAACGGCTCCCACTGCATAATCAGAAGCGTCACACATTAATTCGAATGGTTTTTTCCAATCCGGCGTTTGAACAACCGGAGCCGAAATCAACTTTTCTTTCAAAACTTCGAATGCGTGAAGACATTTCTCATTGAAATCAAAAACTGCATCTTTTTCCAACAATTCCGATAAAGGTTTTGCGATTTTAGAAAAATCCTTGATGAATCGCCGATAAAACCCGGCGTGTCCTAAAAAGCTTCTCACCCCTTTTACTGAGTTTGGTGGGGGTTGCTTAGAAATCACCTCAATTTTCACGAGGTCTACCTCAAGACCCTTGCTAGACACCTTGTGTCCTAGCACAATTCCTTCCGTCACCATCATGTGACATTTCTCCCAATTGAGGACCAAGTGTGTGTCCTCGCATCGCTGCAGTACCTTGTCCAAGTTATAAAGACACTCATCAAAAGATGCTCCATAAACCGAGAAGTCGTCCATGAAGACTTCAAGACAACGCTCCACCATGTCAGAAAATATGGCGAGCATGCAACGTTGAAAAGTCGTTGGCGCATTACATAATCCAAACGGCATCCGTCGGTAAGCAAAAGTCCCGTAGGGACATGTGAACGTAGACTTCTCTTGATCCAAAGGATCAATAGAAATCTGGTTATACCCCGAATATCCATCTAGAAAACAAAAATGCGACCGATCGGCAAGACGTTCCAAAATCTGATCGATAAATGGCAATGGAAAATGATCTTTAAGAGTTGCGACATTCAATCGGCGGTAGTCAATGCAAACACGCCATCCGGTTACCAATCGGGTGGTGACAGGTTCATTCAAAAGATTTTTAGTGACAGTGATTCCCCCCTTTTTAGGGACTACCTCTGTGGGGCTCACCCACGTCGAATCTGATATAACATATATGATCCCTGCAGCGAGAAGTTTTATGACTTCCTTCTTCACGACCTCCATCATGCTCGGATTCAAACGTCTTTGAGGCTGAATGACTGGTTTGGCTCCCTCCTCGAGCCGAATCTTGTGCTGGCAAAGTGTAGGAGAGATCCCCTTGATGTCCGCGACTGACCACCCAAAGGCTCCACGGTGGTTCTTGAGCACTATCAGTAGTTGCTCCTCCTCATCCGCACTCAAGTATGCAGATACAATCACTGGTAGCTTGTCCTTCTCAGCTAGAAAGACGTACTTAAGATGCGGGGGCAGTGGCTTCAACTCCAACTCCGGCGGACAAATAAGAGATGATTGCAGCGGTGGGGGAAGTGTACCTAAATCTTCATAGTGCCTCGTGTAGAAACATGGAAGCATCTGAAGCATTTTGGCGCACTCCTTGAGTGAATTACTCCGCATCCAATCATAAGTGACATTTAGCAAACACGCCTCCAACGGCAATTCTGGATATGCATCAAAAACTGAAGTAATGATCGCCTCATCCTCCCAAGAAGGTGAAATGTCCTCATTCTCATCATTTGGAAATCCAACAGCCTTGCATAAAGAGACAACTTTTGTTTGCTCTATAATGTCCACAGCTAAGGTCCCTCTATCCATCTTGCTCATCACATGAGCCATATCCAAGAATGGCTTCCCAAGACAAAGTGAGATATTGTGTTCCACATGTTTCACCATGTTGCACTGTGCTTTTGCTTTAGTAGATGCATTGCTAGTGGGCATGACCATCTCAAAGCGATCATCCGCAATGCCCAAGGTCAAGCGACCTCTTCCCATCTCCAAGATCATATCGACTGTTGCTTGGAATGGGCGTCCAAGTAGCAACTCATTGCCATGCTCGTCCTGCATTTCCATAACCACGAAATCAGCCGGAAAAACAAAACGGTCTACCTTTACCAAGACATCCTCGCAGATTCCATACGGTTTCACCACAGAATTATCGGCCAGTTGGATAGTCATGTTGCTTGGCCTTGATTCCTTTAATCCAAGCTTCTTGAATGTAGAAAGGGGCATCAAATTGATGCTTGCCCCAGAATCACAAAGTGCCTCTCCAAATTTGAACTTCCCGATAAAGCAAGAAATATTGAAACAACCGGGATCCTGTCTCTTCGGCGGCAAAGTGCCCATAATGAAAGCACTCACTTGCTCCTTCAGCACCACGACCTCAGTGTTGGGTATTTTCCTCTTCTTAGTGATGACATCTTTAAGAAACTTCCCGTAAGACGGGATTTGCTCAATCGCCTCCAACAAAGGAATATTCACCGATAACTTCCTAAAGTTGTCCAGAAATTTCTTGAATTGTGCATCCACCTTCCTTGCCTTTGCGCTATTGGGATAGGGGACCGGAACAGTATGTGCCCTTTGATGAGGTGGCACATAGGGTGTCAATTTCTACGGTTCCTCCTCAGTAGCTTGTTCTTCATTGCCATCCACAGCTATGTCTTCACCTTGCCCCATGACAGGTGCGGGCTGCTCCTTCGTGGTTGCATCTTCAACTTTGTCCTGCGGTGTGCTTGTGTCATCCGTCCTTGGATTCAACACTTTCTTACCACTCCTCAATAGGATGGCCTTGGCCTGCTGGTTTCCCTCGGGAACATTGGTGTTCCCCGGAAAACCCGGATGTGCTGGCTTCTTAAAGCTTGCAATTTCAGCTGCCATCTGCGCCATGGAAGTCTCTATAGTTCTCATTTGAGCCCCATGACTTTGCAAAGTCTGCCCAAATTGGTTCATGAATTCACCCTGTTGCTTGATTTGTTGCCCAAATGTGTTCATTAACTCCTGGTTTTGTTTAATGACCTGATTGAGCAACTCCGTGCTCTTGTCCTCTGTGGCTGGTGCAGGCTTGGCGTCCGGATCCTGCAGAAAATTATTTGGATCCTTCTATGAAAATTTCTTGTCCTTTCGCCATGAATAGTCATTGTTCCTGTACCCTTGTTGTTGCCTCATGTACTTAACTTGAGCCTCCTCCTCGGACTCATTGTCTTCCTTCTGCAGTAGCTTCTTTGCGAGAAGATCCATCTTCTCATTTAACTCTCTCATTGCCTTTGACTCACTGGCAACTCTTGCTTGCTCAACTGGGCCTCTCTCTCTTTCTCCCCAAGATTGCTTCTGTGCCATGTTCTTCAGTATTTCCCAGCATCTTGTATCAGTGTTGTTCAAGAAAAATCCTGAACCGGCTGAGTCTAAGTTGCTTCTATCATGCTCGGAGAGAGCAAAATAGAAGATCTTCACCTGTGTCTCCTTGTCCAGTCCATGATGTGGACATCTCCTCAACATGACCTGGAATTGCTCCCAAGTCTCAGAATATGTTTCACCCGCCTGTTGGGTGAAATTGTGAATCTTCCTAATCATGTCATTGGTCTTCTCAGGAGGGAAAAACCTCTCGAAGAAAACCTCTACCATATGATCCCATGATTCAACAAACTCATCGTCGAGGTTATGTAGCCACTCTCTCGCTATTCCTGCCAGGGAACTTGGGAATAACTTGAGGTACAGAACATCCTGTGGGAACCTATCTATCTTCACCATATCACAGTTTTCAACAAACTGACTAATGTGTGCCACTGGATCCTCATTCTTCAGCCCGTGAAATGCGTTTGATTTAACCAAGTTAATCAATGCTGGATCGATCTTGTAGGTTGAAATGTTGAGCCCCTGTTTCTTTATAGGCCCCTTTGAAGCTGATGAAGAAGACGCTTTGATCTTCTCCCATATCGTCTGTGGTTCGGCCATTTCTTCTACTTGCTCTTGCTCAGATTCAGAATCTATGTCACTTTGGTGATCTTGCTCGTAGTAGTCCTCGTCCTCTGGTCCCGGAGATGGAACCTCAGGTGTGCGATTCGCGTAGTCTGCGCTACGTGTATGCACCATGCAAAGTACCTAAAATAAGAAAATCGGGGTTCAGTACTATGCTTTGAACGAGTAAACACAATTATAGAGAAATTTAAGAATATTTAAAATTGTTTCAAAATAATAAAAAAAATGTGGCCTAGAGTGGCCGCTCTTAGCACTCAAAGTGTCAATAATTCGCCGTATCCCCGGCAACGGCGCCAAAAACTTGACGTGTATTTTACTACGCGCTTAAACGCAAGTATACGCGTCGAGTAATATAGGCCTTTGTGAGGCCCGAGTCGAACTCAGGGATACGTTAATTATTGGAGACTTCTACTAACTAATCGCAATCAACTAGGCCGAACAACAAAGTAAGTGTTGCTGTCGAAATTAAAAGAAAATCAAACGAAATAAAGAAAACAATTGATTAAAGGTTAGTTTAATCAATTCAAAAGGATATCTTTAAGATGGCGGTTTCACCGCGGGTCAACATTGTATTAGGTTTTATATAATTCCTCACTCTTCTCTCTCTATCCAGGTAGTGGCCTGAAAATAGAATTACCCACTGTCGTGGTGTAATTCACTACTTAGGTTTAGGTTGATTCCACCGTCATAGTAATCATTCCCCTAAACTAAGCGCATTATAAACGGTCTCTCAGTTCCCACCATTAATTTTACAACTCCTTTGTCAAGGGTTTTATTGATTAATGTAGGTTTCGTCTCTTTTCAACCGTTAATCCTTCTGTCGAAGTGATTAAGGGCATTAAGTTATTATTATGGTGATCAAGCATAACAATATATATGGAGAAAACGAATCTATACCACGGATTTGAAAGAGAAAATGTGAATTATCAATATAAAATTGTCATACAATGCATTCCCGGGCTACTCCCGGTCCTAAAGATGGAGGGTTTTAGCCTCTCATGTTCATCTCACACGAATACATGGTAGAAATAGGGGAATTCATAAGAAAAATGTGAAACAAGTGGGAAAACCCCTGAACGGAGAAGAACCGGAAGATCCTTGGCGTAGAATACGAGCTTCCCCTCCTGTCGGTGGTGGAATTCGTCTTCGGCAGCGTCCGAATCACCCGGGATGAGCTTCTGGCCTCTGTTCTCCTTTCTCCCCTTCCTCGGCACTCGTGCAATGCGATATATGATGATCCCCTCGTCCGGGCGGCCGTCATTAGGTATAAGTCCCTAATTAGGTCGTCAAATAACTCCAGCCGTCCGATCGAGATCAAAACAGATCCAACGCATATCTACCGGCGTCGATACCATCGACGCAGGTCGATGGTATCGACCCAGCGGATTAGCGACAGCTTTCCTTTCTTTTAGTCTGAGCGCCTGTGGTCATCTCGATACCATCGACTTGGGTCGATGGTATCGACTCTCTTTAGCGTCGGTTGTTGTCGTTTAGCGACGCTGTAGCCTCAATGTGTCGATGGCATCGACTTGGGTCGATGGTATCGACAGCTTCCTCATCAGCAACTTGAAGGGATCTCGATGCCATCGACTTGAGTGTCGATGGTATCGACTCTGTGTTGCTCCTCTCGGCTGGTAGCCTATGGCTTGGTCGATAGTATCGACTTCCGTCGATGGTATCGACGGAAGCAAATACTTGTTTTTCCTGAAATTTCACAATAAGACCAAGTAAATCCACACAAATTATGATAATATGATAAATAATGCTCAAAATGGTAAAATAAAGGGGATTTGACATAGAATGATGGCAAAGACTGAAATGAGTGAATTATGAAATATTATCCATAAAAATGAGTAATTAGAGCACAAAACACATATGAAAAAGGTCTATAAATGCGACTCAAAATCATCGCATCAGATACATAGAGACAGTTCTTGTCCTTTGTAAGACGTGATGATAACCACCATAGCCAGTATCAGATTTTAAAGAAGCTCTGTAAGGGAGGTTGTGCCAGTCACCACTTCAGTAAGGTGATGTTGGTGAAAGGACCACGTGATGGTTAGAAAAGGACCACAGTGTGTGTAGATGAAGTCTCTTTGATCGTGCAATGGCTGAAAGGAGACCAGAGACGATGGGAGTCGTGAGAGGATGCAAACTAGACTGACATGCAGTTCACTGTGGGAGAATATGTGACATGAAAATCTGACCCCTCTAAGTTATAGCTAAGAGAGTTGAGTCCCCGATGCATGGGTTCTTTTGTCATGGTTTGTTGGAGAAGGTTAAGTTTGATCTTACCCCTCAGGATAAAGAAATGTGTGATGACTTCCAGGTGTCCAATTTAGATCACTATGTGAGGTACCCCAACTATGTGCTGAGCAATGAACATAGTGAGCCCCAAGGGAGGCTGAAATGGCCTGAGTCACCTATGCAGTTTATAGACGCCAGGATGAAAGAACTCAAAGAAAAGAATATGTGATGATAAAGGTTCTTTGGAAGCGCTATGAGTAAGGTGAAGCCACATAGGTTCCAATGATGGACATGGAAAAGTCTTATCCTAAATTGTTTATTTGCTTAATAGAATTTTGAGGACAAAATTCCTATAAGAGGGGAAGGATGTTACAACCCCAATTTTTGGGTTCATTTGCCGAGAAATGTAATTTCTCATATTAATGGTTTTTTGAACAAATAAAGATATGATTTTTTTTTGAATAAATAGATTTTGTTTACAATAGCCTTGATGATTGTGTTGTGGGCTTTATTGGTTATTGGGCCCAGATAACAAGAATTCAATTAGTAAATGAATAATTGAGTTTTTGAGAAAAGAATGAGATGGAAACCTTTAGAAGGCAAATTCAAAGAGGGATTTCGTGCCTCTTGGGTTCCTTGGGTTCCAAGGAGTCCAAAGTTGCAAAGAAAAGGCAATAAGAAAAGAGTAATTAAGTATTTCTTTATTAAAAAGAAATTGAAAACAATGGTAAAATGTGAAAAACAAGTGAAAAGAGGTATAATTGAGTTATTCTTGGTGGAATTTCGTATCCCAAGGATTCCTAATATTAAAAGGAATACCAATGAGGAAAATAAAAGAGAAATAAAGATAAATCCTCAAAAAGAGATATTTTAATGAGAAATAAACAAAATAATGTGAAATAATGCATTTAGATGCATCTAGAAGGATAATAAGTATCTAATAAACAAATATAAATGAAATCAATGATTGATTTGATGAGTTGATTTGAATGAACTTCGTGTATGATAGCCTTGTATGCTTTCTTGATGGGCCTTATTGGCCATTAAGCCCAATTGAAAGAAAAAGAAAAAGAAATGAAAAAAGAATTCAATTGGATAAAGGAATACATAAGGAAATAAATAAAAATGATTAAAAGGTTAAAGGATATTTTACAAAATAGAATTTCATGATATAAAGGTTCCTTGGGGTTCAAGGAACTCAGGATAATTACATAATGGCAAACGGAATATGGAATTTTTGGAAAATATGAATAAATAAGTGATAACTTGAAACTGAAGAAAAGGGCTCGTTTCCTTTAGATAATGACTTAAATTTTTGCATGATGAGAGATAAAGGTATGGACACATTTTCCTTAAAATTTGAAGTAAAAAGGAGTTAAGAATTGGGAGTTATCGGTTTTTCAAGTTATCCTTGATTTTGGAAATTATTTCACTAATTTTCCTTTTTGGATATATCAGGTGCGATGAGTGTCATACACCGTTTGAACAAAACATTATTAACTAAGCGAAAGCGGTGGTTAGCAGCGGAATTACTGAAAATCACTAAAAATTAAAACCTTTTATAAAAAGATCCATTACTAGAGATTCTTTAAACAAGAACCACAATAGTATATTTACATACTGGTCCACATTGGACATTCCATGTATCATCAAGCCAAAATCTCAGGTTGATTATAAAAACACTATCTACTGACTCCTAGGACCTGAGAGTATAGAGACGACACATAGGACTTTATGTATAAAGCCTGACAACCAGTATCCCCACCTGGGATATTATTGTTGTTCTTGCTATTGTTGTTGCTGCTCTTCCTCTACTACAGAGGTTCCGCCTCTTTTTCTGCGTCTACCTAAAAATGTAGAATCCCACGGGGGTGAGACAATTATAAAAATTGCCCCAACGAGAGATATAACTCTTCGCCGTAACATTGTTATTGCAGTTTAATAGAAATAAACTGAGTAGTGGGTTAATATATTGCAATAGTAGATAATTACTATCTATGCAGGTTAGAGCAACATTTCTATTCAAGTATTTCAGTTATAACTTGACAAAGCATCATGTCTCTTGTTTAATAAAGAATTAAAGAACATAAATAACATTTATGTATCAAGAACATGCTAAGCAGCATAACATCAACCAGTGGTTCTCGTATTTCAATCTTATGTAAATACGCTACACGGCTGATTATATTTTACAAACATTCTTAAGCTATGAGGAGATGAGGTATACCGCTCATACTCCAACCGATCACTGCAAAGTCAATATCGGTACCATACAAAGTCAAATGGAAGATCCGGCTTCCATGACTTCCCACATCTCAGTCAGTACGAGATTACATGCAGGACATCTTGTGTCTCTGCTTACATAGCTTGCCAGGGTATAGTGGCATCTAGCTATAGAGTTACATTGTCGACTGTACTCTCTTTGTGATCGAGAGATCTTGTGTTTACCTCCATCGATCTGACATTAACATCATCAGGAGATTAGTGATACATACATCCCAGAAGCATGAAGGATTGAGAGGTTTAATGTTTACTTTCCATCAATTCCTACATAAGGACGTAAGGATATTTTTGCCCATCGACCCCCACATATTCAAAATATGCGAACTCCAGGAGATCTCGTAAGAAAACCTATTTCACCATCACCCGCTTCTGACGATGATGGATCTATGTTCAGAGCACTACATGAATAGCTTTCACTTGATTAATTAAGTATATTATCATATTCTTTTAGCATCAGTCAAGTTTTCAAACATAACTTATTATGAAAAATGCTATAAAGAAACATGTACTGTTTTTATCAGTTACTTCCCAGTCTCTAAAAGACATTGGGATCTCAGTCCCTCACATAAACATATGGTTCTGGGTATTCAAACCCTCAGCTCATCACTGAGCATTGTTACCACTATTTCAAGTAATCATCACCTTCAGGTCATCTGACCAAGGTACACATGACACTTGTTACACAAGCATCTTATCAGGCACCTGAGGCCCATTAACTCTCTTGTCACCTCTTACTAGGCAACAAGGCACATCACGACACACAAGGCCCAATAAATAATTTCAATAATAAAAGCATCATAGCTCATACCTGGCTATGTTCATCATCACAGGATGCCTGCATGGCTAGCACACATGATAACAGATATATCAATCATATTTCAATTCCATGCTATACAAGGGTAATATCACTATTCCCATACCAGGGTTAGGTTTTCCCTTTTTATTTCAATCAAGGTTACACACCCCTTTGTTTAATCATGACCAATGATTCATCAGTTCATTGTCCAAGATTAGGGTTTCATTATTCACATCATCTCACCCTAGGTTAGGGTTTATAATCAATAACCCACAATTAGGGTTTACTATTCATTCAAATTAGGGTTTTACATCAAAAATAGGGTTACTCATGTCATTACCCTAAATTCATATCACATTATCTTCCTAGATTAGGGTTTCATTCAGAATTGCCCTAATTTAGGGTTTGAGTTCATAAATTAAACCAATTACGGTTTCATGATCTCTTCACCAAGCATCATACCCTAATTGTTCATCAAATTTATTTTGAATGTGTTAGGCTTGATTGCTAGATGATTATCTTACATGTATAAATCTCTCTCTCTCATCCTCTTCTAGGTTGTTCAGAAGATTTGATCAATTGAGCCTTCAATCACATGAATATTCAAATGCATTGACCAATTGAATCTTCAATTAAATTATATATGCAAATGGATTAACCATTTTGAACCTCAAACGGTCTTGCCTACTTAGGCCTCAAACGGTCTTGGGTTCTCAAGGTTCAAACAGTTTGAAATTGTTTGGGCACATTGCCCTTGAAACCGTATAAGCAATCATTGCCTTGAAACTGAATGAGCTAGAAAGTATTGAAACCACACGAGCTTGGGTCTCCACATGGTTTGGGATCATTTGGTCCCAAACAATCTTGAGACTGTTTGGTCCAAACCCTCTCAAAACCGAATGGACCAAAAAGGTACTTCAACACTTGATTATTTCAAGGTTCCAATCCATGAACCGGCTATCAACTACATCTTTGATTCATTCATCAATTGAACCATAGAATCACCCCTCAATTAGACCATTGATTAGGGTTTTGAACCCAATTAAACTAGGGTTTATAATCAAAACTCCTTCAATTAGGGTTTTGGAATCGAGTATCCATCAATGCTTAACATTGTGGAACTAATCCAATTGAAACCAATGAATCATCATCAAATTATAAAGTGACCTGACCTCAAACGGTATTGAGGTCATTTGGATGACCTACAAACAGTATTGAGACCGTTTGCCTGATCCTATCCTTGGATTTTGTGAAATTCCATTAGGGTTTAGATCATTAGATTGATCATCAAATCAACACTTAATTACATTTCAATTTGGTACCTTTGGACCTTCAATTACTCATCCATACTTAACCCTAGACCTCCAAACGGTCTTGGATGACCCCCAAACGGTCTTGAGACCATTTGGGTGACCTCCAAAAGGTCTTGAGACCATTTGGGCTCAATCACCCAAAATCTAAATTAACCAAATTGAATTTCAGCACTTAATCCAATTAGGGTTTGCTAATTGATTAACCTTCAATTGATGATCCCTTTGGAATTCATTAATATAATTCGATAGGTCATCAACCATCACCATTAACATCATAATTCCCAAACAGTCAACCATGGTCAACTCTCCCAAACGGTTTGAAACCATTTAACTTCAAACGGTTTGATAAAACTGTTTGCTTTCAAACGATTTTGGTTGAAACCGAATGAGCAACATGATGAAACCGAATGAGATACAATTCTTTGGGAAAAGTGTCCAAGATGATGTCATCATCATGTACCCTCGTTCATGTAACTCCTAGTACATCTGATTTCATGGAAATACTATTTTAAACAAGCAATTAATCAAGAAGATGAAGGAATCAATGAAATTGCAAGATTAATAGTTGAATAACAATGTAGAGGGGTTCAAGTTATATAACCCACCTTCAATAGAGCTTCAAAGCTTGGAGATTCACGTAAAAAATGGTGGAAGAAGCTTTTCCACATCACAAGGATCATTCCTCAAGCTTTTGAGTGAAAAGGGATGATTAGAAGTGAAGATAGGATTGAGATATGAAGGAATCATGCATTAATTTATGATTTCCACCATGAAATCGAGATGAATGAAGGTCAAGAAGCTTACCAACAGGTTGAGGGTCGTCTTCCTGCTGTCCCTAGCTCCCTTGATCGTTTTTTCAAGCAAAGGAAAGAAGTGGATCCGAAAAAGTCCTTGGTTTGAGTGGTAAAGGGTGCTTTTATAAGAAAATCAATGAGAGAGAAAATTTCTTATAAAACTCTTTTAATTCCAAAAACTTGTGCCATCTATTCCTCATCAATTCTGTGCATGAAAATATATCTTCATTATCTCCAAATTCCCTTCCTTTATCTATGAATTAAGGGAAAAGAAATTAAGCACCTCAATCATATTATATTAATATCCCATTTATAGTGGATATTACTTTCCATTAACTTAATGTGAGTGGAGTCTCCACTCAAGTTAGATCTTTTCGTGGCCTAGCAAGGAACAAAGGTGTTCACACTTGAACAAATCCAACCATCTCATTTTTGGTTGAAGGTCCTTCAATTATTTTATTTATTTTTGTATTAATTTGAAGTAAAATTCCATTTGTGATTAAATCTTGATTATTTTAATATCAAGATTCTCTCTCCTCTAAAGTAGCTCAAATGAGATGCCCCTCTCATTTTATTGCCTCTACAAGATGCCAATAATATTAAGGACCTTATTGAAGTGGTAAATTGCATATTGAACCCTAGGTTTTGGGTAATTTGCACATTACACCAAAACTAGGTTTTAATGCACAACCATTGCTTTACCAACTCTTTCTTGGTACTCAGGCTATCACAAGCCATACCTCTACATCATATTCATTCCCATGATGCTTCAACACATGAGGAACATATTATCATGCACAATTTGTAAATTAACCCCTCAACTTGGGTAAATTGCACTTTAATCCAAAACAAGTAAAACATTACTTTCAACATTATTCAAAATGGACTAAAATAGAAATATAAGTTCCTCTTGAGCCTTAATTACTTTTCAAAAGATAATATCAAGAATATAATTACCTTTCTTAACCAAAACACCTAGGGTTAAAGCATAACGTAGGTCAGGGATGTTACAAATTATCCACCCCTTACAAGGATTTCGTCCCCGAAATCATCAACAAAAACATCAAGAGAAAAGAGTAGGATATTTCCTCCTGATCTCTTCCTCTAGCTCCCACATAGCTTCTTCAATGCCACGGTGGTTCCAGAGAACTTTTACAAGACTAATGTCTTTCTTTTTCTGCTTTTTAATTCTTCTGTCAAGAACCAACACAGGTCCTTCAACATAAGATATATCATCATTCAGTTCTACCTCTATAGGTTGCAGAACTAGCTTAGTGTCAGGATGACACTTCCTCAGCATAAAGATTTGAAACACTGGGTGAAATCTATGCAACTCAGGTGGTAACTCTAGCTTATAGGCTACCTTTCCCATCCTTTCAATGATTGGATAAGGCCCCATAAACCTAGGAGCTAACTTCCCCTTCTTTCCAAATCTCAGGATTCCTTTCCAAGGTGAGACCTTGAGGTATACTCTGTCTCCAACCTGGAATTCTAAGGGTCTACGACGCTTGTCAGCATAAGATTTCTGTCTATCCTAGGCAGCTTTCAACTGTTGTTGTATGACTTTAATCTTCTCAGTTGTTTGTTGTACTAGCTCAGGACCCAAAAGTTGATATTCCCCGATTTCATACCAACATAAGGGAGATCTACAATGTCTACCATACAAAGCTTCATATGGTGCCATCTCAATACTGTGTTGATAGCTATTATTATAAGCAAACTCTATCAAGCTCAGGTGTAGATCCCAACTTCCTACAAACTAAAGGACACATGCCCTAAGCAAGTCCTCCAAGGTTTGTATGGTCCTCTCAGATTGTCCATCTGTCTGTGGGTGAAAGGCTGTACTAAACCTTAACTGTGTACCCAAATCTTTATGGATTCGCTCCCAAAAATGACTCGTAAACTGGGGACCTCTATCAGAAACGATAGTAGCTGGGACCCCGTGCAACCGCACTATCTCATCTATGTATATCTGGGCAAGCTTCTCAGCTGTATAGGTTGTTTTGATAGGTAAAAAATGTGTTGTCTTTGTCAACCTATCAACTATAACCCAAATGGAATCATGACTTTTGGCTGTTCTAGGCAAACCAACCACAAAGTCCATGGTTACATGATCCCATTTCCACTGTGGTATAGGCAGGGGTTGCATTGTTCCTGCGGGCTTCTGATGTTCAGCTTTAACCTGCTGACACACCGGACACAACATAACAAACTCAACAACATCTTTCTTTAATCCAGGCCACCAATACATATCTTTTAAGTTATGATACATCTTGGTGCTCCCTAGATGCGTCGCATACATTGAAGTATGAGCTTCTTCCAGAACTAACTTTCTTAAGTTATCGGCATCAGGTATTACCATCCTACCCTGGTAACAGACTACTTGATCATTAGAATCATGGAAGCCATCTCATTTCTCACTACCATACTCTGTTCTGATCTATTGAATCACAATATCAGCTTGTTGTGCTTCCTTAATTTGCTCCCTCAGAGTAGGTTTCACTTGCATCTCAGCTAAAAGCCTGGCTAACAATGATACTTTAAGTTGTATGTTGTTTTGCCTCAAGGATATAAGTATATCTCTCTTACAGAACACTATGGAATTCAATTGTGCTTTATCTAAGGCTGGTGTTGATGATTTTCTACTCAGTGCATCAACCACCACATTAGCCTTCCCTGGATGATAATCAATTGTACAGTCGTAGTCCTTGATTAACTCCATCTAGTGGCACTGCCTCATGTTCAGCTCATGCTGTGAAAAGATATACTTTAGATTCTTATGGTCTGTGAAAATCTGGAATGTTTCTCCATAGAGATAATGTCTCCATATCTTCAAGGCATGTACCACAACATCTAGCTCTAGATCGTGTGTCGGATAATTCACCTCGTGCTTCTTAAGTTGTCGAGAAGTAAAAGAAATAACTTGTTTATCCTGCATCAACACACATCCTAAGCCATTCTTGGATGCATCACAGAAGACTATATACCCCTATCCCTGCTCAGGTAACACCAATACAGGTG
This sequence comes from Alisma plantago-aquatica, assembly GCA_963693085.1. Lineage (NCBI taxonomy): Eukaryota > Viridiplantae > Streptophyta > Magnoliopsida > Alismatales > Alismataceae > Alisma > Alisma plantago-aquatica. The sequence goes on along the minus strand of OY856411.1, from coordinate 386,719,593 downwards.
TACTAGTTAACCTTTCTTTCAGCAACTGGAAAGAATGTTGACACTTGTCATTCCAGATAAAAGGAATATTTTTCCTGGTCAACTTGGTCAGGGGTAAAGCTATAGAGCTGAAGTTCTTAATGAACCTCCTATAATAGCCTACTAGTCCAAGAAAACTACGAATCTCCATTGGTGTCTTTGGTTGTTCCCACTGTAGGAAAAATTCTACCTTCTTAGGATCAACACAGATACCTGAGGAAGATATTACGTGTCCTAGAAAAGAAACTTCTGGTAGCCAGAACTCACACTTGCTAAACTTAGCATATAGCCTATGCTCTCTTAGCAAGGTCAAAGCCTGACGGAGGTGTTGCTCATGCTGTTGAGCATCTCTACTGTAGATCAAGATGTCATCTATGAAGATGATTACACATTGATCAAGAAAAGGTGAAAGATTCTATTCATGAGTTCCATGAATGCATCTGGTGCATTAGTTAGTCCAAACGACATAACTATGAACTCATAATGACCATACCTTGTCCTAAAGGCAGACTTAGATATGTCACCCTCCTTGATACACAACTGATGGTATCCCGACCTCAGATCTATCTTAGAAAAGATAGTTGCAACACACAACTGATCAAACAAGTCATCTATTCTTGGCAGAGGATACTTGTTCTTTATGGTGACTTTGTTTAACTATCTATAGTCAATGCATAGCCGCATCGACCCATCTTTCTTTTTAACAAAAAGAACCAGAGTACCCCATGGTGAAGTACTCGGTCGGATAAATCCTTTCTCAAGCAACTCTTGCAGTTGTTTCTTGAGCTCTACCATCTCAGCAAGTGCCATTCTATACGGCGTTTGTGCTATTGGTTGCGTACCTGGAATCTGATTAATCTCAAAATCGATCTCTCGGGGCGGAGGAACATCTGGAAGTTCTTCAGGAAATACATCCTCAAACTCCCAAACAACTGGAACTTCAGAAGGATGAGGGCTCTCCATTGTGGTATCTACCACATGAGCCAAGAATGCAAAGCATCCCTATCTCATCAACTTCTCAGCTACCAAAGATGACACTAAATAGGTTGGAAGAATCTTTCTATCTCTCTGAAAGATCCATGTGTCACCGTTGTCTGTGAACACAGCCTACTTGGAACTATAGTCCAAGACAACCTTATACTTCTCTAAGGTGTCCATCCCAAGGATTATATCAAAACCCTGCATATCAAGTGGTATAAGATCCACTTGAATGTGATGGTCAGAAAAGAAAAGATTGTAGGGAGAACACACCTCCCGCAACACTGTAGATCCCAGTAAAGGGGTTTCTAGCATCAAACTATCTGCTCTATGACTGACAATCATGTTGTAGTCATAAATCACTTCTCGAGTGATAAAAGAGTGTGTAGCACCCGGATCAATTAACACATATATGAAGCAGGATGAAGACATATCATAATAAAAAAGTTCTATCTAACCTGTCATAACTCGAGGGTTGACTACTGCTTCAGGCTGATTCATAACATAGAATCTAGCCGTTGGTTGTTGTTGACCCTGTGCTTGGTTGTTGGGTGTCGACGATCCAACTTGGGATGCTTGTCCATGTCCTCTAGCATTGTTACTGAACTGTCTTCTCTGTGAGCCCTGTTGACTCTGCCTCTAGAGTTGAGTCACATTTCTGACCTTCTCGGGACAATCTCTCTTCAAGTGTCCTGACCTCCCACACTGGTAGCAATTGTAGTTTCCCAAACTCTGTCTGGGTGGTCATGTCACTGATGTTGATGCTGTATTGGGTGCTCTACTTGGAGTAAAACTACGACCCCTACCCCTACTTGACGTCCACTGTGTCAGGGAATTAAACTTTAGTGGTGGTGGTGCAGAGAATCTAGGCTTCTTGAAACTCTCAGACATGGGTCCTTGAAACCGAGGATACACTTTCTTAGTACTGGTCTGTCGCTTCTCGATCACAGACCTCTCAATTCTCCTCACAGACTCCACAAAAGTGGTAAATCTTTCCCGGTTCTCCAAAGCAGACACATGAGTGGTCAATTCAGTGTTTAACCCCTTCTCAAAATGCCAAATCCTCTCCTCACCAGTAGCCACCATGTGTGGACAGAACTGCAACAGCTCCATGAACCTAGCTTCATATTCACTAATGTTCATCTGTCCTTGCCTCAACCTCTCAAATTGAGAGATCTTCTCATCTACATACGTCTTGGGAAAGTATCTAGTAACAAATTCCCGTCAGAATTTGTCCCATCTGACTTCAACTCTGGGTCTCTTGCCTTCCTCGATGGTCCACCAATGACCGACACTCCCCTTCAGAAGATAGACAACATGTCTCACCTTCTCATCTTCAGGAACATAAGGATTCTGAAGGCTTTCTCCAACTCAGTTAACCATGAGTCAGCATCTGCTGGATCAGCTGTGCCAGCATACTCTGTGGCTCCTACTCTCCGAAGCCTTTCAAAGGTCTTGCCATCTCCATGCCTTTCATCATGGGCTGGTGCCCTCGGTGTAGGTAGTGACATCCTATCTGTCATGTTAGTCATAGTTGCCAAAAACTACCCATACATGGCTTGGAAGACTGGGTTCCCCATATCAGCTTGATCAAATTGAGGAATCTCAGGTATAGGTTCCTCCCTAGCTTGATCCCTTGCACCTCCTCCTGGTGCAGCAACGCTGCTCTCAACAACATGTTCATCATGCGATCCATACATCTTCTAGTTCTTCTCCTCCTATATGAGCAGAAGACACTATTAGATAAACTGGAAAACACTAGAACAGACTCAACAACCTTAATTCTATGTCTCTGTAGACTCAGCGAACCTAGAGCTCTGATACCACTAATTGTCATACACCGTTCGAACAAAATGTTATTAACTAAGTGGAAGCGGTGGTTAGCAGCGGAATTACTGAAAATCACTAAAAATTAAAAACCTTTTATAAAAATATCCATTACTAGAGATTCTTTAAACAAGAACCACAGTCGTATATTTACATACTGGTCCACATTGGACATTCCATGTATCATCAAACCAAAATCTCAGGTTGATTATAAAAACACTATCTACTAATTCCTAGGACCTGAGAGTACAGAGATGACACATAGGACTTTATGTACAAAGCCTGACAACTAGTATCCCCACCTGGGATATTACTGTTGTCCTTGCTGTTGTTGTTGCTGCTCATTCTCTGCTACATAGGTTCTGCCTCTTTGTCTGCATCTACCTAAAAATGTAGAATCCCACGGGGGGGTGAGACAATTATAAAAATTGCCCCAACGAGAGATATAACTCTTCGCCGTAACATTGTTATTGCAGTTTAATAGAAATAAACTGAGTAGTGGGTTAATATATTGCAATAGTAGATAATTACTATCTATGCAGGTTAGAGCAACATTTCTATTCAAGTATTTCAGTTATAACTTGACAAAGCATCATGTCTCTTGTTTAATAAAGAATTAAAGAACATAAATAACATTTATGTATCAAGAACATGCTAAGCAGCATAACATCAACCAGTGGTTCTCGTATTTCAATCTTATGTAAATACGCTACACGGCTGATTATATTTTACAAACATTCTTAAGCTATGAGGAGATGAGGTATACCGCTCATACTCCAACCGATCACTGTAAAGTCAATATCGGTACCATACAAAGTCAAATGGAAGAGCCGGCTTCCATGACTTCCCACATCTCAGTCAGTACGAGATTACATGCAGGACATCTTGTGTCTCTGCTTACATAGCTTGCCAGGGTATAGTGGCATCTAGCTATAGAGTTACATTGTCGACTGTACTCTCTTTGTGATCGAGAGATCTTGTGTTTACCTCCATCGATCTGACATTAACATCATCAGGAGATTAGTGATACATCCATCCCAGAAGCATGAAGGATTGAGAGGTTTAATGTTTACCTTCCATCAATTCCTACATAAGGACGTAAGGATATTTTCGCCCATCGAACCCCACATATTCAAAATATGCGAACTCTAGGAGATCTCGTAAGAAAACCTATTTCACCATCACCCGCTTCTGACGATGATGGATCTATGTTCAGAGCACTACATGAATAGATTTCACTTGATTAATTAAGTATATTATCATATTCTTTTAGCATCAGTCAAGTTTTCAAACATAACTTATTATGAAAAATGCTATAAAGAAACATGTACTATTTTTATCAGTTACTTCCCAATCTCTAAAAGACATTGGGATCTCAGTCCCTCACATAAACATATGGTTCTGGGTATTCAAACCCTCAGCTCATCACTGAGCATTGTTACCACTATTTCAAGTAATCATCACCTTCAGGTCATCTGACCAAGGTACGCATGACGCTTGTTACACAAGCATCTTATCAGGCACCTGAGGCCCATTAACTCTCTTGTCACCTCTTACTAGGCAACAAGGCACATCACGACACACAAGGCCCAATAAATAATTTCAATAATAAAAGCATCATAGCTCATACCTGGCTATGTTCATCATCTCAGGATGCCTGCATGGCTAGCACACATGATAACAGATATATCAATGATATTTCAATTCCATGCTATACAAGGGTAATATCACTATTCCCATACCAGGGTTAGGTTTTCCCTTTTTATTTCAATCAAGGTTACACACCCCTTTGTTTAATCATGACCAATGATTCATCAGTTCATTGTCCAAGATTAGGGTTTCATTATTCACATCATCTCACCCTAGGTTAGGGTTTATAATCAATAACCCACAATTAGGGTTTACTATTCATCCAAATTAGGGTTTTACATCAAAAATAGGGTTACTCATGTCATTACCCTAAATTCATATCCCATTATCTTCCTAGATTAGGGTTTCATTCAGAATTGCCCTAATTTTGGGTTTGAGTTCATCAATTAACTCATTTAGGGTTTCATGATCTCTTCACTAAGGATCATACCCTAATTGTTCATCACATTTATTTTGAATGTGTTAGGCTTGATTGCTACATGATTATCTTACATGTATAAATCTCTCTCTCTCATCCTCTTCTAGGATGTTCAGAAGATTTGATCAATTGAGCCTTAAATCACATGAATATTCAAATGCATTGACCAATTGAATCTTCAATGAAATTATATATGCAAATGGATTAACCATTTTGAACCTCAAATGGTCTTGCCTACTTAGGCCTCAAACGGTCTTGGGTTCTCAAGGTTCAAACGGTTTGAAACCATTTGGGCACATTGCCCTTGAAACCGTTCAAGCAATCATTGCCTTGAAACCGAATGAGCTAGAAAGTATTGAAACCACATGAGCTTGGGTCTCCACACAGTTTGGGATCGTTTAGTCCAAACCCTCTCAAAACCGAATGGACCAAAAAGGTACTTCAACACTTAATTATTTCAAGGTTCCAATCCATGAACCGGCTATCAACTACATCTTTGATTCATTCATCAATTGAACCATAGAATCAACCCTCAATTAGACCATTGATTAGGGTTTTGAACCCAATTAAACTAGGGTTTATAATCAAAACTCCTTCAATTAGGGTTTTGGAATCGAGTATCCATCAATGCTTAACATTGTGGAACTAATCCAATTGAAACCAATGAATCATCATCAAATTATAAAGTGACCTGACCTCAAACGGTCTTGAGGTCGTTTGGATGACCTCCAAACGGTCTTGAGACCGTTTGCCTCATCCTATACTTGGATTTTTTGAAATTCCATTAGGGCTTAGATCATTAGATTGATCATCAAATTAGCACTTAATTGCATTTCAATTTGGTACCTTTGGACCTTCAATTACTCATCCATACTTAATCCTAGACCTCCAAACAGTCTTGGGTGACCCCCAAACGGTCTTGAGACCGTTTGGGTGACCTCCAAATGGTCTTGAGTCCGTTTGGGCTCAATCACCCAAAAATCTAAATTAACCAAATTGAATTTCAACACTTTATCCAATTAGGGTTTGCAAATTGATTAACCTTCAATTGATGATCCCTTTGGAATTCATTAATCAAATTTGATAGGTCATCAACCATCACCATTAACATCAGAATTCCCAAACGGTCAACCATGGTCAACTCTCCCAAATGGTTTGAAACCATTTAACTTCAAACGGTTTGATAAAACAGTTTGCTTTCAAACGATTTTGGTTGAAACCGAATGAGCAACATGATGAAACCGAATGAGATACAATTCTTTGGGAAAACTATCCAAGATGATGTCATCTTCATCTACCCTCGTTCATGTAACTCCTAGTACATCTGATTTCATGGAAATACCATTTTCAACAAGCAATTAATCAAGAAGATGAAGGAATCAACGAAATTGCAAGATTAATAGTTGAATAACAATGTAGAGGGGTTCAAGTTATATAACCCACCTTCAATAGATCTTCAAAGCTTGGAGATTCACATCAACAATTGTGGAAGAAGATTTTCCACACCACAAGGATCGTTCCTCAAGCTTTTGAGTGAAAAGGGATGGTTAGAAGTGAAGATAGGATCGAGATATGAAGGAATCATGCATTAATTTGTGATTTCCACCATGAAATCGAGATGAATGAAGGTCAAGAAGCTTACCAAGAGGTTGAGGGTCGTATTCCAGCTGTCCCTAGATCCCTTGATCGTTTTTGCAAGCAAAGGAAAGAAGTGGATCTAAAAAATTCCTTGGTTTGAGTGGTAAAGGGTGCTTTTATAATTATAAGAAAATCAATGAGAGAGAAAATTTCTTATAAAACTCTTTTAATTCCAAAAATGTGTGCCACCTCTTCCTCCTCAATTCCGTGCATGCAAATCTATATTCATTATCTCCAAATTCCCTTCCTTTATCCATGAATTAAGGGAAAAGAAATTAAGCACCTTAATCATATTATATTAATATCCCATTTTTAGTGGATATTACTTTCCATTAACTTAATGTGAGTGGAGTCTCCACTCAAGTTAGATCTTTTCGTGGCCTAGCAAGTCACAAAGGTCTTCACACTTGAAAAAATCCAACCATGTCATTTTTGGTTGAAGGTCCTTCAATTATTTTATTTATTTTTGCATTAATTTGAAGTAAAGTTCCATTTGTGATTAAATCTTGATTATTTTAATATCAAGATTCTCTCTCCTCCAAAGTAGCTCAAATGAGATGCCCCTCTCATTTTCTTGCCTATACAAGATTCCAATAATATTAAGTACCTTATTGAAGTGGTAAATTGCATATTGAACCCTAGGTTTTGGGTAATTTGCACATTACACCAAAACTAGGTTTTAATGCACAACCATAGCTTTACCAGCTCTTTCTTGGTACTCAGGCTATCACAAGCCATACCTCTGCATCATATTCATTCCCATGATGCTTCAACACATGAGGAACATATTATCATGCACACTTTGCAAATTAACCCCTCAACTTGGGTAAATTGCACTTTAGTCCAAAACAAGTAAAACATTACTTTCAACATTATTAAAAATGGACTAAAATAGAAATATAAGTTCCTCTTGAGCCTTAATTACTTTTCAAAAGATAATATCAAGCATATAATTACCTTTTTTAACCAAAACACCTAGGGTTAAAGCATAACCCAGGTCAGGGATGTTACAATGAGGGCCGTTGGATCTTGATCCAACACGCACCACTCATCGTCTAGAGTCCCAGAGGGACGCAAACTCTGCACTTGCAGGGGAACTTTCCCCTCATTTTTCCGATTGACTCAGTGCATATGCACTCGAGTTTTCTATCCCATTGAGTCCAGGAGTGAGAGGCGAAGCTTCTCGACCCTAATTTGATGGGTTCCCATCGCGAATAGGAAAAACGTCCAATTGGGCAAAGGATCAGTTGACGGTGGGGTTAAGAAACCCTAGGAAGAGCCACCCTAGTCCTATATATAGGCCACCACTTGAGTCCTCACACCCTAGCGATCTCGAGCGACCATCTATTAGGTCTCAGCACCCTCTCCCTCGCACAATTGCCATCGCTCCGACGAGCCCTAGTCGCGGCGCCGCCGCGAGTACAAAATAAGAAGAAGAGGAGGACGACGAGCAGGAGTCGTCGGATCTTGGAGCACGGTGGGCCGGTGTAAGATCTAACGACCTCAGGAGACGCACACTGAGATAGCTCACTGAGTGGAGCGAGTTGACACGATGCATCGGATCCGAGTGCCATCCGACGGACGATAGCCTGCAGCCGCGCGTGTCACTGTGGTAGTGGAGGAGTTTGACACAGAGATTCAGATTGAGGCACAGACCAGCGGCGCACCGATCCAACAACCAAGAATTTTCGGTAAAATCCCCTCTCTAATCAAATAATCCAGAATATTGCTTTTTCTTACAAAATTAATAGAAAACGCTAGAAATCTCCAATGAAGAAACATTATATATGAAAGTTGTATAGAAAAATATGAGGAACATGATAAAAATACTTTGAGAATCTAGTTCTTTTCTGTTTTGCAAAAGTCTTTAATTTGATAGAAAAGTGCATTACTAAGTAATTAGAAACCCTAATTGTATATAAAGGATGCATCTTTGAAGATTAATAGGTTAATTTGAAAGGTATTAACCTGTTGATTAGTAATATAGAGTTTTCATCTATTTTGTATACAAAGTTGGTAGTTTTAGGGTTTTTAATCCATAAATGAAGAATAATATATATGGAAACCCTAATTGGGTTAAAAGAAGAGGAAAACCATGATATTTCAAATTAAGGAAGTAAATTAGTAAATAATGATCCTAAGACTGTTAGGAATATTAAAATGAGAGAATTTAAAGGTTTTAAGTAGATTTGATGAATTAGGGTTCTTAATAACTAAGAATGGAGGAAAAACCCTAATTTCCAAGGAAACCCTAAAATTGGAATAGAAACCCTAAAGAATATGATGATATTGAATAAATTTTGATAAAATGAAGTCGGAATGTTTATTTTAGGGTTTCTGTGCACTTTGCTTGATTGTTTGGATCTTCTCTCTCTACAAAGTTGATTCTGTATCTGAATCTGCAAATACAGGTATGTGGTTATGCTTATGAATAATGGCTTTAGTTTCACAGTGATTTCCGAACGTGTTTATTGGTTGCTTGAAAATAACTGTTGGATGCCTTTTATTTCATGCAACTATAAAGTGACTATGATTATCACCATGAATATATATATATATATATATATATATATATATATATATATATATATATATATATATATATATATATATATATATATATATATAACTGGCTTAGATCGGAATCCACCTCTGTGGCTTGTAAAGGCTAAAAAGGGGTAACCTAGAGTAAGGTCTAGGTTATCGTGGGTTAGAAATTGGGCTACCAAGTGTAGTGCCATGAGACCCTTTAGCATGCCATGAGTTAAGGAGTGGGCTACTTACGAGTAGTGCCATGTGACTCAACCCTAGAAACTGGTTCACCTATAGGTGGGACCATGAGGGGTTTAATGGGGAGCTACTATAAGGAAAGTAGTATCCGGGTCCACTGTAGGGACAAAGCAGAGGATAGGGAATGCATGGATCACGCAGTTATATTTAAAATGTAAAATTGTTTGTTAAATAGTAATTGGCTGCAATACATTGTTATGAATAATTGCACAATTATTGTTTCCCCCACATACCAGCTTTATGTTGACCGACGTTTTGTTTGTCGGTGTTTTAGATACAAAGCCAAAAGGACAAATAGTAAATCATCATATTGTGAAATACATGAATTAAAATACAAGGAGGATTAGTTCGAGTAGAATTCATATGTGGATAGAAGTTTAGAGATCCATGTTTTTAAAAGGTATGTAAAATTTTATTTTCTTACAACTTTTTAGTTTAGTCTGTTAAAATTTAATAATTGTTCTTGGTTAATTGCCGAACCTTTGATCCGAAAATTATGTGTGCGACTTCGACCTCTCAGTCTCCCTTAATTGGGGGTTACCGGAAGGTGGGGTTGTAACAATGACAAAAGTGTTACTCCTGATTTTTAGACGAAATATCATATATCAAATTCCTGACCACTTTATATTCAAAATTTTCAATACAAATGAGGTACATAATATGTTACTATGCAATTTATTCTCAAATCAGAAAGCAATATTTTAGAGAGAGAAAATCTTTTTTTATCTTTTTTTTTCTTCTCAACCCCATCACCCCACCCCCACACACCTTTCACACCATCATCAAAACTAACGACAATCTTCCCTATTAACTCTTTGTCGCTCCCTCTTTGAAACCATTGTTTTCTTTCCTTTCTTCTATCTTTAATCCATTACGTTTTCTAATATAGATGAAAACCAATTAATTGACAACCACTTAAACACTCATATTTCACCTTTAATAAAAATCAGTGTATTGGTAAAGAGACATTATCACAATAGAAAACAATTCTCTCATTTATTATATCCACGGTTGATTTTTCATACTTTCAACTTCAGCCATAATTGTTGCCCATGATTTTCTCCAACATTAAATACAACATGCAGATTCATAAATCCAAAGTGCAAAACTGACTACTCTCTTCTTCGATTTCTATTTTTTCTTTTTCAAATTCAATCAAACTTCCCCACTATCTCTGTATTATCTTTCTTATAAAAATAAAACTCCACAACCCACTCTTTGTGCTTCCTCACATTCCTAACAAACTTTCCAACCCGTATTCTTTTTCTCCTTTCCTAAACTAACGGTCAATCTTTTCAACTCCTTCCATCTAACCTCCGATATCTCGACAGGGTTATCCTTTCACTACTTTCTTTCTATCTAATTCATCCTTTTAATAAAAAGATAAATCCATTGAAGAATATATCGAGTGATGCTACTATAAAAGGTTTCCTTAAACATCTCATACACATTATCAAAATATCTGTTCATTCATCCATACTACTTTAAGTTACAATATACATACCAAAATATTTTAATACGTATAAAATATAATCACTTTACTATACTTAAACCAAATTTCACAATAAAACAAATATTAGTCTTTTAAGATCCATTATTCAATAAAAAATAAACCGGTTTATAGAGTGAAGTATGAATTTCACTTAATATTGTCGACTTACAAGTCTGCTTTTATGGTTATATGTTATATAAATATTATATATTAAATAATAGTAAACATGTAATTAATATAAATTTTTTCCTAATGAATATACATATTTATGGATTGAGTGTGGTTTATATTATAGTGGTAAATAAACTGTTTATGTGTTTTTGGGTATTATTATTATTCTATTATTCGTTGCATTTTATAAAATATTCATGTAGGGTTTTTTAACATATGCATAAATATGTATCGTTATGATCAATAATATGAATTTGATTTATCGACCGTTCATTTTTGTGTTTGAAAATATTACTTATGTAAGTTGATTGTTATACCAAATGATAAAAATATTTATCATACAAAACATGCGTTTTAATATACAGTTCAACTAAAACATAGCGTTTCCACATGGAAAATTTACAAATGTGATATATTTTGTATCATTATTTTTATAAGGTTGAATCCATGCTACAATAATGTTGTTTTTACTCCAAAGTATAAAATGAGATGACAGTGAAATAACAATATAATTTTTCTGGCTATTTTTAACCTACATGAAATTTCCCTTATTCATTTTTCTTCAAAACATCTAGGACTATTTTTAATCACATGTAATAATTAAACGAAAATTTCTATATGAAGGTCTTATATACTACACTTATGTATTCTAATTCCATTGTGTGTGATACCAAATGATAAAAAATATTTATCACATAAAACATGCATTTTTGTATATAATTGAACTAAAACATAACGTTTCCACATGAAAAATTCACAAATGTTAATATATATTTTGTTTTGTTATTTTTATAAGGTTGAATCCATGCCACACTTTTGTCACTTTAACTCCAAAGAATAAAATGAGACGAGAGTGAAATAACCATCTAATTTTTTACTACTTTTAACCTACATGAAATTCTCCTTATTCATTTTTCTTCAAAACATAAATGTCTACTTTTAATCACATTTGATAATTAAACAAAAAATTCTATATGAAGGTTTCATATACTACACTCATGCATTTTAAATCCATTACATGTGATATGACATGTGCACGTGCACGTGCACGTGTGGGTTCACTAGTTTAGACAAATGTCCAAAAAAACATTCTAATAAATATGATTCTTACTTGTGTAGGGTTTTTTTATTTTTAAAAAAATCCCCTCCCCATCACTATAACCATGTAAGAAACAATTTTTTTTTAAAATGTTCATCATCACCATTCCTATCACCATACACATATTACCAAACAACACATTTTAATAATTTCCCTATCACCATCACCATCCCTATCACCGTCACTGTTCCAGTCACCATCACCATCAATTTTATCACCACATATCAAACACAGCCTTAGGAGAAAATATTTCTCCATGACTCCATCTATCTTGATATTGTGTATAAATTGGAGCGGGGGGGCTCAGCCTTCTCTCTAGGTTGGGGCACTAGTTAGAGAAAATTAGCAGAGCACTGCACCAGTGGCTAGACATGTCAAATTGGGTTAAAATCCACAAGCATCTATGGGTCGACCTATTTAAGTTGAGTTTGAGTGATGAAATTAACCACCAGTTAAAAATTACCAAAACTCATACTCAGTTATTTATTTAACATTTGTTTTTGTAAGTAGCCCACGGGTGATTCACTTAAGTGAAGTATTTATATAAAAATAGATATAGTGATACACTAATACTTAGAATAAATACAATTATCTACTAGTATTCATTAATTGTTAAGGAGTTCTAATCCAAATTTTAACTTGTTCAACAAAAATTGATATAATAGTGAGATTAGAAGAAAAAAAATTCAACATATACTACATTATCTAATTGTCTATCTTAGAGGGGTTGCCTCTGCGAGGATGAGGCCTAGCAATACCCTTCAGTCAGAGAGGAACAAGGAGCTTGGTGAGTCCAGTCAGCATGATGTTGTTGTCGCAGCGGCAAGGGAATCGACCAACTGCAAGTGGGCTATTGATGGTATGACCATAGGGATCGGGTTCTTAGAGAATCCTCCTACCCAACAGGTCAGTGAAAGGCACCACTTGTTACCTAAAATCATGAAATGAGTACACATCAGCACAACTGCATTCAGTACATTGTGCAAATATTTAAAATTACAAGTTTAAGAGAACATATATTGTTTGAAAAAAGCATAAAGAAATAATAAGAAATGAAGAAACAACATTTAAAAGACTATTATTATTACCGTGTAATCATATTTAATGCCCATTTCCATTATACCAACAATATCATAAGGCCTTTGACCAACTTCTCAGATGAAGGGTCCATGAGGGTGCTCAAGTTAACTACCATGTTTCAACGTGAGGGACTACAAGACTAAACATCAAAAGTTAACCATGCTCGTAAAGGCCCTCAAGGCTATTGCCAAGAGCTAACCCTTGTATCAACATGGTAAGTCCTATCTTGACAACTCAAGTAGGACACCCAACTATGTGTCCTTACTCTAAGAATACATATAGGTGCAGAAGGTTGCATAATGGATATCTATCATTATGTTTCAAGTTTGTTCAACATATGTAATCAAGACCCAACCATAATAGTCATAGGGAACATGTAGCTCGAATAATCATACTAAGCCAAGTATTTATACTACATGCATACCTGCAATTTCAATACCACTAGTTTGACCGATAGGAGGATAAAGTGTACCTCTTATACAAGAAAACTAGCATTAAGGACAAGATTAGATCTTTGAACATATTCCATCAAAGAGATCCTAACATTATAAGCAAGTGTGACTATATTAACATCACAAGACTTAGGTCATATTAGACATACTCATCAAGGGTGGATGTTTCACTTAATCTAAGTTCCATATTTCTCAATGACATCTTCAATGTTCATGCAATATTCATCATCAAGATACATGCTACCTCATATATAATTTGACTTAGGGTGAAATATCCTAACAAGATAAGGGATTTGAAATTTAGGTTTTCGTGATCCTAATAGGGAAGTCATAAAATTTGAATAAACTTAAGGCCTTATTCATAATAACAATAATTTTAGTCATTTTGAGTTATTTCATGAAAGTTAGTGAACATTAGAGTAATATGACATCTAGCTTCATTTAGTATCACAAAGATCAATAAGTTAATGATTTGTACATCAAATATCATGAACCATAATTAGGGCATGTCATGTATAAGATTAGATGGTAAATTATCAACATATGTGTTAAGGTCACATTAAATGTCACATGTGTGTCATATATAGTCAAATAGTGTACAAGAGTGTTCCATATAGTGTTCTAGGGTCACATGGCATAAAGTTACTAATATTTTGGGTCAATATTGAGTTTTGATCATTATCAATCCACATTCGCTTAATATTTAAAGATCATCATTAAAGTCCATTGATACAACATATTCCATGGTTCACTTCATAGATTGGGGCCTTTAATAGGGAAAAGAATGATCAAGTTCGAATCAAATATCACATTATAGCATAAGATATTGATTAGGGTCAAAAATATCAGATAGGATCATAATACGATCAAGGTTTGACATTAAACATCATTAATCATGTAAGAGAGGACAATTAGAGACCATTTTCAACATCATTGGAGCTATGAATAGAATTTAGATATTAAATTAGGTTCATTGGATATATATCATTTAGTAGATAAATTTTAATATATAACAAGTCTCATTTTAACTTACTAATGATTTTCTATGAATTTTGCAAGATCAAGAAACATTTGTATAAAAGAGAGAGATTTATACCAAGGGCGACCGACGTGGTGCTCTAGGATTCATCACTAGTGTCAGGTCCACCCGAGTCAGATCTCATGGCTTTGTTTACCCTTGACCTGGATCTACAGTTTGACCATCATACCTCCCACCCATTTGTTGTATTTGTGATGTGACCCATGTGGTGGATGGAGCTTGTTGGAGATAGGGGTAAAAGAAGAAGAGGGGTATTGAATACCGTGACAAGAACCACCCATGCTTGGTTTGGTCACGTAGACTCATTGGCAGTCTCAAGTCGAGGCAAGAGGTGTTAGAGAGCCTTCATTCGAAGGTATCTGGTGGCATCGCTAGATGAGGAATAAGAAAGGAGGGTGTTTGCATACATGCATAAGGAATGGAAGAAGTGAAAAAACAAAGGGTGAAAGGAGCAAAACTCGAAGGGCTTATAAATGCCCTCAGTGGTGGTGTGGAGCACTCAAACCATCATGGTTGCAGTCATGTGACTGGCCATGGCTGGTGAGGGGTTCCATACCCATACCATGGACCAAAATGCTAGAAAATAATAGGAGTGAGGTTGGGAAGATGTGAGGAAGATGTTTGGCGATGACTTTGGGCGAGAAAGATGTCAAAAAGCCTCCCAAAAAGCATTTGTGGCAGACATGGCTAGATCTACTAGTCATTGACTACAGAGTAATGTTAGGGATGATTGTCCAACCATCCAATCAACCCCTGATCTATTGGTCACTGATCAAATGGTTGGGGGCCTCCCAACCTTGGTTGTGGGTAGGGGCCTATAAAGAGGTGAGATCACCTCCTTACTAAAATTTAAAGGAAATACAAAACATCCACACTTTTCACAAAGAGAGAGATTTTTGGATGCTTGCATAATAATCCAAATAAATAAGCATGGTAGTGGGGTGTAAGACCCAAACAATATGAAACAATGATCTGATTTGAGGCATAAGTAATTAGGATTTCAAGAAAGGAGAATTATATTCAATTAAGCCTCATTAGGGAAAAAGTAGGTTAAGGCATAAAATTTCCCAACTAAGGTGTTAGATGCACATACCTCTTCCTTAGAGCCCTAGAAATCACTTTTCAAAACCTTTAAACGAGATCAGGGTCCACTTGTCCCAGTAGCATAACCACGTTCATGTATTAGAACCATGTACATTCATTAAAGACTTAAAACCCCAAAGTTACCAAAATTTCCTACAAACCATCGATTTAGGTCCTGAAACCATCACTATTGTGATTTTTTATATTAAAATAACATATAATTTTATATATTTGAGAGATATGGACTTTTAGGGGTATTTTGAGCGATTTTTTATCATTTTAATCCTTACCAAAAATACTTTTTCAAAAAACTTAGAATCAAACATCAAAATTATTTTTATTAGATAGATGGATTTTTCTGAGTTCAGAAAATATTTTATTTTTATTTTTGGACCTAAGAATTAATTTCTATGAATTATTTAAGATGGACCAATAGGAAAATTAGAAAATTTAATTTCATTTTGAAAAGGCAGAGAGCGAGAGAGAGGGGTCGGGCCTGCTACTTGGCCCAATCACCATGAGCCAAGTCAGTGGCCCGCCTCGCTGGCAGCTGAGGTGGCCCTCGATTAAGGCCTGGTCAAGGCCAGATCAACGCGAGGCAAAAGACCATCATGCCCCGAGTGTGAGATAGAGAAGAAAGAAGAAAATGGTGAGGGTAATGCCTTAATTGCATGAGGGGGATTCATCCCCTTCCCATGCTCACACCATGGCATAAAGCTGATCGTGGGGTTTTGGGCGAAAATGCGATACTCGATGAAAATCAACATTCAAGTAACCAAAAGAAAGAGCAAAGAAAAATGAACTCAATGGTACCTTGAATTCAAGCAGAGATGGAGGGAGGAGAGAGAGAGTGCCACCACAAGCCCTGAGTCTTTGTCCGCTCATCGGGGGGTCAAACTTTAAGGAAACTAGCAATTGAGGGGTGCTTTGAGTTGCAAAGGTGATGGAGATGCTCGGGGTAGGGGTATTTATAGGCAAGGGGGTGTAAACTAGGGTTTACATAGTCAGGGTGAGAGGGAAGCTTCGGGAGAATTGGGTATTCTTTGGATAATCCTCAAATAACCTAAATGTTAGGATAATTAGGTGTAGAATCGAGAGAGGATTCCAACGAACCAAAAATCTTGTGATTTGGTCAAGTGTAAAGGGAGATAATTGCAATTGAAAAATAAAAAAAATCTATTTCTATTTCCCTCTTCGAATCGAGGTAGGAGATGAGCCCTCGACCATCTAATCCCACAGACATGCATCCACGGTTGATCTAAACCGTCTGATCAGGGAAGAATCCTAATATAGGTATATCTCCAATTTGATTATAAAGTGTTACATATATTAGTTAATGAATTTCTCTTTCTTCTTTTGAGGGCTAAAAAAATTTCCAAATTTAATAAAAAATGACACCCTAACTGATTTTGATGTGTAGAATCCGAATATGGAATTAGTTTTTCCTTTTATTAAGGGAAAAAAAATCAAAACTTTCTCAATGTATATAAAGTCACACAACATTATACAATCACTTTTGAAATTGCAATTTATCGATCCTAAATAACCAAAAGTGCAATATGTGATTCCAAAACACCCAATTGATGGCAAGGTAGGTCATCGAGATGAAATCAGTGCATCATGAATCATTATGTGCTTAGTCATAGGAGAGATAAAATCCAGGTTGTTACATCCTCCCCACCTTAAAAGTAATTTTGACCCCAAAATTAAAGTAAATACTCAAAGGACAGTGGAATTATATGACATCCAACATAATACTCAAAATATAGAATCATCATCCTTCAATCATCTACATTATTCAAATTCAAGATATCAAACATCAAAGTCCAAGCATAGTCACATAGATCATTGAAAGATCACAAATTTGGAGAGATCACCATATAGGTCAATGAAATATGGCTCTTAGATCCAAGAGTGAGCATGACATTCAATCCCAACATTTAGGGTTAGCTTCTAACATGATATTTCTTGTATCAAAATCAATGGAAGGTCCCACCCTAGTCCACATGAGAGCTCATACCTAGGTCGCAAATCGAGCGAATAACATAATAATCATTTCAATTTTTTTTTATATTTAGGAACATGGAAGTCAAAAATCATAAATCAATGGTGATCTCAAGATCCAAACATGGTGATCATAGGAGTCGAATTAATATCGAGATGAATTATCAATAGTCAAGATTTTGTAATCAATATCGCGAGTCAAGATTTTGGATTTAGAAAGTCATATATACAAAATTTTGAAGCTAGGGTATAAGATTCCTTATTAGACTAGAGGTTTGACCGTTCATCCATAATCAACAATCTAGAAACATGACATGATATTGACATCAATTTTATTATCATGGTATTCAAGGTTGATGAATGATCTAGACCTAGGACTTTCTAGGAACTTAATCACAAGCTATAGTCAACATCATGTCTTGCAAGATCATTATCAAATTGTGATTTAGTATTGAGTTTCAATATCATAATAAAATTTGGCCTTTTATAGGCTTAGATCTGGAGATCAAAATCATACAAAAGGGTTACACTTCCAAACTCTAAATAATCAACAAGATGAAAATTTAGAGGAAAACATGATAAGGATGTGACCTAGATAAGGGGGGTTATGAAACAAATTGCCACCCTAACCCATAAAATAATTCCTCAATAGTTGTCATAGGAGGAGTATCAATTATCAATTATCAATTATATGTCACATGGTCATTAGATTAGTGATCATGTATCATAATAGAATAACCATATTTCAAGATTTCATGTATTTGAGGTCATAATATTGTTTTCTTTTCTTCATAATTAAGAACAAGGGGGTATAGTTAGAAATAGAGAAGTCAAACAGGCTCTATCGAGTATGATCGAGATCTCATATTTGTCATTTTTATTCAAAATCAAGTTTGTAGAGCATGCATTGTAATCGATAGGGGAATTTCCTCTTGTATCAAAGTTTTTTCATCATGATTACAAGAGTCCAAGGGCATAGTTATTTCATAGTATGATCATGATTCATATAAAATAGGTTAAAGGTTGCTTTATTATGTTTGAGGTTTGATCAACACTAGGACAACATAGACTTAATCAATAGGGACCTCATAAACAATGAGGGATAAAGTATGAGTTCTCCTTATTTCATCATATTAAGGATCATTATCATTTACCTCAAACATAGGAAGCACATAGGCCATATTTTCTAAGACCGAGTATACATGATCTGAGATATTATACATGAGTACTTAACTTCAAGTGCACTTTGATCAATCACAATCAAGTTCTTCATATTAAGGTCAAATCATGGCATAATTATCATCTTAGTTTGATTTTATGAATTCATTTGAATTTAAGTTTCACCATACATAACCTACCAATAATCAAGAGGTCACATAATTAAATGTCATGAGAGAACATGAGGAGACGAGAAACTATGTAATCATCATATAATGGGTGGCGTAGGGTAGTCCTTAAAGAAGAGATGAGATGCTAGAGGACTCTCTAAACTTTTTAGGGAAATATCCTTAATCCAGTCTCGGATGCACTTTGTCCAAGTAGGTATATAAGGGAGGCCTCAACAATCATGGCTGGGTGGATAGGAGATGCATCAACCCCCATGTAGTGACATTCCTAGACACCTTATCTTCACCACTACAAACTTTGGTTTTCCTAAGGTCCAAACAAGATTAGGTTATTACACACGCATAGAGGACATGTGATTGCTCTGATATCATTAGTCACATAACTATTTGTTATCCAAATCCTCACTCCTAATCGCTGGAAAGCCAAAGGCGAGAGGATCTGGGCATTCATCCACAGGATAGATCACATAACATATGCATGAATAAAGCCACAAACAAAAACTGAGGTAAGAGACAACAAGGCATGAAAGAAAGCTAAACTAAAACGACCGCCACCAAACTGACATCCAAATCATCACTAATTATTGTAGAATAATCATAAGCAACGGATTAACAAAAATCACTAAAAATGAAAACCATTTTGCAAAGAGATCCATTTCCAGGAAAACTCTTAAAGGAAGAACCAGAACCTTATATACAACATTGATCACATTGTACATACATTGTACCATCTCTTCTCGAGGATAACATATAACAGTTGCTTTGTCAAAACATGTACTAAAGCAACATAAAACCTCGAGGCATACAAGCCAAAATCTTAGATTGTTCATAAAACCATCATGCACTAAATCCGAGGACCTGAGAGTACAAAGATGACACATAGGAATTCTATCTATAAGACACAACAGACAGTACACTCAACCTGAGCTATTATTGTTGTCTCTGATGTTGTTGTTCTCCCTCTACAGTACAATTTCAACCCCCTCGTGCACGTCCACTAAAAAAATGTGGATCCCACGGGGTGAGACAATTGTCTCAGTAAAAGATATAACTCTCCGCCAACAATGTTATTATCACAGATAAATAGTATTAAACTGAGCAGAGGTTCTTTTATATTACTAAGTAGGGTTAATCACTGTAGATAAGTAGATTAAACATTTCTCTTCTTTTAAAGCATTATAACTGTCTATAATAGAGCAGTAAATCATCTATACACTTTATAAGGAATATGAAGAACATGTGTAACATTTACTCATCATACTATACTAGCATCTCAAGCTTATCATGTGATACTATTATCATGGTATGCCATTTATGAATCATTCTCATTTCTATCTGTTGGCCCTAGCCAATCTGCTAGCTAGGTATTGGATCATACTAATAATGTAAATATACATCCTTACATTCTATCCAGGTATTGGTTTATACCAATCCTGTGAGATTATATCCAGGTATTGGGCTATGCCAATCCGATGAAATTACATCCATGTATTGGGATATGCCAATACTGTGAAATTATATCCATGTATTGGATTATCCCAATCTTGTGAAAAGTTGCATCCAGGTATTAGATTATGCCAATCCTGTGAAATTATATCCAGGTATTGGGTTATCCCAATCTTGTGAAGGGTTGCATCCAGATATTAGATTATGACAATCCTGTGAGATTATATCCAGGTATTGTGTTATCCCAATCCTATGAAGTGTTGCATCTATGTATTGGAGTATGCCAATCTTGTGGGATTATATCCAGGTATTGGGTTATCCCAATCTTATGAAGTATTGCATCCATGTATTGGATTACGCCAATCTTGTGAAATTATATCCAGGTATTGGGTTATCCCAATCATGTAAAGTGTTGAATCCAGGTATTGGATTATGCCAATCCTGTGAGATTATATCCAGGTATTGGGTTATCCCAATCCTATGAAGTGTTGCATCCAGGTATTGGATTATGCCAATCCTATGAGATTATATCCAGGTATTGGGTTATCCCAATCCTGTGAAGTGTTGCATCCAAGTATTGGATTATGCCAATCTTGTGAGATTATATCCAGGTATTGGGTTATCCCAATCATGTGAAGTATTGCATCCAGGTATTAGATTATGCCAATCCTGTGAGATTATATCCAGGTATTGGGTTATCCCAATCCGGTGAAGTGTTGCATCCAAGTAGTGAATTATGCCAATCCTGTGAGATTATATCCATGTATTGGGTTATCCCAATCCTGTGAAGTTTGTATCCAGGTATTGGACTATGCCAATCCTGTGAAATTATATCCAGGTATTAGGCTATGCCAATCCTGTGAAACTATGTCCAGACATTGGATGATACCAATCCTATGATATCATGGCCATATTGCTAAGGATTCCATAGTAGTGGAATGCCTTTATATTCCCATTTCACTTTCATTATGGGATATCAATCCCTTAATATCATCATTAAATTCCACATCACCTTCACTAGGCATTATACCCATTCACATCCTTTATGTTATACAAGCATTCCTCATATCTCATTTAAACATATTCATAACACTTATAGTATTTATTTGACTATAATCATAAGGCATGTAAGACCAAGATTTCATTATCATCTTTATAACCATTTATTATTATTATTATTATTATATTACGGGGTTTGCATTTGAACATCTCATCACCTTTAACTAGGCAACAACTATTCACATGGCTCACAAGGCCCATTAAACATCTTGTCACCTCTCACTAGGCAACAACTACCTCTAGGTCATAAGACCTATATGATCGGTATTATATGAAACATAATAGCTCATACTTAGCTATGCTCATTATCTCATGCTACCAACATGGTTTCAATATGGTTAAGGTTTCCCTTTATTAATCAATTGTAGTTTCAAATCATATCATTACCCTTCATTAGGGTTAAGGTTTCCCTTTTTAAGCCGACTAGGGTTTTCAAGTACATTCATCAAGAATCACAACCCTAATTTAGACTCCATACATAATAGGAGTATTAATGTATACTTATTACATGAGTATTAAACAAGTATAAGTTTCTCTTTCATACTTACTAGGATATTGATTACATCATACTCCATTAGGTTGGCTCAATCCTTCTCTCAAGGTATTTTTTTTTAAATTGACCATTCTATTCATCCCGTGGCCTAGGATCGATCCTGGGACCTCTCACTAACAAACCGAATGTCTAACCATCTTGGTGTCTTCTGTTAGACCATCCTTCTCTCAAGGTACATTGACCCATATTTATCAAAATGCATTAAACCCTTCATGTCTTAAAGTATCATTTGACATGACATACTACATGTATCACTTAATTAAGTGTATTGGATTGAGGTGCTTCCTCCATATTGGGTATAGAGGTGTAGGTATGCTTCCATATCAGGTATATAGGTGTATCCTCATCACCATATCGTGCATCCATGTTGGATCACGCAACCTTAGGGGTTTGCATATCAGGTTTCATAACACCATGTTGAGTTTCAACATCATATCAGGTTAAGGTATATACTCAACACCATATCGGGTATAAGGTGTGTGATTAACCCCATATCATGCACAAGGTGTGCGTATGTGTCACTCATATCATCCATGAGATATAAATTCATCACTATACAATGCTAGTGGTTGTGTTCATATCCTCATATCGGGTTACCATATCAAGTTACCATATCGGGTTGCCATATTGGATTAGCATGTCGGGTTAAACCTTTATGCTTGATGCACATTGTTGTACATGCAACAATCCATAGGAAAAGTCCTAGAGTTTAACCTTCTAGCTCGGTTGTCAACTTGTTGCGAACAACAAGTCAACTTAGTATAGATAGGTATCGATCCAAGGGACGGAAGAAAAGAAAAGTCAAAATCCAAATCTGATCGCAAGTACAAGAATTAAATCCCGATTTGAGAGAGTTTTTAATACTAAGAAAAAAAATAAAAGTGCTGAAATAAAGTTTAACTAGTCAAGAAATAAAGATCTGGGGTCCGAAAGATCACCACCAAAACCACGTTCCTATTCAACTAATCAAATTCTAAACTCCAAGGATCAAATCAGGACCTTGTGGTTACATGTCCTTATGGACAAACTCATAAGGGTCGGACTTCTCGTGAACCCGTTGGTCCCAACATTCACGGATCATTGCCCAACCGTCCAACATGCCATTATCCACGGTCATATCAAAAAGCATGTGAATTCAAACTGGCGTTCAAACCCAAGGCTCAGGTGGTCACGTCACGAAGTATTATAATAAGAATAAGATTAAAAAGACGAAAATATGATAATCACAATTAAGGTACTATTGTTTTATTCTTACAGAGATCTACAGTCACATCACTCCATAAGAATATATCAGATCATCCAAATAACCACACATAAACAGAGAGAAGACATTTGTTCGATGGAGGAATATAATTGATTATCTTGAATAGAACTGGGCTAAGGGGATACTCCCATGTCCCAGAGAGATTTACTCAGACATAATAAGGCCAGAAGAAATGCAAACTAAAATAAGATCCAATATTATACAAGATGTGGTCTACAACTAAAAATTAGATGAAATAGAATGAAGAATGAAATATTTTTACAAGTGAAGAGTTCCTCCTTTTATTGGAGGGGGAGGGGTAGGCTTCCCTTAAAAGAGAGGGAAAAAAGAGAGGGAGATCAATTTTTGAATTTTCAAGATCTGATCAAATCAAAAGTTGATTGTCTTTAATTATCTTGACCATATAACTCTCATTCTCGCAGCAGCGATTTTGAATATATTTATCTCCCGTCAAAAGCACAAAAGATGTCCAAATAATAGGATTTTATTTTAGGAAAGTAAATTCCCTTTCCAATGAATACTTGTACACTCAATTTGGAGTTTGAATGCAAGAGTTATGTCACTTTTGGTGGCGGGTATATATGAATTTCAGGACTGCTGCAAATTGTATAGTTTTCCTACAAAACCCAAAATAATATAATTAAAACTCCAATGATAGATAAAAATCTAAAACAACACAATTAATTACGAAACTAAGAGAATAAATAATAAAACAATCCTAAACAAATATAAAAAATAAGTAATTAAAAGGGATAAATACACATTTATCAAAATACCCCGGACTTGAATCCTTGTTTGTCCTCAAACAAATAAAATCACAAATTATTCCAATTTATACTAACAACATATCTATCCTCACCCTTGTAACATCACTTTATTCCTTACCAACAAATTTGGCCAAGCAACCCAATCTCCTAAAACCACAAAACACAAAATTCTATATTCCCTATTAAAAACAAATATCATATCTTGGTTCTAAATCAAGATTTTGTAGAAAAACATGCTTCATCTTACTTTTGTTTTGACTCTTTCATTTTTATTAATGTATATTTTTGTGTGAGTTGTTGCACAAGAACAAGATGAAATTAGGGGGTGTGAAAACAAAGAAGGAAGTGGTGGATTTTTTTGATCCCTCCTCTATTCGACTTGGGATTTAGATTTGTGGAGTTGTGGCTACATTGATCACAATTTTTTTTTCATGTGCACTTTTGGCATCTTTTGATGGTACACCCCTTTGTGGGGTATGGAATTTTTTATAGGAAGCATGCCACCCCAGACTTGATTTTTGTCTGGTGGTGATTCTTTGCTTCTCTTTTTTTAGAAAGAAAATAAGGGGGAAACAAAAGGTGTCCTTGTGCTTATAACTTCACACATTTATTTTCTCCTTTTTTTTGAAAGTGTCATTACATCTGAAAGAACATTCATGTCAATCACATTATACAAGATTTATATCAAGTTAATTAATAGTTTAAAAATAGAGAAAATTTGTGTTTGGTTTTTATTGATTTCATACGGCTTGCCAACTTTTCCAAGGAGTGATGCTATTTTGGGATCCTAGGTGACATGGTGGTTTCAGACATGGCAATTTGTAACAATTTTTGCAAAAGATTTACTAAATTCAAAGGGGTACAATGATAAACATCTATTCATATTGGCTGACTAGATAAATGCCATTTTGCAACAAAAGAAATAAAAACATGGCTGACTAGATAATGGCCATGAACAAAGCAACTATATGAAAAACAAAAAAGAAGGTAGAAATAATGCAAGAATATAAAAAATAAGGGGGGTGGAACAGAAACATTCCACCCACCTCTACCCCAGACTTATATTTTTGCTCGTCCTGAGCAAAATCAAAACCTGAGATGGAGGGAAGAGAAGAGTGAGGATTTCTAGGTGGCCCAGGTAGCTCAAAAAATGTCCAGCTGAAGGGGATGTGTATGAGGGTTGGGACCTTTATCTGAGGAGCTTCATAGTGTACCCTGACCAGTAATGCTAGTGGAGCATGATGAACTGAGTCAGGTGGAGGATCTGGTTCAAGTTTTCTACCATCATGATGACCTGCATATGGGAGAATTGATGCTAATACAAAAGATTTAAAATCATTTACAAAAGTGTTTTGTTTCTCCTTAAAATTAATGTCATCGACATTGGGTTTGCTAAGTTTCATTGTTGATATAACATATGTCTCTAATGCTTTTATACAAGGGTTCCCCAAGTATTTAGGAGGGATGATGATGTCTTCCTTGCAAACAACAAAATGGGGTGTGTGGGCTTCTTCCAATGGTGGTATCTCCCCTTCTAGATCAGCCATGTGTGGGATGGAAATTGGCTGTGATGGCTTGGGAAGAATCATAAAGGGGGTTAGATGCTCATTATCCAAAATAGACTCAAAAGAAGGGTATTGGTCTATGGTATCATTCAGATTTATGTTGATGATGGGAGGATTTGTTAGATCTTCATAATGACTCTCCTTCTTTGACATTTCATATTCAAGTAAAATAGTCTCTAAAGGAAAGATAGGGATACCAACGTCCTCATCACATACAAAATATGGATCCATGGTTTGTGCTATTTCTTCAGGATCCGACATATATGACACAAAATAAGGATCATCGTCATCGTCATCATCAGGAAGAACCATCTTGGGTTGCTCAAGCTCTATAGGCTTGTCCTTCTGCTGCCATCTTTTCTAGGGCCTTAAGTTTCTCTTCCAGTTCAAGATTAATTTGCATTTCACCATAGGATTTATATACCCCAAAATTTTAGTCATCCTCGCCTCACTCCCCATAGTGTCCTTGGCCATAGTACTCCTCATATTGTTTTCGGTGGCATTGCTCCTCATAATAATCTCCAAAAGATGGTGGATTGTAATTTCCATTGCGTCCATCTTGGTAGGAAGATTTAATATTATAAGGTGTCACCAAAGCACGAGGAAACATATTTGAACAATCTATATTTTGGGTTTGGGCTTCTAGCAGGGTGGTTAAGAAGGATTTGCTGGTTTTTAGTTTTGTTTCTCCTTCTACTGCTATCTTCTCTAGGGCCCTAAGTCTCTCTTCTTTTTGAGGATTACATTGGGTTTCATAAGCATGCTCATAACCCCCAAGGTTTTGTTGGTTACACCCCACAAATTTTTTTTGATCATATCCCCCATTAGAATATGGATAGCTAAGTTCCCCATAATGGTTCTCAGAAAAATGTGGATTCACATTATACCCACCAGGATGAAAAGGCTCACAATTACAAGGGGTGCTACCATAATAATGGGGTAGAGTCGGGCAAGAAAGAGATGCATGGTGGTAAAGACCACAATAATAACATTGTGGGGGATATTGGGATGTCCACTCCATTTGAAAAGTAAAGTTCCTAAAATATATGTTAATCAAAAAATGAGAGAAGAAAGATCACAAGATAAGAGGTTAGTCAAAAATTACAAAGGGAACTAAAAATTATAAATCTAAAAAATTATGAAATAAACTAAAATTACAAAAAAAGTAACTAGAAAGCAGTACTGTTGGAATGGAAACTCAGCAGAAAGAGGAGATACACTTTCAGAATTGTGCTCGGAAGGCAAAAAGAAATAATAAAAATCTAAAAAAAATTATAAAAAAGACTAAAGTTAGAGAATATGAACAAGGATTATACAAGATATACAAGCAACCAGATCTAAAAAACAACGGTGCCACCCCGACAACGGTGCCAAATTGATGCGCGTCGTTGTGGATGTAACAATCACTAGGAAAAGTCCTAGAGTTTAACCTTCTAACCCGGTTGTCAACTTTTTGTGAACAACAAATCAACTTAGTATAGATAGGTATCGATCCAAGGGACGGTAGAAAAGAAAAGTCAAAATCCAAATCCGATCGCAAGTACAAGAATTAAATCCCAATTTGAGAGAGTTGTTAATACTAAGTACAAAAATAAAAGTGCTGAAATAAAGTTTAACTAGTCAAGAAATAAAGATCTGGGGTCCGAAAGATCACCACCAAAACCACGTTCCTATTCAACTAATCAAATTCTAAACTCCAAGGATCAAATCAGGACCTTGTGGTTACATGTCCTTATGGACAAACTCATAAGGGTCAGACTTCTCGTGAACCCGTTGGTCCCAACATTCACGGATCATTGCCCAACCGTCCAACATGCCATTATCCACGGTCATATCAAAAAGCATGTGAATTCAAACTGGCGTTCAAACCCAAGGATCAGGTGGTCACGTCACGAAGTATTATAATAAGAATAAGATTAAAAAGATGAAAATATGATAATCACAATTAAGGTACTATTGTTTTATTCTTACAGAGATCTACAGTCATATCACTCCATAAGAATATATCAGATCATCCAAATAACCACACATAAACAGAGAGAAGACATTTGTTCGATGGAGGAATATAATTGATTATCTTGAATAGAACTGGGCTAAGGGGATACTCCCATGTCCCAGAGAGATTTACTCAGACATAATAAGGCCAGAAGAAATAGAATGAAGAATGGAATACTTTTACAAGTGATGAGTTATTCCTTTTATAGGAGGGGGAGGGGGTAGGCTGCCCTCAAAATAGAGGGAAAAAAGAGAGGGAGATCAATTTTTGAATTTTCTAGATCTGGTCAAATCAAAAGTTGATTGTCTTTAATTATCTTGACCATGTAACTCTCTTTAATGCAGATTCTCACAACAGCGATTTAGAATATATTTATCTCCCGTCAAAAGCACAAAAGCAGTCCAAATAATAGGATTTTATTTTAGTAAATTAAATTCCCTTTCCAATGAATACTTGTACACTCAATTTGGAGTTGGAATGCAAGAGTTATGTCACTTTTGGTGGCAGATATATATATGAATTTCAGGACTGCTGCAAATTGTATAATTTTCCTACAAAACCCAAGAAAATATAATTAAAAATCCAATTATAGAGAAAAATCTAAAATAACACAATTAATTATGAAACTAAGAGAATAAATAACAAAACAATCCTAAACAAATATAAAAAATATGTAATTAAAAGGGATAAATACACATTTATCAATGCTCATATCCTTTCACACCTTCATGGAATCAATCCTATCATGTGTTG
The DNA here is from genome assembly GCA_963693085.1 of Alisma plantago-aquatica. Taxonomy (NCBI): domain Eukaryota; kingdom Viridiplantae; phylum Streptophyta; class Magnoliopsida; order Alismatales; family Alismataceae; genus Alisma; species Alisma plantago-aquatica. The sequence goes on along the minus strand of OY856411.1, from coordinate 386,691,105 downwards.
AGTGATAGGTTAGACAACTGGTTTACCCTTCACAATTAACCCATTTACACAAAACGATAGGGGTGTGGGGTTCCAATACATATCGGATTCCATATCACCATCTAGGGTTTCAACACCATATCGGGTTAGAAGTGAATTTATGGTCACAATATCAACCTTGAGGTGTATGTGTGTGTCACCATATCGTGCATAATATCTTTGCTCATCACCGTATCGTTCTATAGGTGTATAACCATCACTATCTTGGGTTTTCAACATCATATCGGGTTAGAGGTGCTTCAACCCCATATCGGGTTGAATCATGATGATGTCATCATCATCAACCTCTAGACTCTTGTTCTTACTGATCTAGTTCATGGAAAATAGTCCTAGGTTACTACTAGAGCTCATGGGTTCATCAATTATGCAAAAAAAATCGATTTGAAAGTAAATCATTTAACTAAGGCAAGATTGATAGTAAAAAATAACATAATTGAGTTCAAGTTATATAACATGCCTCCAGAGCAACTTCAAAGCTGCAAGATCCAAATATTCACGTTCCCAAGGTTGAATATGAGCTTCTCAAAGGTCTAAGACTTGAGCTCCTCAACCCTATGCACGATACCTCACCACTTGTGGCAAATATCCCGGACTTTTGGCCGATATCCCTCACTTGACCGATATCACCTTGCTATGGGCGATATCACTTTGCTATGGCCGATACCAAGGCCCTATGCATGATACTCCTTCACCTATCTATGATACCAAGACTCTATGCACAATATCTAAGAGAAAGAGAGTGATATATTTCAAAAATTTCACTCATAGGTGAAAGGAAGGGTATATATACTTGAGGTTCATGAAAAAGTGTGTATATGAGGTGTCATCTTTTTAAGCTACTAGGTGCCACATGTCCATGCATGGTTGAAACTTGTCCTTGCATGCACTCATATTTATCTTGACATGCAAAACACTTGAGGATAATGTAGAGATGATATTTAAGACATCACTTATCTTGTTGGACAAGATATCTCATCTTTATCTTACAAATTATGCAAATCGATATAACTTTTTGCAAGGAGCATCTAACTCATCATGGATACCTCATTGAGGTGAAAGTTCTTGGATACTAGGATCCTTTACCTTGGTATCCATTATATGTTCCAAAAACACAACACATCCTCATCATTTCTATCCTCTGTTGTTATTACCAAAACCAAACATATAATAGGGCCTTTCTTATCACTTATAGCTTTGTCTTGGAACCAAAATCTAGGACTAACTGATACTTTAAAAGTATCCATCTATAGATTACTTCTAATCTATGCATATCAAGTGTCATAAGACTTACTTAATTGTCATGTTCCTGAAGGGAAAGAATACAAGGAAACATAGTCCTTCTTATCACCCCATCTTTATTTAGGATTGTTTATTAAAGAAAAGAGATTATCACATTCTTTGAGTATTGCATGAACTTTCAATTGCTTATGTGTCATTCAATCTTGTTTCCTTTTTGGTTACTTGCCATTAGCATAGGAATTATAAATATGATTACATGTCATCCTCTTTTAGCATTATCATCATCATGATTATTAGATCTGGGTATTCAAACCCTTAGTTCATTACTGAACATTGTCACCTCTCATCAGGTAACTGTTACCTCTAGGTCCTCAGACCAAGGTATTCATAATACTAAACATATTCTTTTGTTTATAAGTTTATATGTGGTTTAACTTAGATTCCTTCATATATCAATTAGGATGTGGTAGAAATATCCATGCCACATCTCCTACTTCATTATGCTCTTTAGATTGTATCAAAATGACTACTTGATCAGAGTAATCAGAAAGATAGCAATCTAAGAGTATCATACTTACCTTGCCTTCAATAGATGAATACATGGCCAGGGTATTGAAGAACTAAAATTAGGTAGCATGCATTTGTTTTATATTATGTTTCTTACTTTTAACATCTCTTTAAATTTTTACTACTTAGTATCTCTAATTTTCTCTAGGTGTTTATTTTTTCATCTCTTCCCTTTCTACATGAAGAGATAAATTTCAAAACATATAAAAGAATATTGGATTGAATATAGGTTCATCCTTCTTATCTCTTCCTCATGTCCTCATAGGACTAATTAAAGGAAGCTCAACAACAACTACCTTCTTATGATTATCAGATAAAATCAAGAGAAGACATATCAGAATGAAAAAACTCTATCTGACTGTCACCCCTTACGGTCATCTACCACTTTAGGTTGACTCAAACATAGATTCAAGCTGTTTCATGTTTTGCTTTTACCTTTTTACACTATTGGGCTGTAACTTTCGTAAGCCCTGCTGAGTCTGCCTCAGTTGTTGGGTCATTTCTTCCCTTCTTTATGAACAAAAGGGTTTAGTATGCTCAACATGTCCATATCTATAACATGTCTTGTCCTCGTACCCTAATCTTATCGGTCTTATTACCAATGTAGAAGCTAAGTCAGGAGTTCTTACAGGTGGAAAGTTAGGACTTTTGTCTTTACTTAGTGACTACTGCCCTGATGCACTAGGCATTTATTGCACTGGTAGTACCAAAAACGTTGGCTTTTTAGAACAACTAGGCAAATGTCTCTACAATTATAGAGACCTTTCCTTGATTCTCAACTTATTGCCCCTGTTTGGGCATTGCCATCACAGATGTACTATTTGTCTATACTTATGGTAGAGTCTATTTTCTTTCCATATGTTAATCCTTCCCACATTTTCCACTGTTGCAACATGACTATGTCATTCAGGAACCCTTTCAGAACCCAAAGTTTCTGCATTGAGGGCTAGTAACCTAGGTTGTATTGCTAGTATCCAATCCACTATATTCATCACTGTTGTCCTAAACTGCCCAACAAGAGCATAAAAAGCAGGATTCTCTATCCTGATTGGGTCAAGATGGGAATTCTCAGGCACTCATTCTTCTTCTGCTTGATCCCTCACACCTTCTCCTGGTGCATCAACATTGCTCTTAGAAACGTGTTCCTTGTGTTCTCCAGTCATTTTTAAACTTCACCCTTTCTTCTGCATAAGTAGAAGTCATTATAGGATATACTAGAGGACACAAGAACAAACTCAACACCTTAGTCCTATGTCTCTGTAGACTCAGCGAACCTTAAGCTCTGATAACAAACTTGAAACGACCGCCACCAAACCTGTTACACCCCGATCTCACAATTACCACTAATTATGAGATTAGGGTATAAATTGAGGATTTAACGTAATACAAAGATCACCCTTAACTTTTTCTTCTTTTTCAAACTCTTTGTTTTCTTGCATTGAACCACATAAACTAACTTTACAAGAGAAATAAACTTTTATTTCTCTAATATAATCTCAGCATTAATGATACACATCCATACATTCATTATGTTTCTCACACTTCCATGTACATAAAACATGAAAATCATTTGCATTCTCTCCTATTAAGGAAACAAACATACAAAACATCATTTACAACTCTCTCTCAGATCTATACAAGGACCTAGAGTGACAGGGACCGACTGAACTTAACTAATCTCATACTTAACTCATGTGGTAGATCTACTCTGATGCTTTGACCTTCTTCAAGTCCATGTGGTTTCCCTAAAAATTTTGAGTAGAGTTATGAGCCTACTCACTTAGTGAATTAGTACTTCAAAGAAACAATCTAAAAAACTGATATAATTATAGGTATACTTTGAGCAACTGATATCAATTATAGCAGTAGTAAGCTTTAAAGATATTGATCATTTACAATCATAAATATGGCATGATACTCTAGATATCAACAAGAGTAAATCAATATATGAGCATGCTTGATTAATTTCAAAGAGAACTAATAATTCAGAAACATATAAAGCATAATTGCTGGGAAACTGTACTCAAATCTTTCTTAGCCTTTCTATTTTATAAGAAACTCTTTAAAACTTATATTATCATATTTTAACTTATGCCCTGATCATATATAGTGTACTCTACATATGAAGACTCGGAGTGAACTACGATCTCACCGTACAAGACTTAGCTTAAAACCCGGGAAGCTAAGCCTAGAACTGAATCTGGCTCTGCTTGACTCGAACCGTCATGTCTGACTAAGGCGGCTAAATAGGTGTCCTTTAACTGGACCTCTCCTTCTAGGCTGAGTACATAGGCAGAGGGTCTGAGATGCTCTATGGGCCTCATCTTGGTACACTCTGTGGGTACCTCTAGGTTACCACCGGGATCTCCGGTTCATGTTGGGTAACCTATCTTCTCTTAGGATACTTCCTTAAGGGCTTTGTCTCTCCGCATTCTCTGTGGGTGCAATCCGATCCCCGTATATAGGTCGCTGCCAGGGTGGATCATTTCCTCCCTACAGTGCAGACATCCGTAGAGAATCTACAGTGTTCAAGGCACCTATGTCTATTATTTTATTATTCTTGGAAAGCTCTTTCTACATTGTACCTTTCTCTTACTTATACTTGACTCTGATATCTCTATGGTACCACATCTATTTAATTGAAGTTTATAATACAACATGTACATAATTCTAAACTTGGCAGAGTAATATACTCAAAACACTGTAATACATTGAGAAATCAACATTTTATACATGCAGGTAGACTGAAATACTTAAATAAACATAATGCATGTCCATTTGGCACTTATACACTAGAATCATGCAATTAAACATCTTAGTATACTGATAAGAGCTAATTACTTAGCATACGAGTAATCATCATTTGCACCCATAAACTATTTGCACTTTCTTGGAAAATGTGCACATCGACCCAAATCCTGGGTTGTGCATCTCATACTGAGAACATGGTAATCAAAATTCTTAATTCATTTAACACCCTATCCTTAGGGTTTCATTTACCTCATTCACTTATCACATGGCTCTCATAAGGATTTCATGTGACATAAACATTCACTGAATAAAGACTACTATCAACAAATCATATAAAATCAATATATGTATGAAACCTTGGAACTGAGCTGAATTTGGATTTTCATACCATTCACTGAGATAACATGAATCAATAATAAAATTGAATAAATAAAGTATATCATGGCAAGAAAATCCATTCAAATGGATTTCTTGATATCTATTCACAAATATCCAACTTTCCTCGCATCTAGGGTTTCACCCTCTTTACTGAGATATCAAACAAACACTATTCACCTTAAATGAAATCCAAGATAGTATTTGACATATATGTACTATGAATTTAGATAAACAATTGTTCATAACCAAGGGGATCCAGATAAACAAATTTCTTTATTTAATTATACAACAATTTCAGTCATAGACAAATTCCCTATATTTCAGTTTACTCTTATAACCTCTGTGAATACTTAGGGAATTCTCATTAGGATGTATTGTATACATTTCTAATATGATTTTATCATTTGAAATTCATCCAAATAGAGGAATAATCCATTTCATATCATTTTGCAACAACTTAGAACAAATAGACAATTCAGGGTTTGTAGTCGCATACTAAGCAATTAAAGATTATGGATGATTTAACCAATTTTCGTGCAATATACTGTTTAAAGAAAGTTCCCACTCACCCTAAGGTGTGAAAACACCTTAAAAACGTTGCTCATCCCTGAAAATATTGATCTCATATCAAATCCCTATCAATTCACCCAATTCCTCTTCCTTTCAACTCGGAAACCCTAAAAATGAGGGATTATGAAGAAAGAGTGAGAAAAGGGGAAGTTTTGATACCATTTTGGATCAAATCAGAGGAGGGATGGAATTTTGAAATGTTAGAGAAGATTCACCATGAAACCATATCCAAAGAAGCTAAACTTACATGATTTCATCAGTCCTCGGACCGCAAAACCCTAGGTCAACATCTCCATCAATTTCTCCTCTCAAACCCTAACTCTCTCTCTCTAGGATTTCATTTCTCTAGATTGAATCACGAATTATGAGAGCTGATTTTGTGTTAGGTTGACCATATAGAGCAATTGAGCTGCTTGGGTCAATTGCACTTTGACCCCTACTATACTTTTTCTTATTTCAACAAAAAAAAATTTTCTGTCATAAAAAGGTTTTCTATAAATTCGTGTATTTTAGAGATCAAACCTCCTCCAAAAATTATGATAATTTATAATGTTGTGTATAATTGAGTTACAAAGCTTCAGTTAAAATTTGATATCTTTCCAAGCTTCCATTAAATAATTTAAAATCAAATAGTGCACTACTATCCAGAATTTTACAGAAATGTCAGTTACTGTAATTCATTTACTGATAAGGTCTAAATGCATCCAAAAATTATGCAAATTTTACATGTTATTTATAATTTAGTTTCTGATCTCCATTTAAAAGTAAATATCATTTTGAGTTACCAATAATTAATTAAAAATAAAATACTACATTGTTGAAAAGCACTCTGTCAGCATTTTGGTTGAAGTATAGTTTGACCGAGAACCACATTCAAAGAACACTAAAAAATTTTGAAATTTTTCTCCAATATTCATGATTGAGTTATCCATATCATATCCAAAATTAAATTAAATAAAAAATTTTTATAAAATATGAAAAATAATTTACCACACTGCTATCCTGATCAAATTCCATATTCATGTACTATCAAAACCCTAATTTCAGTCAACTAGGGTTTATATTTCTCAAACCCTAATTTCTCAAACAATAGAAAACTTAAAATTCTTATTAGGTTTAAAACATCATGATTGAATTATCATCATTAATTAGATTTAAGAAATGATCAATACAATTAAGCATATAATCATCCAGGTAAACCCTAGTTTACTAATTAAGCTCAGATACAGTCATAATAATCCCCCTCCCCCTTAAAAGGTTTCGTCCCCGAAACATAAACATGCAAGAAAAGTAATTTCAAGGTTTATTTTAAGCTTCTGAAATCTTACATGTCATTATTCTTGTATTTTATACTTGAATGCAATTTTCAACATTAAGTCCTTTATTTCTTTTCTAATCACAACATGTTAAATCATGATTGCTCAATGATAACAAATGAATTCTCTATATCACAATCAATCATAGGATAGAGAGAGAAACAACCATTTCAATATTTTCATACTCTTGAGGTGTTACCTCAACATTGATAATCCGATCCAACTATCTCAATTCATATGACTCAATATGTACTATTGTTATGTATTACCTCTAAATCACAAAAGAGAGTTCACCATGTTGTTTTGAATTTTTACTATTATGTTACTCAAATAGAAAAATAGTCTTGAGTTGGAAGACTAGATTCAACAACAATTGTACAATACTAAGATGGATTACTGGTATGAATGACTTAAACTATCAGACACCTTTAATTAACATATTACTTGCACATGTACACTGAAATCATACGTAGAACCAATTTACATCCCTTAATATACCTTCAACAAATTATACTTCTAAAACAAATTCACATATTACTAAAAGCCATTGTTTTCTCTTATCTCTCTTCTCATTCATTACTACTTACTTTTTGCTACTTATCCTTCTCATTTTAATCATGTAGATTAAACATCCCTAAAATTGAAACATACAAGCTAAGAATAGATTATTCATCATTCTTTCTATCATTGTAAGAATTTATCTCATATCGCTCTTCACTCATATTGTATTTATCCTTTTGTTCAAAACACACTTGTTACATTTCAAATTTATATCTTACTCTTTGCTCTGAATCATTTCCATACTATTTATCTACCTTTCAGATTAGCTATCTTTAAACCTTGGATTACTATCAATGTTAGTTTACTTCTCATAGTGAAAATATCATGATCTTGTTTGATAGAGATGCTAGTATTCAAGGTCAAATCATTAGTGACATCCCTTGAACTACTACAACTCTAAACATTCTAGGGTTTGGTCCTTATCAGTAGCATGAAGTTATTGTGATGTGACTTTGCTCCCTTAATTTGAAATTCAAACTTTGGATCTCACAAGTTTTACTAAGGTCTTTCTTATCTTATCAATTGAATTTTCTTTCTCTTACTTGACCTATTCAGATAGATTACATTTTCAATTACCCTGCTAGGGTTTCATCATCATATTGTGTGTCATTATTACATTCACTAGATGTCTCTACCATGGTGGTTATGCATCATATATGATTCATTTTCTTATCACTTCATTCCCACATTGATCTCATTAAGGAAGATATGAAAGAGAAGATGATTCTGAGACTTAGAATTCTTATCTTCAAACATTCAATAATACATTTCTCATATGTAGGTTTAATTAATTATCAACAAGGATACTTAACTAATTAGCACTTTCTTGAATCTCACAACCTCTTTCTTTTATAATCTATATTACTCCATTATGTTTCAAACACTTCTTTACTTTTTGATAATCCCCTTACCATATAATACTATTCCACATGTCATCTTTAACTTATAGTTTTCTCTTATGATCATGTTGCTTATTTTATGTGTATGATCATGTATACCATGTTGCATATATTTCTTTTTATCCTTCTACTAATGTGAAGTTGAAATTCTAAATCAATAATCTCTCTACTAGTTTCATCTCATGTTTAATACATTACATATCTTTCATTTTAAATCAAATGGCTCATGCATGGGTGAAACATAGTTTCTCTTTCAATCAAGTTTTTCCTTCCTGAATATAGTCTACCTTTGTATGACTTATTCATTTATTTAGTTACACTTTTGTTCTTCTTTTAGAAACTAGTTTGTTGTTCTATAAAAACTTAGAATTCAAAGACAGTAAGGATGAATGTATTAAACTTATTAATAAAGGTATACATTCCATGCTCTCAATTATATCATAACCCTCTTTCCTTAATCAATCTCATTATTTCCAACATTTCTCTTTGTTTCAACTAAGTTTCTTATCCTAGTTTTATGATTTACATGCTCATCTAGTTCTCTTCACTTTAACTCTTCTGAAGACTCTTCACTTCTATGTACTTATTGTATACTTAGCTCTTTTCTTCTATTTTCCCTTTGCTTTGGAGTACATAAAAACATTGTACTCGGTTATATAATCCATTCCTCATGATTGATTCTTACTATCTTGGCCCCTTACATACTTTTCTCATATCTTTTCCATATTTCATATTTAGAGTTTATATAATACTAATAATTAAAATTAATCTGAACCTTATGTCATGTTCCTTTATTCCCAATTAAGGGTTTCTCATATGACGCCTCAAAGTTAGATCTCAGATATCAGTTCCAACTGATTTTTAGTTATCTCGGTATTTTCCTTATACTTCAAAATCTTAGAGTATATACATTCATAGTAGAACTTGGATCTAATCTATCCAAAATTTACTCTTGTTATGTTACTAATAGGAGTCATTAGATCCCAGTAATGCATCCTCCCCACCGAACCAGGTCGAACCTACAGTCATGAAGCCAAGAGCTACTCAGGATTACTCAACTCCTATTCATCTCAAATGTGTGGAAGAAAACTTATCCACTTAGGAAAGCTCATTCAAAGATCATTTCTAGTCTACTTGATACAAAGAATGTAATCAATAAATTCTACAACTGCATAGTGTACAACAAATCTTAAAGACCCATATATATTTCAAAATACTGAATATCTGTATTCAAACATATAAGAGCTTTTCTATTCATCTCCAATAAAACAATAATATGAAATGAAAGTTCTATCTCATTTTATATTTATGTTGTTAATTCATGTTACTTATCTTGTTTCTAACCCTAATATTTCTAGGGTTTCTCTCTAGCCCATCCTTCCACTGTATACCTGGCCAGGGTATACATGAAAGAATAGATAGAGTAGCTTGATACTGGTTGATCCAAGCACTCAGATATTGAGCCAGGATAGCCAAATACTCAAATCCCCAGAGCTAACATCATAACATCTCCTATCTGCCACACTTATGACTCTAACTTACTACTTAATGGTTCCTGACGACTCAGCCTAAGCTCTAATACCAAAGCTATATCGTCCCCGGATTCTGCCGTCTCAAGACTTAGAAGGCCCGAGAGGACAAATCCAAAAACGTTAGCTAATTGTTTCAGTGATCGATGCGGAAGCATAATACACATACATGAACATACACATATATCATACACCACACAACAATCTCAACATTCAACATGTATATTACAAAATGAATTAAATTTACAACTTACATTTATATAATTTGAATAAAATTTTACAAGTCTGCGAACATGTATGCTAACATGATCTTAACACAATAGGTACAACCTAGATAACTATTCACTCCCATCTTTTCCTCCCATGCTATCTCTGAACCTAAAATATACGTGAAACAACGAATCAACACACAATGTGTTGCGTACATGGGTAGAAAGATACATACTAATATGCTTGCATAATTGAAATAACTTGAGAAAGAAAGGGTAAAAGAAAGCATTGTTTAAAGTGATAATTAGGTAAACACATCTTTTATACATTTCGTTAGATGTAGTTGTACTACAATTTTATAAGCACTTCTCATACATCCAATATGGGAAAAATTATTTCATCATACATCTAACATGGGAAATTCATCATACATCCATGCTAGGCAACATACATCCATACTGGGGCATGTGCACTAGTAGCTACAACTCATCAAAATGCCCTTTTATGTTTTGTTATGTTTTGGCGGAGCATATAGTATAGTAGTTCAACCAACAAGATATAAGCAAGAGTTTCACACAAGGTACATCATATCATAAGCAACCAAGAAAACTAGTCTTATACTTAATAAAGCCCACGTACCTGAGTTCATAGAATCCTAATCATCCTGGATCATCTATAACTTGTCCATGACCTGATTAAATATAATTGAGCATCATTAATATATGATCATTATTATTCTTAACATTTTATGTCCAAATTAGGGTTTAGCTAAATCTAGGTTCAAATATCCTCAAATATGTGTCTTATATTTTACTACTGATCTAGATGTCATATTAGGGGTCAAAACCAATTTACATATTTTTTGATGCTTTATCTATTTTCTAAAATTTAATGAAATTTAAAGCATCTAATTAGTCAATAATGAAGAAAGATCTAACATTTTGGCATAATGCCCAGATCAGAGTTCATATTTAGTATCCACATGATTTTAAGAGTCACAAATATTTTTTTCAAATTTTATATCCATCATTCACTAATAATTCTAATAAACTAACCCTAAAAAGAATCATCATCTACTAATTAAAAAACCATGAACATTACTGCTTCAAAGATCTGATGTAAGGGTCCTATAATAAAGTAGGCATTATTCTGAGTCCAAGGGTATTTTTGGGGAAAATATTGGCTATGGGAACTATTTACTAAGTATTTTCTAAGTTTTATCTATTTTCTGTAAATAAGTAAATGATTTACCTTGTATGGTGAGGCCCATGGCCTGATGTGACGCTCCATGATTGGCCCATGTTGGGAGGTGTGGCTCAGTAGCCTGGTCTATCTTGGGCCGGTTGGTTCCTATTTCTAGCATAGATTGGACCGGTTCAGGGGTGACTACGCTCTATTGGCATCAAGTCAACTTCGTTCCTGGCATCACGAATCGCGACCTGCCTGCTTCGCAAGGGTGATCCATAGCCGTCGCCGCTAGGGTCTTTTTCAACAAGCAACGAGCTGAGGTCAGGCCTTCCTTCCCAAAGCCTTGTACAACCAAAATATTTAGGATGCTTCATGGGTCTGAGGAGGCTAGGCCACGACGGATTACTGCCCTCGAAGCCTAAGCTCAGTCCAACAGTTGTAGGTAGAAACAGAGCAAGCTAGGAAGATTGCACATCCACAAAATTCGGACCCAACACCTCCTTCTCTGGGTATTGAGAGCTTCTTCCAGGCTCGCACGACTTAAGGGAGTGCTCAATTTTTGCGGAGATGCGAGGTTATGCATTCCCCAACCCAATCCACTTCGGACGAAGGTGGAGGGGTCGGCCACCATAGCCACTGCAGAAGAGGGGAAAGGGGAAAAACAATCTCCCTTCTTCGAGACAAAATCCAGATCTCCATGAAGATTCCTAAGGGTCTGGAGAACTCCCACCTACATCTAAAAAGTGTATATGTAACCCCAGGCATGCTCCCCAATAGGTTGTAGGTTTTGTGGCCATCATTATCCCATCCAATGAGAAACTAAGAGTGTTGCAAGTTGCGGAAGGGATCTCTATTCGCTTTGCTTGGTCAGTGCAAAACACAATCATGAAAGGAGGAAGGAGGGAGTCAATCTCTCTGGTTCTCACTGATGGAGATGATGCTAGGAAGATAGCTTGGTCCTCTCTAAATATGCCACCACTCAACCTAAACTAGGGTTTGTTGGAGATCTCCATACTTCTTGGATCTGAATAACCTGCTAGACGAGTGTGGGGTGTATTATGGACTTGGTGATCGAGGTTGGGTGGATCGACATGCTGTTACTCTTCCTGAATTTGTCAGAGGTTGAAGACACCTCAATAGGCTGTGGGCGTGCCTAAGCAAAGGGAGTAGGCCACCATAACATCAAAATCTCATAGATACTAAATCATATAACTAAAATACTAAGGTTCCACCCCATATATTTCATTAATGTCCTCAACTTGAAATGCATACATCTTTTTATAGAAATCTCCAAACATTCTCAAATTTTAAACATAGGATTATAACATCATAGTGTATCTTTGAAAAAAGTTTGAGTCACTAAATCCATTACTTGCTCATTCAAATAAGTTCCAAAAAAAACTTATAGATGGGTGCTTAAAATCTGAATTCAACTCAATGAATAATAAGGCCTTGGTCTGATGAGTCCAACAATATGAGTTATGATGTTGCATACCCTAAGGCTTATCAATTCACCACTCAAGATCATTGTGACTACTAAATATGACTCTTGGAATAAAGATACCCAAATCATTTAACCAAAGTCATTCATCATATTTGAACAAAATTAATGTTGTAAACATCAATCGGGTATCTGGTTCACTTTTTGAGTGAAAAGAGCCAGTGTTGAATAAACAATTCCTCTATTTGTATCAATCCTCTAAATGACACACACATGGTCCTAAAATGATATATTGGTTATCAAAACCCTAAAATCTGGGTTATCACATTCACCCCGCCTTATATGGAATTTTGTCCTTGAAATTCAACTAATCTCATTCTTAAGCTAATATCAAGGAGTTGTGGATGCCTCTAGGCCACCACTTCTAAGTGCTAAGAGTATCATTATTCGATCATGTTAGGATATTTAAGCATGTAAGGTGTACCCACCCCACTTTATATAGGTTGAAGCATCATTTTTTTATAAGGACTTGTAGCATCCCTTAGTGTCTTAGTCATCACATGACATTCTTATATTTTAGGTTCTACATCCTCATCGTATCTTAAGGATGAGGGTTTTATTCATACATGTGAAGTGAATAAGGTACCCTTATAATTTCATACATCACCCTACTAATCATATGGTAATGTCGAGGTTTTGTGCCATTATTTATTGGGATTATCAGAGTTAACATCTCCAATGTGGTTTATGATCAACGTCATGCTAGGATTTTATCCTTAGAGAAGGGCTTGGTTTTTCATATTTATGTATTAGGGTTTCACCCTATTGTGTGAGAGTTATCCTCAAACTTAGATGGATATATTGAGAAGGATTGAGGTTAGGCACTATATTTTGCGATCATGTAATCTATGATCCAAAGGTATCTTTTTTTTGCTCATGCTTTCAAACTTACATCTTGCATGCATGATATAGAGGGAAAGAGAATATACTAAGCCAATATTAATTCAAACTTGGATAGTACATGCATGATATAGGGAGTGAATATAGAATAGGTAAAGCTTATATGAGTGACTCCTCATATATATAAATCATCTATATAACTCAAGTGAGTTTTCTAGTATCATATATATTAAGAAAGAGAAGTAGAAGGAACAACATTTATGAGTATCTTATGCACAAAGCATTTTACTCTCAGAACCAGAGTTCATATATCACCTCACTTGCAGCTAATGATGATGCTCAAAACATATGTCACTCAAGCTAGACCTAACTCAATCAAAATGATTGACCTTTATCATTATGATTCTTCTACCCATAATTTCTTTTACCTAACTCTCACATCTAGAATTTAGACCAATTATATGAATCACACATAAGGACTCAACTCATATACTTAGGAGTAACCCAGTTTAGGACACATCATTTCACATATATCTCATAATTTTCATATATTTTAGGGTAGGTCCTATGACCCTCTCCTTGTGGGTCTCACTCTCTCTGGAGTTCACCACATATCTTGTCCCAACACTAGAGGTCCTCCTTTATAGAGCTTGAGTCTCATGCATATTCAACTTTATCTTAATTTAGCTCATATTAAGTAATAAAAGAGTATGTACTTTGATCACCTCGACTTGTCTTAGATTATTCTAAAATTAGACTCAGACCTCATATACAGCTTAGATCTTTTTAGAGAACTTAGACCTCAGAGATCGAATTTATATAAGATCATCCTTGCTTATATCATCTATCACTCTATTGTTTGTCTATCTATCACATATCTTTATAAGGCTCTTGGCATCTATTCTAGATATACTCTCTCTTCTGGACTGATGTCACCCCTTTTCACTTAGGTTGCATGATCACTAACTACTCTTCAGTGTGAGGGACACATTTTTTTATATTTACATATATAATAAAATATTATATAGTTTTTCTCTACAAAAGTAGACGTCAGAGAAAACTGTTGAGGCTCAAGCTGACTGGAAAATAAAACCAAACCAGCAAAATTGAGTGTCCCACACACATCAGATAGTCTAGTTCCATGTCACCTAGTGAAATGGTGAGAATGAGATGTAGACTAGTGTAGCTACCCAATACATATGAGCTCTATATGGAAATGGTTTCATACACTTGTCTCAACCTAGTTCTCAAACATCTAGGTTCTAACTTAGAGGCTAAGTCAAACCTTATTCCTATAGAACAACTCACTAAGTTTCTAAGGTTTAGAGTGAAATGTGAGATTTAGTTTTTTATGTTTCATGGTGAGCAATTGTTAGGTGTAGCTATTGTTCATGCTCTGATACCAACTGTAACGTCCTCGGATTCTGCCGTCTCGAGACTTAGAAGGCCCGAGAGGAAAAATCTAAAAATGTTAGCTAATTGTTTCAGAGAGCGATGCAGAAGCATAATATGCATACATGAACATACACGTATAACATACACCATGCAACAATCTCAACATTCAACATGTATATTACAAAATGATTTAAATTTACAACTTACATTTATATAATTTGAAGAAAATTTTACAAGTCTGTGAACATGTATGCTAACAGGATCTTAACACAATAGGTACAACTTGGATAACTGTTCACTCCCATCTTTACTCCCATGCTATCTCTGAACCTAAAACATACGTGAAACAACGAATCAACACACAAGGTGTTGCGTACATGGGTAGAAAGATACATACTAATATGCTTGCATAATTGAAATAACTTGAGAAAGAAAGGGTAAAAGAAAACATTATTTAAAGGGGTAATCAGGTAAACACATCTTTTATACATTTCATTAGATGCAGTTGTACTACAATTTTATAAGCACTTCTCATACATCCAACATGGGCAAAATTATTTCATCATACATCTAATATGGACAATTCATCATACATCCATGTTAGGCAACATACATCCATACTGGGCCATGTGCACTAGTAGCTACAACTCATCAAAATGTCCTTTTATGTTTCATTATGTTTTGGTGGAGCGTATAGTATAGTAGTTCAACCAACAAGATATAAGCAAGAGTTTCACACAAGGTACATCATATCATAAGCAACCAAGAAAACTAGTCTTATACTTAATAAAGCCCACATACCTGAGTTCAGAGAATCCTAATCATCCTAGATCATCTATAACTTGTCCATGACCTGATTAAATATAATTGAGCCTCATTAATATACGATCATTATTATTCTTAACATTTTATGTCCAAATTATGGTTTAGCTAAATCTAGGTTCAAATATCGTCATATATGTGTCTTATATTTTACTTCTGATCTAGAGGTCATATTAGGGGTCAGAACCAATTTACATATTTTTTTGATGCTTTATCTATTTTCTAGAATTTAATGAAGTTTAAAGCATCTAATTAGTCAATAATGAAGAAAGATCTAACATTTTGGCATAATGCCCAGATCAGAGTTCATATTTAGTATCCGCATGATTTTAAGAGTCACACATATTTTTCTCAGATTTTATATCCATCATTCACTAATATTTCTAGTAAACTAACACTAAAAAGAAGCATCATCTACTAATTCAAAAACCATGAACATTACTACTTCAAAGGTCTAATATAAGGGTCCTATAATAAAGTAGGCATTATTTTGAGTCCAGGGATATTTTTGGGGAAAATATTAGCTATGGGAACTATTTACTAAGTATTTTCCAAATTTTATCTATTTTCTATAAATAAGTAAATGATTTACCTTATATGGTGACGCCCATGGCTTGATGTGGCACTCCATGATTGGCCCACATTGGGAGGCGTGGCTCAGTAGCCTAGTTTATCTTGGGCCGGTTGGTGTGTCTAGCATAGATTGGACCAGTTCAGGGGTGACTACGCTCTATTGGCATCAAGTCAACTTCGTGCATGGCATCACGAATCACGACCTGCCTGCTCCACAAGGGTGATCCATAGTCACCACCGCTAGGGTCTTTTCTGACGAGCAACGAGCCGAGGTCAGGCCTTCCTTCCCAAAGCCTTGTACAACCAAAATC
Organism: Alisma plantago-aquatica; assembly: GCA_963693085.1. Lineage (NCBI taxonomy): Eukaryota > Viridiplantae > Streptophyta > Magnoliopsida > Alismatales > Alismataceae > Alisma > Alisma plantago-aquatica. The sequence goes on along the minus strand of OY856411.1, from coordinate 386,674,416 downwards.
TTTAGGATGCTTCATGGGTCTGAGGCAGCTAGGTCACGATGGATTACTGCCCTTGAAGCCTCAGCTCAGTCCAGCAGTTGCAGGTAGAAACAGAGCAAGCTGTGAAGATTGCGCATCCACAAAATTTGGACCCAACACCTCCTTCTCTGGGTATTAGGAGCTTCTTCCAGGCTTGCACGACTAAAGGGAGTGCTCAATTTCAGTGGTGATGCGAGGTGATGCATTCCCCAACCCAATCCACTTCAGACGAAGGTGGAGGGGTTGGCCACCATAGCCACCGCAGGAGAGGGGAAAGGGGAAAAATAGTCTCCCTTCTTTGAGACAAAATCCAGATCTCCATGAAGATTCCTAAGGGCCTGGAGAACTCCCACCTACATATGAAACGTGTATCTGTAGCCCCAAGCATGCTCCCCAATAGGTTGTAGGTTTGGTGGCCATCATTATCCCATCCACTGAGAAACTAAGAGTGTTGCAGGTTGCGGAAGGGATCTCTATTCACTTTGCTTGGTTAGTGCAAAACACAATCATGAAAGGAGGAAGGAGGGAGTCGATCTCTCTTATTCTCACTGATGGATACGATGCTAGGAAGATAGCTTGGTCCTCTCCAAATACACCACCACTCAACCTAAACCAGGGTTTTTTGGAGATCTCCATACTTCTCGGATCTGAATAACCTATTAGATGAGTGTGGGGTGTATTATGGATTAGGTGATCGAGATTGGGTGGATCGACATGTTGTTACTCTTCCCGAATTTGTCAGAGGTTGAAGACTCCTCAATAGGATGTGGGTGTGCCTAAGCAAAGGGAGTAGGCCAGTGTGACATCAAAATCTCACAGATACTAAATCATATAACTAAAAGACTAAGGTTCCACCCCATACATTTTATTAATGTCCTCAACTTCAAATGCATACATCTTTTTATAGAAATCTCCAAACGTTCTCAAATTTTAAACATAGGATTATAAAATCACAATGTAGCTTTGAACAAAGTTTGAGTCACTAAATCCATTACTTGGTCATGCAAATAAGTTCCAAAAAAACTTATAGATGGGTGCTTAAAATCTGAATTCAACTCAATGAATAATAAGGTCTTGGTCCGATGAGTCCAACAATATGAGTTATGATGTTGCATACCCTAAGGCTTATCAATTCACCACTCAAGATCATTGTGACTACAAAATAGGACTCTTGGCCTAAATATACCCAAGTCATTTAACCAAAGTTATTCATCATATTTGAACGAAATTAATGTTGTAAACATCAATCGGGTATCTGGTTCACTTTTTGAGTGAAAAGAGTCAGTGTTGAATAACCAATTCCTCTATTTGTATCAATCCTCTAAATGACACACACATGGTCCTAAAATGCTATATTGGTTATCAAAACCCTAAAATCTGGGTTATCACAAAAGCTGTTACACCCTGATCTCACATTTACCACTAATCATGAGATTAGGATATAAATTGAGGATTTAACGTAATACAAAGATCACCCTTAACTTTTTCTTCTTTTTCAAACTCTCGCATTGAACCACATAAACTAATTTATAAGAGAATTAAACTTTTATTTCTCTAATATAATCTCAGCATTAATGATACACATCCATACATTCATTATGTTTCTCACACCTCCATGTACATACGACATGACAATCATTTGCATTCTCTCCTATTAAGGAAACAAACATACAAAACATCATTTACAACTCTCTCTTAGATCTATACGAGGACCTAGAGTGACAGGGACCGACTGAACTTAACTAATCTCATACTTAACTCAAGTGGTAGATCTACTCTGATGCTTTGACCTTCTTCAAGTCCATGTGGTTTTCCTAAATTTTTTGAGTTGAGGGATGAGCGTACTCGCTCAATGAATGAGTACTTCAAAGAAACAGTCTAAAGCACTGATATAATTACAAATATACTTTGACAACTGATATCAATTATAGCAGCAGTAATCTTTAAAGAGATTGATCATTTACAATCATACATATGGCAGGATACTCTAGATATCAACAAGAGTAAATCAATATATGAGCATGCTTGATTAATTTCAAACAGAACTAATAATTCAGAAACATACAAAGAATAATTGCTGGGAAACTATACTCGAATCTTTCTTAGCCTTTCTTACTTATAAGAAACTCTTTAAAACTTATATTATCATATTTTAGCTTATGCCCTGATCATATGCAGTGTACTCTACATATGAAGACTCATAGCAAACTACGATCTCACCGTATAAGACTTAGCTTAAAACATGGGAAGCTAAGACTAGAACTGAATCTGGGTCTGCTTGACCCAAACCGTCATGTATGACTAAGGCGGCTAAACAACTGGCCTTTAATTGGACCTCTCCTTCTAGGCTGAGTACATAGGCGGAGGGTCTGAGACGCTATGTGGGCCTCATCTTGGTATGCTCTGTGGGTACCTCTGGGTTACCACCGAGATCTTCGGTTCATGTTGGGTAACCTATCTTCTCTTAGGAGACTTCCTTAAGGGCTTCATCTCCCCGCATGCTTTGAGGGTGCGATATGATCCCCGTATACTGGTCGCTGCCAGGGTGGATCATTTCCTCCCTATAGTGCAGACATCCGTAGGGAATCTATAGTGTTCTGGGCACCTATGTCTATTATTTTATTATTCTTGGAAAGCTCTTTCTACATTGTACATTTCTCTTACTTATACTTGACTCTGATATCTCTATGATACCGCGTCTATTTAATTGAAGTTTATAATACAACATGTACATCATTCTAAACTTGGAAGAGAAATATACTCAAAATACTATAATATACTGCGAAATTAACATTTTATACATATAGGCAAAATGAAATACTTAAATAAACATAATGCATGTCCATTTGGCACTTATACACTAGAATCATGCAATTAAACATCTTAATATACTCAGAAGAGCTAATTACTTGGCATACGAGTAATCATCATTTGCACCCATAAATTATTTGTACTTTCTTGGAAAACATGCACATCGACCCAAATCTTGGGTTGTGCATCTCATACTGAGAACATGGTAATCAAAATGCTTAATTCATTGGAAACCCTATCCTGAGGGTTTCATTTACCTCATTCACTTATCACATGGCTCTCATAAGGATTTCATGTGACATAAACATTCACTGAATATAGACTACTATCAACAAATCATATAAAATAAATATATGTATGAAACCTTGGAACTGAGCTGAATTTGGGTTTCCATGCCATTCACTGAGATAACATGCATCAATAATAAAATTGAATAAATAAAGTCTATCATGGCAAGAAAATCTGTTCAAATGGATTTCTCGACATCTATTCGCAAATATCCAACTTTCCTCGCATCTAGGGTTTCATCCTCTTTACTGAGATATCAAACAAACACTATTCACCTTAAATGAAATCCAAGATAGTATCTGACATATATGTACTATGAATTCAGATAAAAATCATTCATAACCAAGGGGATCCAGATAAACAAATTTCTCTATTTAATTATACAACAATTTCAATCATAGACAAATTACCTATATTTCAGTTTACTCCTATAACCTCTGCAAATACTTAGGGAATTCTCATTAGGATGTATTGTATACATTTATAATATGATTTTATTATCTGAAATTCATCCAAACAGAGGAAGAATCCATTTAATATCATTTTGCAACAACTTAGATCAAACAGACAATTCAAGGTTTGTAGTCGCATACTAAGCAATTAACGATTATGGATGATTTAACCCATTTTCATGCAATATACTGTTTAAAGGAAGTTCCCACTCACCCTAAGGTGTGAAAACACCTTAAAAACGTAACTCATCCCTGGAAATATCGATCTCATATCAAATCCCTAGCAATTCACCCAATTCCTCTTCCTTTCAACTCGAAAACCCTAAAAATGAGGGATTATGAAGAAAGAGTGAGAAAAGGGGAAGTTTTGATACCATTTTGGATAAAATAAGAGGAGGGATGGACTTTTTACATGTGATAGAAGATTCACCATGAAACTATATCCAAAGAAGCTAAACTTACATGATTTCATCATTCCTCGGACCGCAAAACCCTAGGTCAGCATCTCCATCAATTTCTCCTCTCAAACCCTAACTCTCTCTCTCTCTCTAGGATTTAGTTTCTCTAGATTGAATCATGAATTGTGATATCTCCTTGTGTGTTAGGTTGACCATATAGAGCAATTGATCTGCTTGGGTCAATTGCACTTTGACCCCTACTATACTTTTTCTTATTTCAGCAAACCATTTTCTGTCATAAAAATGTTTTATGTAAATTCGTGTATTTCAGAGATCAAACCTCATCTAAAAATTATTAGAATTCAGATTCTGTGTATAATTGAGTTACAAAGCTTCAGTTAAAATTTGAGATCATTCCAAGCTTCCATTAAATAATTAAAAATCGAATAGTGAAATGCTATCTAGAATTCTACAAAAATGTCAGTTACTATAATTCATCTATTGATAAGGTCTAACTACATCCAAAAATTATTAAAATTTTAAATGTTATTTATGATTGAGTTTCAGATATCTCTTTATAATTTAAAATCATTTTGAGTTACCAATAAATAACTAAAAATAAAACACTACACTGCAAAAAAGTACTTTGACAACATTTTGGTCAAAGTATAGTTCGACCGAGAACCACATTCAAAGAACACTCAAAATTTCTAATTTTTTTTCCAATATGCATGATTGAGTTATCAATATCATATCAAAAATTTAATTAAATACAAATTTTTTAGAAAATATAAAAATCATTTATGACACTGCTATCCTGATCAAATTCCATATTCGTGTACTATCAAAACCCTAATTTCAGCCAACTAGGGTTTATATTTCTCAAATCCTAATTTCTCAAACAATATAAAACTTAACATTCTTATTAGGTTTAAAAAGTCATAATTGAATTATCATCATTAATTAGATTTATGAAATGATAAATCCAATTAAGCATATAATCATCTAGGTAAACCCTAGTTTACCAATTAAGCTCGGATACAGTCATAACAAAATCGACAGCCAAATCGTCAATAATTATTGCGGAATAATCATAAGCAGTGGATTAACAAAAGTTACTAAAAAATAAATCCATTTTTCAAAGAGATCCATTTCCAGGAAAACTCTTAAAGGAAGAACCAGAACCTTATATACATCATTGATCACATTGTACATGTATTGTACCATCTCTTCTCGAGGATAACATATAATAGTTGTTTTGTCAAAACATGTATTGAAGCAACATAAAACGTCGATACATACAAGCCAAAATCTTAGATTGTTCATAAAACCATCACACACTAAATCTAAGGACCTGAGAGTACAGAGACAACACATAGGACTTCTATCTACAAGACACGACAGATAGTACACTCAACCTGAGCTATTACTACTGTCCCTGTTGATGTTGTTCTCTCTCTGTAGTAAGGTCTCAACCCCCTCATGCACATCAACTAAAAAAAATGTAGACCCCACGGGGTGAGACAATTGTCCCAACGAGAGATATAACTCTCTGCCAACAATGTTATTATCACATGTAAATAGTATTAAACTGAGCAGAGGTTCTTCTATATTACTAAGCATGGTTAATCACTGTAGATAAGTAGATCAAAACATTTCTCTTCTTTTAAAGCATTGTAACGGTCTATAATAGGGCAGTAAATCATGTATTCACTTTATAAGGAATATGAAGAACATGTGTAACATTTACTCATCATACTATACCAACATCTCAAGCTTATCTTGTGATACTATTATCATGGTATGACATTTATGAATCATTCTCATTTCTATCTGTTGGCCTCAGCCAATCTTCTATCCAGGTATTGGATCATATTAATCATGTAAATATACATCCTTACATTCTATCCATGTATTGGTTTATACCAATCCTGTGAGATTATATCCAGGTATTGGGCTATGCCAATCCTATGAAATTATATCCAGGTATTAGGCTATGCCAATCCTATGAAATTATATCCATGTATTGGGTTATCTCAATCTTGTGAAGTGTTGCATCCATGTATTGGATTATGCCAATCCTATGAGATTATATCCAGGTATTGGGTTATCCCAATCCTGTGAAGTGTTGCATCCAGGTATTGGATTATGCCAATCCTATGAGATTATATCCAGGTATTGGGTTATCCCAATCCTATGAAGTGTTGCATCCAGGTATTGGATTATGCCAATCCTATGAGATTATATCTAGGTATTGGGATATACCAATCCTGTGAAGTTTTGCATCCAGGTATTGGATTATGCCAATCCTGTGAGATTATATCTAGGTATTGGGTTATCTCAATCTTGTGAAGCGTTGCATCCATGTATTGGATTATGCCAATCCTGTGAGATTATATCCAGGTATTGGGTTATCCCAATCCTGTGAAGTGTTGCATCCAGGTATTAGATTATGCCAATCCTGTGAGATTATATCCAGGTATTGGGTTATCCCAATCCTATGAAGTGTTGCATCCAGGTACTGGATTATGCCAATCCTGTGAGATTATATCTAGGTATTGGGATATACCAATCCTGTGAAGTGTTGCATCCAGGTATTGGATTATGCCAATCCTGTGAGATTATATCTAGGTATTGGGTTATCCCAATCCTATGAAGTGTTGCATCTAGGTATTGGATTATGCGAATCCTATGAGATGATATACATGTATTGGGTTATCCCAATCATGTGAAGTGTAGCATCCAGGTATTGGATTTTGCCAATCATGTGAGATTATATCCAGGTATTGGGTTATCCCAATCATGTGAAGTGTTGCATCCAGGTATTGGATTATGCCAATCCTATGAGATTATATTCAGGTATTAGGTTATCCCAATCTTATGAAGTTTGTATCCAGGTATTGGACTATGCCAATCTTGTGAAATTATATCCAGGTATTGGGCTATGCCAATATTGTGAAACTATGTCCAGGCATTGGATGATACCAATCCTGTGATATCATGGCCATATTGCTAAGGATTCCATAGTGGTGTAATACCTTTATATTCCCATTTCACTTTCATTATGGGATATGAATCCCTTAATCTCATCACTGAATTCCACATCACCTTCACTAGGCATTATACCCGTTCACATCCTTTATGTGATACAATCATTCCTCATATCTCATTTAAACATATTCTACACACTTATAGTATTTATTTGACTATAATCATAAGGCATGTAAGACCAAGATTTCATTATCATCTTTATAACCATTTATTATTATTATTATTATTATTATTATTATATTACGGGGTTTCCATTTGAACATCTCATCACCTTTAACTAGGCAACACCTATTCACATGGCTCACAAGGCCCATTAAACATCTTGTCACCTCTCACTAGGCAATAACTATTCACATGGCTCACAAGGCCCATTAAACATCTTGTCATCTCTCACTAGACAACAAATATCTCTAGGTCATAAGACCTATATGATCGATATTATATGAAACATCATAGCTCATACTTAGCTATGCTCATTATCTCATGCTACCAGCATGGTTTCAATATGGTTAAGGTTTCCCTTTATTAACCAATTGTAGTTTCAAATCATATCATTACCCTTCATTAGGGTTAAGGTTTCCCTTTTTAAGCCGACAAGGGTTTTCAAGTACATTCATCAAGAATCACAACCCTAATTCAGACTCCATACATAATAGGAGTATTAATGTATACTTATTACATGAGTATTAAACAAGTATAAGTTTCTCTTTCATACTTACTAGTATATTTATTACATCATACTCCATTAGTTTGTCTCAATCCTTCTCTCAAGGCACATTGGCCCATATTTATCAAAATGCATTAAACCCTTCATGTCTTAAAATATCATTTGACATGACATACTACATGTATCCCTTAATCAAGTGTATTGGATTGAGGTGCTTCCTCCATATTGGGTATAGAGGTGTAGGTATGCTTCTGTATCAGGTATAGAGGTGTATCCTCATCACCATATCATGCATCCATATTGGATCACTCAACCTTAGGGGTTTGCATATCGGGTTTCACAACACCATGTTGAGTTTCAACATCATATCGGGTTAGGGTATATACTCAACACCATATCGGGTATAAGGTGTGTTCTTAACCCCATATCATGCACAAGGTGTGTGTATGTGTCACTAATATCATACATGAGATATAAATTCATCACTATACCATGGTAATGTTTGTGTTCATATCCTCATATCGGGTTACCATATCAAGTTACCGTATTGGGTTGCCATATCGGATTAGCATGTCGGGTTAAACCGTTATACTCATATGCTTTCACACCTTCATGGAATCTATCCTATAATGTATTTAGTGATAGGCTAGACAACTGGATGAACCCTTCACAATTAACCCATTTACACAAAATGATAGGGGTGTGGGGTTCCAATACATATCAGATTCCATATCACCATCTAAGGTTTCAACACCCTATCGGGTTAGAAGTGTATGTATGGTCACCATATCGACCTTGAGGTGTATGTGTGTGTCGCCATATCGTGCATAAGATTTATGCTCATCACCATATAATTCTATAGGTGTATAACCATCACTATCTTGGGTTTTCAACATCATATCGGGTTAGAGGTGCTTCAACTCCATATCGGGTTGAACCATGATGATGTCATCATAATCAACCTCTAGACTCTTGTTCTTACTGATCTAGTTCATGGACAACAGTCTTAGGTTTCTACTAGAGCTCATGGGTTCATCAATTATGCAAGAAAATTCTATTTGAAAGTAAATCATTTAACTAAGGCAAGATTGATGGTAAATAATAACATAATTGAGTTCAAGTTATATAACTCGCCTCCAGAGCAACTTCATAGCTCCAAGATCCAAATCTTCACGTTCCCAAGGTTGAATATGAGCTTATCAAAGGTCCAATACTTGATATCCTCAGCCCTATGCACGATACCTCACCACTTGTGGCCGATATCCCTCACTTGTGGCTGATATCCCTCACTTGGCCGATATCACCTTGCTATGGGCGATATCACTTTGCTATGGCCGATACCAAGGCCCTATGCACGATACTCCTTTACCTATGCACAATACCAAGACTCTATGCACGATATATGAGAGCAAGATGGTGATATATTTCGAAAATTTCACTCATAGGTGAAAGGAAGGGTATATATACTTGAAGTTCATGAAAAAGTGTGTATATGAGGTGTCATCTTTTTAAGCTACTAGGTGCCACGTGTCCATGCATGGTTGACACTTGTACATGCATGCACTCATATTTATATTGACATGAAAAACACTTGAGGATAATATAGAGATGATATTTCAGCCATCACTTATCTTGTTGGAAAAGATATCTCATCTTTATCTCACAAATTATGCAAACCGGTATAACTTTTTGCAAGGAGCATCTAACTCATCATGGATCACCTCTTTGAGGTGATTTTCCCGTCATGGACTTTTTCAAGGGTCCACAAACCTATATGAGACTCCTACTATGTATCCTTGTCCGATAGGCACTCTCATATGGACTCTACAACTCGATATAACTCAAGTTAGGGTTTCACATTCAACCCCTTTTCTTTGTCTTTCAATCACCAAGAATACCATCACTTATACATGATTCAAACATGGTGTCTCCTTCTCTCTATCTCCTCCAAATGATACTAGAAAGGGAGTAGGTACACTATAGAGGTGGTAATTTTCATATCAATCCCTACATTTTGGGTAAATTACAACTTGTACCAAAATTGGTACACAAGGCACTAGCATTATTCAAACAAGTTCAAATTTGGAATTTAGGCTTTCCAAAAGACACCAACTTGCATCATTCCCTCTCTTATGATGTTAAAACACATGAGGTATGTTTAACATGTGACATATTGCAATATAACCCCTTATCTTGGGTAAATTGCATTTTAATCCAAAACATGAGAACATTGCTCAAACATTATTCAAACATGACCAAACTTGAAACATAAGTTTGTCACCTGATAAAAACACTTTATAGGATTATATTAGAGTTCTAAGAAAATTATTTAGGCTAAAAAATAGGGTTAGCCCTAAACCTAGGTCAGGGATGTTACATAAACTAATTCATGACCTAAGATTTTAGGTCCCTTATATCAACAGGGTGAATTCCATTTGTATGCCATTATATGTCATAAGAGTAAGAGTAGATTATCATAAGTGTTGAAGTATCAATCATTGTATGAGTTCCATAGTGTACTTGTTGTTGGGAAATACATGCACATAATATAGCAGTAGAAACAAAAATTTTATCTATCCGTATATCCATAAATGTAAGATCGTGTCAACTAATATGAAATCGGAATGATGGTTTAATGAGTTATACCTGGTCCCGGAGCAAGTCTAGTGACAAAACTGGCTTCAATGCAACTGTCAACTAGTTGCTCTTGGATGGTGGTTGTGCAACTCTTGATCTTCACCATGAATAATGAACATAATATCTTCCGCAACACTCCTATGGTCTAGCCACAGACTCCAGGCCAACTTTGCTCTCCGAGCAACAGTCCAAGGACTTCTGCCTCTGGAGTAGTTCACACAGACCAACTAGAAATCCTTTCATTCAACTAGAACATACAGGAATAAGTTGTCCCTCCCGTTGGCATTCTAGTCACCAACTTGCTCTCCCACAACAATGATCCTCAACCATTCTCTCCCGTCGCTATCCCTCCCTTGTTAGCTAGGACTTTCTTGGGCTCTCCCGGTTGTCACAACCAGAGCGGACAACAATTGTCAAAGGAACTAATTCTTAGTTGTCTGTGTTGTGCTCTAGGAAGCCCCCAGTACCACTCTATTTACAGGCGGAGTTAAGGTCAAGATTCCTAGTCTGTACGAGATTGTGCGGGAGTGGAAGGGACCAGAAGATCTTTAATTTTCTCAGCTTGTAACACTCTAAACGATTGTCTGACACACCTAGACGATCATCTAGTGCATGAGATGGTTGTCTAACAGTTTCCCAATCACATACAAATTTAGCAATTTTGATTAATATCTCATATTATTTCCTCGCACCCCTAGTTTGTGCAATGGAAACTATTTGGGAAATATCTAGAATATTTATTCGACACAACCGAGCCATCTCACCCAAGTGAGATGTCTGTATCACTCACCCAGACGATAGCATGGTGAGTCTGAGATGAGTCAGTCAGTTCAAGGGCAGAACTTAGCAAATTCAAACTCTGGTTACCCTGACAGCCCAAACGGCCGTCTCAACACTTGAGACGTTTGTCTGGCATGACCAAATAGTTGTCTCACTTAGTGAGATGGTCGTTTGGTAGACCAGTCAACCAGTCAGTCGATCTGCATGAATTGAATACCTAAATGCTTTAGTAATCATTCCAATCATTATTTAAGATAAAGTCCTCTTCTACATGAGCTCCTTTGTGTGTGACCCTATATATCCCATATCACGTTGGCAGTGAATGTACATAACTACCTTATGACATCACATGCAAGGAGTGGTTCCTAGTTGCACATCAGTGCTACCCAAGTGAATGGAAAGTTGGAGAACAACTTCAACCTACAATATGTGTAAGGTGTAGTAGTGATTATATAATTCCTTTATCTCTCATATCCAGGCTGAACTCAAGGCATGGAATCATCATCATCTCAACGTTCAATCCATGTCTCTTGAGTTAAGAGCAGAATGTATGATATAATGTGACCTCAATATCATATATTGATCCACATGTGCATGCACATGTGTTTCTCAGCCTCATTTATCAAGTGGCCAGGATATTATACTCCAATAGGAGGGGCAAATCCCATATCTATCACTCACAGTATATCCCCATGTGTCAAAGTCACCCAATCATCACTGTTGTAACAACCCATATTTTAGGATTGTGTCTGATGATGTCAAAGTGCACCCAATGACATCTGACGAGTGCAATGATTTCAGGTCTAAGAATTACAATCACCACCTTCACTATAAGAGATGACAATGACCACCAATTTATGGTTTCCATGTGTCACTATAAAGGTGGGTATGTATGATACACTGTTCTTTAACATGTATATGTGTGCTTGGTTTGATATTTCCATATCATGACTAATGATATTATGTCATCACCTAACCCACACTCCAGTCTTATGTGTTACTAGTGTTTATCTACCTTCCACAGTAACAACCAACTAGGGACAAAACAAGAATGTACACACATAACATTCACATGATCTCATTGTCCAAGGCTAATACTTGAAGACATACATCATTGAGTATTGTCATTCTATATACATTCATTATGTCTCCTCATTATCTCATAATTGAGTGAAATAGATGAATTGGAAGATTACTTTTATTATATTATTATTGATCAAATCCTTTGTATACCATGTCAACCATCATATGATTGGCTCTATGGGCATACCTTACCAATAGACTCCCCTCCCCTTGCACTTAGATCTAATCACCCATGAATCTTATTCTTAGTGATCCAAACATGTCCATCATGCTTCTGCTGCGCAAGTGCTTAATCCAACGAGCTAGCGACACTTTGCTATTTATTCACTATATTACATGTTTCTTATCTCTTTTATCTGAGATGAAACCATCGTAATATGGTATTTGATATTCCATACCTAACAAGTAGCTCCATTATTTTCACACTATTACTACTGAGTCATCAATGGTTGGAACATCTATAAGTTCATCACATGAACCTTTAGATCCATATAGTATCATTTGTGTTCATAACACAAGTATATTCGACTTCTATTGAGTATAGAATTAATGGCTATGAGTTCGGAACCCTTCCAACTAATATCACTTTTCCTTTTTATTTATATTCAAACATATTTTAGTTGTGATGATTTTTGGTCATTTTGAAGCTTGCATCACTGTAACTCTTTACACTCAACTCTTCATTTATTGCAATCCTTATTGACTAGCAATTAATCCTTAAGTACTTCAAAAGTACTAATGGATGTCTTTAATAACATACCAATAACCCTTACTGGAATTTAGTTATTATCTCGTCATGTCCAATACATACAAGATTATTTGGGATAATAGCATTCATGATAGATCCATTGGTACATCCTATGATATCTTCATCATGTCATTTCCATTCTTCATAAGAATTGGAATATAAGGTTCATGAGACACTATTCTGAATTCTCTCTCACCAAATCCTTTTATGTTTAACTCTTTCAACACATTGCTATTGTATGTGCTCAAACTTCCATTTTGAAACATTCAAGATACATCTCATAAGACGTTTCACTTCGTCCTTCATTGTTGAAGGGATTATCATGCCAATTCTCAATAATTACAACATTGAGATGCTATTCTCATCATATGTGGAATATACATATATGCTCCCACTGAATCTTTTATAATCTTACATTTAATCTTTTATCTTGATTCAAGTCAAACTCTTTGACTATCTTGTAAAGTAAAAAGATCACATCTCTAAGTTGCTTGTTTCAATCCTAGATTGAACTTTGTAGTTTATAGACTTTATTTGCATTCTTGAAGTTACAAAACCTTTTAGGTTGTGTCATGTACACATCCTCTGATGTATTCCCCATAAGGAATCCAGTTTCAATCTCCATATGCCAAATCTTTTAGTCTATTTTAACAAAAAGCATGACAATTGGTAAAGGAATTTCTATTACGTTCAACAACTTGAACTGATTTGAAAAATCTTTTCAACCAATTTGTCCTTTTATGATATCCATGTACGTCTTTGTTACAATACCCTATTGCACCCTTTAGGTATTACCCCTTTAGGTGGCGCTATCAAGGTCCTACCTTGTTAGCTTACATGGCTTCCATATTACTCAGAAATAACTTCTAGTTGACTAGTTGGCTCATCCTATTATGACCAACCCATCTGAATTGTTGGATTCACAATCCTCCAATCTCAAATGTGTTCCACTTGAACTATTTTATTATGCATTACATAATGAACCTAAGACTCTACAATAACTTGTGACTCTCATGGTTCTCATTGTACCCTTTTTTTGACCTTGGACATTTTGAGTTTTACTTTTACTCCCACTGATTCTTTAGGTACTCATTTATCCTATCAATAAAACCTTTTTGTTGTTGGATTGGGATTAATAGTAACATTCATCAATTATGGTTTGTGGATAAACCTTTTCAAGGAATCACTTTCTCAATGTAGGTTTCAATCCTTTAGACATATTGGGACGTTCTCAAATCATATCATATATGATGTCTTATAAACCATTTAAATGTTACTTTATTTAGTGATAGGTATATATTTATGAGGATAAGAAGACTATATTAATTGATAATCATATCATGACTTATTATGGTGTAATTCCTTCATTCTGACACATCATCATGTTCAGATGGATTTGACTTGTGATACATTATTACAGTCCTTCCAAGAAGGTACTCAAGGTATTTAATGTAAAGTATTTTGACACTTAATCTCATCAAAGTTTCTTAATACTCTCATTAAAGTTATACTTCATTTATAATCTCCTGGAACATTTCAAGAGATTTCCATTTTACTAAGTACATATCATCATATTACCAATAAATGAATATGAGGTATAAGTAATTATCTATAGCATTCATTCCATAAGCTCTTCATGCATCACACGTATGAGGCCTGATGGAAGACTTGTTCCCCACTACATCTAGTGAAGGATGTTGTGTCACATTGTTTATAAACAAGAATTTCACATTTCCTTGGGTTCAATAACCAAAGGAGTCTCAATCAACATAAATATGTATTCTAGGTGTGCATCTCTTATATATATACATCCATGGTGCCTATTGCTAATGATAGTCTTGATATATCAATTTTAATCCTTTGGTATTAATGTTATAAAAATTCATCTCAAAATCTTTCGTATAAATACCATTTAGATGTTTGGGCATTGCCATGCAAGATCATATTTTTTAAAACAAAACCATTAACACTTACTTTATTGATATATCATCCTTGTCATACAAGATGCTTTGAAGTAAATGTTTCTATATATTGGCACAATGAAATAGCAGTTCTACTAACTCTATTACATGCCCATTGGGCTAAGGTAAATTTAAATTTAGACTAAAGCTTTTGCAACACTTGCTCTACCTTATCCATCTATGTCCTTTCATGAAGGCTTTTTCTTCTTGTCAGATCTTGCACATTAGCATGTCAGATCTCTGTTTGGTATCACATACCAAATTGAAGAAGTAATCAAATTTATGTTATAATGTTTATACCTGAAGTGGAGGCCTTAGTTCCTTCCTTTTTCTTCTTTAGTTCCCTAACTAGAGTGAGCAATTTCTATTCCAATGTCCAGGCTGGTGACATTGGTGACAATCACCTCTTACTTTTTTTACACCTCCCTTTGCTTTGAGATATGAAGACTTGGGCTTCTGGCTTGCTTTAGAACTCTTCTTAGCTTTGCCTTTGCCTTTAGACTTCCCCTTTGTCTTGTTGATCATCATCACAGACTTGGGCTTGTCTTTCTTCATATGTGTCTCAGTTGTTCTCAACATCTTATCAAAGTTGTTCATGTTGTAGTTCATGACAAACTGGCTATATGACTATGTCAGGGATTGTAGAATCACATCAATGGCCAACTCTTGACACAAGGGGAATCCTAGTCTAGCTAGGTTCTTCACATATCCAATCATCTTGAGTACATGTGGACCTACCGAGTCACCTTCTATCATGGTACATTTAAACAATTCCTTAGAGACATCATATCTCTCTTGTCATGCCTTACATGTTCTTAAGATGCGTGACCATTTTGACACCCATATTCTCATGATACTTCTGCAACTCATAGTTTATGGATCATAGCATCAGAAATTTGACATCCACAACATCTTTAATATGCTTCTTGTAAGCATCCCTATCAGCCCTTGGTGCATTTTGAGGTGGTTCCTCTAGTTCTGGCATTTCCAAGAAATAGAGCTTGAGCTCATGTGTGAGACCAATTCTCAACATCCTGAACTAGTCATGGAATTTGTTCCCAATAAGTTTGTCCTTCTCAAGGATCGATCATAAAGAAAAGTGATTGTTGCTTGTTGCCATTTGATTCTACGAAAGAATTTGAAATTTTGTTACAAACTCATTTTTGATTTGATTTTATTTGATTAAATTTGGGTGATAATAATTAAGTCTTTAATTCATTATCAATCTCATTGTTTTGTTCAAATTGACAACCCTCAAATATCAATTCGAAAAACTGCCGTGAACAATTTTCCAATGAGCCAAGATCCATATTTTGTCAAGTTATGAGTCAACTTTTGTCGATTGCCCATAACTTGATTATTTACGTAGGCAATCATATGCAACTCTTAAATAGATGATATGTGCAATCCCTTACCATAATCATTTGCATGCCTTTGGGCTTGGGCTCTCTAAGTCACCAGTTAAGCCTGACTCAATAGCCAACACGATAGATATGCACCTTGCTTTGTGTAAATCTACATATCTACCATCACAATTCCATGAGACATATGGTGCACCATGCTTTGAGCAAATCTACGCTTGGTCGATCAAGCTTTTCATGTGTGTTGCTAGTGGAAAGTATCTGAGACTTAATATTTTTGATTGAGGGGTTACATATACATACATACATACATACATACATACATACATACATACATACATACATACATACATACATACATACATACATATACTGTATCCAATCACCACATATATAGTACGTATCATATACATGCTATATCCTACAATGTAAACATTCAATATAAAACAAAAGCGATGGTTATGGCCATGTCTACTTATAATTCCTTGGAGCCATAAGGAATTACTACCACCTAGGTCAATCATCACATCACATGCATGAACTTGTTGTTGGTGTAGACTTGTGCTTGCCAATCAAGGTATATCTGTTCAACCTTTAAATCGGTCGTCTCGCCTCTTTTCCAGTTGGTTGGTCCTACGGGATGGTTGTCTATTCTCCTATCCAGCCAATGTTTGAACTCCTTCCAAATGGTTAGTTGGGTCCACTAGGAGGTCGTCAGGCTCCATCGTTCTATCCTCCATGGTCCTCTAGATGGTTGGCTCATCTCATGAACTGGTCATCTCATCCAGCTATGATCATCTTCCTTATTTTTGCAAGAAAAGAAACTATCCTATTTCTACTTTATTACATTGAATAAGACAAACCTTGAGTTACATTTGAGGAGAGCAAAGGTAGGAAAGAATTAACTTTACATTGAGAAGAGGGAGGTAGAGGCTCGATATGTAAACCGAGATAAACAAGAATAAAACCAAACCATCCAACCACACAGAGATATTAGATATTGGCCATAACCACGTTGCACATCCACCATCAAAATCACATTTAGGGAGACATGTGTAAATTGCATATACATTACACACACACACAAACACACACACACACACACACACACACACACACACACACACATATATATATATATATATATATATAGTTTGGGATTATGTGGTCTTTGATCGGATACACATATGCGATAGTTTAAATATTCACATTGTATGCAACAAATAAACAATTAAACCAAAATTTGATCATATCGATTATCCTAAATCACAATAAATTGATGTGGTTCTGATACCACTGTTGGAATATACGAGCATAAAATATAATAGTGGGAATTTTTTTATCTATCCATATTCCAATAACAGCAAGACCACGTCAACTACTATGAAATAGGAAGGATGGTTTAATGAGTTATACCTGGTCCTAGAGCAAGTCCAGTGACAAAACTCGCTTCGATGCAACTGTCAACTAGTTGCTCTTGGATGGTGGTTGTGCAGCTCCTGGTCTTCACCACGAATAACAAATAGAATAGCTTCCGCAACACTCCTGTGGTCTAGCCACAGACTGCATGCTGACTTTGCTCTCTGAGCAACAACAAAAGGTCTCTTGCCTTTAGAGTAGTCCACACAAACCAACTAGAACTCATGCTGTTCAACTAGAATAGACATGAAGGAGTTGTCCCTCCCGTTGGCATACTTGTCACCAACTTACTCTCCCACAATAATGATCCTTAGTTATTCTCTCCCATCGCTATCCCTCCCTTGTCGAGTAGGACTTTCTTGGGCTCTCTCAGTTACCACAACCAGAGAGGACAACAATTGTCAGAGGAATTTATTCTAAGTTGTTTGTTTTGTTCTCTGGGAAGCCCCCTATACCCCTCTTTTTATAGGGAGAGTTAGGGTCAGGGTTCCCACTCTGTACGGGATTGTGTCAGAGTGGAAGGGACCGGAGGATCTTGGATTTTAACAACCTGCTATACTCCAAAGGGTCGTCTAGAACACCTAGACAGTCGTCTGGTGTGCGAGACTTCATCTTGCACTGCAAGATTGTTATTTGGTAGTTTCCCAATCGCACACAAATTTGGCAATTTTGATTCTAATTAATATCTCATATTAATTCCTTGCACCCCAAGTTTGTGCAATCAAAACTATTTGGGAAACATCCAAAATATTTGTTTGGCCCAACCGAGCCATCTCACTCAAGAGATATGCCCGTCTCACTCACCCAGATAGTCATCTGGTGGATCTCAGATGAGTCGGTCGGTTCAATCACATTGAGCCGGTTGGTTCAATCACATTGAACCGGTCAGTTCAAGGGCAAAACTTAGCCAATTTGAACTCTGATTTTTTTGACAGCCCAAACGACCATATCAATACTTGAGACGCCCATATGGCATGCCCAAATGGTCGACTCACTTAGTGAGATGGTCATTTGGTAGACCTGTCAGCCAATCACTCAATCTGTTGTGTGAACATAATACCTAAACACTTTAGTAATCAATCCAATCATTATTAAAGATAAGCTACTCTTCTAGATGAGTTACTTTGTGTGTGTCCATAACTAGCTTATGACATCACAAGCAAGGAGTGGTGCCTGTCACACATCAGTGCTGCCCAAGTAAATGGAAAGTTGGAGAACAACTTTGATGTATAATCCGTGTAAGGTGTTGCAGTGATTGTATAATTCCTTTGTCTTTGATATCTAGGATGAACTCAAGGCATGGAACCATCATCCTCTCAATGTTCAATCCATGTTTATTGAACCAAGAGCAAATTGTCTGAGATAATGTGACATCGATATCATATATTGATTCACACATGCATTCACATGTGTTTCTCATTATCGCTTATCAAGTGGCCATGATATCATACTCCAGTTGGAGGGGCAAATCCCATATCTATCACTTGAAAACTATCCCCATGTGTCAAAGTCACCCAATCATCACTATCATAGTAACCCATGTTACATGACTGTGTTTGATGATGTCAGAGTGTACCCAATGACACGTGACAAGTGTAGTGATTTCAGGCCTAAGAATCACAATCACCACCTTAACTATGAGAGATAACTATGGCCACCAATTTATTATTTCCATGTGTCACTCTAAGGGTAGGTCTATCTAATACACTATTCTCTAACATGTATTTGTGTGCTTGGTTTGATATTGCCATATCATGACTAATGAGACTATGTCATCAACCAACCTACACTCTAGTGTTATGTGTATGGGTGTCTATCTACCTTCCTTACTAACAACCAACTAGGGACATAACAACGATGCACACACTCTTAACATTCATATGATCTCATCCTCCAAGGCTAATACTTGAAGACATATGTCATTGAGTATTGTCATTCTATAGACATTCATTCTGTCTCCTCATTATCTCATA
This sequence comes from Alisma plantago-aquatica, assembly GCA_963693085.1. Taxonomy (NCBI): domain Eukaryota; kingdom Viridiplantae; phylum Streptophyta; class Magnoliopsida; order Alismatales; family Alismataceae; genus Alisma; species Alisma plantago-aquatica. Next base: position 386,654,769 of record OY856411.1, on the reverse strand, counting down.
ATTGAGTGAAATAGATGATTTGGAAGCTCAAATCCTTTGTATGCCATGCCAATCATCATATGATTGGCTCTATGGGCATAGCTTACCAATACTTGTTACCTAAATTCATGAAATGGGCACACATTAGCACATTTGTGCTGAATATGTTGTGCAAACATATAACATTGAAGGTTTAAGTCAACATATTTTGCTTGGAAAAAGAATAAAGTAATAACAAGAAATGAAGCAACAACATTCAAAAGACTTTTTTATTAACATGCAAGCATATTTTATGTCCATTTCCATTATACCAACAATACCATAAGGCCTTTGACCAACTTCTCAAAGGAAGGGGTCTGTGAGGGTGCTCAAGAATACCTACCATGTTTCAACGTGATGGATTATAATACTAAAAATCAAGAGTAAACCCATCATAAGGGACCTCAAGGTCATTACCAAGAGATAACCCTTGTATCAACGTGGTCTGTCTTATCTTGACAACTCACGTAGGACACTCAACCTTGTGTCCTTACCCTGAAAATATAGAAATGTGCATAAGGTTGTATAATGGACATTTATCATTATGTTTTATAGTTTTTTCAACATATGTAGACCAAAACATAGTAGTCATAATGAACATGTATCTCAAACAAGTATATTAATCTAAGCATTTATACTACATACATACATGCAATTTCAATACCACTAGTCTGACCAATAGGAGGATGAAGCGTACCTTTATATGAGAAAACTAGCATTAAGGACAAGTTAGATCTTTGAACAAAGTCCATTAAAGAGATCCTGACATTATAAGCAAGTGTGACTATGGTGCGCTCCCGCCAATGGCGTTACACACCACTCAATTGAGATTTGAATAGATGCAACTTCGTGGACGAAAGCACACAGGTGGATTCACTTTCAAAATTTATAATGACCTAAACTCAAAGACCTACTTCTCCTAAAACACTATCCCGCAAGCACACGGGGTCGTGTCATAGTATAGGTAAGGCAACAAGTATAGGGTCGATCCATAGGGAGAAAGAGGGGTACTAGAGCTAGGTTAGTTTTTGGTGCTAGGTTCCTACTGCGGAGACTAGGGTTAAGGGTTTGATTGGGGGTTTGATTGTTAAACTAAGTTGAGCAAGAAAGCAAGTAAAAGAAAGCAAACAAGATTAAAACCTAAGTTAACCCTAGACAATTAGTTCTACTAAGTGAGAAAGACAAGGTAAGGCAAGAAAGAGAACAAACTACACTAAGGCAAGCAAGAAGAGAATTAAAATACACTAGACTAGCAAGCAGAGAAAAAGAGAAAGTAAAGGCCTAAGCTAGCAAGAACAAAGAAAGAACATGGCAAGAAGCTAACTAAGTAAGAAAAGAGCTAACTAAGCTAACACTAGTTAAGCAAGATGGAAACTAGGGTTTTAAAGCAATTAAGTAAGATGTGGGTTGTTTAGGGGATGAACTTATCAATTAGGTGGGGTGACATATGAACATTAGGATTGCATTTAGATTATCAAACCAAATAATGAGATAGAGTCTAATAAATTAGCCTAAGCTACTAACTGGCCATGGATATGCTAGGTTGTGTATAGGGGAACTAGTCCCTAACACTCCCTACTACCCTTGCGAGGCTCAATTGGGTTAGGGCATGGGTGTAATTCAATTAGATTCTAAACAAGACTAGGTTAAGGTTATATGGTCTTAGGATGATTAGGGGCTGAGATTAGTAATGGGGGTGGTGATGTACGGGTTTTGAGTCACTTTTACATGCCTATTTTATATTCGTTTTATGCATTTATTAGTCAATTAGTTGATCATATTTGCATAAATCATTATTATTGGCTTGTATGCTCTATTTGCATCAAATTATGCCCATTTTATCATATTTACATTATCTTATACATTCCCTGGCCTTAATATACATTGTTATGGATTTTTTAGGTACCTTATGTACAGTGTGAAGTCGGTGCCACCGAGATAGAAATAGTGGCTGGGCCATAGAAGAACAGAAGAGTCGGTGTCACCGACTACCAAGTCGGTGCCACCGAGATCAGATCAGAGAGGTAGAATAAAGTACGCACACCAGCTCAGTGCCACTGACATGAAGATTCGGTGGTACCAACCTCACCACAGCTAGACCGCACCCGATGTCGTCAGTGCCACCGACACCCAAGTCAGTGCCACCGACTTTGCTAGATTTAGCAATCTAATTTGATCACCCAGATCTGATGGTCCACGTTATGTGGTACCATAAGTTGACCTAGGACTTAAAAGAGGACGGCCAGACCTAAGAAGAGGATTACGTTGCACCGTACGAAGGCCAGAGAGAAGACGAAGAGAGGCGTAGAGCTGAAGGACGTCAACCGGGAGATCTGAGCACCATCTATCCAGGGGTTACACGAACTTCCTTCATGTTTCCCACGTTTTTCTTCTCTCTCTATATATATTCACAACTGAAAACCATGCGAGGCTAAACCCCTCCTTTCTTTAGGACCAGCGAGTAGCCGGGGAATTGTTGTATTGACTTTTTACATGATTTAATATAGATTTCTCTTTATTCTTGGATATATAATTGTGGAATTGAATGACCTATCTATGCTTGATCACCATCGATAGGGTTACAGACCGATAATTACTCTAGAAGGAGGATGAAAGGTTAGAAAACCATAACTTATACACTTTCCTACGCGTTCCATGGGAAAGGCAATGTACGGTTAGTGGAAAGAAACCCGGAGTATTCGATAATGCACCTAGACTAAGATATAAATTACTACAAACATGTAATTGGCTTAGATCTAGGTAGTGAATTACACCGTGGAAGCGGGCAATTCTGACTACATTCTTTCTATCTAGGGTAGGAGTAAAATTTATATTAATTTGGTAGAAATAAGATAGAATGAAATCTCGTGGTGAAATCGGTAATCCTAAGGAATCCATTTCATTCGAATCACTCACTTTTTAATTTCCTTTTAATTTTATTTTATTTTTGTTTAAACTTAAATCAACCTTTTTAATCAGCTTAACTAATCACAACGTAGTTGTAGTAGTCACTGAGACTACATCTCCCTGAGTTCGACTCGGACCTCACATAAGCCTATATTACTCGACCCGTGCACTTGCGTTTATACACACATAATTAGCGTGTCAAGTTTTTGGCGTCGTTGTCGGGGAGACGATGAAGTTTTAGCACTACGAGTGCTGCGGGCGGCCACTCTAGGTCACTTTTTATTTTGTGCAACCTATTTTAATCATTAAAAATTTACTGCATATTCATACAACAAACTTCCTTTATTAAGTATCATGACTATCTAGTTTCAAATTTGTAGGTACTAGTGTATGGTGACAACATGGGCCATGGATTACAGAGAATCTACATCTGAGGTCCCAGTCATTGTCGAGGTTCCAGTTCAAACAACTACACCGGAAGGCATACCATTGACACCCAGACAATAAGCAATGGGGGATGGTAATCTAGGAGCAGAGAGGACAATATGGGAGAGGATAAAGGCATCTTCTTTAGCTGCACAGACATGGCCTATCAAGAAGCAGAATGTCAATGTAGCTTAATATAAGATCAATCTAGGTTTGATTGCACTCGTCAAGTCATAAGCATTTTATGGGAACACTCATGAAGACCCAGTTGTGCATATCAGCAATTTTGTGGAGATCAATGATATGGTGAAAGTGGATAGGTTTCCACAGATAGTCATTTATCTAAATCTATTCCCATCATCACTGGAAAATAAGGCAAAATAATGGCTGCACAATCTACCGAAGGAATCGATCGAGACATGGGATCAAATGGTAGAGGCATTCTTTGAAAGATACTTTCCTCCAGAAAAGACAAATGTGCTGATTAGAAACATTCACAATTTCAAGCAACAGGAAGTTGAATCTTATTCGGAAGCTTGGGAGGGTTTTCAGATCATGTTCAGGAAGGTCTCACACCATGGGATAGATTTTGAGAACCAAGTAAAGATGTTCTACTTTGGGCTCTGCAAAAGTGAACATACCACCTTGGATACGATAGGCTCAGGGTTCTTTCTCAACAACCAACCCTCAATGTGTCAGGATATTTTAAAAAATATGGCTAAGAATCAGGCATGGGGTAATGAAAGAGACCATCTAGAGCAAATCAAAAGCATAGGGGAATCTAAAGTTATCACCTAATTAAATGAGAAGCTAGACCTGATAGCAAAGAAGTTGCTAGAGAAGGATAATAATTCATCAGATGAGGAAGGACAAGTGAAATACATGCGACAACAAGGATACATGAACAATGACTACTCATGGAGAAAGGATCCCAAGTTATCCTAGAAAGATACAAACAACTTCCTACATGATCCTAATCAACAAAACCAACACATGAATAATCAAAAACAATGATCTGCAGTAGATGAGAGCACAAGTGAAATTCTCAACTGGATAGTGAAGCAAAATAATCAACTGATAAACAACTTCCAATGGGATCTCCATAATCTAGGGGCCCAGATGAGGAGTTCTGAGACAACTTTGTCTCAGTTAGCAGCAGATGTGGTAGCTTTGAAAAAGCCTACACAGTAGGATTTCCCAGGAAACACTGACACTCCAAGGACCGTGGAAACTAAGGTGACCAAGCCTATTGATAGTAGAGACCCAGTGGCAGAGCCGATGCAAGTAGAAATTGAGGCAGACAACATAGGGGAAGAGCAAAATCAATAATCTGAGGTGGAAAAGGGGACATCATATGTGCCACCACATCAGAGGACACAGAAAATATCGGTCCCTTACCCTAATAGCTTGAAGGAAATAAAGATGGATTAGCAATTCAAGAAGTTTCTATATAGATTTAGGAAGCTTTCCGTGAACATACCCGTTGATTGAGGCAATTGAACAAATACCCTCATATGGTAAATTTATGAAGGATATCATTAATAAGAAGAGGAAGATCCCAGATTTGGAGGTAGTTGTACTGAGAGAGCAGGTCAGTGCATTCATTTTAGGTACACTACCACCAAAGAGATAGGATCCTAGATGTTTCAACATCACGTGTTATATCAGGTAGACAAAGTTTGGGGATGTACTCTGTGATTCAGGGGTGAGTATCAATTTGATTCCTTTATCTACCTTCAAGAAACTGGGTCTCTAAACATCTAGAAAGAGCAACATGACAATCCAATTGGTAGACAACTCAGTGGTGACACCGTATGGTATTTGCGAAGATGTACTTGTCAAGGTGGATCAGTTTGTTTTTCCTACAGACTTTGTGGTGATGGAGATGCAAGCTGAACATGACAATGAGATTTTATTAGGAAGACCCTTCCAAGCAACATATGATATGATCTTGGAGATGGGAAGACGCCGTTTGACTATGGGAATTAAGGATGACAAGTTTGAGTAACCATGCCAAATAATTCCAAGTCATCCAATGCTCAAGAGCAATGCAATATGACGAAGCACATGAATAGTAATATCTCATTGTTTTTGGGAAAACCATTTTTGGACATGGTGCATGTAATGACAAAGGTGGAAAAGGGTATACTAGCTGTGGACATCATGGAGAACACTAAGGTGGTCTCACTTGCCAAGGCAGTAGGGTATCTGGATGACGAAGATGAGGAATTGGGTTTATCTACTGTGAATGAGGATGGAGAGGATTCTCCAGTACAGACACATGCACAACTCCCTCTAGAGGCATGTCTAATGAACCTCATGGATGATTGTGTTTGGAACTGGTCATTAGAAGAATGTTCAAGGCTACTAAAGGCTTTTCCATGTTATTATACAAGGCACTTTGAGGACTTGGGACCACTTCCACCACCACTAATTTCTTCACTTCTGATCCCACCCGAGCTGGAGCTCAAGCCGCTGCCACCTCATCTTAAGTATGTTTTTCTAGCTGTAGAGGAGAAGCTGTCGGTTATTGTATTTGCATCATTGAGTGAATCAGAAGAATAAAAATTGATTATTGTGCTAAAGAGCCACCGAGGTGCATTTGGGTGGACTGTGGCTGACATCAGGGAGATTTCCCCTACATTGTGCCAACACAAGGTTCAACTAGAAGGAGAAAAGCTGGTCATTCAACCTCAACGTCGCTTAAATACAATCATGACAGAGGTAGTCAAGAAGGAGGTACTCAAACTATTGTCGGTAGGTATAATTTATGCTATTTCTGATTCTATGTGGGTTAGTCCGACACAGGTAGTACCAAAGAAGGGAGGAATCACTGTCACTACTAACTCATCTAATGAACAAATAACCACTAGGTTAGTGATAGGATGGTGAGTTTGCATTGATTATCACAGATTGAAAACCGCCACACTTAAGGACCATTTTCCATTACCATTCATTGATCATATTTTAGATCGACTCGTCGGTCGCTCCCACTTTTGTTTTCTTGACAGATATTTGGGCTATAATCAGATTTCAATCGAGCCTAAGGACCATGAGAAGTCTACCTTCACCTTCCCTTATGGCACCTTTGCATACCGCCACATTCCATTCGGGTTGTGCAACGCACCCGCTACGTTTTAGCGGTGTATGTTGGCGATTTTCTCGGATATGGTGGAATGATGTCTCGAGGTTTTCATGGACGATTTTTCAATTTATGGGACATCTTTTGATGATTTTTTGAAAATTTTTGATAAGGTTTTGCAGAGGTATGAAGACACACACTTAGTGCTTAATTGGGAAAAATGCCATATGATGGTTAGTGAGGGCATATTGCTTGGCCACAAGGTGTCTAGCAAGGGATTGGAGGTGGATCCAATTAAAATAGAGGTGATTTCAAAACTTCCTCCACCAACATCGGTGAAGGCAGTTAGGAGTTTTTTAGGACATGCTGAGTTTTATCACTGATTTATTAAAGATTTTTCAAAAATCGCTAAGCCATTATCTGAGCTTTTGGAAAAGAATGTTGAATTTTATTTTGATGAGAAATGTTTAAAAGCTTTTCAAATATTGAAAGAAAAACTCATATCCTCACCGGTTGTGCAGGCTCCAGATTGGAGCCAACCATTTGAACTGATGTGTGATGCATCAAATTATGCTGTGGGGGCAGTGTTGGGGCAGCACTTACAAAAGGTTCCTACGGTCATATATTATGCATCTAAAACACTTAATGACGCACAACTAAATTACACCACAACTGAAAAAGAGTTATTGGCTGTTGTCTTTTCTTTTGAGAAATTTAGACAATATCTTGTGGGAGCTAAGGTGGTGGTGTGGACTGATCATGCGGCAGTTAAATACTTGCTACAGAAAAAGGATGCAAAACCAATATTGATTAGATGGATCCTTTTATTGCAAGAGTTTGACATTGAGGTAAAAGATAAAGTAGGGATAGAGAATGTGGTGGCTGACCACCTATCTAGACTGGAGAGGGTAGATGAAAAGGATGTTAATATACCCATTCTAGAGACTTTCCCTGGTGAGAAGTTGTTCACCCTTAAGCAAAAGGACCCTTGATTTGCTAACATTGTGAATTATTTAGCTTGCAAGGAAGTACCTGCTGATTGGGGGTACCAAGAAAAGAAAAGGTTCTTTCATTCTTTGCGCTATTATTTTTGGGATGATCTTATTTTGTTGAGACAGTGCAGGGATGGGATTTTGTGAAGGTGTGTACCAGAATGCGAGTATGAGAGTGTGTTGAAACACTGCCACACACTACCTACAGGTAGACACCATGGAAGTTCTAGAATAGCTGTGAAGGTGTTGGAGAGCGATTTATATTGGTTGACCTTATTCAAAGACGCATATGACTTTGTGCGTAGGTGCGATGCATGTCAGCGATCAGGTAACATATCTAAGAGACAGGAGATGCCATTGAATGTTTTTCAAGAAGTAGAGGTTTTAGATTTATGGGGTATTGATTTCATGGGACCCTTTGTGTCCTCTGATAACCTCTCACTTTGTGATGCTATTTTATTAGTTTTCCCGTGTTTTCCATACTCTTTCTTAAATAAATTAGAAAGAGTCATTAAATCTTTACCTTATTGCTGACACATCAATAGATTAACTTTTCTCTTCTTTATCCTTGCAGAAAAACACAAAAAAATTACAAAAAAAAACCCCAAACGGTCCCAAGACCGTTTAAGGCTAAACGGTCTCAAGACCGCATGAACTCAAAACGGTCCCGAGACCGCATAAGCTCAAACGAGTCCAGCGCCCAAACGAGTTCGGCGCCCAAACGAGTTCGGCGCCCAAACGGGTCCAGCGCCCAAACGAGTTCGGCGCCCAAATGGGTCCAGCGCCCAAACGAGTTCGACGCCCAAACGGGTCCAGCGCCCAAACGAGTTCGGCGCCCAAACGGGTCCAGCGCCCAAACGAGTTCGGCGCCCAAACGAGTTCGGCGCCCAAACGAGTTCGGCGCCCAAACGAGTTCGGCGCCCAAACGTGTTCAGCAACCAAACGGGTCCAGTGCCCAAATGGGTCCAGCGCCCAAACGAGTTCGATGCCCAAACGAGTCCAGCGCTCAAACGGGTCCAGCGCTCAAACGGGTCCAGCGCTCAAACGAGTTCAGTGCCCAAACGGGTTCAGCGCCCAAACGGGTTCAGGAACCAAACGGGTTCAGCGGCCAAACGTGTTCAGCGCCCAAACGGGTTCAAGACCGTTTGGGCTCCACTTAAGCCTATAAATAAGACCCAAAGGGGTCCTCAAAGAAAAAATGCTCAGACGCCCAAAGGCTGCCTCTCCAGTTCCAGAGCACTCCCATCTTTCATCCATCGCCCCAAGGCTGCCAGTTTGAGATCCACGTTCCATCTTCAAGCTACCTTCTCTCTCAACAACAAACAAGGTGGGAAGAGAAGATCCATCATCAAAGCATCCACGAAGTGCGAAGATCGTTGCTCTCTTCACCAAGGGTTCATCCTTCCCTCCTCCGTGGAGATGACGTTCTTTCTCTCTCTTCTCGCCTCCTTCTTTGTCCTTGATATGAGCGAGTAGTTTCATTCACTAGGGTGCAGGGAGTAGCCCCGCTACCCATGTTTTCATTTCATGCAATGTAATTCAACTGTTTGCAATAGAGATACTCTCCTTTTCAGTTCAACATCAATCGTTAAATGAATGCTTGTTGCTTGATCATCAACTTGTATTACCTATTGTCTTTCGGTATGAATTGTCTACGTTTGTACCCTTAGATCTGAATATCGATTGAAAGTTGGTTTTGGATGTATGTAGTCACCATACGTCTGTTTCGGTATCTAGGAGTGCTTTCATGAGTGGAGTAAACTCACTCCGATCGTTGCACTTTCATACTATGAAATGGAATGAGTTGACGTATGAAAGTGCGACCTTGGCAAGGTCGAGGAACACACTTCATGAAGAAGTAATGCAAAGAAAGTGACCATTCATTATGGGATGGCTGGCGTTGCAATACTCCACACTTCTCGTAGTTAGTTATCCGAAAAGAAACTAAGTCTACAAGATACTAACTGATTAGAATCTCTTTGCAGGTTGTTTTATTATGTTGCATGTTTTGATCCATGTGTAGTGGCGTGAAACCCGATAACATCCTAGTGGTTTTTAATCATTGTTTACAACCCTAATTTCTACTTTCTTGCTTTTACTTTCCTCGCACTTAGTTTAAACAACCAAATCAAACTTTCGATCTAAATATCAACCGTTAAGTAATTAGGTACGACTAAAACGTTTTCCATCTTGATTAATTCTAATCAAGACCGTTGTCCTGAGGATTCGACCCTTAAACTATACTACGATAAGACTTCCGTGTGTCCTAGCACACGTGGGTGGAGATCTTACCATAGTACAAGCAAGGCTAAACCTAGAGATTCATCATCTCTAGGATTTTTAGTGGCGTTGCAAAACTCCATCAAAAATTGGCGCCGTTGCCGGGGACAACAGAACGTTTTAGTTTTTACTTAACAACTTCTTGGTTAATTAGGATTTTACACTTTTCCTTGATAACTACTCCAAATTTTCTTGACCTCTCTGCTTCCTTTCATCATCTAACCGAGTGAATTTCTTCCTACTCAGGTAGAAAACATGTATGCTAACCCCACATCACATCGGATTCTCCCCTGAACCAGAGTACGACTCTGAGGTAGAAAGAAGTTTCCACCGAAGGATTAGACTTAACCGCCAAAGAGACAGACAGATGGATGAAGAGAAACGCCTCGTTGCAGAAAGAGTTAACGCCGCCATAGCTGCACAACGAGCACAACTTATCGCTGACACTCATGCTCAAGTGCAGGCCGAGATTCAAGCTGAGGAACAAGCCCGCATCCAAGCCGAGAATGCCGCTGCTCAATTAGCATTAAGAAACAAGCAACTTCGGGACTACGCAGTCCCAAAGAATTATGAAGATGATCACCCAGTCCGACCACCGATTATTAACATACCAAACTTTGAAATCCAGACACAATGGATCCAGATCATGCAAGGCATCTCTTTCTCTGGAGGATCTGGAGACGATTGCATGGATCATCTTAAGAGATTCAAGTCACTCTGCCGACTTGTACCTCAAGCAGGAGTTGCCTTGGAAGCAATAATGTTACACCTCTTCCACTTCACCTTATCTGGAAGAGCGCTAAGTTGGTACAGTGCTTTAGATAGGCACCCTATCATCACTACTTGGACTCTCTTAGAAGAAAAGTTTCTTGAGAAATTCTTTCCACCTTCACTAACCTATGAGATTAGGGGGCAGATCAACCATTTTGCCCAACTACCCGGAGAAACACTTGCAGAAGCTTGGGAAAGATTCAAGGAACTCCTGAGAAAGTGCCCTCACCATGGCATATCCCAAAATCAACTGATTGAAACATTCTATAGAGGAGTAAGTGATGATATCAACCAGTTTTTAGACTCCTCATCTGGAGGAAACTTCATGAGAAAGAACTATGAAGATGCTTGGAATATAGTTACGTTAGGGGCCGAGAACCAATCCAATTGGGGAAGGTCGTCTAACCAATCCAAAGGAGTTCTTAAAGTCTACAAGGCTGAAGAATCTATGGAACTCAAGGCCATTGCAGAGGCCTTGAAGACTATTGCTAGCACGCAACAAGCTCTCAAAACTTCTTTCAGAGAATACGACAAGAAGAAAGGCTCCCAGGTTCAACAAGTAAAAGCAGCTACTAGAACTTGCGAAGCCTGTCATGCATCTGATCATCCCACACTATCATGTGGTATGCTATACAATGTTATGATGGATCTACAACCACCAGTGCCGCAATATGAACCCATTATTGAACATCCCGAGGACCAAATGCCAGAGCAAGTCAACTCCATTCACTCAATACCTGGCCAGGTGTATTACAATCCAGATAAACCAAGAAACCACCCTAGTTTTCAATATGGGAATCCTGCAGGGACTGCCAATCCACAACAACAGACACAAGGCGGATCTTTCAATAGACAACCACCAGGATTTCAGAATAACTTCAACCAAAATCAGGGGAATTATAGAAATGGTTTCCAAAGATCCAATTATCCTAGGAATCCCTCTTACCAATATACCCATCCAGGAATACACCCACAGCTGCAACAACCTCAGTTGCAGCAGCCACAACAACCGCAGTTAACCGCACCTCCACAACAGCCATAAGGGCAGCAAGTCACTCAATATCAACAGAGGAGTGCCCCTTCCCAACCATCTGATGAAATTTCTTTAATTAGACAGATGCTTCAATCTCAGCAAACTATGCTTGCGAACCAACAGGCTCAACAAAAGGCTGTAGAGGCCCAATTAGCACAGATTGCTGCTCAGTTGAAACCACCAGCAGGTACCTTTGCTGGGCAACTAGAGGCAAACCCAAGGCATGACCAAAATAGACCTGAGCAACTAAATGCTGTCACCACAAGGTCTGGTCGTGTCCTTCCTGATACCACTAGAATCATCCATGATGATGATAACAATTTAGCTATTCTTTCCCCAACAGAAAGCTCAACCCAGGAAAAGGAAAAATCTACTAAAACCACTGAAAGAGAAAAAGAAAAGGAACCAATGCCAGAAGTTCCACCCAGAATCCCTTATCCGGACAGGCTGAAAGGAACCAAAATGGACACTAGGTTCCAGAAATTCAAAGAAGCTATGAAGAAACTATACATTGATATACCATTCCTCGATGCTCTTTCTGAAGTGCCCGCTTGGGCCAAATACTTGAAAACCCTTATGTTAAGAAAATATATGATAGAAGAGCACGAAACAGTGAAACTAGCTCAGACCACTTCAGACATTCTGCTTAACAAAATGCCAAAGAAAAAGAAGGACCCAGGTTCCTTCGGTATTCAGTGTTCAATTGGAAATGGCTCCAGCAAGAAGGGATTAGCAGATTTAGGAGCAAGTATATCCATTATGCCCTATTCTATGTGCAAAAGATTAGGCTTCACTGATTTGTTACCTACGACAATGACAATTCAGTTAGCTGACTCTACCATAACTGCTCCCCTTGGAATTATTGAAGATATACCTGTCAGGATAGGAACGAATTCTTATGTTCCGTGTGATTTCGTTATTATGGACATACAAGAAGACCTAAGATACCTGATAATCTTCGACAGACCTTTCCTAGCTACTTCCCGAGCGCTTATCGATGTAGAAGCAGGAACTATTATCTTGAGACTTGGGAAGGAAGCTTTCCAGTTCAGAGTCCTTAATAGCATGAAAGGTCCAAGCATTCAAGAGGAAGTCTTTCTCCTGGACGCTATATATCAAATGTCCCAATTAGAAATGTCTGAACCCTCTGATGATTTGGAAGATATCTTGATAAATCCGGAAGTAGAATTCTCGGCAAATGAACTTGTGCAAGAATGCCTTCAATACTTAGAAAAAGCTGAAGAAGCCCCAACGGCCACCTTTGAAGAACTCAAGGCCGTCACCATTATAGAAGCAACTGAGCCACCTAAGGCTCCTGAAATGAAAGCTCTACCTGAGGGACTCAAACATGCCTTTCTTGACAATGAGAAACTTTGTCTAGTGATTATCAGCTCCACCCTGGAGGTGGACCAAGAAAATAGACTTCTTGATGAACAAAAGAGACACAAGAAAGCTATCGGATACAAGATGACTGACTTGACGGGTATAAATCCAGCTTTATGCATGCATAGATTGCCTATGGTGGAAGAATTCAAACCATCAAGGGAACATCAAAGAAAGTTGAACCCTAATCTCAAGGAGGTAGTTCGCCTCAAGGTTCTCAAACTTCTGAAAGCAGGTATCATCTACCCAATCTCAGATTCTCAATGGGTAAGTCCCGTGGAGGTGGTCCCAAAAAAAGGGGGGACCACTGTTGTTCTTAATGATAAGAATGAACTAGTACCTACTAGAACAGTAACTGGGTGGCGAATGTGCATCAACTACCGAAAATTTAACAAAGCAACAAGGAAAGATCATTTCCCCTTGCCCTTCTTGGATGAGGTTCTCGAACGACTCGCTCACCAAAAATTTTTCTGTTACCTTGATGGATATTCAAGATTTTACCAAATCCCAATCCATCCTGAAGATCAAGAAAAAACCACCTTTACTTGTCCTTTTGGAACATATGCCTTTAGAAGGATGCCTTTCGGGTTATGCAATGCACCCGCAACCTTCCAAAGATGTATGACTGTTATCTTCGCCGGATTAACATAATCTATCATGGAAGTCTTCATGGATGATTTTTCTATATACGGAAATTCTTTCGACGACTGTTTACTCAATCTAGGAAAAGTCCTACAAAGATGTGAAGACACCAACCTGATCTTGAATTGGGAAAAATGTCACTTTATGGTGACTGAAGGTGTGGTCCTAGGACATCGAGTAAGTGAAAAAGGGATTGAAGTGGATAAAGCAAAGGTCAATGTCATTTCAAAGCTAACTCCACCTAAAGACATCAGAGGAGTCAGGACATTCCTTGGTCATGCAGGATTCTACAGAAGATTTATAAAAGATTTTTCAAAGATAGCAAAGCCAATGACTCACCTACTGACCAAAGAAGCAGATTTTATATTTGACCAAGAATGCATTAATAGCTTCACAACTCTGAAGAATGCCCTTATCTCTGCCCCTATTCTAAGAGCTCCTGACTGGTCACAACCGTTTGAAATTATGTGTGATGCTAGCGATTATGCTATAGGGGCAGTCCTTGGACAAAGGATTGACAAAAAGCCTTACGTCATATATTACGCCTCCAAGACGCTTGATGAGGCACAAAAGAACTATACTACCACCGAAAAAGAGTTCCTGGCAGTTATCTATGCTTTTGAAAAATTTCGATCTTACCTAATCGGGTCAAAAGTCATAGTATATACTGACCATTCTACAATACGATACTTGGTCCAAAAACAAGATGCTAAACCCCGACTTATCAGATGGGTATTAATGCTTCAGGAGTTTGATTTAGAGATTAAAGACAAAAGTGGGGTTGAAAATGTCGTCGCAGATCACCTCAGTCGTATTGAAGCTAAAGACTCCGATAAAATACCCATTCGAGACTCTTTACCGGATGATCAACTAATGAAGATTATTACTGGATTTCCTTGGTATGCTGATATTGTTAATTATTTGGCAACAAGAATCATCCATCCGTCTGCATCATACCATGACAAAAAGAAATTCATTCATGACGCTAAGCAGTACTTCTGGGACGAGCCCTACCTATTCTTCTTATGCGCAGATGGACTTTTTCGTTGATGCATTCCAGAAATAGAAATCACCCCAGTTTTAGAACACTATCACTCAGGCCCTACTGGGGGGCACATGAGCTCTAAGAAAACCGCTCTTAAAATTCTTCAATCTGGTTTCTACTGGCCAACCATCGCAAAGGATGCACATGAATATGTGCGATCATGTGACAAATGCCAACTATCTGGAGGAATAACTAAACGAAATGAAATGCCTTTGAATATGTGGCAAGAAGTCGAACTCTTTGATGTTTGTGGAGTGGATTACATGGGTCCTTTCCCCCCATCTTACGGATTCACGTACATTCTAGTAGCTGTGGATTACGTTTCGAAATGGGTAGAAGCTCTACCGACCACTTCTTGTGATTCCAAACCAGTCATCAAAATGTTTAAAAAAATAATATTCCCCAGATTTGGCGTTCCAAGAACAATAATATCCGATGGTGGATCTCATTTTCTTGAGCGGAGTTTCGAAGCACTATTAAGAAAATATGGAGTCAAACATAAAGTTTCCACACCTTATCACCCACAGACTTGTGGACAGGTCGAAGTCTCCAACAGGCAACTCAAGGCCATTTTGGAAAAAAAACTGTTAATAGGCACCGCACAGACTGGTCTACCAAACTTCCTGATGCTCTATGGGCCTATCGCACAGCTTTCAAAACACCAATTGGAACAACACCATTTCGATTGGTGTATGGGAAGTCATGTCATCTACCAGTCGAATTAGAGCATAAAGCTTGGTGGGCTATCAAGCAATTGAACTTTGATCTCAAGAGTGCCGGTGAATCTAGACAACTTCAATTACAAGAATTGGAAGAGTTGCGAATGACAACATACCAAAATGCCAGAATTTACAAAGAACAAACCAAGATGTGGCATGATGGCCACATAAAAAGAAAGGATATAATCATCGGAGATAAGGTTCTCTTATTCAATTCCAGACTAAAATTGTTTCCGGGAAAACTGCGCACAAAATGGTCGGGGCCTTTCACTATCAAACATATCTACCCGACAGGAGTGGTTATTATCCTTGATGATAACGGGGGAGAAAGAACCGTCCACGGTCATAGGTTAAAGAAATACTACATTCCAGCAGACAAATTGCCAAGACAAACTATAGAGATCCAAGATCCTATAACATCAGCATAGCCAGATCAGCATTTCGTCGAGCCAACGACATTAAACCCAGGCGCTACTTGGGAGGCAACCCAAGATCTGAGTATCATCGTTTTTCGTCTTCCCTCTTCTTCTTTTTAGTTTAGTTTTCTTCTGAAATATATATACAAAAAAAATCCACATAAATAAAATAAGCATAAAAATAAAAAACATCAAAAACCTAAACCTCCCCAAACGGTCTCGCACCCGTTTGGAGTTCAAACGGTCTCGCACCCGTTTGGAGTTCAAACGGTCTCGCACCCATTTGGAGTTCAAACAGTCTCGCACCCATTTGGAGTTCAAACGGTCTTGCACCCATTTGACTTCAGGAATTTGTAAGGACGCCCCCCCAATCCTATAAATAACACCCTCACCCTCCTTTCTCTCTTCTAGAACCTCTCGCTTTCTCTGTTCCACTGCCGTTTCACTCCAGTTTCCGCACACACTTTTGCTTCTTCGAGCTTACCGTTATCACCTCCATCTTCCACCGCCGTTCTCGTCTCCGACTAACGCTTCGCCATCGTCTGTGCGAGGATCCGTTCTTCTGCTCGCTCATTGTCTCTTCCTTCCGGCCCTTCTTCTTCCGCCGTCGTCGCCTAACAGGTAGAGTTTTCTCTCGCGGTTCTCACTACCGCCGTTGCTGTCGCCACCGCTGACGAGCGTTTTTCGGCTTCCCTCCCGCCGTCCCTCGCCGCCAAATGGCCTGGCTCTTCGTCTTCCCGACGGTCTGCTCCAAACGGGTTTACACCCGCTTGGACGAAGGACCGTTTGGCCCCAAACGGTCTCCAAACCATTTGGTGCGAAATGACCTTGCACCCGTTTGGACGAAGGACCGTTTGGCCCCAAATGGTCTCCAAACCGTTTGGTGCCAAACGACCTTGCACCCGTTTGGACGAAGGACCATTTGGCCCCAAACGGTCTCCAAACCGTTTGGTGCCAAACAACCTTACACCCGTTTGGACGAAGGACCGTTTGGCCCCAAACGGTCTCCAAACCGTTTGGTGCCAAATGACCTTGCACCTGTTTGGACGACGGATCGTTTGGCCCCAAACGGTCTTCAACCCGTTTGGAACCAAACAGTCTTCAACCTGTTCGGACGATGGACCGTTTGGCCCCAAACGGTCTTCAACCCGTTTGGAACCAAACAGTCTTCAACCCGTTTGGAACCAAACAGTCTTCAACCCGTTTGGAACCAAACGGTCTCGAACCCGTTTGGATCCAACCAAACCTCAAAAATACTGTTCTATTCTAATAAACTTGTTTAAATTCAAATTTCAGAACTCTAACTTTTGTTTTCTTGACAAAAATTTCAGAATGGCCTCCCCCGCAAAACAACCAATAGGAACAACCGACAAACCTTTTTGGACAAAGGAGGAATTAATTGCTGACCGGGCAAAGTTTCAGCAAATCATTGACCACTATGAAAAAACTGGAACGGTCCCAGCAAAGGTGGACCTGCTCAAAGTCATGCATGAGATAAAACGCATCAACCACTACTTAGCAGAAGAACCTTCTGAAGAGGAGGTCGAAGAAATCTCATCTGATGACCCTCGGAATATGAGCCTTCATCGGAGGCAGAATCCCCTACCAAAAAGTCCTTGGGGAAGAGGAAGGCCCAAGCAACCACTTCAGCACCACAACCGAAGAAGAGGGCAAGGAAACAGGTTCACCCTATCACTGTAAGGGAACGAACCCTGGCAGGTTTCATTCCACCATCCTCCATTCAACCAACCACCACCATCACCGCCACCCCTGTCACCATTACCGTTCCTATTTTCCTCCCCATTACCACCACAGCACCACCACCAGAAAATCTTCACATCCATACCCTCCCATCCATTAAACAAACTCTAAAACTGATAAAGTACGTTTGCCCAAGCATACTTATGAAGATGGGGATCTACAATAGAATCCTCACCTTGCTAGACAATTCCAATCTTTCTCGACTTTGTTTTGTCACCGAATCCTCATACGTTGAGCCTACAACAGAATTCTTCACTTTTTTCACTAGAGAAGCAGTGGACACTTTCGATAAAGCACAGGACGGTGGTGATCGTAGAATATCCACCAGAATCTTCAACAACAAAGTGGTCATAACTGAAAATATGCTGAATGAAATCTTTATAAACAACCAAGAGCAGCTGAAGAAAGCCAAGGCTGTTGGCACATACAACACTAAGTTCAACAAACACAACTTCTGTAAATCTTTAACGGGGATACCAGTTTATGAGGCAAAAACATGTAAAGCATCAAACATTCAATCGGGTCTAGTGCGCACACTTCACAAAATCCTTGCTGGCGCACTCTTCCCCAGGTCAGAAGGAGGAAATGTAATCCTCTCAGACCTCTTTGTTATCTGGTCCATCCTAAATGGGTTGCCAGTCAACATTGGGCGTCTTATCATTCAAAAACTATCAGCTTACGCCCTAGGAAAAGAAATATGTATGGGTGGTCTTATCACATCAATTATCAAATACCTTAAGATGGATAGACTTCTACCTAGATACACAAAAATAAAGGGCGACATCCTTATAAACGAACAAACGTTGAAGAACTCCTTCATCATAAAAGACAAGGATGGCAAGCTACACTACGTCTTCTGCCCTACAACAAAATCCTTCAGAACGCTGCTCCCACTACCAGAACTTGCGGATTATGACAAAGACAAGCTCCTTTTCTCAGATGACGAAATCGCAACACTCATGTCTTCGGTCAAAATCACCGAAAAGAAAGCAACAATGGGACAGACAGAGCTTAGCATAACCGCCCCAGCAACAAAAACAACAAAAATTCCTGTAAAACGACCTTCCAGAAGGCTTTTGAAGGAACAAGAGCTGTCGGGAACACCAACTTCCAAACCCCACCCCAAAACAGAACCCACCCCTCCAGAAGAACACATAATAACATCATCACTAGACTCTTTCATAATGAGTCTAAATGCTGATCTCGAAACCACCACTCCACCATCCACCATCCCAACATGCACCTCCCCACCATCTTCTACCACACCATCCACCATCCCAACATCCACCACCCTACCATCTTCCACCACACCATCCACCACCCCATCATCCTCCACTCTTCCACCTTTTTCCACATCACCCTTCTTCCCTTCGGGCATCCCATTTTCCGCTACTACGCCCGCATTCACTTCTTTCACCTCAACAGACTTTCCATCAACATTACCAGACTCACTTTTCTCTCTGGATATGTCACCACCCTTCTTATCCGCCGCCGCCCCGACACCGCTAGTGACCCCTTCCACAGTCACTACGCAGTTCGCGGGACCATCAACAGTGTCCTTTCCGCATGACACTACCACCACTATTCCACCCCGACCCCAGCCGCCCCACCCTTCTCTCACTGGGGTCCCCTTCACTAACGTCGGTGAGGAATTCGGACGGCAATTTGACACCATCTGAAACCTCCTCACCGACCCTTCTAACATATTAAATTCTATTTTTTCTTGTGTGCAGGGTATAACAAAGCAGGTCGCCAAGATCGACGAGCAAAACC
Source organism: Alisma plantago-aquatica (assembly GCA_963693085.1). Taxonomy (NCBI): domain Eukaryota; kingdom Viridiplantae; phylum Streptophyta; class Magnoliopsida; order Alismatales; family Alismataceae; genus Alisma; species Alisma plantago-aquatica. Next base: position 386,635,521 of record OY856411.1, on the reverse strand, counting down.
GCGCCTTGCCAAGCATCCTCCAAGAAATCCAGCAACGACAAGTTTCAGTGGCTAAGCAAGTTGACCACGTCGACGACCACTGCAAAACCTTGCCCGAGCTGGTCCTTGGAGTCCAAAGCCAGCACAAGGCGATGGCAAAGCTAGTCGAGAAGATCTCAATACAGACTCAACCACTACCTGAGACCCTCTGCGAGGTCAAGCAGCAACAACAAGCTTTCAGCACGCGCTTGGACGACATCAACATCACCCTCACATAGCTACACAAACGCCAAGAGGAGTCATCAACCAATGAACTTACTCAACTAAGAGCTCAAGTAACTGACCTCACAGCACGACTCCTCTCGGCTGAAGCACGTTATTCTGATTTAAAGGAAACCCACGACGCACTGCTCGAAACACACGAGCACGTGCAAGTGGCATACAACGAGCTTCAATCCATCCATCGTCAGTGCACGAAGAAAGCACATAAGAAAACAACGGATAAATCAGCAGCAAATGAAGACGATGAAGATGAAGATTCTGATTCTTCAGCTGACTCCAACAACAGTACCTCCTCAAGTGATGATTCTGATAAACCAGATAATGCTGGGGAGGGTCCCAACCATTGAACAGAACCAAAACAACAGATGGATCACCATGACGGTGATAAAGATCCCAAATCCCCACACAATGATAATGTTAACATGTCATATGGGGACCAATTTCTTGACTATTCCGCTATGGGATCCATCATGGAGTCTGCTAAAGACGCAGCTTTCGTTGAGTTCCACCAATGTATAATAGGAACCCGTGCCAGCTCCCCCGCAACAGCTGTCCCACCCCCCTCAGCGCTCGACACACCAGCAGCTTCACCACACGACGAGGACGAATCAGAACGAGTGCATTTAGATACTGATGAAGAGCTCGATTCTGCCTCGGACTCCGACGACGACATACATGGCTATGAGGAAGCTCCAGAACTACCTCCCTCCCCCCTCCACGAGAGCTTCCCCCGCCACCACCCCTACCGCACAAAATGCATGACCTAGATATGGTGGCCATCTCCACATTAGATGCTCAGGATATTTTTATACTGAACACTATTGTGGACGATGCAAAAGCAGGGGACGATATTATCTACCACAATGCTAAAACAAAGCGCAAGATGACACGTGAAGACTTCCGCAACATTCTGCGACCTCGGTCGACGATGCCAATGTCTATCTTCCGTGTCCTTCTCGCCAACTGTATAGAAATGTACAGAAGTCATAAGCGACAGCAGCCTATTTTTAATGCCTCGCCTGCCCTATCTTTGGGCCTGCTATACAAGGACATCAAAGAAAAATCAATCGAACGTCTGTGTACCGGTTTAGCACGACGAGCACGTTATCTTACCGTGCCCTTCCAAGTTTCAAATCATTGGTTATTCATGATTGTTGATACCGAGGCTCGGGACGCCACGGTTTATTACTTCTGTAGCGCTGTGCTACCCGCCTATACAATAAACTTTATGGGTGAAGCAACCGGTGAAGCTAGATGTATACCCTATCGGCTGCTTAAGCTAATTTGGGCTGCACGTCCATCTCTCCACCGCAACTGGAGCCAGCCTTGGTTCAAAATAATAAACCCGCAAGTCCAAGCTGATGAGGAATCCGAGGATTGCGCTTTCTGCACCATACGTCACATCCAAGCGCTGAACCAAGAAATCCCATTCTCTGCTCTGGTTGCTGAAGATTTTCATTCTTTACGAGGATGTTATGCCATGGAGCTCATCTGTGATAGACGGTTCTTCAAGGACCCGACGATGGCACCGGATGATGTCCCTCGCTACCTCTTCTCCTCTATCTAGCGACCGCAGCAGCGACCCTTCCGACAAACTCTGAAGGAGTCAGAGAAATCAAAGGAACCGGCCTCGACAACCGAGCAAAGCAAAGACGACATTGATCCTTTGTCTGCCATCAAACCATCTTTCCCAGACTTTGATCTCAGTGCTTGCAAAGGCCTCTCCGACTATGAACTAAGTCTCATCATGTCAAGTCTTTCTGCCGAGAAAGATGAACTCGTGTTCATGTCTGGTGACATTCTCATAATGGCAGACACTCTTCGAGAAACTTTACAATTTAAAGGATCACTCTTTGTAAGCCTAATGGCCGCTTACCAATTTCTCCTAGGCCAAGATAACCCCACAACATATATGGCGTCTCCTTTTTTGAAGGATGACCTTTTAAAGCTAAAGCACTTCGGCACAGATGAAACACTAATCTCCTATCTACAACACACAATGCCGAAGTTCATCATGCTACCCTTCCTCTATCATGAACACCGGTTGCTCTTGGCAACAAACCTACCAGAAGGAACAATTACAATTTATAATAGTTCCGACAGCCAATACAATCCACAACAGAAGAATTATGTCGTGACGCCAAAAATGCCCACGGAGGTAGTAGCGAAAGAATGTGCTGAAAAATTAATCGATTTTCTAAGTCAGCACACAAAAGCTTACGACAAAGCACATTTTCACCGCCCTTCCTTCTGCAACAAGTGTCCCCAACAAATTCGACAATCAAACGACTGCGGCTTCCATGTCCTCTATTGGATCTACACCATCATCGTTCTTTAGAAACCAGTAGAGGATATGAATGACGTAGACTATCACACCCTGCGAGGACAATTTGCAGCTAAACTCCTTCAAGCACCAGGGGCAAGCACATGATTCACTTAGCCTGCGGCCCTTGTCCTCGTACTACTCCACCTATCACTTTGAAACTATGAGGACAGAGTGCGTGATAAGTTAGGGGGGGGGGTACATTAGACAAGGGTGAGGTGTCATCTCTATATCCTTCTTTCTCCATCTTCTCATATTTTTTTTTGTATAAATTTTCTCAGTTTCCGTTACACCTTTAGCTTCTTAAGAATGGTTCATCTTTAGAATAAAAGTCACCCTCAGCTACCTTTAGAATCCGGTTAGTCCTCAAAAGTAAAATAACACTTAGACATACAATGGCGACTTAATAATATCTCTCCACCTTGGGTTTTCATGCTTTTGTTTCACTTCTATATCTGACTCTCCACAAGGTCAATATCAAGGCAGAAATAAACCGAGCTCTCAAGGACGAGAGGGGTATCAGGCAACTTCCGAATTAAGAAGTCTTGCAAGCGGACCACACAATAAGTGCATGTTGAAAAACTCTAAGAACATCTTTTCTCTCTTCAAATAAAAGAGGCTTGGCCGCCCAAAATAAATTCCAAAAGTAATCCCCAAATCCCAAGCCTGTGAGTTTTTCGAATAAAAGCCAGAGTGTTGAATAAAAACACGAGAGTTGTGCCATGCATAAGGACTTATAAGAAGAGCCAATAAAGGTCTCACCCGGCCGGTACATTCAGCTGCCCTCATAAAGGCAGATGTGTCGTGCCCGGTAGTGGGACCCTAAGGTTTCTAAATATAAGAGAAGGCTGATAAAGAGCTTACCCGGTCGGTACATTAAGCTGTCCTCATGAAGGTAGATGTGTCGTGCCCGGTAGTGGGTCTCTAAAAAGCATAGACAAGCCCTCTCCCACAAAAAGGGAGAGTTACACTTCAAGCCTTTAGCCAACCCTCATACCCACTCTAGTTACCTGTAGGTTCCTCAGAGAGATATAAAGCTGATTAGAGTCAACAACATGCACAGAATAAAAAGTGGTCCCAATGCAAGCTACGAGATACGGAAAGAACTTGAGACCCATGCATCTCTCAAAAACCTGAAAGAGTCAAGGCAAGCAATAAGATCCGATATGATTTGAGGAGAACTCAGGTTGAGAATTGAAACAAGAGTATGGAAACCCTAACTAAATAAAATCGCCTCGCCACTACATGCCTTAGCTCTATCTAACTTGAGGACAAGCTAGACTCTAAGTTGGGGGGGGGTGATAACCTCTCACTTTGTGATGCTATTTTATTAGTTTTCCCTTGTTTTCCATACTCTTTCTTAAATAAATTAGAAAGAATCATTAAATCTTTACCTTATTGCTGACACATCAATAGATTAACTTTTCTCTTCTTTATCCTTGCAGAAAAACACAAAAAAATTACAAAAAAAAACCCCCAAACGGTCCCAAGACCGTTTAAGGCCAAACGGTCTCAAGACCGCATGAACTCTAAACGGTCCCGAGACCGCATAAGCTCAAACGAGTCTAGCGCCCAAACGAGTTCGGCGCACAAACGAGTTCGACGCCCAAACGGGTCCAGCGCCCAAACGAGTTCGGCGCCCAAACGGGTCCAGCGCCCAAACGAGTTCGGCGCCCAAACGAGTTCGGCGCCCAAACGAGTTCGGCGCCCAAACGGGTTCGGCGCCCAAACAGGTCCAGTGCCGAAATGAGTTCGGCGCCCAAACGAGTTTGGCGCCCAAACGGGTCCGGCGCCCAAACGGGTCCAGCGCCCAAATGAGTTTGGCGCCCAAATGAGTTCAACGCCCAAACGTGTTCAGCAACCAAACGGGTCCAGTGCCCAAACAGGTCCAGCGCCCAAACGAGTTCGGTGCCCAAACGAGTCCAGCGCTCAAACGGGTCCATCGCTCAAACGAGTTCAGCGCCCAAACGAGTTCAATGCCCAAACGGGTTCATGAACCAAACGGGTTCAGCGGCAAAACGTGTTCAGCGCCCAAACGGGTTCAAGACCATTTGGGCTCCACTTAAGCCTATAAATAAGACCCAAAGGGGTCCTCAAAGAAAAAACGTTCAGACGCCCAAAGGCTGCCTCTCCAGTTCCAGAGCACTCCCATCTTTCATCCATCGCCCCAAGGCTGCCAGTTTGAGATCCACGTTCCATCTTGAAGATACCTTCTCTCTCAACAACAAAGAAGGTGGGAAGAGAAGATCCATCATCAAAGCATCCACGAAGTGCAAAGATCGTTGCTCTCTTCACCAAGGGTTCATCCTTCCCTCCTCCGTGGAGATGACGTTCTTTCTCTCTCTTCTCGCCTCCTTCTTTGTCCTTGATATGAGCGAGTAGTTTCATTCACTAGGGTGCAGGGAGTAGCCCCGCTACCCATGTTTTCATTTCATGCAATGTAATTCAACTGTTTGCAATAGAGATACTCTCCTTTTCAGTTCAACATCAATCGTTAAATGAATGCTTGTTGCTTGATCATCAACTTGTATTACCTATTGTCTTTCGGTATGAATTGTCTACGTTTGTACCCTTAGATCTGAATATCGATTGAAAGTTGGTTCTGGATGTATGTAGTCACCATACGTCTGTTTCGGTATCTAGGAGTGCTTTCGTGAGTGGAGTAAACTCACTCCCATCGTTGCACTTTCATACTATGAAATGGAATCAGTTGACGTATGAAAGTGCGACCTTGGCAAGGTCGAGGAACACACTTCATGAAGAAGTAATGCAAAGAAAGTGACCATTCATTATGGGATGGCTGGCGTTGCAATACTCCACACTTCTCGTAGTTAGTTATCCGAAAAGAAACTAAGTCTACAAGATACTAACTGATTAGAATCTCTTTGCAGGTTGTTTTATTATGTTGCATGTTTTGATCCATGTGTAGTGGCGTGAAACCCGATAACATCCTAGTGGTTTTTAATCATTGTTTACTACCCTAATTTCTACTTTCTTGCTTTTACTTTCCTCGCACTTAGTTTAAACAACCAAATCAAACTTTCGATCTAAATATCAACCGTTAAGTAATTAGGTACGACTAAAACGTTTTCCATCTTGATTAATTCTAATCAAGACCGTTGTCCCGAGGATTCGACCCTTAAACTATACTACGATAAGACTTCCGCGTGTCCTAGCACACGTGGGTGGAGATCTTACCATAGTACAAGCAAGGCTAAACCTAGAGATTCATCATCTCTAGGATTTTTAGTGGCGTTGCAAAACTCCATCATCCTCTAATTCTAACCTCTACATCTTACTGGCTGTAGATTATGTGTCAAAATGGGTGGAAGCGATTCCAGCCCGCACCGATGATGCAAATGTCATATGCAAATTGTTAAGGATCACATTTTATGCATATTTGGAGTGCCAAGGATGATTATAAGTGATGGGGAACTCATTTTACCAATCGGAAATTTGGGACATTCTTGAACAAATATGGAGTGATGCACCGTGTGGGTACACCCTACCACCCACAAACTCAAGGGCAGGTGGATGTTTCTAATCATGAGATCAAAAAGATTCTTGAGAAGACGGTGTCGTCAAGTAGAAAGAATTGGAGTGAATTGTTGGCTGATGCACTATGGGCCTATAGGACTTCCTATAAAACACCAATAGGAGCTAAACCCTTTAGGTTAGTCTATGGACGGGCATGTCATCTTCCTGTGGATTTAGAACATAAAGCTCATTGGGCGTTAAGGAGGCTAAATTTAGACCTTGATGAAGCAGGTAAGACAAGGATGCTAGAGTTGAATGAGCTTGATGAAATTAGGATGAATGCCTATGAGAATTCAAGATTATATAAGGAGAGGACTAAGCAAATACATGACCAATATATGGCAAAGAGAGTCTTTTACCCGGGAGAGAATGTGTTGCTTTTTAACTCAAGGATGAAATTACACCCTGGGAAATTGAGGTCTAGATGGAGTGGACCATTTATCATAGAAGAAGTGTTTCTACATGGAGCAGTTAGAATCAAAGAGGGAGAGAAATCCTTCTTGGTTGATGGTCAAAGACTGAAGCACTATTTTGGAGAAGATTTCAATAGGAAGGAGCATGAGGTGAACCTTATTGACCCTAATTAATCTAAAAAATGGATTTGTCTAGCCTAGGACGGTAAACAAGGGCACTTGTTGGGAGGCAACCTAACCATTAGGATGTTCATTTCATTCATTTACTTATGTTGGTTTAGTAGTACTTAGTTTTTTCAAAATTTTTATGTAAAAATGATACCCTGATCCATTTGTTAAGTGTGCAGGCTGTGGCAAAGTCAGTGCCACAGACATCCAAGTCGATGGAACTGAGATCAGGTCAGAGATAGGGGAAATTCGATTGGCACAAGTCGGTGCCACTGACTCCCATGTCAGTGCCACCGACATGTCTGAAGAAAGTGTAGAAAATGGGCATGACTAACTGATAAGCCGTCGGTACCACCGACACCCAAGTTGGTGGCACTAACTCGGGTAATACCCTAGGCTCGATGGGTGCGTCGGTGCACATCTAAAAAAAATCGATCGATAGTGTTGGTACCACCGACTCATCAGTCGATGCCACCGACATGAGAAAGCACCGATCTGTGGGCGTCGACATTTACGACCCAGATGCATCCAGAATAGACATGAGAAAGCATCGATCCACCCAAAAGTCAGTGCCACCGACATAAGGTCGGTTCCACTGACTCATCAACAATCTGCCAAGTTACGATCATCCACCGACAACTGTCGATGCACTGAGGGTTCAGATCCGCCCCAGAGTCGGTGCCACTGACTCCAAGTCGGTGCCACCGACTCCATTGCAGCAGGGCAACACTAGGTCTATAAAAGGGAAGAGTGGATTGTATTTTTCTCACAACTTGAAGAACCACTACTCCCCAAGTGCAAGTGACTACTCCAAGCATCCAGAAGCTGCACTGAGCTCTTCTTTTCTCAATCTCCTTCCCCAATCACTTCAATGTCATGGCAAGGAGAGGAGGACCCCCTGGTGGTCTGACGCCACGACCCCTAATCAGCCACCCCTTGATAGAAGTGAGGAAGGTGTACGAGGAGCTTGCCAAAAGGCCGTTTGTGATGACAAGATACGAATACCGACTACTATTAGAAGACATGGGATTCAACGACAACATGGCGGAGGTTCTTGAGGGGTAAGAGTTTGATGGAGGGTCCATGAACCCTATCTTTTGTGAATGGCTAACATATAGAGAGATTGTAATCGAGTTTTTGGTGTCTCTTGAGATATTTGTTGCCCCTGACCCAACACGCATGATGTGAGGCGAGTGGAGAGAAGGGAATGTGGACTTCCACCTGTACAACATCAACTACTCCCTTACACTTCATGCCTTCAATGACATCTATGGGTGGCCTCATGTGCCTTGCCACCAACCCAAGAACATAGACTTCGACATGATAGGGGAGGATCTCATGATAGTGCCAGAAGGTCATAAGTTAAACTTCCACCACAATTCATTGGCGGACCTTGGGCATCATTTTGTTCGGGTGCTTCATCGTATGCTTACCAACACCCTTTTCGCCAAGTCAACTCAAGGGCAAGCAAAAGGTCCAGCTGCCAGATTTATATTTTCTTTATCAACTTTTAGAGGGAAGGTCAGTCAATTGGGGAGCCTTCTTCCTCACACATGTGATGGCGGTAAAGCGCAATGTAAGGAGGACAACACCTATACTTTTTGGGGTACTTATCACCCCCATTGATCTTCACTTAGGCCTAGATATTTCTACTTTTGAGACTCTGTATTCCAAGCTTAGCATAGACCGCCACCACTTCAAGTAGGCTGGTCTTATCTTGGTTCAAAATGACGCCATTCATACTACCTGTTTGGTCAGTGGTACCTTCTATGAGCATCGACTTCTTGATCCTATCTTCAACATCAGGCAAGTCGAGCACTATAGATGGTCAGACATGGACGACGACAATACAGAACAAGGAGGAGATGATACTGATGAAGAGGAGGAGTCAAGTGATGACGTGGAGGAGGTTGATCCCACCATTCCTATGACGCATTGAGTTTCTCCGCGGAAGCATCCATGACATTATGCTACCTCTACATCTTCTGCCCCGCCACCCTCTCAAGAAGGAGAGGAAGCTTATTCTACGGCGGGGATGCATTCTATGCTGCAAGATATATAGACACATCAATAACAAAGTCAATATTTGGCTGGAATCCAAGATGTGCAGGGTCGGCTGTACAAAAACCAACATGCATTCTATGAAAATGAACGTCTTCTCTTGGCCAACCAAGAGAATATGCATCAGTGCCTGCAGAGGATGGAGAACTACCAATAGCCATTCTTTGACCACTACTGGAGCCAGGGATACTTTGGCAACTACCCGATGCCACCAGATATGTCTTCTTCTGCTCCGACCTTCTAGGGGATGTTTCCTCCCCAGGACCCCATCCAACCACCACCACCACCTTTTTAGTCGGGTATCTCTGTTCCACCTCTTAAGTTGGAATTTTGACTATGCAGTCATAGTCATGTTCAAGCTTGGGGGGTGCTGGAACAACTTCTATCTTAGTTTTTCTTTTCTTTTAGCATTTTGTTTTTATTTTTGAAAAAATTAGTGTGCTTGGTGTTTTTCTGCTATGTAGAATCCACAATATATCTAGTGTAATTTGTGGAGAAGTAAATGCATGGTTTCTTTTGAGTTTATCAATCTCTGGGTTGGGTGCACGATTTTTTTATTATGAGCAAATTTAAAAAAAATTGTGAGCTTATCTTGTGAGTAGTCGAGTTAAATAACTGAGGAAGTGCTTGGGTAAGTCAGCTCCAGGACATGAGAACATAAATGACCATTTAATTTGTCCAAGAAAAGTGATTGACAAGGATTGTTTAGCCTAAACTGACCAAACAGTAATGTGACCTTAAACTAAAATTTAAGAGAGAAACCCCTTATTTACCCTGTCCATAGGTCATTAGAGAGGGACATATGATTTTCTCTGAAGGTTCTATCTCTTAGTCATGTGATCTCATCCACCACATACTTTCACTTCACACTCCACCATAAGAGGATTAAGTACATGTTATCATTCTTTGTCTTGATTGCATTTCATAGTAGCTTGCATAATAGTTGTTTACTTTTGCGTGTATATAAAAAATATGAAAAACATACCTATACAACGGAATTCTGGTGCATGTCTTGTAGTTGCATAACATCTTATTCTTGTAGTTTGCATATGCATTACATATCATCTTGCAAAGATCATGTTTAGTTTCTTCTCTAATATAAGAAGGTAGTGATTTTTCCCATGCCCGAAAAAAGAAAAAGAAGAGAAGCATTGACATAAATCAAATGTGCAGTGCGAGTGGAAGCCCAAAGCAATTTTATCATGTTGGAAAGGGGCTTAAATTGAAAAAAAGTGAAAAAATAAAAATAAAAAAAAATATATTGAGTATAATGTTAGAAAGTGAGGGAGAATGGGCATAATTCTACCTAATCATAAGGAAGAATTAGCACATGATGCAATTTTAGATATTTCGTCATATTTTGAGATGAAATGATAGTTGCATGCATCATTCCACCTTCAAAAGTAGGCATTAGGAGCATTTTATAAATTCTCATCATCATAGGTTCATCATGATTTTTGATTGCATGAATGATTTTATGTGCTCATGATTCTTCCATAGGCACCCATTCCAACTACATGTTGCTCTTATTGGTAGGCCACTCAGATAATTTTCTCCTCATTAATTATCTATCAGGAGAACTACTTCCATGTAGATGGTAGGTAGAGAAAAGAGCAACGTAGATAGGAGATCACTCGATGCATCAAGTATGAACCGAATGAGTCTATCATATTAACTTCTTTAACTGATAGTGTTTCATTGATTGGGGGACAAACATATTTTATAGAGGTTTTTGGTCACCTAGCAGTTAATGTTCAGTGGTCAGTAAGGGCCAGAAGGAGGACTGAAAGGTGGAGACTTTTTAGATGTACCTTATGCACTTATGTCCTTCAATTGACTTATTTCAATCAGATCCAAAGGTATTGTTGCTCGAGGATGAGCAAGGTTTCATCTTAGGGGAGTTTAATGTACGGGTTTTGAGTCTCTTTTACATGCCTATTTTATATTCGTTTTGTGCATTTATTAGTCATTTAGTTGATCATATTTGCATAAATCATTATTATTGGTTTGTATACTCTGTTTGCATCAAACTATGCTCATTTTATCATATTTACATTATCTTATACATTCCCCGACCTTATAAATGTTGTTATGGATTTTTCAGGTACCTTATGTATAGTGCGAAGTCGGTGCCACCGACCATCACAGTCAGTGCCACCGAGATAGCAGCAGTGGCCGGGCCATAGAAGACCAGAAGAGTCGGTGCCACCGATTACCAAGTTGGTGCCACTGAGATTGGCTCAGAGAGGTAAAGTAAAGTACGTGCACCAGCTCGGTGCCACTGACATGAAGAGTCAGTGGTACCGACCACACCATAGCCAGACCATGCCCGATGCCGTCGGTGCCACCGACTTTGCCAGATTTCAGCAATCTAATTTGATCGCCCAGATCTGACGATCCACATTATGTGGTACCGTAAGTTGACCTAGGACTTAAAAGAGGATGGTCAGACCTAAGAAGAGGATTACATTGCACTACACAAAGACTAGAGAGAAGAGAGAGAGGCGCGGAGCCGAAGGACATCAACTGGGAGATCTAAGCACCTTCGACGGATGATTTTGCTGCCGAAAGACTGTAGAATGTGCGTTTCTTGAGGAGGATCATGTGGAACACCTCTCCAGGGGTTACACGAACTTCCTTCATGTTTCCCACATTTTTCTTCTCTCTCTCTATGTATTCACAATTGAAAACCATGCGGGGCTAAACCCCTCCTCTCCTTAGGACCTTGGAGTAGCCCGAGGAATCGTTGTATTGAGTTTTTACATGATTTAGTATAGATTTCTTTTTATTCCCGGATATAAAATTGTGTAATTGAACAACCTATCTATGCTTGGTCACCATTGGTAGGGTTACAGACCAATAATATCTCCGGAAGGAGGATTAAAGGTTAGAAAACCATAACTTATACACTTTCCTACGCGCTCCTTGGGAAAGGCAACATACGATTAGTGGAAAGAAACCCAGAGTATTCGATAATGCACCTAGACTAAGATATAAATTATTACAGATGTGGAATTGGCTTAGATCTAGGTAGTGAATTGCACCATGGAAGCAGACAATTCTGACTACAGGCTTTCTATCCAGGGTAGGAGTAAAATTTATATTAATTTGGTAGAAATAAGATATAACAAGATCCTGTGGTGAAATCGGTAATCCTAAGGAATCCATTTCATTCGAATCACTCACTTTTTAATTTCCTTTTAATTTTCTTTTATTTTTGTTTGAACTTAAATCAACCTTTTTAATCGTCTTAATTGATCGCGACGTAGTTAGTAGTAGTCACTGAGACTACATCTCCCCGAGTTTGACTCAGGCCTCACATAAGCCTATATTAATCGACACATGCACTTGCGTTTATATGCACAGAATTAGCGTGTCAGGTGGAAGTGAGGTTTTTGCCCTCCCATCACCCACACTCTAACCTTGAGAAAGCTCCATACTAAAAACACCAATTTCATCTAAACTAGCTACTTAGATCTCTCGACTAGGGTTAAGAGGATTGATTAGGATGTAGGAGGATGGGTAGCTAGCTAGGGATCTAAGAATTGAACCTAGGAGCAATTTCCAAAATTCACACATATAATCAATTTCCCTGAATTCCTAGGTGATTTCAAGTACAAACCAACAAGAAATTTATGGAGAGTGAGATCGAAATAGAACATAATCATTAGAAAATGAAATTACAATGTTTATGTATCATTTCCCCCCAACATGGTATCAAAGTAACATTTTACACCCCAAAAAGCCCATCCAAGGGGCCTACCTACTCATAGCAATGCAAACTATAAAAAGGGAAGAGAAAGAGGAAGAAGTAGCCATAGAGCTAGGTGTAAATGATTGAATCCTCCTCTCCAGCTACTGCAAGGTTGACATCCTCCTTCTTCTTGGATGGAATGGTGTGAAATGATGGTGGAAAAGGGTGGAAACAAGAAGAAACTAGGGTTTTGATGGTGGAAATGATAAAATGGAGTGAAATGGAGGTGGAAATGGAGTGTAATGGCTAAGGGGTGAAATTGGGGAGCTTGGAGGTAGTAGAAGGTATCTAACCTCATGCTAGAGCTGCCACCTAGGTATATATAGGTGTGGGGGGAAGCACTAGGTCAAGTAGGGGTAGAATGGGAAAAATAGTGTAAAAGTAGCTAGGTTTTTGTAGGTAGCATGATCGGGGTGGTCACCACGGTTGTGGTGGGAAGGGGTGAGAGTAGTCATGGTTGATGGGAACGACCATGGTGAGAAATGGTGAAAAATCACAGGGAATATGTTGATTTTGTACTGAAGGTGGCACAGTCGTGGTGGTCACCACGATTGTGGTGGGGCTAGGGTAGCATGACTATGGTGGTCACAACGACCGTGGTGGGGCTAGGGTAGCATGGCCGTGGTGGTCACCATGATAGTGGTGGCTCAAAATGCTCAGCCCATTCTCTACTCCACAGTCATTCTGCCTCTGCTGCTACACGGTCGTGCAAGGTGGCACTGCCGTGGGGTCTTCAGTGACCACGAATGTTTTGAAATTCATGGCCATGGTCATTCATGTGTAAATTGAGCACATTCCTTGTGACTTTGGAGATATTTATGCATAAGTTGCCACGACCATGGTGACGTACCACATCCATTTTGGCCTCTGGATCAACACTTTGACTTGTTTCTTTGGATTTTCTTGGACATCATTACTTCAATGGATCTTTGGCCACTAGGGGTAGGTTGAGGGATAATAAAACTTCACTTTAGGCCTCTACAAGGGTAGAGAAACCCTAGGATCACTCCTTATCTCTCTCTTCCATAAAGTGTGGTCTAAATGCATGAAAAACATGCAAATAATGTCCATAAGTGCATTTTATACAAATATGCATATTGAGGGAAATAACATGTAATCTAACAGGTATAGATGTGATTGAAATGCAATATGACACAAGATGAAGCCCTAAAATAGGGTTGAATCACCACCCCAAACTTAAAACATACTTGTCCTCAAGTATGCTCCAACTCAATCTCTCTATAGTTTTTCCACAATCAAGAAATGACAAATGTAATGCAAAAGATGATTATTGTTGAATGGGATCAATAGTGACTAAGTACATGCATTCCACCTCTCTCCTCTCTTGATTTCACAAACCAATCATGAAAAGAGAACAAAGCATATGAACTTCAAATATAGTGCATAAACCATATTTCTTTCATGTAGTTCCGGGTAGACCGTTTCATGATGGCATTAATCAAGGATGACTAGGAGTGTTGTTTCACCTTCATGCATTCAACCTTATGTTTCAAATCACACCAAATGACCCACGTGGCTGCAAAAAGGGTAAAATGAGCTAGGTTTGATGTTCCTATCTCAATGGGTATGAAAATGGAAGAAAGGATTGCCGTAAGCTTTTAGAGTGCTTTTACACACTCATCTTTTCTTTATTTAGATGCTTTTAGTCAGGAGCATCTTTTTATTTTCTTTTTGATTTTTCTTTTCTTTTTCTTTTTCTTTTTCTTTGCCCTTGGAGTAGATAGGACACATGGTGATGAGAGTGAAGCGATGAGATGTAGATGTGGTCACCCCCAAACTTTTGGAGGTGGGCACAAATGATGTGTGCACTTTGGCATCCTTTCATGAGGCAGAGGGTAAGAAGATGGTGAGTGAAGAGTTGGTTAGAGAGGGGTCACTGGCATGATTCTCAACATAAATCCAACACTTCATCCAACAAGTTCACACCACATGAATGAACAACCTGAAATTGAGACTTCTATCAACCTCAAGTCATAATTTAACCAAAAAATTCACAAACACAAGAGGGGTGACACACATGTAAAAAGTCAAGAATTGATACCATTTAGCAATAAATAATGATAATTAATTTGCATTTGTCAAAGGTCATCATTTTAAATCCAAAAAGTAGAGACTGGGTCGAAACACCCTTTTAGGCAAGAAATATCAAATTTGGGAAAAATTGGCCAAAATGGTGCCAAGTTGCCTTCAATCACATCTAAGCCTATATTATTGAACTTAAAGTAGTAAACAAGAAATCCTAGATAAAACATGCAAAAATTACCACAAATCCACATAATATGCAATGCATGGAAAAAAGATCAATTTTTTTGAAAATTATGCAAAAATGACAAGAAAGTGAACTACATGATAGGTATGTATGCAAAGCAAGTGAATTCTATAATAAAACAAACAAAAGCAAACAAACAAAAGTAAATGGCATGTGAAATGCAAAATGAGAGTGAAAATGAGAAAAGGGAATACCGCCCTACCTCCCCAAACTTTTGAGTCATGTTGTCCTCAACATGACACTAAAGTCTAGGAATGATAGGGTAGATGATCACTGTGGTGGTGGTTGTCCTCCCTGTGGTGGAGGGTGCTGGTAGTAGGATCCCCAGTAGTCTGACTATGGAGGTGGGTAGTTGTCCTGATATGCTGACCGTGGTGGCTCTATTCTTCAATTTCAACTTCTTTGGTTTTTTCTCGATTCCTATGTTGATTTTGAATGCACCGCCATGATCGTTCCATGTCACCACGGTCTTGGTGAGTACTATGGCTGTTGATTTCAACTTGAATCTCATCAAACACCAAATCTTTGATTATAAATGGGTTTTTCATTGAAAACTTGCCAAAATTTCATCAAATTTCCCTCATTTCACCCTACTTTCACCTGCACATCTTATAACTAAACAAAAACTATTAAAACAAGTGTGTGTGTTTTCTTGGAAAAGTAAACAAAACAAAAGTATCAAAAATGGAAGGTTGGGTGAAAAATTCCCAAACCTAGGTGGGTTGCCTCCCACAAGTGCTGAGTTTCATGCCTTCAGCTAGGATTCTTGGAGATTCTTCCATTTTTCATCCATTTGGCATCTTCATGTTCCCATTCTTGCAATAGATACATCTCTCATTTGCATTCAAGCTATGTTACTCATCCCTTTGAGCACTGAAGTTATTATCACATCCTTCATTTTGATCTCCTTCTCTCGAATGATCAATATGACTCTTGAAGTGACCATATCCAATATCCTCATTTCGAACTCACTGGTTTGATGACTTGTATATGTTGATGTTTATCTTCGTGTCCATGAAAGAGACTGTCATTACGCCACTCTGAACATATATCTCGACATCAACTGTGGATAAGAATGGTCTCCCCAAGATGATGGTGATCTTCTTATCATCCGGTTCCATGTCAAGAACAATGAAATTAGACAGGAAGACTGCTCCTCTTTCCTTGTCAATCATCACCAAAACATCATCTACTCATCTTCTAGACACTTTGATGGAGAGATCTGCCAATTGGAGAGTGTAATGTGCTGATTTCAACTTGCCTAAACCCAACTCAACATAGACACTATATGGCATCAAATTCACACTGGATCCCAAGTCAAGTAGGGATTTGCCTATGTGATGTCCCCCAATGTAGCTAGGTATGACTGGGGCTCCTGGGTCTTTCCTCTTCATGAGCAGTGAGTGTTGATGGATGGAGTTCACTTGTTTAGTCAACTTCACTTTCTTTGGTATCCTCCCCGTTGACCTTCTCTTCACAACAAATAAATTCTTTAGAAACTTGGCATATGATGGAATTTGCTTGATAGCATCCAAAAATGGAATATTGACCTTCACATGGCGAAACACCTCAAGAATGTCAACATTTTTCTTTTGTCTCTTCATTGGTTCCGATGGCTCATCTAATACTTCAATGAATGGTGGCTCACTTGCTTTGGCCTTGCTTGCATAAACATGAGGTTGAACACTAGGGATGGTGGGACTTGAAAATGGAGTATGAGGTGGAGAACATGGTATCCCAAAATCAACAGGATGTATCACTGAGTCATCTTCGACAATCTCAATCACAATATCACCCCTTGGTTTCCTTTTCTTTGCTTTATCAACCTTTCTTTGACTAGCGGGCTACTCAAGAGATTTTCCACTCCTTAGAACTATCACATCACTTCCTTGCTCATGGTGGAGAGGGGGATCTAGTTGTGACTGTGGAGGAGGTGGAGGTGACACTTGGTGTTGAAATTGAGGTGGAGGGGAGAATTGAGGTTGGAAGGTGAATTGTTGAGAAAATGGTGGTGATGGAGGGGGAGGTAGTGTATACAACTTGGGATCACCTTGGAAGTGATAGATGGGCTACACTTGCATGGGAGGTGGGCTATAGAAAACTTTTGAGGAAGGCATTGGTCCACTTTCTTCATTGAAGACAAATTTTCTTATTAGAGAGCAATTATAGAAGATAGCTACTCTATCCTCTCCTCTAGCCTTGTCACATTCATTTGTATGTCATCAACGCTCTTTATCCTAGAGAGGACCCCTTCCTCAAACCTTGAGTTGTATCTTGGGATTTTTGGCTCTTGGTAGCTATAGGTGTGAGGTGTCTTCTTTTCTTCACCATAGAACTCAATTGAATTGGTCGGGTGGCAAGGAACATTTGTCACCTGGTTCTTCACGAAGATCACCATGTCACCAAGAATATTCATCACTTATGGACTTGAGTCATTATGAGTAGGAGGTGTCACACTAAAGACATAGCCTCTGTCTTTCATCATGCTAGAAGCACGAATTCTTGATCCTTCAGCCAGCTGCTCAAACAAAGGCCATATCTCCTCAGATGGCCTAGCCATGAAAACTCCCCCACAAGAAGAGTCTATTGTATCTTGGTCCTTTAGAGATAGATCGGAGTAGAATGATTGAACTAGCTACCACAAAGGGATCTCTCAAAATCTTCTTAAACCTCTCCCATGCATTGTGAAACTACTCATTGCCCATTTGGCTAAAACTTGTCATGGAACGCCGCATTTGTGTTAACCTTGATATAGAGTAGATATGCCTTAGGAAGGCATTCTTCATTTCTTTCCAACTCATGATGTCCCTTCTAGAGTCATAGCAATCTTTGGCTCTATCTTTGAGGGAGAATGAGAATAAGGTCAACTGGATTGTATCATCACTAGTCTTCGACATCTAGAAGGTGGAGCACACTTCAAGAAAGGAGTCCAAGTGTTTGTACTAGTTCTCACTATCCGAGCCATAGAAGATGGGTAGGAGCCCAAGAAGATCTGGAGGGATGGAGAATTGCTCCCCTGGCATTTGATCAACCCTGATAGCAATTGGTGATTTGTAGTTGCTAGGCATGAAGTAATCTTGAAGTGGCGTGTGGGGGTGTATTTTGACCTTCCATCTTGTCTTCTCCCAAGTGGCTTGTCACATGCACAAGGAACAACCAAACAAAAGAGGACAAGTTCGCAAACCAATATGCACAAAGAATACAAAGAATAAAGAATAAATATTAGCAATGATGAGGGTAGTAGGAAAAGTCAAAGCAAAACTAACTAGCTAGGTCGAGAACCTTTCTCCCCAGCAACGGTGCCAGAAAGCTTGGTGCACTCCCGCCAATGGTGTTACACACTACTCAATTGGAGTTTGAATAGATGAAACCCCACGGATAGAAACACAAGGGTGGATTCACTTTCAAAATTTATAATGACCTAAACTCAAATAACCTACTTCTACTAAAACACTATCCCACAAGTGTACGAGGTCATGTCGTAGTATAGGTAAGGTGGCAAGTATAGGGTCGATCCATAGGGAGAAAAGGGGGCACTAGAGCTAGGTTAGTTTTTGGTGCTAGGTTCCTACTACAGAGACTAGGGTTAGGGGTTTGATTGTTAAACTAAGTTGAGAAAGAAAATAAGTAAAGGAAAGCAAACAAGATTAAAACCTAGGTTAACCCTAGACAATTAGTTCTACTAACCGAGAAAGACAATGTAAGGCAAGAAAGAGAACAAATTACACTAAGGAAAGCAAGAAGATAATTAAACTAGACTAGACTAGCAAGCAGAGTGAAAGAGAAAGTAAAGGCCTAAGCTAGCAAGAGCAAAGCAAGAATAGGTCAAGAAGCTAACTAAGCTTACACTAGCTAAGCAAGATGGAAACTAGGGTTTCAAAGCAATTAAGGAAGATGTGGGTTGTTTAGGGGATGCACTTATAAATTAGGTTGGGGGTGACATATGAACATTATGATTCCATTTAGATTATCAAACTAAATAATGAGCTAGAGTCTAATGAATTAGCCTACGCTACTAACAGTCCATGGATATGCAAGGTTGTGTATAGGAGAACTAGTCCCTAACACTCCCTACTACCCTTGCGAGGCTCAATCGGGTTAGGGCCTGGGTGTAATTCAATTAGAGTCTAAAAAAGCCTAGGTTTCTAGGTTAGATGATCTTAGGATGATTAGGGGATGAGATTAGTAATAGGGGTGGAAGTGAGGTTTTAAGCCTCCCATCACCCACATTCTAACCTTGAGAAAGCTCCATGATAAACACACCAATTTCATCTAAACTAGCTACTTAGATCTCTCAACTAGGGTTAGGAGGATTGATTAGGATGTAGGAGGATGGGTCACTAGCTAGGGATCCAAGAATTGGACCTAGGAGTAAATTCCCAAATTCACACATATAATCAATTTCCCTAAATTCCTAGGCGCTTTCAACCACAAACCAATAAGCAATTTATGGAGAATGAGATAGAAATAGAACATAATCATTAGTAAATGAAATTACAATGTTTACATATCATTTCCCCCCAACTTGGTATCAAAGTAACATTTTACACCCCAAACAGACCGTCCAAGGGGCCTAGATACTCATAACAATGCAAATTACAAAAAGGGAAGACAAAGAGGAAGAAGTAGCCATGAAGCTCAGTGTAAATGAGTGAATCCTCCTCTCCAGCTGCTGTATGGTCGACTTCCACTTGGAGGATTGTTTTTATATTGAATCAATCAATTGGATCCATTGGATCATAATACAACATGTACTAGGGTTCTGACCTCAAACGGTCAACCCATCCAAACGGTCAACTCTTCCAAACAGTTTGGGGTTTCAACCTCCAAATGGTTTGTAAACCATTTGGTCTCCAAACGGTTTGGTGAAACCGTTTAGACCAACTCATTGAAACCATTTGGTCGAACAATTGAAATCATTTGCCTATGATATATTTGAGGTGTGTGCTTAGGATGATGTCATCATCATCAAGCTCCAAACCCATGAAACTTGCTATGATTTTCATGGTGATTGCATCAATCAACCAAATAAAATTCTGGGAATGAAGAAAGGATTATCAATTGATAAGGAATTGAATGCAATAACAATAATAAGAGTTCAAGTTATAAAACCCACCTTCAATTGAGCTCCAAAGCTCCAAGCTTCACATCAAAAATGGTGGAAGAAGCTTTCTCAACCCACAAGGTTCGTTCCTCAAGCTTTTGAATGAAAATGATTGACTAGAAAGAAAGATTGATGGAAGAAAAGAAGAAATCCATCATTTACTTTCGATTTCCACCATGAAATCATGGTTGAAAGTGATCAAGGAGCTTACCTACAGGTTGGAGTTCGTCCTCCTGTTTCTCCTTAGTCCCCTTGAGCTCGTCTAAGGCAAGGAAGAAAGGAAATCCGGAAAAAGAGTCCTTATGTGGGTGGAAAATGGGATATGTATAAGGAAATTCAAGGAGAGAGAAAATAGAATTAATTCCCTTAATTTCAAAAATTATTGCCACATATCCCCCTCAACTCCTTGGCCAAAAAGCTATCTTCTTTTCCTTGAAAAACTTCTTCATTATCCAAGAATTAAAGGAAAATAAATTAAGCACCTTAATCATATTATAATAATATCCACAAGTGAGTGGATATTTCTTTTTCTTTTCTTAAGGTGAGTGGGTTCTCCACTCACGTAGATATTTCCTTTGCCTTTTCAAGGCACAAGGACTTCCATACATAACCAAACTCAACCATTATAGTTTTGGTTGAAGGGCAATCCAATTAATGTAATTATTTTTGCATTAAATTGGATTAGGGTTTCAATTATGCTTAAATCTTGATTATTTTAATATCAAGATTCTCTCTCCTTCAAAATGATTCAAATGAGGCGCCCCTCTCAAATTATTTTCTCTAACTGATGCCAAGAATCACAAGGGACCCTCTTGAAGTGGTATTTTGCATATTGAACCCTAGATTTTGGGTAAATTGCACATTACACTAAAACTAGATTTTAATGCACAAATATTGCTCAACATGCTCTTTCTTTTTATTCAGGCTTGTAGAAGCCATACTACTACATCATACTCATTCCCATGATGCTTCAACACATGAGGAACATTGTATCATGTACAATTTGCAAGTTAACCCCTCAACTTGGGTAATTTGCACTTTAGTCCAAAACTAACAAAACATTGTTTCAACATTATTCAAAAGGGACTAAAATTGAAATATAAGTTCCTATTGAGCCTTAATTACTTTTAGAGAAATAAGAGAGAGAATATAATAAACTTCATTAAGCAAAACATCTAGGCTTAAGCATAACCCAGGTCAGGGATGTTACAAATTATAAACCCCTAACAAGGATTTCGTCCCCGAAATCCCAGATAACAAAAGATAGTTGTTACTCATGTCATCAAGTCTTCTAATTATCATATCAATATCATGGAGATGCTATCGATCTTTAATCCACACAAAGTTCTTTCACACATGATTATTCTAAGAAAATATTTTCAACTTGATAAACTTTTCCCACCATAGTTACACTTGTTCCTTCCATTAGTTCAACCTTATCAATGTTTATGTTTATGCAGAGCATAAACCCCTAACATATGATGTTCATATTATTTTGTATAACTAGATTGATTTCATAGTTGGCCCATATAGGTAACCAAAATAAATATCTTACTTTGGTATTCATCATATGTATTGAGAACACATCTCATCCTTATCATATTCGATTTCCTGTTGTTACCACCAAGGGTACACATGCACAAGGTATTTCTTTTACTTTAGGACATTGCTTGTTCCATATATCATTATCTTGGAACAAAAGTCAAAGCAAACTGATACTTTTCTAAGAATCCTTCAATAGATTATTTTTAATCCATGTACATAAAATGTCATAATACTTACTTGATTGTCATGTAAATTAAAGGAGAAACATAAAGTATCATACTCCTATCATTACCCAAGGTTGTTAATCAAAGGAAAAAACATATATATTTAACATAGGTAATCCACTCAGCAATCCTTTATGTTTATTGGGAAAGTTCACTTAACACTTCTTGTGTAATTGGGAAAGTTCACTTAGCACTTCCTATGTAATTAGGAAAGTTTACTTAGCACTTCCTTATTAATTGGGAATGTTCACTTAGCTCTTCCTCATTGGTTGGGATTGTTCACTTAGCTCTTCCTTATTAATTGGGAATGTTCACTTAGCTCTTTCTCATTGGTTGGGATTGTTCACTTAGCTCTTCCTTATTAATTAGGAATGTTCACTTAGCTCTTTCTTATTAATTGGTAATGTTCACTTAGCTCTTCCTTATTAGTTGGGAATGTTCACTTAGCTCTTCCTTATTAGTTGGGAATGTTCACTTAGCTCTTCCTTATTAGTTGGGAATGTTCACTTAGCTCTTCCTTATTAGTTGGGAATGTTCACTTAGCTCTTCCTTATTAGTTGGGAATGTTCACTTAGCTCTTTCTTATTAGTTTCATTATACTCACTAGATTGACTACTTGATCAGAGTAATCAGAAAGATAACAATCTAAGAGTTTCATACTTGCCTTATCTCAAATAATCATATACCTGGCCAGGGTATAAAAGTATTGATATTAGGTAGTATGCACTTTATTTACTATCATGTTCCTCACTTTTCATATCATTATACACACAGAATTTTTCATTTCTGGATTTTCTTCAGACATCACTTCTATATCTCATCTTTTATCACACAGATAAGAGAGATTATAAAGCATTTTAAGGGGCACTGAATAAAATGTAAATTCTCATCTTACTTGTGTCCTTATAGGACTAGTCAGGGAAAGTTTAAAAACAACTACTTCCTTATTTTTAGTACATAGAATCATGAAATGAAATATCAGAATGAATCTATTTCATCTGACCTGTCACAACCCAAGGGTTGGCTATTGCATCAGATTGATTCATTGCATAGATCCTCGCAGTTGCTTGTGGTTGCCCATGTACTTGATTATTAGGTGTTGATGAACCAGCTTGGGATGCTTGTCCACGTCCTCTATTGTTACTAGAAAACTACCTCCTTTGTGAGCCTTGCTGACTCTACCTTGGAGGTAGAGTCGTCATTGAATTCCCGTCTGGACAATCCTTTGCTAGATGTCCCAGTTGTCTACATTGGTAACAGATCCTGGGTGCAAAATAGGGTCTGTGAGATCTAGTCACCGATGTTGATGCTATGCTGGAGGCTCTACTTAGAGCAATACTATGATCCCTACCCCTACTTGATGTTCATTGCGTCTGGGTATGGAATCTCGATGGTGCTGCCGATGCAGAAAATCTCAACTTCTTAAAATGTTCAGATTCTTGTCCTTGAATCTGAGTGTATACCTTCTTACCATTGGTCTGTCGTTTCTTGATTTCAGACCTTTCTATCCTCCTTACTGACTCCACAAAAGTGGCATACCTCTCCGTGTTCTCTAAAGTAGACACAGGAGTGGTTAGTTTAGCGTTCAACCCCTTCTCAAAATGCCAAATTCTTTCCTCATCACTAACTGCCATATGCGGACAAAACCGCAACAACTCCATGAACTTAGCTTCATATTCGTTAACGTTCATCTGTCCTTGTCTGATCTTCTCAAATTGAGAGATCTTCTCGTCCAGATACATCTTAGGGAAGTATCTACTGACGAATTCTCGTTAAAATACCTCCCATCCAATCTCTTCACCTACTCTCTTATCTTATTCTATCATCCACCAGTGACCATCACTCCCTTTTAGGAGGTACACAACATGTCTTACCTTTTCGACTTCAGGAATATCGAGGATCCTGAAAGCCTTCTCCAGCTTTGTCAGCCATAAATCAGCATCTGCTGGATCAGATGTACTAGCATAATCTATGGCTCCAACCCGATGAAGCCTCTCAAAAGTCTTGCCGGCTCCATATCCCTCATGGTGGGCTAGTGCCCTAGGTGCAGGTGGTGGCATCCTGTCTTCAATGTGTGTCATAGTTGCCATAAACTGGCTAAATAGGGTATGGAAGGCTGGATTCTCTATCATGCATGGCTGGGTTAATCTGGGGCTATTCAGGTACATACCCTTCCCTATTCTGGTTTCCTACACCTCCTCCTGGTGTAGCAACACTGCTATCAGCAGTGTGTTCTTCGTGTGTTCCAGACATCTTCAAAATTTTCTTCTCCTCCTATACGAGCAGAAGTCACTATCAGATAACTGGAAGACACTAGAACAGACTCAACATCTTAGTCCTATGTCTCTGTAGACTCAATGAACCTAGCACTCTGATACCACTTAATTGTGACACATCATTCAAATAAAATGTTATTAACTAAGAGGAAACGATCACTAAGCAGCGGATTATCAAAAATCACTAAAAATTAAAATCATTTTACAAAGAGGTCCACACATAGGAAAACTCTTTCATAAAGAACCAGAGTAACTTAATTACATTCTGGTTCACAAGTACATGTCCTGTATTATCTTTCTCTGAGGATTACATGCATCAAGTGCTCTGTTAAACTAAACATAGGTAGTATGAAATCTCGAGACACTAAGCCAAAATCTCGAAAGCATTAACTACTACTCTGAGGACCTAAGAGTACAGAGATGGCACATAGGACCCTATGTACATCTATACACGACATGTCAGCCAGTGTCTCCACCTGAGAATTCACTGGTGTTCCTATTGCTGCTGTTGATGTCCTCCACCTATTGAAGGATTCCTACCTCTTCGTCCACATCCACCTAAAAATGTGGTTCCCACGGGGGTGAGACAATTGTAAAATTGCCCCAGTGAGAGATATAACTCTCAGCCAGAAACATTGTTATTGCAGTTTATTAAGATAAAACTGAACATAGGAATCATAATTGCTTAACAGTAGTTAATTCATTATTTAACAGATTAGAACATTATTCTTATCTGAAGCATTACAGTTGTAACCTGATGGAGCATCATGTCACTTATTTAATAAGGAATGTGAAGAACATATATAACATTTATTCACTATAGAGTTATAATCGCAACATATATTCTCTTCAGGCTTAGATCACATAACTAATGCATGGCATTGTCTTTGTGGAGTCATGGCTTGTTGGCATATTATTTTAACAAAGTACTGGGATCTTAATCCCTCATCTCATCAAGTACATTTCCATTTCTTAACAAGTTCATCATCACGATTATAGAATATGGGTATTCAAACCCTTAACTCATCATAGAATACTTGTTACCACTTATTAGGTAACTTAATAACTTCAGGTCATCTGACCAAGGACATTATGATTCTTGTTTCACAAAGTATTCCACATAGTTCACAAAGCTCATATCACCTCTTGTTACCCCTTAATAGGCAACAAGGCATATTATGGCTTATGAAGCTCATAAATAATTCCAATAGTTAAAAATATCATATGGCACACATGACTTGTTAATTTCATGTTACCTCTCACTAAGCATCAAGGCATATGAAGGCCTATAAAGCCTATTAAACATTTTCATTATACAGAGCATCATAGCCCATACCTGGGTATGCTCATTATCTCGACATTCCTACATGATTAATACTCATGATATCAATTATTTCCATTATATATCAGTGCCATGCAATGTAAGGGTTTTCTTATTACATTTATAACTCATCACTCTGTATTTGAACTTCACATAGGATCACTCGGTGTTAGGACTTCACATAGCATCACCCTGTATTAGGGTTTCACATAGTATTATCTTGTATTAGGGTATCACATAAAATTACCATGTATTAGGATTTCACAAGCATTACCCTATATTAGGGTTTCACCAAGCATTACCCTGTATTAGGGTTTCACCAAGCATTACCATGTATTAGGGTTTATTATTTCTCATTACCCAATTTAGGGTTAGGATGCACTATTCACATAAGATTAGGGTTCATCATGTCCTTTTACCCAAATTTAGGGTTTACTGTAACATTACATAACATCACCCTGGATTAGGGTTTTCCATAAATAACCATATAGGTTCTCAAGATCATGTTATTAATGGTAAATCCTATTTCATTGCTTCACACAGCTAGGAATCAATATGGATAACATAAGTATTCAATCATACTTATGTATTCTCATCATTCATCATCAAATGAATTATCAACACAAAGTATAAGTTTCTCTCTCATCTTTATCAGATTATCATTGCATCATAATTTATTGGTTTGGATTAACCTTTTCATAAGGCATGTTAGCCTACACTTATCAAAGTGCATTACATCTCAAGGAGGAAACTAACATGACACCCTTCATGTGTCACTCATCCAAATATATTGGATTTAAAACACATCAAGGTATATTAATATTGAGGTGCTGGATGTGATATCTAACATACTTTGATGTATCACTTCCCTCATCACATTTATCTTACTTGAATTCATCCACTTATCTTGTATTATGGTATTTCCCATCCTAATACCTTATACACCAGTTCATCACATTTATCATGTAATGTGTTGGTCACAAGCCACTGTATTTAGAAAATACAATCCTTGTTAATGATATGGACTCATCTTTGAGTTAGGAACTATTGATATAAAGATATCCACTATCAACCTCTTTAGATGTTACACTTGTCAATATATTAATCACTATTACATTATTAGGAATAGGATTTTCCATGTTTATAAATTAAGGTTCACATAGCATCTCCCATAGATATGTATTTCACCTAATATCACTCTTCTTTAGAGTTTCACAAAACATCCTTCTTTATCAGGGTTTTACTTAATATTACCTGAAATTAGGATTTCACTTGACATCTCCCTCAATTAGGGTTTCACCTAGGTTTGCCCTAATTTAGGGTTTCACATAGCTTTTCCCTAATTTAGGGTTTCACATAGCTTTGCCCTAATTTAGGGGTTTCACATAGTTTTGTCCTAATTTAGGGTCAAGGCTCATTAATCTTTTCATAAGGGTTTCATGATCTCATTATTATGGATCAAACCCTAATTACATATTTATTCATAATGAGAGAATTAGGGATTAATTATATAAGCATTCCTCTCTCTCTCTCTCTCTCGTCTTCTCTAGGATGTTAAGTACTCCAAGATTGATCTAGGTCATCTCTTCATTTAAGTACACACAGTTAGGGTTAACCATTATAATCACCTTTAGTCTACATCATTATCAATCAAGTAGCTCACTTATCTTTAATCATATTAGGTGTCCAAATGGTTTAACCAATTTGAACCTCAAAAAGTCTTGGTCACTAGACCCCAAACGGTCTTGGTCACTTAGACCTCAAATGGTATTGACCAATAGAGTTCAAACGGTTTCATACCATTTGGGCACAATGCCTTTGAAACTGTTTGAGCAAGGAATATGTTGAAACCGAATGAGCTTAGGTCTCCAAACGGTCTTGATACCGTTTGGTCCCAAACGGTCTTGAGACCATTTGGACTCAAACGGTCTTGAGACCATTTGGACTCAAATGGTCTTGAGACCGTTTAGACTCAAACGGTCTTAAGACTGTTTGATCCAAACCCTCTCAAAACCGAATGGACCAAAAGGGTCTTCCATCACTAAGTCAATTTAGGGTTTCACTCATTGAACCATCTATTAATTGGACCACTAATTTATTCTTCCATTGAACCATTGAATCACCCTTCAATTGGACCTTCAATTAAGGTTTTGAACCCAATTGAACTAGGGTTTATAATCAAGAAACCACCACTTAGGGTTTTGAAATTGAGGAACCATCAATGGTTGACATTGTGGAACTGATTCGATTACAACCATTGAATAACCACTTAGCTAGATCATGACCTGATCACAAACGGTCTTGAGGTCATTTGGGTGACCTCCAAACGGTCTTGAGACCGTTTGCCCAATCCATCATTAAAATCTATGAAATTTGATTAGGGTTTGCATCATTGAAACAATCATCAATTAAGCGATTGATTGTATTTCAATGTAATATCATTGAATCTTCAACCATCCAATAATACTTCCTCAAAAACTTCCAAACTGTCTTTGTTGACCTCCAAACGGTCTTGAGACCGTTTGGGTGACCTCCAAATGGTCTTGAGACCATTTGGGTTAGTCAACCCAAAGCATTAAATTAAACAATTGCAATTTCAGCACTTAGCTGATTAGGGTTTCCACTTGGAGGATTGTTTTTATATTGAATCAATCAATTGGATCCATTGGATCATCATCCAACATGTACTACGGTTCTGACCTCAAATGGTCAACCCTTCCAAATGGTTTGGGATTTCAACCTCCAAATGGTTTGCAAACCATTTGGTCTCCAAAAAGTTTGGTGAAACTGTTTGGACCAACTCATTGAAACCGTTTGGTCCAACAATTGAAACCGTTTGCCTATGATATATTTGAGGTGTGTGATTAGGACGATTTCATCATCATCAAGCTCCAAACCCATGAAACTTGCTGTGATTTTCATGGTGATTGCATCAATCAACCAAATAAAATTTTGGGAATGAAGAAAGGATTATCAATTGATAAGGAATTGAATGCAATAACAATAATAAGAGTTCAAGTTATAAAACCCACCTTCAATTGATCTCCAAAGCTCCAAGATTCATGTCAAAAATGGTGGAAGAAGATTTCTCAACCCAAAGGTTCGTTCCTCAAGCTTTTGAGTGAAAAGGATTGACTAGAAAGAAAGATTGATGGAAGAAAAGAAGAAATCCATCATTTACTTTCGATTTCCACCATGAAATCATGGTTGAAAGTGATCAAGGAGCTTACCTAAAGGTTGGAGTTCGTCCTCCTATTGCTCCTTAGTCCCCTTGAGCTTGTCCAAGGCAAGGAAGAAAGGAAATCTGAAAAAAGATTCTTTCCTTAATTGCTAAATCTAGATCCTTGGGATTATAGGTAATGGCTCTCAACTTGAAGGTCTTTCCTTAATTGGTGGACGCAAAAAGTGAGCTCGTTACATTTGGTATCAGTGCCCATGAGGGGGTATCCCATAGGTTGAGAAAACAAGGGTTGAGAAGTATAATGATTAAAAAATGCATAAAAATGAAAATATGAAACCTTTAGGGCTAGTTTGCCAACCTTGGGAGGGTCAACCCAAGAGTGGGAAGATGACCTATGAGGGAGGCAAAACCTTAGATCTTGGGATCAGGTTGTGTCTAGAGAGCCTAACCCCCCTCCCATGAGCTAAGAAGGCACCCTAGGATAGGACATTCCATTAAAAGGTAATTTGAATAAATAGATTTAAGTATGGAGGTAACCTGAATTGTCACCTAGAGGGGTGATGTGTTAAAGATATAAAGATGAAAGAAATTACGTTCTTTGAACCCAAGTATGCCATCTCTGAGTGACACAACTGGTCAAGCCCAAGATCGGAAATAATAGTATGGCACCAACTCTTGGAGGGAAGCTGGCCTGAGTGGATGACCAAGCCCAGGAAGAGAAGGTCATGAAATGGTCAAGCCTAGGATTGGGAAAACTAGTATGACACCAAGCCCTGGAAGGGAAGGTGGCCCAAGTCTACAATGCAGATGTTTAGGATCAAGCCCTGGAGGGGAAGATCACATAAGGTCAAGTCTAGGAAGGAAGACCGACATGACACCAAACCCTGGAGGGAAGGTGGCCTGAGCCCAATGTTGGGAGTATGCTACATAATGTGTACTCAAAAGAGAGAGAGATGAAGGCAATATGGGTTAAAGAATTATATGAGAGAATAATGTGCTTAAAATAAGTGACATATCAAAGAAACCCTTGGGAAGGGTAGAGTCCTAATGCAATCCTAGGGTCAAGTAGGGTGTATTAAAGGTACATAGGACCAATGGGTTGGGAGTTGATATGCCCTGAATGCACATGACCATGTGGTCGGAAGGTAATAGCTAGGTTTTCCCTAGGTACATGACTAAGGAGATTTTCTACCTCCATGATGATCATGTAGCCTAATGGGTGAATGTGAGAGGCACTCCCTTTATGCATAAGGATGAGATCACTCCAAATGTACCTATACCCCTAGAGACCTCAAGGAAATGGCTAGGACTTATAATTTGTGAGGTGTAAATATAAAATATGTAATGAAGTCATGAAAACTTAGAGAAGTTGTGCCCTAACTTAAGAGTAAGAAAAAGGACACTCGACTTCATGAAATATAAGAATGCTATGAAATTAAGAACAAGTAAGTTTAGAGTCATATCGAGTATGATTCATTTGAAAAGGCAAAATTGAAAGATAATGTGTGGATGTACCATATCTACTCTTGGAATGGAATGAACTTTGTGTTTGGGCTGTAATCAAATGCTTATTTCATCTCATTATGAGGTAGGGAGATTGGGTAGACACACATTATGCATAAAAATTGAGATAAAGAGGATGAATATCCTACATTGAATGTGTAATGACATGATGTAGGGTTATAGGTGTCACCTCACCCTTATGTGAAAATCATGAATAATAGGTTGGAAACTTAGGTGAAAAGAATCACCAAGTGAAATTGAGATCACAACATGAGAATGAAATCATCAAGAGATGATAAGGGGTGAATACTAGGGATGTGGTTATACTTGAATTTAAATTCAAGTGCCAAACTTAGTAATAAGATGGGTTTTGGCATATTAAGGAAAGTTTTTAAAGCCATCCATGTAGGGTGCTAACCCTAAGATTTGAAAATAATAAGGGTCATCATTCACCTAGGCTTAGTAGGCATGAATTTTGAGGGCAAAATTCCTTTTAAGGAGGGATGAATGTTACATCCTTGAAATTCATAGATTTCAAGCCTAAATGAAACTATGGTACAAATAACAAGGAAGAGAATTGAAGGATCTTGGTTGCAAAATTCCAAACCCTAGACTCACATAAAAGGATCAATTTAAGTAAATAATGTGCTTTTGAGCATATGGAATCATATGAGGCTGATATAAGATGCAATGATTACCAAAGCCTCAAGTTTGGTAATTAGGAATGTGATTAAGCTCATGGAACCTTTGGAAGGCCAAAGAGTTGATTCATGGGCCTTGGGGACACTTTTCAGCCCAATTGGTTAATCAGAGTGTGATAACCCATATTTCATGATTTTGATATCCAATATAGTATTATAAGACCATGAATGTTTTGATTATGGTTGAACTCAATTTGAGGAAATTTGTTGTTCAATCATGAATTATTTTCACCTATACGTTATGATTCTAAACATTTTTGATGAGGATGACATATCATTGAGTTCAATTAGGGTGAATAGTCTTCAATTGAGTATTAATGAGTCGAATATCCAATTGAGGACATATATGGAAACAATGTTATACAATTAGATATCGATATGTTATCTGATCAAACAAATATATTGCAAGTTGTTTGGATCTTTTGAAGGTCAATTGGTAATCACATTGACCACAATACCCTTAGATATGAAGATGTTTGGATGAATTAACTTATTTTCAGAAATTGGCCTTTGTGTATCAAATTTGGAGGAAAGCTTCATTAGGTTACATTGAACAAATGGCCAAAATTTCATATCTGATTGACTTCCCAATGAAATGTTATATAAGAGAAAAGATCCTAAATTATTTGATTATTTGAGGGTGTGAACTATAGTCCATTACCTATTTTTTTTGGAAGTGGGGAATTTCACCCCTGTCTAAGGTAGCAGGAGAGAGAGAACCATCAGCTACACCGAAGGCTATAATCCCTTCCTGTAGTGCCCCAACGAGTTCGCTGAGATTTGAACTCGCAACCTGTGCTTCACAAGCAGCATGCTTAACCAACTGAGCTAGTTGGCAAGTGCAGAACAGGTGCCAGAGTCCGGATGACCTAAGAGTTTGGTAAATACATTGTGCAACATGGGGATTCGAACCCGGGTCTCCTGGGGAGGACAAGCCGGACCGAACCACCTGCGCTACACTGACCGGGATTGGACGAATCCGAGGAAGGTGAATCTGAAGCGGCTTTTCTGTGTGATCTCAAAGCCATGGTTGACGATGAGACTGGTGTCAGTTTGGTTCAGCAACAACTGTGATTCCTCTTTAAAGCGGATGTCCTTTTTAACAAACTAGGGTTCATCATCTTCATAACATCTAGATGCTTGTTATGGGGTGCCTCCCCCACATTACCAAAACATTGCTTTTTCATTTGATCTGCATGCATTTTCAGTTATTAAACTTTCTGTTACATTTCCAACATTCTGTAAGTTTTTCACATAAACAAGTTTTGCTTGCTTGATGTGCTTTCAATACATGACATAACCTTTCCTTAAAAAAAAAAATAGTCCATTAACTATTTTATGTCACACGGCCACTCGGGGCTTAGCTCTGTCGATCGTCTCCCAAACTTGGTCGAAACAACCAGTCGCAATGGTCTTAGGGCAGAACACACAGAACGATCAACTTATCTATACCCATCTCTCCACTGCCATACAACACAACAACAAGGTGGACGGGAAGGAAGGGAATGGAGGTAGAAAGGAAATCAGAGGGACAGTAACAGATAACAGAAGAGATCTTGATCAGGCAAAGTCATTTCCAAGGATTCAGTCGGCTGGCATGATGGTCTTGTTGGTGTATGAAGTCAGCATTGTTCGACGAAGAAGAAGCGCTCAGGCGGAGCTTGGAGTTTCCCCATCCGTTGGAGCGGTGGTGCTGAGTTTCTAGAACTCATGTGGAGCTTCACGCATAGATCAGACTGTTTCTGAGGGCTTCGGGGATTGCTTTCCCTCCTTTTCTAGTTCACCACGATGGCGCCCGACCTGAAAGCCCTAAAGTAGCCAAAGTTGGTTGGCATAGGTAGAGTTGATATTGAAGGGATCTTAGAAGTTAGGTGTGTTTGTGGTGGCCTATTGTTTCTCTAGACTTCCAGAGGAGCGAGTTTGGGCTCAAAGATACCTGCTTCCCCCTCCGATCGCCCACCACGGCGGCAGATGCGGCAGAGCCATCTCGGCTCTGAATTTTGGGACCGAAGCTACACGGATATGAGTGGGGAACCTTTTGGAGCTCGTACCTACAGGTGATTTGGTAGGGAGGGCGATGGATTGGTCGTCGGAAGAGAGATCCCACCGGAAACCTTCTCCTATGCATCGCGTAGAGACAGAGAAAGGGAGGAGGAGGTCGGGACTGGGTTTTCATCCTCGGTTCAACGTAGATCGACCAAGATGGGGAGGCTGGGTGTGCGGGACTGGATGCTCAGCCTCTACATGCGCCATCCAAGACAGGTGGCGACATCTTAGAGTCCAGGGTCAGGATTAGACGGCCCTCATCATTCCCAACAAGATAATTCCAGTTCAATCTTTAGAAATACATATAATCTTAGGAAATGCACTATAAATATCTCCATTAGTCAAATAATTCCCCAAAAATCCCCCTAGACTCAGAAAAATACCCTTTACATTACTGAACCCTTAGAACAGGCTTTTGAAGCACAACTAGTGATGGTATTTTATTTAGATGTTAATACTTCTTTTAGAGATCATATTATTGGTATAATTATCATATCATGGAAATTAAATATGATAAGATCCTTTCTGAGCCCTAATATCATTCAGATACCATATGATGGTTTTGATCTGAGTATTAGTGATCTATATATTCCTTTTCTTATTAATGCATATTTAGATGCTTTAAACCGCATATTAATTCTAGAAAATAGACAAAACATCAGAAAATTATGAAACTTGAGCCATAGCCTAAACCTAACCTCCTTATCAGTATAAAAATACTATACATAAGTTTAGGTCATTTTCAACCCATACTTTGTTAAACTCTAATATGGACCTAAATACCATTAATAATGGTAAACCTTGTATTAACGATGATTAATTATTATTAATCAGGTCATGGACAAAGTTCTAGATAATCATGGATGTATAAGAATGTCTTAGGTATGTGGATTTTATTAAGTATAAGACTAGTTTTTATGAATGCATAATGATATGATGTACTTTGGATGCTTGTATTTGCATATAAATTCTTGGATGCATATCAGTAGTATATGTTTCACCAAACATAAAAGAGAATATGGATGGATTGTAGCTAGTAAGTGTTACATTCTCTCTCCCTCTCCATCTCTCTCCCCCTCCCTCTCTCTCTCTAAATATAAGGTCAGCACAACCCCTTAGCCGAAGGGGCGGGGATCCTCATAGCCCAAGGGGTGAGGAAATGTGAAGTGCGACACAGTAGTACAATCACATCAAAACACTACTAAAATATGTGTTTACCTGATTATCTCATTAAATAATGTTTTTATTTTTCTTTCTTTATTCAAATATTTCATTATGCAAGTTATTATACAAGTATTTCACCTACATACACAACTTTTGTTTATTCGTCTATTTCATGTATTTTCTAGGTTCAGAGCTAGCATGGGATAAAAGATGTGAGTGAGAAAGTTCAACAGGTTGTACCTATTGTGTAGATCCTGATTAGTATATATGTTCAAAGACTTGTAAATCTTCTTTCAATATGTATTTGTAATTCATGTTGCAATAAGTCATCTTGTAATAATTTACATGTTGAACGTTGAGAAATGTTATGGTGTATGTTATGGTTGTATGTTCATGTATGTGTATGTCACTTTTGCATCACTCTCTGATATGATTGTCTAACATTTTTAGATTTGTCCTCTCGGGCCTTTTTGAGTCTCAAGATGACAAAATCTGGGGATGTTACACAAAGTTTACATATGAGTTCCTGAGATATGTATTTGGATATTGTGGATATTGTGATCATAATAGATATCCAAGATATTTTTGGTTGATAGATAATCAGAATATAAGATAATGGAAGAATTTCTATAATGATCCAAGATAATATGTTGCCCAAATAATTAATTAAAGGATTATCCACTATTTACTTGGTAGCCAAATAAAGGATAATACGTACATGGTTTCAGGAAGTATCTTGTGCCCAATGATAGAAAAGAGGTAATGGGATGAGATCCCAAAGGTTGAGATAATTTGGAGTATTGATGTGTCCTAGAGAAATACTTATTTAAAGAGGACCTTTATTGAAAAGAATTTAGGATAAGAGAGAGAAATAGGAGGAGGAGAGTCCAACATGACCTAGGTTTCAGATCAAGGTGGAACATAGGAGAGAGAGTCTCCCCTCTCACACAAACTCACTGAGTCCCACAGGGGCTGGACACTGGCTGGAAGCCAGACCTAGGTTTTGGATCTCAGTGATACACGGGAGAGGGAGTCTCCCCTCTTGCATGAACTCACTGAGTCTCACAGGGGCTGGGCACTGGCTGGAAGTTAGACCCCCTTTTCTCTCTCCTTAGGATACTATCGGCCCTGATTCTTGTCCGATGGGTTCAAGAGAGGATGCTGAACCCAACGATGTATAGTTGTTCCCTAGTCCTGATGGATTCTGAGAATCCCCAAAAGTCCTGAAACTCCTGAACTCTAATATAGGAGGCATGACACTTCATGGCTCACACTGGTTCCTATAAGAAGTCCTAGAATGACTCCCGTAAGTGGAGCAAACTCCCTTAAAATCTCAAAGCACGAGGAACCATCCCATGATCTAGGTCTTCCTGGTCAGAGTTCCATGTACCAAATGTCAAGACCAACTCCCTTCTCCCCTAACCTTGGCCTCTCCAGCGGTGTTGAGATGGCCGATGAGTCTAGAGAAACCCAATGGATGACCCTGCAACTTCACTCGAGTCCTTGCAGCCTAGAAAAGTGAAGTCAACACTCTGGTTGACTCTCCCCAGGCGGGAGAAAGCTTTACATGAGGTAGAAGATGCAAACTTGGAGAAGGACATTCCTGCCCCTGGATCTAAACCGCGAGGTAAGGGACTTTTATGTCTTTTATGTATCTAGCTTGCCCCCAGACATGCGAGCATGGGTGGAAGGATGGAACAAGCTCATTGGCTCCTGCACGCCCCTACTATTCGTGTGGATAATACTAGCTATGTTGACCTGGCAATCCTTGATTGGCTAGGATAGCACTAATTTGTAATAATTGTAGTTAATTAAGGGTATCTCTAATGATAGCAAAACTATATATAAAATTGCGCTGAAAAATGAGAGGAATCCAAAGAAAATATAATCAGAGTCTAATTATGCTTATTGATCTAAAAGTGTATGCAATACATGTTTTAATGTGATTAATAGAAAGGAAAACCTAGATTCCTTTAATAATATGCTAATTGGGTACATTCATTTATATTGAGTTAATACATGATCTTGTCACGTGTAATGAATAAATCATTGATAACGATGAACAATTGATGTTTCTAGATTAATAATCTTATACATGTCAATTTAGGGTTTTGAAACCAATGTGGACATCTTGCTATGATCTTAATGCTAATAGTATGATCTAGGTATCACAAATAACCTAATATGCTTGGAATGATGATTAGGGTTTCACCTAATATGCATAACTAGGTTTTGTAATCTTAGAGATCGTGCCCTGATGGAATTAGGGTTTGTAACCCTGATCCCTAGTCCAAAAATGAGATAACCCTAAACCCTAGTTTAGGAGCGAATCTAGATCTGATTAATGTAATGTAAATACATGGTGACACATATGTAGTATGCATGTTTCAGATAATGTTGATTGAATGCTTTGTTGCTTGGATGTTTGGATGCACTCTTAAAGTACATGAGTTATTTTACCTGGTTTCTGCAATGGCATAAGGTACATGGTTACTCTTTTGAATACATGTATCGATTTATGAGTTTGTCGAGATTTCTCGATGAGATTGAAGCATGATAACTGCTTACTTGTTTATATACTTCATTCAATTATAAAGTCCCTATGAGTATAACACAAGGTAAATAATGATATTTGGAGCCCTTGGTTAGATTGATCTTAAGGGTAATGCACATGAGCCCAGGAGGGACAATGATTACACATGAGGCAGTAGACCATATATGGGTTAGAATATGAAAGGAAATTTATGTTCTTATGTACAAGTAAAAGATGTTTGATTATATGTGTACTTGTGATAATTGGATGAACCCACATACCAGTATAGAAATATACTGACTGCATATTTGTTTGTTTGGCATTTTAGGTACCAGATTTACTTGATTCATGGACAGGGGGTTACAGATGAAAGACATTGAAGACACTAACATTATTCATGAAGATTTAGACATAGTGGTATATCATCATACATGTACAAGTTAATTCTTTCTAAAATTTATGTAACTCATTAGTGGAGGTTTTTATGCAAACATGTAACTATTTGTTCATTAATGGAAATTGTTTACTATTATGCATTATTTGTTAAATCTGGATCCTTGAGATTATAGGTAATGGCTCTCAACTTGAAGATCTTTCCTTAATTGGGGGACTCAAAAAGTGAGGTGGTTACATCCTATGTGTGTGGCCCTATAGGTTCCATGTCACGTTGGTAGTGAATGTCCATAACTAACTTATGACACCACAAGCAGAGAACGGTGCCTAGTCGAACATCAGTGCTACCCAAGTGTATGGAAAGTTGGAGAACAAATTCAAACTACAATTTGTGTAAGGTGTTGCAGTGATTGTATAATTCCTTTGTCACTGATATCTAGGATGAACTCGAGGCATGGAATCGTCATCCCCTCTATGTTCAATCCATGTTCCTTGAACCAAGAGTAGACTCTATGAGATAATGTGACCTCAATATCATATATCATTCACATGTGCATGTACATGCATTTCTCAGTCTTACTTATCAAGTGGCCAGGATATCATACTCTAATAGGAGGGACAAATCTCATATCTACCAGTCACAGTCAATCCCAATATGTCAAAGTCACCCAATCATCACCTTCATGACAACCCATGTGTTAGGACTGCGTTTGATGATGTCAAAGTGTACCCAATGACATGTGATGAGTACAGTGATTTTAGGTCTATGAGTTACAATCACCACCTTCACTATGAGAGATGACTATGACCACCAATGATGGTTTCCATGTGTCACTCTCAAGATGGGTCTATCTGCTACACTGTTCTCTAACATGTATCTATGTGCTTGGTTTGATATTTCCATATCATGACTAATGAGATTCTGTCATCAACCAACCCACACTCTAGTCTTATGTGTTAGTGGTGTCTATCTACCTTCCACAAAAACAACCAACTAGGGACATAATGAGAATATGTATATGTACTCTTAACATCTGTACAATCTCAATTCCCCAAGTCCTATACTCAAAGACACATGTCACTGAGTAGTATTATTCTCTAGACATTCATAATGTTTCTTCAATATCTCATAACTGAGTGAGATAGAATGAATAGGAAGCTTGCCTTTATAAGTATTAATCAAATCCTTTATGGTAAATGCCGTGTTAATCATCACATGATTTGATCTATGGGCATACCTTACCAACAAAATCCCACTACACTTAGAGCCAATCACCCATGAATCTGCTACGCAAGTACTAATTCAATAGGTTAGCAACAATTTGCTATTAGTCGATATATTGCATGTTTCCTTATCTCTTCGTTGTACAATTTCTTGTATGAAACGGAAATGTCATAATACGATATCTGATATTCCTTGCCTAACAAGTAGCTCTATTTTTGTCATGATATCACTACCGAGTCATCAATGGTTGGAATATCTATAAGTTCATTATATGAACTTGTAGAATCATATAGTATCACTCTGTGTTCATAACACAAGTATACCCAGATTCTATTGTAGAATAGTATTAGTGGCTATTAGTTCAGAACCCTTCCAACTAACAACATTTCTCCTTTTTAAATCAAACATATTCTAATTTGTGATCACTTTTTTCATTATGGAAGCTTGCATCGATGTAACCTTTTACATCCAACTCTTCCTTTTATTGCTATCTCTATTGACTAGCAATCTATCCTTTAGTACTTCACAAGTACTAATGTATGTCATTAATGACTTTCCAATAACTCTTATTGGAATAATCATCTTGTCATGTCCAGTACATACAAGACTATATGGGATAAGTACATTTATAGCATTCATGATAGGTCCATTGCTATAGCCTATGTCATCTTAATCATATCATTTCCATTCTTCATAAGAATTGGAACTTATGGTTCATGAGAGACTAATCCAGACTCTCTCTCATTGAATCCTTCAGTGTTGAACTCCTTCAACATATTGCTATTTTATGTGCTCCAACTTCCATTGTGAAACATTCAAGAACTATCTCATAGGTCTTGGTCCTTATCTCATAAGATGTTTCACTTCATCCATCATTGCTAAAGGGGTTTTCATGCTAGATCTCAATATTCATAATATTGAGATGTTATTCCTCATCATGTATGGAATATTCATATATGCTCCCACCAAATATTTTGTAATCACAGATTTTATCTTTTATTTTGATTCAATTCAAACTCTTTGACTATCTTGTCAAATAAAAAGACCCCATTTATGAGATGCTTGTTTCAATCCCAAATTGAACTTTGTAGTTCATAGACTTTATTTGCATTCATGAAGTTATGAAACCTTTTAGGTTGTGTCACACACACATACTCTAATGTATTCCTCTTAAGGAATCCAATTTCTATCTTCATATGCTATATTCCATAATCTATTTTAACTATAATAACAAGCATGCCAATTGGTAAAGGAATTTCTATCATCTTCAACTACTTGAACTGATTTGAAAACCTATTCAACCAATATGTCCTTTTATGTTGTCCATGTATATCTTTGCCATAAGATCTTATTGCACCTTTTAGGTGTCACCCCATTAGGTGGTGCTATCAAAGTCCTACCTTGTTAGCTTACATGAACCTCAAAATGGCCTTGAGCCATTACTCAGATTATGGTTCTTAATAGTTTCTAGTTGACTAGTTGGTTCATCCTATCATCACAAACCTACGTGAGTTGTTGGATTCACAATCATCCTGTCTCAAACATGTTCTTCTAGAACTATTTTGTTATGTGTTACATAATGAACTTAAGATTCCGCAACAATTTGTAATTTTCTTAGTTCTCATTGTACCCTTTGTTGACCTTAAACATTTTGAGTTCTACTTTTACTCCCACTGATATTTTGGAACCCAGTTATCCTATCAACAAAACAATTTTGTTATTGGATAGGGATTAATAGTAATATTCAACAGTCATGGTTTATGGATAGACCTTTTCAAGAAACTACTTTCTCATGTAGGTTTCAATCCCTTAGATGTATTGGGACATTCCCAAATCATATCATATATGATGTCTTATAAACCGTTTAGATGATACATATTTAGTGATAGGTATTTATTCATGAGGATAAGAAGTTTAGATTAATTGATAATCATATCATGACTCATCGTGGTATAATTCCTTCATTTTGACACATCATCATGTTTAGAAGGATTTGTCTTCTAATACATTATCATAGTCCTTTCTTTGAAGGTACTCAAGGTATCGATGTAAAGTATTTCAACATTTGATCTCATCAAAGTATCTTAATACTCTTATCAAAGTCATACTTCATCCATTTTACTGAGTACATATCATCACATTACCTGTAAATGAATATGAGGTATAAGTAATTATCCATAGCATTAATTCCTAATATCTTCATGCATCATATGTATGATGGAAAGGTTATCCTCCCACTACATCTAGTGAAGTATGTTATGTCACTTTGCACGTAAATAAGACTGTGCATGTTTCCTTAGGTTCAATAACCAAGGTAATCTAGATTGGCATCAATATATATTCTAGACATGCATTTCTTATATGTACGTCCAAGGTGACTATCGCTAATGATAGTCTTGATTCATCAATTATTATCATTTTCTATTAACGTTATAAACATTCATCTCAAAGTCTTTCATACAAAGATCATTGGATGTTTGGGCGTTGCCATGCAAAATCATATCTATTGAAACAGAAACATCAATGTCTCACTTTATTGATTTATCATCCTTATCATATGAGATGCTTTAAAGTAAATGTTTCTATATGTTAGCATAATGAAATAGCAGTTCTAGTAACTCTATTACATGCCCATTGGGCTAAGATAAATTTAAATGTAGATTAAAGCTTCCACAAACTCTTGCTCTGTCTTGTCCACCTTTGTCCTTCCATGAAGGATTTTAGTTCTTGTCAGATCCTGCACATCAAGTATGTCAGATCTCTATTTGGTATCACATACCAAAATGAAGAAGTAATCAAATTTATCTTATAACATTTATACCTAAAGTGGAGGCCTCAATTCCCTTCTTCTTATTCTTTAATTCCTCTAACCAGAGTGGGAATTTCTTTTGCAATGTCTAGGCTGGTGACAACCTATTATTTTCTTCATTTCTCCTTTTTCTTTGAGATCTAAAGACTTGGGCTTATGGATATCTTTAGAACCCTTATTAGCTTTGCCTTTTCCTTTAGACTTCCCCTTTTTCTTGCTGATCATCATCACAAACTTGGGCTTGTCTTTCTTCATTTATCCCTCAACTGTTCCCAACATGCCCAACAACTCTGTTAATGTTTTTTCAAAGTCATTCATGTTGTAGTTCATGACAAACTGACTATATGAATCTGGCAGAGACTGTAGAATCACGTCAGTGGATAACTCTTGACCCAAGGTGAACCCCAATCTCGCTAGGTTCTCATGATACCCAATGAGCTTGAGTACATGAGGACTGACCGGGTCACCTTATTCCATGCTACATTTGAAAAGTGCCTTGGAGACATCGTATCTCTCTTTTGCCTGATCTTGGAACATGTTCTTGAGATGTGTGACCATCTCAATCACATCCATGTTTTCATGCTACCTTTGCAACTCATAGTTCATGGATCATAGCATCAGGCACTTGACATCCATGGCATCTTCAATATTATAATCCTTATCAGCCCTTGGTGCATTTTGAGGTGGTTCCTCTGAATCTGACATTTCTAGGACATAAAGCTTACGCTCTTGTGTGAGAATGATTCTCAACATCTTAAACCAGTCATGGAAGTTGTTCACAATAAGTTTGTCCTTTTCAAGGGCCGATCATAGAGAAAAGCAATTGTTGTTCGTTGCCATTTGATTCTATAAAAGAATTTGCAATTTTGTCAAAAACTCATTGTGATTTTATTTGAATTGAATTAGTGCGATAATAATTAGGTCTTTAATTCATTATCATTCTCATTATTTTGTTCAAATTGATAACCGTCAATTATCAATTTGGAAAATTGCAGCGAATCAATTTTCTAATGAGTAAGATCCAAGATAATTCAACTATGTCCCAAACAATGCCACAATACACAGTTAATTACCAAGGTAGACAACTTTTTCCAATTGCATCATATGCAATTCTTGATTGATAATATGCACAAATCCTTGCCATAATTATTTGTATGCTTCTGGGCCCAGAAACTCTTAGAATCACCAGTTAAGCCTGGCCTAATAGCCAATATGATAGATATGCACCTGCGAAGGCAGAACCTACATATCTACCATCACACTTCCACAAGGTAGACGATGAACCATGTGAAGGCGTAACCTGTGCTTAGACGAATAAGCTTTCCATGTGTACTACTATTGGAAAGAATCTTAGGCTTAATTTGTTTAATTGAGGGATTTATATATATCATATATATATGCATACACTGTATCCAATCACCACATATATAGTATGTAAAATATACATGCTATATCCCATAACGTAAACATACCATATAAAACAAAAGGTGATGGTTATTTTCATGTCTACTATGATTCCTTGGAGCCATAAGGAATTACCACCACTTAGGTCAATCATCACATCACATGTACGGACCTATTGTTTGTGTAAATCTGTGCTTGCTAATTTGGGTAGATCGGTTCAACCCTTGAATCGATCGTCTCGCCTCTTGGCCGGTCGATTGGTCATCATGAACGGTGTCGTCTGGACTCCTATTCAACCAATGTTTGGACTCCTTCCAAAGGGTCAGTTGGGCCCATCAGACGGTCATCTGGTTCTATCATTCTGTCCTCCATGGTCCTCTGGACGGTCGACTTGTCTCACAAACTACCCATCCCATCCGGCA
The DNA here is from genome assembly GCA_963693085.1 of Alisma plantago-aquatica. Taxonomy (NCBI): domain Eukaryota; kingdom Viridiplantae; phylum Streptophyta; class Magnoliopsida; order Alismatales; family Alismataceae; genus Alisma; species Alisma plantago-aquatica. Next base: position 386,592,863 of record OY856411.1, on the reverse strand, counting down.
ATGATCATCTTCTTCGTCGTTGTAAGAAAAGAAAAGTATCCTATTGCTATTAGACTTTTACATTGTAAAGAGAAACTTGGAGTTACATTCAAGGGTAGAAAAGGTAGGAAAGAATTAACTTTACATTGGAAAGAGGGAGGTAGAGGCTCAGTATGCAGATCAAGATAAAAAAGAATTAAACCAAACCATCAAACCACACAGAGATATGGGGTATTATCCATAACCACACTACACATCCACCATCAAAATTGCTTTTAGGGCGACACATGTAAATTGCATATATATATCATATCATATCATATCATATCATATAGATATACATATATATTAGATTTGGGATTATGTGGTCTTTGATTGGATACACATATGAGACAATTTGAATATTCACATCGTATGCAATAAATAAATGATTAAACCAAAATCCAATCATATCGATTATACCAAATCATAATAAATTGATGTGGCTATGATAACACTGTTGGGAAATATGGGCACAAAGTATAGCTGTGAAAACACAAAATTTATCTATTCATATTCCCATGATAACAAGATCGCGTCAACTACTATGAAATAAGAAAGATGGTTTAATGAGTTATACCTGGTCCTAGAGAAAGTCTAGCAACAACAACTAACTTAGAAACAACTGTCTACTAGTTACTCTTGGAGGTGGTTGTCCAGCTCCTGGTCTTCACCATGAACAACAAACATGACACCTTCTACAATGACTCATGTGGTCTTGCCACAAATTTCATGCTGACTTTGTTCTCCTAGAAGTAGCTAAAGGACTCCTACCTCTAGAGTAGTCCACACATACCAACTAGAACTCCTTTCGTTCAATTAGAATAGATAGGAAGGAGTTGTCCCTCCCATTGGCATACTAGTCACCAACTTTCTCTCTCACAACAATGATTATCAACTATTCTCTCCCATCTCTATTCCTCCCTTGTCGAGTAGGACTTGCTTGGGCTCTCTCGGTTACCACAACCAGAGAGGATAACAATTGTCAAAGTAACCGATTCATAGTTTTGTTGTTGTTTTTATGTTCTGGGAAGCCCCTAGTACCCCTCTATTTATAGGCGGGGTTTGGGTTAGGGTTCCTAGTCTGTACGAGATCTGTGTGGAAGTCGAAGGGACTGGAAGATCTTGAATTTTTGCAACCTACAAAAAATAAAATGGCTGTCTGGTGACCCAGACAGTTGTCTAGTTACCCAGACGGTTGTCTGGTCACACAAGACGGTCGTCTCATACTGCCAAACAACCATATGGAATTTTCTAATTGCATATAAACTTAACAATTCGTTTCCATTTAATACTAACTATTACTTGCACCACAAGTATCGTGCAATCGAAATGAGTTCGGGAAACTTCCAGAACGTTCATTTGACCCCAACCAAGACATCTCACACATGCGAGATGCCCTTCTTGTTCACCTAGACAACCATTTGGTGAGACGAGCCAAGCCAAACCAATCGGTCCAACAGATCGAGCCGGTTGATTCACACCTCAGTCTGGGCAAAACATAGCTAATCTGATCTATGATCTACATGACAAACCAAACAACCATCTCAACACTTGAGACAGTTGTATGGTGCACCCAAACGACCGTCTCACCCTAAGAGATGGTCGCTTGGCTGTGCAGTCAGCCAATTCGTTGCATGAATTGAGTACCTAAACACTTTAGTAATCAATCCAATCATCATTTAAGATCAAACTCCTCTTCTAGATGAGTTTCTATGTGTGTGACGTTATAGGTTCCATGTCATGTTGGCAGTGAATGTCCATAACTAACTTATGAGATCACAAGTAGAGAGCGGTGCCTAGTTGCACATTCATGCTACTCAAGTGAATGGAAAGTTGGAGAACAACTTCAACCTACAATCTGTGTAAGGTGTTGAAGTGATTGTATAATTCCTTTGTCAGTGATATCTATGATGAACTTGAGGCATGGAATTGTCATCCTATCAATGTTCAATCCATGTTCCTTGAACCAAGAGCATACCATCTGAGATAATGTGACCTCAATACTATATATTGATTCACATGTGCATGCACATGCGTTTCCAGTCTTTCTTATCAAGTGTACAAGTTATCATACTCCAATCGAAGGGACAAATCCCACATCTATCACTCACTATCAGTCCCCAAGAGTCAAAGTCACCCAATCATCACCTTTATGACAACCCATGTTTCAGGACTACGTTTGATGATGTCAAAGTGTACCCAATGACATGTGATGAGTGTAGTTATTTTAGGTCTAAGAATCACAATCACCACCTTCACTATGAGAGATGAATATGACCACCAATGATGGTTTCCATGTGTCACTCTCAAGATGGGTCTGTCTGATGTAGTGTTCTCTAACATGTATCTGTGTGCTTGGTTTGATATTGCCATATCATGACTAATGAGATTTTGTCATCACCCACACTCTAGTATTATGTGTTACTAGTGTCTATCTACCTTCCACAGTAACAACTGACTAGGTACATAATGAGAATATGTATATGTACTGTTAACATCCATATGATCTCAATTCCCCAAGTCCTATACTTGAAGACACACATCATTGAGTAGTATTATTCTCTAGACATTCATAATGTTTCCTCATTATCTCATAATTGAGTGAGACAAAACAAATTGGAAGCTTGCCTTTATAAGTATTAATCAAATCCTTTATGGTAAATTCCATGTCAATCATCACATGATTTGCTCTATGGGCATACCTTCAACATGGATCTTGCTCAAGACAGGGGTAAAATGAGAGGAGGGGTACTGAATGCTGCATTTAGATTCCACCCACACTCATCTTGGCCACATAGACTCATTGGCGATCTCAAGATGAGATGAGGGGCATTGAAGAGCCTTCACTTGAATGTAGCTGGTCGAGGACGAAAAAAAGGAGGGTGTTTGCTGGCATGTAAGATCATGGAAGTAGTCCAAAAATAAAGGGTGAAAGGGGGAACATGATGGGATTATAAATGTGCCTGGAGGTGGTGTGGACCACTCAAACAATCATGGTCGCAGCCATGCGGCCGACCTTGGCTGGTGAGGGGGTGCCATACCCCTACCATGGACCATAATGCTAGGAAATAGTAGGAGTCATGTTGGGAGGATGAGAGTAAGATGTTTGGTGATGACTTGGGGTGATCAAGATGTCAAGAATCCTCCCAAAAGATGTTGGTGGCAGACATTGCTATAGTTGCTAGCTGCTGACTAGAGAGCAAGGTTAGGGATGAGTGCCCAACCGTCCCACCAACCCATGATCCCTGGATTCCTAATAGAATAGTTGGGGCCTTCCCAATCTTGGTTATGGTTATGGGACTTGTTGGGTGTTGGTCAAGGGGCCATCTTATGATAAGAGAGAAGGGCATTGGCCCAAAAAGGAGAAAATGAAGAAAAACATGGTGACATGGCTAAAACTGAAAGACAAATTCAATTTCTAATAACTTTCTCCTTGAGAGTCCAATTTGTGTGAAATCTTCACCGCTGGATCAAAAAATTTCTTCTCTTTATCATATATAAGTACTTAGATCAAGATCAGCATGTTGAGTGGTTTATAAAAATCAAAACTTCCTCAATGTATATAAAGTCACCCAACATTATACAATTAATTTTGAAATTGCAATTTATCAATCATAGATCACCAAAGTGTAAGATGTGATTCGGAAGAACCCAATTGATTACTATGGAAGGTCACCGAGTCAAATTGAGTGGATCATGCTTTGATATGTGCTTAGTCATAGGAGAGAGAAAATCCAAGTTGTTACATCCTCCCCACCTTAAAAGGTATTTTGTCCATAAAATTAAAGCAAATTCTTAGAGGACATTGGGACTTCATGTTCCATTTCATATCCATCATAATACTCAACACATAGAATTATCATCCTTCAATCATGTATATTATTCCAAAATCAAGAGACCAAACATCAAAGCCCAAGCACAGTCACATGGATCATTGAAACATCACAAATTTGGAGAGATCACCATTTAGGTCAACTATATAGGGCTCTTAGATCCAAGAGTGAAGCATGAATTTCATTCCTAAAATTTGGGGTTAGATTCTACATTGGACCTAGGTGGGGTTATACATACTTGATTGAGATTTTGTATTTCAACATTCAAGACAAACATCATATTTCAATATTGTGATTTTTGTATTAAAATCAATGAAAGGTCCCACCCTAGTCTACATGAGATCTCAACTCTAAGTCATAAATCGAACAAATCAACATAATAATCATCTCAATTTTTTTTGAGATTTGGGAACATGCAAGTCATCAATCATATATCAAGGGCGACATTAAGATCCAAAAAGGTTGATCACATGAATCACATTAATATCAAGATGAACTATCAATAGTCCAAAATTTATAAATCAATATCGAGAGTCATGATTTTGGACAAAATAATTCATACGTACAAAACTGTTGAAGCTAGGGTATAAGATTCCTTATTAGACCAAAGATGTGATCATTCATTCATAATCAACAATTGAGCAACAATTTGTGATATCGACATCAATTTTATTACCATGGTATTCATGTTCGATGAATATCTAGACCTAGGTCTTTGTCAGAACTTAACCACATGCTATAGTCAAAATCATGTATTTCTAGATCATCATCAAATTGAGATTTAGTATTGCTTTCAATATCATCATAATATTTGACCTATTAGGGGCTTAGGTCAAGTGATTAAAATCGTACAAAGGGGTTACCATTCCAAACTCTAACAATTCAACAAGACAAAAACTTAGAGGCAATCATATTAGAGATGTGACCTAGATAAGGAAGTTATAAAACAAACTACCACCCTAAGATAGAAAATTTTCCTCATTAGTTGTGACATATCAAGTATATCAAAATAGGAAAAGTGTCAATTATCAATTGTATATAACAAGGTCATGGTATCAACAATCATTGATCATAATAGAGTAACCATGTTTCAAGATTTCATGTATTTGAGGTCATAATATTGTTCCCTTCTCTTCCTAATTAAGAACAAGGAGGTAAACTTGGAATTAAGGAAGTCAACATAGGCTCTTTCAATAGTTCTAGCATTATAGAGTATTATTGAGATCTCATATTCAACATTTTTATCCAAAATTGAGTTTTACAAGGAGGCATTATAATCAATAGGGGATTTCCTCCTATATCAATGTTTTTCATTATGACTTAGAGAGTCCAAAGGCAAAGTCATTTCAAAGTATCATCATGATTCATATAAAATAGGGTAAATGTTTGCTTAATCATGTTTGATCAACAATAGGGCAACATAGACTTAATCGATAGGGGCCTCATCAACAATGAGGTATAAATCATGAGTTCTCCTTATTTCATCATATTAAGGATCATTATCATTTACCTCAAACATAGGAAGCACATTGGCCATATTCAGTAAAATCGAGTAGACATGAATTGAAATGTTATACATGAGTACTTGACTTCAAGAGTACTTTCATTAATCACAATTGAGTTTTTCATATTAAGGCCAGATCATGGCATCATTATCATCTTAGTCAAATTTTACCAAATTATTCCAATTTTAGTTTCCCCATACATAAGCACCAATAATCAAGAGTTCATGTGATAAATGTCACGAGAGAGATCAGATGAGGAGATGAAAACTATCTAATCATCGTCTAATGGGTGGTTTAGGGTAGTCCTTAAAGAAAACATGAGATGCTAGAGGACTCTCTAAACTTTTTGGGGGAAAATCCTTTATATTGTCTTGGATCCACTTTGGCCAAGTAGGTGTACAAGGGAGGCATCAACCACCACAACTAGGTAGATAGGAGGTGCATTAGCCCCCATGTAATGACCTGCCTAGACAACTTAGCTTCATCATGATGGACTTAGGTTTTTCCAAGGTTCATAGAAGACCAGGTTATTAAACATACATAGAGGGCATATTATTGCCCTAATACCATATGTCACAAAACCATTTGTTACCCAAATCCTCACTCATAATAGTTAGAAAGCCAAAGGTGAGAGGATCTGAATGCCTATCCATAGGATAGCTCACATAAAATATGCATGAATAAAACCACAAACAATAACTAAGGTAAGAGACAACAAGACAAAAAATAAACTAATAACCCACCATAAGATATTAGGTCTCATTTGTATGTCATTATATATCATCAGAGTAAGAGCATGTTATCATACATGTAGAATCATCAATCATTGTATGAGTTTCATAGTGTACCAACGACCTAAAATCATGAAATGCATATACGTCAGCGCAACTGTCTGAGTACGTTGTGCAAACATATAAAATTGTAGGTTTAAGAGAACATATATTGCTTCGCAAAAGGATAAAACAATAACAAGAAATGAAGCATAACAATTGAAAAGACTTTCTTATTTACATGCAAGCATATTTTATGCTCATTTACATTATACCAATGGTACCATAAGGCATTTGACCAACTTTCCAGAGGAAGGGGTCTGTGAGGGTGTTCAAGATTATCTACCTTATTTTAACATGAGGGCTTACAAACCTAAACATCAATTATTAACCCTATTTGTAAGGGACCTCAAGGCCATTGATAAGAGCTAATTCTTGTATCAACATGGTTATCCTAACTTGAAAAGTCAAGTAGGACACCCAACCTTGTGTCTTTAACCCGAGAATATAAGTAGGTGCACAAGGATGTATAATGGACATATATCATTATGTTTTCAAGTTTCAACATATGTAAACAAGATCAAAGCATAGTAGTCATAGGGAACATGTAGCTCAAACAAGTATATTAAGGGAAGCATTTATACTTCATACATACATGCAATTTCAATACCACTAGTCTGGCCAATAGGAGGATAAAATGTAACTTGATATGAGCAAAGTAACATTAAGGACAAGATTATATCTTTCAACAGAGTTCATCAAACAAAATTTGACATTATAAGTAAGTACGACTAGATTAACATTACAAGACTTAGGTCATCTTAAACATACTCGTCAGGGGTGCATGTTTCACTTAATATCAGTTCCATATTTCTCAATAATTGATTTCGACATCTCCAATGTTCATGCAATATTCATCATCAATCTACATACTACATCACATATTTTTTGAATTAGGGTGAAACATACTAACAATATCATGGATTTCAAACTTAGGTTTTCATAATATTCATAGGGAAATCATAAGATTTCAATAAACTTAAAGCCTTATTCATCATAACAATAATTTAAGTTATTTTGAGTTATTTCAGGCAATATAGTTAACATTAGAGTACATATGAAATCAAGCTTTATTTAGTATCACAAAGATCAATAATTATTGATTTGGTACATCAAATATAATGAATCATAATTAGGGAAAGTCTTGTATAAGATTAGATAGTAAGATATCAACAAGTGCATCAAGGTCATATTAAACGTCACATGTGTGTCACACATAGTCAAAAAGTGAACAAGAGTGTTTCATATAATATTTTAGGGTCACACGACATAAAGTTACTAATATTTAGGGTCAATACGGAGTTTTGATCATTACTGATACACAATTTCTCAAGATTTATTGATCATCATTAAAGCACATTAATATAACATATTCCATGGTTCATTTCATAGATTAGGGCCATTAATAGGGAAAAACATGATCAAGTTTGAATCAAATATCACAAGATAGCATAAGATAATGATTAGGGTTAAAAATATTAGGTGAGGTCATGCTATGATAAAAGTTTTACATTAAACATAATTAAACATGTAAAAGGGGACAATTAGAGACCATTTTGAACAAAACTAGAGCTATGAATTGTGTTAGGTCCTAAAATTAGGTTTATTGGATAAATCGCATTAGGCAGGTCAATTTTCATATATAGCATGTCTTATTTTGACTTATTAATGATTTTATATGAATTTTGCAACATCAAGACATATTTGTATAAAATAGAGGGATTCATGTCAAAGAGTGAGTGACGTGGTGCTCTACTATTTGTCATCAGTGTCGGGTCAACCTGAGTCAGTAGGTGTGGGTCCTTAGTCATTTGTTGACTGGTCAATGGCAAGAATGAGAGAGGGGGTGTAGAGGGTGATGTGGCCAATCTATGACTGTTGGATCTCGTGGGTTTGTTGACCCTTGACCAGGATCAACGGTTAGACGGTCATCCCTCCCGCCCAACCACAATGTTCATGAGGCAGCCCGTGTGGCGGATGGACCTCACCGAAGATAGGGGTAAAATGAGAGGAGGGGTACAAACTGCCACATTAGGATGCCACCCATGCTCGTCTTGGTCGTGTAGACTCTTTGGCGGTCTCAATCAAAGATAAGGGGTGTTGGAGAGCATACACCCAGAGGTAGCCATGTGGTGGTGATGCCGGGTGAGTAATTAGAAAGGAGGGTATTTGCGTGTGTGCAAGAGCACAAAATAAGTGGAAAAAGAAAAGGGCAAAAAGTGGAAACTTGATGGGCTTATAAACACACCTTGAGATGGTGTGGACCACTGAAACAATATGGTCCCGGCCATGCAGTCAACCATGGCTGGTGAGGGGTATCATACCCCTGCTGTGGACCAAAACACTATGAAAAAGTAGGAGTGCGGTTAGGAGGATGAGAGGAAGATGTTTGATGATGACTTTGGGTGAGAAATATGTACAAAATCCCCCAAACATTGGTCGTGGACATGGCTAAATCTGCTTGCTGCTGAGTGCGGAGCAAGGTTATGGATGGCTCCACAACCATCTGATTTGCCCGTAATCCGTGGGTGCCCAATCAAATGGTTGGGGGCCTCCCAACCTTAGTCAGAGATAGGGGCCTCACTGGGTATGGGTCAATGGGATGGCCCATGAGAAGATCAAAGGGCCGAGGACCGACAAGGAGAAAAAGAAGAACAACAAGGTCAAATGTCTAGAACTAAAAGACAAATTCAATTTGCAATAACTTTCTGCTCAGAAGTCTAATTTGGGTGAAATCTTCACTATTGTATCACAAATTTTCTTCTCTTTATCATAGATAAGTATTCAAATCAAGATCAACATGTTGCATGGTTTGATAAAAAAATCAAAACTTCCTTAATGTATATAAAGTCACTCAACATTATACAATCAATTTCAAAATTGTAGCAATCGATCATAAATCACTAAAAGTGCAACATGTGATTCCAAAACACCTAATTGATGTTGAGGGAGGTCATTGAGTCAAACTGAGCATATCATGAGTCATTATGTTCTTAGTCAAAGGAGAGAGAAAATACAAATTGTTACATCTTCCCCATCTTAAAAGGAATTTTGTCCCCAAAATTAAAGTAAATCCTCAATTGATATTAGGAGTTCTTATTCAATGTTGTATCCATCATAATACTCTACATATAAAATCATAATCCTTCAATCATATTAATTATTAAAAAATGAATAGACCAAACATCAAAGTCCAAACATAGTCACATAGATCATCAACAATCACAATTTGGACAAATCACCATTTAGGTCACCAATATAGGGCTCTTAGATCCAGGAGTGAAGCATGACTTTCCATCCCAAAATTTAGGGTTATATTCTACATTGGCCCTAGGTGGGATTATATATCCTTTATTGAGATTTTGTATTTCAATATTTGAGACAAACATCATATTTCAATATCATGGTTTTCCTATAAAAACCAATGGAAGGTCCCACCCTAGTCCACATGTGTTATAACCCCAATTTTGGTTGTATTATTATGCAATTTTTTTAATAAAAAGGGGTTTGCTTGACAATTTGTGTGCATTGTTTTAAAACTTGGGTTTCTTTGCAAAATTGTCTTGAATTATGAATTTCATGCTTTTCCTTATTTTAATAAGTCAATGGAAAGATAAAGAACAAAAGGAAAATCCATAATAGGGGAAAAGGAAAGAAAAAAGTAGATAACTTATGTTTTATTTAAGAAGAATATGGAATTATCTAAAAGGTAGAATAAGTGGCCACAATAAGATGGTTTTAGAACCAATTGCCTTCTAATATTTAGAAAATTCAAAATTAAGATAATGGAAAAGGAAGAAAGAGAAAATATGAGTTTTAATGCATTATATATGCCTGTTTAGTGCAAGATTTGCATATGAATAAAAAGAGTTATTATTTTCGAATTTAATCCCAAATTATGTCCAATGGTAGATTATGTCATCAAGAACTTTACCTTAAAATATGGGATTAAAAAGCCTAATGGTTTATGAGATATGAATTATTGAAAAATCACTAAAGTGTGGATAATACTATGTAATACTATTAATGTCACAATTTTCTGACTATCAATATGATTTTTTTGGCACGCGCAATCTGAGCCGTTGGATCAGAGATCCAATGGTGGCTCTGTCATCTCCTAGCTTGATTCATATTGGGAAGTATGAATAGTGGGAGCCTGAGATATTGAAAGGATTTTGTGCAATCCCGATCTCCTCGACCCTAGTTGGCTTTCCCATTGAGTCTGGGAGAGAAAAACGAGCTGACCTACCCAAGATTTCACCATGTTTGGTGGCTTCTAGGAGGTTCACCCAAACCTTTGGATCCTTCCGCCATGGATAGGTATATATAGGGGGTGTACAACCCCTCTACAGACCTACCGAGCGATCCTGAAGATCACCCGCAAGCTACCCATTGCCTCCCTACCCTCAATTGCCCAAGATAGAGCGATCTTCACCCTGGTCTTAGTTGTCAACTCATCGGGGTTCATCCTCATCACCCCACCATCCTAGACCACCTCCAGACCAATTAAAGGGTGTGGCGGGTTCATGATGCCCAGGTGGAGGATCGGGTATCACCACTTGGAGCTGGGAAGGCGAGAAGCTCAAAGTCAACGCACGAGTTGACTCCTGGCTTGCGAGGAAGGGATAGCCAGAGGTTGAAGAAGGGTTATGGTGAAAAGACCACCTTGCCCCCGACCCACTTTAGTGAAGGTAAGACCCTTCTGGTCTTTTCCCCTTTTCTCCTTACAAGATTAATCGAATTGCCACGCGAGCGGGCTGCCTACGTGGCATCATGTGATTGGTCTAAAAGGCTTTATCTTGCAAAAATCCTAATAAATCATAGGATTGTCCAAAATTAACAAATAAGATATGTATTTTAATAAGAAAAATGAAAGTTACATGATAAAAATATAATCTTGAGCAGTATATGCTTCCAATTCGAATGATATTCAAAAATGATGTCTTTAATACTTATCATGGATCCAAAACCCTAATTTGTGAATGTTGATGAGTCTAATAGACTTAGCTAATGCTATTAATCAAATTTTGACCTTCTATGAATTAAAGGAAAATCTTGGACTCGTATGGATATGAAAATCCAATTTTTGTAGAGTTAGGGTTTCTTTATGCATAAAGGTGTAATTTAATGATGGAATTAGGGTTTGTCAACCCAATAAATATAAAGTGTCAAATATTCATCTTTTCACCTCTCTAACCCTAATTTGACTTGAAAAGGATAAAATTGGTACATTTGCATAAAAAATACCTTTTTGTAGCATAATCATATATATGGAACCTAAAGTAGAGTTTATGGATTTAGAAAGTGGAAAGGAGCAATAATTGGACTAAAAGGGTAATATAGATAAAGACCTAAGAAAGTGGACATAAAAACCTAACTTGAGAATCAAATCAGTCCTTTGATGGGATTTAGAGTCATGTAGTGACACATGGGCATATGGATTGAATTTTAGGTTGACTTGTTTGATTGTGTGGTTAATTCTATTGTTCCTGTTGGGACTGCAAATCCTCCTGAGATAGGTATGTAGTTATGCCTAAGATTATCCATTGTAGTTTCATGCGGTTTATTGGAGGTTTTTCCTTACATGGTTGAAATTATATGCTTTCTTGTCTATTTCATTCCATGCAAACTTCAAAGTGACTATGATTATCACATAATGTATAAACATGACTAGCCCAAATCTAGACCACCTTTGGATCTATGGAAAGGCCATCTGTCTGGATAAGGGAAGGCATAATTTGGTACTATCCTGAATAGGGGGTACATGAGAAGTCACCTACCTGGATAGGTGGAGACATGATGAGTCACCCACCTAGATAGGAGGAGACATGAGAAGTCACCCGCTTGGATAGGGGGAGACATGATGAAGTCATCCGCCTGGATAGGGGAAGATAGTGAATATTGCAATATGAGGCCCTAAGGGATTATGATAGAGGGTGGAGGAACCTAGATGAGGTAGTCATGGTGAAAATGTTAAATTTGGTTTGTTAAACATTAATTGTTGAATCATGTTATTAGCATTATCTGTGAGACCCCCCCCACATACCAGAATGACTTGTCATACTAACTGACATTTTGATTGTCGGCATTTTTAGGATAATCTTGTTTGAAATCAGATATCCAAAGAAAGAAGGCATGAAAAGAAAATAAATGAAGTAAGGGCACAAATGATAGATAAATGGTCTATTTCTCGATAAATCGTAGTACCCATATTTTGTAAAATTTGGAAAAGATTTTTTTTATCTTGCACCAAGTTTAGTTAGTTTAGTAAAATTTATTAATTATTTCTGATTATGTGCAAATCCACTTGATCCTATTTTTGGGATAACAACACTAGTTTCTTGGCCTTCCTTAATTGGGGGTTGTCGGGGAATGGGGTCGTTACAACATGAGAGCTAATCCCTAAGTCATAAATTGAGTGAATTAATGTAAACATCAAATCATTTTTTTGAGCTTTGGGAACATAAAAGTCATCAATTATATATCGGGGGTGATATGAATTATCAATAGTCAAGATTTTGTAAATCAATATTGAGAGTCATGATATTGGACAACAAAACTCATGTCCAAATTTTTTGAAACTAGGGTATAAGATTCCTTATTTGACCAAAGGTGTTATCATTTATCCATAATCAACAATCGAGCAATATTTCATGATATCGACATCAATTTTGTTATTATGGTATACAATGTTGATGAATGATCTAGACCTAGGTCTTTATAAGATATTAACCACAAGCTATGCTCAACAACATGTTTTTAAGATCATCATCAAATCAAGATTTAGTATTGAGTTTCAATATCATCATAAGATTTGACCTATTAGAGGCTTATGTCTAGAGATCAAAATCGTACAAAAGGGGTTACTTTTCTAAACTAAACAAGTAACAAAATGAAAATTTAGAGGCAATCGTAATAGGAATGTGACCTAGATGAGGTGAATTATGAAGCAAAATACCAAACTAAGGTTGCACATTCTTCCTCATTAGTCATGACATATCAAGTATATCAAAATAGGAAAAGAATATATTATCAATTATATATTATAAGGTCATGAATCAATGATCATTTATCATAATAGAGTAACCATGTTTCAATAGTTCATGTATTCCATGTCATATATTGTTCCCTTCTCTTGATAATTAAGAATAAGGGGGTATACTTGGAAATAGAGAAGTAAATATAGGCTATTTTAATATTTTTAGCATTGTCCAACATGATGAGATCTCATATTCCTTAGTTTTATTCAATAGTTTTACAAAGAAGCATTACAAGAAGTAAGGGGATTTCCTCTTGTATCAAAGTTTTCCATCATGACTTCAAGTTTCCAAATGCATAATAATTTAGGGGAAAAGTTTGCTTAATCATGTTTGAGGTTTGATCAACAATAGGACAACATAGACTTAATCAATAGGGACCTCATCAACAATGAGGTATAAAACATCAGTTCTCCTTATTTCATCATATTAAGGATCATTATCATTTACCTCAAACATAAAAAGCATATAGGCCATATTTGGTAAAATTGAGTAGACATGATCTGAGTTGTTACACATGAGTACTTAACATCAATAGTACTTTCATCAATCACAATCAAGTTTTTCAAGTTAAGGTCAGATCATGGCATCACTATCATCAAAGTCAAAATTTAACAATTTATTCTAATTATAGTTTCCCCATACGTAAACTACCCATAATTAAGAGGTAATGTGATTAAATATCATAAGAGAGATCACATGAGGATGTGAGAAACTATCTAATCATCATCTAATGGGTGGCTTAGGGTATTCCTTAAAGAGGAGATGAGATGTTAGAAGACTCTCTATGCTTTTTAGGAAAAATCCCTAATCCAGTCATGGATTCACTTTGGCCATGTGGGTATACATGGGAGACCTTAGCCACCAAAGCTAGGAGGATAGGAGGTGCACCAACTCCCATTTAGTGACCTATCTAAACACCTTAGCTTCACCATTATGGACTTAGATTTTCCCAATGTTCATATGAGATTGGGTTATTAAACATGCTTAGAGGATATGGGATTGCTTTGTTATCATATGTCATGGAACCGTTTGTTACCCAAATCCTCACTCCTAATGGCTAGAAATCCAAAGGCAAGAGGATCTGAGAGTCTGTCTGTAGGATAGATCACATAAAATATGCATGAATAAAGCCACAAAAAACAATTGAGGTAAGAGACACAAGGCATTAAAGAGAGATAAACATATACCTTACATAAGATATTAGGTCCCGTATATCAAGTGTTAATTCCATTTTTATGTCATTATATATCATCATAGTAAGAATATATTATCATCAGTATGAGAGCATTGATCATTGTATGAGTTTCATAGTGTACTTGTTAACTAAAATAATGAAATGAGTACATGTCAGCACAAATTTATTGAGTACACTGTGTAAACATATAAAATCATAGGTTTAAGAGAACATATATTTATTGGAAAAAGGATAAAACAATAATAAGAAATGAAGCAACAACATTTAAAAGACTTTCTTATTTAGATGCAAGCATATTTTATGTTCATTTCCATTATACCAATAATATCATAAGGCCTTCGACCAACTTCTGAAAGGAAGGGGTCTGTGAGGGTGATCAAGATTAGCTATCCCATTTCAGAGTGAGGGACTACAAGAGTGAATGGTAAGAGTTAACCTTATTTGTGAGGGGCCTCAGGGTCATTGCCAAGAGATTACCCTTGCATCAATATGGTATGTATTGTCTTGACAACTCAGGTAGGACACCCAACCTTGTGTCCTTACCCCAAGAATACAGGTAGGAGCACAAGGTTGTATAATGGACATATATCATTATGTTTTCAAGTTTTTTCAACATATGTAATAAATACTAAAACATAGTACTCATATAGAACATGTAGCTCAAACAAGTATATTAAGCCAATTATTTATATTACATACATATATGCAATTTTAAAGCCACTAGTCTGGCCAATAGGAGGATATAGCATACCTTGATACAAGTAAACTAGCTTAAGGATAAGATTATATCTTTGAACAGAGTCCATCAAAGTGATCCTGACATTATAAGAAAGTATGGCTAGATTAACATCACAAGACTTAGGTCATCTTAAAATTACTCATCAAAGGTGGATGTTTCACTTAATCTAAGTTCCATATTACTCAATGACTGATTTTTGACATCTCCAATGTTCATGCAATATTTATCATCAAGCTACATACTTCATCATATATCATTTGACTTAGGGTGAAACATCCTAACAAGATCAGGGGTTTCAAACTTAGGTTTTCACGATCTTAATAGTAAAATCATAAGTTTTGATTAAACTTAAAGCCTTATTCATCATAATAATAG
Source organism: Alisma plantago-aquatica (assembly GCA_963693085.1). Classification (NCBI taxonomy): domain Eukaryota; kingdom Viridiplantae; phylum Streptophyta; class Magnoliopsida; order Alismatales; family Alismataceae; genus Alisma; species Alisma plantago-aquatica. Next base: position 386,577,325 of record OY856411.1, on the reverse strand, counting down.
TCATTTTGATTCATTTCATGCAAGGTAGTGAACATTGGAATACATATGAGGTCAAGCTTGATTTAGTATCACAAAGATCAACATGTTACTACTTTGGTACTTCAAATAGAATGGATCATAATTAGGACACGTCTTGTATGAGATTAGATAGCAAATTATCAAAATCTACATCAAGGTCACATTAAATGTAACATGTGTGTCACATATAATCAAAAAGTGAACACGAGTGTTCCACATAGCATTTTACGGTCACATGGCATAAATTTACTATTAATTAGGGTCAATATGGAGTTTTGATCATTATTCATCCACATTTTCTTAAGATTTAAAGATCATCATTCAAGCGCATTAATACAACATATGCCATGGTTCATTTCATATATTATGGTCAATACTAAGGAAAATCATGATAAAATTCTAATAAAATATCATATGATATCATGGGATACTGATTCGGGTAAAAAATATCAGGTGGGTTCATGATATGATCAATGTTTGGCATTAAACATCATTAATGGTGTAAAAGAGGATAATTAGAATCCATTTTTCAACATAATAGGAGCTAGGAATGGTATTAGGCTCTGAAATTATGTTCATTGGATAGACCTAGTTGGGTAGATCAATTTTCATATATAACATGTGTCATTTGACTCACTAATGATTTTTTTATGATTTTTTCAAGATCCAGACATATTTGTATAAAAGAGAGGGTTTATACCAAAGGGCGAGCGACGTGACACTCTACGATTTGTAGCCAGCACCAGGTCCACCTGAGTCAAGGGGTGTGGGCTCTTGGTCACTTTTTGACTGGTCAGAAGGGAGAATGAGAGAGGGGGAGAAAAGGGTGATGTGGTAGATATATGACCATCAAATCTCTTAAGTTGTTGTCCCTTGATCAGGATTGACAGTTGGACTATCGTCCCTCCCACCCAGACACTGCATTTGTGAGGCAACTCGTATGGAAGATGGAGCTTGCCAAAGATAGGGGTAAAATGAGAGGATGGGTACTAAATTCCATGTTGAAACACCACCCATGCTCAGCTCAGCTGAACAGACTTGTTGTGGTCTCAAATCAAGACAAGGGACATTGGAGCACATTCACTCAAAGGTAGCCATGTGGCGGCGCTATTGAGCGAGGAAGAATCAAGTAGGGTGTTTATGCCCATGCAAGATCATGGAAGAAGTGGAGAAACAAAGGGCAAAAGGGGGAAAACTTGATGGGCTTATAAACACACTCAGAGGTGGTGTGGACCACTCAAAACACCATGGTTGCGGCCATGCAACTGACCATGGCTGGTGAGGGGTGCTATACCCCTACCATGGACCAAAATGCTAGAAAAAGTATGAGTGAGGTTGGGATGATGAGATGAATATGTTTGGTGATGAATTTGGGTGAGAAAGATGTCAAAAAGCCCCTAAAAGTTTTGGTCATGGACATGGTTAGAGCTTCTAGCCACTGACTGCAGAGCAAGGTTAGGGATGACTGCCCAACCGTCCAATCAACCCCTAATTTGTGGGTGCCTGATCGAGCAGTTGGGGGCCTCCCAACCTTGGTTTCATGCAGGGCCCTCACTCGGTGCGTCTTAAGGGGTCGACCCATGAGAGGAGAAAAAGGTCGAGGCCCAACATGGAGAATAAGAATAAAAATACGGTGAAATTGCTAAAAACAAAAGACAATTTCAATTTGTAATAACCTTCTCCTCAAAATTCTAATTTGGGTGAAATCTTCACTATTGGATCACAATTTTTCTTATCTTTATCACACATAAGGATTTATTTCAAGATCAGAATTTCTAGTAGTCTAAAAAAATCAAAACTTCCTCAATGTATATAAAGTCACTCAATATTATACAATCAATCTCAAAATTGCAATTTATCGATCATAATCACCAAAAGTGTAATGTCTAATTCCAAAACACCCAATCGATGATGAGGGAAGCCATTGAGAAAACTGATTGCATCATGAGTCATTACGTTCTTAGTCAAAGGAGAGTGAAAATTTGTGTTGTTACATTTTCCCCCCAAAATTAAAGCAAATCCTCAAAGGACACTAGGACTTCATATTCCATGCCTTACTCATAATACTCAATATATAGAATCATAAATCTTCAATCATATACCTTATTCCAAAATCAAGAGACCAAACATAAAAACCCAAGCATAGTCACATAGATAATATAAAGATCACAATTCTAGAGAGATCACCATTTAGGTAAATGAAATATGGCTCTTGGATCCAACAGTGAAGCATGACTTTGAATCCCAAGATTTAGGGTTAGCTACTACAATGGCCCTAGGTGGGGTTATACATCCTTGATTAATATTTAGTGTTTCAACAATCAAAACAAACACCATATTTTAATGTCATGGTTTTCATATCAAAATAAATGGAAGGTACCACACTAGTAAATGTGAGATCTCATCCCTAAGTCATAAATCACCCGAATCAACATAATCATCATTTCAATTTTTTTGAGATTCGAAAACATGAAAGTCATAAATCATATATCAAGGGTGATATGAAGATCCATATAGGGAGATCATAGAAGTCAAATTAATATTGAGATGAATTATCAGTAGTCAAGATTTTGTAAATCAATATCGAGAGTCATGATTTTGGACAACAAAAGTCATATGTCCAACAATTTTGTAGCTAGGGTATAAGATTCCCTATTAGATGAAAGTTGTGATCACTCATCCATAATCAACAATGGAGAAAAATTACATGCTATCGACATCAATTCTATTATCACGGTATTCAAGGTTGATGAATGATGTAGACCTAGGTATTTCTAGGAGCTTAACCAGAAGCTATAGTCAACAACATGTACTTCAAGTTCTTCATCAAATCAAGATTTAGTATTGAGTTTCAATAGAATCATAAGATTTTCTCTACTAGAGGCTTAGGTATAGAAATCAAAATCATAAAAAAGGGGTGATCTTCCAAACTCTAAATAATCAACAAGATGAAAATTTAGAGGTAATTGTAATAGGGATGTATAAGGGGAGTTATGAAACAAACTGCCACCCTAAGCTATCCCATTTCCCCCCATTAGTCATGACATATCAAGTATATCAAAATAGGAAAAGTAATATGTTGGCTAAATTGACATCATCAAAATACCTTTTGAAAATGGCAAACATTTAATTCTTGTGGATCTAACGTGCTACTTGAGTAATTCAGGAACAAGGTGGATGACAAAGTTTTGGAAGATCTACATGCTTAAATTGTTTTATATTCATGATTATAATCAAATGTAAACTTGTACAAATGTATAATGTACAAGTACTTAGATATCATGTAAATCAAGCATTTAGATCTTCCCTATCCACACACAACATTTAGATAGGTCATCCCTGAGTGAGCATCACAATTGCACATTCATTTCTTACACTTAGCATATGAGTTAAAGCTTTGATACAGAGTTGGTCTCGGTCGACAAACTTATCGACTGCGATACTGTTGGTTGAACATCTTCTCGACCGAGAAACTCCCAAGTCTAAAGAACGAACATCTTTGCATAACCTGCTAAAAGCAATCACAGAGAAAGGCTCGGTCGAATTTTACTTCGACCAAGACAGTGTCTTGAGCAGGTTCTATAGCCGTTAGACTTGGTTATATAACCGTTAAAGTTAGTGGAAAAAGTTGTTGGGAGTTGAGTTGAACGTTGCTCCAGAATCACCCTTGGTTGCACTAAGAGACACTCAGTGGACAAACTTCTCGATCGAGAAGGTGTCTATCTACACTTTTTAGAAGTAATTAACTAGCCATTACTAATGCAATTAGTGGATACCTAACGGCTAGTTAAGCACTAAGAACCCCCTAGAAAGTGTCTAGAATGTCCCTAAGTACTAGTAGGCCATTCTTATAAATAGGACATGCCTTAGGACACCTAAACTCACTTGAGTACACATACTTGCAATTGAGAATCAATCCTTGTGAGCAATTGAGCAACTTTAACACTTGCAAATCATTTCCATTGCTGGCATTTCATGTCCTATAGGCTAGAATCTCCTACCCACTATACTTCCACTTTCATACACATTGGATAGGAGATCAAAATGCTTGATATAGGATTCAAGCCTTGTGCTTAAATGGTAATTGTAATTTCCTTTTTCCTGTCTTGTTCTTTCTTATTGCATTGTACTCTCCTTGCTACTCCTAGGTTGGAGGCTGCGTAGTGGAGACAGTGAAATCTTCTCAGGTGGAGAAGGAGGACTTTGGACTACTTCCATAAGGTCTCAACGGGAAGCTACTGTTGGGTTTTAGGGGAGACAAAGAAGGCAACGGAAACAAAAATTTTCTTCTCGCAAACCCGGAATAAAGGAATCGCGTCAATGTCTATACAATAGGAAGGATGGTTTGTAGAGGCATACCTTGTCCCGAGGCTTGCTCAGTGATGTTACCTCATGGCTTGCGCGGTGTTCAATTCCGATCTTAGACGGTGTTTGTGCAACTCCTAGTCTCACTGGGACTGTCGGGATTGACAGCTGTCCTCCAAGTGGAAGAAGTCTCCTTCCACTAAAGTAGTCCACACAGACCACCTGGAACTCTGATCTCTTTGTCCCACAAGGAATCAGAAGGAGTCACACCCTCCTATTGACGTACTAGTCACCAACACACTCTCCTACAACCAGTTGCTTTTCTACGTTTGTCTTTCCCTTGTTGTGCCTCCCTTATCGGGTAGCACTTGCTTGGGCTCTCTCTCGATTACCAAAACTAGAGAGAACGACAATTTTGTAGAGCAACTGGTGTTCTAAGTTGTTCTTGAGAATCCCCCAATAACCCTATATATAGGAGGGTCATGGGATAGGGTTCTCTACCCCGGGAAATGCGGGATGAAAAAGGAGTAGAAGGGTTCAGGATTTTCCACAAAACAATCAACTTGCGCCAACTGAACCGATCGGTTCACACCCTGAAACGATCATTTCGGGCCCTGAGTCGATCATTTGGGACCTGAGCCGATCGTCTGGGGCTCTGAGCCGATCGTCTCATGCCTGAGCCGATCGGTTCGTGGTCCTGATCCAACTCAAATTGACTGTCATAATTGTTTCTGATTAATCAAATATTAATCCTTGTCCAAATCAAATTTGTACAAGTGAAACAAATTGTATTTGCAAAATAGTCTTCTTACTTTCCAAACAATCTCGATTGGTCACATGAATCGATCGGTTCAACAATTGAGCCGATCTTTTCATGACACATGAGCCGATCGTCTCACCAGTTAAGCCGATCGGTTCACCAACCTGAGCCGATCGGTTCAACCCTGTGAGTCGATGGTTGGGACAACAGACTGTACAAATTAATCAATCGTAGTTTCAATCAATACGATACTCTAATGAATCGGTCCAACACCTTGAACACTATAATACTGAGCTATCAATTGATTGAGTGTTTAATTGAACTACGAAACTCCTTTAGTAATCAATCTAAACATTGTTTGTGGATAAACTCCTATTCCAAGTTAAATCCTATGTGTGTGACCCTACATGTCCATTTCACATTGGCAGTGAAAGTCCATAACACTTATGACTTCACAAGTAAAGAGCGGTGCCTAGTCGCACATCAGTGCTACCCAAGTGAAAAGGAAAGTTGGAGAACAACTTTCAATCCTACAATCCATGAATGGTGTTATAGTGAATGTATAATTCCTTTGTCACTGATATCCCGAATGAACTCAAGGCATGGAACAATCATCCTTTCAACGTTCATTCACTTCCTTGATCTCAGAGTAGATTGGAGGAGATATGTATGACATCAATATCACATACTGATTCACACGCGTGTGCACACCTATCTCAATCCTACTCATCAAGTGGCCATGGATATCAAACTCCCTCAGGAGGGACAAATCCCATATCTATCACTCACCCCTCAAAAGCCCCATGTGTCAAAGCCACCCAATCATCACCTTTATAACAACCCATGTTTCAGGATTGCGTTTGATGATGTCAAAGTGTACCCAATGACATGTGTTGAGTGTAGTGATTTCAGGTCAAAGAATCACACTCACCACCATCACTGTGAGAACTGACTGTGATTACCATGTCATGGTTCCATGTGTCAAACTCATGGTGGGTCTGTCTGGTATACTTGTTCTCTAACAAGTACCTATATGTTTGGTTTGATATCTCCATATCATGACTAATGAGATTCTGTCATCAACCAACACCACAATCTAGTCTTGTTTGTCATTGTTGTCTATCTACCTTCCACAATGACATCTGACTAAGGACATAATAAGAATGTAGAAACTCTTAGCATCCATATGATCTCATCATTCAGGTCCTCAACCTAAAAGCATATGTCATTGAGTACTGTCATTCTCTAGACATTCATTCTGTTCTATCATTATCTCATATGACTGAACCAGAAAGAATTGGAAGCTTGCCTTTGATGTTCATCAAATCAATCTCAATGTATCCCACCAATCATCCCATGATTGGCTCTCAGGGCATACATACCAATAGACTCCCACTGTGAGCCAATCACCCTTGAATCATATTCATAGTGATCTTCAAACATGTCCCACATGTTATTGTGCTCTAGTGCTAACATAGTGAGTTATGGAAACACCTTGCCAAAGTCAGTATTAACTGCATGCCTCTCATCTCTTCACTGTATGTCACACGTACGAGATGGAGTTGCCGTAATATGTGATCTAGTATTACTTTGCTAACCTTTAGCCACATTGCTTGACCAAGTGCTCCTAACTTGTCATCAATGACTAGAATATCTATAAGTTCATCTCTATGAACTCCTAGTTCCATATAGTATCCATTGTTGTTCTCTAACACACGGATACTCGAAATTTCCTTTTAAAATAACTTTATTGGAATGTTTCCATTTATCAACAACCATTCACTTTTATTTATCCCATATATATTTTATGATTAATTCTTTGTCCTTCTTGGAAGTTCACATCATTGTAACTCTTTACAGTGAACCCTTACTTTTTTTTTTGAAAGTAGTGAACCCTTACTTATTTCCATAGAACTAGTACTTCTCAAGTACTTATCAAGTTCTCATGGTATTCCAGTAACCCTTACTGGAACTAGATAGACATCCACTCATCATGTCCCACATACGAGTTATCAGGATGAGCACATCATATTGTCATGTCCCACATACAAGATGATAAATGCATTTCGTTCTTGCCATGTCTATACATGCAAGATGATGGGATGATTACATACATGATAGATCCATGTCTATTCTTAGTGTTCCCATTCTTCATAAGAATTGGACACTTGGCCTTGGGATACTAACTCGATACTAACTCCATGTAACATGGACAAGTTTTCTCCCACTGAATCTGTGCATTCTGAACCCTTCATTATAGATTGCCAATGTATGCTCTCTCATTTTAGGTCAAGAGGTTTTCGAGAACTATGTCTATAGATCTCTATTCCTATCACATAGGAAACGTCTCTATCTTCCCTAATGATAATTTCCACTTTGGATTTCCATTCTAGAACATTTCCATTTCACATCAACATGTGGAATGTGAATACGCTCCCACTAAATCACAGATCCCTTCTTTATCTTTGACATATCAGTCAAACCCTTTGACTATATCATCAAAGTAAAGATCACAGTTTTGAGTTTCTTGTAATCAATCAATCACATTGATTAGTCCATTGTAACTCATAGACTTCATTTACATTAATGGATTCATAAACCTTATAGGTTGTGTCACATACACATCATTGTTTTATTCCTTATAGGAATGCAGTTTTAGTATCCGTATGACAAATCTCTTAGTCATTAAGTTACAATCAACAAGCATCATCCTTCTCAAAATGTTATCCATGTGTCTTAACACTTAAGACTTATTCACACTTATGGATTTCATCCCAATAGGTGCTACCATCAAGGTCATACCTTATGGTTCACATGGAAGTCATTTAGGATGTAATGGTCATAAACCATAACTCAAAATCCAGTTCCTCATATTCATCTAGATAGTTGATTCACAACATGACCAACTCATCACATAGATAATCGAGGTGTATCTGTCAAGGATATAAGAACTCACAACTCCTTGTGATTCTTAATGTCCTTTATTAGTGTAGGGTATTCTTTATTTAAGAAGAACTTAGTTATTTTATAATCATCCTCTAACTCCTTAGAGTATGACTCCTTTTGATTTAAACATCACCATGCCTTAATCATGAGTTCACTATGATACACTATCATAATCACTCATAAGGTTCTCAAACATTTGGTCCAAGTATTTTGTTCATTGATCTCATCAAGAATTAACACTTTACCAAATTCGTACTTCATCTATGATATTTTTGAACAGTTCAAGATATTCATATTAGTATTTCTCTAAACACCTTTTGAAGTATTTGCATTAACTCAAATAGGTATGTAAATACATCTCATGTATTATACATAATAGGCTAATCATTATCCCACTACCTTAGTGAAGATTGATTAATCACGTCCAAGAGATTCATGTCTCTTACTGGTTTTCTAACCAAAAGTGTAACATACTGAAACTTGGGACTAAATTAAAATTTTGAACTATGATTTGTAATCCTTCAAAAAAAAATTGAATTTCCTTTTCCTAGATTGCACTCACATTTGTCTCCCATTGGAAATATCTTGACACTCAAGCTCTAGAATACAATTTATCCTCATTTGGCATAGTCATTCCTCTTGGGACCCACAAGTGAATAATTGAATTCCAATATAATTTCTTGGCTTTGGAATCATATAGAATAATACTAATAATTTTAGTATTTATTTGTAAAGTAAATAATTCCTTTTACTACTTTAGACTAATAAACTAGAAAAGTAAATACTTTTAGTAATTAGACCAATTGCTATTAAACCATCATTCAATATTACATTAGAAACGGAGTAATGAATTAGGAGAAATGAATAGTGGTAGTAACACCATTGCATAAGGCAATTTACTAGTATTTATTAGCAACCTAATTAAGGGACTTGATTAGGGCCCATTTAGAACAGGGCCTTCTGCCCTAATCGCACACCCATGCGGCTGGGATGCTGCTATTACCGTTACAACACAAAAACCAGCGGGGAACAACCCCGAGTCCAGTCCCTCGCCTCCCTTTTTCCTGCTCCCTTACCCTCGGTTTCCCTTTCTCTCACAACCGCCGACACCTCAATTCCTGAGGCAGAGACTCGAAACACCCAAAGCCATGAATGGCTGGGTGAATGTAGCAGAAACGGCTGATGAGCCGTCTGCAACGCCTCGCGCCGCCTCCAGCAACTAGGAGCCTCAAGAGACCTTCCAAACCAAAACCCTAGCATCTTAAATCACGTGTATATATATACTCCCTAACCCTGCGACAGACCTGCACTCCCACCTTCAGCCAACATCGGCTCCCTCGTAGATCAGCCTCTTCCCCTTCGGCCTGCAACTGTTCTGAACCTTGACCAACGATGGCACCAGAGCCCCGTCACCACACCACCAACCTACACACAACTCTGACAGCCAACGCCTGGAAACACCCTGACGCCACCTGCACCTGGATAAGCCGGCATCTGCAGACATCAAACCGTCAGGGCCACCTGAAGATAGATCTACAAAATCCTGTCACCCTTGCTGCGTCACCATGCACCACGACAACCTGGCGCTGCCACCACCACAGCAACACCATCCGCCACCACCACCCTTGCAATAACGGCGACAGACCTCTCCACCCATAAACCCCATCCGCCCTACTAACCCTCGGAGTCTCTGATCTACATTCCCCTCGCCGAGGGAAGTAACACCCGGCCTGATGCTCTCTAATGAGCCTCCACGTTGCACCTTCCCCGTCCTCTCCTCTTCAACCTGCTGTCAAGTTCTGCCATCTCATCCACCATGTCAAGTACTGCGCCTCCTCGCCATCCACTGTTGAAGAGGAAAGGACGCACTTATGTCGGCCCCTACTTCCTCCTCATCTTCAGCACCACCTTGACCCAGCCACCTATCGATCACAGCACCGCCAGCCACCCTTGGCCGTCAACAACGGCAAACCCTTCCTTGATCCCCCTCTGTCGCCATCAACACTGGGGCACCCTATCCTGGGCGAGCGCCTGCTCCCATCACGGCCGCCCTCACTTACAGCGCCGCCGGTCTGGGTAGGACCGCAGAACGACAACCACCGCTCCTCCTCCTAAATACATGGGCTCCACTAATACCCCGACGCCACCAGCCACGCTACAGCCTCCGTCTCCGGCCGCAACCCCGGCGGCCTGCATCTGTGCGCCACAGCATCTCGACGCCATTGGGACCACTGCTGCAAGTCGATGACCCCGTTCTTTACCTGATCCAATGCACCGTGCTTGATTGTGCTGCTAGCATCGACCTTGTGGCCACCAGCAACAGCAGCCAAGACTGTGACGAGGTCATCCCCCCAAATAAGAACACCACCGAAGACACCGACACCCTAGGAGGTAACTGCGTCGACCTTCTATTAGCTGATTGTAACTGGGAATCTGCATTGTTCCCCGTGACTATAGGTCAGTCCCTCTTTCCTCCATTTCATTTCATATTTAAAGCCTAGTTTTAAGCACTAATAAGATATACGAATAACTATCATCTATAAAGATAAACTCTATTATGCAAATCAGATAGTACACATGATTTAGATTAGAATCTAATAGTCATTTATACATGGTATACTTATGAACATGGTGATAATGACAACCAATTCTAGTTGATATTTTAACTTGATGCAAATCCTATTAGTATTAACATATACATGAGTTTATGAATAAATAATAATTTACCATATGGATTTAGTAATAAAATCTTAGGGTTGTAATATCATTATCTCTAGGAATTATAACTAGTTCGTTCACATAAATTTAATAATATAAGGAAGTGCACTCATCTATATACCTTTGATTATAGGACATAAAAGAGAAGGAATATATATAACAGAAGTATTTCTATAAACATTTTGGTATTCACATTAGATTATATGGTAGTTCGGACTAAACATCAATATACCTTATTTTTTCATAAAGATATTGGTGCTCACATACATAACTTAATTATAAGTATTAGTTCAAGACTAATGTATATGGTGGTCTGTTGACTCTAAACCCTAGATATTCCTATTAAGACCATACTAGTAAATGGACACCTTTGATCCCTAGTGACAACATAGAAGTATATTATAAATAAAAGAGAACATCATTTAGGATCTAATCTAGAGATAATATGATCAAATAAATGAGTATGTAACAATGACTATATATATAACAAGATGGAAACCTAGAAATTACATTGAGGGGAAAATATGTCATAGAAACCTAGAAGGAAAAATCTAATCATAAATAAGACAGATTGAGAAACATTGATTCCAAGCCAAATGGTCACCAAATTGTATCCTACTTTGTAGATGTTCTCTCTTGGAGCCAACTTGTGATTATGCAATCCTTGGAGCCCTAAATAATTCAGGTACTAGATCTACTATTTCAATTGTTGAATTATTTTCCCTCTTGATAGACATACACACATATCTTGAATTGTGGTGAATTCCATATAGTTTTGAAACCTTTACTTGTTCTTGAAAGTTCACCACCCTTATTTTGTAATTGATGAAATGTTGTTGATAAAATATTTTGGCACTGGACTTGATCTATTTGGAGTTTTGACTCCCTGTGGACTTTGGTCCCTTGGGCTTTGGCCCTTTAGAGCTTTGGCTCACTTGAGTGGGCCAAGTACCCCACAACCCTGCGCAGTGGATAGGGATTAGTTGTCCCCCAGTTAACTGGAATAGCTAATAAGGCACTAGTGTCGTTCTCTCCTAGAGTGTGAGAACACAAGGCACTTAGCCCTAGAAAAGATATGATAGAAAGGTGCCAAAACTTGTTAAATTGAATATCTAGAAATTGATATACTTTGTGAATAGCTTGGATAAAATTTTGCCTACTTGAATTATTGAATCTTGCTCAATGATATTCTTGTGAAAGATTTGCTATCTTGAAGTTGATATTGAAATTTCTTTTTGTTAGCCTTGAGTCCACCAAATAGTCCTTTCCTAACTTTTATTGTACATCTAAACCTATTTCATACATAGTTCAATGATTGGATTTAGTACCAGCTTTGCTGACCCTTTGTTTCCCTTCAATGGGGTCCATGTGTGGTTTTGTTCCCTCTGGGAACTCATGGACAGGAGGTAGATGGAAGAGCTTGAAGAGGCATGCACTGGGTAGTCCTCCGTTGAAGACTAGATAGAATGAATGATATTTCTTAAACTTGTAATCATATTTGTAAGCTTCCACGACTCTGATGTACCAGCATGAATGTAATAAAGATTGTTTATGCTTTTGATATTATTTTGTAAATATTTGATCGTAAAGATCGGGTCTTTACAACATGGTATCAGAGCCATAAACGGTCGGCACTCATGCATGTCTCGGAAAAATTAGAGTTAAGTAGGAACACCAATGGAGTAGTTAGAGCTTAGAAAAATAGTTGACAAGAAATACTAGTATAATTGGGCTAATTACTAGGAAATACTTAGAATGCAAGTAGGTAATATTAAGAACCTATGTTATGATGTACATTAAAATAGAAATTCATCTTGCTCATCTAACTTTTGGGCTCCTCTAGGGATCGATTTACTTGAAGATATTATTGAGGAAGAAGTGTTGATGAACCCTTTAGAACATTAAAGTCACCAACCTAGGTATACAAATGGGTAGAGTATCCTGACTTTGTTGTTAGGATTCGACGTACATTAATAATTGCAGATATTAATATAGAATAAATTATTATACTAGACCCTAAAATGGGAATTTTCACAATCACATTCTATAGTTTCCATTTAAAAATATAAAAGCATGTCACATAAATAATTATTCATTTTTTTTGGGGGTATATGTGTGTACTTGTGCAATGAGATATAGTAGGACATCACTTTGACCCCTAGGTATCTGTAGAGTGCCCTAGATTATATTCTTAGTTGGGACACTCATAAACAAATATATATATGGAAATTAGAATTAATAAATACCACAATTCCTAACAATGTTTGAATTTATGCCAATATTGTCACATATGACAAACTTCCATTTTGAATATTGATGAAAAAGATATTGACAATATGAAAAAAAAAGTGATTAGTATATTCCCTTTATAATTCTGTAGTTACACCTCTGAGAAAATGAAAAGTATTTAAAGAAGCTTTGACACTTGAAATAAATTCAACACTAGATTCACATGAGTAGGAAAATTGAGGAAAAAAAAATTACAATAGGATGATACATAGTTAATATTATATTAGGATAAAAATGATGAACTCAATATTTTGTGAACTTGTAATATCTATGTACACATAAATATATAACTAGTACAATGTAGATATCATAGAGAGAGATTAAATCCTATCTTAGTTGAAATTGAAAATTAAGTATATGGGAACTTCTTGATCTAATAAATCATTGCACAAATATAGGTGGGAAAAAAAATTGATCAAGTATAATACATCGTTAAGACCTAAAAAAAAAAAAATAGAGACAAAAAGTGGTTATAATGCAATATTAGAAAAATACATATAGGGAAAAGAGGTAAAAAAGGGGGGGAGTCAAAATTTGAATCCATTTGGGGATTAAGTTGGTAACTAATGATTGTTGAGGAAAAAAAACTTGAATAGATATTTTATTAGGCCCTCAACTATATATATAATTTTCGGAATAATATAGTAAAGAGACCCTACAAAAAAAAATGATATAAATTACGACACAAAATAAACATCACTCAAACATTAATGATAAGTATATTGGATTAAAGTTGATGAAGTACTGATAATTATGGATTGACCAATAAGCTTGTGGTGTAATTCAAACTTTTGATAATGGTTGTCAAGAACCACAAATGGAACATGTAAGCTCTCATATTAGGATATGATATTAGAAGTCTCATGGACTAGTAATCATTAAGAACCAAATCCAATAATAGATATATTTTTGCAATTAGCATTTGCACCTAAATTAGTTCAGATTTTCGAAGATAGAATAATAATTGATCTGGTTGGTCACCCTGGCTAAGGCATAGGCCAGTCAAAGGAAGATTAGTGTTGTGTGCGCTAGCAAGGTTGACATTTGTGCAAATAAGAGTGGTATGCTAGGAAATTTGGAATTTGAAGAAATTAGTTGTGAAGAAAGATAAGATTTCGGGGACGAAATCCCTTTGAAGGGTGGTAGAGTTGTAACATACTGAAACTTGGGACTAAATTAAAATTTTGAACTATGATTTGTAATCCTTCAAAAAAAAATTGAATTTCCTTTTCCTAGATTGCACTCACATTTGTCTCCCATTGGAAATATCTTGACACTCAAGCTCTAGAATACAATTTATCCTCATTTGGCATAGTCATTCCTCTTGGGACCCACAAGTGAATAATTGAATTCCAATATAATTTCTTGGCTTTGGAATCATATAGAATAATACTAATAATTTTAGTATTTATTTGTAAAGTAAATAATTCCTTTTACTACTTTAGACTAATAAACTAGAAAAGTAAATACTTTTAGTAATTAGACCAATTGCTATTAAACCATCATTCAATATTACATTAGAAACGGAGTAATGAATTAGGAGAAATGAATAGTGGTAGTAACACCATTGCATAAGGCAATTTACTAGTATTTATTAGCAACCTAATTAAGGGACTTGATTAGGGCCCATTTAGAACAGGGCCTTCTGCCCTAATCACACACCCATGCGGCTGGGATGCTGCTATTACCGTTACAACACAAAAACCAGCGGGGAACAACCCCGAGTCCAGTCCCTCGCCTCCCTTTTTCCTGCTCCCTTACCCTCGGTTTCCCTTTCTCTCACAACCGCCGACACCTCAATTCCTGAGGCAGAGACTCGAAACACCCAAAGCCATGAATGGCTGGGTGAATGTAGCAGAAACGGCTGATGAGCCGTCTGCAACGCCTCGCGCCGCCTCCAGCAACTAGGAGCCTCAAGAGACCTTCCAAACCAAAACCCTAGCATCTTAAATCACGTGTATATATATACTCCCTAACCCTGCGATAGACCTGCACTCCCACCTTCAGCCAACATCGGCTCCCTCGTAGATCAGCCTCTTCCCCTTCGGCCTGCAACTGTTCTGAACCTTGACCAACGATGGCACCAGAGCCCCGTCACCACACCACCAACCTACACACAACTCTGACAGCCAACGCCTGGAAACACCCTGACGCCACCTGCACCTGGATAAGCCGGCATCTGCAGACATCAAACCGTCAGGGCCACCTGAAGATAGATCTACAAAATCCTGTCACCCTTGCTGCGTCACCATGCACCACGACAACCTGGCGCTGCCACCACCACAGCAACACCATCCGCCACCACCACCCTTGCAATAACGGCGACAGACCTCTCCACCCATAAACCCCATCCGCCCTACTAACCCTCGGAGTCTCTGATCTACATTCCCCTCGCCGAGGGAAGTAACACCCGGCCTGATGCTCTCTAATGAGCCTCCACGTTGCACCTTCCCCGTCCTCTCCTCTTCAACCTGCTGTCAAGTTCTGCCATCTCATCCACCATGTCAAGTACTGCGCCTCCTCGCCATCCACTGTTGAAGAGGAAATGACGCACTTATGTCGGCCCCTACTTCCTCCTCATCTTCAGCACCACCTTGACCCAGCCACCTATCGATCACAGCACCGCCAGCCACCCTTGGCCGTCAACAACGGCAAACCCTTCCTTGATCCCCCTCTGTCGCCATCAACACTGGGGCACCCTATCCTGGGCGAGCGCCTGCTCCCATCACGGCCGCCCTCACTTACAGCGCCGCCGGTCTGGGTAGGACCGCAGAACGACAACCACCGCTCCTCCTCCTAAATACATGGGCTCCACTAATACCCCGACGCCACCAGCCACGCTACAGCCTCCGTCTCCGGCCGCAACCCCGGCGGCCTGCATCTGTGCGCCACAGCATCTCGACGCCATTGGGACCACTGCTGCAAGTCGATGACCCCGTTCTTTACCTGATCCAATGCACCGTGCTTGATTGTGCTGCTAGCATCGACCTTGTGGCCACCAGCAACAGCAGCCAAGACTGTGACGAGGTCATCCCCCCAAATAAGAACACCACCGAAGACACCGACACCCTAGGAGGTAACTGCGTCGACCTTCTATTAGCTGATTGTAACTGGGAATCTGCATTGTTCCCCGTGACTATAGGTCAGTCCCTCTTTCCTCCATTTCATTTCATATTTAAAGCCTAGTTTTAAGCACTAATAAGATATACGAATAACTATCATCTATAAAGATAAACTCTATTATGCAAATCAGATAGTACACATGATTTAGATTAGAATCTAATAGTCATTTATACATGGTATACTTATGAACATGGTGATAATGACAACCAATTCTAGTTGATATTTTAACTTGATGCAAATCCTATTAGTATTAACATATACATGAGTTTATGAATAAATAATAATTTACCATATGGATTTAGTAATAAAATCTTAGGGTTGTAATATCATTATCTCTAGGAATTATAACTAGTTCGTTCACATAAATTTAATAATATAAGGAAGTGCACTCATCTATATACCTTTGATTATAGGACATAAAAGAGAAGGAATATATATAACAGAAGTATTTCTATAAACATTTTGGTATTCACATTAGATTATATGGTAGTTCGGACTAAACATCAATATACCTTATTTTTTCATAAAGATATTGGTGCTCACATACATAACTTAATTATAAGTATTAGTTCAAGACTAATGTATATGGTGGTCTGTTGACTCTAAACCCTAGATATTCCTATTAAGACCATACTAGTAAATGGACACCTTTGATCCCTAGTGACAACATAGAAGTATATTATAAATAAAAGAGAACATCATTTAGGATCTAATCTAGAGATAATATGATCAAATAAATGAGTATGTAACAATGACTATATATATAACAAGATGGAAACCTAGAAATTACATTGAGGGGAAAATATGTCATAGAAACCTAGAAGGAAAAATCTAATCATAAATAAGACAGATTGAGAAACATTGATTCCAAGCCAAATGGTCACCAAATTGTATCCTACTTTGTAGATGTTCTCTCTTGGAGCCAACTTGTGATTATGCAATCCTTGGAGCCCTAAATAATTCAGGTACTAGATCTACTATTTCAATTGTTGAATTATTTTCCCTCTTGATAGACATACACACATATCTTGAATTGTGGTGAATTCCATATAGTTTTGAAACCTTTACTTGTTCTTGAAAGTTCACCACCCTTATTTTGTAATTGATGAAATGTTGTTGATAAAATATTTTGGCACTGGACTTGATCTATTTGGAGTTTTGACTCCCTGTGGACTTTGGTCCCTTGGGCTTTGGCCCTTTAGAGCTTTGGCTCACTTGAGTGGGCCAAGTACCCCACAACTCTGCGCAGTGGATAGGGATTAGTTGTCCCCCAGTTAACTGGAATAGCTAATAAGGCACTAGTGTCGTTCTCTCCTAGAGTGTGAGAACACAAGGCACTTAGCCCTAGAAAAGATATGATAGAAAGGTGCCAAAACTTGTTAAATTGAATATCTAGAAATTGATATACTTTGTGAATAGCTTGGATAAAATTTTGCCTACTTGAATTATTGAATCTTGCTCAATGATATTCTTGTGAAAGATTTGCTATCTTGAAGTTGATATTGAAATTTCTTTTTGTTAGCCTTGAGTCCACCAAATAGTCCTTTCCTAACTTTTATTGTACATCTAAACCTATTTCATACATAGTTCAATGATTGGATTTAGTACCAGCTTTGCTGACCCTTTGTTTCCCTTCAATGGGGTCCATGTGTGGTTTTGTTCCCTCTGGGAACTCATGGACAGGAGGTAGATGGAAGAGCTTGAAGAGGCATGCACTGGGTAGTCCTCCGTTGAAGACTAGATAGAATGAATGATATTTCTTAAACTTGTAATCATATTTGTAAGCTTCCGCGACTCTGATGTACCAGCATGAATGTAATAAAGATTGTTTATGCTTTTGATATTATTTTGTAAATATTTGATCGTAAAGATCGGGTCTTTACAAAAAGAGTCTAGCTTATCCATTATATGGAAACTAGAAATGAATTTCTCATGATTTATGCAAATTTGATTGTTTGAGTTATCAATAACTTTTAGGTATCATTTTATCTTATGCATACCAAGTACCACAAGATAAACAAGGCATTGCCATCAAGATCATATCTTTGAAATTGAAACATCAACATTATTAATTGCTATCATTGTCATACAATATGAAAAAATAATGTGTTTCTATCCATTGGAAAATATGAAATAGCAGTTCATAACTCTATTACATGCCTTTATGGCTGAAAGTAAACCAAAGTACTCCTATATATGGCGGCAACACTTGCCCCATGTATTGAGTGCTTTACATTTTATATCTTGGTATCATATACCTCAAAAAATGTTACAAGTTTATTTCATGACACCTTCAGGTGGAGACGTCTATCACCTCCTTCTTCTTTAGTTCTTCCAGATAGAGTGGACAATTCCTTTTCCAATGTCCTGGCTTTTGACAATGGTTGCAATTGCCTCTCTTGGTCACGACTCCCTTGGCCTTGAGAGTTGAAGACGACCTGGACTGCTGGCTAGCATCATAACCTATAGCTTTGCCCTTGCCCTTGCGCTTAGAATTGCCTTTCTTGCTGCTGATCATCATCATAGACTTAGGCTTGTCCTTCTTCATTTGTGCCTCGACTGTCCTCAACATGCCGAACAACTCTGTCAATGGCTTGTCGAAGTTATTCATGTTGTAGTTCATCACAAACTGACTGTACGATTCTAGCAATGAGTGTAGTATCACGTCGGTAGCCAACTCTTGGCTCAGGGGAAATCCCAGTCTTGTCAGGTTCTCCACATACCCAATCATCTTGAGTGTGTGAGGACCAATTGGATCTCCTTCTGCAATGACACACTTGAACAACGCCCTTGAGACATCATATCTCTCTTGCCATGCTTGATCTTCATACATGTTCTTGAGATGCTGAATCGTCTCATTGACACCCATGTTCTCATGTTGTCTCTGTAACTCGTGGTTCATTGAGCACAACATCAAGCACTTTGCATCAATGGCATCATTAGAATGCTTCTTATAAGCATCCCTTTCTGCCTTTGGTGCGATAGGAGCAGGTTCCTCTAGAATTTAAGTATCCAGGACATAGAGCTTTTGCTCTTGAGTGAAAACAATTCTCAATGTCCTAAACCAGTCATGGAAGTTAGTCCCATTCAGCTTGTCCTTTTCAAGGACTGATCGCAATGAAAAGTGATTGTTGTTTGTTGTCATTTATACTACAAAAGGAAACATATGCAGTTTAGTCCAAAACTCAATTTTGACTTATTTGATTGATTTGAAAGTTTGACGATATAATTAAGACTTTAATTAATTATCGCTCCCACTATTTTTGTTCAAATTGATATCCCTCACCATCAATTCGGAAGATTGTAGCATAAAATCTTCTAGTGGGTCAAGATCCTGAAATCCTCTGAGTCATGGACCAGCTAGGGCTGTCACCCACAACTTCGATCTTCCAGGTAGGCAACTTTTGCCAATTGCATCATATGCAACTCTTGAAATATGTCATATGCAACTCCTTGCAATGATCACCTCCATGCCTCAAGGTGCTAGATCCTATCATGGTCACCTTGTTAAGTCCGACCCAAAGCCAACACGATGAATATGCACCCTACTAGGGTAGACCCACATATCCATCCTTCACGCTTCCACGAGATAGTTGGTGCACCACACTAGGGCGTGCCCACACTTGGCCGATCAAGCTTTTCATTTGTGTCACATTTGGAAGGCATCTAAAACTTTAATATTTAATGAGGGATTTGGTTTTATATGTACATATACATATCCAATCACCAAAATATATAGTACGTATCATATACATGCTATATCCCATAAAAAATATGCGAAACAATAAAAGCGATGATTATGGCCATCCTAATGTGATTCCTCGAGCCAAGAGGAATCACAGTCATCTAGGTCTACATTACATGCAACCTTTCCATGATGAAGTGCTATAGCCGTCCGAGTTGTTCAACTCATCACATGAGTGACTTGCTCACCCTGGCCGATCGTCTGGGTGCCACCAGCTGATCGGTTGGCTCCTCCAACTGACCAGTTCGCCTGGTCATCATGCATCTCCTCATGGCCGCCACCCAATCGTCTCGCTCCTCGAATCGGTCATCTGGATCGCCAACTGATCGATTCACACCTTGAATCGATCATCTCGGTTGTTGTCAGGTTGTCCGCCGTTCTTTGACATAACAGGAAATAAAAGATCTATCCTATTTTACATTTGAATTGGGAAACCCCGAGATACATTTGGGGGGGGAGAAAAGGTAGGAAAGAAATCTTGAGTTATCTCGAGTAACATCAGGAATAAGGAGGTAGGGAATTGGTGCGCAGACCGAGATGCAAGCAACCACATATAACCAATCACACATATATAGGGTTTATTGGCCATAACCACACTATACATCCACCACAAAACTCATTTAAGGGTGACGCGTATCGAGTGCATTCATATTACATTTCATATATGTATTTTGGAATTTTTGGGATTTAGGATTGGACATGCATAAAGCTAATTTTATTCGCATCGTATGCAATAAATAAAGGTGAAAAACCAAAATCGATCATATCGACAATCCTAAAGTATAGAGTAGTTGACATGGCTCTGATACCACTGTTGTGTTTTAGGGGAGACAGAGAAGGCCCCGGAAACAAAAATTTTCTTCTCCCAAACCCAGAATAAAGGAATCACGTCAACATATATACAATAGGAAGGATGATTTGTAGAGGCATACCTTGTCTCGAGGCTTGCTCGGTGACATTACCTCACGGCTTGCATGGTCTTCACCTCCGATCTTGGACGATGTCTGTGCAGCTCCTGGTCTCACCCGGACTGTCAGGATTGACAACTGTCCTTCGAGCGGCAGAAGTCTCCCGCCTCTGAAGTAGTCCACACAGACCACCTGGAACTTCGATCTCCTTGTCCCACAAGGAATCAAAAGGAGTCGCACCCTCCTGTTGATGTACTAGTCACCAACACACTCTCCTGCAACAAGTTGCTTTTCTGTAGTTGTATTTCCCTTGTTGTGCCTCCCTTATCGGGTAGCATTTGCTTGGGCTCTCTCTCGGTTACCAAAACTAGAGAGAATGACAACTTTGCAGAGTAACTGGTGTTCTGAGTTGTTCTTGAGAAGCCCCCAATACCCCTATATATAGGAGGGTCATGGGACAGGGTTTTCTACCCTGGGCAATGTGGGATTAAATAGGAGTAGAAGCGTTCGAGATTTTCCAAAAAACAATCAACTTGCACTAGCCGAACTGATCGGTTCACACCCTGAAACGATCATTTCGGGCCCTGAGCCGATCGTTTGGGACCTGAGTCGATTGTCTCATGCCTGAGCCAATCGGTTCATGGTCCCGATCCAACTCAAATTGACTTTCATATTTGTTTCTGATTAATCAAATATTAATCCTTATCCAAATCGAATTTGTACAAGTGAAACAAATTGTATTTGCAAAATAGTCTTCTGACTTTCCAAACAATCTCGGTTGGTCACATGAATCGATCGGTTCAACAATTGAGCTGATCATTTCATGACACATGAGCTGATCATCTCACCAGTTGAGCTGATCGGTTCATCAACCTGAGCCGATCGGTTCAATCCTGTGAGCCGATCGGTTGGGGCAGCAGACTGTGCAAATCAATCAATCGTAGTTTCAATCAATACGATACTCCAATCAATCGGTCCAACACCTTGAACACTATGATACTGAGCTATCAATTGATTGAGTGTTTAATTGAACTACTAAACTCCTTTAGTAATCAATCTAAACATCGTTTGTGGATAAACTCCAATTCCAAGTTAAATCCTATGTGTGTGATTCTGCAGGTCCATTTCACGTTGGCAGTGAAAGTCCATAACACTTATGACTTCACAAGCAAAGAGCAGTGCCTAGTCGCACATAAGTGCTACCCAAGTGAAAAGGAAAGTTGGAGAACAACTTTCAATCCTACAATCCGTGAATGGTGTTACAGTGAATGTATAATTCCTTTGTCACTGATATCCCAAATGAACTCAAGGCATGGAACAGTCATCCTGTCAACATTCATTCACTTCCTTGATCTTAGAGTAGATTGGAGGAGATATGTATGACATCAATATCACATACTGATTCACACATGCGTGCACGCCTATCTCAATCCTACTCATCAAGTGGCCATGGATATCAAGCTCCCTCAGGAGGGACAAATCCCATATCTATCACTCACCCCTCAAAAGCCCCATGTGTTAAAGCCACCCAATCATCACCTTTATAACAACCCATGTTTCAGGACTGCGTTTGATGATGTCAAAGTGTACCCAATGACATGTGTTGAATGTAGTGATTTTAGGTCAAAGAATCACACTCACCACCATCACTGTGAGAACTGACTGTGACTACCATGTCATGGTTCCATGTGTCAAACTCACAGTGGGTCTGTCCGGTATACTTGTTATCTAACAAGTACCTATGTGTTTGGTTTGATATCTCCATATCATGACTAATGAGATTCTGTCATCAACCAACACCACAATCTAGTCTTGTGTTCCATTATTGTCTATCTACCTTCCACAATGACATCTGACTAGGGACATAATAAGAATGTACAAACTCTTAGCATATGTATGATCTGCTCATTCAGGTCCTCAACTTGAAAGCATACGTCATTGAGTACTATCATTCTCTAGACATTCATTCTGTTCTATCATTATCTCATATGACTGAACCAGAAAGAATTGGAAGCTTGCCTTTGATGTTCATCAAATCAATCTCAATGTATCCCACCAATCATCCCATGATTGGCTCTCAGGGCATACATACCAACAACTACTTCAAGGAGGAATGCTACTTCAAGGGGGAGCTTGAAGTTACTTCAAGTGAAGGCTGCTTCAAGGTTGGTGAGATGACTTCGGGTGAAGGTTGTCCAAAGGGTTTGGGAAGGTATTTGTAATTTTATGTAACATCCTTGAGAAGGTAATAATTCAAATACTTTCAAATCCCAATTGGAAACAATTGGGTAGTGGACTGACTCCCTTAGTTTTTGCTAAGGGTGGAACCACTCTAAACCCTTATCTCCCTCTTCTACATCCTTGTGGTTGCTTGTTGGTTGAATTATTTTAAAATTTATTATAAAACCCTATTCACCCCCTCTAGTGTTTTTCAATTGGTATCAGAGCAGGCTTCAAGGAGCTCTAATCAAGTCTTGAAGAAAATGGGTGATGGGGTACATACAACCTCAACTTGGAAGGAACACTTGTGGCTCAGACTCCACCACTTGACGGCACCAACTACACCTATTGGAAGAGGATGATGCAATTCTACTTTTAAGGAATTATATGGGATCTTTGGAGAATGGTCTCAAATGCATATGATCTTCCTCAAACCGACTATGCTACATGGGATGCAAACATGGTGAGATCACCTCAATTAAATGCAAAAGTTGTTAGTATTCTTTATTGTTCAATTTCTGTAGGTGAGTTCAATAGAATTTCAAATTGTGAAACTGCATATAAGATATGGCATAGACTCTCTATTACCTATGAAGGAACTGTTCAAGTTAAAAATTCCAAAATTGGCATGCTTAAACAAAAGTTTGAACAATTTCGTATGGAACCAAATGAGTCTATTAGTGAAATGTATACAAAGTTTTCTTCTACTGTTAATGGTTTGAATGCATTAGGAAAAGCCATTAGTGAAGAAGATCAAGTGTCAAAAATTCTTAGGTCTCTTCCTCCTAAGTACAAGCCTAAGGTGACCGCAATTGAAGAAGCCAATGACCTCACCTGACTAAGGATGGAGCAACTCATTGGAAACTTAGAAGCACATGAAGCAACCTTGGAGGAGGAAGAAAGACAAGAGCGTGAACTTCAACAAGGAAGAAAGAAGGACATGACTTTCAAGGCTACAAAGGTCATCACTCAAGAAAGTGATGAGACAAGTGATGGAGATGAGGGAGAAGAAGCTCTAATTGTAAATGGTAAGAAATATAGAAGATTTAAATCTAACAAAGTTATTGGTTCTTCTTCTTCTTCCTCCTCTCCTAGGTGTTTTGAATGTGGAAAGAAGGGACATCTCAAGAATGAATGTCCTAAAGCAAAGAAAGGGAAGAAAAGCTCATCCAAGAAGAAGGGAGAAAAAGCATACAAAGCTGCATGGGATGAGTCAAGTGATAGTGAGAGTAGAGAAGAGAATGTGGAGTGTCTCATGGCCAAAGAAGATGATAGTGATGATTCTCAAGAGGTAAGCCTTCTTGATTTGCCAAAAGAAGATCCAATTGTTAGTCTTCAAGAGACTCATGACAAATATGTTGATTGAAAAAAGAAACCAAAGAAGGTTACTAGAACTAATGAGGATCTATATGCTAAATTAAATAATCTTTCTTTCAAAAAGGACAATATTGTTTCTAAAAACTTGACCTTGAAATCATCATTAAATGATTGCAATATGAAGTTTCTTACTTTAGAAACAAATCATGATCTTCTTTCTCAAGAAAAGGTTGATTTGCTTGCAAAACTGCATAATTTTCAGACTCAACCTATCATATGTAATCATCTAGATTATGATGCTATTGTTAAGGAAAGAGATGCTTTATCATCTAATCTAGATCAAGAAAAGTTAGATATAAAAAAGAAAATGGATGAGATTGCTAAGTTACAAAAAGAAGTTAGTAGCTTGAAAAATAATGGTATTCTTGATAAGATCCTAAAGAACTCTTCTGGTTATAGTGGAATAAGAGGTTTAGGATATGTTCCAAAAGAAAATTCTTATCAACCCAAACCTAGGATAACTCAAGCACCCAAGACCAAGATCATGTTTGTACCCAAGAACACAACTCAAAATCCTAGAAGGAGAAATGAAATTGATTCTATTTGTTGTCATTATTGCTTGCATCTTGGACATTATTCCTTCTCATGTCCTTACAAGAAAAAGGATGTTGAGTTAGTATGGGTTCCAAGACCCCAAACTTAGCATATTTAATATGATTAAGTTGAGATTTGACCGAACACTTCATTTGAATATCTTAATGTCTCATCTCAACTAAAAAGAATGGTACCTTAGCATATTACAATGATTTAAGCCGAAATTGACTGTTGAAAACAAATAGAAACAATCTCGGTCGACAAATAGTTCGACCGAGACAGTTCTCAGTCGAGAAATTATTCGACCGAAGCAATTTTTGTATCAAATATGAAATCTATAGTTAAAACAGTAATAACCCCGGTCGAGAAATTATCGATCGAGACAAGATTGGTTGAAGTATTTGTCGACCGAATGAAGTTCTATGAAGCTTAAATTATGTAATCATGTTCAGTTTATTGCTAAATGTACCTAACCATAATGGACCATCACATGGGTACCAAAATCCATATTTTTTTGCAGGAATGGGTGGTTGATAGTGGATGCTCCAAACACATGACCGGCAATAAGGATGCTTTTCAAACTTTTGAAGAAAAGAAAAGTGGAACAGTCACTTTTGGAGACAATGGCAAAGGTAAAATTGTTGGAATAGGTAATATTGGTACAAACCTTGAAATAAAAAATGTTGTACTTGTTGATGGTCTACACCATAATTTAATAAGTGTCAGTCAACTATGTGATACTTGATATGATGTTTTATTCAATAAAAATTGATGCAAGTTACTAATAGAAAACACTACAAATGTTGTGTATGAAGGAAAAAAAATTGAAAATCTATATATTCTTAGACCTAACTCTATGCAATATGTAGTTGGAAAATATATACTTGCAAAAGATAATTCTCTCCAATTGTGGCATAGAAAATTAGGTCATGCTAGTTCACATGTTATCACAAAGCTAGTTAAATATGATCTTGTTCGTGGTTTGCCTAAGCTATCTTTTGATCAATCTTAAAATTGTGAACCATGTACTTTGGGTAAACAAACGAAAACTTATTTTAAACCCAAAAACATGCTTAGCACCAATAGATCATTAGAACTTATTCATATGGATTTATTTGGACCTATGAGGACACAATCTATTGGTGGAAAAAGATATTTCTTTGTTATTGTTGATGATTACAGTAGATATACATGGGTTCATTTCCTTGCAAATAAAGATGACACCATTCAAATGTTCATACAATTTTTCTCAAAGATTGAAAATCAATTACAAAATAAAATATGCACAATTACAAGTGATCACGGTGGAGAATTTGAAAATGATATATTTGAAGAATTTTGCACATCTCATGGCTATACTAACAATTTTTTAGCTCCATGTACTCCACAAAAAAATGACATAGTTGAAAGAAAGAATAGGTACTTAAAAGAAATGGTTAGGTCTATGATGCTTGAACATAATATATCTAAAATGTTTTGAGCTGAAGCAGTAAACACAGCTTGCTATGTGCTAAATAGAGTAACCGTACACTCTTATTTGAAGAAAATACCATATGAACTCATTTATGATAAGAAACCAAGGGTTGATTATTTTCATACTTTTGGCTCAACTTGCTATATCTTAAACACAAAAGATGATAGAGAAAAGTTTGACTCTAAATCACAAAAAGCCTTTTTCTTAGGATATTCAACTTCTAGCAAAGCATTTACAGTTTACAATACCATCTCTAGAAAAGTTGAAGAATACATTCACATTACTTTTCATGAAGAACAAATACAAAGTGATAACATAGTTGATATTACTCATCAAATTGAAGATCTAACCATATCAAATAAAGATGATCAAAATGCTGAAAATGATCAACAAATTGAGACACAACAACCCATCCCTAGACTCATTAAGGATCGTCCTCAGGAACTAATAATTAGAAATCCTAAGGATAAAGTAAAAACTCGATCATCCTTTAGAGATGTTGCAAATATGGCATTTTTATGTATAATTGAACCTAAGAAAGTGACTGAAGCTCTAAAAGATGATTATTGGATAATGGCAACGCAAGAAGAATTAAACCAATTCACTAAGAATGATGTATGGGATTTAGTTCCTAAACCTCAAGATAAAACCATTATTGGAACTAAGTGGGTTTTTTGAAATAAGTTAAATGAAGCTGGGGAAGTAGTAATAAATAAATCTAGGCTGGTAGCACAAGGGTATAATCAACAAGAGGGAATATATTTTGATGAAACTTACGCACCGGTGGCAAGACTTGAAGCCATTAGAATGCTACTAACTATAGCTGCCCACAAAAACATCAAACTATTCCAAATGGATGTAAAAAGTGCATTTCTAAATGGCATAATACAAGAGGAAGTATATGTTTCCCAACCACCTGGTTTTGAAATTCCTGGTAAAGATGATCATGTTTACAAACTTAAGAAAGCACTTTATGGTGTAAAACAAGCACCTAGAAATTGGTATGAATGACTCAAAAATTATCTCTTTGATAATAGTTTTTCAATTAGAAATTCAGATTCTACTTTATTTTTCAAAACATATGAATTCGACTTTCTAGTTGTTCAAATTTATGTTGATGATATTATCTTTGGTGCATCAAATGAATCTTTATGTAAACAATTTAGTGATATTATGCAAAAGGAATTTGAAATGAGTCTCATGGGAGAATTGACTTTTTTTCTTGGTTTTCAAATAAAGTAAACACCCACTGGGATTTTTATAAGACAAGAGAAGTATACAAATGAACCTTTAAAACATTTCGGAATGGAACATTCCAAACATGCTACCACACCAATGGCTTCTTCTACTAAAATTGACAAGGATGAAAATGGGGAACCCATTGATGATTCCTTATATAGGGCCATGATTGATAGTTTGCTTTAATTAACCACTTCTAGATCGGATATCATGTTTTCCGTTGGCCTTTGTGCTAGATTTCAATCAAAACCCATGCAAACTCATTTTCTAGCTGTCAAAAGGATTCTACGATACTTAGCCGGCACCGTAAACTATGGTTTATGGTATCCTAAAAGACAATCTTTGGATTTGAAAGCTTATACCAATGCTGATTACACTGGCTGTCGACTTGACCGAAAAATCACAAGCGGAAGTTGTTTCTTATTAGGAAGAGCCTTAGTATCATGGTTTAGCAAGAAACAAAACACGGTTGCCCTTTCTACCACTAAAGCTGAATATATGGCAGCCAGATCTTGTTGTGCTCAAGTGCTTTATATGCAACAAGTTTTAAATGATTATGGTTTTATATTTTCATCTATGCCTATCTTTTGTGACAATACAAGCGCTATAAACTTGGCACATAATCCTATCTTACACAGTCGTGCCAAACATATTGAAATCCGTCATCATTTTCTAAGGGATCATATTTCTAAAAAACATATATCCCTTCATCATGTTGATACGGAAGATCAATTGGCTGATATTTTCACAAAATCACTTCCACTAGATCAACTTAATTACATAAGGAAGAAATTACTTATCACTCCCTTAGAAGATGTTTTCTTTGACATTTGTGCTTTTTAAAATCGGTTGGTTTTTTCGATCCTTACATTTTGGCTGTAAATGGATATCTTTTAGCATGTTTTAACAGTTATCTTTTGAAAGGGGAGAACCAATTGAGGGGGATTCTTAACAAATGTTTTTAATAGTTATCTTTTTGAAATGACAAAGGAGGAGAAATAATAAAAAATACTCAATCAATGAGTTTCATACATACTCTCTTGGCTTCACATCAAATGTGTCTATATTCCCTAAAGAGTTGGATTGTATGTTCCACACCTCTTTGGGAATAATAAGCACACATTCCATAAACAAGAGAAGGTATACACAAGGTAAATTTCAGGTATAAAACTCAACTATTATTCAAGCTTATTTGAGTTATATTTAGAAATGTTTGTCATCTTCAAAAAGGGGGAGATTGTTGGCTAAATGGACATCATCAAAATACCTTTTGAAAATGGCAAACATTTCATTCTTGTGGATCTAAAGTGCTACTTGCATAATTCGGGAACAAGGTGGATGACAAAGTTTTGGAAGATCTACATGTTTAAATTGTTTTATTTTCATGATTATAATCAAATATAAACTTGTACAAATATATAATGTACAAGTACTTAGATATCATGTAAATCAAGCATTTAGATCTTCCCTATCCACACACAACATTTAGATAGGTCATCCCCGAGTGAGCATCACAATTACACATTCGTTTCTTACACTTAGCATATGAGTTAAAGCTTTGATACAGAGTTGGTCTCAATCGAAAAACTTCTCGACTGAGATACTCTCAATCAAACATCTTCTCGACTGAGAAACTCCCAAGTATAAAGAACAAACATCTTTGCATAACCTGCTAAAAGCAATCACAGAGAAAGGCTCGGTCAAACTTTACTTTGACCGAGACAGTATCTCAAGCAGGTTCTATAGCGGTTAGACTTGGTTATATAACCGTTAGAGTTAGTGGAAAAAGTGGTTGAGAGTTGAGTTGAACGTTGCTCCAGACTCACCCTCGGTCGACAATTTCCTCGACCAAGAGACACTCGGTCGACAAAGTTCTCAACTGAGAAGGTGTCTGTCTGCACTTTTTAGAAATAATTAACTAGCCATTACTAATGCAATTAATGGATACCTAACAGCTAGTTAAGCACTAAGAACCCCCTAGAAAGTGTCTAAAACGTCCCCAAGTATTAGTAGGCCATTCCTATAAATAAGACATGCCTTAGGACACCTAAACTCATTTGAGTACACATACTTGCAATTGAGAATCAATCCTTGTGAGCAATTGAGCAGCTTTAACACTTGTAAATCATTTCCATTGCTGGCATTTCATATCCTATAGGCTAGAATCTCCTACCCACTATACTTCCACTTCCATACACATTGGATAGGAGATCAAAACACTTGATATAGGATTCAAGCCTTGTGCTTAAGTTGTAATTTTAATTTCCTTTTTCTTGTCTTGTTCTTTCTTATTGCATTGTACTCTCCTTGCTACTCCTAGGTTGGAGGCTGCAGAGTGGAGAGGGTGAAATCTTCTCAGGTGGAGAAGGAGGACTTTGGACTACTTGTAGAAGGTCTCAACGGGAAGCTACTTCAAGGAGGAAGGCTACTTCAAGTGAAGGCTGCTTCAAGGTT
Source organism: Alisma plantago-aquatica (assembly GCA_963693085.1). Classification (NCBI taxonomy): domain Eukaryota; kingdom Viridiplantae; phylum Streptophyta; class Magnoliopsida; order Alismatales; family Alismataceae; genus Alisma; species Alisma plantago-aquatica. The sequence continues at coordinate 386,547,215 of OY856411.1, read as the reverse complement.
GGTGAGACGACTTCGGGTGAAGGCTGTCCAAAGGGTTTGGGAAGGTATTTGTAATTTTGTGTAACATCCTTGAGAAGGTAATAAAATTCAAATAATTTCAAATCCCAATTGGAAACAATTGGGTAGTGGGCTGACTCCCTTAGTTTTTGCTAAGGGTGGAACCACTCTAAACCCTTATCTCCTTCTTCTACATCCTTGTGGTTGCTTGTTGGTTGAATTATTTTAAAATTTATTATAAAACCCTATTTACCCCCCTCTAGTGTTTTTCATAATAGTTATCAATTGCATATCATAAGGTCATGAGATCAGTGATCATTTATCATCACAGAGTAACATGTTTCAATATTTCATGTATTCAAGGTCACAATATTGTTCCCTTTGCTTGATAATTAAGAGCAAAGGGTTATACTTGGAAATAGGGAAGTCAATATAGGATATTTTAACAATTTGAACATTATAGATAATGATCGAGATCTCATATTCATTATTTTATTTCAAAATCGAGTTTTACAAAGAGTCATTGTAATCAATAGGGGAATTTCCTCTTTTATCAAAGTTTTTCATCATGGATTTGAGAGTCCATTGGCATAGTCATTTCAAAGTATGATCATGATTCATATAAGATAGGGGAAAGTCTTACTTACTCATGTTTGAGTATGATTCAACTATAGGGCAACACAAACTTAGTTAATAGTGACCTCATAGACATGAGGTATAAAGCATGAGTTCTCCTTATTTCATAATATTAAGGATCATTATCATTTACCTCAAACATGGGTAGCACATAGGCCATATTTGGTCAAATTGAGTAGACATGATCTGAGATATTATACATGAGTACTTAACTTCAAGAGTACTTTCATCAATCACAATCAAGTTGTTCATATTGAGGTCATATCATAGCATCATTATCATCATAGTCAAATTTTACCAATTCATTAGAATTTTTAGTTTCCCCAAACATAAGATACCCATAATCAAGAGGTCATGTAATTAAATGTAATGAGAGAGATCACACTAGGAGATGAGGAACTAATCTAATCATCATCTAATGGATGGCTTAGGGTAGTTCTTAAAGAATAGATGAGATACTAGAAGACTCTAAGATTTTTATGAAAAATGCTTAATCTAGTCTTGGATTCACTTCGTCCAGGTAGGTATACAAGGGGGACCTCAACCACTACATCTAGGCAGATAGGAGGTGCATTGACCCCATGTAGTGACCTTCCTAGATACCTTAGCTTCACCATTATGGTCTTAGGTTTTCCCAAGATCCATACGAGATTGGGTTATCAAACACGCATAGATGATATGTGATTGATATGATACCATTTGTCATGGAACTATTTGTTACCCAAATCCTCATTCCTAATGTCTAGAAAACCAAAGGTGAGAGGATCTAAGCATTCTTTTGTAGGATAGATAACAAAAACATATTCATGAATAAAACCACAAACAACAACTGAGGTAAGAGACAACAAGGCTTAATAGAAAGCTAAATAACACATTCATGAATAAAACCACAAACAACAACTGATGTAAACAATAAGGCATAAAAGAAAGTTAAACTAGTACCTTAAATACAATCTTGGGTTCCATATATCAAAAGTATGAATTCCATTTGTATGTCATCATATATCATCAGAGTAAGAACATATTGTCATAAGTGTGGAATCATCGATCAATGTATGAGTTTCATAGTATACATATTTTACTTAAAATCATGAAGTGGGTACATGTTAGCACAATTGTGCTGAGTATGCTGATCAAATATATAAAATCCCAGGTTTAAGAGAATATATATTGCTCAGAAAAAGCATAAGTAATAATAAGAAATGGATGAAAAACATTTAAAAGACTTTCTTATATACATATAAATGTATTTTATGTTCATTGCAATTATACTGACAATATCATAAGGCCTTTAACCAACTTATCTATGGAAGTGGTCTATGAGGGTGCTCAAGATTAGATACCTTGCTTCAACCCAAGGGACTAAAAGACTAATTGTCAAGAGTTCACCCTATTTTTATACAACCTCAAGGCCATTTCCAAGAGCTAACTCTTGTGTCAACATGGTATGTCCTATCTTGACAACTCAAGTACGACATCTGTCTTGTGTCCTTACCCCAAGAGTATAGACAGGTGTAGAAGGTTGTATAATGGACATCTACCATTATCTTTTCAAGTCTGTTCAACATATGTAATCAAGATCAAAACATAGTAGTCGTAGGGAACATGTAACTCAAACAAGTATATTAAGCCAAGTATTTATACCACATACATACATGCAATTTCAATACCACTAGTCTAGCCAATAAGAGGAGGAAGCATACCTTGATATGAGAAAACTAGAATTAAGGAGAATATTAGATCTTTGATTGGAGTCCATCAAAGAGATCCTAACATTATAAGCAAGTATGACCATATTAACATCACAATACTTGGATTATCTTAAACATACTCATAAAGGGTGGATGTTTCACCTAATCTAAGTCCCATATTTCTCAATGATTGTTTTCAAAATATCCAATGTTCATGCAATATTTATCATCAAGTTACATACTAGACTCTGATTGAAACACCCTAACAAGATCAGGAATTTCAAACTTAATTTTCATGATCTGAATAGGGAATAATATTTCAATAAACTTAAAGCCTTATTCATGATTGTTGGGAAATATGGCATCAGATACAACATCAGAAACAAAAGAAATTAATGCCATATTACCCTTGGATAGTCGATCACATCAACAACTATGTAATGGGAAAGAGGGTTGCAACTTGTACCTAGTCCTAGAGCAAGTCAAACAACAATCCAATCCTTTCATCAAGTTGCACCTCGACAATGTCATAAGTGGCCTCCAAGTTGATCACCACAGATAGCAGTTGATTGCGTCCTCCTATTGGGTGGCAACAACCTCCTCACCTCTATAGCAGTCCACACATACCACTGGGAACTCTTATTGTTCTAGATGAAAGGAGAAGGAGTTTTCACTTCTAGACAACATACTAGCGTCGACTTGCTCTCCCAATTATTTCTCCCTTGTTGTTCCTCCATTTTACGGGTAGAACTTGTTCACCACAATTGTGAGAAGACAACAATTGTCAGAGCTTACAATTGTGTCTCTAGAAAGCCTCGACTACTCCTCTATTTATAGGAGGTCCAGGGTCAGGAGTTCTAGGCTGAGCAGGAGTCAAAGGCAGATTTTTATGAATTATCTAGAACCAACAAATGTTGAACTGGCTGATTCACTGCTAAATTGGTCGGTTAACATGTGAGCCGATCAGTTCAACTCTTGAATCGGTCATTTCATAGTGTTTCATATTTGCAATTGTATTAGCAATTAATATTCAATTAATGCACAACATGACGTCAACATCAATCCTTGATTCAATTGAATTGATCAACCAAATAGTTGGTTTACAACTTGAACTGGTCGGTTCACAAATTTGAGCCGATTAGTTCACTTGTTGAACCATTCATTTCAGAGTTCTAATTGCCAATGTTGTTTAGACTGACTTCACACTTAAATTGATTGGATCAACACTTGAACTGGTCGGTTCCCAATTCATCTAGTCAATTATTATTGTTTAAATTGAATACCTAACACTTTAGTAATCAAGTTAAACATCATTTATGCATAAACTCCTATTCTAGGTATATCCTATGTGTGTGACCTTATAGATTCCAAATTACATTGGCAGTAAATGTCCATAATTGATTAATGACATCACAAGCAATGAGTGGTATCTAAAAAGACATCATTGCTACCCAAGTAATTGGAAAGTTGGAGAACAACTCCAACCTACAATTTGTGATTGGTGTTATAGTGATTGTATTGTTCCTTTGTCACATATATGTAGATTGAACTCAAGGCATGGAATCACCATACTCTTCAATGTTCAATCCATGTTCCTTGAAATAGAATAGTCTGTCTGAGATATATATAATCTCAAAATCACTTATTGACTCACACTAGAATGACCATGCATTTCACAATCTCACTTATCACGTGAGCATGATATCATACTACTGTAAGAGTGACATATCCCATGTACATCACTCATAGTCATCCTCATGTGTCACAATAAACCCAAGAACCACCTTTATGGCAACCCTTATTCATGATCACGGTGGAAGATTTCAAGGTACATCTAATGACATGTGATGAGTGTAGTGACTTCATGTTTAATAACCAAAATCACCACCATCACTATAAGAGATGATTCTAACTACCATGTAATGGTTTCCATGCATCACTCTCAAGGTGGGTCTATCCAATACATGGTTCTCTAATAAGTATCTATGTGTTTGATTTGATATCACACATCATGACTAATGATATTATGTCACCAACAAGCACAAACTCTAGTCTTATTTGTTATTGTTGTCTATTAGCCTTCCACAATAACAATTGACTATCGACATAACAAGAATGTATATAGTCTTAACATATGTATGATCTCATTATTCAGGTCCTCAAACTGATGACATACATAATTGAGTAACATCATTCTTTAAGACATTTATTATGTTACATAAGTATCTCGTAATTGAATAATACAAAATAAAATGAAACATTGCCTTTATTATTATTTTTTGGTTAGTAAAAAACTCTGTTACTAAATTTTGATGCCAAAACTTTGGGTACAAGAGAACTTGCGCCCCCATTACAACCAAGGCGAGTAAACACCCCAATAAAAGAAACAAAAACTGAGACAGACTAATCTGCTAAGACATACCTAATAACTGGAAAGAGGGAAAAAACCCAACCCTGCTAGAACAAGCAGACACCTGAAGATACATGAAGAAAACAATTCTAAGATACACAAGCCAACACTGGCATTTGGCTCAATCACTAAAAGTGTGATGACATGAGAAGCCGAATAGTAACTTCAGAACCACTGGAAACCACAAGAATAGAAGAGCTGGTAGCTCTGCCCCCTATTCAACCCAACCCCTCATGATGCATAGAATGCATTGAGGCATGATGTCAAGCACCTTGAAGGTGTTCCAATCCAGCTGTAGCATAGTAACCAAGATGCAGTACAAGGTCCTTCCATTAGCTGACCGTCAATAACTGTCCTTGAGTTAGACACCTACCTTTCCTCCACTGGCATTAGAAACATTCCCTAAAAGTGTGGGATCCAAGTAGGTATCCAACCCCTCTCCATTAGTCGACAACCAAATAATTACTGGGATCCTGCACGGTCCAGCTTCATGCAGCAACAGGGGGGATTCAAGGAGAGGAAGAAGAGCAATCTGCCCCCCTTTGAACCCAACCCCACGTAAGCCACCTATTTGCATAGTGGCCTCTCCTCGAACACCTAGAGGGCATTCAAACTCATGGCTCCATAGGAGAACACACACCATGAGAGAGATTGGAATCTGCACCCCCCCCTTCGCCACCGATGGGTAGCGAGGATTCCATGGAGGAATCCAGCATCATAGACTAGTGGGAAAGAACCACCCGCGATCAACAAGAAATGACCCAGGCCGTCCTGCGAGCTACACCGAACTTGAGGGCGCTTATCATTCCTCAGCTGCCCATCACCATCACCCAAATCGAAGGAGAAGGCCTGGCAGCATGGTACGCTGGTGGAGAGAACACGCCACCGGAACCCCTAGCAGGGCTCTACCACCATCTCCGCCACCAGGGAACTTATGGGATGATGTCATTGTTTGCCTTTGCCTTGGATAGCTCTAGAAATCGGCTCAGGGAAGGAGGATCGCAGGTATATGATGAGGGCATTGAGGAACCCCTTATCTTCGCCTGGACAGAGCAACAACACAGAGAAGCAGACCTAGGGTACGTCTCCTCTCCACCCGTCACTCTTGAATGAGGTGGAGTCAACTAGGTCGAAAACACCACTTCACACCCTGGATCAACCTCCGATGCAGTGCATCCCATTGCCTCCACAACCCAGCTGTACGACGACCCAAAGACATCGACTGGGAGCACCGCTAGTTCTCCATCTCCAGGGTCTCTACTGTTCAAGCTAGGACCAAAGCCGATGGGACCAGGGGGAGGAAAGAAGTGAGGCGCCACTCCCTCCCCCCAGAGATAGCTATCGGAAGGGTTCTAGAGAGAAGTGGGAGCGAACCCTAGAGAGAAGCCCAACTATTTGGCTTTTTGATGTAGCTCACATTGCCTTTATTATTAATCAAATCATCTACATGATATGCCATTATAATCATAATATGATTGTCTCTCTGGGCATACATACCAATAGACTCCCACTTGAACTTAGAGACAACCACCCATGAACTTAATCCCAAGTTATATAACATGACCTTCATGCTTCTGCTGTGAAAGTGCTTTTGTCAAGGGGTTAGCCACATTGCTCTCAATTGGTACTTTTGCAAATCTTCACATCTCCTCACTATATGCTCTCTTGTTGAGATGGAACTACCACTATATATGCTTGGAATATTCATGCAATCTAGGTTCCTTAGATTGTATAATAGCTCCATTGTTTTCACAATATAGGTCAATTGCATCATTGATGATTGGAACCACCCTAAGTTTTAAAATGAACTTTTTGAACCAAACTACCTCCTTGGCTGCATTGGATACATCAATATACTCAACCTCTATTGTAGAATCAATAACTTTCTTTTGATTGGAACTCTTCCAGCTAACAACTCTATTGTTTAGGCAAAACACAAATCCATATTACAATCTATAGTCATCTTTGTCTGTTTGGAAGCTTGCATAGATGTCATCCTTTACCACCAACTCTTCCTCACCACCATAGACAAGGAATTGATCCTTAGTTCTTCTCAAGTACTTAATGATGTTCTTAACAGAGTCCAGTGACATTCATCAGGATCTAACTGATACCTTCTAGTCATACTCATGGCATTTGAGACATCTAGATGAGTACATAACATTACATACATGATAGATCCAATTGTAGACACATATGAAATCTTACTCATGCACTTATGTTCTTCATAAGAACTGGGACATTGAGCTCTAGAGATACTAACACCATGAGACCTGGGTAATTTTCCTCTCTTTGAGTTCTTCATGTTGAACCTTTTCAACACTTTGTCATTGTATGTGCTCAGGATTAGGCGAAGAAGCCTTCTAGATCTATCTCTATAGATTGTGATTCCTAGAAGATGGGGTGCTTCACCTACATTTTTCATAGAGAATGTATTTCCCATCCATTTCTTTACCATATGTAAAGTACAGATGTCATTTATGGTCAAAAGTATGCCACTAAAATACAATATGAGGACTACAATCATGCTATCATTATCCTTCTTGTAAACACATGGTTCATCTTCATTTTGATTACAGCCAACCTTTTTAACCTCTTTGTAAAGTTGAAGATTCCATCTTCGAGAGGCTTGCTTCAACCCATAGATTGACCTTTATAGCCTACAAACTTTACTTTCATCCTTTAGATTTATAAAACCCTCATGTCGTGTCATGTACACATCCTCAAGTAGATTCCCGTTAAGGAATATTATTTTAACATCCATCTGCCAAATATCATGGTCATGATAAGATGCAATGGAAAACATGATCCTGGTGGACTTAACCGTGGCAAATGGAGAAAAGGTTTCATCATAGTCAACACCTTGAACTTGTCTGAAACCCTGTACAACCAATCCTCCTTTGTAAGTCTGTACATTACCATCCATGTCAGACTTCTTCTTGAAGACCCACTTGCACCCTATGGGTTTTACCCCTTCTGGTGGATCCACCAAGGTCCATGCCTTGTTGGTGTACATGGATTCCATCTCAAATCTCATGACCTCAAGTTATTTCTTAGACTCTAGTCCCTTACCAAATTCTAGGTAGGTAGTAGGATCATCATCAATGTCCGACTCATTGCCTTTTTGACTTGTTAGATAGCCGAATCTATCTAGCTCAAGGTATGTCCTACTAGATTTTTGAGGTTCTTGTGTTACATGAGGAATTTGTGTTTCCAAAATGATTTGACTCTATGTGTTCTTATTGTACCTCTATAGGTTCAATGCTCTCCTATTGGTCTCGAACCTCTTCAAGTTCTACTTTCCTCCCACGAATTCCTTTGGAAATGAATTCCTTTTCTAGGAACACAACATCCATGGTAATTACCACTTTGTTGTTAGATGGATTATAAAAGTAGTATTCTTTGGTTTCCCTAAGACATCCAAAATAGTAATATATATCATATTTGAGTCTAATCTTTTTAGGAAATTGCTTTCTTGCATAAGCTTCATGACCCCAAATCTTTATAAAAGACAAATTGGGACACTTCCCATACCACATATCATATGGTGTATTTTGCAATGATTTAGGTGGTATGTGGTTTAGTGTAAACATGATAGTTTCTAGAGCATAACCCCAGAAGGAAGTCAAAAGATCAGAAAAACTCATCATTGATCGCACCATATCTAGCAATGTATGATTCCTTCTTTCTGACACACCATTATGTTGTGGTTTTCTAGGAGAAGTTCATTGTGATACAATACCAAAATCTCGTAGAAGGTCCTCAAACTCTTGGTTTAAGTATTCTCCACCTTGATCAGAATGAAATTCCTTAATACTTTTACCAAGTTGGTTTTACTGTACTTCATTCATGAAATCCTTGATGTTTTCAAGAGTTTCTGACTTATGTTTCATCAAGTAAATATAACCATACCTATTGAAATCATCAGTAAAGGTAATGAAGTAATGATGACCATGTCTAGCATTTGTTCTAAAAGGGACACATACATCAGTATGTATGAGTCATAATAGATCACTAGCCCTCCCAGTGTTACCAGTGAAGGGAGTCTTTCTCATCTTGCCCAACAAACAAGAATCACATGTCTCTATTGATTCAAAATCAAAAGAGTCTAGAGAACCATCTTTATGAAGTCTAGAAATGCGATTCTCATTTATGTACCCTAGACAACAGTGCCAAAGATATGTTTTGTTTGAGTTATCAAGTTTTAATCTTTTAGTATTTATGTTATAAGCATATGTCTTTAGGTCCAACGAAAAAAGACCATAAGACATACAAGTACTTCCATAAAAGATATCATGTTTTGAAATAGAACATTGACCATTCTTTATATGAAACTCATATCCATCCTTGTCCATACAATATATAGAAATAATGTTTATATTAATGGTATGTACAAAATAGCAATTCTTTAACTCTATTACAAGAACCGTGGGCAGAGATAAATTAAAGGTCCAACTGCAGTGGCAACAATTCTTGCTCCATTTGCAACACACAATTCAACCTCACCCTTTCTTAAAGGCTTACTTCTTGTCAGATCCTACATATTCAAACATATGTGAAATCCACATATGGTATCTAGTGCCCAAGATGAAGAAGTAGACAAATTTATCTCAATAATGTATATACCTGAAGTGGAGATCTCTATCCCCTCCTTCTTGTTCCTTAGTTCCTCCAGGTATTCCTCTTCCAATGTCTAGGCTGGTGATAGTGGTGACAATTACCTCCCTTATTCACCCCTCCCTTTGCTTTGAGTGCAGAGGACTTGAGATTTTAGATATCTTTATAACTCTTATTAGATTTGCATTTGCCCTTTGACTTTCCTTTTCTGCTAATCATCATCATAGACTTTGTCATCTACACTTCAATTGTTGTCAACATGCCATGTAACTCTGATGACATGTTGTCAAAATCATTCATGCTGTAGTTCATGATAAACTGACTGTATGACTCTAATAGTGATTGTAGAATCACATCAGTGGCCAACTTTTGACCCAAGGGAAATCCCACTCTAGCAAGGTTCTCCACATACCCAATAAGCTTGAGAACATGGGGTCCTATTGGGTCTCCTTCCATGTTGCACTTGAACAACTCCTTGTAGACATCATATCTCTCCTATCTTTCCTGATCTTGGTACATGTTCTTCAGATGTTTTATCATCTCAATAGCATCCATGTTTTCATGTTGTCTCTGCAACTCATAGTTCATTGAGCACAACATTAGACACTTGCCATTAACAACATCTTCAAATGCTTCTTGTAAGAATCCCTATCAGCCTTAGGCACAGTGGGAGCAAGTTCATCTAGCTCTGGTGTCTCCAGGACATAGAACTTACGCTCTTGCATGAGAACAATTCTCAATGTGTTGAACCCAACATGGAAACTATTCCCATTCAACTTGTCCTTCTCAAGGACCGACTATAAGGAAAATGTGTTATTGGTTGCCATTTGATTCTATAAGAAAATTTTGCAATTTATCAAAACACTTTTGATTTGATTTTTTTTACAATAAAATTTGACCATGTATAATTAGGCCTTTCATTAACTATCACTCCCACTATTTTGTTCAAATTGATAGCCCTCACATATCAATTCAAAAGATTGTAGTGTACAACCTTCTAGTGAGCCAAGACCCAAAACAATTAAGTTATCACCTGACTAACGCCAGCGTCCATAGTCAATCATTAAGGTAGCCAACTTGTGCCAATTTCATCTTATCAATTCTTGGATAGACAGTATGCACAACACTATATCATATTCATTTGCATGCTTCTAGGTACTTAATCTCATTAAGATCACTTAGTTAAGTCTTACCTAAAAGCCAACACAATAGTAATCCACCCTGCTTGGCAGGCCCACATGACTACCATCACACTTCCATGAATTAGACCATGCACCACACTTGGTGTGCTCACACATAGTAGATCAAGCTTATCATGTGTGTTTCTTATGGAAATCATCTAAGACCTAATATTTGACTAAGGGATTTCATATTTGTATAAATACATATACATATCCAATCATCACATACTTATAGTATGTATGATATACCTGCTATATCTAACAAATGAAAACATGCAATTATAAAACACAAGAAATGGTTATGGGAGCCACAAGGAATACTACCACCTAAAGTCTACATCATATGTAGCAACCTATTGCTGATGAAGATCTATGCTCAAACCAATCCGATTCGATCAGTTCAACTTTGAACTGACTGGTTTGCCTCCTGGTCGGTCAGTTGGTCTCTCAGAACGGTCATGTAGTCTCTGATCCAAGCGACTTATGGACACCTCCAATCAATTGATTGGTCCACTAGGTGATCGGTTCAACTCCTCCTGTTGTCTGGCCTCCTCCATCCTCCAGCCAATCTGTAAGGAGTAGATCCCAGAAGGGAACCACTGCCTACTAGAAATAAAAAGGCAACATAACTTGAACCAAATACCACATATATTTTTTCACCAAAGGGATGATAACCATTTCATACAACATGTATGTATCATAAAACCAAAAGTAGAAGTGGAATTTAAAAGTTCTAACATTACAAAGCTTGATAACATAATACAACTCTCCACCACACATGGGTGAGTCAAAAGGGAAACTATCTAAATAAATAAGGATCCAGTCGAGGATCATCTAACCACCTCTTCAAGTCTCCCAAAGTTCAGCTACAAGGTTGTTGTCCAAGATAACCTTGATTATCCCCTCGCACTAAACCTGGGGATGGAAGTACACCCCATAAAAGGAGAAGAAAAGGTAACATCAACAAAATCTAGTATGAGCATACTAAAAAGGAAATTGAGCAATATATGGAATAAAAGACAACAAATATAAAGGGCTTTCCATGAAAGAGAAAAGTACTACCCAATCGGGCATTCAAGAATATAATATCAATAAAAGAGACAAATAAAGCATCCATGTGTTTCCCAAGTGACAATACTAGACAATATAAACATGTAGGTAGGAAATAACACATCTACCAAAAATATGAGGTGAGAGGGAACTGTATACATATGCTCTAAATATGGAGTGGGTAGGAACTATATACATCCACTCGAGCAGGATAGGATACAGATCTTCTCAAAATAATTTCATATGCAGGAGTTATCACCTCTGCACTCATATGTGGGGATGTTCACATCCACATAAAATAACATGTAAAATTATACTAGAAGTCACCACACGATGCATAACAAAAATAATAAGCAATAATGATAGAGAATAAGAAAGATGAGAACATTCAACAAGTATAATAAGTGGGATCACATGATTCTAATCAACCTCCACCATAAAAGTGGAAAAAAGAACATATAACATCATAGAATGTCCCACCATGAGCAATGTATAAGAAAGAGTCTAAGAGAATGTCAAATACGATCACACAATCAATAACAAATAAGATGCTTCACATGAAGTACATTTTCTAAAAGAACAAGATATTGTAAAGGCCAATGTCCATCAGACCAAGAGAATTATAAAGATAGGTTATTGCTCAATATAGAAGAATAGGAGATGCAAACATACCTCTCTATAGAGTCTAAAAGTTCAAGGTTACTTCTAGATCCAAACCTACGTCTCCAAAGCACCTATTATCATGTATGTGAAATTAGGGTTAGAATTACATTGATTTCACAAACCCTAAAAGTCACATTTTTTTAATGTGTGAATTAGGTTATGAAAACCAAACCATATTTTAGTTTATATTATTTGGATTTCAAAACATATTTTATTATATTTTTTGACTTATAGATATTTAATTATGAATTTTGCATGTTATTACTTATTTATATTAATCCATTAAAATTACTTATTATTAAACATTGGATTTAGGCAACAAAAATAACACAATTAGAAATCTTATATTTTTCTAAATCTACTGACTGTTTATTTGTAATTTTTGGCCCAGTAGAAAAATAGTTACGAATTTTAGAAATTTGACCAATAGGAAAAATCGAAAAAGGCACATCAGCGTATATCTCACAAGACACAAAGAGAGAGAGGGAGTGGGCCACACGGTCTGAGTTGTCCCAATTAGGGCTTGCCAACTCAATTGACCCATGGACAACTGGGCAACACTCCTCAACATCAAAACACAAACAAACGAGTGCAAAAAGACCTTTTTACCCCTGTGGGAAAATAAGAGCATGAAATAAAGTCAAGGGTAGATATGAGAAGTTGCCAGGGGTTTTATTCTTTGTCGAGTTGCATTTTAGCAAACTAACTGGGGATCCCATCTTCTGATCGAACCCTGAACTGATGAGAGAAAAACTTAGAAACTGATGGTGCCTCTGAGTTCCTAGGAGCAAACTGAACTCAATGAGCTATTGCTTGAGTTCAATGAGTAATGCGAGAGGAGAAACACTTTTGCAGGTCAATTCCACACCCCACATAACACTAACTAAGGTTATAGAAGATACCTGAAGATGAGAGAATGAGGGAAGCTAAGATAGCTTCACAAAACCAAACTGAACTCAAGGGTATCTCTCCCGCGTGACAGTGATGTTGGGTGACCCTTGCCAACGAATCTCTGATGACCCTCGACCACAGACTAGGGTAGGACAAACTCATGCAAACCGCACCAAACTAAAGCGTCGAGAAGGTCAGGGATGCTCCAATGAAGGTTTGGGTAAGAGCAATTGGATGGAGGGGCTCCCAACAAAGGGTTCTCTTCTATGGAGCAACACGAGGAAGACGAAGTAAGTTGGATATAGTGGCATGGTGTGTGAGCAAATTGAAAGAGGAAAAACATTCTAGATGCATCGAAGATGCTTTGGGGCAAGGCATATATATAGGGGGATGTGTAGAGGAAAAGGGAAATGAGGGTAGGGAAACTCGATTTGGGTTTTTTTGATTTAGAAAGAAATAGATGGGGTAAGTAGGAATTTGGAGGATGCATAATCCTCTCTTGATCATGATGGAGGTGAAATCATGTAAAATCGTGGATCACACATAGAGAACTCCAAAAGTATTGGTGTTGCATTACTGTACACGCACGCTCGTCTCCTACTCAAGGTAGGAGATGACTCCAGAGCCACCGAATTGAAGAGCAAATGGTGGAAAAAGCCAATCGCGTAAGGAAAATCCAGAAATAAAAAAAACCTTAGTGTGACATCGTGACAAAAATCCATTTAATATAATAAAGTGATATTGCATTAAATTCTTTTTTATCTTTCTTCATTTAAGGGTTCAAACATTATCCAAATTAAGTGAAATTTCGCACATAAGCTAATTAAGGCATGTAGATTCTAATTATGAAATTAGATTTTCCTTTTGAAGACTTTTGATGCATTATTTAATCAAATCTTAGTTTCTCTTTCCTCATGCATTTAATGACATTAGAATTATCCAAATTTGGTGAAACTTCATCCACAAGTTATCTTTGATGTGTTGAATATGAATTTACTTTTATTTCCATCTTTTGGAGTTATTTATCTTTATTATTCCACTTGGTTTTTTCACATTTTATCTCTCCTAAACTCACCTTATATATTCAAGGTTGTCCAAATTAGATAAAAATTTGACACATAGGCTATTTTTAGTATGTAGATTATGAATTTTAAGTTTATTTTCATTTTTATGGTTTCTTTATATGAGATATGTCATATTTGATATTTATGGCCCTTTATTAAATTGGTTCTCTTATATATCCTTATTATTACTATTATTCCTTCAATTATGTTCAAAAACTTCATTTACTCTCCTAAGAGTTATGTGTGGTTATTTTGCATGAATTATTATGAAATATCCATTTATCACATGTGATATATTTTATGTGTCTATTATCAGGCCTAAGACTAATGTGAAAACATGTATTAGCTCAAGAGAATTTTACTTAACATCTTTTAGGTCTCAACTTTGTTTGGCTAATATAAAAGGGTCAAAGTGCTAGGGTTCAAGATCTAGTTTGTTACTCGATCAATTCATCTTCTAGAGCGGGTGGTTCATTTGGTGTAGAACGTCTTCTTCACCATTACAAGAATTAAAATTATCCTAATCATATTTAATTAACATATTACATGGTAATAGGGAAACTTTGAGTTACATTCAAGTGGAGAATAGGAGGGAAATAATTAATACTTTTACATATAGAAGAGAATATTGAGGCTTGATATGCAAACTGAGATATAAATAGAAATAAATAGCCATCTAACCAAGCACAAAGATTTAGGGTTATTGGCCATAACCATGCTAACATCCACCATCAAAATAAATTCTGGGAGAAACATATAAGTTGCATATATATATATATATATATATATATATATATATCATATGTGATCTTTAATCAGATATGCACATTAACCATTTTAAGTATTGACACTATATGCAATAAATAAAAGAAAAAATAGAAATCCGATCATATTGATAAAATCCCAAAGTATTGTGAATTGATGTGGCTCTGATACCACTATTGAGAAATATGTCATCTAATACGACAATGGAAATAAAAAAATTTACTGCCATATTCCCTTTGGATAGTAGATCACATCAAAAACTATGAAAGGGGAAAGAGGGTTGCAAGGTTTGTACCTAGTCTTGGAGCAAGCCCACTGACAATCTCTTGCTGCAGTGTGCTCCTTTTTTCAAGTTTCACCTCAACGATGTCAAAAATGGCCTCCTAGTTGATCATCACATATGCTAGTTGACTGTGTCCTCCTAGCTGGTGGAAACAACCTCCTTGCCTCTATAGTAGTCCACACGAACCATCGAGAACTGTTGTGGTTCTAGATGAATGGACAAGAAGGAGTTGTCCCTTCTAGTCAACTTGCTAGCACCAACTTCCTCTCTCAATTGTCTCTCCCTTACTATTCCTCCCTTTGACAGGTAGAACTTTCTCATGTTCTCACATTGCCACAACTATGAGAAGACAACAATTGTTAGAGCTTATAGTTGTGTCTCTAGAAAGCCTCGACTACCCCTCTACTTATAGGAGGGTAAGGGTCAGGAGTTCTAGTCTGAGCGGGAGTTGAAGAGACATATTTTCATGAATTTTTCTGATCCTATGAACGATGAACCGGTTAGTTCATCACAGAACTGGTTGGTTCACATGTGAGATGACCAGTTCAACTCTTAAACTGATCATTTCCAATGTTTCCTATTCTTAGTTGTATTGGAAATTAATGTTCTATTAATGCACAACATGATGCCGACATCTGTAAGGAGTGGGACCCAGAGGGGATCCATTCCCTACTAAAATTAAAAAAAAACATCAATTCCAAACACACACAAAAGATATGTTGAAATAGGTGGAAAATTTTCAAATTTCAAATAATGGTATACAAAAGACCAAAGTATAGCAGCGGAACAAAAGTTTCCTAGCTATAATCAATTGTAAAAAAGTAGATCATCATCTCCCATGTAGGGATTACATGGATATTACATCATAAGGATCTAGATAGAGGAAATTCAAACCATATCAATTTTGTCTCCAAGCATCAATTTCATGAGTTAGGTCCATGTAGAAAGCCATGTACTCCTTATCCCAAACCTGAGTTGGTCCTCCTTGATCTTATTCCACTCCTTGTCCTAGGCCTAGGTGGTTGGGATCACCCAACAAGAGGAGAAAGCAAGGTATGTGTCAAATAAGGAACAAGAATAAGATAAGAGAAACAAAATATAATAAAGGGTGTATGTTCATCAAGAACAAGGATAATCAAGAGTATGAGTCACATATCAAATAAGAATCTTGTCATAAAAGATATTAATAAATTCTCTCATGAATGATTAAGTTAGACTAAATTAACTAAGTAGGGTTGAGGCACCTACCAGACCCCAACCAATAGGTGAGGGGAGAGTAAAAACATTCCCAATCACCTATAATATATATATATATATATAGAGAGTCAGGCTAGAATACACTCGAGTGTATCCGGAGTGGAATACACTCAAGTAGTTTTTCATGATGCAATATTGTTTTTGAAAATCTAATCCGTTGATCGAATTAAACATCTCGTGAACAACTCATACAAAAAATTTGAGCACATTTGGATATGTATAGCTCATGTTATGAAGACCATAAAAATTATACATTTCAAATTAGTTTCGTGCGTCGATTTTGTTGCCCTTGGATGAGTGACTTACACTCATCCAAATGGGCTCAAAATTTGTATGTAGCCTAGTTATAGTATGACGGTGAAGATCAACGGTTTAAATTTTGCAAAAAATAGTCTTGATATGCAAACACACTTGAGTGTATTCGTGCGATCCGTACACTCGAGTGTATCCTAGCCTGACTCTCTCTCTCTCTCTCTATATATATATATATATATATATATATTACATATATATGGGGGAGAGTAAACACATTCCCTAGGGAAAAATAACACATGTCCAAAATATGGGTGGTTGTACATATGTACCACTACATTAAATAATATGCCAAACAAATCAAAATGCTAAAAAAATATTATAGCAAGCTGAAATAATAGAAATATTGCAGGTGGGGTTGCAAAACCCAAGCAAATAATGTAGATTGTGCCAAAAAGAATAGTAATAGAAATAAAGGTTTTAGTCCATGCCTCTTTGGGAAATTAGGGTTTGGATTAAAAATGCCCAACTTAAAGGGGTAAGATGCACATAGCTCAACTCAGAGTCCTAGTGAATTATTTTTCACCAACTTAGTTGATTCCAAGATCCTCTTTGCCTAATTCAAGTTATCACATAGATTAGGGTTTGTTAAAGCATATAAGTGTAAGAAACCTCATATATTGGTTACAAAACCTAGACCAAACAATTCCTTATTTTTTTGATCAAAACATATTTAATTATTAAATTTGGAGTTTATATGATAAAGTTACAATTTTAGGGATTTTTATATGATTTATTAGGTTTTCAAAAATCTACCTTTGAAAACATGGAAACTAGTTTCTTAGAAAGATCACATATTTCTAATTCCAAAACATATTTTTACTTAATTTTTGGACAACTAGATCAAAAGATATGATTTTTACAAAATCGACCAATCACAAATCACTAAATTACCAAATAAGCAAAAAAGAACTTCACAGGAGTGGGTCGGGCCCATTGACATAGCCCAATCATAGGTGGCCATGTTGCTGGGTCAACGGATTGGTTGACTTGATTCAAAACAAAAGAGACAAGGTGAAAAGGCCATAATGCCCTTACACAAGAAAATAAAGAAAGAGGAAAGCTGAAAGGGTAGATTCAAGATATCACGAGGGGGATTCATTCCCCATCCTCTCACCTTTGCCATTGCTGCTTGAGAAAAAAGCTAGAACTTGGGGTGATTTTGGGCAAAATTTGAAGAAGTAACCAAATGACAATTCAAGAGTACGAAGATGAAGAACATATGTAAGCCGAACATTCCTCAACCGGAATCGAACAGAGAAGATCATACCTCCCACCTCGGTGACATTGTTCACAGCTGGGCTATCTCCTACCCAAGGTAGGAGACAAGTCATGGACCACAAAATGCATATTGAATGACCATGGGAGGGGCACACATCTTGGTAACATAGCGTGACATTAATTGATTTCAATCAAATTCGAATAAAGTGTTATATTATTAATTTCTCTCTTTTTTCTCTCTCTTCATTAGAGGGTGCAAACAAACTCCAAATTAAATGAAACTTAACATCTAGCCTATTTAGGACCTGTAGAATCCGAATTTGACATTAATTTTTAGTTTTTAGGTCTCTAAGTATTTTATTTAATTATTTAATGTTAAATCATATTTTTTCTTTCCTCTCACATTAGAGACTTCTAAAAACTATCAATTAATGTGAAACTTCACCCTCAAGAAATATGAAACATATAGAGAACAAATTTTCCATTAGTTTCATACTTTGAAGTTATTTATCATATTATTTAACATTTTAGGCAATTACATACTTTCTCTCTCCTAATCTACACATAAACATTGAAGATTATCCAAATTAGATGAAAATTTACCCAAATGCTAATTTTAATGTGTAGATTATGAATCTAAGATTTGTTGCCTCTTTTGGAGTCATTAAATATTTTATATCATATTTGAAGAAAACTCCCCTTTTCTTTTCTAAATCAAATAGATGTAGTTATTATTATCCCAAAATTATGAAACCTGTCCTTCAAGCCAAATCATTCCCAATGAAAATGAATCAAAAGTTATTTTAACCAATTAGTCTTCCTTTTATGAGTTTTGGCCCAGTATCCATTATTACCACAATTTTCAATATTAATATTTCAATATAAACATATCTTGTTTAAAGAGTTATTATTTATCTTTTTATCTCTTCCTTATTCCAAAAAGGTTGTAGAAAATTCTAGAACAAATTTATTTTAACATTATCTCACTTAAGCGGTAAATTTGCATTTTAGACCTTGATTAAAACATCCACTGAAGTATGCATAAACCCATATATTGGCATAAACTGAGATCAAATATACTCCAAACCACTAATAATTCCACAAATTCAACATCAAGGACAAAAATGATAGAAAAGATAGGAAAATCTTAGGATAAGGTCCACACTAAGAATATACCAAGATTTCAATTCGTTACAACATTAATCCTTGATCCAATCAAATTGATCAACCAAATGGTTAGTTCACAACCTGAATCTGTCGGTTCACAGATCTGAGTCGATCTGTTCACTTGCTGAACTAGTCATTTCAAAGTTCTAATTACCAATGTTGGTCAGAATTGACCTAACACTTAAATCGACCAATTCAACACTTGAATTGGTCGGTTTAGAATCCAATCAGTCATTATTATTATTTATATTGAATACCTAACACTTTAGTAATCAAGTTAAACATCATACATGATAAACTCCTATTGCATGTGCATCATATTTGTGTGACATTACATATTCCAAGTTATGTTGGCAATGAATGTCCATAACTGATTTATGACATCACAGATAATGAGTGGTATCTAGCAAGGCATCATTGCTGCCCAAGTAATTGTAAAGTTGGAGAACAAATTCAACCTAAAATCTATGATTGATGTTATAATGATTGTGTAGTTCCTTTGTCACTGATATCTAGATTGAACTCAATGTATGAAATCATCATCCTCTTCAACATTCAATCTATGTTCCTTAAACTAGAGCAGACTGTCTGGGATACATGTAAGCTCATTATCATATATTAAGTCACACCAACATGACCATGCATTTCTCAAACTTGCTTATCAAGTGGACACGATATCATACTCTTGTAGGAGGGATAAATCCCATCTAAATCACTCACAGTCATCCCATGTGTCAAAATGCACCCCGACACCAGCTTAATGGAAATCCTTATTCAAGTTCGCAGTAGATGATGTCAAAGTATGCAAAACCATATATGATGAGTGTAGTGACTTTAGGTTTAAGAACCACAATCACCACCATCAGTATGAGAGATGATTTTGACTACCATGTAATGGTTTCCATACATCACTCTCGAGGTGGGTCTGTCAAATACACTATTTTCTAACAAGTATGTGTTTGGTTTGATATCAGATATCATGACTAACTATATTCTATCATCAATCGACACAGACTCTAGTCTTATGTGTTGTTTTCGTCTATTAGACTTCCATAATAAGAACCTACTAGGGATATAATAAGAATGTATATACTCTTAACACCCATATGATCTCATTGTTGAGGTCCTCAACTGGAAGACATACATCATTGAGTAATATCATTCTTTAGACATTTATTATATTACATCATTATCTCATAGCTGAATAACATAGAACAAATTGGAAGATTGCCTTTATTATTAATCAAATCATTTACAAGATATACTATTACAATAGTCATATGATTGGCTCGTTGGGCATATATACCAACAATCATAATAATAATTTAAGTCATTTTGAGTAATTTCATGCAAGAAAATAAACATAAGACTGCATATAAGATTAAACTTGATTTAGTATAAAAAAGATCAATAAGTTACTAATTCGATACATCAAATAACATGGATCATAATTAGGGCATGTCATGTAGGAGATTAAATTGCAAATTATCAATTGTGCATCAATGTCACAATAAATGTCACATGTGTGTCATATGCTGTCAAAAAATGAACAAGAGTGTTACATAAAGCATTTTAGGGTACATGGAATAACGTTATTAATATTTAGGGTTAATATGGAGTCTGACCATTGTCGATCCACATTTTCTCAAGATTTAAAGGTCATCATTAAAGTCCATTAATAAAGCATATTCCTTGGTTCATTTCATAGACCAGGGCCATTAAAAAAGCAGGATCAAGTTCGAATCAAATATTACAAGATAGCATAAGATACTGATTAGGGTCAACAAGATTAGATTGCAGCATGATATGATCAAGGTTTGACATTAAACATCATTATCCATGTAAAAGAGGACAATTAGATGCCATTTTCTACATAGCAGGATCTACAAATGGAATTAGGCTATGAAATTAGGTTCATTATATATCGCATTAAGTAGATCAATTTCATATATAACATGTCTCATTTTGAGTTATTAATGATCTTGTATGAATTTTTTAGATCAAGACATATTTGTATAAAAGAGAGGTATTTATACCAAAGGGAAAGCGATGTGGTGCTCTACAATTCGTCACCAGAGACGAGTCTATCCAGGTAAGGGGTGTGATTCGTTGGTCATCTTTTGACTAGTTAAAGGCAAGAATGAGAGAGTGGGAGTTGAGGGTGATGTGGCCAATCTACAATTGTTAGATCTTGTGGGATTGTTGACCCTTAACTAGGATCGATAGTTGGACTGTTGTCCTTCCCACCCAACTAGTGTATTTGTGAGGTGGCCCATGTGGTGAATGGAGGTCACTAGAGATAGGGGTAAAAGGAGTGGAGGGGTACTAATTGCCATACTGAGACACCACCCATGCTCAACTCGGCTGTGAAGACTCATTGATGATCTCAAGCTGAGACAAAGGGTGTTGGAGAGCCTTCACTTCACTCGAAGGTAGCCACACGCCGGTGCTGTCGGGTGAGGAAGAAGAAAGGAGGGTGTTTGTAGGAACAAAAGAGCACAAAAGAAGTGAAAAAATAAAGAGTGAAAGGGCACAAACTCGATGGACTTATAAATTCACCTGGAGGTGATGTGGATCACTCAAACCACCATGATTGCATTCATTCGGATGACCATGACTAGTGAGGGGTGCCATACCCTACTATGAACCAAAATGCTAATTTAGAAGTGAGATGGGGAGGATGACAAGAAGACATTTGGTAATAACTTTGGGAGAGAAAGATTTCACAAACCCCCCCAAAAATTCTAGTCATGGATATGGTTAGAATTGCTAGCCATCGACTTGGCAACAAGGTTAGGGGTGACTCCCAAACCGTCTGAATGACTCTTGATCCATGGGTGCCTGATCAAATGTCTAGGGGCCTCCCAACCATGGTCATGGGTACGAGCATCACTGGGCATGGGTCAAGGTGCCAATCCATGAGAGGAGTAAAGAGACAAGGCCCAACATGGAGAAAAAGACAAAAACCAAGGTGAAATGGATAGAATCGAAAGACAAATTCAATTTGCAACACCTTTCTCCCTAGAAGTCCGATTTGGGTGTAATCCATACCGTTGGATCACAAATGTTCTTATCTTTACCAAAGATAAGGATTTATATCAAGATCAGTATGTTGAGTGGTCTAAAAAATCAAAACTTCCTCAATGTATATAAATTCACTCAACATTTTACAATTGATTTTGAAATGGCAATTTATCAATCATAAATCACCATGGTGCAATATTTAATTCCAAAACACCCAATTGATGACGAGGGAAGTCATTTAATCAAATTGAGTGCAACAAGTGTAACATACCGAATCTTAAACCCTACCCTAGAACTTTGATCTTTTGGACTTAGCCAAACAAGTTTGAGGTTAGGATGATCCTAATAATCTAATGCATGAATAATGTAATATAATAAGTCATAACATTCATTTAGTGATAATTAGATGATAAATAACTTAATTGGATGCATAATATGGTTAATGGGCCTCTAATGGGCTTAATGGCATAATCTATGTAATAAAGCCTTAAAATAAATAATAGACTCCAAATTCATAATCTACACATCAAAATAAGCTTACATGTCAATTTTCATTTAATTTGGACAACCTTGAAATAATATAGTAATTTAGGAGAGAGAAATTATCTAAAAGGTGCAATTAATAAATAAATATAATAATTGACTCCAAAAGAGGAAAATAATCTTAGATTCGTGATCTACATAATAAATATACCCTTTGGGTGAAGTTTCATCCAATTTGGAGAAAGTTTGCTTAAAGGGTGAAATCAGGAGAGAGAAAGTGGATAAAACCTTCAAAATATTAATTAAAAATGCAAACAACTCCAATATGTAAAATTGATGGCAAATTCGTATCCTACACATTAAATATGACTTGTGTGTCAAGTTTCATAAAATTTGGATAATCCTAAAGCCATTAATAAAGAAGGGAAGAGAAAATAGTAATTTACTTATTTGACACATTAAAATTCTTAAAAGGCAAATCTAATTTTATATTCGGAATCAACATGCTTTAATTAACCTCTGTGCAAAATTTGGTTTTATTTGGATAATGTTTGAACCCTCAAATCAAGAAAGAGAAAATAGGGATATAATGCTTTCCATCTTTGGTTTAATTGGTTTAATACGATTTATTTCCTTGTCACGCTGGCTTTGGGAATCTCGGCTTCTTTTGGACCGTTGGATTTAGATCTAGCGGCAGCTAGATTGTCTTCTTCCTTTCCCTTTCTGTTTTCACGCGCAGCGAGAGGGGGGCTTTCCTCCTCAGTTTTCTTTTCCGATTCTCCCTCTTTTCTCGCGATCTTCCTTCCCGATTTCTTACCCTTCACTTTCCTCATCTCCTTGCGAATCCAATGGGTATAAAATACCCTGGGGTTCCCGCGTTTTCGTGCTTTTCACGGGGCGCCGCCCCCTTGCTCTGTTCTTCCGCATTTTCCTCTGTTTTCCTTTCCCTTTCGACCTTCTTCCTTCCCTGGGTCATCAGACCATGAAGGATCAGCCTCCTGACCTCCGTCGGGGTCCCAGCAACAATCTTCTAGCCTCGGTTTGGCCTGGTCACCTCTGTTTGTGGGTCGCGTGCTCCGACAGGTTCTGTTTGCCGCCGCACGGTTGCGTTTGGACTCCGGTTCGTCGAACACCATTACAGGGGTTCCATAATGGTTTCAGGTATTTCCTCATGGCACTTTGTAGCTCGATTTGGCTTCAATTCGTTGTTTGGCGCTCCGTTTGGTTTTTCCCCAATTTTCCAACGAGCCGGCCAAGCTGCTTGAGCAACAATGGCGCTCGTGCTGGAAGGGGATGATTGCCCATTACACATTCTCGTTTATGCCCTCGTGTTTCTTCTTTCTCTGTTTTTTTTCACCAAGGGCACTTTAGTCTTTTGCCTTCGTTTTATTTGGTTTGGACGAGTCAAGGCTGAGGGTTGACGCTGTGAATTGTCCGACCTGGATTGGGCCAAGTCATGCGGGCCCGGCCTGCTCTTCCCTTTCTTTTTGTGGATTTTCTTCGCCTACGTGGCATTATCGGATTTTCTGATTGGTCGGATTTATAAAATCGATAACTAATTATCTACTGATCAGAAAAATATAAATAAATAGCCGTTGGATTCAGAAAAATATAATCTTTCTTATGGTTTTGGTTTTATCGTCTGAATCTGATGTTTTAAACATGTAATTTTAATGGATCTAATTAATAATGAATTAACTCCTAAAATTCATAACTAATAATTTATAAGTCAGAAAAATATAATAAAATATGTTTTGAAATCAGGAAAATATAATCTAAAATATGGCATGGTTTTGGAAACTTAATTCACATATTAATAAAAAGGTGATTTTTAGGGTTTATAAAATCAATATAAAACCTAACCCTAATCCCATATATATGCTAATAGGTGCTTTGGATGCCTATGCGTGGACCTAGATGTGACCTTGGATCGTTTGACTCTGAAGTTGAGGTATGCTTGCATCCCATATTATTCTTGTTGAGCAATTATCCTATTTTATCATTCTCTTGGTCCTATGGACAATAGCCTATACACATTGCTCTTATCTCTTGTTATCATGGTTCATGTGAACTATCTTGATTATTGTGATCTTGGATAATCTCTTGGAATCTTATCTTGTTGCCTTGGTGCAATTTGGACTTTTGATTTTATATGCCCACTGTGATGTGGATGTTTACTTGTTGTTATATGCCCACTTTGAAGTGGATTTTCTTATAAGTTTGTGTTGTCCATTGTGTGATGGCAACATTGTTTAATCTGACTATACTGCTCTACTTGCCTCTACATTTAATATGTTATGTGATTCAGTAGCACTAGAGTAGTATAATTTCATTGGTTTTGTCTCATTATGCAACATGGCAACATTGTGATATCTTTTGGATGGTGGATGTGTGATTCCCCATGCCCGGGAAGGATGTGTGATTCCTGTCCCATGTTATATAAATATTTGGATGGTGGATGTTTGATTCCCCATGCCAGGGCAAGATGTGTGATTCTTGGCCCATGTCCCACCAGGTTCAAGATGTGTGATTCTTGACCGCCATTGTTATTTATATTGTTCTAGTGTTATGTTTATCTCACAATGCATGCAGGATATTGATTGTGGGGTATGTGCCTTACTTGTGCTTTGTTTACCACCATGGTAGTGGATTTATTTATGGCACAATCCTTATATGTTTTGTTTTATGGCAAGTATCCCTTTTTGTTGTAATCTTTCACTTGATACCCGTTTGGGTGATACCTATCTCTTGCATGGGAAGCCTTGTATATTTTGATGTCCCTATATCCTTATATTGCTCAAATTGTCTTTAGTATGCACATACCAGCCTTTGCTGATGTATCCTTTTGTTTCCTTTTGTTTCTCTTTTGCTGGGGTATGCTTCCAACCCTAGGTGGAGGACATGGATGGCTTGACATGATGACCTAGACTTTGCTTGAGTTGATGGAGCTTGGAGACAAACTTGAGGTGGTTTAGATTTCCTCTACATGGATCCTTATGATGTAAGTTTGTAACCCTTATTTTATAATTGAATAGTCAAATATTTTCTTCCGCTGCTATACTTTGGTCTTTTGTTACCATTATATAAAGATTTGAAAATTTTACACCCACTCCATCATACCTTTTGAGTATGTTTGGATTGGAGGTTCTATTGTTCAAATTTTTAGTAGAGAAGTGGTTTTACTTCTTTACAACAAGAGTCATTATGTGCTTAGTTAGAGGAGAGAAAAATCCAAGTTGTTGCACAGTTCCACATATCATAGGTCTATATTGGACATGTGTCACAACACACGAACTGATACACGACCATATTTGTTCTCTATCACATACCTAGTATTCTTATCACTAGAATGTCAATCTTAATTATGTCCCAAATAGACTTTAAGACATCAAGGTATGCCAAACCAAACCGTACCCATATATTCAGTAATATATGGCTCCATGCATCTATTGTAATTCAGAGATAGTCTTAAGATTGACCAATTTTACTATCTCTCTCAGTGGCCCAGGGAAATAGGTTTACTATAAAGCCTGAGCCCATTGCCCAAGGTTCTAGTAGAGTTTCAAGATATGATGACTGGCCCCACAGACCTCCATTGGCCTTAATTGTGTGCTTTCTCCTTACTCACACACAAATCGAGATCAACTTCTCGACAAATCTTAGTACATTACAATCTCCCCCACTTAGACTCTTGATGTCCTGGTGACACACACACCAAGATCAACTTCTCGAATGGTCACCCATCCTAGCACTAGTCCAAGCCTAGCATGCTTAACTTTGGAGTTCTTAGTGATGGGCTCCTTGAAAATGAGGTGCACTTTGTGATATGGGTAGTCCAATTATTCCTTTTAACATAATTTTTATCTAAGGACTCAAATCTTGGGACGTTACAATATCCCCCACTTAGACTCTTGATGTCCTCATCAAGGCCTAACTATAGGTCTCATAATATTTTCCCATTTCAATGCAGACCTAGATGGACCATGTACACCTAACTCCAAATCACAACTATCAGTGCAAGGGCGGCTCCATCACCACATATATCCCTTTCCAACATGCCTAGACTGCATGATTCAAAGACTGGCATGCCATAGGCCCATGAAGGCCTCACCTAATATAGGGGAACGTGGCTCTTATACCATTTGTAAAGCTTGAGCCCACTTCCGAAGGCTATAGTAGAGTTTCAGGGATGATGAATGGCCCCATAGGCCACCATTGGCCTTAACTATGCGCTTTGTCCTCACTCACACACAAACTGGATTCAACTTCCCTACTTCCCATCCCAGTACTAATCCAAGCCAAGAACACTTAACTTTGGAGTTATTAGTAACATGCTTCCTGAAAAGGAGGTGCACCTTGATGATATGGATAATTCAACCATTCCTTTTCAGATCATTTTATCCAAGGACTCAAATCTTGGGATGTTACATCTACATACTAAGGTCTTTATAATATTAATATTGAACTTGATTAATTATATCCATTACTCTTTAATGAATTCATCAATAAATCTACATACAATTAATAAAAAAAGGACTATACCATTTATCATGACATCATAACTTCAAGAGATGTAAACATTTTATAAAAAAAAACTCTAACCTCTAAAAGAGTGCACTATATCACCTCTCGGATACATCAAGGCATTTCATTTAGAACTAGATACCATGATGCCCTACATGCATCAAAAACCATTCCAAGGTCCAATCGTCTCAAGCATATCATAATAAGACATCAGAAGACTACTCATCTCATTGTGAGTAATAACAAGATGACACTTTTAAGATATAAGATAGGTCACACCATTATGACATAGCAATTTTCTTTTTACATGAATTTTGACAGCATAACAACTAATAAAAAATTACCTTAAAACACTTTAGAGAAACTCCCAACATAATGAGATAACATATACTTCACACTCCATAACTTACGATATCATCAACCCACAAAAGTACTACCTTTGAGTTCAATTTTCATCATAGTCTGAATCTAGGCATAAACATGCCAAATTATCATGATTCTAGCATCAAGAAGGTATTTCTATGTCAAAATTGAACATGCAAGTGTGTATTTAGTTTATACTAGTCTAGAATCATGAAAAATTCCACCTTTTTTCATTTAAGAGGGACTAACAAATGATAATTACATGCATGTGTAAAGTAGGTACTAAATGAATCATGTGTTATATCACTCACCTAATAGAAAGTGGAGATTATTCCACTCAAAGAGGACATTACAAAAACCTCAAGCTTTACCCTATGTGTTCCAAGATGCTCCCACCTCTAGAAAGCTGTGATATCTCCATATATCTAAGTTTTCCCCTGTAAAAGCTGATCACAAGACTAGATCCCTGACCTAATAGCAACTAGGGAAAAGGAAGAAAGGGAAAACATGACATAAGACTGCTGTAACTAGAACCTTAAAAGAGGAACCACAACAACATGTCTCAAGGTGGAAAAGGATGATGGATCACCAAGACACAAAGGAAAGGAACCTCTCATACATGAGTCAAGGTCCATAAGACACAAGGAAGGGCGTCGATCATCACATAAGAAGAGAAGAGAAATATGCAACACTGTCAGAGAAAGTCAAGAAAGTAAACTTTCCATCATTTGGTGTCAATCGGTGGCATCAACTGATGTCGTGTTGTGGCAGGTATGGCTCTCAAGAACAACTCATGCAATTAATATGAGGAAGGAGGATAAATGAGTTATATATAGTCTCATAGGATAAAGAAAGGGTGGTCATAGTTGTAGGACCATCAATTTACACATTTGTGGGTTCATCAACCAACATCTCCATCAAACGATGACTCTAATTTCTCATCAATCCCCGTACACCTTGGATTCATCTTTTGATATCATTGCCTCTTCTAATGATCCAATCTCACTATAGTCTCATTGATTTGGAAACATCTAAGATCTTATTGGTTTCCAAGCACATCTTTTCCATTAGTGATAAAGCCCATAACTATCATAAATTATGTTCTTCACTGGTCGCTGTTATTGTTGCCAACTTCCATCGATTCTCAACTAGTAAAATATCAGCACCTAGAAGGAAATCCTCCCCATTTGTTCCCAACTGATGATGTCTCCGTGGTCTAGGAGTTGGCTCCCGTGAGCCCCCAACTGACGAAGAGTTAGTATCCAACTTCCACCATGACACATAGATGCATGTCCTTGCTAAGTGTCATTAGTTGATGACAAGTAGGCTCTAAGAATATCCATCATGTACCCCATCATATGATGAAATAGAAATGATAAACAAGGTAGATTTACCTCCATCAATCTTCAACCAATGAGAATACATGGTTCCTCTGTTGGTCCTCAATTGATGAAAAGGTAGGGAGCTTAATTAGATGATTTCAGTTCACCAAAACCAAGTTCAAACTAGAGAGAGAACAAGCATTCTATGTATAAATTACAAGAAGAACTTCCTAGAACAAAGATTTTACACATATACCCTCAAGAGCAAAACATCAATGATTAATCACATATTCAACAATATACAACATATGTTGAATCAAGGTTTAAACTGAGTAATCCCTTGTTTTGATGATGACTAAATCATTTCACTTATCGTGTTTAATGCTTCTACTTGAGTGATTTCAAATGAGATAAACCCAAATTCCTAAACTTGCACACACTAACATGGAAAAATCAAATCATACACACATAAAGATCAAGATTGAAGAATAAATAGTTCTCTCTATAGATCTTTGATGTAAATAACTTCTAATGATTCCATAACTTGTTATTAAGATTAATGGAAGTTTAGAGTACTTAAATTGTATATCTAAAAACTTTTTGGGCATTTGTCATTAGCCATCATAGACTGGCTTGTTGATCGAGTTTGTCTTGGTGGAAACCCACCCGATAACCAACCTAGATTATGGCAATACCCATGGTTCGTCGAGTATTTTCCTAGTGGTAACTCAATTGACACCTTTCAATATAATTTGTCATATAGTTTTGTTGGTTGAGTTTCCCAAAAGGCAACTTAATCAAAAACATGGTACGTTATAGTGAATCAAAATATTTCTAGCTATTGAAGTGCTGTAAAACTTGAAAAAATATCTGTTGAAACACCCAAATGGCTATAATTCGATCCTAAGTGTCTCGAGTGGCTAGTAGGCAACCTCAACTATAAACAGGGCCCCTTGGGATTAATACGATTGTTAGACAAGCACTATGAAGGCTCCTATACTATAGTTGAGAGAGATTTTCCCCCAACGAGCCTACATCAACTCTCGTGAGCTTAATCACTTGCTACATACATTAGAGTGAGTAGGAGATTTGTAAGAGATCTAGTCCTACATGTATATCTTGTGAGACTCTCACTTCCTCCACTTCCCAATATCACTTTCTATAATGAAGACAAAGATTCTCTCTCTTGGCCAAGAGAGGTGAAGAAGAAGGGAAGGAGTCCCTTGGTGAAAAGCTTCTCCTTAGTGAAGGTGAAGTCAAATGTGGAAGATCCAAGTCAAGAGTGGGTAAATCTATGAAGGTGGAAGACTTTTTGTAAGAGTGGGTAAGTCCTTAGAGAAGTCCAAAGACTCATTGAAAGAGTAGGTAAGTTCTTGGTAAGGTAGAAGACTCTTGATCATGGATTGGTAAGTCCTTTGTAAGGTTATTGACTCTTTGACCAGAATGCTAGTTTATTCCTAGACCTAGAAAAGGGTGGTATTATGTTGTGACTCTTATAATGGAATATACAAAGTGAGACATGGTTTAAAATCCTAGATAGTGAACCCTCTAGATAGTGGACTTACATCTCCTAGTTTGGAGGTTGAAACCAATATAAATAATACATGTTAATTGGTGCTTGTTCAATCTCTCTCTCCCATACTATGCATGATTTAGTTGCACTCAAAGTTCATACTTGAAATATTATATTATAAATATCTTGGAGATATAATGATTTTTTAAAGTGGTTTTAGCTCTATTGACTCCCTCTAGAGCCAATAGATTCAACAATACTTCCACAATTAGGAGAACATAAGCACTTATCAAGGTGTAAGAGACTACATCAACATTCTGATCTTTGATGGGAGAAACTTACTCTATCAGAAGAGAAGAATACAATTATACATCCAAGGATGAAATCTTGGGCTATGGATAATAGTGGTTCTTCCATACAAGCAATCAAAGACAAAGGTAGAAGAATGGGATGCTGCTGCTTTGAAGAAAGCAACCATATTTGCCAGAGCCATCAATGTCCTCTATGTCTCTCTTTTGCCCACCAAGTTCAACTAGATTTCTTCTCGTGATACAGTCTATGATATATAGAGAAATATATGTGTCACTTATGATGAGATAAAACAAGTGAAGGAAAGCAGAGTATATATGCTCAATGTTCTACTTGAAAACTTCAAGATGGGAAAGGAGGAGAGGGTAGATAAAATGTACTCAAGGCTCAATAAAATTATAAATGGCATTGCCATCCTAGGTCATCCTATGGATCAAGGGAAGGAAAAATCAAATATCCTTAGGTTTCTTACCAAACAATGGCAAACAAAGGTGACCACCATTGAAGAAACAATGTCTCTTGACGAAATTCCTATTAAAGAGCTCATAGATAATCTACAAGCCTTTGAAGTGAGACTTGAGAAGCCAGAAGAAGAAGAATAGCTAGAAGAGAAACAATCTAAAAAGGTGGAGGAGAGTGCATTTAAATCTCAAGTTGTATCCATTGTGAAACAACAAGTCACTTGTAGATCTTCTTCATCCACAAGTGAAGATGCCATGTATAACAAAGGTAAATACCTCAAAGGCAAGTCTTCTTCCTCCACCCACTGCTTCAAATGTGGAAAGAAGGGTTACTTCAAGGAAGATTGTCCACAAGCCAAAAGGATACATCATCACAAGAGAAGGGAAGAGAACCACAAGAAGGATAAATGTCACAAATATCTAGTGACTCCTCAAACCCAAGCTCTATCAAAAATGGACAATGCCATTTTTCTCTCATGGCAAGTTCAAATGAAGATTTAAGTGAGGTAAATATAAACTCTTTCGATAAAGAATCCTTAATTTCCATCATTCGTTCTACTTGTGCACCTATTAAGTCCAGTAAGCATAAAAAGAAAAACCTTTCTAAGATTGTTAAGAACTTGCAATGAAGAAAAGGATGATCTTAAACATGCTAATATTTGCTTGAAAGATGATGCTAACAATCTTTAAAAGCATTGTTTAGAACTTGAATTGAAATTCAATGGTGTTGAGATAGAAAACAATGCTTATCTTAGACAAGTAGATGCTCTAAAACTTGAACATACTAGCTTTCTTGGTAATATTATATTTTTAGAATCTCAACCTCTTATGTCTGGTTCTAGAGAATAGCATACTAAACTTTTGAATTCTCTCAAGCTTGATATTAATGTTCTTAGAACTAAAAAAATGACAAAGACTTTGTTATGAAAGGAATAGAATATGAAAGTAATGTCTATCTTTATAAGATTACTTTGCTTGAAAAGAAGTGCTTCCTTGCTTGCTAAAATTGATGTCTTTGAATCTTGTCCTGTTTCTACTAGTAGAGAGAATAATGTTGCTTCTATTCATATTAAAAATATTCTCATATGCCCATATTTCTTTACTTAGACATCAATCTTTTGCATGCTAGAAATTATATGGATCCATTATCTTCCATTATTACTTATCATATGTATCATAATCATAGTTTGAGATACTCTTTGCAAAAATTCTTAGATGATAAAAATAATCTTAATGATATCCTACACCATACTACTAAGAAAATTGGTAGACATGGTATAGGGTGTGATAATAGCCAAAGGAACAACAAAGATAAAGGACCTCCAGTATTTCATGGAGAATCCTCCAGTTACAAGGATTAGGGAACTTTCAACTATTGCAATGAAATTGGTCATTATTCTACATATTGCCCTTTTAGGAAAGCACACAAAAGCAGTAGCACTTGGGTTGCTAAGGTAACCCATCTAGAACCAAAAATATGATTGGGTACCATTTTATCTTTCTTCTTTTAGTTCACTTGTAAATGGATTGACATGATTTGTTGATTTGCAAATTGGTTTCTCAATCACATGAAAGAAGAATAGTGAGATGTGTATTGGTTGGAAATAAGTGAAAAAGAAATGGTAAGAATATATATGGTGGTATTCTTACTCATATCCAATCATAGCTTGTTTTTACCAAGTTTGTATGCACTTTGCATAAGGTTTCTGATTCAAATTTGGTATATTGTGTTTCTCATCTCTTTCTTGCTAAAAAACTATTCCTGATGCTTTCATAGTGCATTACTAACTTTCTTATACATGTTTGGATATTATTTACATTTTTCTCATGCCACTAGACATGCTTTTCTAAAATATATGTGCTTCTTGACATTAGTTGTTGTCAGTCGAGTTTGTCATGAGGAAACTCCACCGACATGCACCATTTATCTCTTGCCATCAGATATTGTCGGTTGAGAAGTTTAACCCAAAAACTTGACAGACAACATTGTGCATTGAATATGCCGAGGCTTCTTGGATGAGAATTTCCCTCTCAACTAGATTTTCTCAACCAATAACCTTATTCTATGACACTTACCTTGGCACTACATGTGATATGCATATTTCCATGCTTTTAAATTGCATATCTTGCATACAACTCTATCCTTATAATTGCTATGAAGTGGTATCTCTATATCTTGCAATTACTTGTTTGAGTTGTTATGCATGTGTTAATGATAATCTCTTTGAAACCCATGGTTGTGTTTAACTTTCTTCCGTTGTTCTCTAACTTGATACATATATCCAGTTGTATATCTTTTTGATTAACCATGAGTTTCTTAGTGGTAATCATCTTTTGGTAATGATGCACATTCTATAGTGAGTAACATCCTTTCATGATTTTGAAATTGAACAATTCTTTATTTGGATATTTCTCCACATATGCACATAGCTTTTTTTAAACTTATAAATGTTTTGCTATGACCTAGATCCTACTAGTAGTCCTAACTTGTGATATATCTACTAGTAGCTCATCTACATATAGTTCTAGTTTGGTTCATGTATTGGTATCCAACTATATGCTTTGCCTGTATCTTGTTTCATACATACTCAAGCTTGTTCCTTGATTTCAAAACCTATTATCTTTATTTACTTGCTTGCATAATATTACCTTGATATTTTCTAGAGTTACCTCTAGGGTTGTTCTAATGCATGTCTTGATTTGCTTTACTTACATTGCTTGAACAAGCCTTAGTTTTTGATCTTATAAACTCCCTATTCTAACAAGTTGTGTTATATCTTCAATCCTCTCACTTCATAAATTGAAAAAGGGGGATAAGACATATATTATGTAAAATGGAGAAGACGTATACGAGAAGACATATATGAGTCGAAGGCGTAGTTTCTACAAAATGTTATGAAAGATAACCTTGTAGAATAAATAACATAAATTGAGGGGGGGTATGTAAACTTAATTACCATAAATCGAGGGGGAGAATGTGAACTCAAATAGCACAAGTTAAGGGGGGGTCATATGAACTCAATTCATTGAAACCCCTGTGTTTCTCTAAAAGTATGATTTTATTTATCTTAAAAGCTTTCAATACATTTATGGAAAGGTTTCTCATCTTCAAAAAGGGGGTGAAAATCCCTTGTTTTAATGATGACTAAACCATTCCACTTATTTGTATATAATTCTTTTACTTGAGTGATTTTAGATTAGATAGTCACACTTCAAATGCCTAAACTTGCACATTCTAATTCGGAGATCAAGTCATACATGCATAAAGATCAAAACAAATGAATATATAGTTTCTCCATAAAAGTTTGATGTAAATCACTTCACTTGTAATGATTGTATGACTTGTATTAAGCTTGATGGAAATTTAAAGCACTTAAAAGACATTTCTAAACACTTTTTGGGCAAATGTCATAAGCCATAATAGACTAGATTGTTGACTGAGTTTGTCCTTGTAACACCCCAATTTTCATCACATGAGCAGAAGCTATATTTTTTTCTTGACTGGGAGTGTCACAAGCATGATATACATAAGAATAATAATAGAAAAGAACCAATGCAGACTAGTGTAAGAATGCATTCTCATAACTTCTTAGGAAAGAAACTATGTTACTAAAGAATTTTAATACCATGATACTACCTTATACAAATCTCATGTCAACTCTGGGACCATGTAGATGATGCCCCACCAAGAAAACCTCTCTTAAAACTGTAGATGGATCCTCTAATTTAACCTCTCTTATTGAAAATGAATATCTACAAACATCTTTTCCCCAACCATGTCCAAAGGGAAACCTAAGTTAGAGTAAGTGGAATTGAATTTCTAATAAAATAAACATGAACATTTTATGACAGAAAGCTGAACTGATATTTGAAAGTTGTAAACTGATATTGAATCGATGTGTCTTTTATTTACATCTTTTATCTTCTTGTGGCCACCATTATACAATAAGTCCTCCTGAATTGGCATATCAACGCCTTGAATTGGTACTGAAGTACCCTGAATTGGCACTACATGCCTCTGAATGACACTGAGGTGTCTCTGAATTGGCATAACTACACCCTACTTGATACCAAAGTACCTCTGAATTGGAGTAAACACTCCTCTTAATTGGAAACAAATGCTTCTGAATCGTCCCGTGACTAACTGAATGAAGATTTATCATATAATGAAGGTTCTGACTTATTTATCTTAATTGTAAACTTACTTAATTCTTAATTTGAATTGAAACTGAATACTGACAATCGAACTTTACTAAATTATGAATCTTTATAAAATTGAATACTGATAACTAAATTCTGAATCTAAATCTGAATCTAGTCTGAACAACTTAGAAGGTTTGTCTTACTTAACTGATGCATTAAAAATTATTCTTTTAGATACTAAAATCTTATTAAATATAATTCTTCTATGCTCTTAAACCATGACTTAAATCTAAATCTGAAGTCTGATTCTAAATCTAAATATATATCCTGATTATTAAATTATTTAGTTTGAATCTGTGACTCTTATTAAGTATGTGGATCTAATTTATGACTACTCACAATGAGTAATCTAAGTTACAAATCTAAAATCTAAATTCCTATTGTTTGAGAAAGACTTAATCTAAAACTCTTATTTAATAGATCACTCAATTAAAATTTGATTTTAGATATATGCCATGTGTCTAAAGGCTTGAGAAATAAACTAAACTGAATAATAAGTGCTAAGTATCTATAAGTAGCTAAAATGTATGATTTGATATCCTCACCAAATAACTTCAACTGAATAATGTCTAACTAATAAAAATCACTATTGGATATGAGATGAACATTATTAACTAAATGTCTGGAAGTAAGTTATTCTCTAAGTTACTTTACAGATAGGTAGGCTAAACCATAATAATAATGAAATTCAATGGACATGGCCCACTTACCTTTTGTGCCATAAGGATCTTTGAGGTAGTCTTGATCCCAAGTTCCATAACTTAATAACTTGGCCATCACAGTAGTTCTATTAGTCCATAATATTTTTCCTTTTTCATATGTAAATCTCAAACTCTATCATCCTTAACTTCTTAGCCCAAATTAGGGTACTTGTTTAGGCTAAACATAACTATGATTGAAAACCATCATAAAGTCATGGTGTTGAACATATATCCAAAAATCACATTGTATAATCGCTTTGGGATTCATACTTAAATAAGTCATAATAATCACATGATGTACTAATATGAGCATATACATCATATATTTAGAGTAAGCCTCAAATATGATAAAAGATACTAATCCCACTGAATTAGTTATAAAATTGGAAGAAGATATAATTAGAATCATCTCCCTTCCAAATAGTGCATGAATCACATGTTGTCTCACAAATCATACGCAATTATGTTATATAACATCCACTTAGGCCGAAAAATCATATACTGATATAGATATAAATGAAACTCTAGAAAAACATTAGAAATAATAATAATAATATATGTTAAAGTTTAAGTAGAAATCTTTGATTGCTTTGTCATGAAACATTGGGTGAAATACCCATAATGCCATTATTAGGGTTTACATCAAAAACACTAGTGAAAATATCAAATCTGCAAAATCAAGCTTTATAATCATGTTTATTATATCAAAATACACTTACTATAAATGTTTTATAAATTTATGAAGTCATTTGCTATTTTTAATGCACAACACATTGAAATCTCATAAATGTTAGTAATCTAATAATGATAAATATCAGACATCAAAACACCCCTCAAAACTATTTTAAAAAAATAATATACATCATAGGCTTTCCATAGACACCTTGTTTGCTAAAAACTGAGCTCTCTATCCTAAGATATCAATTTTCAAAGTTACCTTAGATTAGATTGATCTCATCCGTTACCTCCAGTGGATTAGATTGTTTCTTCTCCAAATGACACAGGCACCTCTCAGGCCTTCCGCTCGCTTTGATGCACACACAAGAGATGCAACTCCCCTATTTCACACCCAAAATAGGTTTCTGCCATGATCATCTTCTCCGATGAGTAGTATCTCATCCAAACCTACCACACATCTTCTAAGAACCGCTAGCAACAACTTCGTCTTAGCCTCCTTCACCTTGGCAGCCCATAAAGAACTGAGCTTGACTTTGTGCCCCTCGTCTCATAGTGATACGAACATTAATCAAAATCCCCTGTTTCCACACCAGAGCAACGTGCATCCACCCGACCTTGCAATGACCCCACCCCTCAGTAGCCTCCAATTAAGGGAGACTAAGAGGCTAGAGCCGTTATCACAAAATAGGATCATATGGTTTTGCAAATAATAAAAAATAATTAATAAATTATACCACAACTAAGCTCAAAATAGGATAAAAATTTTCTTTTCACATACCTTACAAAATATAGGATTTGAGGGACTTTACCCAGATAAGAAACTATCTATCTACTCAAATTCTTTATTAATATTTGTTCAATCAATGTCACTTTAAAGGAATATACACTTTTTGATAAACCTAAAACACTGACAAACAAAACAACGGTCAGTATAATGAATTATATTGGTATGTGGGGGAACTAAAATCTTGCATCTATTTGTAACAACATAATGCAACCAAATTATTGCTTAAGATATCAAACTTTAGGTATTAAACATAACTACTCAATCATGACATATCCAAGCCTCTATGCCATCCCTGTAGTGGACATGGATCCTACCTTTCTCGTATGGTGGATCCCAATCAGATCCTTATGGTCCTACCCAAAGGGAAGACCAACACATAGGGTATTATAGTCATATGATCCTACCCAAAGGTAGACCAAACATTGACTCATGATAACCTAATGATCCAACCCCCAAGGGTAGACCATTAACTAGGTCATTTATTTCTCACAAGTAATCAAAGATACAGAGGAGGACTAGGATCTGAGCCAGTCATGCACTATATTTATGGTGATAGCCATAGTCACTTTAAAGTTGCATCAAATAAATGCCAACCAAACATTTAATTTCAAGAAACCGGTGAAACTTCAGAAATCACCATGAAACTAGAGTGATTAGCCATAAGCATAACCACATACCTAATTTGGAGTCTCAAATATAAGCAAGATATCCAATCCATTCAAGATCCCCAATCAAGCAAGACAAGCAACCAATCAAGCAATCTTGATCCTGAAAATATATGTAACACCTAATTACTACATACTCATCATGAAGTTACTTTATTGACTTAGGAATAATTCCTAGGTTTTCTAACCCGA
The DNA here is from genome assembly GCA_963693085.1 of Alisma plantago-aquatica. Lineage (NCBI taxonomy): Eukaryota > Viridiplantae > Streptophyta > Magnoliopsida > Alismatales > Alismataceae > Alisma > Alisma plantago-aquatica. The sequence goes on along the minus strand of OY856411.1, from coordinate 386,508,785 downwards.
ATTAGAGTTTCCTTAGGTTTCAGTAGATCTATTTCTTAAATTTCCCTTTTTATGTCAACAAAACCCTAATACAACATAATATATACAAAACCCTAATTATTCATTTTGTCCATATTAAGGATTCCTTATTCTCACTTTGTCTTAGGATCATCATATCTCTGTCTTAAACATGGATTTTCACAATTAAAACCATTAAAAGTCATATTATCTAAAATTAGGGTTTCTAAAACTTCAAAAATCACTGTGAAAAAAATGGGTGAATGGAAATAGCGTGGCCGCTTCTCTCTCTAGGGTTTCTGATCCCGCTTCTCTCTACTCTTTCCCGACGGATTCTGTTGGGGGGAGGGAGCTCCGGCCCGACGCTTTCCTCCCCCTGGCTCCAAATAGCCTTCGGCGGTCTGAACAGTGAAGTGTGCAACAATTCGACCGAGAAGGAAGTGGCTTGGGCATCGCCTCAGATGCATTGGATTGGTGGAGGGATGCAATACGCCATGAGGTCCAGATCTGTGCAAGAGGTCTGGCATTTCATTCTCGGACGACTCTATTCCGTTCAAGAGAGACAGGTAAAGAGAGCCATTCCCAACCAGGCTTGGAATCGTGTGCTGCTCCATCAACACCTCCCCTTCCCCTCCTCTGAGTGAAACCTGGGTTAGTCTTGGGTAGCGACGGCCTTGACTGTAGTCGGCTACGACTCCCTTCACCGAGATTCCACGCCAACATTGTCATTGTTCAGTGTCTATGGGACTTCACATCCTCAATTGGATACGTTCTGACATTCAAGGCGGTGGTGGCCATCCCGTGGGTAGCTTTAATCCGTCCTACGGTGATGCCTCCCCCCATTTCATGGTATGGACATCTCTGTCCTCCCAGGCCATCAATCTCTCGGTGGATGATTCCTTTCACAAGGGTCTTGAAGATATTCTAGGGTGGAAACTCTGTCCTCCTCTGGCTACTGGCGTTAGTTTTTGCAGCATGTTCCTACTGCTCACCGACGTCTATGATAGAGGAATCCTAACCTACAGGTGGCTTTGCTGTTTGTGGGCGCGGTGGTCTTCCACGGCTCATCAGGCGTGGCTGGTTCCTGATGATGCGAGGGTGTGTACCCTCAAGGTGTTCGACAAGCTGTTACTCCGGGTTTGCTGCTGATCAATCAAGGCTGCTCCCTGCGGCTGTGATATGAAGCACCCTCTAGGTGTTCAACGATATGCCCTTTGCATATAAAGGCATCGGGTTAAGGATGGAGGTGTCCTTCCATCCTCTCGTTTCTTGCGTTCTTTTACAAGACAAGAGCAGAAAGGTCACCAAGGGAGATGAAGAAAGGATGCTAGCTTCCTCTTCCCTTTCTTTGTGTTTGTTTATCTTGTACCCATCTACTCGTCTACTTGCCTGGTTTCTTACCAGTGTGTTCAACGGTAGTTCATTTGCCTCTATTCTTCTTCCCACTAACGTCAGGGAATGATTTTATTGCTATGTGTGAGGGAGGACTGGTTGGGAGGTGTGTTTTTGTTGGTTCATCCTGGTCAATTATGTTGGCTTTCTTCACGAATAGATGGTTTGGCAGGGTGATTGCTACTGCTGCAGCTGGTTCCTCACCTTTTGGGTGTTTGGGGTGGTGCTGCTGTGCTTACAACAGTTTCCTAAGTATCAGGATGGAGCTAACCAAGGAGTAGGGGTTGATGCTGCTTCTTGGTCTCTGGCTACTTTGCAAAATGTGCTCGCTCTTTCGGCTAATGTCCTAGACCTTGTCCGAGCCCTGGATTTCTCGATGCCCTGAATTTGGGTGTAGGTGCTGAAACCCTAGTCTTCTAGGCCTGTTGGGGTGCAGTCTGTCTACAATGTCTTTGTACTCATACTTTGTGGGTGGTTTTATGCTATTGAGTGCTTGGCTTTGCTTAAGGCTTCATGTCATTAGGTTGAGTTTGTTTAGGATCTTAGCCTTATGTAAAGTTTCAGGGTTTGTGCTTTTTGCCCTTGACTACTAGCTTGTTGGTATCAAGGTTTGTTTGATCTTGCTGTAATGGGGTACTCCATGCACAAAGTTTTGGTAATATAGTAACACGCTTTTTGGACCGACCAAAAAAAATCACCATGAAACTAGAGTGATTATCCATAATCATAACCACATACCTGATTTGGAGTCTCAAATATAAGCAATATATCTAATCCAATCAAGATGTCCAATCAAGCAAGACAAGCAACCAATCAAGCAATCTTGATCTTAAAAATATGTGTAACACCTAATTACTACATACTCATCATGAAGTTACTTTATTGACTTAGTAATACTTCCTAGGATTTCTAATATGAATTAGGGTTTCCTTAGGGTTCATTAGATCTATTTCTTAACTTTCCCTTTTTATGTCAACAAAACCCTAGTTCAACATCATATATACAAAACCCTAATTATTCATGTTGTCCATATTAAGGATTCCTAATTCTCACTTTGTCTTAGGATCATCAAACTATCTTAAACATGGATTTTCACAATTAAAACCATTAAAAGTCATATACTCCTAAATTAGGGTTTCTAAGTCCATTAATGCATTTTATGCATATGAAACGCTAAATTAGCCTATTAAGCATATGGAACATCTATTTATATTCAAAACATCATTTTTATTAACAACACGTTAATATTCTCGTAGAACATCCATATTACTTTTTCCCAATTTCATTAATCATCAAATTAATGTTTCTTATTCATGAGAGCATTAAAGATAGAAACTTTATGTATTTTTTTAACTATAAATAGACTCAACCTTCAAGACTATTTTTATTGTAGTCTACATATTTTTTTGATCAAAATTCATATATTACATGTTTTGATCCGAGCTACCAATAATTAATTATGATTATCACAAAGTACATCCTTATAGACCAATTATGAAGTGCCACATCAGCAATAATTACATACCTCTTGGTTCTGCGCAGATCCCGGTTGGACCAATGCATGCTCACCACCTAGCGCCACCCTGGGGCACATCTTGCTCACCCGTGGACATGGAAAAACCCCCTTTTGCCCTTCCCTCTCATTAACAAGGTCGGTGGCACAAAGGTCATTTTCTCCTTTCTCATCTTCTACCTCGTGGGGCCTATCTCCTGTGAGCAGTTCCCCGCCATGATCAATCAGACCGTTGACTCCGCGTCTTTGTCCCCAAACCACAAGATGATGACATGCCAACATCCACCAAGCTCTGGAAAAGTTGCCCATATCTTCAATTCTGTCGGTGGTGCAATGGACTGTCAAGACAAGAAGGACGTCCTCCGGTGAAGTGGGTAGACCAGGACAGGAGTGAAGGTTAAAGCTCAAGGCAAAATTGATCACATGGTTGTGATCGCAAAGAGTAGTAGAACATCTGGGAGGTGTTTGTGTATTTGATGGGGATCAATGACCCTCCTTTTATAGGTGGAGTCCCCCAACGTGGTCCTGTTATGATGAGGATTTGGGCAAAGATTCTAGGGCATCCTAAACCACCAAAAACTTAGGTCGACCAGGTGCAGAATTTGCTCTCAAAGCCATTGAGGCTATTTCCAAAACTGCACACGAACCTGGTTGCGAAAGAATCTAGATTAAACAAAACTTCTTCTATTCCCAGTTCTTCTCAAACTAGATGATGATCATCAATTTTTGGATCTAGGATCCAAAGGCACAGGTTATTCGCACTACTTAAAAAAATATATTTCCTTATTCACTGGAATTGTGACATTTAATGAAAATCTCTCCACTTTAGGGAAACTAGAAAAAACATATCCCTTAAACCACTTATCCGATTGATCTCAAATTGTAAGAGAAAGTCCATAATGACTTAAACTACTTATGTGCCAAGTTTGGGACACAAATTTGAAAGTATGAGTGACCTATCTTCATACGCAAGTCATTACTTAATAAGGCATAGTTTATTTATAATTTTCTCTCTCTTACTCTTTTATTCTCTTTCTTTAAATTCCTTTTACCATTAAAAACCTTGTGGATTCGAAATCTCATCCGTGATGATCAATCGTACATCTTTCCACATATTTCTCATATTTTCATTATTATCTCAATTTCTTATCTAATTTATGCATTGTTAGATTTCCTTCAATTTTCTCTCTTTTTTCAACTTGGACTCACCAACTTAATAGGGTCCACAAATCATATATTTAAAGGAAATATTATCAAAGAAATCTAGTCATTACATATAAATTATAAAATTTCATAATCATACATTTTATTGGAGAAATTGCATCTCAAACCATATAAACCCAAAAATTGGGGTTGTAACAGACCTCCTCTCTACTGAGCCACCAAGAGGGCCCTAGTTGATCCGTGTTGGCATCCATCACCATGTATCTTTGTTGATCTGAAAAATGGCTTGCATGCTTCATCACAGGATATGAGGGGCATCATGTTGACCCCAAATCAGCCCCGCCTAATGCCTCTGCCCATGCGCACACCTCTAGTTCATCCTCTATTTCTCTCAAAGAATGTTAAAACCCTAGAACCAAGATCGTAAGTCCACCCTTTTCAAGAAACTCTGATCTTTAAAGCCTCTTTCTCCATGGATCTCGGGTGAGGTCCCCCTTCTTCAGACTCCCTATTCTGGTCCTATAAAATAGCGGCACTTGTCCTCTAGTCCGTGAACTAGAGTTCCTTCTTTTTTTATTTTTATTTTCTTTTTGTAGAAAAGTCCATATTATAGAAATATTTATGTAGTTTACATATTGCATCTGTCTATTACCAAATTTTGGTATCACAAGTGCATTTTAATTATCTTTTTTATGGGAAAATTATTAGGCTAAAATCCACCAAGAAGACCCACCATAATTATCTTTTAATAAAATATTAGATTAATACAAATTTAATAATCTAGGCCACTAGTCTGATCAAATTTATTTGAAATTTCTCCCCCAGTCATATATTGTAATTATTAATCTATTAAAAATATTTAGAGTATATATTATGAGAATGAAATTCTGAATTCCCAAAATTTTACTCCAAGGACCCATATGTGAACCCCAAATGGCCCAATGGGGCTTGAATATGGTTCTAGGGCCCATGGCCCCATTCCTTGATCTTCTTAAAGGTCCATTAGCTTAATCATATCCTTAATTATGAAACTAAAGTTTGAATCAATATTTCCTCAAGTGAAGCTTTCATATGATACATTTGATGATTATTATGAATTTACTTACTTAATATGAAGATCTAAATTGGGAGTAGAGCTCAAAACATCAACTAGTCATCATATTTCCCTCATAGTTAAACTTTGATTGTCACCTTCATCAAAGTACATAAAAAATTTCCAAACTTTGAGGATATTACCAAAACCATCCTCAACTGCACAAAAGACTCCCTCTAGATTCCTTTTCCTTTTATTTACATACATCATGAAAATTAGATGGAACCTTATTGTAACCATAAATTTATCATATATTGAATTCATCAATAACTGAATCATGTGCTTTCCAGGGTCCAAACTTAGGGCTGTGACAATACTACCCACCTTTTTGGGAATTTTATCCTCAAAATTTGGCTAAACTATAGGAGACTACCCATCTTAGGGTTTTACATAACTTAGTAATTGTTGTCAATTGTCATAAAGTCTCATAGGAATGTCTAAAGTATAGCCTTCTCATGGATTACTAACTATATCTAACATCCTTTTCAAACTATCATGTACAACCAAAATTAAAATCTATAAGAGAATCTTAAACACAAGGAACTACTCTTTCTTTAATCTTAATTCTTTCTTTTTACAAATGACGGGTCGGAGGATGGATCGAGGGAGAGGTGGACAAGGGTGAGGCCGCGGATGAATCCCTAATGGCCGAAGAGGCGAGGAACAGGGCACCACAGAGTCGACCACGACTCCTCCAGTTCATCAATCGGCGAGGACTGGAGATGGAGGCAACCTAAATAAAACCTCTGGACCAACTAAGGAGATGCATCCCAAAGAGACGACGACGTCAGCTGAAGCTTCCTCAAGCGGAGCTCAGAAATCTCCCCCAAAAAATCAAGCTGATGCGGAGTCCTCTTCATCCCAGGTTGCCGACTGGATTTTGTCCAGTAGACATGATCGAGAGGCCGTGGGGTTCACATCGCTTGATTTTATTGAGCCAGTCCTTATAGAAGGAGAGAGATGTGCCTCGCTTTCTAGTTATGACATCTCCATTCCGGACTGGAGCGAGTTTGTTTCGATCCGATTTGTTGGGAGGAAACCATTCTGAGAACAACTATCTGGTTGGATTCGGAGACAGTGGAGACCCAGTGGCCCTGTCGAGATCTTCTCGGAGGAGCGGGATGACTACGTTGTGAAGCTTCCAACGCCGAGCGAGTGGGATAGGGTCTTGGACGAGGCTCCATGGTTTATGGATGGATCCCTTATTGTGGTGAATTCATGGCAGCCGGGGATTACTCTTCCACCCCTTTCCTTCTCACGGGTTCCCATCTGGGTGAAAATTGAAAACGTAGGCTTTCCTTGGTCTCGTGATAGCATTGCTAGAGTTTCCAGTACCCTTGGGAAACCTATTGATTTTGACGATAACTATGTTATAGTGGGATGTATGGGATCAGCTTACGCTTGCATTGAGATCTGGAGTGACGCTACCCTGCCAAAGTCTGCGAAAGCAGTGGTGGATACTGTTGTCAAGCAACTGAAAGTGGAATCCATATCAAAGCCTCTGATATGTTCATGCTGCAAAAGGTATGGCCATTGACAATTCTCATGTTCCCAAAAAGTTAGGAAACCCCCTCCAGACAATGATCTGTAGGTGAGGTTTGGAAAGAGCGAAGGTGTTTGCAAGAATGCCTCTAAGAAGGATTGTTCACTAGTTGATTCTGGTCAGGAGAAGACAGTCCAGGACAAAACCGGTGAAGCCAACTCACACGATGTCTCTGATGACAGCCTGCTGAAGGCTATTGGACATCAGATTGAAGAGGTTTTTCTCAATAGAAGCGCCTTCGACCCCCCTCCTCTGTCCAATGAACTCCATGGTTTCCAAGTTGATCCTGACATGTTTGGGTCCTCACCGGTTTGTAACATGGGCAGTATCAACTTGGACTGGGAGTTGAACTTCAATAGAGGTGATTTTGAATCTTGGAAGGTCCAAAAAATCTGGGAAAGCTGTGGCTTTTCAGTTGATTATCAGGTTAGTACATCCAACCTTCTCGAGGAATTCGATGGATCCATTGGGGACTCAAATTTTGAAGATTATTTGGTTCAGGTTAGAGACGATTCACTGGAGTATGAGGAATAATGGTCCAATAGGAAAAAGAAAATAGCCAGGATGAAACGGGAAGGGGGTTAAATTATCTTCTTTCTTGTGGCTGATCCCAGTTGTTTGGTCTCTTGCTTGCTGTCTGTCTTGCCATCAGGAACTAAACTATGGTTTAGTGGTGATATGTGAAGGGTTGTAGATGATCAATAGGTACACCTTCAGCGGATGAGGATATTGCTAGTACTGATGTGATCATTGTGTGAGCCTTTGCATGATCTTCTGATCAGAGACTAAAATCCTAGTGGTTTTGATTTTCAGCTGGCTTGAAACTTTATGATCAGGGCAAGTGATTGATAGATTCAAGTCTACTGGCTGCGTAGATTCCAGGTCTAGCTAATGATGCCTTCCGGCTATCCTAGGAATCACAATTTCTGAGGGTGGTTTTCACGATAGTTGATGTCTTGAGTAGTTTAGGTCTGCTTCTTCTAGTCACTCTGGTATCTGTAAGGTTAACTAGCCTCTGTTTTCCTTCTTTCTCTTGTTCTGGTAGATTGTTAATCGGGATCCTTAGCATCTGATATGCTCTGGTCTTAGTTTTCCTTTTTTGTTGGTGTTTATTCACCCGAGTCTGTATTTAGGGGTGCTCCCTTGTACCCAAAGTTTTTTGGACACATTATAGTAACAGAGTTTTTTACTGACCAAAAAAAAATTCTTTCTTTTTATGTCTTTTTCTGGATACTTGTACTATGGTACATGGTTCTCATGACCTACACTAACAACCTGGGTCATGTCTCTTGAGTTTACTTGCACTAGGGCCTAGTCCTAACTCCATAATCTCATCTAATTTTAGGATCTTGTATGAATTATGAATCATTCTGACCTCATGGTCTTACCATAATCTCAAATCATTATACATGGATCTTATCTTGGGAATATAATTATGACTTAATGCATTCAAATATTATTATTTTATAATGAATTTAATTCTTTGATCTTAATCACTTTTAGAATCCTTATTAACATGACTCAACCTCTTAGGCATAGAAAGGTTATAGCAATGAAAGTACAAAATCTTACTTGCATTTTTTCTTTCTTTCTTTCTTAATATCTTAGAATATAGGATCACACAAATCATGTAATTCTCATTTAGTAAACATGTATATAAACTAAGCTTAACAAGTGAATATTCATGGGAATAGACACTTACCTTGGTAAAAGAATCCCTCACTAAAGTCATTTAGAATCCCTCCTTATCTAATCATATACTACATTGTTAGGTCAAAACAATGTTTCCTCATCTTATTCAAGAACACTTAGCTAGAAAAGCCCAATATATTTGTGGTAACTATCTTAACATAAAAGCATTATCCCTGTACTCTTAATTCCGCATTAATTTCAAGTGACTCATCTATTTTAAAATATGTATCTATGATATGCATTCTAGGGTTCTATTAGGTATGCAATTAGGTTCAGGTGACCATCTATCCCAAACTTTTATGTCAACTAATTTTTTTGTCACCTCCTGATGCATGCCAGCCGGTCATACACCTGTCTTATTATATTTATATCAACTGACAGTACGCATGTCCCATACCATGTGCACTGGAAGGTGCGACACACATAATAAGTACATAATTATGCATATAACATCCCCTCTAAAAATTCCCGTATGATTGTGTCCCATACCAAAAACATGTAGAAACAAAGAGAGGGCATCACATGCACAAATATAAAGTTAACACAAAAGTCTAAAGCATATACACATTAACCCTAAAATATTTCAAGCTTTATTGCATGACTAAACCTCAAATCCGAAGTCTACTATCTTTGAATCACTTCTTTGATAACCAAGATTACTAACTATCTTTCTAAACCTATCGAGTCTCACTTGGCTTCTAATGGGAAACCTTACCAAGAATATGAGAATTTACCTGATGGTCATCTACATTATTACTCTAATACCATATTGTAACACCCATATTTTCTTCTCATATGAGCAGAAGCTATATATTTTTTATTAAGTGGGAGTGTCACAAGCATGATATACATAACAATAATAATAGAAAAGAACCAATGCGTACTAGTGTAAGAATGCATTCTCATAACTTCTTAGGAAAGAAACAATGTTACTAAATAAATTTAATACCATGATACTACCTTTTATGAATCTCATGTCAACTCTGGGACCATGTAGATGGCGCCCCACCAAGCAAACCTCTCTTAAAACTATAGATGAATCCTCTATTTTATCCTCTCTTCTTAAAAATGAATATCTACGGACATCTCGTCCCCAGCCATGTACATAGGGAAACCTAGGTTAGAGTAAGTGACATTGAATTTCTAATGAAATAAACATTAACATTCTATAACTAAAAACTGAACTGATATTTGAAAGTTGTAAATTGATACTGAATCGATGTGTCTTTTATTTACATATTTTATCTTCTTGCGGCCACCATTATATGACAATTCCTCCTAAATTGGCATATCTATGCCCTGAACTGGTACCGAAGTACCCTGAATTGGCACTACATGCCTCTGAATGACACTGAGGTGTCTCTGAATTGGCATAACTACACCATGCTTGGTACCAAAGTACCTTTCAATTGGAGTAAACACTCCTCTAAATTGGCAATATATGCCTCTGAATCGTCTTGGGACTAACTGAATGAGGACTTATCATATAATGTCTTATGTGAAGGTTCTAACTTATTCAATCTTAAATCTAAACTTACTTAATTCTTAATCTGAACTGAAATTGAATACTGATAACTGAACTTTACTAAATTCTGAATCTTTGAAATGAAACTGAATACTGATAACCGAATTCTGAATATAAATCTGAATATATTTTGAACATCTCAGAAGGTTTGCCTTACTTAACTGATGCATTAAAAATTATTCTTTTAGATACTAAAATCTTATTAAATAAAATTCTTCTATGCTCTTAAACCCTGACTTAAATATAAATATGAAGTCTGATTCTAACTCTAAATATATATTATGATTACGAAATAATTTAGTTTGAATATAAGACTCTTATTAGGTATGTGGATTTAATTTATGACTACTCACAATGAATAATCTAAATTTACAAATCTAAAATCTAGATCCTTATTGTCTGAGAAATTCTTAATCTAAAACTCTTGTTTAATAGATCACTCAATTAAAATATGATATTATATGACATGTGTCTAAAGGCTTGACAAATAAACTAAACTGAATAATAAGTACTAAGTATCTGAAAGTAGCTAAAATGTATGATCTGATGTCCTCACCAAATAACTTCAACTGAATAATGTCTAACTAATAAAAGTCACTATTGGATATGAGATGAACATTAATAACTAAATGGTTGGAAGTATTTTATTCTCTAAGTTACTTTGCAGATTGGTAGGCTAAACCATAATAATAATGAAATTCAATGGACATGGCCCCCCACTTACCTTTTGTACTAAAAGTATCATAAGGTAGTCCTGATCCCAAGTTCCTTAACTTAATAACATGGACATCACCGTAGTTCTATTAGTCCATGTATATTTTTCCTTTTTCATATTTAAATCTCAAACTCTATCATCCTTAACTCCTTAACCCAAATTAGGGTTCTTGTTTAGACTAAACATAACTCTGATCTAAAACCACCATAAAGTCTTGGCGTTGAACATATATCCAAAAATCACATTGTATAATCACTATAGGCTTCATACTTAAATAAGCCATCACATAATGTACTAATGCGAGCATATACATCATATATTAAGAGTAAGCCTCAAATATGATAAAATATACTAATCCCACTGAATTACTTATAATATCAGAATAAAATACAATTAAATCATCTCCCTTACTAAATAGTGCATGAATCACATGTTGTCTCACAAATCATAAGCAATTGTCTTATATAACGTCCACTTAGGCTCAAAAATCATATACTGATATAGATATACATGAAACTCCAAAAAAATTAGAAATAATAATAATAATGTATGTTAAAGTTTAGGTAGAAATCTTTGTTTGGCTTGACATCCATTGAGTGAAATACCCATAATACCCTTATTAGGGTTTACATCAAAATCATTAGTGAAAATATCAAATCTGAAAAACCAGGCTTTATAATCATGTTTATCATATCAAAATACACTTAGTGTAAAATTTTCGTAAATTTATGAAGTCATTTGCTATGTTTAATGCACAACAAATTGAAATCTCATAACTTTTAGTAATCCAATTATGCTAAATATCAGACATAAAAAATACCCTTAAAACTATTAATAAAAATAATATACATCATAGGCTTTCCATAGACACCTTGTTTTCTAAAAACCAAGCTCCCTATCCTAAGATATGAATTTTCAAAGTTACCTTAGATTAGATTGATCTCAACTATTACTTTAACGTCTAGTGGATCAAATTGTTTCTTCTCCAAATGATACAGATGCCTCTCAGGCCTTCTACCCACTTTGACACACACACACAAGAGATGCGTCTCCCCTATTTCACAACAAAAATAGGGCTCTGCCATGAGCATCTTCTCCGGTGAGCAGTATCTTGGCCAAACCTACCACACATCTTCCAAGAACCGTCAGCAACAACTTCGTCTCAGCCTCCTTCACCTTGGAAGCCCAGCAAGAACTGAAGCTTGACTTTATGCCCCTCCTCTCACAATGACATGAACATGGATCAAAATACCCCATTTTTGCACCAGAGCAGCGTGTAGCTGCCCGACCTCCTCTCTACCGAGCCATCGAGAGGGCCCTAGCTGATCTGTGTCACCATCCATCACCATGCACCTTCGCTAATTCGAACTATGGCTTGGTGGCTTCATCACAGGATATGAGGGGCATCAATGTTGACCCCAACTCAGTCCTGCCTAACGCCTCTGCCCATGCCCACACCTCCAGTCCATCCTCTGTTTCTCTCAAAGCATGTTAAAAACCTAGAACCGAGATCGTAAGTCCACCCTTTTCAAGAAACTACGACCTTTAAATCCTCTTTCTCCATGGATCTCAAGTAAGGTCCCCCTTCTTCGGACTCCCTATTTGGGTCATGTAAAACAGAGGCGCTTGTCTTCTGGTCCGTGAACTGGAGTTCCTTCTTTTCTTATTTTCATTTTCTTTTTACATAAAAGTCCAGATTATAGAAATATTTATATAGTCTACATATTCAATTTGTTTGGTACCAAATTTTTGTATCACAAGTATATTTTCATTATCTTTTTATGAGAAAATTATTAAGCTAAAATCCACCAGAAAGACCCACCAAATTTATGTTTTAATAAAATATTAGATTAATACAAATTTAATTATCTAGGCCACTAGGCTGATCAAATTTATTTGAAATTTCTCGCTCAGTCTTATATTTTGATTATCAATCTATGAGAATGAAATTCTAAATTCCCAAATTTTTACTCCAAGGACCCATATGTGAACCCCAATTGGCCCAATTGGGTTTGAATAGGGTTCTAGGGCCCATCTCCCCATTCCTTGATCTTATGAAAGGTCCATTAGATTAATCATATCCTCAATTATGAAACTAAAGTTTGAATCAATATTTCCTCAAGTGAAGCTTTCATATGATACATTTGAGGATTATTATGACTTTACTTACTTAATATGAAGACCTAAACTTGGAGTAGAGCTCAAGCCATCAAGTAGTCATCATATTTCCCTCATAGTTGAACTTTGGTTGTCACCTCATATCATCAAAGTACATACAAAATTTCCAAACTTCGAGAATATTACCAAAACCAGCCTCAATTTAAATCTATACATCATGAAAATTGCACAAAAGATGCCCTCTACATTCTTTTTCCTTTTAAATCTATACATCATGAAAATTGGATGGGACCTTATTGTAACCACAAATCTATCATATATTGAATTCATCAATAACTGAATCATGTTCTTACCAGGTTCCAAAATTTAGGGGTGTGATAATACTATTCACCTTTTTTGGGAATTTTGTCCTCAAAATTTGGCTAAACTATAGGAGGCTACCCATCTTACGGTTTGACATAACTTACTAACTCTTTACAATTGTCATAAAGTCTCATAGGAATCTCTAAGGTATAACCTTCTCATGGATTACTAACTATATCTAACATCCTTCTCAAACTATCATGTACAACCAACATGAAAATCTATAAGAGAATCTTAAACTCAAAGAACTACTCTTTCTTTAATCTTAATCCTTTCTTTTTATGTCTTTTTCTGGATACCTATACTCTGGTACATGGTTCTCATGACCTGTACTAACAACCTGGGTCATGTCTCTTAAGTTTACTTGCACTAGGGCCTAGTCCTAACTCCATAATCTCATCCCATTTCTAGATCTTATATGAATTATGAATCATTTTGACATCATGGTCTTACCATGATCTCAAATCATTATACATGGATCTTATCTTGGGAACATAATAATGACTTAATGCATTTAATTCTTTGATCTTAATCATTCTTAGAATCCTTATTAACATGTCTCTACTTGAGCTCTTAGGCATAGAAAGGTTATAGCTATGAAAGTACAAAATATTACTTGCCTTTTTTATTTCTTGCTTAATATCTTAGAATATAGGATCACACAAATCATGGAAGTCACATTTAAGAAACATGTATATAAACTAAGCTCAACAAGTGAATATTCATGGGCATTCACAACTTACTTTGGTTAGAGAATCCTGTACTAAAGCCATTCAGACTCCCTTCTTATCTAATCATATACTACATTGTTATGTCAAAACAATGTTTCCTCATTTTATTCTAGAACACTTAGCTAGAGAAGCCCAAGATATTTGTAGTCACTATCTTACCATAAAAGATTTATTATCCCTCCATTCTTAATTCCACATTAATGTCGAGTCACTCATCTATTTCAAAATATCTATCTATGATATGCATTCTACGGTTCTATTAGGTATGATATTAGGTTTAGGTGACCAACTACCCCAAACTTTTGTGTCAACTCCTTTTTTTGTCACCTCCCGATGCATGCTGGCCGGTCATACATATGAAATTATCATGTCTTATTATATTTATCTCACCTAAAAGTACATATGTCCCATAACATGTTCACTGGAAGGCATGACAAGCGTAATAAGTATATAATTATGCATATAACATCTCCTCTACAAAATCCCATATGCTTGTGTCCCATACCACAAACATGTAGAAAAAAAGAGGACATGATATGCACAAATTTAAAGTTAACACAAAAGTCTAAAGGATATACACACTAACCCTAAAATATCTCATGCTCTATTGCATGACTAAACCTCAAATCCGAAGTCTACTATCTTTGAACCACTTATTTGATAACCTAGGACATATTAAACGTGAAAAATATGATTCTCACATCAATTTCTACTTTTATAATCTTTAATTAAGTATCTAATGGATTAGGGCAAGAGGTTATTTTTATATTTATTCATCACAATACATACTTATGGATAATGCATTGATATTAGATTTCTTTGATGATTATCTTTTCATAAATGGTTTTCCTTAACTCTCACTATACTCACCCTCATTACTTAATTCCAAATTCCCTTTAAAGATATTTTGTGATGTTATCTTTCCAATAAGTAACACCACTCTACATTATTCCATGTATCCTTCTTATGATCATTAAGATGTTTCCATGTTGTTATTATGGATTTGGATCAGTTATCCATATTTTATTTCAAATACTTCTTTTTTATTCCTATTTAAGTCTCAAAGTGTATGACTGACACCATGTTTGGGGTTTAATCCTGAACCACTACCATGTTTAAGATTAGGGTTTTCATGACTAAAAGGTTAGGTTTCTCTATATTACAACACACTACCCTTTAAATATAATTTTGTGCCTAAAATCCAACCATACTTACATTACCTAAAAACTACTCTTTTCTACTTAAAATGGTTTAACCAATAAGTCAAACTAAACAACTCATAATGCTATTAGGGTTTTAGATCAAGCATATAGGTATGTGTATGATATATAGGACATGCTTCCAACAAGAAGGTAATTTCCACCCATGGTTGAGTTTTTGGTCCTCATGGTTCTAACCTAAAAATCCTAATGTTCACATGAGCATCTAAAAGTCATCTGGTAAAACTTTATACAACTTAATGGAGACAAAATGGTAGGCTATATTTTTCTTTATTGTGATTTAATTCAAGAAAGCATTTGACGAAGCCTGAGAATTTTTTGTACATATAATAGTATAATGTGAAATAAATTTTTCTTTGAAAAATCATATGACATAAATGGAAAGATGAGCTTAAAATCAATGTGAGAACCAAGTCACATTTTTTTCCAACATAGAAGGATCAAAAACCTCCTTATAAAATACTTAACATCCTCAATACGTAACTCCATCTAAATGTCAAATTTTATAACATCCAAAGAGATGTGTCACATCTAATCTACATATTATGATATGATCTTATGGGTCCCATCACAAAAGTTTCCTAATCAAGATCCTTACATATACCTCATTCAATTCAATATCTTTCATCCATCATCTCATGATAAACTTAGGTAAATTCTAGGGCAAACATCTCATCTAAGTTTTCACCTTGATTTTGGGTTCTACCTAGTGTAGATAAGATTGAAATAGTCAAAATTTGACCGCCTTAGCTTTGAAATCATCTTATAAGCAGTGGAACTGAGAGGGGATCCACTCCTTACTCTAATTGAGGGATAAATATATCCAATACAAACTCACTAACAAGTATGCTGGAATAGACAAAATTTTTCAATTTCTCAAATGGTATAAAAGCATATAAGAAAAGTATCATGACTATTTTCAATTTTACAGGATTACTTAATTATGTCCCACTTGGGGCTTACATGAAATAAACATATTCTTCACTAAGAAAATGGATGTCTAAGCTATATCAAGTCTATCTCCCAAGATTTAACCCCACTAAGTCAAGTCCAACTCCTCATCTGAAGCCCTCCATGCCCTTCACCTAAGGGGTTGGAAGCATACCCCACAAAAGAAGACAAAGTTAGCACAAAAGCCGGTATGTTATATAAATAGAGATTTCACAATATAAAGGAAAATAAACAATTTTTTTATCAAGGCTTCCCATATCAAGAGGAAAAAAGAAAATCTAAATAGAAGTCAAAGAGGACATTGGAGAAGATAACCAATAAGAGAGTTTCTTTCTTCAATAATATCACAACAAAATGTCACAATCATAAATAGTACACATCAAACAATTAGACTAACATTATATAAGAAGGATTGAGACCCCTAAAATCTAAAACCTAAAAATTGGGTGGAAAGGTGCACCCTGGACAGAGAGGTGTTCCTAGTATATATAATACAAATGGAAATGCGCACTCGGGACGAAATATGCACATCTAAATGTTATAGTTATACAATGGTACCAATAGTCTAATTATTTTTAGTTTACTATACATGAACAAATGAAGAGGCAAGAAATATGTTTAGTGAAGCTCAAATAAGGGGATTACATATATGAGAAAAGCATCCATGCAATTCATGTTGACAATGGTGGGAAAATATAAACATGTTGGTAGGAAATAAAAAGCTAACCATGAATATAGGGTGAGACAAGACATGTTTTAAAGACCAAGTATCTACTAAAAACCATGGCGAACAAAAACATCAATTGTGTAGCAGCGGAATATTACAATTTGACTTTGTTCAAAATGTATATAGAGTACTATACAAATTTTCCCAAAAGGGGAATATCTTTATATTAGAACTAGGATCTAGGTAGAGGAATACTTAAACTAATACAAATTGTCTCCACAAACAACATAACAAAAGTTTATGCAACTACTCCAAACTATCTAGATGTGTAAGATATCCTTAGCCTTAGGCAGTTTCACCAAGCTTCCATGCGCACTCTGATCCTAATCTAGGTGGTTGGGATCACCTAGCAAGAGAAAGATAAAAAAATGTATGTGTCAATACAGGATAAGGACAATTATAAAGCTAAAGCATTGCATATAAAAAGAGAATCCACTATACTAAGGGATTTCAATAATAAGAGGCAAATGAGCAAATAAAAATTGGAAGACTACCATATTTCAACATCAACAATAATCACTTTGCATGAATATATTATGACATAAACTCATCTCAATGTAGGGTGAGGCACCTACTGTATCTCACCAAATATAAAATGGCAGGGGGACTAAAACCCCAGTGCTTGACAGGAGGACTAAAACCCCAGTGCCCTGTATAAAGTGGCAGGGGGACTAAAACCCCAGTGCCCTATGGGTGGTTTGTACTCATGTACACTACATTGTCATTTGGCTGATAAATACATCATGTATAAATAAGTCACTTGGCAGTAGAGTGAAGCATAAATAAAATTGCATCATAGCAAATGGGAACAAATTCCAACAAGCATTCCAATTAAGCAAGCCAACATTGGCATTTCAAGCATTAAACAAGTATTTCCAATAAGAAGACAACATAGGCATTAGAAGAGTTACATAATGAAAAGAATCAAGTAAAGACATTAGAAGGATTCCAAGTCTAGCAAAGTAGTATGACGGGGAGGGATGAAAATCCCAACTGAGGAATGGGTGTATTTGCACAATAACCATTCTTCACAATCATAATAGGAATCACATTCATGATTATGGTCCACATGCTTAAATAGGGCTCATATACATAAATAGGATCACATACTGAAATAGGGTTCACATACCATATTGTAGATTCTTAATCATCATTTCTCACCATATGCTTGTTATCCAAAACCTTTTTTCCTAGGTATAAATATTTCACATGTATTAATATATATTAAGGCACAAAGCATAAGAAAACCCTAATTTTGGAACTTATTTTCAAAACCACGATTTAAGACTCAAAACCTAGTCCAATTGATTAATCATATTCTCTTGATTAAGAAAACATGTTTTATTTCCCAATTTGGAGTTAAAATGAATTAAATACACATTTTAGATCATTTAATGTGATTAAAATGATATTTAAGGTAAACTTTGTGAAACCATTTAGAAACATGACTCAAAAACTAGAAATACGGATTTTACTCAAAAAATTCTTTCCAACGACTATTTATTTGCATTTTTCTGACCAATGGTTGATTTACTATGAATTAATTAAATCAGACCAATGAAAATGCAAGAAACAGCCACATCAGCAAAATAAATGGCCAAATAGGGATGAGCCAGTGAGGCCGGGCCCATGCTAACATGGACCAATCATATTTGTTCATGTCGGTGGGTCCATTCTCGCTGACCTAGGTCTAACGCGAGCGGGAAAAGGAAATTACCAAAATACCCTTACTCGATAATATCAAATTAATTAGCTAACGAGGGCAATATTGTCATTTGTAAGTAACATGTATCATCGGCGAGAAACAAAGCTAGGTATGAAATTACTTTAACGCCCATATGGGTTTAATAGCTCGATTGAAATTATAGGGGCAAAGTGGTCAATGCCCCTCCAGGTATGTTGCTGCTATGAGCCATGGCTCGAGCAGCACCTAGGGGTCACAACTTCCCATTCCCAAACACTACTGAGGCAAAGAAAATACAAACAGAGTTCGGGAACGAACTCGCGGGAGTCTTGCGATCACAAAGAGCTAATAAACAACCCATGTCGTGCACAAAATCACCTGAACGAGGCCGAAACAGGGAGAAGAAGATCGGGGGAGAAACCTAAGTAAATAGAGAGGAAAAACGCTGTTAAGGTCTCCATCACATTCGCAGTAGCAAGGAGGGGTGAAATACAAGGTCATTGAGGTCCGAGGTACCCAGAAACTCGAAAACATGAGGCGCCGGTGGAGGAACTTCACAACAACTACATGATACGACAATTGGGTGTGTCTCGAGGAAAAACTAATAAACGGAATTGAAGAACAGGTTATGTAGATGCTTACCTAGAGTCCGATTGAATTGAGGTGGCACATAGAGATCAGGCGGGGTCGCTGTCACCAGGGAAGAAGTCCGAGCAGGTCAGGGAGATCTAAGGTTGTGGGGGTGAAATTGGGCGGAGAGGAGGAAGGCTCGAGGCCTGAGGGTGCTCGACGAGCCCTTAATTAGGTCGGAGGAAGACCCTAGACTCTGTTGTGAATCGACACTGAGAGGGGGTGAGAAGCCAAGAGAGGTATTTTGCCTACAGACCATGCTGCCGGTCAAGCAATAGGTCAATGAATCCGTCTTGAGGATACGAAACCAAAGGGACAAGAATCACGTGAAACGGTGTTGTGTAGAGGGAGAACAAGTCGGGGCAGGTCGGGGGTCAGGAGCCGCCCGACGGTCGGAGGTGGAAGATAACACACTGACCGTCAGATCACAAATCAACGATCCACAGATCTCGCAAATAACCAATAATGCATGACTTAAAAAAATTAGCCGAACCATAGTGTTACACATTCATATCATTGATTCGATGCATGCACTATAGTTATATTATATTGAAAGCTTATAAAATCGATTTGAAGGGTCAAATGAAGTCCAAAAGGCACACAATTTTAACCACATGCACAAATTAATGTGTAGAATCATGCTATGTAATTAGATTCTCGTTTCACCTATTATTTGGCCCTTTAAATATATATTGCTCATTAAGGTGTATATTAACATATTAAAATGAATGTGTTATATGAAAAGGCTTCTTTTAATGGATTAAATGAGTGAAATTCGAGATATCCAACCCTTATTAACTTTAAGAGAAAAATATCACCATTATATTCTATTTTGATATATTATTATCATTTTTGTGGAGAGAGTAGGAAATTAGGTTAATTACACCCATAATTAATTCTATCACATATCTTTGCTCATATCTTATCCAAAAAGATATAAGAGCTCCAAATTAACATTATCCACTTATTGTCTCTCATAAAACTCCATTTTGCATTATTAGTCCTCAATTATTATCTTAAGTGGGTTATTTGTGCAAACACCCCTTTATTATCATAATTGGGGGAAAATGGAATTTCACCATCATTAATGCTCAAATTGCACATTGAGTCCAAAAATGAACCAAAAGGATGGGAAATTTATGAAAAAGGTCCAAAATGGACTAGAAGGCAAGGAAAAGCTCAAATTGGGTAAATTTCAGGAAAGACCCTGGATTCACTCCACCCCTTAAAGTGGATTTCATCCCCGAAATCACAACAAGAGGGAAGAGAGGGTCAGTGTGTAACATCCCAACCTTAAACAACTTGGTGGGTACTAGAAGCTCTACACATAGGCCATGTCTTACTAAAGTTTCCACAAAAACCTATAGCTTTTTATCAAACTCAACATAATTAACATTTTTGCCTTATTAGCATAATCTCCATCATGAAGAGGCATCATATTTATTATTCCATCACTTGTGCCACATTTTATTCAAAACAATTACATCTCAACATTATATCATATGTATTTCCCTCATCAAGGGTTTTACGCATAATTAGGGTTTACTAAGCCATTTCAACATTTATAGATGCATTAGATCACAAGCCTTAATAACTTGATTTTATTCTCCATTAACCTCATCATGTAGGATTACCACAGATTATTTTGGTGAGAACCATATAATATTTTCCAACAAATTATTAAACTTATTACAAGTCCAAATGTGACACATTAATGGCTTTATATCTAAGTTACATATTGTCACAACATCTTTCATACTCATATCCATGTCATCATTAATCATTTTCTCTTATAACACTAATTAATATGAATTAACTTCACATTATATGAATCAAATTACTCATTATCATATTTGAGTCATTTTATACATTTTAGTGATTATCTAAATTGATTCATAAACCAATTTATGATAAGATGATTAATGATATGTATTTAGTGAACAAGGTGATATGCCTTCCCTATGTTGATAATTGAGTCACAATTATGATTAGGTGATTATAATCCATTTGCATGTACCAAGGCATATTATGTGATGACACCTAATGTCACTAGTGTATCATGAAAGCATTAAGGATGTGTATTCCTTGTTAAGGCTAGATGATTAGATCTTATGGTTTAGGTCAACATGAGGATTACATATTATGCCTTCGTCTATAATTAGGGTGGCTTAGTCAAAATTATGTATATTCACAAATATTAATGAATAACTAATTATTATTTGCATCAAGAATATATTAAGGTTCAAGCATATGAATTATTCCTTAGATGACTTATTTATTTGTTTATAACCAAACAAGATGAATTACAATTGTATTATGTTTGTTCAACACTAAACATATAAGCTCTCTAATCCCATATCTAAGGAGTTAAGGTTTCTTGATTTCAAGGTATTGAGGGACTCCACCCCCTTAAAGAGGATTTCATCCTCAAAATCATCAACTCCAAAATCTATCAAGGTACTAACACTACCATTCCACTCAAAGGGTTGACTAAAACTATTTTAAGGTATAAGATCCAACATTATAAGTCTTACTAATCACTATCTTCTAAAACTCAAGGTATAGCATAGGGTACATTAACCCTAATCATGGCAATCTAAGAATCATATAAGGTACTTGAGGATAACTATATGATTTTTATTTGGAAAAATTCAAATCATCATATAAGGGTTCCTAAGGTTACTCAACAATAAGATAATTTGTCCAAAGGTATGCTACTTTGAGACAGTCATTATCAGCTCAGGCCAGGCCGGTGTCATATGGATCTAGGATTCCTTGTAAGCCAAGCTAATGGTGTGGAGGAAAATATTGCCAGCCCCCAAACCCTGACCTATTCTTGACACCTTTGCTTTCAACTTATGCCCTAGTATCACCCTAATAGACCAATCACCAAAATGTTGATCAAATTTATATTTGTAATATGAAATTATTATGTTCCTAAATCAATCTTTCATCATTGTTCAACTCGAAGGTGAAAAGCTTACTAATGGAAAACTACATAAGATAAGAGATTCTAACTAGGAGACAATTTGAATTAGTCAAGACTCTGACTACCTTGATGCTCTAATACCATGCTGTAAAGACCTCTCTACTAAAAATCATGGCAAACAAAAACACCAATTGTGTAGCAGCGGAAGATTAAAACTTGACTTTGTTCAAAATGTATAAAGAGTATTATACAAAATTTTCCCAAAAGGGTTACATCTTTATACAAGAACTAGGATCTAGGTAGAGGAAGACTTAAACTAATACAACTTGTCTCCACAAACAACATAACAAAAGTTTATGCAACTAGTCCAAACTATCTAGATGTGCAAGATCTCCTTAGCCTTAGGTAGGTTCACCAAGCTTCCATGCACACTCTGATCTTAATCTGGGTTGTTGGGATCACCCAACAAGAGAATGATAAAAAATGTATGTGTCAATACAGGATAAGGACAATTATAAAGCTAAAGCATTGCATATAAAAAGAGAATCCACTATACTAAGGGATTTCAAGAATAAGAGGCAAATGAGCAAATAAGAATTGGAAGACTGCCATATTTCAACATAAAAAATAATCACATTGCATGAATATATTATGACACAAACTCATCTCAATGTAGGGTGAGGTACCTACCGGACCTCACCATATATAAAATGGTAGAGGGACTAAAACCCCAGTGCCTGGCAGGAGGACTAAAACCTCAGTGCCCTGTATAAAGTGATAGGGGGACTAAAACCCCAGTGCCCTATGGGTGGTTTGTACTCATGTACACTACATTGTCATTTGGCCAATAAATACATCATGCATAAATAAGTCACTTGGTAGTAGAGTGAAACATAAATAAAATTGAATCATAGCAAATGGGAAAAAATTCCAACAAGCATTCCAATTTAGCAAGCCAACATTGGCATTTCAAGCATTAAACAAGTATTTCCAATAAGAAACCAACATAGGAATTAGAAGAGTTACATAATGAAAAGACTCAAGTAAAGACATTATAAGGATTCCAAGTCTAGAAAAGTAGTATGGTGGGGTTGGATGAAAATCCCAACTGAGGAATGGGTGTATTTGCACATTAACCATTCTTCACAATCATAATAGGAAACACATTCATGATTATGGTCCACATGCTTAAATAGGGCTCATATACATAAATAGGATCACATACTGAAATAGGGTTCACATACCTTATTGTAGATTCTTAATCATCATTTCTCACCATATGCTTTCTATCAGAAACATTTTTTCATAGGTATAAATATTTCACATGTATTAATATATATTAAGGCACAAAGCATAAGAAAACCCTAACTTTGGAACTTATTTTCAAAACCACGATTTAAGACTCAAAACTAGTCCAATCGATTAATCATATTCTCCTAATTAAGAAAACATCTTTTATTTCCCAATTTGGAGTTAAAATGAATTAAATACACATTTTAGATCATTTAATGTGATTAAAATGATATTTAAAATAAACTTCGAGAAACAATTTAGAAACAAGACTCAAAAACTAGAAATTCGGATTTTACTCAAAAAATCCTTTCCAACGACTATTTATTTGCATTTTTCTGACCAATGGTTGATTTACTATGAATTAATTAAACCAGACCAATGACAATGCAAGAAAAAGCCACATCAGCAAAATAAATGGCCAAATAGGGATGGGCCACTAAGGTCTGGCCCATGCTGACATAGACCAATCATATTTGGCTGCGTCGGTGGGGTCATTCTCGCTGACCTAGGTCTAACACGAGTGGGAAAAGAAAATTACCAAAATACCCTTACTCGATAATATCAAATTAATTAGCTAACGAGGGCAGTATTGTCATTTGTAAGTAACATGTATCATCGGCGAGAAATAAATCTAGGTATGAAATTAATTTAACACTCATACGGGTTTAATAGCTCGGTTGAAATTATAGGGGCAAAGTGGTCAATGCCCCTCCAGGTATGTTCCTACTCCGAGCCATGGCTCGAGCAGCACCTGGGGGTCACGACTTCCCATTCCCAAACACTACTAAGGTGAAGACAATAGAAACAGAGACTGGGAATGAACTCGCGGGAGTCTTGCAATCACCAAGAGCTAATAAACAACCCCTGTCGTGCACAGAATCACCAGAACAAGGTCGGAACAGGGAGAAGAAGATCGGGGGAGAAACCTAAGTAAACAAAGAGGAAAAATGTTGTTAAGGCCTCCATCACATTCGCAGCAGTAAGGAGGGGCGAAATACAAGGTCACTGATGTCTGAGGTACCTAGAAACTCAAAAACACGAGGCGCCGGCGGAGGAACTTCATGACAGCTACAGGATACGACAACTGGGCGTGTCTCGAGGAAAAACTAATAAACAGAATTGAAGAACAAGTTATGTAGATGCTTACCTAGAGTCTGATTGAATTGAGGTGGCGGGTAGAGACCAGGCGGGGTCACCGTCTCTGAGGAAGAAGACTGAGCAGGTCAGGGAGATCCAAGGTTGTGGGGGTGAAATTGGGGGGAGAGGAGGAAGGTTCGAGGCATGAGGGTGCTCGACGAGCCCTTAGATAGGTCAGAGGAAGACCCTAGACTCTGCAATGAATCAGAGCAGAGAGGGGGTGAGAAGCCGAGAGAGGTATTTCTCCTACAGACCATGATGCTGGTCGAGCAATAGGTCAATGAATCCGTCATGAGGATACGAAACCAAAGGGACAAGAATCGCGTGAATTGGTGTTGTGTAGAGGGAGAACGAGTCGAGACAGGTCAAGGGTCAGGAGTAGCCCGACGGCTGGAGGTGGAAGATAACACACTGACCGTTGGATCACAAATCGATGGTCCATAGATCTCACAAATAACCGATAATGCGTGACTTAGAAAAATCAGCCGAACCATAGCATTACACATTCATATCATTGATTCGATGCATGCACTATAGTTATACTATATTGAAAGCTTATAAAATCGATTTGAAGGGTCAAATGAAGTCCAAAAAGCACAAAATTTTAACCACATACACAAATTAATGTGTAGAATCATGCTATGTAATTAGATTCTTGTTTCACCCATTATTTGGCCCTTAAATATATATTACACATTAAGGTGTATATTAACATATTAAAATGAATGAGTTATATGAAAAGGCTTCTTTTAATGGATTAAATGAGTGAAATTCGAGATATCCAACCCTTATTAACTTTAAGAGAAAAATCTCACCATTATATTCTATTTTGATATATTATTATCATGTTTGAGGAGAGAGAAGGAAATTAGGTTAATTACACCCATAATTAATTCTATTACATATCTTTGCTCATATCTTATCCAAAAAGATATAAGAGCTCTAAATTAACATTATCCACTTATTAACTCTCATAAAACTCTATTTTATTGTGCAAACACCCCTTTATTATCATAATTGGGGGCAAAAATGGAATTTCACCATCATTAATGCTCAAATTGCACATTGAGTCCAAAAATGATCCGAAAGGATGGGAAATTTATGAAAAAGGTCCAAAATGGACTAAAAGGCAAAGAAAAGCTCAGAATTGGATAAATTGCAGGAAAGACCCTGGATTTTAGTATGTTACACATGTACACATCTTCTTTGAATATGAAAAGATAGACATCTTCTCAAATAATTTTAGTTAAATGAATGATCACTTATGCATTATCAAGTGTGAGAATTTACACATCTACATCAAATTCCAAATCTTCCATTATGCTACTAGTCACCACATGTTGCATATAAAAGAATAATCAAGTTCAATTTAAAATATGAGAGATGAGAACATCCATTAAAAATCAAGCAAGGTTAGAGGACCCTTTCAAGAAGAGCCAATAATTTCAATGACGAAAGAGAAACAATCAAGGGTTATCTGTCAAGAACAATACTAAAAGAGATATATGTAGAAATGAAATATGGGTTTTGAGACTTCAAGTAGGTCAAACTAGAGAAATGTTGGTGGATGCTCAATTTATACATAAGGTGATGCAACTGTAGGGAAATATGGCTATAGAGTAGGCAACGAAAACAAAATTTTTATCTACCATATTCCCCATAACTAGCAGATCGCGTCAATAACTATAAAATGGAAAAGATACTTTTGAGGATATACCTGATCTAGGAGCAAGTACAATGACAATACTCATCATTGTAGTTGCGCAACTCTAACTCTTTGTTGCACTGGGACTCATCTGACTTCTCCTCTACAGATAATAACTCAAACATCGTCTTCTGCAACAACTCCTATCGTCATAGACTGCTAATTGATGATGCCCTTCTAGTGGAAGACAACAACCTTCCACCTATAGAGAACTCCACACGGACAACCTAGAACTCATGTCATCCTTCTAGAATGAATAGGAAGGAGTTTTCCCTCCTGTTGGTGTACTAGTCACCAACTTACTCTCCCACAATAATGATCTCAGTTATTCTCTCCCTTGCTATCCCTCCCTAGTCGAGTAGGACTTTCTTGGGCTCTCTTGGTTACTACAACCAGAGAGGATAACAATTATTAGGACAACTGATTCTCAATTGTCTGTGTTATGTTCTGGGAAGGCCCCAACACACCTCTAATTATAGGAGGGTTTGGGTCTAGGTTCCCAGTCTATGCAGGAGTGGAAGAGACCATAAGATCTTGAATTTTCACAACCTGCGACCACTGAAATGGTCGTCTGGCACACTAGACGATCGTATGACATGTGAGACATTCATATCGTACTATGAGATAGTCATCTCTCACTGCGAGACAGTTGTTTTATAGTTCCCAATTGTATACAAAATTGGCAATTCGTTTCCCATTAATGCCTAGCATCAATTCCTTACAGTCCGAGTAATGTGCAATTGAAATGAATATAGAAAGTATCTTGAACCTTCCTTCAGAGAAACTAACCGATCTCACCCATATGAGACGTCCGTCTCGGTCACCCAAATGGTTTTCTGGTGACCCGATCTGAGTCAGTCAATTCACATCTTAGCCAATTTTGACTCAAATCAGCCTGACACTCCAAATGCCCATCTCAACCCTTAAGATGATCATTTGGCACTCTAGACACCCGTCTCACTCTGTGAGATGGGCATTTGGCAGTGCAGTCATCATGATTTGGTGCATGGATCAATTACCTAAACATTTTAGTAATTAATTCAATTGCCATTCAAGATTAAACGCCTATTCTAGTTTAAGACCTATGTGTGTGATCCTATAGGTCCCATATTATGCTGGCAGTGAATGTCTATAATGAATTATGACATCACAAGTAATGAGTGGTGCCTATTCACACATCAATTCTACCTAAGTAAATGGAAAGTTGGAGAATACCTTAAACCTACAACCTATGTATGGTGTTGTAGTGTTTGTATAGTTCCTTTGTCACTGATGTCTAGATTGAACTCAAGGCATGGAGCAGTCATCCTTTTCATCATCCAATCTTATTTCTTAAACTAGAGTAGACTATCTGAGATATATGTAAGCTCAATATCACATATTGACTCACATGTACATGGCCATGCGTTTCTTAGTCTCACTAATCAAGATGTCAAGAACATCAAACTCTTATGGGAGGGACAAATCCCATTTATATCACTCATAGTCTATCCCCATGTGTCAAATTCATCCAATCATCACCTTTATAACAACCCATGTTTCAAGACTGTAGTTGATGTTGTCAAAGCGTACCCAATGACATGTGATGAGTGTACTGATTTCAGATCTAAGAACCACAACCACCACCATCAATGTGAGAGATGACTATGATCCCATGATCATGGCATCCATGTGTTAGTCTCATGGTGGGTTTTCCCGATACATTGTTTCCTAATATGTATCTATGTGCTTAGTTTGATATTGCCATATCATGACTAATGAGATTCTATCATCAACCAACTCACACTTCAATCTTATAGGTTATTGTTGTCTATCAACGTTCTACAATAACAACCAATCAGGACATAGTGAGAATATGTATATGTACTCTTAACATATGTATGATCTCATTTTCCCAAGTCCTATACTTGAAGACATACAAGTCCTATACTTGAAGACATATGTCATTGAGTAGTATTATTCGATAGACAATTATAATGTTACATCATTATCTTATAACTGAATTAAATAGAATAAATTGCAAGCTTGCCTTTATTTCTTAATCAAATCAATTATAGGTTATGCCATTACAATCATCACATGATTAGCTCTTTGGGCATACAAACCAACAGACTCCCACTTATACTTAGATTCAATCACCCATGAATTATATTCTAAGTGATCTAACATGATCGTCATGCTTCTACTGTGAAAGTGCCTTTATCAAGGGGTTTGTACTCTACAAATCTTTACATCTCCTCATTATACTGTCTCTCATATGAGATGAAACCACCTTTGTATATACTTTGAGTGATGATGCAATCTGGGTTCCTTAGCTTGTGCAATAGCTCTATTGTTGTCACAATATAGCTCGATTGCATCGCTGATGCTTGAAATGACCCCAAGTTCTGTAATGAACTTCTTGATCCATACAACCTCCTTTGTCGCATCTGATGTAGTAATATACTCAGCCTCTGTAGTAGAATCGACAAGTGTCTCTTCCTTGGAACTCTTCCAGCTTACATCTTTGTTGTTTAGGCAAAACATGAATCCTGATTGTGATTTGTAATCATCTTTGTCAGTCTAGAATCTTGAATCGATGTAAGCTTTTACCACCGACTCTTCCTCTTCGCCATAGACCAAGAACTGATCCTTAGTTCTTCTCATGTACTTGAGGATGTTCTTCACAGCTGTCTAGTGAGCATCACCTGGATCTGCGTGATATCTTCTTGTCATGCTCAAGGCAAACCAGACGTCTTGACGGGTACACAACATTGCGTACGCGATTGATCCAATTATTGAGGCATATGAAATCAAACCCATGCATTCCCTTTCTTCACAAGAACTGGGACATTGAACTTTAGAGGTGGCCACTCCATGCAATGCTGGCAAGTTTCTTCTCTTTGAGTACTCCATGCTGAACCGCTTCAACACTTTGTCAATGTATGTACTATGACTTATCTAAGAATCCTTCTAGATCTATCTCTATGGATCTTTATCCCCAAGATGTAGAATGCTTCTCCCAAGTCTTTCATAGATCTTATTGTGTCTTTCATAGAGACTTTCATAAATAGTGTAGAAAATAAAGCACTATCAATATAAAGGCACAATAGAAGAACACATCGATACCAGAATAAACACAGTATAACAACACAAAAATATTACCAGAATGGAAACTCAGTAGAAAGAGGAGTAGCACCTATCGGAATTGAACTCAGAAGGAAAATTAAAGTACTATCAGAATAAGCATGGTAGGAGGAAAAAAATTTAATGCATTACTCTCTTTTTTGTACTTTATAAACTAGCATGTGATCTTTTATTTTACAATATGTTGGTGTGAAGCACTTGAACGACATAATACTCCAGTGATTGCAGAACAGGAAGTCGC
Organism: Alisma plantago-aquatica; assembly: GCA_963693085.1. Classification (NCBI taxonomy): domain Eukaryota; kingdom Viridiplantae; phylum Streptophyta; class Magnoliopsida; order Alismatales; family Alismataceae; genus Alisma; species Alisma plantago-aquatica. The sequence goes on along the minus strand of OY856411.1, from coordinate 386,479,296 downwards.
TGTAAGAAATCCACATTACCGATGCCAACCGGCCGTCGTCATTATCATGGTCAAAGTCGCTGGCAGACTTTAGAAGATTTTAGGCATGGTGGAGTGCGGGAACCAATGGCCTTGTCGTTGCCTTGTTGCCACTGCTTATACATGGTGGTCTCATGTTTTAATCCTTCCAAACACGAGTAGTCACACGCCGTCAATTGGATGAGATGATGTGCGTGTAGATAATTGCGGAAAAGATGTTCCCAAAAAGCAACTACAATGGCATGCGGGTCAAAGAAGTTTGACATGGTCAAAGCAATGCAATGATCCTTTCTTAATTACAACGAGAGAATTACGTATGACTAGTTGGGAAGAGAACAAGATGGGTTAGGAAGGTAGGGGTCCGGGGCCGTAGAGGATGGGGAGCCAAAACGGAATGGAAATAGAAGGAAAACCAAAATTTGGTGCGATCTGGAAATTGCAATCATATAGAACGTCTATGGCCATGGATGACCTTTCAGATCATAAATAGGGTCGCAAAAGCAAGCTTTATCCGGAGGACCGCAAGCTAACGATTGCAATTTGGATGAGGCTGAAAATGACAAGATACCATTTGATAAAATATGATAAAGGAGGTTGGGATGATGATGCCTTGAGGGAGGCCGACTTAAGCCATGAAAGCGACGCCCGTCCGCAGACATTGCTCTCTCACATTTCCTCTCTCTAGGAGAAAGAAGAGACAGCTATGGTGGCAAAGAACGTAGAGGAAGAGAGAGAAGTGGAAATGGAGGCTAGGGTTAGGTTCCTAGAGGGTGCTCTGATACCATATGGAATATGAGATGGAGGCTAGAAGGATATTTGTTACTGATAGTGGAAAACTCCACTCCTATATATTGGAGAGGTAGAAAGTACAAAGAGCATAACTTAACCCTAATGGGCCAAGACAATTAGGCCCATGTACATAATAAATCAATTAATCTAATAATGAGGAATATCACTATGCTCCCACTAACCTTTTTGTACACACAATGTTCATCTTCATTTTGAATAAAGTCAAACTCTTTGACTGTCTCATCAACATGAAGATTCTAACTCCGAGGTGCTTGCTTCAATCCATAGATTGACCTTTATAGCTTACATACTTTAATTGCATCCTCTAGATTTATAAAATCCTCAGATTGTGTCATGTACACATCCTCGAGAAGGATCCCGTTAAGGAATGCAATTTTAACATCCATCTGTCAAATTTCATAGTCATGATAAGTTGCAATAGCAAGCATGATCTTGATAGATTTAACCATGACCACTCGAGAAAATGTTTTGTCATAATCAACACCTTGAATTGTCTGAAACCCTTTGCTACCAATATGTCCTTATAGATTTGTACCTTACTATCCATGTCGATCTTATTCTTGAAGACCCACTTGCACCCTATGGGTTTTACCCCTTTGGTGTTCTATCTAAAATCTCATGACCTCAAGCCATTTCTCAGCCTCTAGTCCATAACATCTTGATAGGATATTGGCTCATCATCTATGACCAATTTACTGCCTTCCTGAGTTACAAGATATCCAAATCTTTCAGGCTCAAGGAAAGTCCTATTAGATATATGAAGTTGTTGTGTTACTTGAGGAATTTGAAATTCCACAACATCTTATGATTCTCTTTGTTCCTCTTATTCATCTATCGGTTCAATGTTTTCTTGTTGTTCTTGAGCCTCTTTGAGTTCCACTTTTCTCCCACTGACTCCTTTGGAAATAAAATCCATCTCAAGGAAGGTAGCATCTCTGTCAATGCACACTTTGTTATCAGATTGAGAATAAAAGTAATATCCTCTTGTTTCTTAAGGATATCCTACAAAATGACATTTATCATATTTAGGACCAATGTTATCAGAAAACATTCTTTTAACATAAGCTTCACATACACAAATCCTCATAAAAGACATTTTGAGACTTTTCTCATGCCATATCTCATATGATGTCTTTTGAACTGATTTAGATAGTACTCGGTTTAGTGTATACACGGCGGTATGTAGAGCAAAATCTGAGAAGGTAGTTGGAAGCTCGGCTAAACTCATCATTGATCGTACCATATCTAGCAATGTGTGATTCCTTCTTTCTGACACACCATTATGCTGAGGTGTTCCAGATAGAGTTTACTAAGATACAATACCATGGGTTTAAAGAAGGTCCTCAAACTCTGGGTTGAAGTATTCTCCACCTTAATCAGAATGAAGTGCCTTAATAATTTTACCAAGTTGGTTTTGTACTTCATTCATAAACTCCTTGAACCTGTCAAGAGTTTCTGACTTATGTATCACTAAATAAACATAGCCATACCTACTGAAGTCATCAATGAAGGTAATGAAGTACTGATACTCACCTCTAAAAGGTCCACACACGTCAGTATGTATGAGTCCTAATAGATCACTAGCCCTCTCATTGTTACCGATGAAAGGGGTCTTAGACATCTTTCCCAATAAATAACATTCACATGTCTCTATTGATTCCAGATCAAAAGAGTCTAGATAACAATCTTTATGGAGTCTAGATATGTTATTCTCATTTATGTTCCCTAGACGACAATGTAAAAGGTTTGTTTTATTTAAGTTGTTGAGTTTTAGTCTTTATCAATGTTATATACATCTATCTTTAGATCTAACAAGTAAAGACCATAAGACATTGGGGAACCTTCATAAAAGATCTTATCTTTTGGAATAGATCATCAGCCATTTTAATATGGAATTCAAATACATCCTTATCCATACAAGTTACATAAATGATGTTTCTATTTATAGTAGGTACATAATACCAATTCTTTAACTCTTTTACAAGCCATGTGGGCAGAGATATACTATAGGTATCAACTGCGCTAGCCGCAACTTTTGCGCCATTAGCAACTCACAGTTCTACCTCACCTTTTTCCAAAGGCCTACTTCCTTTCAGACCCTACATACGAGAACATATGTGAGATCCACATCCAATATTTAGTACCCATGATGATGAAGTAGATAGGTTTATCTCAATAACATATATACCTAAAGTGGACCATCCCCATCTTCTTCTTCCTAAATGCCTTAAAGTACAAAGGATAAGATCATCTTGCACTTTTCTTTCTCCTTATCTTGAGTGTTCAAGATTTGAATTTGGGCTCAACCTCAAAACTCTTCTTGATCTTGATTTGATCCTTAGTCTCGGCTCTGCTAATCATCATCATGGGCTTGTCCTTCTTCAATTTTGCTTTAGCATGAATCAACATGGCAAGCAAGTCTGACATCTTTCCAACCATAGTAATCACATGATAACATGCAATAAAGCGGCTATATGATTCTGGCAATGTCTTTAGAATCATATCAGTGGCCAACTCTTGGCTCAAGGTGAATCCCAGTTCTTCAAGATGATATACATGTCCAATCATATTGAGCACATGTTCTTCTATTGAGGTTTCCTCTATCAGCTTTGAATCAAGTAGCACCTTTAGGATATCGTCCCTTTCTTGCTTTGCAATACCAAGTGTCACTTTCTTAAGATGTGTTACCATCTCAATAACAATCATGTCCTCACAGTGCTCATGCAACTCATAGTTCATGAAGCTAAGCATAAGGTACTTTATATCTAAGGCATCATTGGTATACTTCTAGTAAGCATCCACTTGTGCCCTAGGTGCATCAGGAGTAGGTATTTCTGGCACTGGTTTGTCAAGGATGTAGAGCTTGCACTCTTCTTTGAGAACCCTTCTCAAAGTCCAAAACCAGTCATGGAAATTTATCCCATCGAGTATATCCTTCTTAAAGACCAATCATAATTTAGAATTGTTCATCATTTGATTCTACAAGAGAAAATTTGCATTTGTCAAAAACTTTTGATTTGATTTGAAAATTTGATGATATTAATTATGTCTTTAATTATTACCGCTCCCACTATTTTATTAAAATTGATATCCCTCAATATCAATTCAGAATATTGTAATGGACAATATTCTCGTGGGCCAGATCCAAGATAATTTGACAATGGCCTGACTAACAATGCAAAACACAGTCAACCATCAAGGTAGTAAACTCTTTCTAATTGAATCGTATGCAATTTTGAATAGATGGTATTCACAACCCCTTTCCATCATCATCTGCATGCTTCTGGGACCATACACTCTAAGAATCACTAGTCAATCCCAACCCAAAATCCAACACGATAATAATGCACCCTGCAAAGGTGAACCTACATTATTACCATCACACTTCCATGAGATAGACGGAGCACCACCGAAGGCGTAACCTACACTTGGTCGATCAAGATTTTCATGTGTGCCACTTTTGAAAAGCATCTAAGACTTTGATATTTTATTTGAGGGAGTTTGTATTCATAAATTTATATACTTTATCCAATCACCAAATATATAATGTGTATCATATACATGCTATATCTCACAACGAAAACATGCAATATATGAAAGCGATGGCAATGACCAGCCTAATGTAATTCTTGGGAGCCACAAGGAATTACCACATCCTAGGTCTACATTTCATGCAAAAACCTATTGTTGATGAAGATCCTTGCTTGCTAATATAGGTTGATCTGATCAACCCCTGAACTAATCGAATTGCCTCCTGGACAATTGTTTTAGTTGTTTCACCGGTCATCTAGTTCCATCGGTCCACCATCTGCTGGCTCCTCCAGCTAATTGGTTGGGTCCACTAGTCAATAGACTTGGATCATCTCTGATGCATCATCTTCTTTATCATAATAGGAAAGTAAACTATCATACTTTTACATGATTATAAAGAAACCTCGAGTTACATGTGAAGGGAGCAAGGGTAGGAAATAATTAACTTTATATTGGGAAGATAAGATAGAAGCTTGGTACACATATCGATATAAAAGGATAAACCATCCACACAACCATGTACAGATAATAGGGGTTATTGACTATAACCATGCTACACATCCACCATCAAAACCACTTTTAGGGTAGGGTGACACGTATAAATTGCATATATAAATCATATATATATATATATATATATATATATAAGTTTGGGATCATCATGGTATTGGATTTGACAACATATTATTCGCATCACATGCAATAATAGAGCGACAAAAACCAAATTCCAATAATATCGATTATCCCATAATACAATAGATTGATGTTGGCTCTAATACCACTATAGGGAAATATGACTATAGAGTAGGAAGCTGAAACAAAATTTTTATCTACCATATTCCCATAACCAACAGATCACGTCAATAACTATATGATGGAAAAGATGTCTTTGAGGATATACATGGTCATGTTGCAAGTCCAGCAACAATCCTCGTCATTATAGTTGCACAATTTTGATTCCTTATTGCACTAGGACTTGTCAAACTTCTCCTCCATGGATAATAACTTGAACATAGTCTTCTACAACAACTCCTCATGTCAGGGACTGGTGGTTGACGATGCTCTCCTAGTGGCAAACAGTGGCCTCCCACCTCTAAAGAAGTCCACACAGACTGCCTAGAACTCCCGTCATCTATTCACTTGGTTTTATATTTCCATATCATGACTAATGAGATTCTGTCATTTGTTGGATCCTAGATAGGTGATTAGATGCTCTAGAAGGAGGTGAATAGAATTGAATGCACTTAAACAAAATTCATTAGACCTTCAAGATATATCACAAGATAAGGTTGCTAAACAAGAAATTTGAGTGCAACTAAAACATGCATAGTAAGGGAGAGAGAGATTGAACATTCACCAAGAGACAAGCTATTTAGAGTGGTTCCATACTTCAAACTACAAGTGAGTCAGTCCACTACCTAGAGAGGTCAATCTCTAGGATTTTTAAACCTTGCACCTTCATTATATTCATTATAAGAGATACAATACATGACCACCAAAGGACTTACCTATCTAATACAAAGAGTCTTCAACCTTACCAAGGACTTACCCACTTTGCAAGAGTCCTTCGCCTTCTTCCAATGACTTACCTACTCTTGCATAAGTCTTCAGCCTTCAAGGAATTACCCACTCTTCTTGGATCTTCCGCCTTTGACTTCACCTTCACTCGGAGAAGCTTCCACCAAGGACTTACCCACTTGATCAAGGAGTCTTCTGCCTTCACCAAGGGCTTACCCACTCTAGCTCCAAGTCTTCAACCTTGATCTTGACCAAGGGATGCCTTCCCTTGTTCTTCTTCACCTCTCTTAGCCAAGAGAGAGATCCTTCATCTTCATGGTTGAAAAGAGAGATAGGGAGGTGGTGGTAGTGAGAGCCTCACAAGATATACATATAGGACGAACTCTCTTACAAATCTCCTACTCACTCTAATGGATGTAGCAAGTGATTAAGCTTAGAAAGAGAGAAGAGTCTATAGGATCACTCAACTATAGAATAGGAACCTCACATACAGTTTTGCATTGAATGCTCAACCTTAGAATGAAGACCAAGGGGTCCTATTTATAGCTAGGGATGCCTCTTAGCCTTTGAAAACACTTGTAAATGAAAACTAGCCATTTTGTGGCTTGCAACAGATATATTTTCACTTGTTGCAACTCCACAACGGCTATATGAACTTTTCTGCACTTTTCCGTACAGTGCAATTGGTCGAGTTTCTATAAGGATAACTCGACCGATAGAGTAAAAGACAAAGCCGATATTCAGACCATCGGTCGAGTTTGTCCTGGGGAAACTCGGCCGACCAATGAAAATTGAATTGGTCAGGTACTCCATCGGTCGAGTTCTTTGAAGTGTAAACTCAACTGATCAAAAGTTATTTTCAAGATCCAATCAGGATCGGTCGAGTTCTGTGTATTGACAACTCGACCAATGAACAACCTGATGTGAATTTTAGAAAATGGCTTTTGAGTGCTTAAACATTTGATCTAAGTGCTCTTGATTTTTTTCCAAGCTTAATTACAAGTCATACAATCATTACAAGTGATTTACAACATGATTCTAATGGATTTACATCATATTACAAAACTATGCACTTGTATTGACTTTGACTTGTCTTGTCTCCAATTTGATATACGCAAGTTAGGGCATTTGGAGTGTGTCTATACCTAATCTAAAATCACTCAAGTAGAGACATTAGACACCAATACGTGGAATGGTTAGTCATCATCAAAACACGGGTTTAGTCAATTTAGACATGAGTCAACATTGACTTAATTGACCTTAAGTCAACATCATCAACCAACTCACACTCTGATTTTATATGTTATTGTTGTCTATCAACCTTCCATAATAAAAATTGATCATGTACATAGTGAGAATATGTATATGTATTCTTAACATTTATATGATCTCATTTCCCAAGTCCTATACTTGAAGACATACATCATTGAGTAATATTATTCTCATAATTGAATAAAACATAATAAATTGGAAGCTTGCATTTATTTATTAATCAAATGAATTGCAGGTTATGGCATTACAATCATCATATGATTGGCTCTCTGGGCATACATACCAACAACAACATACCTTAGATAGAGTATAGATATATCTAGGACCAACCCTAGTTCCATATCAGAGTTAGAAACCACCTATTAAGCCCATATATTATACTAGGGTTATCATATTAAACTCACAAACACTAATTTTTTTTCCTTTAACTATCAACAAATTGGTTATTAAATCCACACCGTATTGTGTATTATATTTTCCAGAGTCTGTAACATATTTTACATTATTTTAAAACTTGTAGATTATTTGATATGAAATTATAAATTTGGTTAATTAGAAAACTTCTAAAAAACCATATGCTTAGTATGTTAGAATTAGGTGATGAAATAATGCAATTAGATGGGGAATGATTTCCTGGTTTCAAAACTAGTTTAATTTATTTTATGTTTATGAGTTAAGAATGTCTTGTTATGAATTTTATAAGATACATTAGTTTAATGGAATGAAATCAGAAAACAAAATCCAAAAGACCGATTTTCCCTGCCTTGATTAATACTACATGGGCATGATAGCAGTAGTTAGATCAAGATTATATCAAAGAACAACACAATTGTTACAATATCATAATTTGGTGAAAATAAAAATATGCCCCACATGCATCAAAACTTTGATGCATGACAAGGCGAAATTAGGAAATCAATTGGTAATATATCAAACGAACAAAATCAGAATCAAAATACTTAAACACCCCTAGATCGCGTGACAATGACAAAAACCACACAAGGGAAAGTAGGGTAAACCAAAAAACAAATTGTTCTTCCCACCGATTCACCATGACCAAGCTACAGAAGCTATGGCCCTGAGACCATCCTCACCCCTGGCAATCCTTTTCCAAAGGGAACAACCCCATTGGATTTGCTAGAGTTTTGCAACCTCAATATTCTAAGATACAAGATGCAAGGAAGTCAGAGGCTCTAAAACTACACTCCAACATGGCTGGAAGTAAGAATAGGGATAAATTTCTACAAGAATTAAAACCCATTGAAAACAAGGGGTCAAACATGTTTCAAAGAAAACTATAAAAATGGTGAACTTGACCTTAAGGATTGAACAATGACCTAGATGTTTGTGAAAATATGGAAAAATGGTTTACCAAGGCGTACGGGTCAATTTACACTACATGAATCCCCTCAGATGCATGGCAACAAGTTCAGATGCATCTCTGGAGATTGCTAAGATTAAGTGCACATGTTCAAATTGTCACTAGTAGGTGAAGGTAGACGATAATCAAAGATACATCCTATGAGGAGAAATGTAACTTCGATTGGCAAAGAATTGTTTTTCAAATGTGTTGTAGATGCATTGGTGTAGATTTATACTGGGTAGAAGGCTTGCAGAGATAAAGGGCATAAAGGGGGGAAGAAATAGGGAAAAAGGGAAGTCAAGATCTATCAAAGGCACAGAGACCACAAAACAAATGGAAAGTAGGGTTCATTATCTTTGACAAAGGAAAACCAAAGTAACAATGAAAGATGGAAAAAGGTGGATTGAGGAGGGACTAAAGAGAAGTGGAAGAATCAGAGTTCTACACACATAAAGGGGTAGTATAAAATGGAAGGTACAAGACAAGAGGGAACCCAGAAGATCATAATCTGATGGTCTGAAGCTTCTACAAAATAATAAAATGAGGCTTAGAGTAATAGGGAAAATAATTGTGAAACCATATGAAAATCAAAACATTAATTGTATTTAATGTTTGTGACTATTATTTATATTTCCTAACTCATTTAAAGACTCAAAAAATGTTCAAATAATTCTAACTTTGACACCTAGCCTAATTTTGACAGGTAGAATCTGATTTTGCCTTTAATTTCCCATTCTGGGGTTATTCTTTATTTTATTTAATATTTCAAACTTTAAGGTGTATTTCCTTTCCTAAATGAAATTAAGGCATTTAGGATTATTCATTTAATGTGAAACTTTTCCCTTAAGAAAATTTAAATTTGAGGAATCTGATTTTCACATTAATTTCCACTTTTCATCCTTAATTAACTTATCTAATGGATTAAGGTTATGGGAGATAATTTCTATATTTATTCATCAGATAATTTACTTATGGATAATGCATTTATTTTAGATTTGTTTTAGGATTATCCTTTAATACCTGGTTCTCTTTAACACTCACATGTACTCACCCTCAATATTTAATTATAAATTCCTATTAAAGATATTTTGTGACATTATCTTTAGGGTTGTACATCGGTTCAAACCTGGGTGGTTGGGAAATCACCCAGAAAGAGGGAAAGAAAACAAGGTATGTGTCGACAATATGATCAAGAACAAAAGAAAGAAAATAACATAGAAGTAAAGGCTATAAGTTCATCAATACATGAAGAGATCAAGAGAATGAGGCATAATCAAAATATATGCTTGCCATAACATTAAAATAGTAAAGGAATTGCATGCATGATTAATATTGACTACATTAAGCAAGTAGGTTTGAGGCACCTGCCTAACCCCAACCTATAGGTGAGGGAGAAATAACACATTCCTATTCATCTACACAAATTATATATGGGGGAGAATAACACATTCCTTAGTACAAAATAACACATGCCCTATCTATGGGTGGTTGTACATAAGGACCACTACATTAGCTAAACAGTCTAATAAAATCAACAAGATAAGAGAAACTATAGCATGTAGAAGCATCATATATTTGAAACATGGCAGTGGGGTACAAGACCTAAGAAATAGAATATCAATACTAATTTTTGAGGCAATTTAGCAAAAGAGTCATGAATAGAGAAAATAGGGTTCATATAGTGCCTCATTAGGGAATATAGGGTTTGGTTTGGAAAAATCCCAACTTAGGGTGTAAGAATGCACATACCTCTTTAATGTGTTCAAATACCATATTCCACCACTTCTAGATGTTCCAAGTTCAAGTTTGACCTATTTCAATTTATTAACATTCATTAGTGTACATATCACACATTATTGCATAGAAACCCTAAGATTGGACCTTTTTTTTTAACAAAACTCAAATTAGACTCTAAAAATACCACCATTGGACTAATTAGGTTCTCGGAATTAAGAAAACATATCTTTCTGCCAATTTTGGAGTTATGGTGATTAAGTTGTACTTTTTATGGATTTTATGTATTAAAATCATATTCCAAAAATTACCTTTAGAAAAACCTTGAAATCAAACCTCTAAATCATTTGTATTAAATAGAGATTAATTTTTCGATTCCAAAACATTTTTGATTAATTTTGGATAAGCGATTTAAAAGATATGAATTTTCCAATTCAGACCAACCAGAAAATGACATGTCAGCACTTTAGTTGCAAGCGAGGAAGAGAGAGAGGGAGAGGGGCCGGCCCGAAACTTGCCCCCCCAACAGCCTTTACTAGGCCATCCTTTAACCTAGGAGTGATGTATCAATCATTTCAGGTTCATCTAGATCTAGTAACAAAGTATAGAACAACAAAGAAACGGAACCCTAAACATAAACATCATCTAAAGGTGTAGATCATCATTTAAGATAAGAATATGAACTAACAATATTATAATAAGAAATAAATATGGATAAAGTTATATAACTTGCCTCTAGGAATAAGATCATATCCCAATCAATAGGAAACTCGAGCAAGATGGGTTGGTAGCTCCAAGCACAAGATCCAAACTCGAGCAAGAGTCACCTTCTTCTCAAGGATACAAACCCTAAGCAAGAGGAGCATCGAAAGAAAAGTTTTTGAGACTTAGATGGAGTTCCACCATGGAAGACCGTGGTTTCAATCTGGAGGAATGTGGAAGGAAGAAGAATAATATAGAAAATAAAGGAGAAGGGGAAGAAACCTACTTTCCCTTATCGGAAATGCCAAAAGGTGACTTTAGAAACCCTAGACTAGCTTAGATGAAACCCTAGGCGACCTTCTTCACCAAGATGGCATATTATTCTACCTTGGGACAGATCCTCCATGGACAAACACAGAGAGGACAAAGTTGTAAGTAGGTAGGAGGTGATATGGATCAAATATTTTGGTTGGGAGGTAAGGAAGGAGTATATAAAGCTTTACGATTAAGGAAGAAGCAAGGCATGAGGTGTCCAAGCTACTTTCCATGTGTTCATGGATAAGGGTGCCCATGGACATGCAAGCCTTTATGAATAAGGAAGAATAAAAGAATGAGGTTTCAAGTTACTTTCCATGTGTCCATGGCTATGGGTTCCCATGGACATGCAAGACTTTAAGGATAAGGAAGGAGTTAAGCATGAGGTGTCCATGGAGCTTTCCATGTGTCCATAACCTAGAGCTTCTATGGCCATGTAAATAACTATTCCACATATCCTAGAGATTTCTTAGCCATCAATTATCGGTTCTCCAGGCCCACCACCGACCTACAAATAAAGAAATCACCCCATTGGTTGATAACTCCTAGAGATAAGCTCATCCATAAAGGTGGAAATCCCTAAAATGCCCTTAAAGAGAAACACCTCCAAATCAAGGTACAACTAAGAGACCAATGGACCAACAAGCTCGATAGTGATAAGGAAACATCTAAGGATCGTAATGACAATTTGCAAAGAAAACTGCCCAATTGGGAAAACTGCAAAAAAGCCCAAAATGTGCATAAAAATTGCATAACTTGCACAAACATCATCCAAATTGAATCAAACTTGAAACCTATGTTTATATCATGATTTCAAAACACCTCAAAAGGTTATATTAATGTTTAAAACACTTAATTATGGTAATTAATCTTATTCAACACATTAAGAAAGGTTTGGGGCCTTACACTTCTAGCACAAATTTTTTTCCATTGTTTCACTTAAGTGGTGATTTTGCATTTTAGATTCTTAAATAAGATTTCACAATGTATTTGTGCATAAACCCTTCCATTGATATAATTATTGAACAAATTTTAACCAAACCACTATAAATTCCACTATTCATCAACAAGGACATAAAGGACAAAAATGAGAAGAAAACTTAGGGAAAAGGGTTACATGGAGTTTACATTTAGAATTTAGTATGTTACAACACTCCAACCCTTAAAAAGGATTTTATCCCCAAAATATCAAACAAAAAGATAAGTGTGAGTATGCAACATCTCATTTCCCAACTCCCAAGTGGTTTCTTCCAAACCATGATATTTCCACAAACCTTTCACCAACTCAATCTCCTTGTTCTTCATCTACTTTACTCGGGAGTCCAAGATCTTCATAGGTAGCTCCTAATATGTCAGATTCTCATAATTCTCCAAAGGTTCAATAGTAAGCACATGATAAGGGTCCTTAACGTACTTATTCAACACAGAGACATGGAATACATTATGAATCTTATCACAGGCAGGAGGAAGAGCTAAGAGGTATGCACAATCTCCAACCTTATCCAAGATCTCAAATGGTCCAACATAGTGGGGACTCAGTTTGCCTTTAACTTTAGATCTAACAATAGAGCGTACAGGCTTTATCTTCAAGAACACATAGTCACACACTAAAAAGCTAACATCAAATCTCTTCTTGTCAGCATACATCTTCTATCGATCTTGATCAGCTTTCATACACTTTTATTAATCAACTGAACTTTGTCGATTATCATCTGCATAGCATCTATCTTCACCAGAGAACGTTCACCAACATCATCCCAATGCAAAGGTGAACGACAAGGTCTACCATAGAGAGCTTCAAAAGTTGACATACCAATACTATCTTGGTAGTTTTTGTTGTAAGCAAACTCAACTAATGGTAGATAGCTATCCCAAGCACCTCCCCAATCCATCTCACAAGTAGGAAGCAAATCCTCCAGAATCTACATGGTCCTTTCTGACTGACCATTAGTTTGCAGATATGTTGCACTGAATCATAGGTCAGTAGTCCCCATCTCTTCCCGAATCTGACTCCATAATCGGGAGGTAAACTTTGGGCCATGGTCCTAAACTATAATTTTAGGCACTCCATGTAGATGAACTATCCAATCAACATACAACTGAGCCGTATGAACAACTTTGTAAGTGGATTTGAAAGGCAAGAACTGGGCACACTTTGCGAGTCGATCAGTCACAACCAAACAACATCATAACCTTTCTTGGACTTAGGGAATCCAGTAACAAAGTCCATGGTAACCTTCTCCCATTTCCATTCTAGAATCTCAAGTGGATGAAGAAAACCACTAGGTCATTGATGCTCTATCTTGACATACTGTCAGGTCAAACATTTTGCAACAAACAAAGCTATGCCATTCTTCATATTCTTCCACTAGAAGCTTCACTATATGTAGGGGTGAGCAAACTTTGGTTAAAACCGATTAACCGAATGGTTAATTCGAATTTGACCAATATGGTTAGACCAAATCGGTTAATTCGGTCAAAACAAATCGGTTAATTCGGTTATTCGGTTTGGTTAATATAATTTCTAATGTGGTTAACCGATTAACCGAGGTAAATTTGACACAGATTTAAACCTAATCCTAACAGGCTAAAATCTGCCGGCCCATTTATAATTTTGGTTTGCAGCCTCTCCTTTCACACTTCCAACTCCCGATCCCTAATTCCCAGCCCTACCCGGCAACCCCACGCTCACATCCACACTGACTCCTGAGTCTGAGACAACGTTCTTCTGCCTGCTGCCGCGGCGACTTCCCCCCAAGTGAGAAACGCGAACCCTAGCCAACAGCGACAGTGTCGGACCCTCCGGTCATCCTGCCCCTAGCGCCCGCCGTCGCACCTGTAGCACCGTCAAACCCCTAGTGCCGGTCATCCAACCTTGCCCCTCCGTCACTGCTGGCCGCTGCAGACTTCTGCTCAAGATCTGCCTTGGTGCTGCTGCTGCTGGGGATCACTATCGGGATCACTGTCGCAGACGTCTGCTCGGGATCACTGTCGCTCAGCGGATCCACTACCAAAGCTCTAGGTCGTAGCTGCCAAAACTCCAGGTCTTCTAGCTCCCTTGGCCTCGGTCTGAGTCTCCCCTGTTCTGGTCACCAAGTACATTGTTGTGCTTCTACATAACCAAGGATTCCAGTTATCTACCCATTTTTCTGGCCATTTGCTGTAGTTTTTGAAGAACATTATTAGCCACTGTGGTTGGCATCTTCTAATCTTCTTGGTCTCTTGTTGGACGGTTGGTTAGCTGCTGCCTACTAGATTTGTGGCTGATTACAGCAAGTGGACATCACTTTGCATTAGTATAGAAATCTTCTTGATGTCTGCTCTTGATCTATCTGTGTTTGATCCATTCTGCCATTTTATTTTGTACCTTCTATGATTTCTCAGCTCTAGGTAACCCATTCTTACCTTTTTATTTATTTTTGTACTGAAATGTATATATTCTTGTCTTGATATTTGTTGTAATCTTGTCTTGCTAATGATGTAATGTGAAATATACATATCCAAATATTTATATACATGGGATGTATACATAAGTGATTTCCTTGTAGCTTTTTGAGTTACTAATAAGAAATATAAATGACAAGCTTTGGTCTAATTAATTGCAATATTCCCTCCTACATCAAATTTACACGTGATCCATAGTTGTGATAATTGATTTCTTTGTGTGGACCTATTTATTCTGTAAATAATGTGGTTCTACTTATTCATGGTTTCATTGAATTTCTATGATCTAGTAGATTAAAGCATGTACGTGAATGTATCAATAGGAAATATATATTTTCCATTTCCCTCGTCTAATTAGATTCTTTCTTTCATTTCCAAAGGGAGTCCCACTTCTAGTCTTCTAGTGCTGATTTAATTTCTTTCACCACGGCTTCATCAACATCATCTACATCACCTTGTAAGGTATAAATTGCACATTGTTATATGATAGAGGAACTAGTTTCCTATTTTTCTTATATGCAATCATTTAATACCATGCACATCATTTTGTAGATGACAACTACAGAGGTTGATCTTACTGCAAGTATAGAAATTGAACAACCTAGGGTTGAACAAACACAAAATTCACAAAGACTTGAAAATCCAGAAGTAGTTCCTATAGACCCTGGAGCCTCTAGTAGCAAAAGAAAGAAAATGAATCTAAGATCACTAGTATGGGAGCACTTCACAAAATTTGTAACTGATGAAGGTGAAAAAAAGAGCAAATGCAACTATTGTGCTAAAGAGTTTAGTTCTCATAGTAAGCAGAATGGCACATCTTCACTTAATTACCACAAAAATCATTGTAAAATGGTCCCACCTAGTGACACAAGCATACAACAAGAACTATCTTTTCAATCTATTAAAGGTCAAGATGGGGTGGGAATGATTTGCAATTGGAAATTTGATCAAGAAGTTGCTAGGACGGCTTTGTGTCGCATGGTAATCAAAAATGAGCTTCCATTTAAGTTTATTGAGAGTGAGGGGTTAAAGGAATTTATTTCCTCCCTTTGTCCTAAGTTTCATAGTCCATCTAGATGGAAAGTTGCTAGAGACTATTTTGATCTATATCTTGATGAAAAAGCTAAACTCAAATCATTCATATCAAGCACTTGCCAAAGGGTTTGTTTAACCACTGACACATGGACCTCTTTACAAAAAGTTAACTATATGGTACTCACTGCTCATTGGATAGATTCAAATTGGAACTTGCAAAAGAGAGTACTAAATTTTTGTCCAATTTCTAGTCATAAAGGTGAAGCAATAGGAAAAATGATTGAGAAATGCTTACTCGAGTGGGGCATTGATAGAGTTTTTTCTGTGACAGTGGACAATGCAAGTTCCAATGATGTTGCCATTAATTATTTGAAAAGAAGATTGATTAATTGGGGGGGTGTTTTACAAGGAAAATTGTTACATATGCGTTGCATTGCTCATATTATCAATTTGATTATTTTGGATGGTTTGAAAGAAATTAGTGGTTCTGTTGACCGTGTGCGGGCTGCTGTAAAATATGTTAGACAATCTCCTTCTAGGTTGCAAAAGTTCAAAGAATGTGTTGAAGTTGAAAAAATTCAAAGTAAAAGCTTGTTATGCCTAGATGTTTCCACAAGGTGGAACTCCACCTTTCTTATGTTAGATGTTGCTCAAAATTTTGAAAAAGCATTTGATAAGTTTGATTCTCAAGATCCCCACTTCCGAAATGATCTTGAGAGTCAAGATGGAGTTGATGGAGTTCCTACAGAAGTTGATTGGGAGAATGCTAGACGAATGAGTAGCATGTTGTCACATTTTTATGATTTTACTATACGGGTTTCTGGAACCTCTTATGTAACAAGAAATTCATTCTTTGATGAGATAACTAAAATGGAATCCATTTTAAAAGAATGGAAATCTAGTGAGGACTTTGAGGTGAGCACAACGGCTGAAAATATGAAGGTGAAATATGACAAATATTGGGGCACATTTGATAAAATGAATATGTTGATATATCTTGCTGTTATAGTTGATCCTCGCCATAAAATGGAGTATTTGGACTTTGTTTTGAAGAAAATCCATGGTGAAAAGCAGGGTCTAGTCTTGATAAGTAAGGTTAGAGATATAATATATGCCATGTTCAATGAATATAAAAATATTTATGGGTCTCTCTATGGACAGTCTACTGGAAAACATCAAGATTCAAATGTTGATTCTAGTATTTTTCAAAAGCATGAGAACAAGTGGAGAATGGAGTAAAAAAAGTACACAGTTGGAAGTGGTAGTGAAACTAAATCTGAGTTGGACAAGTATTTACAAGAAGAAAATGAGTTGGACAACTCACCATTTGATATTTTGAAATGGTGGAAAGGAAACAATGCAAGATTCCCTATTGTCTCACACATGGCTCATGATATATTGGTTGTTCCTATTTCAACTGTAGCTTCAGAATCTACATTTAGTACTGGAGGTCGGGTTCTTGATGCATTTAGGAGCTCTTTAACTCCTAAAATTGTTCAAGCACTTATTTGCACTCAAGATTGGATGAGAGGAGCTTCAATTGGCAGTGGTGTTGAAGAGGAGCTAGAGAAATTAGAAAATCTAGAAATAGGTAATTGATGCCTCTTTATAATGCTTTCATACATTACAATATACAATGTTATCACTTTATTTCATTTGAAACTATTTACTTATTTCAGATATATCAAAGTCAGCACTATCCAAGTCATCTGTGGGTATTTCAACTGAGTAGCAAGGCGTCACATTGTACGTATACTCAATTAAGAAAGGAATTTACAGCAGCTATACATCAACGTGGTTGGCTGTAATTTAAGAAGGAAG
The DNA here is from genome assembly GCA_963693085.1 of Alisma plantago-aquatica. Taxonomy (NCBI): domain Eukaryota; kingdom Viridiplantae; phylum Streptophyta; class Magnoliopsida; order Alismatales; family Alismataceae; genus Alisma; species Alisma plantago-aquatica. Next base: position 386,461,733 of record OY856411.1, on the reverse strand, counting down.
ACCTACAAGCTTAGATCTTGTCAAAGAAATGAATTTCCAGCAGCTATACATCAATGTGGTTGGCTGTAATTTAAGAAGGAAGACCTACAAGCTTAGATCTTGCCAAAGAAATGAATTCCCAGCAGCTATATATCAACATGGCTAGTTGTAATTCAAGAAGGAAGGCCTACAAGTATAAATATTGTGTACATCATTGACATTTTGTCTAAGAACTATATATATGAGTTGCAAGCTGTAATAGTTATATGGCTGTAATTTATGATTCAAAACCAAGCAGCTCATGTATATTTCAAACATCAACCATATTATGTTAACACAACTCCTGTACAACAATTGTAGCTTTTTTTCTTGATAATCTCTTTGTACTTTTTATCGAGGTAGTAATGTTACGATAATGTATATGTTGTGTAATATACCAGCTCAATTTTGTACAATGATATTCTATCTTTTATATTATGAGTAGGAATATATAACAACGTTAACTCTTATAACAAATTTTCAGTTTGAATGAAATTGTAATTGTGATCCTTAGAGATCGTGGATTTCTAAAATGTTGATGATTATATTTAACTATACGTGTGATTATGTTCTTATATGATTTGTTAAATTCAACCACTTTTTAGAGTAATATGTAACTAAATCTTATTACATGAGTGTTATTTGGTTAACCAAATTAACCGACCGAATTAACCATTAACTGGTTGGATAATAACCGAATTAACCGACATAATTTGGTTAGGTTAATGGTTAAAACCTCAAACCACAAATTAACTGTTTAACCAAACCGAATTAACCGTAACTGACCGAATTAACCGAATGCTCACCCCTAACTGTAGGTCCTTGTACATTTTAGTTGTGCCAGGATGAATTGTGTACTTAGACTCATGAGCTTCACTTAGAACCTTCTTCCTTAGATTACCAACATTAGGAATCCACAACCAATGTCATAGGCAGACAACATCATTCACTCCAACTGAGAAGTCAGATTGCAATTTCTCTGCTAAGGCCTTCATATCCTCAAGCTCATAACTCTCCAACTATGCAACTACAACCTCTGAGATTCAGGTCAGTGTAACAGACAATCTAGCAATGTACACACACAACTTATCTTCATCCACTGAATCAACAAGCTGAGGTTTCCAACTAGAAACATGTTCTATATTCTTTTACACTGAACAGCTCATAGCAACACATATAAGATCCTTCTTCTAACTCATAGCATTAATAACTACATTTGCTTTATCAGGATGACATGTGATGGTAAAGTCGTAGTCCTTAAGGTACTCCATCCACCTTCGATGTCACATGTTTAGATCTTTCTGTGTCAAAAAGTACCTCAAGCTTTTATGGTCAGAGAAGACTTCAAAGTTTACTCCATGGAGAGAGTGTCACCAAATTTTTAGAGCATGAACAATGGCTTCTATCTCTAAATCATGTGTAGGCCAATTTGCTTCATTCGATTTCAATTGGCGGGAAGCATAGGCAACCATTCTACCTTCTTGCATCAAGACATGCCCTAAGCCATGTTTGGAAGCCTAAGTGTACATGACATAGGTTATGGCTTCAACAGGTAAGGCAAGAATAGGTGCATATATCAAACACTCCTTCAGCTTCTGGAAACTATCTTCACATTTAGGTGTCCATGAGAACTTGACCTCCTTTCACGTAGTGCATATGTCAAGCACTCCTTCAGCTTCTGGAAACTATCTTCGCATTTAGGTGTCCATGAGAACTTGACCTCCTTTCACGTCAACTAGGTCAAAGGCAAGGCAAACTCTGAGAAGCTCTTGATGAATCTCCAATAGTAAACTGCTAACCCTAGGAAACTACAAACCTCAAAGGGGTTCTTCGGAGCTTTCCACTTGGTCACAACTTATACCTTTGTAGGATCGACAATTATATGTTCCAAAGAAATCACATGGCCCAAAAATATCACTTCCTTTATCCAGAACTCACATTTTGAGAATTTAGCATAAAGTTGGCTTTCTATCATTGTGTTGAGCACAATCCATAAGTGTGCACGATGTTCTTCTTTTTTCTAAGAGTAAAACAAAACATCATCAATGAATACCACTAGAAACTAATCAAGGTAAGGGAGGAATACTCAGTTCATCAGGTCCATGAAAGTAGCATGGACATTATTCAAACTGAAAGGTATGACTAGGAACTTATAATGCCCATAGTGAGTTATGAATGTTGTCTTCAAAACATCGTCATCCTTCACACGCATCTAGTAGTAGCCACTTTGTAGGTCCATCTTTGAAAATACGATATATGACTTTAGCTGATCAAATAGGTCATCGACGCGAGGCAAGGGATAATAGTTTTTCAATGTCACTTGGTAGAACGTGTGGTAGTCCATGCACATATGCAACAAACCTTCCTTCTTCTTCATGAACAAGATAGGGGATCCCCAAGGTGAGATGCTGGGACAGATAAAACCCATGTCAAGAAGCTCCTGAAGCTACTTCTTAATCTTGAAAAGTTCAATAGGGGCCAAGCGGTAAGGCAGCTTTGAGATCGACAAAGTATCAGACATAAGCTCGATGAAAAATTCCACCTCATGAGTTGGTGGCAGTCTAGGAAATTCCCCAAGAAACACATCAGAAAAGTCCTTCACCACATCTATATGATCTAAAGAAGGAGGTGTGGCATCAAGAACAATAGATGCTAAGTATGCTCTACACCCTTGTGAGACAATTTTTTTGGCTTTGATGGTCGAGATGATGAATTTACAATCCTCTCACTTCCTACTCTTAATACATGGCCTTTCTCCACCAGGATACAACAAGCTAACTTTCTTTTCCTGACAGAACAAGGCTACATCATGTTTTTCAACCAATCCAAGCCCAAGATTACATCAAAGGTAGACAAGTTGAGCATGATAAAGTCTGAAGGAAACATCTTTCCCAATATACAAAGGTCCAACGTAGGGAGTTTGAGATAAGAAAAGAAGATCCTACCACTAGATTTTTTTACATTTAACACGTAGTCCATGTATTCAAATTCTAACTCTAACATGGAAGAAAGATGGAAAGACATGAAGGTGTTCGAAGAGCCATAATTGAAAAGTTTCTTGAGAGGATGCATATTGATATGTAAGGTACCTTCAATGACTTCATTGTCCTCTCCATATTCTTCATTATTTAGATAAAACACCCTTCCATTCTGCCTCTCAGGCAGTCACTGTTGGTTTTGATTGTTGTTTCATGGAGGTAGATTCTATCACAACTGTTGTGTCGACTGCTAGGCCGGTTGTTGGGCTGGAGCCTGTACTTGCTGAAATTGGGGACAAAAGGTCAAATATGTCCAACCTGACCACACTCATAGCATGTAGGTGTAGGTCGGTCATCTATTCGAGCAGGGGCATTATTGGCAGGGCACCTCCCAGGAGGATGGTAGCGAAAGCATCAGTTGCACATCTCACGACCACAATTGTCTCCATGATTCTTCCTCTTATTGTTGTTGTTTCCCCGAAGGTTGGAACCCAAGATAAGATTCAATCACTAAGGCCTTGTCCACCATTTACCAGAAAGCTGATTGGAAGTTGTGGAATAAGGTTTTGGCCAACCCGATAGCTCAGAACCTCCAAGAATAGGTTCAATCTTCTGTTAGCACCAAGGTCAGTGGCATAGCATTCCAACAACAAGAATCGGTGAATGTAGTTGGCAACACTCATGCCCCCCCTACTAAAGGCTATTGAACTAGTCCTTCTTCCTCAAGAAAGTCGGGTAGATGTACTTCTCCCTAAAGATCTTGAGAAATTGGTCCCAAGTCATGGTGGTTGTGTCTCTGGTATTAGTTATGTCATTCCACCACACTCGGGCCAGTCCATCCAGCACGCATGTTGCAAAGTGAGCTTTCTAGTGAGGAGGACAAGCCATGCCCTTAAAAGTCTGGTCCAGGGCCAAAATTGATCATCTGCCTTGTCAACCATGTTTGGTTCACTCTCTCCTTTGATGTAAGGTGGTTGCATCTTGATGAAGTTCGTCAGGATGAATTCCTTTGGCTTGTTATAATTGGTAGCAGTAGTAGTGAGTTGCCCAACAAGGGTAGAAGAGAGTAGGTGGTGCAACATGGAAAACTCCTATTATGGGGTAAGGCCATGGGTGTTAGGGTTCACCACACTATGTCCTTTTGGTTTCACTGAGATGTCCAAACTTCTAGAGTCATTCTAAGAAAAACCCTTGGAGTTGTTATTATCCATGTTGTAAAACAAGTCAACTCTCATGAATGGCAAGGTTATCATATTAGGTTTCCAAGAGTATAGCAACATAGATGAGAAAAGAATTTCTAAGGCTAATATTGCCTAAAAGCATGCTATATCGGACAATCTGTATCATATGAGTCCAGGAAGGCTTCATATGGATCAGAGAGTCCCCATAAACCAAGCTAGTGGTGCGGAGGAAAATCTTACCGATCCCCAAACCCTGATCCTTTCTAGACACCCTTACTTTCAACTTCATGCCCTAGTAGCTGCCCAAAGTCTCTAATACCATGTTGTAAAGAGGTGAGATCACCTCCTTAATAAAATTTGAAGGAAATACAAAATGTCCATCTTTTCACAAAGATAATAGATATTGAGGGATGCATGTATAATATTCCAAGTAAATAAGCATGCACCAGATACATATAAAATGTCAATACCAGCGGAAAGGAAAAGAAACTAAATCTATTACATGGATTTCATCATTGTTCATTACATAAGTTTTTCAGAAGATAAAAATGAGGAAATGGATCTAGCTTTAGCAACCTAGACATCTTTCAAGCAAGTCTTAAATCTACTCCTGGTCCTATTTTCCTTGATTTTCTTCAACACCTTGTCCAAAATCTGGGTGGTTGGGAAATCACCCAACAAGAGGGAAAGAGAAAAAGGTATATGTCAACAATATGATCAAGAATAAAAGAAAGAAAATAACACGAAAGTAAAGGCTATAAGTTCATAAACAGATGAAGAGATCAATAGTATGAGGTATAATCAAAATGGATGCTTGCCATACCATTAAAATAGTAAAGGAATTCCATGCATGATTAATACTTACTACATTAACTAAGTAGGGTTGAGGCACCTAGCGGACCCCAGCGTATAGGTGAGGGGAGAAATAACACGCTCCTAGTCATCTACACAAATTATATATGGGGGAGAATAACACATTCCCCAGGGCAAAATAACACATGCCCTATCTATGGGTGGTTGTATATAAGTACCACTACATTAGCTAAATAGTCCAATAAAATCAACATACTAAGAGAAACTATGGCAAGTAGAAACATCATATATTTGAAACATGGCAGTGGGGTACAAGACCCAAGAAATAGAAATATAAATACTACTTTTGAGGCAATTTAGCAAAAGATTCCTGAATAGAGAAAATAGGATTCATATAGTGCCTCATTAGGGAATACATGGTTTGATTTGCAAATATCCCAACTTAGGGTGAAAGAATGTACATAGCTCTTTACTATGTTTAAATACCAAGTTCCACCACATCTAGAAGTTCCAAGTTCAACTTTAGGACTATTTCAATTTATTAACATTCATTAGTGTACATATTACACATTATTGCATAGAAACCCTACGATTGGACCTTTTTCAAAAAAAACTCAAATTTAGACTCTAAAAATCTCACCATTGGACGAATTAGGTTCTCCCAATCAAGAAAACATATCTTTATGTCAATTTTGGATTTATGGTGATTAAGTTGTAATTTTTATGGATTTTATGTATTAAAATCATATTTCAAAAATCATCTTTAGAAAAACCTTGAAATCAGACCTCAAAAGAATTTTTATTAGATAGAGCTTAATTTTTTGATTCCAAAACATGTTTTTTTTATTGATTTTGGACAAGCCTTTTAAAAGATATGAATTTTCAAATTTTCACCAACCAGAAAATGACATGTCAGTACTTTAGTTGCAAGTGAGGAAGAGAGAGAGGGAGAGGGTCCAAACCATGACTTGACCCCCCAAAACCTGTCCCATGTCATCCTTTACCCTAGGAGGGATGTACCAATCATTTTAGGTTCATCTAGAGCTAGTAAAAAAGTATAGAACAACAAAGAAACAAAACCCTAAACAAGAACAACATCTAAAGGTGGAGATCATCATTTAAGCATAAGAATATGAATTAACAAGCTTATAATAAGAAATAAATGTGGAGTAAGTTATATCACTTTCCTCCAGGAAGAAGATTAGATCCCGATCAGTAGGAAACTCAAGAAAGATGGATTGGTAGCTCCAAGCACAAGCTCCAAACTCGAGCAAGAGTCACCTTCTTCTTAAGGATACAAACCCTAAGCAAGATGAGCATGGAAAGAAGTGTTTTTGAGCTTTAGATAGAGTTCCTCCAAGGAAGACCAGGGTTCTAACTTGGAGGAAGGTGTAAGAAAGAAGAAAAATAAGGAAAACAAAGGAAAATGGGAAGAAAACTACTTGCCTATGTCGAAAACGCCAAAAGGTGACTTTAGAAACCCTAGATGAGCTTAGATGAAACCCTAGAATACCTTCTTCACCAAGATGGCATCTTCTTCTACCTGGGACAGCTCCTCCATGAAAAAACAAAGAGAGGAAAAAGATCTAAGTAGGAGGGAGGTGATATGGATCAAATATTTTGGTTGGGAGGTGCGAAAGAAGTATATAAAGCATTATGGTTAAGGAAGAAGCAAGGCATGAGGTGTCCAAGCTTCTTTCCATGTGTCCATGGATAAGGGTGCCCATGGACATGCAAGACTTTATGGATAAGGAATAAGCAAAGCATGATGTGTCAAGTTACTTTACATGTGTCCATGGCTAAGGGATCCCATGGACATGCAAGCCTTTATGGATAAGGAAGGAGTCAATCATGAGGTGTCCATTAAGCTTTACATGTGTCCATAGCCTAGAGCTTCTTTGGTCATGCAAACAACTGTTCCACATCTCCCAGAGATTTTTTAGACATCAATTGTCAATTCTCCAGGCCTATCACTGACCTCCAAACAAATAAATCACCCCATTGGTTGATAACTCCTAAAGATAAGCTCATCCATAAAGGTGGAAATCCCTAAAATGCCCTTGGAGAAACACCTCCAAACCAAGGTACAGCTAGGCTCACCATGGCCCAACAAGCCTGAGAATGGTAAGGAAACATCTAAGGATCATAAGGCATGTGACAATTTGCAAAGAAAACTTCCCAATTGTGTAAATTGCAAAAAGGTCCAAAATGTGCATAAAAATCGCATAACTTGCACAACAACATCTGAATTGGACCAAACTTGAAACTTAAGCTTATCTCATCATTTCAAAATACTTCACTAAGTTATATTAAGATTTATAGTACTTAATTATGGTAATTAATGTTATTCAACATATTAAGCAAGGTTTGGAGCCTTACACTTCTAGTATTAATTCATTTACCATCATTCCACTTAAGTGGTGGTTTTGCATTTTGCAATCTTAAAAAAACTTTCACTAAGGTATATGTACATAAACCCTTCCATCGGTATAACTATTGAACAAATGTTCACCAAACCACTATAAATTCAACTAATTCTTCAACAAGGACATAAAGGACAAAAATGAGAAGAAAACTTAGGGAAAAGGGTTACATGGAGATTACATTCAGATTCAGTATGTTACACAGACCTATAAGAACTGATCTAGTCTTAGACATGACCAAAACAATTAAGGACTAGACCGGGACTGGACTGAGACCGGATCGAGTAACCTATAGTTATATACTTTCTGATTATAAAATATAAAAGAACTATGTAAAAGATTTGATAAGTTTTTTGAGTTTTGTAACATAGACCAAGTTATACAATTAAATTCTTATAACTCAGGAGAGTAAATTGTTATAAGACTATTGAGAAAATTACTAATATAATACATATAATACTAAATGTCATAAAATTATAGATCATACAAAACTAACACATACATTTATTATACAATTGAATTATATGAAAGTTAATACTTAATAAATGAATTTATTAACAATTCAATTCAATATGAAACATCATTTTAGTTTTTCATCACCATAATGTATTGCAATATTCAAATTGGTCACTACTTGGTGCTTATATAAGTGCAATGGGTAACGATATTGATATTTGTTGATATCATGATGTTTGTCAAATTCTAGAGTCATTAAAATTGTACTGCACATCCCTATAACCCTACATAAATATTTGATCTAGTTAACATATATTAAAAGTCTTTTGTATCAACCAATCGAACCGGTCCAGACCAATTTCTACCGGTTTTGGAGCGGACCAGACCAGACCGATGACCGGAATTAGAAAAAATAACAGACCAAGGACTGGACTGAAAGTCAAGTCGGTCTAAGACCAGACTAGACCAAATAACCAATTCGGTTCAGTCCACCAATTTAGACCTATATATGTACAACCCTAATTATCTTTCCAATCAATATCAATCACACTCTATGTTATTCCATGTGCCATTTATACATCCATTAGATTGTTTCCCCATTATTATTCTAAATTTGGATCATTTATCGATATATTATTTCAAAAAAATTCTTATTATATGTATTTAGGTCTCAAAGTGTATCACTTATACCTTGTTTAGGGGTTTGTTCTCGTACTAATCCCATGGGAATCCAAAGCTTAATATTAGGGTTTTCAGGGCTAGGAGGTTTTTGTGTTACAATTCCTTAATGATCTCCTATACCATAATCAAATAATGGTAAAGGTAGTTGGTTTTAATTTGTATTTCTAATGCATCATTTGTCTTTTATTTATAACTTTCTATTCTCTATTGTAAAGTGGGACCTAAGAGGACCATCCCTTAATATTCAATAAAATACATGGAAACAACATTCATGACAAACATCACAAATACTTTCATAGAGGGGTGGATACTCCAATATATTCAATAAACATGTTTTAGAAACAAGAAAAGTGTAGCAATAAATAAAAGAATCTAACTATTACAAATTCTCAAATATGTCAAGTTTCAAGTAACACACATGTGGATACATCAAATTAAACTACTTTACTAAACTAGATATGACTAGTTATAGAGGACAACTGGCTATCTCAATTCTGTATTAAAAATGCAAGTTAGTTTTTGCTTATCCTAGGGAAATAAGGTCAAATTCTATATTTTCTTCACTAAAGGAGTGGTAAAGAACCCCCCATAGAAAGGACATAATTAGAGAATATCAACAAATAATGTTATGTGCATGCATATCAAATAATCAGCTAACAATAAGGAATCATTGAAAGGAAAAGAAATAAGAAAACAAGGCTTTCGCCTAAAGAGAGAAGATCAATTATCCATAGGATGTCTTTAAGAACATTCAATTAGAAAGATTCTCATAGTATGAAGAAAAATAGTAAACATCTTGCTTTGAATGCCAATATAGTTCACAACTATGAGAATCATTCAGATTAATATGAAATCTAGAATAAAATATACAACATGGGTTGAGGCATCATCACCACCATTTGGCATCAATGCCATATAGCTATTTGTTAGTATGACCATCACCAAATAGTTACACATAAACATGCACCACCACTTTATACCATTATAAAGAATACAAATACAACATCACCACTTAAAATGTTGTTAATACTTCTTATTTTAGGTTGGTTATCATAATCAACACGCACATTAGGCAAGATTAAACTTACTTGAATTCATCACAAAAGGGTACAATATAGGTTCATGCCACCAAAATGTAAGTTGGATTCACCTCAAATATAATATTCAAATTTGAGGTAATATGAAAAAAATGGCAATTGGAGGTTCCATTACATAGATGCATCAATCATATAATTTTGTTCATTTCTTCCTTGACCCTCTTCTCTTCCTTGATTTCTTGTTGTTCCCTATAAAGGGCATGAAACTTGTTTTTTGAGGTCTTTTTCTTGTTTTGTTTAGGGTGATCATCCTTCTTCCTAGGAATCTGTCATATGTGAATGATTCTACCATAGTAGGCTTGTTGTCTTTCTTCCTTCTCAATCAATTTCACTCTTGCATCATATTGTCTTGAAGGTATCATGTCAATTTCAACAAGATGCCCAAGTTTCCAACATAAGCAAATTTTAGGGATCGATTCATATTCAACTTTATATTCCTGGTCACTAATCAAAATGAATAGTTCTTCTTTGTGTCCACCTCAATGGCTAGTCTCATAGACTTGCCCTGTAGGCATTGGATTGTGTACTTGTTTACTTTTAACACCTTTCAAAAAACAATGCCAATCTTCTCTAGAAGGATACCATTATTGTAACATTGGGGAAAATTTAGCACCCATACTAGGTCATGATGTGATATGCGATTCCTTCTATCAGGTTGAATGTAGAGAACCACAATCATGCCATCAGATAGCTACCGAACATGACCCATGGTCCCACTAGAAGAGCTTTTTTATATTCCTATTTGTGAAGGAGTTTCACTATGTAGTGTTGTATGCTCAATTTATACATGTGCCTCTTGCCTATTGGCCTCCAGAGGAGTTACATCCTCTCACTCCTAGTTAGGTACCTACATCCTGACCAACTTGTGTTATAGTAAAACAATAATATCCTGGTTTTTGTATGATAGATTATGCCTCTAGCGTCATGAATATCTCATTGTATCCTTTCTTTTTTTTGGTTGGTAAAAAACTTGTGTTGCTTTTTTTGTTTTTTTGTTTGTTTCTATACAGTGCAGACCACCTTCAACTGAGGATGGTGAAAATCTTTAGAAAACATTGAACCAAAGAATAACAAATGATCAAGGCGAAGCTGAGACAGCCAGAAAAGAAGAAACATTGAGGACCAACAGAAGAGAGCCCGATACAATGAACTCAAGGAGCAACAAAGCAGAGCAGCCATATGACCCTCAACCATCAGAAATAAAACAAGAAAGATATCTCGTAGAAAAGATCTCCTAAGCCAATGAGCCACTACATCAACCACCAACCTCCTTCCATAAACCATGTGAAGACTCCCAAAATAGAACATCAGTAAGAACAAAAGGAACCTCAAGGGAACTTACTGAGAAAATAGTGAGAGGGGAGCGTCGATTCCCAAAGGGAAGAACTCAACCATCATTGTGCCTGAACGCACAACAGCACCAACTAGAAAATGAACATCTTCATCAAAGAAAACCATGAGGAAGACCGCATCAGCAACAGAAGAAGAGAACCAACAAAATTCAGAAGAAAACTTCAACAACCCAACAACTACCAAGAAGAGCCAAGATAAAAACATCAGAGAGAGGGGAGCGTCGACTCCCAAAGGGAGGTAACTCAACCATCTCTAAACTAGCATACCACAAGAACACCACCTAGAAGTAGGAACCAGCCTTGACATAGAACAAAGAGTCAAAACAAAAGATGTCGTCTAGAGCCAAAGTCCAGACATCCTAACCAAAGAGCCACCAAAGCACCCAAATCCTCCATCCAGATGAAGGCTTCAACGCATGACATCAGCAGCAAAACCAGAAGCAACCTTGATCAAGACCAGCTAGGACTGAAGATAGACAGAGAATAGAAAGGCAGTGAGAGGGGAGCATCGACTCCCAAAGGGAGGGGACTCAACTATCACTGGGTCAGCAGATACAACATAGATCTTAACCAGACCAAACACTAACACTTAAGCAACTTCAAAGATAAAAAAAGCCAATCTAAACATAACAAGAGAGAGGGGAGAAACAACTCCACAAGGGAGGAAGCTCAACCATCATAAAACCAAGAAACACTCCAGCCACCACTAGGATGAAGAACATCAAAAGGAGAAGAGTCGCCCAGCCAAAGAAAATTAATTGGATAAAATTGAAAACTCTATAGAGATGGTGTTCCATAGAATACTTGGAGTCTTAAAAACACTCTTGTGGACTCTATTATTTCTTTCATTCCATGTATGATAGAGAATAAGATGGGAAATGATACCAGCCCTAACATTGGTCATAGAGGTAATGTCATCCCAATTGATTGGAATCTTGTCAATAAGATTGTTGTTCAGAGCCAAAGACCAGACATCCTTAGTGTAAGAGCAGGAAAAGCAAACATGATGAGTGTCTTCATAACCTTTCATACAAAGAAAACAAACCAAAGCAACAGGGATACCGATTCTTCTCACATAATCCAATATTGGTATCTTATTATGAATGGCTTTCCAAACATGAATTTTACTATTAGCATGACTTTTGATTTTCCATAGCCATGAAAAATTTCTGTCCTCTGTCCCTTTGACCCTAATGCACTCCCAAATAGACTTGAAAGAAACATTCTGCTTACCATAAAACATGGACAAATCCTCCTCAATCTTATGAATACTAATATTCTTCAGAACTTCCATAATAGTATGAGAGCAACGAGAATCATTAATAAACCAAATCCCATTGACTACAATGGAATTCAAATAAGCATCCGAGGAGAGGCCTACCCTGATGCTGAAATTCCTATCAACAACATCATGAAGAAAATTCCCTGCCACCCAAGGATCCTTCCAGATCTTTTTACTATTTCCAGGTCCAATCTTAAAACCGAAATGCTGTCTAAGCATAGGAATACTTCTAATTATACAATTGAACATCCAAGAGTGATTAGGTGAAGGTTCACAACTCCACAAAGACTCTTTCTTGAAATACTTTTATCCAATCCATTTCACCCATAGGCTATCCTTCTTCCTAGCAATGTCCTACACATTCTAAATAAGACAAGCATTAGCAACATCCTTGAACTTTCTAACCCCTAAACCTCCTTCTGCCTTGGGCAATGAAACAATATCCCACTTAATAAGATGAATATTCTTTTTGTTATCTGATTGACCCCATAAGAAATCCCTACAGATCCTGTCAATCTCTTCAAGAGTAGAGAAAAGAATAGGAAAATCCATTACCCAATAGAGATACATAATAGAAAGAGTTGATTTAATGAGCTCAATCCTACCATCCATGGACATCATCTTCAATTTCCAGCATTCCAATTTTTTCTTGACTTTATCAATCAAATTATCACAATGCTTCTTCCTGATTTTGCCATGAAAAAGAGGGAGGCCAAGATATTTGGTTTCATCGATATCATCAGCTCTCATACCAAGCAAATTAGGGATATCATCCCCCTTTTTACCACCTCCAGTGAACACCCTGCTTTTATCACTATTAACTTTCAAACCAGACATGCTAACAAAGTTGTCCAGAACCTTCTTGATATTACTAGCATTACTGTTAGAAGCCTTAGCAAAAACCATAAGATCATCAGCAAACAAGATGTGAGAACAACTACAATTCTTAGAAATAGAAATAGGGATGATATCTTTACTTATGACTTCTTTTTTGAAAATTTTAGTAAGGCCCTGCATAGTAATGGCAAATAAGTAAGGGGCAATAGGATCACCCTACCTCACACCATTAGTTGGAAAAATAAATTTAGATGACTCTCCATTAACCAGAATCTGATAGGAGGTAGAAGTGAAAATAGCTTCAATCTAGCTAATCCATTTTTTGGAAAAACCCATCTTGTACAAAATAGAAAAAAAATATCTCCAACTAACAGAATCATAAGCTTTAGAAAGGTCAGCTTGGATGCACATATTAGAACATCTCTTCTTTTTTAAATCACTTAGAATATCATTTACGAGCAACACAACATCTTTAATGTTCCTTCCTTTGACAAAAGTGCATTGAGCGTTGTCAATGATACTGGGCAACACAGCCTGAAGTCTGTTAGCCAGAATTTTGGATAAGATTTTATAAAAAACATTACAAAGAGCAATGGGTCGCCAATTAGATGTCAAGTTGGAATCACTTCCTTTGGGCAGAAGAGAGATGAACGTTCTATTAGCTTCTTTCAAAATTGTACCATTTTGTAAGAACTTAGAAATGGTCTCAAAACATCATCACCAATTAACTTCCAAGCATATTTATAGAAACATCCATTAAAACTATCAGGACTAGGGCACTTATCTTCATTCAAGACATTAATGGCATCCTAAAGCTCTTTTCTTGTGACATTTTTGGTAAGCAAAGAATTTTGACTACTATTAACTCTAGGACCGTTCCAACTTCCTTCCCACACCCTGCCTTTGTCCTCATTGCAAAAGAGTGAACTATAAAAATCAACACATGCATCCCTTATCATTCCTTGATCTCTAGTAATGGACCCATTGACCATAAGGCAATTTATGGTATTCCTACTTCTTCTAGTTCTTAAGGATGAATATAAGAACTTAGTATTCAAATTGCCTTCCTTCAACCACTGAACCCATGATTTTTGTCTAAGAAAACTTTCTTCAATGATGGTTGCATCATTAGCTTCTTTCCTTTTCAAATTGGCGATGTTTCTCAGGGAAGAATCACCAGGATTTAAGTTAGCCCTCTTCTGAGCAGCCAAAGCACTATCTTTAACAATAGTGCCATTAGCAGACACATTTCCATAAATGTCAAAATTCCATTTCTTCAGCTTGAACTTGAGATTTTCAAGCTTCCTATAGAGCTTAAAAGAAGCGAAGCCAGACACCTCAGTCTTTCACGCCTCCCGCACAATATCATCAAAGTCTTTATGCTTTATCCAACCATTGATGAACCTAAAGGGGGATTTGATTTTCCTTTTCTCACCCATAAATAAGCACAGTCTCTGATGGTCACTAATAATATTAGAAATACTTTCCCCATGAAATTGAATGAAGTTGAACTGAAAGAGATCATTATAAATGATTTTGTCAATTTTCAAAGCAACAAAATGATCACCATCTTGCTTTTTATCCCAAGTGAAGTAAGGCCCGTCAAGATTCAGCTCAAACAGACCATAATCAAGAACAAAACTATTGAAATCAGCCATCGATTTAGAAGTGGGGGGTAAAGTACCAAATTTTTCTTCAAATTTCCTCACAGCATTAAAGTCACCCATAATGATCCAAGGATCATTCACTCTATTAGCAAAGTTACTTAGGTTATCCCAAAGATTGACTTTGTCAAAATCATCATTGTGCCCATAAACAACAGTTAAGAGAAAACTACACCCATCCTTCTCAACTCTACTATGAATGGCTTGGTCACACTCATCAATAAAATGAACATTACATCTATTTTCCTTCCAGAGAATGAAAACCCTCCCAAGGACATGGGATTTCAAATTCAAATACCATTTATACTCTCCAAAAGTTGGCTCATAAACTTCACCACTTTTGTACTTCTAATCTTAGTCTCTACTAGGATCACAACATCACAATTCGCTCTCCTAACTTCCTCCCAGACGTCGAGAATTTTCTTATTAATTCCCCAAACATTCCAAGAGGTGATAGTGATGGAAGGATTCATTTGACCCCTAGGGTTATTGAACTAACAACCTCAGTGCTTTTATATGTCATAGCCAATTCACCATCAATTGGGGAGTAATCCCCAACCACAATTTTTGTTTGATACTTTGAGAAATCCTTTTTGTTTCTATCCATAGGCATATTTCTAATAGAATCCGAGGAGGAAGCCTGAGAGCTTAGATCACTCTTGGGAGTGCGGATATTGCCAAGCAAATTTGGAGCCGTTCAGGGACAGTGCTCTGGATCAATAATAATTTCGACATCATAGCCTTCATTGACCTCCTTAGATAGAACTAGATCTTCAACATCAGGAACCTCTCTCTGTAGACTTAACTTCTTTTGTGCAACTTCATCAGCATTCTGAATTTCTTCAATAACAGAACCATTTTCTCCTTGGCACTTATTAATAGGAATAGACTCGATACCAGAAGAAACCAGATGTTTTTTTGCTTCCCATACCATCTTGGGAACTTTTCTCTTATCAACAGAAGGTTTAAGATTAGACTATTTTCTCATACAGTCATCATGACCAAAAAAACCACAGAACCTGCAACGATAGGGAATCCATTCATAACTCAACTGAACTTCCTATTCATCTCCTTCCTCACTAACCAGGGATATTTTGTTAGGAAATGAAGATGAAGTGTTCATTATAACTTGAATTCGAGTAGAACCAATGCAATTGAAGAGATGAGTACCCTCATCCATCTTAACTGGAATGCCAAGGAATGAGCCTATTCTTTCAAAAGTTCTGATATCCCAGAGTTCAAGAGGAATGTTATCGATGTTCACCCAGACCGAAATTCCTTCTAACATTATCTTGTTGATATTATCTCCTATCTTCCATTTCCAAAGAATAACTGGCCTATTAACCACAGATCAATCTCCCTTTAAGACCAATTCCAGATCAGTTTGTCTTGAGAACTTGATCAGGAACATCCCATTACCTTTATCAAAAACCTCAAAAGAACCCTACACATCCCAAATCCCATCGAAATGCTTCACCACATAGGTATATGAGGATGGAAATCCACTACATACCCTAACAGACATCACTTCCACCTTTCCGCATTCTCAACAACTTCCTTCTTTGGATAAAGAATCTTCCCGTCTTTCATTGTGATCTTCATCAACTTCAAGGCTCCCAAGTTTTTGGACTGAATAGGCTTGAATGCTTCCCATTTGACTGGAGAAGATGGTGACGAAGGAAACGAACCAACTTCAGATAAAAGTTGTGGATTCAGATATGGAATAGATCTGGTTTCAGTGGAGATGTAACCATCAGTATCTCAGCGCGGGGGAACCACTGTCATCGCCTTACCAGTCACCCTGTCGCCTACTGTAGCGGGGACAGAAACGAGAGCCATTTCATTCAATAAATTCAAGATTCACTATCTCTTTAGCCCTGTATCCTTTCTTTGTCATGAGTTCAATAAATTCAAGATTCACTATCTCTTTAGGCTCTTCCTCCATAAAGTATTATTCTGCTAGAGAGCTTTTGTTCTTTTCTACATTGACATCAGGAAATCTCATGTTCTTTATGTAGGTTTCTTTAACCCCTTTGCTAGATCCAGAATTATGAAAAAACAGAAGTCCAATTTTTGGTCTTTGACACATGCATAGGGATTCTTGTATCAATTCTAGTGTGACTTAGAGTTTTGACTCCCTTTATTCCCCCTCTTATTCCATTACAAATGAATCCCCACTTCATTGATGTTCAAAATGGCACATCCTCTACTTCTTCAGTCCCCCCTACACCTACGTGTGCAGAGGGCTAGTAGCCATTTTTCCTCTAGTCTCTAGGTTGTTAGATCTTGGCACATTGTAACATACTGAAATCTAGAACCTTATCCTATTCTAAGGTTAAGAGGTTAGAGACCTTAGTTCTTTGGGCTTAGCCTAACAAGGTTGAGGATATACCTAATGGTAGTTAATGGTAACCAAAATATGTAATGCATGAATAAATCACCCTAACATATATGCATGAAAATATATATGACATAATACCATCATATTAATCATACGACCAATAATAGATACATGAAATATGTCACATGAGATAAATGATAAATATAATATATAATCATTTTAGTTGTAATCTGTAGATATGGGACACAATTGAATATAGTCATGTTTTATATTCCGCTGCTACACTTTGGTTGTTTTGATTATCATTAATTAAGATTTAAAAATTTTACAACCACTCCAACATTCCCCTCTCCATGACTGTCGCAACAGTTTAGGGTTCCCCCATATCACTTCCTAGGTAGCCCACATGCTGCCACTCACCCCTTTACACTGTATCCAATTCTCTCGGCCCTTGTGGCATCATGAATTCACATGTTACATATGTGTGTGGATGATGATGTAGCTCTTTTTATTTATATGGTGGTACGTCTGAAGTGATTATGCTCATAATATTTTACATGTGATGTATAGAGGTGCTTTGGCTTGAGTATGCATGAAGAACCAAAAAGTATGTAGGTCATAAGATGATGCACCCCTACTTTCATACTCACATCGACCAAGAAATGATGGGATCTTAGTAAAGACCAAATAATCCTAAGATACTTCACCGTGATATAAGGGCCTTCACTACCATCAACTACTAATTTGAACAATACATTCTAAATTGTTGAGGGCCTAACAATAAAATTGTTAATCAAGTCGATAAGTTATACTTGTATGGTTGTTTTACTTTGTGCTTCATATAATATCTTTAATCGTTGTGATATGTCTTGCATAAGGTAACTTCTTTTATATGGAACTGTTTTATTTAGTGTACATATCATATCTTACATACTGTTATCCCTTTACATGCATTGTCTCTCGTTGATATTTTGTTTTCAGTGTCCTGGTTTATGAATTCTTAGGTTCTCACCTTCATACATAGGGGTGTGTTGTTGAGGAGTCCCCTTCTCCAAGACAAAAGTGTGTTGAGGTGGGGATCTAGTGTTTTGTTTTTGTCCTGGAGTCCTACGCTCAATCTCGGGTATGATATTTTACATGTCAGTGTATTTATGACTCAATTTTTGTACCGTGCTTGTATATATTACATATATCGTAAGCAATAAACATGATCATCTTTTACATAAGCAGTTTGTGACTTGATTCACGTATGAATAATGTATTGTTTTTTAAATGGATATATTTTGGGTCTTGCTGTGTTTAATTACCAGAATCTTATTGGAAGTCTTTATATGCGCTTTCTCTTTTGCTGGTGTGCTTTGTTGACCTGATTCTTAGATCATTTTGTATTTGTTTTCTTCGTGTGGCCGCTCGACCTTGGGGAGTGTTTGTGCGCTTATCCCACGGTAAGGTGTCGCATTCAGTTCTGGGAACAAGCCCATGTGTGAAGAAGTTGTTACTAAGGGTATACGTCAATTGTTGTCGTTGTCTAGGTATTCGTTGAGCTTCTAAGATAGTAAATTGCATGATTTGTATTGCCATTCTTGTTGAAGTTTGTTGGTTGTTTAGAATGAACGTGGAGATAGTGTTGTGCCTTTTTTAGAACAATATTTAATGTGGAAGAACAATGTATTTCGATCACCATCATTTAGCCCGGAGTATCTAGATCTTTGTTTCCACAGACATTGTATTAGGAAGGCTTTTTTCCAAGATTGTTTGGGTCTTGGCACCATACTATTGGATTGTCAACAAGCCTTATGTAGAAATAACTATTGACAAGTTTATGATGGCTACAGCGATGTGCTTTGATACTGAATACACACGCTTTGAGTCATTACATTATTATTATAATTATAATGGGAATGGTTGTCTACGATTGAACATACGAATGATTAATTTGGTACAAAAGGCTGGATCCTGCTCATCCCAGATCACCCTAACGTTCCTTGTCTTTCCCCACGACATTATGTCTCTGTTTTTGGTAATAAGGACAAGAACGACAACAATATTCTGGAAGAAGATCGACCTGTTTTAGATGAGGAGGAATCTGAGGAGGCACATGGCGATGGTGGCCATTACGATGAACGGGCTACTCGTTGGGACATATAGACATTTCCAATCTCTAGAATTACATCCAAATATAGGATATAATACATCATATGGAGGGCAATCATAGCTCTTCGTACTTTTTTTTTATATTTTTTGATTTACGAGAGAACTGTTCCGTAGAAACGTCACAATCGTGACCTCCTAGACAACGTAAACTCTTAGAACATCAGAAGGTGTGGTTTGGTCACCCCCCTCCCACACCTAATCAAATTCGTGTTACTTTTAGTAGACTCTTTATACAGACTACCGGTCCAGTGGACACTCGCCTAATTACTCACTCCGTTGAAATATTACTTAGGTAAAAGTAAGTTCTATGCATGGGTTGTAAATGAGAAGAGGTATGTTTCATATTGTTTTAATTTATGCGTTCCCTTTACATGTTGTTTTTCCCTTTGTTATATGCACGATGACGTGTCTACGCTAAAGGTTATTCATACGTGCTTTGTGTCCCGATAGGAGTCAATCTGCTATCATCCTAGGCCCTCTTATGCATGAAAATCAATCTCGTCGTATGGTGGTAGTCAAAGAGAAAGACCAACAGAAGGGCCTGTTTGTAGGGTGTACCTTGGATTCAATGAATTTAAAAATAGTTCTTTCAACTTTGATTTTGTTTGGTATGACAAAGTGCAGTTGCAATTCGTTGTTTTATGACTCCCTCTGACTACACGATTAGACTGCGTTTGTTACGTGGTGAATCATGGTGATAGGAAATGATGGTGAAATAAAAATGTTGTGGTGATAGGGAATCATGGCGAATCCATGGTGAATCAGTGGTGAATTTTGATCTATTTTTGTCCCTATGAAAAAATATGGTGAATCATAGTGAAAGAAATTTTTCTCCAGACTCCACTACTTATTTAGACAAATGTGCAAAAAATATTCTAATAAATATTATTCTTACTTATGTAAGATATTTTTTATAAAAAAAATTCCCCTCCCCGTTACTATAACTATGTAACAAATAATTTTTATCAAAAAAATTTATTAAACAAATAACTTTTTTTGAGTTTTTCACTATCACCATCTCTATCATCATGCACATATTATCAAACAACACATTTTAATCATTTTCCTATCACCATCACCGTCCACACCTCCATCACCATCAATTTTATCACCACGTACCAAACACAGCCTTAAACTCTAATTCCTTGGATATGCACCCGGAATCCGGTGTGTTGGCGTGCAGTTCCAAAATAAAGGTGCTATCCAAAATCGAAAGGCAACAATTCAGCCCAATTACTTGCCGCACGATCTCTTCTTCTCCCTCTTTATCCACCCTTGCCCTCCCTGCGTGATGCTACAGCTGTATCAAGGACAGTTTGACAGCTCATCAAGCAGACCTTCGTCATTTTTGGCAGTGGTGGGGACCACATATTCCCTCCGCATAAACCCTGTTTGGACGAATCTTTCTCAGATTGTACCAAACTATTGAAATCAAATTTGTATATTGTCGAACACATACCACTAAATACTATTCATGTTATTCAAATATACACATTAATTCTCCATGTTTCCGAAATGACCATCTTACTCTTATTACACCTTACCAAACAGGGCCTAAATATCAATATTGAGTCACTTTGTTGAGATGCTTTATACCTTTGATTGAAATCACATCATGCTTGTGCTAGTAGGCCATTCTCCATCCATTGACGAAAACTTGTAATGACAAGTCATTGAGGGGTCATCCACGTTCTTTACTTACATTTGCTCTTAGGCCTAGTTTGCCCGCCACCTTTTCAAATCCTTGTATTCTAGTAATGATGCTGGTGCTTTTACGGTGGTGTGGAAGGAGAGCAGTATTCCAGTTAATCCTTGTATTCTCACAACCAAACCTCGCGGAAGGAAGGCGAATAAGACAGTAAATAGGGGAGAAGCCTGGTTTTCTCAGTTCTGCCGTTTTCGACGTGACTGGAAATACCGCGCGCCATCATTACGGCAATTTAGGGATGGTGGTTGTGACTGTCACGTATAACTTGACGAGGTTTCGGTAATCACAGTAATTACCGGGATTTTTGAAGTTAGCGCCCAAATTGGGCCTTACATTTCAAATATAACAATCTATTTGTTTTTCATATAGTTAATGGATTCCGGCTGATGAGGAGCATGAAAATTGCTGCTTTAGACCATGTATGACATTAGATGATGACAAGTGCTTTACCAAGGGTCCATTCACCTTCAAGTCATTGGTCGATGCTTCTGAAGTGGATGGATGATCCTGTTATATCTCTTTTTCTTTATATCCTGCAAGGTCTATCCTTTGGTTAGGGGGCTTGTTATAGGGGGATCTCATTTCTCATTTTATTAAACTTATTAGTGTCTTATTGACCGCCTATTTTTAGTTGAAAGTTGGCTACTCCTTGTAGCACACTTTCGCCTCTTCGTACGCTGTACGATCTCGTGCTTGGATTTCTTCCTCTATTTCTATGCTTAAATGAAATTGATCAAAAATGGGTCACTGATGAACAATGTTGCTTATTACTCTCAACTTTATTAAATAAAGTGTTTTGAATAGATCACGTCTGTTCATATTCCTCCATTCATTAACTCTGGACTTGGCATGTTGGATCAACCTTCACTGTACATAGAATTGCACACTGAAAATATATGTGATAACATCGTCATTGTGTTTCTATATGTGCTACTAGTCAAAATATTATCAAAGCTAGTCTAGAGAAGGTAACTAGATAATTAGTGAATCCAAACGACAAGATGACATTAACATTTTCCTGGGATAATAAGTGGCTGCATTGGCTAGATGAATTGAATGGGCCCACCGGCACATCATAAGTGAAATAATAAAGGAAAGATTCTGAAATAATAATTGTAGTTCATATCGCGAATGGTACGTAGGGGTGGAGTTCAAGTTTCTGACTCTGGTATAAGCTTTAGCATCCACAACGATGGGTAGTTTAACATACAACTGGCCCCTAACGAAATATAATCAAATGAGTGAGGATGATAATTACTATTTGCTTACTTGAACAAGTCAGGTTCTTCATACCATTGAAAGATTGAAAATTCTAGGCCTTCAAATCACAAGACTTCCATACCCTGGTGTCCATATTTCTTATTACTATGTAATTAATGTTTTCTAAACTTTTGTGCAACATGGTTGATATGTTTCCATTTCAAGATATTATGTTGCAAATCAATTGATACAAATGAGTTTGAAAAATGGAAAAGTTGATTGTGACCACCAATTCCAACTTGAATTGTATATCCCTTCATTCCTATCTGAGTCATTATTTATTATCTATTTAGATAGTACATCGAGCTAAAATCTTGATCCTGGATTACATATTGTGGTTGTACTTTTTGAAACTAGCAATGTTATTATAAGGGTGGCTAAGGGAGATCATCGTGGAGGTATATGTTGAGATGATATGTAACTAAGGAAGGTATATGTTCATGATTATATGAAACTCATGAGGCAATTGGGTTTGTAATGCGAACTTGTCCGATGTTTATGCGCATAGGAATTATTAACTGAGCCATATTTCTAAATGATACAAATGACTATGGATTTCAATCGACGAGTATATCATATGAATATGGTAACAAACATACCTTAATGTATTTCACAAAAACCATAAAATGGAAGTATATAAAGAAGAACATAAATATTTGCTGAAATACACAAAATGGGGTAAGGTCAATAAGTAGATAGTGTTTGAGAATGTGAAAGCTTTTATGCTGCAATTGGTAACTAGATAATGGAATGCTACATTATCTTGAAAACGTATGGTGAATATTGAGGCCCAAATTTGAGGTATCATCCTTTTCCACATACCTTATTAAAAAATATAACTTTTATATAAGAGAGTGTGGCATGAATAATAATGTTGAAAAATAGTGGGCTCAATCTGGAGGAAATAACAATATTTGTGTCAATCATAAACTGCATAATCTAGTATATGAAAGATTTGTGTACTTAGGGTGGTTGAAAAGATATATGTGCTATATTATGTCAAATATGAGGTTCAAATTTTAAATGCAAGTGATTGTATATTAGTAATGAAAATAAAATTTGGGCTAGATTGGATTGAAATGGGTAGGCTATGTCATGTAGATAAAGTTACTATTTACATCAAAATATAAGAAAGATCTTTACATCACTTGTCCAACTAATAAGATTGGGTCAATGGTTTCTTCTTTTAAAATGGTAAGTACTTTTATTATGAGATGAACATAGAAAATGACTAATTTAGTGACCCTTCATTTGTTTCTCCAATCAATAACGATTTTAATGGTAATATAAATGATGTTAAATGAAGGTGGATTAGCCTTTCGAAAAAATATCATCATAAGGTGTTAATTTCCTTGGAAATTAAGTGTATTTGAAAATGTATTTCTATCTTGATTGGGTAGTGACATTTAGATCTTACATTATCAAATTATCTTTTCTTTGTAGATGACAAAACTAACAAATGGATGACCCAATGAATGAAGAATTTACAAGAAAGTGTTATGATGGTGTTGAGAACAGTAATATATAAAAAAACTGACTCATTATTAATGAGAAAACTATGGTATTAGTCATAGATTTTGTATTCTAATGGGTTTTCAAGATATTTTCCTGAACAAATTTAGATTGCACAAACACATGAGCGTCCCACCCAATTCGTAATCAAAATGTTCAAGATACTGTTGTGTGTATATATTATTTTGTATGTATATTGCATAAAATATATGTACTATTTTGACAAAACATATTGCATGTTTTGTGTGCATCAAGAATGAAGACAGTAGAGTGTTGGTGAAGGACGATGATATAAAGAACCAATGGAGAAACTACTTCTATAAGCTTTTCAATGGAGATCCAAATAAAGTAAGAACTCGGGTGACATGAATGTAAGAGATATTACTTGCACATGAGGAGTTTCACTATCTGAGGTCTAGAATGTTTTGAAAATATGAAAATGAAAAAGGCATGTGATCCAGATGGTATTCCCATTGATGTAATGAAGAGTGTGGGGGATGACTGAGCTATGTGGTTGAAAAAATTCTTTAACAAGATTAGAAGACAAGGAAGATGCTAGATGAATGGAGAAATAATACTATAGTCATGATCTACAAGAACAAAGGAGATGTTCAGAGTTGCACAAACTACAAAGGTCGAGCTAATGAGTCACACTATTAAGATTTGAGGAGAGGATTATTGAGCAAAGGCTAAGATCGATAACACAAATATCTGACAACTAGTTTTATTTTATGCCTAGAAGATCAACAACATAAGTTGTTTTTATTATAAGGAGGCTTATGGAGAAATATAGAGAAAACAAAAGAGATCATTGTATGGTGTTTATTTATCTGGAAAAGGCCTACGATCGAGTACGCATAGAATTTTTAAGAAGGGTTTTGCATAAAAAGGTGTGCAAATCCAATACATTTTCCTAAAGACATGCATGATGGCTCAAGTGCAAGGGTTTGGACACATGGAGGAGAGGCACACACTTTTTCTATCATCA
This sequence comes from Alisma plantago-aquatica, assembly GCA_963693085.1. Classification (NCBI taxonomy): domain Eukaryota; kingdom Viridiplantae; phylum Streptophyta; class Magnoliopsida; order Alismatales; family Alismataceae; genus Alisma; species Alisma plantago-aquatica. The sequence continues at coordinate 386,436,988 of OY856411.1, read as the reverse complement.
TTGGGGTATGTCAAGGATCAACACAATGTGTATTTGTTTGTTCTTGTTAAGGATGGGTTGAAAAATCATGTTCAAGACAATATCCCTCGGTGCATGTTCATTGATGATATATTATGTACATTAATGAAATAGAAGAAATATTGAATGATGAAGTTAAACTTTGGAAAAATGTATTAACATCTAACTGATTTATGATAAGCAGAAGTAAAACTAAATATATGCATTGCAATTTTAACCAATCCGGAATTGTGAATTATGGGGTCAAGTTGGATGGAATGGGTGTACCAATATGTGATAGTTTTGTTACTTGGGTTCTATTATCAAAAGGGAGGGTGAGGTCCAAGACAACATTTTTTACATGACCATAATAGGATAATTGAAGTGGAGGAGTGCAATTGGAGTAGTATGTGATCAAAAGACCCGTCTTAGACTAAAAAACAAGCTTTAAAGAATAATTATATGGCTAGCCATGCTATATGAGAGTGAAAGTTTGGTAGCGAAGAAACAATGTCTTAGCAAGATAAATGTGGCCAAAATGTGTATACTAATATGGATGTGTGGGAAGATCAAGAAAAGATCATTTTAGGAATGACTATATCAGGAACAAAGTGGGGTGGAACAAAGTGGGGGTGGTGAGCATCGAGGACAAGTTGTGTAAAGGCCATCTAAGATGGTATGGACATGGGATGTGCACGGTACTTGGAACTATATGGATGATCCAAACCCCTATACAAGTATAAAATAAACATAATTGAAGTATCAAAATTATTTCAAGCAGTAGGAATGTAATTATTTATTTTCTTGGTCTAATTTTTGTAAAATTGTAATTCTTGCATGCAAGTCATCCTTCACCTAATGTTGCATTACCAATATCTACCTGATGTATCATCGAAATGGGGTCTATACATATGTTTTCTATGTGTAATTTACATGATTCCCATGCCACTTGAATTTAAATATCCACTTGTGGTCACTTACATGAACTAGCTCTTTATCATTTTTTTTGTCTAGGCGTAGAGGGAAGAAAGGGAAGGAAATATATGAAGTATATAAAGATGAAAGTAGAAGGTGTTGTTATAGAGATCAAATAAATGTAATATGTATGAATAAAGTAGGTAAGGGAGTTGGCAGGGGAAGTCGCAGTTGTTGCGAAGTAGTAATAATGCTAGGCTTGAGGTGTGATGCCCAACCCATTTCCTTGTTAACCCTCAATACTGTATGTCCTCTTTTCTTCCTATCCTCTCACTCTCTCTACTCATATTCATGTCTAATGAAATATAGGACAAAAAAGAAGCAAGGGATGTTGCCATCACATTGTTTTCTGCATTTTTCCACTTTGTTGTTGTGAGGGGTAGAGGACAAAATCCTAAACACCTCTTCTTTATTTTCTTTGATTTACACCTCATTCCTACACTTATCCACATCAAAATATCTACCTCTGACTTCTTTCACTAGTGTCATCAACACTAATAGTAGAAAGAGAAGCTCAACATTGCATTTCTTTTCTATCTTCTTCCTCATGTGTTACGAAAGCAACAAACTAGTGTGGTGAAACCACTATTTGATCAATGGCACATTAAGATAGGAAGAAGCTATCATCTCTTGATATTCTGCCCTTTCCCTATTACAATGACGAATGGATGGATTACATTGGTGTTGTTATATATACTCTAATTTCAACTCTAACTCTACTACCTCTTTTGTTACTTTGGATGTTGTTGTGACCGGTGCATGCAATGGCAATAAAAGAAGAATGATTATCTCTAAGACCACCATTTAGAAGTGTAAGCATGTTCTTTCTAAACAACTAGTCCTATTCTTTAATGTGCCATGGATGGTGGCGTATCCAACATGAGGCACTTGCCATATTTCCTCATAACCACCAACTATGTCTAGCTTGAAGAAAATACTAGATGGACATTGAGAGGCTTGTTGGAAATCTTGTCGGGAGGATGAATAATTGCTTGTGGGGCCATAAATGATGTGATGTTGTGCATCAACAAGCGGGGGAGCTTGTTTTTGTTGGGTCTATTGAGACTCAAATCTCCAGGATAAAACGAAATCAATCAATGGCATGGTAGGAATCACCAACTATAGATGGAATCTTCCACTATGGTATGTGGGGGTGATAGTGAAGGTAATTTTTGGTAGCACAATGGTGGTAAAATTAGGTTCTAGGTTATATGGTGCAATGGACATGTGTGTGGAATAATGTGTGGTTTCATGTGAAACTGTGACCTCGTGGTGATCCTTATATGGTGTCATGTGGTGTAGTGTGCAATAATGTTCATTGGACACTAGACTAATAACAATTTGAAAGTACAAGTAGACCTAGATCTAAATCATTACTCACCAAAATCATGAGTTAGGACTCCCACACATGGAGATGACTTTTTTTGTATTGGGTGTACAATGAATATTTATTAATTTGCCCCTACCCCCATGATGAGGTACTATTGTGTTCATATCTGATTTTGATAAATGGATAGAAATAACATGCAACTTACAAAAAATTGATGTATTTTCTAGTGTTATCCTTATTCCATCATGTATGTGTTACTTCATGTGAGATAATGTGGTAAAATCCCAAAAAATTCTTACCCTTATCCAAGTCTCTAATTTCAACATTTTAAGGTTTAGTGTGCATAAGTGATATTGGTGTCCTTCTTAGGTTACTAGGCACACTCATTTGTTTTAGTTGCAAGTTAGCACTGAAATGTTCAAAACTAGAGTTAACTTCTTGATATCATGTTTTATTTCATCATCAAATCAAAGTGATATGTTCAATAAAGTAAGTATTTTTTGTTTAATCATGCCTTATTAACTTACCTCAATTTTAGTTAGCATGTGTGAACAATAATTGATTAAGTAATATACCCTAGGTATCCTAATTAATCTTAAGCATCCTAATTAATCCTAGTTTGATAGTAATAAGACTAACCATCACAATAGGGTGATGTATCTTAACACAAGGGACCCTTAAGCAAGTTAGGTGTCCTAGTAACCCAAGAATAGGTTTTAATATGTGATCAAAGAATACAAGAGGCAAAGGTACAATCTAATATATATTTACATATAATATGAGGAACTCAAGAACCATGAATGGGGGTTGGGTTTTAATAACCTAATAATAATATGTATATGTGTTCTAATATAGAATATAAATGTGATGTATCATAGGTTTGACCAGAGTTGATCAAAATTGAATAGGTGACTGGGAGATCCTAGGTGACTGCCTGCTAAATGACTTTAGTGTGACCAACATAGAAATCAAAATTTTATTTAGATTTAAATGGAAGAAACTGTCTTTTCTTTCCTATTGTGTAGTATTTCTTTTATAAATTAGTCAGTTTGTATAACAAAGTCCAAACTATATAGAAATTTACAATTAGACTAAATAAAGTATGCATATTCATATATTGTAGTTAGTTTCTTATTTACGGATCATCCGTATAATTAGTTGACTCTACTATTTCTATATTATTATCCAAATTAATAATATACTCTACTTATTTGGTAGTTCATGTGTTGTGGGTTAGGTTAATCCTTGCAATAAACATTTCCCCTTGAATGTCATACTCAATTATTATTAATATTTTATCAAGTTTCCTGCATAGTCTTGTAATGTAATTTTAATACAACTAAGATTAATATAACACCACTAATATATATTAATCCTTATAATTACAACTAATGTATTTCCATCATTCTTATTGACATGGAGACTTTAAACTTATTTTAAATACTATCAAACCCATTATTGGAGCTATATATGGGGTAGCAATATTTCATTATGTATATATACATTATCTTAATCAACGTATTTTTTATAACATTTTTTAATGTGGTTGTTTTAATATTATCTTATCATGAACACTTTTCTCTATCCCTAATTACAACTATTGTAAATATTTCTCACCTTCTCTTTTTTTCATTAAATTATGTAACTATTCAATTAATAATAAAGTTATCTACTAACCTATAATCCTTTTATGCCTATTAGGGTGTTTCCCGTCACTATTGTTTATATTTAGGCATTCCATCTCATTATTGCACTCATTTTGAATATATTTATTTACATTTATTATGTACTATATAAACCTCATTTCCATCATGCAATATATTATGACATGGGCCTCATGCACATTGTTAGTTCCTCTACCAATTTATAAACAAGAAACATTTATGTCAAGCGAGTAAGGGTTTATTAAAAATGCAATTATTATTTATTAATTAATGTTAATCTTATAAACGCTAATTACTATCATTCCATTAAGGCCCATCAAGATAATGTCTGAATCATATTTGGGGTTTAAGCCTAAAGGCTTCTAAATCCATAGAATTAGGATTTGTAGGGGTCATATTTTGGTATTTTACAACACTCCATCCCATAAAATGATTTTGTCCTCAAAACTAACCATCCTTTCACTATCAATCAACTACTTTTCACCCCTTAAAAGGTTCAACATAGTGAGTCAAACTAAAAAACTATGAAGCTATCAAGGTTATTTTCTACACTTTTAATCATGGTTACCAAGTCCATTTATGATATACATAGGACATGCCCTCAAAAAGATACCCTCCACTAATTAGGAATAATTCATCATTCTCATAACAATTCTATAGTTGACATCATCATCTAGAAAGTCACTAAGCACAACTCTTGTAACATATCATAATTTATGCTCATCACAATTCTACAGTACACATCAACATCTAGCAAGTCACTAAGAACAACTCTTGTAACATAGTAAAATTTACAAGGACAGTAACAAGTTCAACAAATAAAATAAAGTATTTTGTGAATATGTTTCAAGATCAATAACAATGTAAAAATTAACATTTTGATATAATAAAATATGTGTTTTATTTTAATATGATTGTGCATCGATATATCATGGCTGAATATCAAACTATTAACAATGTCGTGAATGAGTGATATAAGAAGAATAAATATAGAAAAGTGATTCTAAGTAAAATAATTAAGTTAAAATAAAACCATTTGAAAATCACTTAAATATCAAGTTAGATGACTAAAGGACTTTCATATTGACATTTATTATAACAAAAAGTTGGAATCAACTTCAATGTTATGTTGTCTTCATTGTATACAAACATAGTAAGTTCATATAGATGTGTTTCTATGAAAAAACAAAGGATGAAATAACGGATGTATTTAGCATTTAACTGGACATTAATTAATTGGAAAAACTTGACAATTTACATCCTAATAAAATATTAGATTAATAATTTACAACCAATTATTTAATATTTATATATGTTGTGTGTGTGCGTGTATTTGAAAGAAAAACTACCATTATACTTGATGATTCTACTTATAAAAATATAATGCTAGAATATGAAAAGCATCACATATACTACTGGTTACATGAGATAATGTCTAATTATTCAGTATTAAAGCTTTATTTAACGTTTTGTATGAAAAAATAAATGCCCATTCAAATTTTGATGGTAAGCAATGGTGCGCTTTTCAAGGTCTCTTCTACTTAGAAATAAAACATGCATCGGAATAAATGATATGCATTAAACTAGTTGGAATGAAAATATATAACAATGACTCCTTTTTGCATTTTGATTAGACGAACATGAAACTTTATATGGGAGCATTCATTCCCTTATTGTTGAGCGTTTTTACATTTTCTTCTAACATCTTCTTTGTAAATGATCAATACTATGAAGTAACTAGCTATGATGACCTCAATTTTGAGTTTAATGAAATCAAATATTCAATCCAGTTATAAATAGATCCAAGAGACTGTATGATGAATCATGAAGTGTGTTACGGTTACAAGAAGTATTTTAGGACGTGTTTGACCATGGTTTGATGATTATGTATTTTTCAATTCAAGTGTTGTACAACTAATTATAAGGTTTCTTGAAGAATTTGTTTAGAAGGACAAATGTTGGAATTATGGTCTCAAACTTTTCAACTATAGTCTTTATGTGATGAGGAACCCATGGTTAAAATCTTGCTTGAATTTGAGTTTCCCACTAAATGTTATAAGTGTAAGAAGATTTGGTTAATTCTTTGGATAATGCGGGATAACTTTGTTAGAGTGATTATTTATGGGCTTAGATTAATGACAAATGAAATGTCATGTTGGCCTTTTTAAGTGGGAGGTGCAACCACTTCCGTACCATTGGATGTTGCATGAATGGATGACACAAAAGTCATCCCCAACCTCAAGATTTTGTCAGGGTAGAGGCATGGGTAATTTGGTGGAGTCTTACCCCATGCTTTCTTTGAATTTCCTGCCACTATCCTTTCCCTTTCTGGTCCCTTCCTTCTCGACTGAAGCTACCGAGTGGACTCATGTAATGTTCAATATTAAGCTCATGTTAGTATCTGAACCCTTACATGGAACTTTTGATATTAGAATGATACATTTAATTCATGATAATGTGACCATGGAGCCTAATGTTACATGAAACCCTAATCTTTAGCATGTCTAACATCAGGGTTAATGGATATAATGAGGTGATTTTATTGTAGAATAATAAGATAAGTAATGAGGGGAATATCCTAATGAATTAACTAATCTTAAAATGGATCTATCTAGGATTAGTGATGAGAATCTAATGCGTGTATGTACTCTTATGCTTAATCTGGTGTTTCTTGTGGCTATATAATCATGGATAAGTTAGGTTAAGAATATATTAATCAAGTATGGGCTTTAATAATTATATGGCTATGGATTTCTTTGTTGAACTGTGATATGTATGTATGCTTGTTTATTTTCTCAAATATTATCATGTAGTATTCTAATATTGTACTCAATGTTTTCATCATGGATTTTCTAACTTGAACACATAATATAGATCTCCATCAAACAAACCTTGTACACATACCTATAGTCTCGGGGAAAGGATACAATATTGGACATCTTACTTGATTTGTCAAAATAGGGCGGACCATTTTGATATAAGGGTTAGCTCCTAGCAATGGTCTTGAGGTCCCTTACAAATTGGGTTAGCTAATCTTGAGCACGCTGATGGAACCTTCCATTGGCAAGTTGGTTAAAGGACTTATTGTTGGTATGTACACCTAGAGAGTCAATCATATGATGATTGTGCTGCATATCTTATAAAGGATTTGATTAATAATAAAGGCAATCTTCCAATTTGTTCGGTTTCACTCAGTTATGAGATAATGAAGAAACATAATGAATGTCTAAAGAATGACATTACTCAATGACGCATGTCTTAGGGTTGATAACCTAAATAATGAGATCATGCATTTGTCAAGAGTATGTACAATCTTGTTATGTCCCTAGTAAGATGTTATCGTGAAAGGCTAATAGACAATAATAATAAATAAGACTAGAGTGTGTGTTGGTTGATGATAGAATCTCATCAGTCATGATATGTGATATCAAACCATGCACATGATACTTGTTGAAGAATAATGTTTCAGACAGACCCACCTTGAGAGTGACACATGGAAACCATAATTGGTGGTCATAATCATCTCACATAATAAAGGTGGTGATTCTGGTTGTTAGACCTGAGATCACTACACTCATCACATGTCGTTTAGTGTACTTTGACATCATCGACTGTGACCTTGAATAAGGGTTGCCATAAAGGTGATGATTGGGTGCATTGTGACACACGGGGATGACTGTGAGTGATGTAGATGGAATTTGTCCCTCCTACATGAGTTTGATATCATGGCCACTTGATAAGCGATATTGAGAAAAGCATGTGCATGCACATGTAAATCAATATATGATATTGAGGTCACATATATCTCAAACAGTCTGCTCTAGTTCAAAGATCATGGATTGAACATTGAGAGGATGATGATTCCATGCCTTGAGTTCAACTCAGATATCATAGACAAAGGAATTATACAATCACTATAACATCAATCACAAATTGTAGGTTGAAGTTGTTCTCCAACTTTCCAATTACTTGGGTAGCAATGACGTGTTAATAGACACCTCTCTTTGCTTGTGATGTCATAAATGGGTTATGGACATTCACTGGCAATGCAACTTGGAACCTATAGGGTCACACACATAGTATACACTTGGAATAGGAGTTCATTCATGAATATGGTTTAAACTTGATTACTAAAGAGTTAGGTATTCAATTTAAATAACATTGGTTGAATATTGACTAACGGAATAGTGAACTAACCAGTTCAAATGTCAAACTGACCATTTCAGTGTGTCATGTCAACTGAACCAACTTTGGAAATTCTAGATAGTGAACTGACCGATTCATGAAGTGAATCGATCGGCTCAGATCCATGAACCGACTGACTGAGGTTGTGAACCGAGCGGTTGGTGGATCAATTTGATCGATTTAAGGATTTGTGTTGACATCATGTTGTGCATTAAATCGGATATTAATTGCCAATAAAATTGTGATTGGAAAACATGATGAAACAACCAGTACAAGGGTTGAATCAATTGGCTCACATGCCAACCAATCAGTTCATCTATGAACCGACTGTTGCACCGCTTACATGTTACAAAAATTCATGAAATTCTGGACCCTTCCACTCCCACTCAAACTGGGAACCTTGACCCTGACCCTCTTATAACTAAAGGAGTACTGGGGGCCTCTCAGAACATAACTCAACTGCCTCTAAAAATTGTTTGTCTTCTCTGGTTGAGGTAACTGAGAGAACTCGAGAAAGTCCTACCCGATAAAGGGAGGGATAGTAAGGGAGAAAAATTATGGGAGAGAAATTTGGTGCTAGTACACCAATGGAGAGGGACAACTCCTTCATGGTTGTTCTACTAGAATAACATGAGTTCCTAGTTGTCTGTGTGGACTACTATAGAGGCGAGAAACTTTTCCCGCTAGGAGGATGGAGCTAGACTACTGTCTATGGTAATCAACCAGGATCTACTACAGACGTATCAGAGTGCAACTTGAAGAAAGATACATACTGCAATGAGGGAATAGTCGTTGGGCTTGCTCCAGGACCAGGTATGACCTCGTAAACTATCCTTCCCATTACATAGTTGTTGACACGATTATATGTTAATGGGGAATATGATAGATAATTTTTTGTTTCCTCTACCTATATGATGCCATATTTATCGATAGTGGTATCAAGCCATGTCAGTTTACAATGTTTTGAGATTTAATCGATATGATCAGATTTTGATTTTCTCCTCTTATTTATTACATATGATGTGAATGTTAAAAATGACTAATATACATATCTGATTAAAGACCACACACACACACACACACATATATATATGAAATTTACACGTCATCCTCAAATTGTTTTTGATGATGGATGTATATCATGGTTATGGCCAATAACCAAATATTTGTGTGTGGTTGGAGGGTTTGTTTTATTCCTGTTATTATCTCAGTTTGCATACTGAGCCTCTACCATCTTCTTCCCAACATAAAAGTATTATTCTTTCCTACCTTTACTCTCCCCCAATGTAACTCGAGGTTTTTCATTAGCATGTAATAAGTTATTAGCAATAAAATATTGTTCTCTGGACACAATAGGAAAGACGTTCAGCATCAGGCATGCTGACCATTTCACGAGATGAGTCAACCATTTGGAGGACCGAGCAGGATAAACACAAGAGACAAACCGATTGACTGGTGGCCCAACCGACCATTTGGAGGTATCCAAACATCAGTTGGATAGGAGGCTAGATGACTAGTCTGACAGACCAACTGATAGACTAAGAGGCAAGCCAACCAGTTCAAGGGTTGAATCAGTCAACCTGGATTGGTTCAAGCATAGATCTACACCAACAAAAGGTCCATGCATGAGATGTAGACCTAGGTGGTTGTAACTCCTTGTGCCTCCAAGGAATTATATTAGTATGACCATAACCACCACTAATGCTTTATATTGTATGTTTACATTTGTGGGATATGGCATGTATATGATACGTACTATAGTATGTGGTCAGTGGATACATATATGTATATAGTTTAATATATAAAATCCCTCAATCAAACATATTATGCCTAAGATCCATTCTATTCACAACACACATGAAAAGCTTGATCATTATGCGTAGGCATACCGAGCGTGGTGCGCTATCTATCTCGTAAAAGTGTGATGGTAGTTATGTGGGTTACGAAGCGGGGTGCAATTCAATCATGTTTGATTTTGGGTCAGACTTAACTGGGTTTACTTAGTGAGATTAAGAACCTAGAGGAATACATATGACTATGGCAAGGAGTTACACATACCATATATTCAAGAATTTCATAAGATGCAATCGACAAATGTTTCCTAACTTAATGATTGAATATGGAAGTTGGCATTGGCCGAGTAATAATTAAATTATTTTAGATCTTGGCTCATTAGAAGTTTGTGCAGTGTAATCTTCCAAATTAATAATTGAGGATCATCAATTTGAATAAAATAATGAAAGTGATAGTCAATTAAAAACCTAACTAAACTTTTTCAAATTTTATACAAATCAAATCAAATAAAAATGTTTTATGACAAAATTGTAAATTTCTCTTGTAGAATCAAATGGAAACACAATTCTTGTATGATCAGTCTTTGAGAAGGATAAGTTGAAATGGAATAACTTCCATGACTGGTTCAGGATGTTGAGAATTGTTCTCACACAAGAGAACAAACTCTATGTCCTAGAGACACCACATCTAGAAGAACCTCTTCCCAATGCACCTAAGGCTGACAAGGATGCTTACAAGAAGCACACTGAAGATGATGTTGATGTCAAATTCCTAATGTTGTGCTCCATGAACTATGAGTTGTAGAGAAAACATGAGAAAATGGATGTTATTAAGATTGTCACACATCTTAAGAACATGTTCCAAGATCAGACACAACATGAGGGATTTGATGTCTCTACGCCATTTATCACAAGTAACAAATCAGAAGGAGATCCCAGTAGGTCCTCATGTGCGCAATCTCATTGGGCATGTAGAGAACCTTTCTAGACTGGGGTTCCCCTTGGATCAAGAGTTGGCCACCGATGTGATTATGTAGTCTCTGCCAGTGTCATATAGTCAATTTGTCATGAACTACAACATGAATGACTTTGACAAGTTGTTAACATAGTTCTTGGCATGTTGAGTTCTGCTGCGGCACAAATGAACAAAGACAAGCCCAAGTTTGTGATGTGATCAACAAACTAAATGGGAAGTCTAAAGGCAAAGGCAAAGCTAAGAAGGATTCTAAAGCTGGATAGAAGCCCAAGTATTCATCACTCAAGGCAAAAGGAGGAGTAAATAAGGGAGACAATTGTCACCACTGTCACCAGCCTAGATACTAGATGAGGAATTGTCCTCTCTACCTAGAGGAACTAAAGAAGAAGGAGGGGCTAGACAAATCTACCTCAGATATATATATATATATTATAAGATAAAATCTAAATACTTCTTCATCTTGGGTATGTGATACCCACTATAGATCTAACATATGTTTGAGTATGCAAGATTTGATAAGAAGTAAGCCTTTATGAAAGGGCAAGGATGGAGTGTGTGGAGCAAGATTTGCTGCAACTTCACTCTACATTTAGAATTTATCTTAGCCCGCATGGCACATAATAGAGTTAGATGAACTGTTCTTTCATTATGCCAATAATAGGAACATTTTAATATATGCATCTTGTATGGACAAGGATGATAATGAAAAAAGAGTTGTTAATGGTTCTATTTCAAAGATGTGATCTTTTATGGAAATGCCCCAAATATTTTGTGATCTTTATATGAAAGGATCTAAAAGATGAATGTTTATAACGTAAATATCAAAAGGATTGCAATTGATAACTCAACCAATCAATATCTATAGTATTTTTGTCATCTAGAACACACATATGAGAAATGCATTTTTAGAATCCATGTTGATGTTTATCTAACCTCTTTTGGTTATTGAACCAATAAGAAACATGCAAGTATAATATATGAGCAACATGAAAAACCACATCTTACTTGGTGTAGTGGGATAGCAATCATTCTATTAGATATTATACATATTGATGTATGAAGATCTTTAAGAATAAATGCTATAGGTAGTTATTTATGCTTCATTATATTTACTGATGACTTTAGTAGATATCAGGTTTGTATTTGGGGAAATACAAACATGAATCCATTCAAGTGTTCAAGAAGATTATAAATAAAGTATAACTTTGATAAAAGTATTAAGAAACTTTGATATGATCAAATGTTGAAATACGTTACATTAGTAGTTTGAGGACCTTCTACAGAGAATGTGATAGTGTATCACAATCAAATCCACCTGAAACATGATGATGTATCAGAAAGAAAGAGTCACATCCTGATGAATCATGATATGATTATCATTTAATCTAATATTCTAATTTCCTTTTAGATACATTCTTTGTAGTAAAGCAATGTACCTTCCAAAATGGTTTGTAAGACCCATTATAAGATATGATATGGAAAAAGTCTCGATATGTCTTAAGGATTGAAACTTATATAAAGAAAGTAGTTTCTTGAAAGTTTTATCCACAAACCATATAAATGTTAATTTATTTAATATTACATTTAATCCCAATCCAATAACAAAATGTTTTGTTACTAGGATACTTGAGTTCCAAAATAATAAGTGGGTGTAAAGTAGAACTCAAATGTTTGAGGTCAATAAGAATGTACAATGAGGATAAGGAACATCACAAAATGTTGTGGAATCTCAGAGTTTCCTTCTATAACAGAAAACTAATAGTTCTAGTAGAACATATATGAGATTAAAGGATTGAGAATCCTATAACTCAAATAAGTTTTGAGTTGGTCATAAGATGATGAACCAACAATCAACTAAGAACTATTGAGGGACTAGAGTCTAAGAAATGGCTTGAGGCCATTACATCCAGAATGGAATCCATGACCACCAATAAGGTATGACCTTGGTGGTACCACCAAGAGGGGTAAAACCCATAAGGTACAGTTGGGCTTTCAAGTAGAAAGACTGAAATGGATAAAATAAAAGGACATATTAGTGGAGAAAAGGGTTTTCAAACCAATTCAAAGTGTTGAACATGATGAAATCCCTTTACCAATTGACATGCCTATTGTTGAAGCTTATAAAGACAATGAGATTTGGCATATGAAGATTAAAACCACATTCCTTAAATAAATAATTAAGAGAATGTGTACGTGACAACCTAAAGGTTTTATAACTCCATTAACACAAATAAAGTATATAAGCTACAATATTCAATCAAGAGGTTGGAAACAAGCATCTCAGAGCTAAAATATTTGATTTGACAAGAAGTCAAAGAGTTTGACTTGAATCAAGATCAAAGGTGAAATATGTCATTACAAAAGATTTAGTGGGATCATACAAATATTCCACATATTGATGAGAAATAACATCTCAATCAAGTATTGAATCCTGGCATGGAAATCACCTTCTTAAAGAAGAATTAGGAGAAACATCTGATGTAATAGAATTGAGATCTATAGAGATAGTCCTAGAAAGTTCATTAACCTTAGCATGATCATATATATTGGCAAGATGATGAAAGGGTTCAACATGAAGGATTTAGTGAGAGAGAATGTGTCCATGATACATGGGATTAGTCTCTCAAGAGCCCAATGTTCCAATTCTTGTGAAGAATGGAAGAGATGCCATATGCATTCACATTTGGATATATCATGTATGCAATATAATGTATTCATCCCATTATTTTGTATGTATTGGACATGACAAAATGATATTTTTCATATTCCAATGAAGGTCATTGGAATACCATAAAGGCATCCATTAGTACTTGAGAAGCACTATAAGATCAATTACTACACTATGGAAAAAAGGAAGAGTTGGGTGTAAAGGGTTTCACTGATGCAAGCTTCCAAAATGACAGAGAATGATTGCAATATAAAACTGTGTTTAATCTTAAAAGAAGATTTGTGAATTGGAAATGGTTTCGAACTACAAATCAATATTAAATTCATAATAGAAGATGTATGTCCTGGTGCTATGAACACATGAGTTAATATTGTATGGATCTATAAGTTCATATAGATGAACTTATGTGATGTTACAACCATTGATGAGATAAAAGAAATACTAAGACAACAATGGAGATACTAGTTATGCAAGGAATATCAAATATCATACTAAACAATTCCATCTTATATGAGATGTCATACAACAAAGAGATGTGAAACATGCAATATACTGACTAAAGGCAAAATGTTGCTAACCCGCTGGATTAGCACTTGCACAACAAAAACATGATAGACATGTATAGATCACTAAGAATAAGATTCATGAGTGATTGGCTCTAATTCCAAGTGGGATTCTATTTGTATGTATGCCCAGAGAGCAAATCATATGATGATTGTGATGGCATATCTTATAAAGGATTTGATTACTAATAAAGCCAAACTTCTAATTTATTCTTTTTCACTCAATTATGAGATAATGAGGAAGCATAATGAATGTATAGAGAATGACATTACTCAATGATGCCTGTCTTTGGGTTGATGACCTAAATAATGAGACCATACATGCATCAATAGTATGTACATTCTTGTTATATCCCTAGTCAGATGTTATTGTGGAAGGATAATAGACAACAATAACACATAAGACTAGAGTGTGTGTTGGTTGATGACATAATCTCATCATTATGGATATGTGATATCAAACCAAGCACATAAATACTTGTTGGAATATAGTTTATCAGACAAATTCACCTTGAGAGTGACACATAGAAAGAATAATTGGTGGTCATAGTCATCTCTCATAGTGAAGGTAGTGACTATGGTTCTTAGACCTGATATCACTACACTCATCACATGTTGTTCAATGTACTTTGACATCATACATTGTAACCTTGAATAAGGGTTTCCATAAAAGTGATGATTAGATGCACTATAACACATGGGGATGGCTGTGAGTGATGTAGATGGGATTTGTCCCTCCTACATGAGTTTCATATCTATACCACTTGATAAGAGAGACTGAGAAAAACATACACATGCACATGTGAATAAATATATGATATTGAGGTCACATATATCTCAAACAATCTTCCCTAGTTCAAGGACATGGATTGAACATTGAGAGGATGATGATTCCACACCTTGAGTTCAATTCCGATATAATAGACAAAGGAATTATACAATCAGTGTAACACTAATCACAGATTGAAGGTTGAAGTTGTTCTCCAACTTTCCAATTGATTGGATAGCAATAATGTGTAACTAGACACCGCTCTTTGCTTGTGATGTCATAAATGGGTTATGGACATTCACTACCTACGTAACTTGGAACCTATAGGGTCAGACACATAGGATACACTTGGAATAGGAGGTCATTCATGAATATGGTTTAAACTTGGTTATTAAAGATTTAGGTATTCAATTTAAACAACATTGGTTAAATATTGACTAAATGAACAATGAGCCGACCAGTTCAAGTGTTGAACCAACCATTTTAGTGTGTCCGGTCAACTGAGCCAACTTTGGCAATTATGG
This sequence comes from Alisma plantago-aquatica, assembly GCA_963693085.1. Taxonomy (NCBI): domain Eukaryota; kingdom Viridiplantae; phylum Streptophyta; class Magnoliopsida; order Alismatales; family Alismataceae; genus Alisma; species Alisma plantago-aquatica. The sequence goes on along the minus strand of OY856411.1, from coordinate 386,421,544 downwards.
ACAATGAACTAATCAATTCAGAAGGTTAACCAATGGACTTCAGTCCATGAGCAAACTGGCTCAAGTTGTAATCGAGCGGTTGATGGATCAATTTGATTGATTCAAGGATTTGTGTTGAAATCATGTTGTGCAGTGAATCAGATATTAGTTGTGAATACAACTATGATTGGGAAACATGATGAAATGAATGGTTCAAGGGTTGAATCGATCGGCTCACATGCCAAACTATTGGTTCACCTATGAACTTATCATTTCACCGCTTAGAGGTTGTGAAAATTATGAAATTTTGGCCCCTTCTACTCAGGGAACCCTAACGCTGACCCTCCTATAAATATAGGGGTAATAGGGCCTTCTCAAAACACCAATTGTCTCTAATAATTTTTTGACTTCTCTGGTTGTGATAACTGATAGGTGTTGAGTAAGTCCTACCCAATAAAGGGAGGGATAGCAAGGGAGAACAATTGTGGGGGAGAAAGTTGGTTCTAGTACACCAACAGAGAGGGAAAACTCCTTCCTAGTTGTTATAATAGAACAAAAGGAGTTCCTAGTGGTCTGTGTGGACTATTTTAGAGGTGAGGAGTTTTTCCCACTAGGAGGATGACGTCAGACTACTGTCCATGGTAATCAACCAAGAGTTGTTGTAGATGTGTCTGAGTGAGACTTGAAGAAAGCCACATATTGCAACGAGGGAACAATCGCTGGATGTGCTCAAGGACCAAGTATGATCTCATGAGCCATCCTTCCCATTATATAGTTGTTGACGCAATTGTCTATTAATAGGGAACATAACATATAAATTTTTTTGTTTTCATTTCCTATCTGATGACATATTTCTCAACACTTATGATGCATGATATTGTTGGTATAATTAGGGTACTAAAGAATGGGTTCTCTCTTTGTTATGTAATTACCTCATTTATTTCATGTTTGTTTATGTATGCAAATCTTTTCAAATTATGCAAAGCTTATATATATGCATCTTTCTTCCATGTACTAAACACCTTGTGTGTTGACCAATCTTTTCATGTATGCTTTAGGTTCTAAGATAGCTTGGGAGTTGATGGCTTGTTAGAAAGTGTTCAGGTGTACTTGTTGTTAGATCCTAGCTAGTATACATGGAAGACTTGTACAATTCGACTCTATAATATGTAACTAAAATATTGTAATAAACAATGTTGTTACTAATAACACTTTTTTATTGTTGAGATAATTTTTAGTGCTTTCATCTTGTTATCTATTCATGTCTGCTAAGTTTTAATGCTTCCACATTCAAGATTTGATAATAACATTCTAGGGACAGACAAATAGGTTCTATCACCATTGACTTTGTAGTCATTTGGGGTTATGATTCAAGTAATAAATGGTTCTATGACAAATGGTATCAGAGCATGAATAATAAATATACTAAACATTGTTCCCATGAAACAAAATAATGTCAACCTTACATCTAAAGCTTTGAAACTTAATAAGTTGTCCTTTCTGGACTGACTTTACTTAGCCTTGAGGTTATAACCTAGATGTTCTAGAACTAGTTGTAGACTTATGTAATCCTTATAATCTTTCATTTCTCCTCCCTTTGCCCTATAATATGGGCTTTAGATTCATGAGGATGAGAAAAGGGAGATATTATCATAACCCTAGACATATGTTCATGGCATGTTCTTAGGGTAGCTTTACAAGTGTGCACCATGTTCTTTCTAGTTCTCCTAGTGTCATGGAACTAGACTGCCTAATGAGTGTGGTAATTCACTTTTGGTTTGGTTTTATTCAAATGGAGTATGGTGGTTTCTATCGCTTATTTTAACATTGGAGAAAACCTATTTCAAGTATTAGTATATGTACCTATGAAAATGTTATCATGTAGAAAGGTAGTGAGTTACCATGTAACCTAAGAGAGAGAGATGCAACATCAAGTCTAGATGATAGAGTTTATATAATATTTGTAGACTACAAATTTGTCTAGAGCCATGATAAAGGTTAGGCTAGTAGTAGCCTAGATGACCTAAGTTGTTGTTGTTAAAGACAATGATTATGATGTTGATTTTTATGATAGGAGTTTGCTTCATGGTGACCTATGTTTGATGTGAAACATTGAAGTATGTTTGATTGTTATGCAATGAGTTGACCATGAAATCTTAGCTAAACTGAGAATCATGTATGAAACATATGACTTGGTTGACATGCTAAACATCGCTAGTGAGTTGGCATGCTTGCTTAGGACTAATCCCTTTTATGATGAGATATAGATATAGATTTATGGTTTAGGACCAACATGGGCCTCAACCTTTTTACCAAGAATGACCTATAGTATGGGACATGCAATAAGGTGAAAGTTTGAGGTAGGGAAACTTGACATGGGAGAAGATCAGAGTACCTAACCTCCAAAATATATGAAATGTTGAAACGTATGCATGATTTAATAGATGATGATAAGTCCCTAGATAGGTATATGAGATGAATCGCCCGGTGTTTTTTCCCTTGATTATGTTAAACCTAGATTTTCTATGAAAAGATATAACCTTAGAGAAAGAGGTATTTCAATATATGCATGCTTCCCATCTAGATGTAGGAGATGTCCTAAACCCTAGATTATTTGTATGATGTGTAATCTCTATGATGACCCTCATAGTCGGGTTAGTGCTTTTATGTGAAGGAATCTAGTGGTTTTTCTCATTTTGAAAGTTGGGTAAAAGTTTGATATGGGTAGATGCTGGTAGTTAGCATGTTTTTCCTTGACACAGTAAGGTCTTATCTTATGTGGCTCGTGCTTGCAAAGATCTTTTTAACGACAAGTGAGATAATTATGAAACATCGATATTGATAATAATGTTATTCCTCAAATGATGTATGATACACGAAATAATCTAACTGGTGTTATAAACTAGATGTGTGTGTTAAGTCATTCTTATAAGCTTGACCTAATATGAATCTATTCCTTACATGAGAAATAAACATTTAAAATTATGAGCTTGATATGATAATTCCATTGACATCTTAGTTTGAATAATCATGAAGTATACATGCTTAACCCTAGGTCTAATGAAATATATTGAACATAATTTGTGATAATATGTAGAATTTTGGTGTGAAACTAAACTATGGAGGTATTTTTTATCTCAATGATGACATATAAGTGTAATGTTTATTTTAATTAACAATGAGGATAATGAATGTGTTCTCAGAGTAATTAATGACATGAAACATGATACCTTCACCTCTAATTTTTATGTGTATGAATAAAAAACCCTAATGCTATGGGATAAGGAATTTAAAACCCTAATGTGTGAAAGTATGCCATGTTAAGAAGGGGTACACTTGAGATGCTTTCAAATCCTAAGATGAAAATATAGGGGTGCATCCCATAGTTATGGATTCCATGGAACCTAAAAGTGGTGGCCTCAGCATAGTAAAAAGCTAAGTTATGTCATCTTTAGTACAATATTAGTTGAATTTGAAGGACACAATTCCATATTATGAGGGGTGAATGTAATGAACTTGATTATGAGTTTTATGAAGTCAAATATTTAATCAAGACATATATAGATCCAAGAGGCTTAATAATGAATCATAAAGTGCATTAAGGTCATAAGAAGTATTCTTGGATGTGTTTGATCATGATTTGAGGATTATGTGTTTTTCAATTCAAGGTTTGTACACCTAATTATAAAGTTATTTAAGAATTTTATTTATATGGGAAAATGTTGGAATTATGGTCTCAAACTTTTCAAGTAGATCCCTTTTGTGATGAGGGACCCATGGTTAAAATCTCATTTGAATTGGGGTTTTCCACTAAAAGATATAAGTGTGAGATGATATGGCTAATTCTTTGAATAACATACGAGGAGTTTGTCCGAGTGATTTTTTTGGACTTAGATCCATGAAAAATGAAAAGTCACACTATGATTTTTAAGGGAAAGGTGCATCCACTTATAGACCATTGGATTAAGTGTGATTGGATGAGACAAAAGTCATCCCCAACCTCTAGATTATTTAGGTTAGTGGCATGGGAAGCTTGGTGGCACCTAGATGAATGCATATTCATCCCAGCTTTAGTTGCATTATTAGTCTAGTTTAGCATTCATATATCTTAGTTTTCATTAGGGATAGCTTTGTTTTGATCTACTTAGGTTTTAATGTTAATTTGTAGGATTTTGATACTTTTCTTGACACCCTTTTGTATGTTTTGATTTTTTTCACTTTGAAACAAGTTTTCTAGGGGTCCCACTAGTCGATGACCTATCAACCCCCTAGTCAACACAATGATGCTTGACAACCTCATCGATCTCTCTGGTTGACATCCAAGAACTCAACATTCAAGTCTTCGATGACCCAGACTAACAGACCCATCAATCTCTCTTTCTCTCAACATCATCATCAGTCTGAAGTTGACAAGGAATCAAGTCATCGACCTACTACTGTCGACACTCTTGTCGATGACTAGAACTGCATCGAAAACATCATCGACATCCCATATCAACAACTAAAAGCTCAAGACTCAACACATGTCAATCGACAGTCAATGCTCGACACTGATGGGAAGCACAAGTGGTTGATAGCCACGACCCTATAAATAGGCCCCCAATGCAACACTTTAGATCATATTAGAGTTCTAGAGACAAAACACATAGAAAGGTTGACGTTGAGGTCGGAGCAAGGACTAGACGCATTGACCACGCTACTTCTATTAACTTAGCTTAGCGACATCTATCAACCTAGATTGATAACATCTATCAACCTCCACCAACAATCGACAGATCCCTCTCTTTAGCAACTCCAGGCTTCTGACCTTCCTATCTGGGTGATCAATATCTCCATTAACTTTCTATTCATCCACCTACTTCATCTATAAGTTAGGGTTAATACCTTTATGAGAGAGAAGGAAGGAAGTGTGTCATTACACACCATGCCAATCCTCTTCTGTTACCTTCATGACCATGATGGTGTCCACTTCCTCTACTAGTGATAGCTAATCACTTATTGCATGTCATGTGGATTGATCAACAACATTACATGATTTATTATAATATTTTACTGTGAGAATTTCAACGTTTAAGATTTGAATACTTATTAGCTTTAGTTGACACCCTGATGAGAACTTCTGACGAAAAGTCTTTGGAGTAGTGGATATAGGATTTGTAACTAGCGAGGCATTGATCTTACGGGGATATCTACTCATGCAAGTTTTTGATGCCAAAAGGGGAAACTTACATAACTCCAATTATATCTTCATACTTGTTTGGATTTGACTGTATGCAGATTCGAGTAGTGGTGGTGAAACCCAATTCCACCCTAGTGTTTCCACCCATTGATGTTGAGAACCTTAATTTATCTCTTTTCATTCTTGCAACCTTAGATTAATCAAGACAATCTCAACCTTAGTGATAAATAGTAGTTCTTACTAAGTTACTATGATCAGATAATTCATAAACGTCCCTTGGGATTCGATCCTCAACTGTACTCCAGTAAGATCCGTCCACATGTGGGTGGTATTATTTCACATTAGTTTTGGTAAACTCTAGGAATTCCATTCCTAGTGAATTTGTAGTGCGATAAAACCCACATCACACCTAGCCCCATGCTTTTCTTGACTTTCCTGTCGCTATCCTTTCCCTTTTTAGTCCCTTCCTCCTCAAAATTTCAAAGCTACTATGTGACCCCTCACCCAAACTTTTTGGCATAGGAAGTGGGTAGATCCATACCCTTTCCCTGTCGCCTTCCTACACCCTATACAACTATCATCTATGAGATGAAGAGGAAGAGGAGAGAATGGAGGAATAAGTACATAAGAGCGAGCCTCATCACTGTTATAACCTTTCTTACCCTTTTCTGAGGTTGTTCAAGAGGTCAACTAGTAGTGGCGGTCTAGGACATAGCAATCAAACTACAACTTTGTTGGAAAAGCAGATGGTGTTGTTCGAGCAATCTTTTAGAGCTTCACCCAGAATCATGGGCACCCATGACTTTATGGAGCTTTGGTGGTTCTCCTGGTAGCATAGGTTGAAGTTGGGGGCAACCATTCTCTTTTTCCCCTTTCGTTGTTCCAACAGAGGCACCTTGCTAGTGAGCTCTCTAATAAACAACATCGTGCCCCCTTAACCTAGATTAGAGGGTTGTCGACATGTCTCATGGTATGAGGAAGGCAACAACATCAATTCCAGAAAATTAGGAGTCCTATACCTTTCTTGATGGCTCACAAGAGTTTGATCCCTCGGTGGTGTCATGTGTGTCAGCCTCACGCGAGTCGATCCCAGAAGTGAGAGTAAAGGGGAGGGCGAGCGGGTCAAGTAGACCCTCTTTTTACGCGGACCCTCCATGCCACCCATCTAGAGTGGGTATGGGTGGTCTAGATGCAAGACATGTTGAGCCATGCCAGTCTTCTCTTGGCCCATATGGATGATTAAAAGGTATTCCAAAAAATCACACTTATCAATATTATTAAAAAATAAAAAATAACTCATTGGCCAAAAAATGCACAAAACATATATGTATACTTTGAAAAGTAGTGGTTTTGCATCAAGTTCTTAGGTTTTACTATTGATGCTCAATTTCATATGGTTTTTAGTTTGAAAGACAAATAATGTTGTAGGCTACATTAAATGATATAAATAACATATGATTGACATAAATTCTTAGAAAATCATGTTTGAACCTGAGAGATATTTGGAACACACTTGTAAACTCTGATTTGTATAATGTTTGACATTTTGGATCCTTCGGTAATAAAATGCAATTAGTTTCTTTAAACCTCACTTTAATTCTAGAAATTTAGTAAATAGTTAGAAAATTATGGTATTTGAATCATTACCTGATACTGAGATGTTGATCACTAGAAAAAATATCAAAATGTGTTAATGAGCAATATGAAGATAAGAATGGCCAAATCCTAATTTTAGGACCCTATAACCCTAAATGAAGCACGTTGTATACATATATATGTCATTAAGCAAGTAAATCATGTAATATTCAATGTCAACCTAATGTTAGCACTTGACCCTAACATGGAACTATTGAGATTAGAATAAAACATCTAATTTATGATTATGTGATGATGGCTCCTAATGTGAAATAAAACCATAATCTTTAATATGGTTAATGGATATAATGAGGCAGTTCAATTATAGCATATTAAGATAAGTAATGAGGGGAATATCCTAATGAATTAACAAACCCTAGAATGGATCTATCAAGGGTTAGTTATGAGAATCTAATACATATATATAATCTTATTCTTAATCAGGTGTTTCTTGAAACTAGATGGTCATGGATAAGTTAAGTTAAGAATCTCTAAATCAGGTACAAGCTTTGATAATTATATGAATATGCCTTTCTTTCTTGAACAACATGTATGTATGCTTGTTTATTTGCTCAAATATTGCCATATAGTATTATAATATTGTACTCAATGTTTGCCTTTTTGATTTTATAACTAGAAAACATAATATAGATCTCCATTATACAAACCTTGTGTGCCTGCCTATAGTCCCGAGGCAAGGATACAAGGATGGACATCTTACTTGAGTTGTCAAGTGAGGGAATACCATGTTGATACAAGGGTTAGCTCTTGGCGATAGCCTTGAGGTCCCTTATGAATAGGATTAGCTAATCTTGAGCACCCTCACGAACCATTCTGATGTGAAGTTGGTCAAAGGCCTTAAGATGCATGATATTGTTGGTATAATTGAAGTAACTCATTTATTTCTTGTTCGTTTACTTATGCAATCTTTTAAAATTATAAAAATCTTATATATATGTTTCTTTCTTCCCTATACTCAACAACTTGTGTGTTGACCCACTTGGTTCACGTAAGTTTTAGGTTCAGAGATAGCTTAGGAGTTGATGGCTTATGAGTAGGTGTTCAGGTTTATTTGTTGTAAGATCCTAGCTAGTTTATATAGTTGACTTGTACCATTTGACTCTTCAATATGTAATTGAAATCTTGTAATAAAGAATGTTGCTACTAATAATACTTGTTGATTTTTGAGATTATGTTGGTGCTTTCAGCTTGTTATTTGCCCATTTATGCTAAGATTTTACACTTCCACATTTGAAATTTGATAATACCATGCTAAGAATGAATATATAGGTGCTATCACCATTGACTTTCTAGTCATTTGGGGTTGGGATTATTGTAATAAATGGTTCTTTGATACGAACCTCCCTTATTTTGAGCTTGATTGACTTTTGACCTTCTTAGCAATTAACTTGATAAAGAAAAGTAGAACACCATCCATATCCGAATAAGAAATTAAGGTAATTCAATGACATGGTTGAAATATATTTATATAAGTAATTAATTATACAATCTTAAGTAATTTTCATATGTCATTAGTGTCTAACATATATTACTATCATGTATGGTCATGTATAAATTGAAAAATTGTCTGATAAATGAAACTTGATATTATGTAAGGAGCCCATAATCAAAGTCTTGAGTAATCAATTAATATAATACGATTTTTTTTACAAAATATCGAGGCTCATGTTGTGTATCTAATTACATTAAAGTGTGTTGTCTTTCTTAAAGAGAAAGTGATTGATGTAGTCATCAATACTTATAAATGCCTTCTCTTCCCCAATGTCAACCACAAAAGCCTTCTCAAAAACTCAAATAAAAATTGCTAGGAGAGGACTTTTTAGGAAGTTTGAAAACCAACCAGCACATCTTTAATATTAATTAACCCATCCCATAAACATCTTAGACTTAGGTTACTTGCATCGATGCCTCCTCAAACTTTTGTAGAAATCCCACAGCCTACATTGTCCCCAACCATCCATATACTAGAGAAAAGATGAGATATTTTATAATGAAGCATACAGATATACTTCACAATCTTAAAGTAATATTGCCAACCCCTAGAAACCATTATCACCAACAATCCAGACTGCAATGCTTTTTACTTTTACATTTGGCAACATGTTATAGAGTAGTCGAGCATTGTTGATTGGTTTTTTGTTATTCCAGGAAGCATACTCATGATGTCTCATGCCTGAGACCACCTCCAATTACTTCTAGGGAAACTCATTGGTGAGGTGGTGTTTGAATTTTATCAGCAAGGTTGATCGAGAATCCATCACAAAACTAATTTTCGTCGACAGCTGGTCAGTTAACTATATTTCTGTAATGTTTTTAAAACTCAATAATAAATGCTAAATCTGATAATAGAAAGGACTATTAGCATAAATTCTAATATGACTTTAAATATTATTGTTACATGTAAGTGTAATAGTTGTACATATAATCTAATTAATTAATTCCTTCACTATAATGTATGACTTTTAGTAAAGCATAAGGTCAAAAATTCCTATAGGTACACATATGAATTTACTTATAAGTAGTATAAATATGTAAATTCAAATGTTATAAACTTAATTATTAATGTTAGCATTATATTATAAGAACTTTTCGTATGCTAACTATTCACTTATCACCAACCTAACATCACAAACACATAAAGAGGAGTGTCTCAATAATTTTATATGATTTGATAATTGTCTTGACCTACATCAATGTATACTAAAATATATGAATTATTATTTCTAGTTTGGGACTATGTTGATTTAGATGGACTACCAGAACAAGAGTATTTTTAAAAGAAGTTTAAATAATATAATGAATATCCTATAAAAATGACTTTAGGTTTACATTATAATTTATGTTGTATTTTATATGTGAAGTTACATGCTCTCATGCATATAAGTACGCATTACGTATGTTCTTGTTTACATATACACAATTGACTAATTATTTATATAATTATGGAAGAACTTTAAACCATATATACATAATTATCTTATATCATGATAAAAAATGTAATACATTATGTTTATATATGGATTAGTTTAAAACCTATAAATGACTATAAGAAAAAAAATAGATGAATAATACTCCAACAAAGTAAAAAATAACATTCAAAACAATTTAAGACAATAGTAACCAATGTTTTCCTACATTTGTGGATCTCACTATTATGTATCTTGGATCTCAATAGTTGAAATCCTTGCATTTTATATCAAGGTAAAAAAATTCTAATATATTTGTAAAGCTTATTCTCTCTTGAAGCATGCATAGTAGATAGGTGGGTTGGCCTTAAAGTTAAACTTTAGCCTTCCTCTTTAAAAGGCCACCATCAAACTATTCCTAGAAATACTAGCATATTTTTCAAATGCTGAAAAGGGAAGGTTGGTGCACATTAGTTTAGTGGAATAATGCTACCACAACTCTACACAGAGAGAAGGAGATGTGATCCCTCACCATACTGATAATTCATTCAGTGTGTTTTCATTTTATATGGAGAAAACTTATGACTTCCCCAACCACATAGACATTAATAAGTGTTATATATTTTAAACTTTGAACTTCTAGATTCAAAAATTGATATTGAATCCTATTGACTTTGAAAATCATTTTTTCAATTTGATACTTGCCTGGATTATTTAATTACTTGCATTTTGTCATAAAAATGCTTTGTAGCTAGGTTCATACTTTACATTCCAACTACCAATTTTGTATCAGTCCTTTCACTAATCCATATTTCCCTTCTAGGGTCCATGTGTGGTTTCATTCCCTCTGGGAATTCGTGGACGTGTGATCAAATCAAGACCTATAAGAGATTACACGAGATACCCTCTTATAGGGATGAAGACTGGAGTAGTGAATATTTTATTTACTAATATTCAATGTATATGTATATGTTTTAAGAACACCATGTACTCTGAGAAAAGTGTATGGAAGAAAAGAACTGTTATATTTTCTGATATAATTTTTGTAAATATTTGATTGTAAATATCAGGTCTTTACAACTGTCTACAACCTAATGGGGGTAAAAGAGGGTAGATCCATTGAACCTTAGGTACAATCCACATCTTTCTAGTTATTACTCATTATCAAAACTAGGGTTGAAAAGTTCTATTATAACCAACTCTAAAGTATATCTACCAAGATTGATACATTCATACATTATAAATTCATTCACAAAAACATTGTTAAAATTGATTTTTTTCCTTTTTTACATATATTAGTACCATAGTAAGTAAACTTTAACGATAAGAAATTATGTGGTATAAATGAAAGATGGCATCAAAATCAATGAGACAGACAATTCACAAAGTGTACTATGACCACATTACCAGACTCTACTACTGTACCATCCATTGCATTAAATCACCCTAACCTCGCACATAGTAACAATACTAGGATACTTGGATTCAATTCCTAGAGCAACACATATAGAAATAAAGGGTCCAAACACACTAGAAATAACAAAATTTAAAGGTACTTCATCAGATTTTGTATCTTCTTCCATCCTCACATAGGTAGATTTCAAGGTAAATATTCCATCTAGTGTTTTCAAATGGGGTAAAGGTCCTATTTTTATAATAAAACTTATGGGAGATAAAATTAAAATATTTAGAGAAGCAGCCACCTTGGCCCCCTATATATTCAATTTAATATAGTAAAACACAGAGATAACATCGAAAGAAAACAATTTTGACTATAAATTTTATAATATTATAAGGTTGACACCCATATTGATGAATACATAAGGTATAACTTATACTAACTAATCTAGGATGCCGAGGGAAATCCAACTACTTCAATTCTTCCTCCATCGGAACATCAACTACACATCTGTAGGTCCTATTCCATTTCATTTTCCTTCAAAAGTATGGTGTACCTAAGGGGTTGGAAACAAATCCCACATGAGAAGACAAGGTTGGAATTTATCATTGAATGTTGGTATGTTCATACAATAGACAACTAGGAAAATATAAGGAAAAGGACACATAATACACCTAGAAGATATTTGAAATCATCCAAATTATATGTCAAAAGAATAATTTACAAGCTATTAAATTGTAATGGGAACAAGTTAATTCTTTCTATGCAATATAATTCACCATTAATATTATCAAGCAATCAACTATGACAATATTAGAATAAAATAAACAAAATTTTCATGACATTGCCACCTTACACTACAACAAACATACTCATTAGCGGCCTTTCAGAAAAGCCACTAAATAAAAAATAAAAGCCAGTAAACAGGTTTAGCGGCATTTGTTGACATTTAAAAAAATGTCTCTAGCGCCAATGCCACTAGGAAGATAGTGGCTTAAGTTGTAAAAGCCACTAAAGGTTTGTCTTTAGTGGCTTTGAATAAATGCCACATAAAGGCCACTAAACCATCATTTGGCATTTATAAAAAAAAGCCACTATCCATCAATTGGCTTTTATACAAATGCCACTATTTTGTATTATGTTGGTGTATGAAAATGTTCTTATTGAGTTTAATGGCATATAAAAAAAGCCACTAATGACTACTAGTTATGTATTACTACATTTTCATGGCTTTTAGTCATTCAGTTTTCAATTCATTATCAGGTTTTCTAATTGAATGCCAATTGCAACCAAATTCAGTTTTTTGAAATTATGAAATTTTTTTATTTATAAACAACTGACAATTACATGGGGAGGACATTTTACCTTGCCCCTTATATTGAATACAACACCAATGACATACTTTCATACAACAATTTTCTATACAGTACAATAACTTCTGATTGAAGGAACTTTTCTTCAATAGAACAAACAGAATATGCCACCATACTTGCAGCCTACATGACATCTTCCACGTCTTCAAATGTATCTTTCTAGTGGATTCCCCCCAACCACCCAGCCTCCACATGCAAGCCAACTTGTCATTTTGGGCATCATGTTACCTTCTTCCCGGCCAATTGTGCCTCAAGGGTTGTCGTCTACTTTGCATAGTTCAATAAATGTACAAGGAGTAGTGGCTAACGACAATCAACAACAATTACATGGATTGAGTATAGCACAGTTGATTCAGCAGCCCATTCAGCAAGCACCTTCTCATTCTAGATTAAGTAGACCTACCAAAGGACTGAATCAAGTTTCTCAATGGCCTCCCTTCATAATGCACCTCTACAAAATACAAAGCGAGCATTAACAAAAAGAAGTATCAACCACTTCATTTTACCATCAAAATAACACCATACGTGCTATGGTGCCTATGATAAGCACACTACCTTCAATTTCAAGTGTAGAAGGATATGTATTTCTCTACTTTCAGTTGAAGCTAGAAGATGTGAAGCACCGTACCAGAGTAGGAATTCCAACACTGACTTTGGCTGCTAGCTGAAGATATTATAGATTAATTAGGAAAAAGAAACTACAAACTATAAATTAGAGAATAAAGACTTGTTGAGATTGTTTTAAACAAAATGTAGTGATAAAAGGCTCATGGCCATCCTACAGAAATGAAATGGGAATATCAACTGACAAAATTATTTTATTGTACTTGTTGTCAATAACAGATTAACACTAACATTATGTGCCAAATGGTAGATTGACAAACTGATGGTATCGACTTCACCTATAGAACTTCGGGTTTATTATTGCATATCTCTATTGTCTGTGTAGTTTGTAAGTTGGAAGCCTCTCTGAAGCCCATGACCAACTTTCCTTCAGGATCTATCCGGCTAAAGGTCACTAAAGAGTGGAAATTATAAGCATCAGCTAGAACATTCAAATCTGAATAACAAATTGATCAATGTATAGCCACTTGACTTAGAAAAAGAAATAACAAATCAGCTGTAAACCAACATCTAGAATAACAAATCAGCTGGAAACCAACATCTAGAATAACAAATAAACAGGAAAACCAGCAACTAGAAATGTAGCAGAAAAGAAGGGATCTAGCACATGAAGATACCTCTGCTGATTGGAATGACTTTTGCTTATCAGGGAGCTCAATAATAGTTAGCCCCCCAGATTTCATTCTTACATGGCAGCAAAGGGTAGATTACAGATAAACAAGCAGCCATTCTCAAGAACTTGCTCATTTTCATCCTACAAATCCATTAGAGCCTACAACATCAAACTGCCACCATCAATTTCAAGATTATCACATTTAGCACCATGTATAGAAAATAAACAAAAAAAATCCATACATATAGATCAAACTATTGGGCTCGGCCATCCCCCATTCTCATTCTTGAGCTTCATTCACATCATCAAGAGGTATTTGCACTCACTACAGCCATCCTTGAACATTACAATTATGTTGATAATCATACCACTAACACAGAAATATACCACATATGCTCAATTAATAGATGTGTAGAAACAAATGTGATGATCCTTGTTACATATAACTGCTTATAAAGGAACAATTTCACCCCTTTACTATAACATTATAGCTATGAAATTAATATGCTTGATAGAAAAGTTAACCAATCCCTATGATTGATCCTAATTCAGTTCAGTATTGTTTTGCATTCATACACGATCGTGCTAAAATTTGTAGTGTGCATTTCCAGTTTTAGGTTTGACTTTTTTGATGTTACAACTTTATTGTGTGGGGCATGACATTTTTAGTACATCCAATGCAATTAGTTCAGGGAAGACCACAATTTGTATGCCTACTTTAGGTTTAGCCAAACAATTTGCCAAATAGTGCTTGTGAGTCAGATTTCGACCTATCCCTAATAGGGTTTTCTTTCAACTTGGGCCAATACAACTGAACATGTCTCTCTTTCATGTACCAAGCAAGCTGCATGATAGACTTTGCAGTCATTGATACGTGCAATCATTGATACTTTTTGGCTGTATATGTTCTAAAGGTTTGTAGAAGGTGAGCTTGTAGAAGATGAGGTTGTAGGTTTGGAAACCATGTTGGTGGTTTTGAGGTTTACAAATTCTCCTTTGATACTGGCAGATAGGACCCAGGCTCCTATTCATTTTTTGATTCACTTCAAAATGATTAGAATGTGCCTAGGTCCTTATTATATGTATGTTCTTTTATCCTTTTAAAAAGTATTTCAAACATATTGTCATGTACTCATAAAACTAAAGTGGCAGGAATCTATCCCATTTACATATAGGTCAGAGAATAATAACCTCACATAAATCATTTAGAAAATTTACAATTTTTAGATGAATCCTTATTGTCATAAAATTTGTGGTACTATCAAAATAATAAGATGATAAGATATCTTGTAGTAGTGTTTTGATAAACACAGAAGTACTAGACTATAGTAAAAATGTGTAAAGACACCACTAACCTCTTTAAATAGGTCTCACACCTTCTATAGTAGTGCATGGATACTCCAAATTAAATAGGTCTCACACCTATACAAAATAAGCCAGACATCATTAACCTCTTTGATAATCTAAAATATGAGTGTTGATTAAACAAATAGATAATAAGTGTCACCTCATTTTATGAAATACCAAGATACATCAAATTATAGAAAATACTAGTTACTTCCTTGAAATTCTCAAAGAAGGATTAGTGAACATTGGACCGATTGCAAAGATATAGGACATGATCTCCTCTATTAGATTTCTTTTCAAGCTATCATGTCTACCACAATAAAGTTGGTTATGACAAGCAATAAAAGGTTAACTGATGTTATACAACTTTTTCTGAAAATATATAACATCGTTATATGCACTTACACTTTGTTAATACTAATATTATGCAGTCTCTGTCCACCCACAACAGTCACTATGAACTGGGCCTCTATGGCAATGTTAACATTCCCTATTGAAGAACAATTGGACATCATCCTAGATGATCATTCCTTAAACCAATTGGCCATACCCAAACATTGGCGTTTTCTAAAAGGAAGACACTACAGGCCTGGTGAAGTGACCCTAAATTTTGGCAATTATTCACATGTTTATCATTGACATCTACTTGTTTAAAAAATAGGTTAAGCCAAGGTCAACACACATTAACAACCATAGTAAAGCCTCATCATGATTTACAGACCAGTTGCGGACTCCTAACACATGTATCAATGACTGCAAAGTATGTCATGCAACTTGTTATACACATGAAAAAGAGCCATGTTCAACTACATTGGCTCAAATGGAAACCAAACCCTATTAAAGGTAGGTCTAAATCCTACTGATGGCCAGAATTTGGCAAACAACTTAGCTAAAAATGAACTAAGCATACAAAATGTGGTCTGGCCTGAATAATATGACCCAAATTGAGAAAAATGTGGCATGAAACAAAGTGATGGTTCATATCCATGGAAAAAAATCATATCAATCCAATCCATATAAAAAACACAACTAAAGCTAAGCGTGGGAAAAAATCAATAAATCTTAAGTTAAAATCTCTATTGAAATCTTGTATAATTTGCCTTAGGAAAATATTTTGTGCCCAATCAGTAAATCTTAGAGGACTTCAAAGACAAGTATTAGATTATTTGAATCACCACTCATATGAATAATGTGTGTGAGATAATCCTTAAGAACAAGATAGGATGGGACCTGGATGTATTCTTGCAACTCCTACCTAAGGAATCTGCTGAATCAATTAGCATGGTTCTTTTCCAACTCACGGTTACAAACAATATGTAGATGTGGTGGCTAAACCGCTTGAGATCCTTTAATGCTCACTCAGCTTATTGGTTTGGTGTCATTGTCATGACAAATATCAAGAACAAAGGAGGAGCAACCTGAATAGATTAACCACACTTATTTGTACTTTGAGGTGGCTATAAAAATGTCATATTTTCTCTAGTGAGTGGCCACCAAAATCTTGGTTACAAGAGGGAGGTTAAAAGATAGACGCTACATAATTTGAGACATATCCCCATCAATGGATGAAGCAGGGAAATATCGTGATGACAACATACCTCTTCAGAAAGTTGCAAAGCTTAGAGGAATTGGATGATTGGAGTCCCTCACTCGAGCTCGCCGGTGCCTGAGGGGCAGAGTCAGTCTGTGGCGGTGCTTCAGGTTGGCTAGGTCAAAACAGGCGATGGATGAAGGCTCCCAGTTCCCGATTGACACGCACGGCCGGCAAGTTTCACTCCTCTACTCACAAATTCCGGTTCCAGGTTGGGACTCACCGGCGGGCGCCGACAACTTGCAAACTGCAGCCGGAAACTCTGCAGCCGGCATCTTGGCACTCTAGAGCCGCACAGACGCAAGACGTGATCCACCAAAGCTAGGGCACGATATCATCGCAAGGAGAGAGCTATCTGGAGAGGGAGGAAGTCGCAATGAGAGAGCGGCAGATGTCGGGCTGAATTAGGGAGAGAGTAGCGATTTGGAGCACGAGTCGTGAAATTTGGAGCGGGAAAGTCAATATTGTGTTAGCAAATTTGGGTATGGCAATTTAGGATTGCCACTAATTAAAAATACAAATGCCTTTAATGTTAAGTCCTTTTTAGAAACTCTATAATAGGAGGTTTAGCGGCATTTTAATTAAAAATGCTTGTATATTAGAAAGATAGTGGCTGTTTTTTATAAATGCCGCTAATGGGAAATTTTGTTGTAGTGTTAAGTGTAACAATTAATTACATTATAATAGTCATCATAAATGCAATGCTCAGAAATAGGAAAGCAAGATTAGGGTTTATTTAGACTTATCACAAAGGATTCCATTCTAGGGTTACTCTACAATAAGGGACCAATTACAAAATATTTACATTTAAGAGGCACCTAAAGCAATGATAGGTTACCACATGGATAATTCAGCCTTTTTACTTCACAAATGGAACAACATGATTCAATTTCACCAAACAAGATATAAGTTGAGAAAGGATGAATAAGATACAAATTCTTAAATACCAAATTGCTAGCTCTATTAAGCGAGAATAAATTATGATACATTTCAAGTTTTAGACTTGAAAGATGTCAAATCAATCGCAGAGGATAAAGTCAACATCTATATCTTCACTAGGCCAAAAGAGAGAGGAACATATGTGATTGCTCAATTATGATTCAGAAAGGATGGTACATGCTTGATGATCAACCATAAATGTTATTTTTTTTATAAACCTTAGATCTAAAATAACTGGGCAGAGTTGGCCTAGTGGATCAGCTAAAAGGTTGCCAATCAAGAGTGATCCCTAGAACCAATGAGATTTATTTCCCTCCACTCATTATGGGGTTCATGTGGTTAATTGGACAGCAAGGGATTCACCCCCTTATGTACTCATTCAATCCTCTTAAAACCTTGAGTCAAAAGTAGGGTCTTGATTCACGTATTAAAAAAGTACACAGATTCAAGGGTAAATTCCCATTAAATATGTAAACTCTAAAAATTTCCTTTTTTGTTATTAAATATTTGGGGCATGTAAGTTACATATTCATCTAGAGCATAATTTCATGATTCCATATGACAATTATTTGTTATTTTTTACTTACGAACAAATAAATATGAATGAGCACATTTTTCAGAACAATTTGATAAACCCTAATATTCACATATTTAGTAAATTGAAACTAGGTTATACAAATCACATCATTTAGATAGATAAAAAATTTATGACCTTGAAAAATATTTTATTTTATATTTCTAAAATCCTTAACATCACTTATGATTTTTCAAAATGTGGTACCAGATTATGTAAATCAAAACCAAATCAAAAGATGGGCATGCCCCGTGATATAAGTTAAGGGCATAGAAAAGGACAAGGGCAATCAAGTGAATCTATGACTCAAATAGTTTGACTATGATAAGAAAGATGTGTGAAATTGCTAAAATACCCTTATCCTTGGTAAGAATAACACATATTCAAGGACATTTTTTTGGTTGTAGACCTTGGAATGTTGTCTTCTTAAACGAAGGAGCAGGGCTCACATAGATCAAACTTGAGTCTTAATCTTGAGGTTCAGAGTGTTTGGCTGCAAGGAGATGGTTCCCTCGCCTTTGTCACATCCCATCCAACTAGAAGACCTCTTTAATGCAAGGAGAGAGGATGGAATGCCAATATTGAGGTCTTATGTCGTTACTATAACAAAAAATCACTTGAAGAAGTGAGAAAGCAATACAATGACATTATTTGAGGGTGAAGAAACATCGGATACCCATTCATAGAGAAATGGCATGTTCATAGCAAAAATCATAGGGGGAACATGACCAGGTTAGCCCCAGAACACGTCTAAGAACCACAAAAAATCGAGCATGTGGACTGTAATTTTAGAACCTAAAATCTATGGCAAACATAGGGAAGCATAGCATGGAGTAACATCTAGGGATATCAAACAATGATGTAGGACAAAATAATAGGGCCCATGCATTTATAGAGGAGAATGATGTGCCAAAAGCTACTAGTTCACTAGTTAAGATTGGGAACCATATTTTAACTATATCAGATGTTGATTAAGGTATAGAGAAAGTTTGGGATAGTTATTATCACTACTATAGATCCAGCCTTTGGCGTCAGTTATTTAAGCAATTTTCGCGATGGTTTCCAAGTGACGCCTATGTGAGCGCCGCTAAAAGTCGAACCCTTTCAGCGTCGGTTTTCCAACCGACGCCAAAATTCTTTGCACCACCGAAAATGCGCCAGCAGGACCCCATGAGCGTTAGTTATAAGTAACCCCAACCGACACTATAATCATCTGCGCCACAAAAAGGGCGCCATCTAGGACTCTATCTGTGTCGGTTTTCTACTACTAACCGACGCCATTGCATCTGCCGCCACGGCCGTGCTGCCCAGAATGGTCGTGCTGTCCAGTACGGCCGTGCTGTCCAGAATGGCAATGCTGGACAGAACGTCAGTGCCAGACAGAATGGCGTCAGTTTGCTACTAATAACCGACACCATATCACCTGCCACCACGGCCGTGCTGGCCATGCTGTTTGGCAACATTAGGCGGACATTTTATGCTATTAACTGACGTTGTAAACCTTTACCGTCGGTTTTAGACAAATAACCGACGCCTATGGTTTGATTTTTTTTCTAATCAGTTTGCAGGCCTGTTGTGGCTGGTCGCAGGATGAGAATCTGGAGTTCAGTGGAACTGAACTGCAGGTTTACGTCATCCATTGATATCAGCCAACAAACAGGCCACAAACCTATGAAATCAACAAATATTCTTTTCACACATAAGTAGATACATTCAGACATCAATTTAATTTTCACATTCGCACATGTAGAAACATTCAAATATATGTAGAAACATTTAGACATGTAGAAATACATGTATAAACATTCATTTACAAAATACCATTCATCATCGCTATCAACATCCCAATTATATCTTACAATCCCCACTACTTGTATGGCTCTTGCCCATTCTTCTCTTACGTCATTTAATACTTCCATCGTATATGGAGCATGTACATATTTTAAGGCTTTACCTGTAGTGAGGTCAGTTTTAAACACTTTTATCGAGAATGATTTATATATATATAAGTAATAATATATAAATAAGATTGATATATTTCATACTATCTAATGAGACTATATATAATATCTTAGGTATGGCATTGATTTCATCTGCATGTTTGATAATCATATCCATAAATCGCATCACATAGTATGCACATACCCAGCCGTTATCTTGTGTCGCACACTATAAAATAGATACCAAATATTAAAAAATACAAATAAGCACAATTATCATAAATAACATATACATTGGAGTCAGGAACTTACTTTCACGTTCTCCCAAATTATTGGTTGGTTCTTTTTACTGGGGACCTTTCCTCCAGCCTTTTTGAACGCATCTAAACCCCTACATGTTAATGTAACACAGTAAATTGCATAATTAAATATTAATGTAATAACAGATGTTAACGTATATAAAAATAAAATATTTCTCACCAGAATAATGCCATTCTCATTACGATCCAATTTTTGGATTCAATATACTCCCCGCAGGATCTAGATAATAGATAGTGAACGTCCCGAGGAGAATAACTAGTAACTCTCAATGCTTAGCGCTAGAGGTAAAAAAGTTAAAATTAATAACTTAAGATCCACAATAAAAATGTAATTTTTTTAAGTCCAAATTATAAACAAAGTAAACTTACTTCACATTGAATGGAGCTATTATTATCGTCTTCTTTTTTTGACCGAAAATTGTAAAAGCATCACAATAGTATTTTTGAACGCTATCAGTGTCTTTAGCTACCAGACTAATCAATGATGGAATCAAAAATCCCACATGTTCAAATCCAAATTGTTTACATTGAATTTTGACTAAGTAGCTGTAAAACATGTATTATGTATGCATTAATATATAAGAAACCAGATCACCAGATCCTACACAAGGTATATGGATGTATAAATAAGATCTCACCTTATCCATGCCTCTATCATTGATGTATTCAGCCAATCATAGATAAACAACTCAATAATATCTTGTAAAAATAGAGAGCTTTCGTATGATTGACCTGCATAATCCACTTCTAAAGAAACAACTATAGGGCATTGTATATTATGTGTATGTAGCCATACTTCCATTCCCTTACAAGAAGGACCTAACAGGAATTTTAGGATAGTTGGAACCCAACTTGGTAATGCAGGAAGTGGAGGTGGAGGCCTAGATGCTCTGGGTGTCTTCTTTTTAACATGTATATATAAGTTCAGATCAATTGACCTCATATATACACATTAATAATTTAACATAATGTAAATTTATCTTACAATTTTAGTAGTGTAGACGACATCTACTTTGGGCCACAATATCACCCCACCTTCTGCCTCAGCAAGTGTATCAATATCTGAGTGGGCATATGGCAATGCAGCTTCCCTCCAATCGGGAAATACACGTATCAGGCTCACACGAACGTAACCCTGTGGCATTGGAGCCCCGTGAATCGTTGCCCCAGGAAGGGACGGGTAAGCATGCACCTCTGCAACAATATAATCTTCAATTTTTAAGCGGCATGGCTTCAACACCTACAAATTTACGTAAAGAATGTTATACATATATACATATCATCTTGAAAACATATCATCTTGAAAAGACTAGCTACTATGTCATAAATAATACTTACAGCATACGTGCTAGGTGGTGGGTCTACAGGATTACTCTCAGCATGTGCATTAGGAGAAGAGCGGGTCATCATAGGCTAATTGGAAGCCTGAGATGCCTACCACCACAACATTTCTTCCTTGACCTTCTTAGCAACTATATCCTCGACTCTCTTATTCTCCTATACATGGATAAAAGAAACATTAGCTTCTTATTATTGAATTCCCTTTTGCAGTAACATTCTAAAAAAAGAATAAGCTACCTCTTCTTGTGAAAGTCCCGCTCTTATGACAGGTTTGCACTGGAATGGCCCAAAGAACGCTTTGATTCCCACACCAGTGCATGTACCCCTAACACGTCCATGATGCTCTAGGTTACCTAGAGCAACTGTCAACTCATCCCTTGTGCCCTGAGGGATGAACGTGCCATGTTTCCTCTGCTTGTGCAACTCCTTCTAATCACCATCAACAGAAATTGGTAAGTAAACACCACAAATAATCAATATTCGAATGACATGCATTGTTGAGTTGTATTTTATCATTTTCGCAGCCGCCTCAGCAGTTATGGGCTTCTTTATTTTACCCTTCTTATTTTTCCTCCCAGCTATCCAGACATCATGGCGAGGTATGGGTGTGGTATATGTAGTAGAGGACTCCTGAGTAACAGCAGACTCCGCCTGTAGTCTTTGGCGAACGCCTGCATAGCCCTTTGGACCCATTATGTGGTCATGCACATTCAATGCATGCCTTTCTCTTTGCGCCTCACTGAACGCCTAGTTAGTATGCACATTGATTTGGTTAGTAACACTAAAGGTTAATATTGAATAGGTGAATACAATGTATATTAATTAAATTGGGAGTGACGCTTAATACCTTGAATTCTTCAGTTTGTCTTAAAGCGACAAACGTGTCCCAATCTTCTTTGTCTAGGAAGTTCTACTTTTCAAGGGCTGACTTCTTCTTCTTATCACCATCTTTTATGTATTCTCTGTTGAGATTTGTCCTATAGTTCCTTAGCATCTTTCCAGCACATTGCATCACACTTTTACGATGCAGCTTCTCATCCACTGCAAACAGATTCTGTAAAATAGAATTGCTATTAACTAGTATCCAAAAACAGAATTGCAAATAATAGAATTTGTAATCTACAAAATAAAATTGCAAATAATAATAACTCACGCATAAATCCTTCCATATCAAGTCTTTCTTCGCCTGAGGAGCTTTATGCCAATTATCATACTTAACACCACAATGGCTTCGAGTGACACACCCAAGATAGTTTACAAAATTATTATGATTCACTCCAATTGCATTTCCTGTATTATCAAACTCCACAGTCAATCTGGATCTACTGCCCCTTAGCGCTATTAACTTCTTCAGCAGAGTGATGCCCCTTTTCTTGTTAACTTTTTGGTGATGCACATCAAGTGCCTCCAGTGCTTCAGAGGGTACATGTGCATCATCGACCTAAAATTTGACAAAATAAACACACTGAATTAGCCCAATATAGAAATATAGGATATATGACATAACTAGAAGATAATGAATTTCTATAGAAATATAGGATATGTTTTTAAAACTTACATTGGTATCCTCGCCATGCTCATCATGGACATCATCCTCATCATGGACATCATGCTCATCATGGACATCATGGTCAGCTATCTGAAAATGTCATTAAAAACGCAAACATTTAGCATTTGTATTAAGTAGAAGATAATGAAACATTATATCTGAAAATGATATTGATATTAAAAAAACATGCCTCTAAAACATTGCAAAATGAAACATATAAAAAATATAAACATGCATGCCTCTAAAATTGTGAACTTTTTAGCAATTAACAATCCTTCATTGTGATCTCCGCGCACATATAAGTCATCATTAGCTTCAATATTTTGTGGAGTTGGCAACCCAACTGAGAATGGACTGGAGTCATCATACTTATCATAGTACTCTTCTTCATCTATAGGATATTCAATGAACTGTCTTTTACCATGAATAACAACTGACTATTTATCATTTGCACAATCATCGATATAAAATACTTATTTTTCCTGTGATGCCAATATGAATGGTTCACCCTTCTCGCCAATCTTTTCAAAGTTCACTAAAGTGAAACCCAATTCATCCACTGTAACACCTTTGGTGCTATCAACCCAATTACATTTGAAGAGCGGAATTCTGAAATCTATGTAGTCAAACTCCCATATGTCTTCAATGACACTGTTATATGACATTTTAGCTTCACATGCACTCTTATCCTTTGCACTTGCAAAATACATGGTCGACGCTTGAAGGGTGACCCCACTGTTTTGGACGACACTCTTATCATCTTGGTGCTTTGTGTAATATGTGAACCCATTAATGTCAAACCCTTCATAAGACATAACATTTGATTTTGGTTTAAAGGTGAGGAATTTGATAGTTTCTGTAATATCATCTGGTGTTTGAGTTAGTTGTTGTAAGACTTTATCTTCAAACCACTTAGTAAAAGTCTTGTTATGCTCTCTAGCAAGCCACATTGAACTGGCTCGAGGATGTTGTCTATTGATTAAATTGGTATGTTCCTCGATATAAACACTCACTTCGTCCATGTTGTGTAAAATATACAAGTGACCTTATTCCAACTGCTCACAGCTGATTACTTTCACCCGTGATCCCAAAATTCCTTTGCCCTCCTCAATATTCTTGTCATTAACGGGAGTGCCATTACCACTCAGAAAGTCATTGCAAAAATCCATAACCTCTCTCGCCACATAACCCTCAATAATACTCCCTTCAAGCCGATAACAGTTTCGAACATCACCTTTAAAAACACTCATGTATCGTTCAAAGGGATACATCCAATGCAAGAAAACTGGTCCCAACATTTTCACTTCCCTAGTCAAGTGGACAAAAAGATGTACCATGATATCAAAGAACGAAGGAGGGAAATACATCTTAAGCTGACATAGG
This sequence comes from Alisma plantago-aquatica, assembly GCA_963693085.1. Lineage (NCBI taxonomy): Eukaryota > Viridiplantae > Streptophyta > Magnoliopsida > Alismatales > Alismataceae > Alisma > Alisma plantago-aquatica. Next base: position 386,396,831 of record OY856411.1, on the reverse strand, counting down.
ATAACAACCACTTCTCTTTGCAAATTATCGAGAGTATCAGGGTCAATAACTTTGCTGCATAGACTGTTGAAAAAGAAACAAAGTCTGGTGATTGCAAACCTTACATGCTTCAGCAATATAGATCGAATTGCCACGGGAAATATTTGTTGCATTAGAGTGAGACAATCATGAGATTTAAGACCTATCAACTTCAGATCTTTCATTGATACCAATCAACAGATGTTGGATGAGTAACCATGTGGCACCTTAACATTTTCCAAGCATTCACAAAAAGCTTTCTTCTCCTTTCTAGACAACATGTAACAAGAAGGAGGTAAGTATGTTCTTTTATTACCCATTTCATGTAATTCTTACCTTATTCCCATTTCACGTAGGACCAATCTGGATTTTATCCCATCTTTAGTCTTACCTGGTATATTCAACAGAGTACCAATGACACTATCACAGACATTTTTCTCAACGTGCATGATATCGATACAATGTCTGACTGTCAAAGAACTACAATAAGGAAGATCCCAAAATATTGACTTCTTCTTGAATGAAGAATTGTCACTCCGTGTGGCCATAGTACATTGTGATCTCTTACCAAATTCATGAACAATGTCTTTTACTCTTTCATAAACAACATCCCCTGGTATAGGTTTAGGTGCACTTCATTCCTCATTCCTTCCATTCAATGCTTTGCGCTTCCTATGATATGGATGGAATTTTGAAAGAAACCTTCGATGACCAAGATATACAGTCTTTCCACCATGTTTTAGTCTTATTAAATCAGTGTTCTCTTCACATATAGGACGCGCTTTAGCACCTTTGACACTATATCCAGACAAATTCCCGTATACTGGAAAGTCATTAATAGTGCAAAACAACATAGCGTGCAAATGAAATATCTCTCTTCGTGAAGCATCATAGGTCATCACACCTTCACCCCAGAGTTTATTTAAGTCATCAATCAGAGGTTCAAGATAAACATTGATATCATTTACAGGTTGTTTAGGGTCCGATATCAACAACGACAACATAACATACTTATTTTTTATACACAGCCAGGGAGGAAGATTGTATATAACAAGCATGACTGACCAAGTGCTATGTTGGCTTCTCAATATCCTGTACAGATTCATCCCATCTATACAAAGCCCAAGTCTTAGATTCTTGTCTTCTTCACCAAATTTGGGGTACAATAGATCAATCTTCTTCCACTATGGGGAATCAGACGCATGTCGTAGGATCCCATCATTATTTTTCTTAACATTTTCATACCACCTCAAATTCTTCGCATCTATCGGATTTGCAAACAAGTGTTGAAACTGTGATATTATAGATAGATACCACATCACCTTGGAAAGAGAACCAGTTTTGGAATCCCCCGAAGTCATCAATTTATACCGTGACGCACCACATTTTGGACAATCTTTCAAATCTACATAGTCCTTTTGAAATAATACACAATCATTCGGGCATGCATGTATCTTCTTGGCCTCCATTCCCATTGGTCATAACAATTTCTTTATCAGGTATGTTGAGATTGGAAGCTCGTTTCCTTCAGGAAGCATTTCTTTCAACAAAGTCAACAATGAAGTGAAGCTTTTGTCACTCCACCTATTGTTAGCTTTCAACTTATACAATCTCGATACAGCCCTAAGATTTGTAAACTTAATACAACCTGTGTATAATAGTATCTCAGCATCATGCACAATGTTTCTAAAGATGGGAGGTGGATCAGTGTGCTCTACCCCACAACTATCCAGCATCGCATCAATGATGTCTACTGGAACTGGTTCGTTCACATCTACGTCATCAGAGACAATTTCTTCTTCCACCCAAGCACTTCTATCTACATCCACTGGTTTTGGGTTTGAAATCTCTCCATGCCAGTGCCATTCTGTATAGCCTTGTACAATCCCATTGCACATGACATGACTTTTGATTTTGTCACCAGTGTTGACTTTCAAGTTGTTAATGCAATGCCTACATGGACAGTAGAACCTATCTCCAGGTTCACTAGTACATAACCGACCTTTAGTGTCGGTTATTTAAGGCCTTTAGTGTTGGTTTCTAAGCGACACCTATGTGGGCGACACTAAAAGCCCAGCTGTTACGCGTCGGTTCAAAAACCGACGCCATAACCCTTCGTGCACCACTGAAAACATGCCAGCAGGGCACTATAGGCGTCGGTTATTAGATAAGAAACGGACGCCATATACCTTCGCGCCACAAAAAGGGCGCCATCTTGGGCACTATCATCGTCGGTTATTAGATAAGAAACTGACGCCATATGCCTTCGTGCCACAGAAGGGCGCCATCTTGGGCACTATCAGCATCGGTTATTAGATAAGAAACCGACGCCATATGCCTTCGCGCCACAGGAAATAGACGCCGGTTATTTATATAAAACCGACACTGTAACTATGTGTGTCGGTTTTATACAAATAACCGACGCCTATTTTTTGTTTTTTTTTCTGTCAGTCTGTAGACCTGCTGTATGGTTGGTCACAGGATGAGAAACCTACAGTTCAGTTATGAACTGCAGGTTTTACGACATCCATTGATATCAGCCAACAACAGGCCACAAACCTGCAAAATTAACAACAAAAATATTCACACATTTAGCAATGCAACCTGCAGTTCCATTTGATTTTCACACATTTAGAAACATTCATGTAGCTAGCAATCTGTAGTTCTATTCATTTTCACATTCACACATATAGAAACATTCATATAGCAACCAACAGTTTCATTCATTTTCACTCAAATACATGTAGAAACATCCAGACATGTAGAAACATTCACACATATTATAATTCAGAAATTCATTTATAAAATATCATTCTTTAGTCATTATTCGCTATCAACATCCCAATTATATCTTAAATCCCCCACTACTTGTATGGCTATTGCCCATTCTTATCTTACTTCATTTAATTCTCCCATCGTATAGGGAGCATGTACATCTGGTAAGGCCGTTCATGTAGTGTGGTCAGTTTTAAACACCTGTAAAGAGAATGATGTATATATATAATTAATGAGCTATAAATAAGATTGATATATTTCATATTATCTAATGAGACTATATAATACCTCAGCAATACAATCGATGTCCATTGCGGCATATTTGATAATCATGTGCATAAATCGCATCACATAGTATCCACATGCCCATCCGTTGTCTTGTGTAGCATACTATAAATTCAAACATACAAAATATTAAAAAATACAACTAATTAAGCACTGTTCACATAAATAATATATACATATATTGCAGTCGGGAACTTACATTCACGTTCTTCCAAATTATTGGCTGGTTCTTTTCATGGGGACCTTTCCTCCAGCCTTTTTGAACTCATCAAAACCCCTACATGTTAATGTAACACAGTACATTGCATAATTAAATAGTAATGTAATAACATATGTTAACGGATATGAAAATGAAATATTTCTCATCGGAATAATGCCATTTTCATTATGTGTCCATATTTTGTATTCAATTTACTCCCCTTAGGATCTAAATAATAGACAGTGAACGTCTCGGGGACAATAACCAGTAACTCCCAATGCATACCACTAGAGGTAAAAAAGTTAAAAATTAATAACTCAAAATCCACAATAAAAATGTAATTTTCTTAATAAGCAAAGTAAACTTACTCTACATTGAATGGAGCCATTATCATCGTCTTCTTTTTTTGAGAAAAAATTGAAAAAGCCTCACAACAGTATTGTTGAACTGACGGATGGTCTTTAGCTACTAGACTAATCAAAGATGGAATCAAAAATCCTACATGTTCGAATGCAAAATCTGCACATATCTTGTCTAAGTAGCTACAAAACATGTATTACGTATGCATTAATAAATAAGAAACCAGATCACCAGATCCTATACAAGGTATATGGATGTATAAAGAAGATCTCACCTTATCCATAGCTCTATCACAGATGTATTCAGCCAATCATATCGAAACAACTCCAAAATATCTTGTATAAATAGTTTGCTTTCGTATGATTGACCTGCAGCATCTGCATCTATAGAAACAGTTATATGGCAATTTATATAATGTTCGCCTAACCATATTGCCATACCCCTACAGTTAGGACCTAACGGGACAGTTAGGTCCTGTGGAACCCAACTGGGTAATGTAGGAGGTGGAAGTGGAGGCCTAGATGTTGTGGGTGTCTTCTTTTTAACTTGTATATATATAATAATTTCAGATTAACTGACATCATATACACACACTAACAATTTAACGTAATGTAAATTTACCATACAATTTCATAAAGAGAACATCCGCTTTTAGCCACAATATCACTCCGCCTTTTGCCTCACCAAGCGTTTCACAATCTGGGTGGGCATATGGCAATGGAAGATCCATCCACTTGGGGAATATATGTACCGGGCTCACACGAATCCAACCAGCTGGTAATGGAGATACGTGAAACATTTCCCCTGGTAGGGATGGGTAAGCTGACGCCTCTGCAACGACATATTCATTAACTTTTAGACGGCATGGCTTCAACCCCTACAAATTTTTGTGTAAAGAATGTTATATACATATATACATATCATCTTGAAAACATATCATCTTGAATTAAAAAACTAGTTACTATGTCATAAAAATACTTACAGCGAATGTGCTAGGTGGTGGGTCTACAGGATTACTCCCAACCTCTGCAGTAGGAGTAGTGTGAGACTCCATAGGTACTGTCTGGCAAGTGGCAGTCTGAGATGCCTGCCACTTTTTCATTGCTTCTTCTAGTTTCCTATCAACTAGCTTATCTACCTATACATGGATAAAAGAAACGTTAGCTTCTAATTATTGAATTCTCTTTTACAGTAACATTATAAAGAAAGAATATGTTACCTCCTCTTGTGAAAGTCCCGCTTTTGGGACATGTTTGCGCTGGGATGGCCCAAAAAAAGCTTTGATGCCCACACCAGCGCCTGCAGCCCTAACACGTCCAAGATGCTCTGGGTTACCCAGAGCAACTGTCAATTCATCCCTTGTGCCCTCAGGGATGAACTTGCCTTGTTTCCTCAGCTCGTGCAGCTCCCGCTAATCGCCAAAACAAAAATTTGTAATTAAGTAATCACCACAAATAATCAATATTCGAACGATTGATGTAAGAGTTGTATTTTACCATTTTTGCAGCCGCCTCAGCAGTTGCGGGCTTCCTTATTTCTCCCTTCTTATTTTGCCTCCCAGCTATCCAGACATCATGGTGAGGCAGAGGTGTGCTACCTATAGTGGAGGACTCCTGAGTAGCAGCAGACTGAGCAGTAGCCTCAGACTGTAGTCTTTGGCGAATGTCTGCATACCCCTTTGGACCCATTGTGTGGTCATGCACATTCAGTGCACGCCTTGATCTTTGTGCCTCACTGAGGGCCTAGTTAGTATGCACATTAATGATTTGGTTAGTAACATTAAATGTTAATCTTGAATAAGTGAATACAACATATATTAATGAGATTGGGACTGACGCCTAATACCTTGAATTCATCAGTTTGTCTTAAAGCAACAAACGTGTCCCATTCTTCTTTATCCAGGAAGTTCCACTATTCAGTGGATGTCTTCTTCCTCTTGTCAGCTTCTTTTATGTATTCTTGGGTGAGATTTGTCTTATAGTTCCTTAGGACTCTCCCACAGTGTTGCATCACGCATTTACGATGCAGCTTTTCATCCAATTCAAATATACTCTGCAAAATAGAATTCCTATTAACTAGTATCCAAAAAAATAGTAATCTACAAAATAGAATTGCAAATTAATAATAACTCACGCATAAATCCTTCCATATTATGTCTTTCTTCTCCTTAGAAACCTTATGCCAAGAATCTATCTTACAACCGCAATGGCTACGAGTAACATACCCAAGATATGAAACAAATGAATTGCGATTCACACCAGATGCATTTCCTACATTATCAAAATCCACAACAAGTTTGGGTCCATTGCCCTTTTACACTATTAACTTCTTCATCATAGTGATGCCCCTTCTCTTGTCAACTTTTTGGTGTTGCTGATCAAGTGCCTCAAGTGCTTCAGATGGTACATGTGCATCATCAACCTAAAATTTGACAAATAAACACATTTACAAGATATAACTATAAATGGACATATAGATATAAATATATGATATATTTTTAAAACTTACATTGTGAGGTGGCGCAGTGATGTCCTCACCCTCACGGTAATCATCAGCACAGTCATCAGGAGAATGCTCAGCCATCTGAAAGTAATTCAAATTGTAAATCTCACATTGTAAAGTTCACATTCACATTGTAAAGTAATTCACATTGTAAAGTTCACATTATAAAGTAATTCACATTGTAAAATTCACATTGTAAAGTTCACATTCACATTGTAAAGTTCACATTGTAAAGCTCACATTGTAAAGTTCACATTATAAAGTAATTCACATTGTAAAATTCACATTGTAAAGTTCACATTCACATTGTAAAGTTCACATTCAGAAAAATAAAACATATAAAAAATATAAACATGCCTCTAATATTGTGATTTTTTATCAATTAACAATCCTTCATTGTGATCTCTGTGCACATACAAGTCATCATTAGCTTCAATATTTGCTGGTGTTGGCAATCCAACTGAGAATGGACTGGAGTCATCATACTTATCATAGTACTGTTCTTCATCTATAGGATCTTCAATGAACTGTCTTTTACCATGAAGAACAACCGACCATTTATCGTTTGCAGGATCATCGATATAAAATACTTGTTTCGCATGTGATGCCAATATGAATGGTTCATCCTTCTCGCCAATCTTTTCAAAGTTCACTAAAGTGAAACCCAATTCATTCACTATAATTCCTTTGGTGTTATCAACCCAATTAAGTTTGAAGAGCGAAATTCTGAAATCTATGTAGTCAAACTCCCATATGTCTTCAATGACACCGTAATATGACATTTTAGCTTCATGTGGACTCTTATCCTTTGCACTTGCAAAAAACATAGTCGATGCTTGAAGGGTGACCCCATTGTTTTGGACGACACTCTTATCATCTTGGCGCTTTGTGTAATATGTGAATCCATTAATGTCATACCCTTCATAAGACATAACAGTCAATTTTGGTTTAAAGGCAAGGCATTTGATAGTTTCAGTAATATCATCTGGTGTTTGAGATAGTTGATGTAAGACTTTATTTTCAAACCACTTAATAACTGTCTTGTTATGCTCTCTAGAAAGCCACATTGTATTGGCTTGAGGATATTGTCTCTTGATGAAATTGGTATGTTCCTCGATATAAACGTTCACTTCATCCATGTTGTGTAAAATATACAAGTGACCTTGTTCCAACTGCTCACAGCTGATTACTTTCACACGTGATCCCAAAATTCCTTTGCCAAATTGCTCGTCAATATTCTTGTCATTATCAGGAGTGTCATTACCACTGAGAAAGTCATTGCAAAAATCCATAACCTCTCTCGCCACATAACCCTCGATAATACTCCCTTCAGGCCGATAACGGTTTCAAACATCACTTTTAAAAACGCTCATGTATCGTTCGAAGGGATACATCCAATGCAAGAAAATTGGTCCCAACATTTTCACTTCCCTAGTCAAGTGGACAACAAGATGTACCATGATATCAAAGAACGACGGAGGAAAATACATCTCAAGCTGACATAGGGTAACAACCACTTCTCTTTGCAATTTATAGAGAGTATCAGGGTCAATAACTTTGCTGCATAGATTGTTGAAAAAGAAACAAAGTCTGGTGATTGCAAACCTTACATGCTTCGGCAATATAGATCTAATTTCCACAGGCAATATTTGTTGCATTAGAGTGTGACAATCATGAGATTTAAGACCTATCAACTTCAGATCTTTCATTGATACCAATCTACATATGTTGGATGAGTAACCCTGTGGCACCTTAACATTTACCAAACATTCACAAAAAGCTTTCTTCTCCTTTCTAGACAATTTGTAACAAGCGGGAGGTAAGTATGTTCTCCGATTATCCCATTTCATGAAATTCTGTTAATTCTGACCTTATTCCCATTTCACGTAGGTCCAGTCTGGATTTTATCCTGTCTTTAGTCTTACCTGGTATATTCAACAAAGTACCAATGACACTATCACAGACATTTTTCTCAACGTGCATGACATCGATACAATGCCTGACTGTCAAAGAACTCCAATAAGGAAGATCCCAAAATATTGACTTCTTCTTGAATAAAGATTTTTCACTCCGTGTGGCCATAGTACATTGTGATCTCTTACCAAATTCATTGACAAAGTCTTTTAATCTTTCATAAACAACCTCCCCTGGTATAGGTTTAGGTGCACTCCGTTCCTCATTCAATCCATTGAATGCTTTGCGCTTCCTACGATACGGATGGAATTTTGGAAGAAACCTTCGATGACCGAGATATACAGTCTTACCGCCATGTTTTAGTCTTGTTGAATCAGTGTTCTCTTCACATATAGGACACGCTTTAGCTCCTTTGACACTATATCCAGACAAATTCCCATATGCTGAAAAGTCATTAATAGTGCAAAACAACATAGCATGCAAGCGAAATGTCTCTCTTCGTGAAGCATCATAGGTCATCACACCTTCACCCCAGAGTTTTTTTAAGTCATCAATCAGAGGTTCAAGATAAACATCGATGTCATTTCCAGGTTGTTTAGGGCCCGATATCAACAACGACAGCATTACGTACTTATTATTCATACACAGCCAGGGAGGAAAGATTGTATATAACAAGCATGACTGGCCAAGTGCTATGTTGGCTTCTCAATGTCCCATACGGATTCATCCCATCTGTACAAAGCCCAAGTCTTAGATTCCTGACTTCTTCACCAAATTCAGGGTATAGATCAATCTTCTTCCACTGTGGGGAATCAGACGCATGTCGTAGGATCCCATCATTATTTTTCTTAACATCTGCATGCCACCTCAAATTCTTCGCATCTATCGGATTGGAAAACAAGCGTTAAAACCGTGATATTATAGGTAGATACCACATCACCTTGGTAGGAGAACCAGTTTTGGACTCCCCCGAAGTCGTCAATTTATACCGTGACACACCACATTTTGAATAATCTTTCAAATCTGCATAGTCCTTTTGAAATAATACACAATCATTTGGGCATGCGTGTATCTTCTTGGCATCCATTCCCATTGGGCACAACAATTTCTTTACCTGGTATGTTGAGATTGGCAGCTCGTTTCCATCAGGAAGCATTTCTTTCAACAAAGACAACAATGACGTGAAGCTTTTGTCGCTCCATCTATTGTTAGCTTTCAGCTTATACAATCTCAACACAGTGCTAAGCTTCGTAAACTTAGTACAACATGTGTATAATGGTATCTCAGCATCATGCACAATGTTTCTAAAAATGGGAGGTGGATCGGTGTGCTCTACCCCACAACTATCCAGCATCGCATCAACGATGTCTACTGGAACTGGTTCATTCACATCTACGTCATCGTAGGCAATTTCTTCTTCCACACAAGCACTGCTATCGACATCCACTGGTTTCGGGTTTGAAATCTCTCCATGCCAGTGCCATTCTGTATAGCCTTGTATAATCCCGTTGCACATGACTTGACTTTTGATTTCATCACCAGTGTTGACTTTCAAGTTATTACCGCAATGCCTACATGGACAGTATAACCTATCTCCAGGTTGTTTCCTATGTTCCTCGACAAATCTAATAAACTGGTCAAGACCAGAAATAAACTCTGGGGTGCAACGATTGCGAATGGACATCCATGATCTATCCATTCTATGATCAAAGAGAAAACAAGTATATATTACAACAAGATTAGGGTCTAGGGTTAACAAATACATGTGATGTCATTATTATATATAATAAATGTGTACCACCTATCCCATTCTTGAACACCTAATCTCACAAGTACGTGTATAATGTGTATTGGGTTTTCAAGAAAATTTCGGTAGCATTTCCCCGCTGTTCTCCAAGTACATATGTACTTAGAGAACAAACGGGGAAATGCTGCCAAAATTTTCTTAAAAACCCAATACACATTATACACTTACATCCTAAGCGAGATTAGGTGTTCAAGAACAGTCCCAAACTGGGGACTATCCAAGATTTACTCCTAATGAGTAAATCTTAGACGGGTTTCTAGGCCAACAAATAATGTGTTGTCATTCTTATACCTAAAATCCTAGTTCTTCAAGTTAGGGTGATTATTGATGTCTTTAAAAGCATGATTGGCAATTTATGGAAAAGTTCATCATTTACATTCCAAGCATGTCACATGTGTGCATTACAGTTCATCATTAAGCAAGAAGGGTGATTAGGATTCTCAATATACTCAACAATGAAACAAGTTTCCAAAAGAGGTTTGGTGAAGATATCTATAACTTACTTAAACATTCAATTATAAAGTACATATACACTTAATTCAGAATAGCATGACGCACAAAGTTGCAGTCAATATGCTTTGTTCTATCATGGACTATCAGATTGTTAGTAATGAAAATGGCAGTCTTTCTTTCTAGTGATATAAGAATATCAAACACATATACAAGAAAATGCTACTATAGTTTCATCTGTTGTGTAGCCTACAACAAGGTATTCAACTTTACTACCCACTGTTCTTTGTGCTTTTTATGATCTTTTGTAGCTATTACTACCCACTGTTCTTTGACAATTTTTATTATTATATAAAGCATGGGAAAGAAGAATGTATATGGTTGTGATAATAAAACATTGTCATCAGATTTCCCACCTGTGGGGCTATCAACACGACCCACCAGCAGATGGTTCCCATACCGGCACTCAAAATTGGGACAAACGAGGAGCAAAACGAGGAGAGGAAAAGTCGGTGTACCTTGAGGGCAACGAGGTGAAGCTGGCAGCGCCGGAGCAGAGGAGAGTAGCTGGAGGTGAAGCTGGCAGTGTCGGCGGCGAGGATCAGAGGAGAACTGCGGTGACGGCGGCGAGCGGTGACGGCGATGAGGAGAACTGCGGCGACAGCGGTGAGTGGCGGCGATGAGCGGCGAGCGGCGGTGACGGCAACGGCGGCGAGCGGCGCGCGAGGAGATGAACGGCGGCGGGGAGCAATCGGGGGAAATCGCCAGACCTAGCGCAGAGTCGCAATGAAATAGAGACAATGGGGAGGAAAAGTTCTGTTTGTGGGGCTATTAACTGTACCATAGGCGTCGGTTATTCAAAAAAACCGACAACTAAAACTAACAGTGTCGGTTCTGAAAAACAACCGACACCAATACTTAAATATAGTCGTCGGTTTTAACTACAAAAAAACCGACGTCTATATTCATATGTCGATTAAAAAAATCGTTCTCGATTTATGACCATAGTCGCCAATTTCTACTTAAAACCGATGCTTAAAGGGTGTGAAAAATTCCCCGCAGACAGTGCGGGAAAACTCATAAGCGTTGGTAGTTGTAGTAAAACCGACGACCAAAATGTGTCTCACGAATAACCTTTAGTCGTCGGTTTTTTATTTATCAACCGACGCCATATGTCAAATTTTGGAGGTAATTTTTTTTACTGGAAATTTTGGATTTGGCGGTTAATTTTAGGTGTCGGTTTTTTATTAAGTAACTGACACTTAATAAAAGCGGTACCCGTGTCTGGTCGCCCTTCATAGATTGGATGTCGGTTTATGTTATCAACCGACACTGTAGAGTTTAGGTGTCGGTTTATTTATACAACCGACACCTTGAAAAGTGACTTTATAAGCCATTTCTGTAGTAGTGGTTGTTTCCTATGTTCCTCAGTAAATCTAATAAATTGATCAAGACCAGATATAAACTCTGGGGTGCAGCGATTGCGAATAGACATCCATGATCTATCCATTCTACGATCAAAGAGAAAACAAGTATATATTAGGACAAGATTAGGGTTTAGGGTTAACAAATACATGTGATGTCATTCTTTTATATAATAAATGTACATATACCACCTATCCCATCCTTGAACACCTAATTTCACTAGTAAGTGTATAATGTGTATTGGGTTTTCAAGAAAATTTCGGCAACATTTCCCCATTGTTCTCCAAGTACATATGTACTTAGAGAAAAAATGGGGAAATGCTACTAAAATTTTATTGAAAACTCAATACACATTATACACTTACATCCTAAGTGAGATTAGGTGTTCAAGAACAGTCCCAAACCGGGGACTATCCAAGATTTACTCCTAATGAGTAAATCTTGGATGTGTTTCTAGGCCAACAAATTCATGTATGTTGTCATTGCAATACCTACAATCCTAGTTTCATCTTATATATAATAAATGTGTACCGCCTATCCCATCCTTGAACACGTAATCTCACTAGTAAGTGTATAATGTGTATTGGATTTTCAAGAAAATTTCGGCAGCATTTCCCCATTGTTCTCCAAGTACATATGTACTTAGAGAACAAATGGGGAAATGCTACCGAAATTTTCTTGAAAACCCAATACACGTTATACACTTACATCCTAAGTGAGATTAGGTATTCAAGAATAGTCCCAAACCAGGGACTATCCAAGATTTACTCCTAATGAGTAAATCTTAGATGGGTTTCTAGGCCAACAAATACATGTATGTTGTCATTCCAATACCTGCAATCCTAATTTCATCATTCATATCCTAGGTTTCATGTAACATCATTTAATCTAGGTATCATATTCTATAACATTGATTTCAACATTTCGAGTGTCCATGCATGTTCATCATCTTGGATAGATATGTAAATGTTAGGGTTTCATCACAATTTTAGGTATCATATAGAGTATGTAGATGTTAGGGTTTCATCATGCAATAGGGATTTAGATGTTAGGGTTTCATCACAATTTTAGGTATCATATACCCTCTTTTCTTCTTAGCTTCTCCCTCCTTACCAACAGCAAGCACAGACGTGTGGGTTGGCCACAGCTGTGGCTGTGTTGGCAGAGCACGATCGTGCTGGGCAACACGGCCGTTCTCGGCCAACACAACCACAGTCGTGCTTGCTGTTGGTAAGGAGGGAGAAGCTAGGAAGAAAAGAGGGGCACCAAGGAGCAAGAAAAGGAGGAAGAAGGGTACCTATAGGAGTAGCGAGTGGGTGGCTGGAGTAGCAAGGAGGCGGGCGGTGACCAGGAGCAGGAGACCGGCGACCAGGAGTAGGAGACCGGTAACCAAGGTGGCCACCAGGAGCAGGAGATAGGCTGCGGTGTCGGCAGGAGGAGAAAGATCAGGCGGCGGTGCGGCGGGATCGACCAATGAAGCAGGTGCGGCGGCAGTGTCGTCGAGAGGAGAAAGACCAGGCACAGTCATTTTCACGATGAAGCAGAAGAAAGGGAAAGAGTCTCCTTCTCGTGGGGACTATTAAGTTAATAAAAGGTGTCATTTATCTTAAAAACTGACAACTAAACATAATCAGCATCGGCTGAATATAACAACCAACGTTAATTTTACCCTAAAATTTTTGGCGGGAAGGGTGCGCGGACCCTTATCAGCGTTGGTTATCCCAATGACAACTGACGCCCATATGATAAAAATTGCATGCTATTTTTATCTTCTTTAGGTGTCGGTGATTAGGTAAAACATCGACGTTAATCACCGACGTTGTATGTTACACTTTGGGGGCAATTTTTTCGCTCGAAAAAATTAGATTTCATGGGCTATTTTAGGCGCTGGTTGCTTTTCTTCATCCGACGCTGAATAAAAAGCAATATCTATGTCTGGATGATCTTCAAATATAGATATCAGTTTTCCTCCATAATTGACGTGTAATGTTTATCAGCATCGGTTTCATTAAATAAATGACGCCTCTAAAAGCGACGTTGAACGTTGTTTCTGTAGCAGTGTATAGGTTAATTCATGGAAGTAATTGAGTCATAGGGACAAAGATATGGTGGATGGTGGTGACGATTGACCTCACTTCCCACCATAGGGTGTCTTGGGGGTAATGCTGGAAATGGGTTTCTGGAGGAGTGGGAGTTTTTTCTTGTTCCTTTGGTTTATTGGTAGATCGAGGAGAAAAGAGAGTCAAATATGGATTTGGGTGTTTTCCATATTAGGGAGTGTTGGGTTTTTTATTTGGGATCCAATGAATAAGGAAGACATGATGAAAACAATGCTGAAGACATCTCATTACGCTAGAGACAATAGAGAGAAAAAGTGATGGGAGAAGGAAAACGTGGGCCTACTATAGCCGTAGGAAAATATGCATCCTATCAAAAGGCAGAAGATGACCCAGAGAGCATCTGATTGAGATCCAAAGTAAGAAAATCCTCACATGACCCATCCAAGAAAGAATATTTAGGTGTGGTTAGTATAAGAAATCAAAATATTATTTTGATTTAAATTAAATGGAATTTCTTTTCTATCCTTTTATGCATTCTTTTTTGTATAAATTAGTTAGTATACCAAAAAAAGTCCAATAAATATGAAAATTTACAATAAGACTGAATATGTATGTAATTACCTATTCTATAATTAGCTTCTTCTTTAGGGATCATCCCTATAATTATTTAATACATTTCAATTTAATGCTACTGTTTATATATACATTATCCAAATTATAATAAATGGGGAATGGAACAATTGTGGGTTCATCTTTCCAATAAACACTTCCCCTTAAAATCCTTATTCATTCATTATCAATATTTTATTAAGTTTCCTTTTAAGCCCTTTATTGTTATTTAATTCAATTATATCAAAATGACACTCCACTAATAAACATTATTCCTTCGTATTACAACTTATGTATTTTCCATCATTGTTATTTATATGGACACATTCAAGTTATTATAAATACTATTAAACTAGTAGTTAGAATTAGATATAGTGTTGGAGTAGTGGTGCCTGATTATATTTATTCATTATCTTAATCAAGATATTTTTGTAGTAGTTTTAGAAAGTGATTTGTCCGAACATTATAATCCCATGAACACTTTCCTATATCCCTATTTACAACTATTCTAATTATTTATTCAACTTCTCCTTTTTAATTCATTTATTGATTTTATCATTAATTATAATAAACTAATTCTCCATTAATGTATATATCCCTTTTATGACTATTAGGGTGTTTCCCATCATAGTTTTTGATATATAGGCATTCCCTCTCATCATTAAGCACATTATGAATATATTTATCTACATGTATTATCTCTTCTATAGACCTTATTGCCATCATGCCATATATAAAGACATTAGCCTCCAATTGTTTTTACATTTTTTTTGTATTTTACACTTTATTAGTTCATTTACGAATTTAGAAGTAATGAACATTTACATCAAGAGGGTTGAGGTTTATTTCAAAAATATCCAATTTTTATACACTAATAAATATTCATCCTCAAAAAAATAACTATCACCATCCTATAAGGTCCACCACGATACAACTTAAACAATGTTTGGGCATTTCTCTTGAATTGACCGCAAATGCTTCTAATCCATATAATTGGGATATCGAGGGTTATGGGGCCATATTTCGGTACGATACATTAGTATAACATGATATTATGATACTTGAGCCTTGTACATGAAATTTATCTTTTTATTTCAGAAATTACCACATATTCAAAAATGACCATGTATGATACTAATAAATTATAAACTAGGGTTTAAATTTGATATTTATTTTTAGATTAAAAAATGTATAGGACTTTATGGAAATAGTTTGTAATGTTAAACGTGAGTGAATGTACTTTACACAAAATGAAATCCTAATTCAATTTAGTTTAGTATGTCTTCAGCATTGTAGAACTTCCCCAATGTTTAATATTACAACAAGTGAAGTGAGATTTGTTGTAATGATCCAAGGATTATGAGAAAATTTATTAGGGTCTTATATTGTTGGAAATATGCAAGAGGTTGTGAATCCACATGAGTTGGGGTCCCCTTAGCTTCCTAATATCACCCATGTGAGAGTGTTAAATAAGTGTCTATCTCACGTATATACAATTGTCATGTTGATGTTATGATTTATAGGGGATGAGATATAAACCACATTCATAGAGTCTGTTGAATTGGAGTGGCTTGGATTTTGATGTATGTATCCCTTATTTATACTGTCATGAGAATGTGTTGGTTCTTAAGTACCCAAGTTTGGACCAAATATCACATAGGTCACAAGAAGATGAGACCCAAAAAATTAATATTCTCAGAACGAATGAGCGAAGGAGAGATCCAAGTGGGATTAGAAACATAAAAATCTTGCATAGTGAGGTTTGTAGAGTTAACTCATTAGTTATAATGTTTGGCATGTATAGACAAATTTAGTCATTGAAAGGTAATCAATAGATGACTTAATAGTCGAGTAAATCTAAGGGATATAGTTTACCTCTTTCATATTATTATGCATGTTTCTAGTATTTGATTGTATGTTGTGACATGATTTCCATGTTATAATCATAAACACCCTTAGTTAATGAATACATAAATGCATATTACTATTCTCTTTACTGGAGTCACATCATTTGTCGAGAATTTTGTCTTAGCTTGTTCTCTTATTTTTGGGGTCATAAAAGATTTCCCATGATTAATGCAGTGACGATTCATTTCCCTGGAAACAATATAGATGATAAACTCACCTAAAGGTGTGTTTTATAGTTTTGTATTTATGTAATAGAGTTGTCCAACATGATCGGCCCCCAAACAAGTGTTTCTAAGCTTGCACTCATGACTTGAATTTTTTAGATCTCTAATGTAAGTGATGCACATATGATCATATGGGCTACCCTGTTGTGTATTATAGGTTCATATCCAATTGCCTCACAGAGGGAATCTTGTATGGAGGGTTTACTAATGTTGGAAAGCTTTTTTTATATTTTCACTTATCTTTTAATGTAAATGTAGTTCCAAAAAATTTGCAATGTTTATTTTTTATTAACCCTAGTCAGTTATTTTGTAATATTTACGGTCCACTTGTTTTTTAAATCAACTAGTTTATTATGTGACCTCAATATTATGACATAACTATTCATGATCCTGATATTGGGTGCTACAATATATGAAGTACTCTATTCATGTTGCTTCCACTCACGTGCCATATGAGAAAATGGGGGCATATTATTATTTTTGTTGTGATGTTGTCAACTTGTAATGAAAGGTGGGACGTATGCAAACTTATATACCTTAATCACATGAATAAACCATCATTATCGAGTCACACGACATTAGATCATCCTAGTCCTTATTGGTTGTAATGGTATAATATCTGGACTTTGATGTTCAACATGACACTCCAAGGCATATTTCAATTAACTTTAATTAACAGCATTCCAGCTATGGTTTACTATTTCAAATAACTACTTTTAGTGCATGACCCTCTAAGAACAAGTCAAATTGCCAATGAAGAAATAATGTTTTTATACTTCTACAAGAAAATTTAATATATAGAAAATTATCTTTAATTCCCAAATGAAAATTTCAGTTAGAAGAACTTTTTGACAAACATTATCTTGATGTATAACATACATTTAGGCAATCTTTATATTTTAGTCAGGAATGAACAATCATACTCTTGCATCGTATATAGGTTTTTTATTTATTTAGTTGAGTATTAAAACATAGCAGTTCAATGTAACATATTGACTCAAATGAGAATGGTCAAGCATATCAGAATCTCACTCCTCAAGAGGCCTTAAATATCACTCTAACTATTTCAGAGTGACAAATCTCATCTGTTACACCCATATCTAATATGTTTAATTTACTAAACTCACAATCATTTTTGTGATGATTAACCTTTTTCAAGACAAATTGAGTAGTGTCACAATACATTTCTCCTCAAGTGATGATTTTAGTAAAAGTACATCTCACCAACACTTCTACCATTGTAGATATGGATGCTAACAATGGTATCATATAAATGTCCATGCATACAAGTTTGAGGTAGGCTTACCTAGAAAACTTATTTGCTTGACGGGTAATTTTTTGGCTTGATATGTAATATGTTGACCCCTATATTTGGTCAGTAGTCGCAACAATATTGGTGTTATTAAACTATATTTGTCACACATAATATACAATAATACATGACTACATATGTTTGAGAATGTTGTTTACATTGATAAAGGATCCCATGACCAGTCACATACTTGCATCCCCATGACCAGAACTAAACATTATAGGGATCATTATGAGGTTCTTAGATTTTTCATTGACAAAAAATATGATGTCGTTATCATTAGAATTATGTAAAATGTATGCTTCTTCAGAATCTCATGATTGTATCATATAAGATACATACACCAATTACTCATCTAGCTCTAACTATTTCTCTCTCTCTACACTCTCTTTTAATATCATGCTCCCCAACACCCCTCTATACTCTCTAATAGCGCCACAATTGTGCCAACTATACTAATTTCTTTCTTTATCTCCACCTAGTAAGTTAGTGCATGCATTCCCTCTTTTTGACTATACTCTCTTAGTACTCTCAATGACCTATGTTCAACCTCCTCATGGGTTCATGCTTAGCCTGATTTAGGTAATAAGTCAATCTTATCACTATCACAAGTGTATGGTGTTATGCTTTAGAAAAAAAATAGCAAAAAAGTAATTTAACTTACCATTGTAGAGTTTTGCAAATCATTGAGTCATAAATGTCTACATCAAATTTGAATTTTAGTGCCAACAAGAATGAGAAAGTGTGCATAGATTTTTTTTATTAAATCATGATGGAGGGAACAAGCACTAAGATGAACTACTACTCTCAGAGTCTCCATGCTTCCAAATGAGATGTCATAAAGCAAAAAGGGATAAAGGTAAATCATTCACTTATAGAGACATCATACACTATAAACATCACCATGAACAAAAATGATATCGATGTTGAACATTAAGGGTTGAAGGCAAGAGTGGACTCACTTGAGGCACAAATATATAGGGAATGGAGTAGTGAAAGGTGTAAAGATGGATGAGAAGCAATGTAAAGGGAAAATGAGGATAAATTGGATGATGACTAATGTGAAGGTGGAAGGGATAAGTGTGAGGAAATGGTGAGGATATGAGAAGAGGTTATGATGAGGAGAAGATGGTATAAAGGTTGTCTAATGGATCTATCTTTCCAATCAATTGACTTGTCAAACAAATAGTCATACATTGTATATGTACTATACGAGCCCAATCTCGACCCTCAAATTTCAAACAAAGGATCAAACCTCCAAATTTCATATTAAAAAAATTCTCTCAAACAAAACTTAATATGCTAGAATGATGAAGGTCTAAGATATAGCCAACTAAGGGTTTGACATGCTTGCAAAAAATCTTTGCAATGAATTGGCATCCAAATAAGTGAAATTTAAACTAAAGGACAATCACAAAACATATACAACTAAAAGTCAGATAATCATGATAATGCTAATCCAATTAGTAAACTAAGTCAATATGGGGGTTAAGAAAAATAAAGTATTACCTTATTAGCCTTCTGTCTACTTATTACCTATT
The DNA here is from genome assembly GCA_963693085.1 of Alisma plantago-aquatica. Lineage (NCBI taxonomy): Eukaryota > Viridiplantae > Streptophyta > Magnoliopsida > Alismatales > Alismataceae > Alisma > Alisma plantago-aquatica. The sequence goes on along the minus strand of OY856411.1, from coordinate 386,377,442 downwards.
AATAGCGTTCATAAATCTCAAGCAAATAGTGTAATCAATCATGATATTTGGAGTAATGCAAATGTTATGCATAGAATTACATCAAACAAGATTTAATGCTGCAAGGGTTTTTACATGTATTGATCATAGTAAAAGTATTCTTGAGGTATAATTAATAATCAAGCAACTTTCCCTCTAATTAACTTTTAGAATATTAACATATGATTCACAATAAATTTGTATTTTGAAAAATGCCACATACAACTGTATTTAATTGTTACCAAGGTTATTCTTTATTGGTTGTTCCTTGATTTTCATGCATAGAATATAGGTAATTGTCACCCGCATGAAGTTCAAACATATTCCACTTATGTAATTGAGTGTCGCAAATCTAACTAACAAATTTGTTAAGTTAATGTAACTACAATGACATACATATAGTTCCAAAATTGAACCATGTTTACCATGTCAATATTGGCATAATGACTTATATGCTACATTTAGCACTTAGGAAGATATTATTTATTATGGTGATCATAAATCATGAAGGCAAGTATCTAGCTCAAAACTAATTTCTAAGGTGTATTGACATAATATGTGTCAAACAAAATGTACCACTCAAAAAATATTATTACTTGCCAACCACCCCATAAATACTAAAATGGCAATCCTAGAATTAAGGTTAAGTAAAAGTCTTTTATAACAAGTAGTTCGGATTTAATTCAATAAGGGCACGTGCATTCAAATAGGAAAATGATGTGTAGTATTTCAGACACTTGAATTACTTATATTGATATTTCAATCATTGAAATAAATTCAATTTCCACAAAGTTTCAAATACAGAATGGACCGCTTCCTTTCTCGCCAGGAACACACTCTTCTTTTCTTTTTGTAAGCAATGCCAGTTTTTGTATGCAACACTTTACACCCTCCTTTAGTTTTGATAAACAAACCAAGACAGACATTTTGTGCGAATGAAATTGCCGCGGATGCTTCTGAATTGTTTGTGTACCCCATGTGTACGTGGCATTCCAAGAAACGCCAAGGAGCAAGGCGTTATTTTACCACCAAGTTCGCGGTGCCTGCTGGCCGCCCCGTCCGGCTGCCACCCCACTTTCCAGATCGAACACATTGGCGGAGCCCCCACCGCAGTGGAATCCCAGATCCCATCCCATCACACCCCTGATCGTGGGGAAGTATCCGCCATCCAGCGACTTCCACCCAGCTTCCGAGGCGGCTTCAGTGGCACCGGAATGCGCGGGAACAGAAGAGGTCGGGACCGAGGAATCCCATCCCGCCGGCACCGGTCTCCCCTCCATCCACCGGCACAGCTCGCAGCAGGGTTCAGCAGCCGCCGCGGCCGGCGGAGGGCGCTCGACAACAGCGCGGCAGAGTGGGCAAGTGGAGTGGGAGAAAAACCACATGTCGATGCAGTCGGCATGGAAACGGTGGCCGCACGGAGAGAGGACCCTTCCCCTGTCCCCGTCCTCGAACTCGCAGAGGCAGACTGCGCACTCAGGAGGCGCCTCTTCCTCCTCATCTTCTTCGTCGACCTCGGCAGCTGCGGTAGAGTATGAGAATACGAGGAGGGACTCGAGGACGGCCGGGTCGAGCCCGTGGTCCGGAGGCGCCGTGTAGGGCTGGTGGGAACCGCTCTGCTGGGGCCGCTCGGACGAGAAGACGAGCGGGGCGCGGCGCGCGCGACGACGGACTCGACTGGCACGGCGGAGAAAGAACCAGCGGGCGGCAATATGGAGGCAGAGGGTAGCGAGGAATGCGGCGAACAGGATGGCCACCCCGATGAGCAGTGCCTGCCCGTTGACCGCATCCTCTTCGACGGCATCCGGTGTCTGCAACGCCGTTGCGTTGGCATTCCCGCTGATGGCGCGATCGACGGGGTTATCCATGGTGTTATGGTGGTGGGCTGCTGTAGGTATCGCCTGCAGGCTCGTCGGGAGTTTATATATGGTGGCCGGAGGAGCTGGTGAGGCGCGAGAACAACTGTAGACGGCTGATGTCGTGGTCGCGGAGACTGGATTCTTGCTTTGTGGAGTCTGTATGCCGGAGTGTGGATTGGTTTTACTAAATGCTCCAAGTCCCAACTGTACCAAAGAGCGGCAACTAATCCGCTGAAGGACAGTTTTATAATGCCGAACCAGATCACTAAAGAGTAAATGGGGAGCCGGTAGAATAGGATATAGAAATTCTATTGGACAATCAAATATTGACTTCTCACTATCTATAACGAAATTTTATTAGATGCTACCAAATTTCTATAGGACTCGTCCTATAGAACAGGTGTCGGTCTAACTCCATTAGGTGAGTGATGACTGATGATCAATCACCAATGAAAGATATGATGCCAACCGGTCAATGACACGTGCTTACACAGTTGAAGGATCATATTGGCATAATATACAACAGCTGCTTACTGGGTCTAGTGTCAATTCCAGATTCTCTACAACTCTTGTTGGTACAATACTCATTTTACGCCACAACCAGGTTGCATGTTTCCTATACCGTAACACGTGATGCGTTGACTAAGGACCTATAATTTATTAGACGTGGTGAAATTTTGGGTGGAAAAATTACATAGGGATGAACAGCTTAATTTTCGACATGCGTAGACTTAGCAAGGTAAAATCGTAAATACGAGGGGTTACAAGTTAACTTCCGAAAAATCCAAATTTAGTGCGCGTCCATTCTTGGGGATATTTTGGACATTGTATGGACATAGTTTGGTATAAGTTGATCGTCACGTTCACCCGCCGTATCTATAAAATTCAAAAAATTGTTTGGGTGAAAAAGAAAGGGAGGGAGGTATAGGTTTCACAGATTTCTAATCGTGAGTAATAAAATTATTTTGTCTTCTACTTGCTGTGTTTGGGTGAAAAAGAAAGGGAGGGAGGTATAGGTTTCACAAATTTCTAATCGTGAGTAATAAAATTATTTTGTCTTCTACTTGCCGCCAATTTTGTGTAAAAAAGTATGGTTATGGTGTCATTGATTGGTTAACATCTTATATAACTATTAGGGTTGATTAGATAAGATCTCTATACTCGGCCAGTGTAGCGCAGATGGTTCGGTCCGGCATGTCCTCCCCGGGAGACCTGGGTCTGAAACCTCCTCCCTTAGGTCATCTAGGCTCTAGCACTTGTTTGAGGGAGTGGGGAGACTAAGTCTCCTTCTAACTCAAATAGATAAGATCCCTATAGGTGAAATCGTAGATTCGTAATATTAGGGTTTGTTGCTTAAATTTGTCTTAAAATATATTTTATCTAACGTCCTAAAATCTAGGATCTTAGTCTATTTCTTGATTAGAAGGCTAGTGATATTGGTTGATTAGATTTGATCAAACAAGGATAAAATTTTATTCTAAAGAATAATGTTAATACATATATATTATGAGGCAATAGATCTATAATCAATAACACATATCATAAGTACACTCAGATTTAATAATAAATTTATTATGTGCTAACATGTAAATAAATTTATAAAATATATTAAATATATTTTCTTGGCTAACTAATATTCACATAATGGTTAAACAAGATGAATAATGTACTTAAAACATAATCTACAATAACAATTGAAGTTTTCATATACAATCATATAACCTAAAGTGGACTAAATATGTTAAATGAGTAAAATGTGGAATTTCATGTATAATAATAATATGTGATTCTTTTGAAAATGAATGGAAGATAATATGATTCAATTAAGTACATGTTGATAATAAATATATAATATTTTGATATAAACAATGTAATGAGTCAAAAATCCAAATGTTGCATAACTCATAGCAGAAAATCTCAAACGTAAAACTAATATCAAAATTGAAATCTACATGTCTTAGTTAGTCTATGGTTCAATTCTCATATTAATTGGATACTTCTAGATACATAAACCAATTTAGGAAAGAAAAAGAGTTTAAAATGACCTTATTTGATGAATATTGAATTTAATATCTACAATTTGTTTAAATTCTGGATTTTTTTTCTTGTCCCACTAGTTTGTCGACTTTCAAAAGGTAATAGACCATTCTGGACCGTCAGATCGCTATCTCACAGCCGTTTAGCTTTCATTTTGCTACGTTTTCTCGCGCTCTGTAGTTTTGCTCTGCAGGCTGCCGTTTCTTTCTCTGATTTTCTCCCTTCTCTCTCCCTCTCCCTTACATATCTGTCTATGTTTCCTTCTACCATGTTTTCCTCACAAGTTTCCGCTTGGGCTGACCAATATAGATATAGGGTTTCGTTGGTTCTTTCTCTATATCGCTAATCGAGTTCTTCTTCACCATGTAGTTGCTCTGTTTCTCACCTGATCTCATTCTATTTGCCATTTTCTCGCCATCCTAGGTATCAGACGTCTAAAGAACGCTCCCAAGACATTCGTGCAACCCCCTTGGACTTGTTCTATGCTTTCGTTTGCCCTTGTTTGCCTTGGCGCGTATCTTTCGTACTCAACCTACCTTCGTCTACTGCTGGTTAGTCGACCTAGAGTCTAGGACATCCAATACCGCCAGAAGCGATGCACAAAACTTCCTAGTGTCCATATGAAGCCAATACCACTGCCAATTTGCTTACTATCACGGTAAGCAGCTTACCCCTCTTTATCGCCCTTTTTCTTCTAGTTTTCAGCATTGTCGGGAATCCTGTACCATGGTCTTGCTTTGTTGTGGGTTTTCTCACTTTTGTCTTTGCAGTAGCCTTCTGTAGCTTTCTGGTCTTTCATCTTTCCCTACTGTTACTGCCTTGAGTGTGGGTACTTCGTTTTGAAGCAGCTTTGGCAGCAGCCATTCTATGGGTCCCTATTATCCTAGCGCCCCATTCCGGGGATCTACAAGATCAGCATGCCAAGGAGAATCCCTTGGGATCATCAAGAGATGTCGATAGCCATGATTTTGAGATCTTTGGTTCCCGCGGATGAACGAAAGTGTTTGTGTGTGTTTAATGATCTAAAGAACAACCGGAAGAGGAAGATGACCTTCCATAGTTTTATAACTTAACCCTGATCCTGACCCGGTATTTATTTTTTTCTATAAAGGTCATATTCATTACTACCATAGAAAGTTTGCTGACACAATGCAGCTATCACCGGCAAAGTCAGATTTTACACTACTGATGTAACAAGAAATAAAATGCAGCATGGTCGACATAAGAAAAGATGTTTGTGGGGGAGGCACTCCTTATCAAGCATCAGCATTCAGGATTTAATATATGGTTATGGTAAAATTCTGGCAGCTGCATGAAGAAGACAAGTTCCCGTTTCTTCGTCTAGCATCTCCTTGAGCTGGTATAGATATTCCACATCCGATTGACTTGCATTAGTTTCTACTATTTCCGTTGATGCCTGTTGACCTACAGAGGTGGATAATATTTAGATCTGATTCAATTAAATTTATGATGATATTCTTGGGTTTCCTAGTGTTGTTGAATCTTTTGTTGTTCCTCTCTTACCATAAATTCCAAAAGATGGTGACTAGGAAATCATCAGCAAGAAACTGGTGATTGTTTCTAAGCGGCATGAGGGCTGTTGGAATTTTCGTGAAGTTGTGATTGTGATGTTCCATTTTTAAGAAATGTTTAATAATGTTAATCGAGAAATTACAGTGGTTGAAGATGTGCTCCACTGTCTCCGCTTCCCTCATACAAAGAATGCACCTAGATGGTCCAACGAAGCCTCTTTTGTTTAAATTTTCGTCTGTGAGGAGTTTGTTATTTAGTAGGAGTCAAAGAAAGATTTTAAGTTTTTGTGGCCATCAATGTTTCCAGACGTTTGAACTTGGTAGGGAGATACCTTTGTATTAAAGGAAGGAATATGCCTCTTTGGGTGTATATTTCGCACCCCATTTCTAAGCAATTTCATTTGAGGTGTTGTATTCTAACTCATAGATGATGTTGTTGAGCTCGGCCTGGTTGATATGTGAAAGTAACCACCGTTTGAGAGCATTTGGTCTATTGCTGGTTAGGAGGCCAAGAGCTTTGGCCGTGGTGATTTTTGCAAGGTTTTTTGGGATAATTCAGTCGATGTGCATGTTTTTGATGGTGCAATTTTTGAACCATGGATCGTCACAAAAGGATATAAAGTTGTGTGAGTGTGGAGGGGTGCAGACGATTTTCTTGATGAGAGTGATGTTATTTATGTACTTCCAAAGAGGCGAAGCCTTTTTCTTCTTAGTCTTATGCCATGGGGGGATATCTGATAGTATTTTCCCATGATTAAGTTTTTCCAAATTGTATTTTTATTATTTGCTAGGCCATTTATGGTTTTTGCAATCAGACAGAAAGTATGCTTTTCTAGATTGATGATCCGCCATCCTCCTTGGTTGATGGGAGCAGTGATGGTATCCCAATTTACCAAGTGGATGTGCTTTCCTGCTGAAGAGGAATTGTGGTGGTTGTTTCAGAGGAAGTTTCTTCTAATTTTATCTATGGTGTTTCTGGTCTTGGAGGGGAGTGGTATGCAGCTGAGGTAGTGGGAAGTAATTGGAGTGATAGCACTATTGAGGAAAGTGAGTCATCCAGCAAGGTTCAGGAAAATTGTTTGACCAAGAAGAGAGTTTGTTTTGGATTTTTTCTATGATTGGGTTCCATATTGTATGAGAAATACTGAGTGGAGTGATGGGAAGGCCCAAATAGTTGATAGGAAAGTTTTCAATCTTGCACCTAAGCAAGGCTTTGTATCTATTCATTGTATGTTGGTCTATGTGCACTCCAAAGATGGAGGATTTTTGAAGATTTATTTTGAGCCCAGAGATGTAAGAGAAGATGGTGATGATCCTGATGGTGTTTATAATAGAGTTGTCTTCTGGTGTGATAAGGATTATAATGTCATCATCAAATTGTATGATGTTCTCCTTACACTCAGATGGTGTGGCTATCAGGACTTTATAGATCCCTAAATTCATCATTATGGTGAGGATTGAGGTAATTATGATGAAGAGATAGGGGGAGAGTGGGTCCCCTTGTCTGAGGTCGTTTGTATTTTTGAAGTATCCAAAAGGTGCTCCATTTATGATGGTGGAGAAGTGGTTTGTAGAAACACATGCATGTATCTAGTGTATCCATTTGTCAGGGAAGCCAAAGCCTGCCAGGGTTTTGATGAGGCATTTCTAGTTTATGAAGTCAAAAGCTTTTTCAAAGTCCAGTTTGATGGCTAGGATTGGGGTTTTATTGGTGTGGAAAAAGTGGATAGTTTCATTGACCATTAGCTAGGCATCTTGAATGCTACGCCCTTTTAGGAAGGTGTTCTGGTTTAGAGGGATGATGTGGTTGATATGGGGTTTTATTCAGTTAGCCACAGTTTTTGCTATGATTTTGTAAGAGGTGTTGATGAGGCTTATAGGTCTGTATTGCGTTATGAGATTAGGTTGGTCAGTTTTCTGGATGAGAGTAATGAAGGTTTTGTTCAGGTGTTTAAGGATGCAGTGAGCATTGTTACTTTGATGTAGCTCCTAAAGGATGGCGAGAAAGTCTTTTCTATAATGATTCCAATTTGCAAGGTAGAATTCAACATTTAGGCCATCAGGCCCAGGAGATTTGTCAAGTCCCAGGAACTTGATATCTAGGTCAAGTTCTTCAGTGCAAAATGGGTGAGTGAGAGATTGTGGCTGTAAAAAAAAAATTGGGGCAGAGAGAATTCCAATCAAGAGCATTTAGACAAGAAGGTTGATGTTGAGTATTGAAGATGTTTGTGAAGTGCTTTACAATGTGTGTAGTAATCATGTGTTTGTTCATAGTTATGATTCCATTAATGTTGAGGTAAGCTATAGTATTTTTCATGTAGTTGTTGTTGCAATTGTTTTGGAAAAATTTTGTATTTTTGTCCCCATCCGTATTTGTGATGAGTTGTCAGTGGTATTACCATCTTTCCACACTTGGTTATCCTCTTGGTCATGATGTGGTATGTATGGGCCCAACGTCACATGTGTTGTGCCTACTAGCCACCTCAGTTCGTTCTAGCATCTATGTGAGGACAAAGACACACATACATGGCTTTTTCTAGTTTTTCTGATTGGGTGGTTTTCTAAAGTTTGTAATAAATTGTATGTGGCTCATAAAAATAAAATAAATATGTTTTGGGATCACAAATTATTCTCAATGCAGTGAAATCAATTTTATTGCTTAATGCGAATATAATGAATACATGATTTTTAAGGAGTTATCTAATTGGTTGGATTTTCTCAAATCTATAACTAATAATCTATAACTCATAAAAATAAAGTAAAACATGCCATGAACTTAGAAAAATATTATCTATAATATCACATGGTTTTGATAAACTAATTCATTAATAGCAAAAAGATGACTTTTAGGGTTTATGTAATTAATGGAAACCTAACCTAAATCTCACATATGCCTTTAATAGGTTGCTTGTGGACTGAGATGGAATTAGGATTTTGACCTTGGACATGTGTAGATTCCATGAGAGGTAAGATTGCATCCCCTGTTATTCTTATTGAGAAATAAACATATTATCCCTCTCTCACTCTCTAGGACATTAGCCTACACAATCTCTCCCTCTTTTAAGAATTTAATTCGTGGGAAAGATTATATCTTTATTCTAACCTTATGGTTAACTTAATTTGTTGGATATTCTTATTGAACTCTTACTTATATCTTATTCATCTTAATCCTGACTTTTGTGATCCTACGAAACATCTTATTGTGGAAATGATTATATACTGGTTTATGGGTCTTTTGACCCCACATTATAACCATTGGATGTTCTCATCTTATTATTTCAGATTGACTAGACTTATTCTTGCATTTACATTTTGGAGTGTGTAAATAGACGAAATTTATTTATAGTAGCATGTACATCTATACTAACATAATATTTGGGTGTGCCTTTCCACCCCGAGTGCGCCCTTCCACTCTATTATATGTATTAGGCACCCCTTTTTGCCCAAGGTGAGCCTTTCCACCTGACCTACGCTTGAGATTCTATGAGTCTCAGCCCTACACAAATAGAACTGGTCTAATTGTTTTATATGCATTGGTTATGATTTGATAATGTTGTGATATGGCACGTATTCTTTTGGTAATCATATTTTTTTAATAAATTCCTCATCTATGACTTACTTATCATCTTTCAAATTCTTATTCTTTTGATACTCGTTTGGGTGGTATTTTCCTCTTCTATGGGAAGCCTTGTTACATTTGATGTCCTTTTATTCCTTGTGTTGCTCAATCCCTATTTAATATGCACATACCAACCTTTATGTTGATATCTTCTACTTTTTCTCCTTTTATTGGGGTATGCCTCCAAACCCAGGTGTAGGACTTGGAAGATTGGCTCGGTGACATGGTCCTGCTAGGTGGAGCTCTTGGGAGATAGAATTGAGATAGCTAGATATCCCTCTACTTAGAACATGACGTAATTGTTTTTCATGTATATCCTTTATGGGAGATGATGATGTACTTTTATAATCATGTTTAAAATTAAATATAGTCATGAAATATATTTTTGCTTCTACATTTTGGACTTTTTGAATACCATCATTTGAGAAATGAAATTTTTTACATCTATTCGAGCATGCTTGAAAGTATACTTGGATAGATAAGTTTAATTCCTCAAATAAGTAGGGAGTGGATCCCCATTGAGGTCCCACTTCTTGCAACTTAAGTGATGGAAATCTTGGTACTTTTATTAAATGAATGAATGTTTACCAACTATAAGTTAGTTTTAGTTATTAGTGAGCCTTAGAATTGAATTACCCAACTATGTCATTTTATTTTTATTATTTTGAGATCAAGTGCTAATTTACACTAATTAAGTCTTCTAGAAATAAAGATAAAGAAAAACTTCAATTTTAGACCTTTTTACAAAACTCCAAGAATAGTAAATGACCATACAACATAGAATATCCTAGAGGAGGCAGTTTCTCTCTCTTTAGCATCGCTCCCCTCCATCTCTAGGACTGTGATCACATGTCACCCATGGAGGGGGATTCCCAAGGGAGTGTGGGACCCTCTGTGTTGACTTCCACCCCCATCTCCTCCCCCCTCCTGACACCTCCCCTTACAACATCCTGAGGTGACCTGGCATGACTCAAGGGATGATGTTACCAAAGGGAAACCCTAGGCGGCTACTGTGGCAAAGCTGATGGTGGTCGTTCACAACTTCAAGCCGCTTCTACTACCAAAAGACCCTTGTGAGCCAACTTTCAAGGTGAACAAAGACAAACAGTGGATGAGCTTCTCAAAACTGGTGGTCTCATCCATGGATTAGTTTCATCTGTGTTTGGTGATTGTCCAAGTGCTTGGTAAATTGGTAGTGCTTGAGCAGCTCCATGGCTGGATGATTAGGGATTGGAGACCTAAAGGCTAGCTACAGATCTCGGTGATGGTGGAAGGACTCTTCTTGGCAAGGTTTGCATCAGCGATGGACATGTAGGTAGTCCTAGAGTAGGGCCCTTTGTTCTTCTACAACCAATTGGTTCTTAACTAGAGATGGTCCCTGGAGGCGAATATCAGGTGAGAGGCACTCATATAGGTCATGATTTGGGTTACATTGCCTGATGTGGGTCAACACTGGACAAGGCAAGTGATTTCTATCATTGCTTGTGGGACTGGGACTCCCAAAATCATCAATTTTCTAACAAGCAGGAGGTATGTCGGTGCCGCACATATATGTGTAGAGGTGAACGCAGACAACAAACTGCCTATGATGGTCATGGTGGAGCTCTGTGATGGAAAAGCCCTAGAGATCAAGGTCATCTACGATGATCTTCCAGATCGGTGTGGGATGTGTAAGGTGTTTGACCACCGCTTAGGGTTCTGTGTGGGCGAGAGGGTGTTGTAAGGAGAGTCGTCGATGATCTTGGGGCAGGGATACGACCAACAATGTGAAAAGGAGGAATAAGAGGAAAGGGGGAAGCCATAGTTGGGCGGCTCAGAATGTTGGCAAGGACCACAACCAAGCTGGGAAAGTTGTACCTACTCCGGCGGTGGACCAGGGCCATGTGGTGGACAACGGTGGTGATGGCAAACTTGCAAACATCGGTGCAAGCTCAGTGGAGTCAGAATCCCTAAAGGCGACAATGTCAGACAATGAAGCTCCTCCTACGGGTGGTACCATACGGGTGGATGATGCCCTGAAGGCTACCGATAGAATGTAAAGTAGGGATATAAATGAGGATGGTGGCTTTATGTTGTCTGAGACCAAGACCAAAGGTAGAGGGAAGGAGAATGTGATAAATGTTGTTGTGTTGGATTCTGATACATTGGTGGCGACCAACTCCTTTTCCCTCATCACTGGACTAGAATATGAGGAAGGTGAGGTTGATGTGGTAGCTAATGTTTCACAGGTCTCTCCAAGAAGAACAAGGAGAGGTGGGGCTACCCCTAGAAGGGGGGTCTCGGTAATCCTAGATAATGTGCATCCTCGCATGGAACCTGCATGGTGAATCTCGCCCGGGCAAACAAAGAAAGCTCAAGGAGATGATCTTAGAGGCCCAAGCTTTGATGGTCGTGTGTATGGAAATAAGGATTATAAGAGAATTGGAGGAGAGAGTGGTGGGTTTATTCCCTAAAGTATGGGAGTCCATATCAAATGTTTATTAGATAGAAGGGGGTCGCATTGCCCTAGGCTAGAACCCACGAGTATGGGATGGATGTTCAAGTGATTTTTGTGATGGATCAAATGATGACAGCCACCTACATCAATTAGAGTGGTCTGCATGTGGTGGTGTCCATTGTGTATGGGCACAACTCTGAGATGTGCAGGAGAAGGATTTGGGAGGTAATGTTGTCGGCCAAGTAGAGAGAGCTATCACATATCTTCGTTGGTGACTTCAATCACATTAGAGAGGTGAGTGAGAAGAAGGGTGGGCTCCCAATGCCTAAATTGGGCCTAGGGTGCTACAATGATGCCATACATTGATGAAATTGGGAAGCCACCTGAAAAGTGACCATGTTTGGTAGCTTATTCCACTTACCCGGGAGGAAAGTAAGGGTAACTCTTTAGGTTCTTTAATGTCTAGCTTGAGTGGACAAGCTCTCACAGCACTATTAAGGAGGTGTGGGAGGTCAGGGTTGAGGGGAAACCCCTATTTCTGCTGATGGAGAAGTTGTCCAGGATGAAAGTATCTCTCAAAAACTGGGTGAAAGGAATGTCAGATCTAAAAACACTTGTTCTTGAGGCCAAGTATGCCATGCCAAGGCAGAGGAGATCATGAGAGTCAATCCTCTTTAGATGGAGCTCATCAAGGATGAAATGGCCAAAGCTGGAAGACTCACCCAGCTAGAGAAAGCAAAGGAGTTGTGCTATTGGTAGAGGAGTCGTTTGAATTGGATCTATGATGGAGATGGGAATATAAGAATCTACCATGTTGTATTTAAGAGAAACCAGATGGGGGATTCTATACATATGTTGCTCAAGAGGGATGGGTTGATGGTTAGTTCTCAAAGTTGGAGTTGAAGCAGTGGATTTTTCAGTAGACTTTATAACAAATTCAGAGCATCACAAGGTCCTAGTTGTATGATGCCATCCAATAGAGTTAACAATATGACGAACAACATGTTATGTGGTCTAGCATCTTAAGAGGAGATCAAGGCCATGTTGTTCAGCATTGGGTCCTCGAAGGCTTTGGGTCTAGATGGGTTCAAAATCCAATTCTTCCCGTTGATGTGGATGTTGATTACGGAGGATGTTTATAGAGCCGTGAGGTGGTTCCTTGTGGGTGGGAAGATGTTCGAGAGATTCAATCATTATTTCAACAGACTCCTTTTGAAGAAATTAGTGGTGGAATAAATGGGGGATCTGATTCCCATTGCTTGCTTCTCTGTGGTGTATAGAATAATATCTAAATTGCTTGCTAATAGGCTCAAGAAGATTCTAATGGAGGTCGTTTCTCCTGCTCAAATGGCATTCATTAGGGGTAGTAACATTGAGGATAGTGCTCTTCTCGCAGCTGAACTTATGCTTGATTTTGGGGTGAAGAACAGCTCAAGGAAAGCTTGTGTTAAACTTGACTTGGCTAAGGCATATTAATGTTATATGGGAGTCTCTTTGTAAAATCTTGGAGTTGATGGGTTTCTATAGCAGTTGGGTGAAGCTCATGAAGGAATGTGTGACTACGACCTCCTTCTCAGTCCTTGTCAATGAGTTCTGATTTGGTCTGTTTAGAGCATTGAACGGGTTAAGGTAGGGTGACCATTGTCCCCTTTTCTCTTTACCCTAGTCATGGAGGCCTTGACTTGTTTGGTTGATAATGCTCGGGAGAGGAAGCTAATATTGACTTTCACACAGGGAGGATTCAAAGTTATAACCCACATGATATTCTTCGATGACGTTCTTTTCTTCCTTTTCACGAACAACATAACTCTCAAAGCTTTTTGTAGGATGATGAAGGTGTTTGGTGACTATACGAGGATCTACCTCAGTGACATCAAATCTAGAGTTTTATTTTCTAGATGTTGTGAATGTAGGAGGGGAAATTTGAAAGATGTTGTTGGTTTGCCTGAGGGTCTTCTTCCCACAAGATACCTTGGTATCCCTTTGTGTGGCAGAAGGGCTAAGGGTAAGGATTTTGAGGTATATGTTAATTCTCTCATAGAAAGGGTGTCGAGGTGGGTTGGGATCAGAACGTCGATGTTTGGGCATCTTGTGTTAGTCAGATCGGTACTAGAGGGGATGGTCAGATTCTAGGCCAACAAATAGAAATTCCGGCTTCATAGTGTGGTTGCAACATTTGGGCGGGGTGCCCACAGACATGTTGTTGCATGGTCTACAATTTCTAGGAGGTTTGAGGAAGGGGTCCTCAATGTTGTAAACCCCGCAGATCTTGCTCATGTTGCCACAGTAAAGCATATTGATGCGTTCTTGAGGGTGGATTCCTTATGGAGCAGATGGATGAAATCTCGATATGGCAACATCTTAGAGATCAATGGACATGTTAATGTATCTAGATTGTGACATGATATGTGCAAGATGTGACCTTGTGTGGCTGCTGAGTACGTTTTCCATTCTAAAGGATGGTCCTTGAGGGACACACATGTCAAGTTGTGGGTTATTCCTCACTCTGATACATTGGTGGTTCCTTGGTTCCCATTGATTTAGAAAGGGACATATACCCAAATGGAGTTGCGGCGTCTTTACTTTCATCATGGGTAGGTTACCTACCACCAATCATCTGATCAAATGGGGCTTGAATTCTAATCTAACCTACTTATTGTGTAAGGTTATGAATGAGTTGCATACCCACTTCTTCTTTGAGTGTGCCTACACAAGATGTATCTGGTGTAGATGTTGGTTGAAGATGGGTTGGGGAGGCTCTCCCTGCTTTCCTTTTTTATGGTATTTTGTGGATTGTAGAGCACATTGGGATTAATAATTGTGTGAGACCATTTGTGTGGATTTCCTTTACATGTCTTTATTTCCTGAACTGGAAGGAACTTAACAGTAGGTTACATGGAAGGGGGGACTTGGATGACCTTGTTATTTTGATAATATTGTTGCCCGTCTTAGGATGGTAGTTAAATCCAGACCTAAGATGGTGAGAGGGGTCAACAAATTGATCCTAGATCAGTGTCGTTTTGTAGCTTAACTCACTTGTATAGTATATGATGACTATTTTCCCTCTATACTTTCCTTTTTTGGTAATATGGCAATACTTTACCTTCTCCAAAAGAAATGTAATTCAAACTAGTACACCTCAACCAATGTTCACCTCTAAACTTTATGTTTGAAGGTAGAGAGGTGGATGTTTGGTGTCTTTTTCCCAAATTGGGTCTAACTCATGTGCTTCCCATATACAATTTGAATCATAGTAAGTTCTTTACATCTCTTCGTGTTTCTTATAATTGTAGTTAGATTCATTAGTCTAGGTGAAATATTTCCAATTTTAGAGAAACATATTAATGATCTCCATCTTCTCTCTAATTTCCCACTCTTTTATTAAGTAACGGTCCTAAGATAGGGTTTCTACAGTGAGTTTTCACTTTAAGGAAGTTTAACAAAACCTTTAATAGAGATTGAGAATTAGTAGAACAAGAAATTAACCTACTTATTACAAGAAAGGTGTCCCTCATTTAGATATTTAAGTATGATTTGAATTCAATTTGAGCAATTTGATTCTAATTTATCCCTAATATAATAATTTGGTGGATTTGTGGTAAAATGGGAACTTCATTATGAAAAAAATTGGAAGTCAAGTTCATTTCACAGTTATATACTAATATCAAACATTTATGAACATATTTGTTGTGTTATGGAATTTTCTTTTTTTGTGAGTAATTCTAGTAGCATTACAATAGTTACTCGTTCTTTTCAATTTTTGCCTAATTTTGACGAGTTTCAACCATTTAAGATGGAAATGGATCAAAACATCATATAATGAAATGAGACTTCCTACACTAGTCTAAATTGAGCTATATGATAGGAAATGGATGTTGGTTACAATTATTGAGGCATACACAATTGAAATCACTTATTGTGTCATAAATCACTCATTTTAGGTTGATTTTACCATAATCTTATGGAATGAACTCAAACAAGGTCATTTTGACACAAAATTTGTAATAGTGTTTCCTTTATAGTAGAATAGCATGTTAAAGTTAACATTTTATTTTCATAAACTAGTATTTGAGAACAAATATTGAATATGGAAATTGTTCTACAACTCAGTTTTAAACTAAGTTTGTGAACCTGGTAGTTTGACCTAGGGTTTTGGACAAACAATGCAAGTAAGTGATTTTTCTCACTAGTTTGAGTCATTTAGGTAATAATATACTTTTAAAGATAATAATTTCATGGTTTACTATGATTTCAATGAGATGAACCTTTTTACTTATGCATGAAATTTAGAATCTTCACTAAGATATACATGACTTTCTATTAGAAAATGAATAAATGTTTGTTAGTGGATCCTAGGGTCATGATGAGTTAGAGATATGTATAACAACCTTATAAAATTAAATAATGAGAATTTTGAACATTAGTGATATTGACAAGGATGAATATGCATGTATGAACAAAGAAAGTTCTAAGGAACCCTAGAACCCATTAGAAGTTACACAAAATAAGCCTTAAATTTATAAATACATGTTTGATATAAGAAAAATTAATGTCATGGATTTAAGAGTTACTTTAAACATATGAAATTTACCAAGATGCATCATCATTATACTGTCTATATAGAATGTTAGGCTATAGTTTAAAAATTCACTTCAGTGCCAAATTTACATAAGAATTACATATTGATGTGCTGAGAAAAAGTAACTATTGTAATGTTGTTAGAATTATTCTAACATCATAACTATGTATATCACAAGATTTTGATTAAGAACACATAAATTATAGATAATTACCAAAAAAATAGATACTATATAAAATGATAAATGAAAGATTTGAGGTGAGATAGGTGTAAAAGTAGCTTGAGTTGAGTAAAACTAAGGAATGGATGTAAATGATCTAATTGAGTCTAATTTAGTACTTTATCAATTTATTCAATGTTCATGTGTTACCATAGTATGAAAGAAAGGTGACAAATTTAATACTTTAAACAAACATAAACATGAATAAATATTATATATTAGTGTAATTGAGGTAAGTTAATCTAATTGCTCATTGTATGCCATGAGATCCATTATGGGATGATTATAATATGGATATATTGTTGTGTTTTGATTGTTGATTAAAGGAAATCCCACTTGTTCTAGTTGTTGTAGTATTGAAATAATGAATAAATATGATAATGTATTAAGAATGTTTTGACTCGATGACATATGGTGTGGGTTGAGGACCTAAACATGAGATCATATGTATACTTAGAGAATTCATTCTTGTTATGTCCATGGTCGGTTACTATTGTGTATATAAAGGAAAACAATAAAACAAAAGATTAATGTCTATGTTGAGTAATGACTATGTCTCTTCATTCATGATGTTGGATATCAACTCATATACATGTGTACTTTTTAGAGATCTAGTTATTGGACAAACCCACTTTGAGATGACATGTGGAAGCCATGTCATGGTAGTTAGAGTCAGATCTCAATGTGACACTGATGATTGTGATCCTTAGACATGAAGTCACTTTGCCATGTTTTTCTATGTACTTTAACACTACCAAATGTGACTTTGAAAAAGGGTTTCCATACAAGTAGTGATTGGGTGCATTCTGGCATTTTTGGATTATTTGAGTGTTGTAGATGGAATTTGTCCCCTCCATTGGAGTGATACCCTGGACACTTGATTAATGAGACTATGTAATGTGTGGCCATGCTCATCTTAGTCAACATGTGTTATTGAGCTCATGAGATCTCAATAGCCTGCTCTGGCTCAAGAAACATAGATTGAATGTTAAGAGAATGACAACTCTATGATTTGGTTTCAATCTATGTATCAATGACAGATGGATTAAACATTCATGATAACATTGGTCAGTTTATAGGTTGAAGTTGTTCTCCAACTTATTCATGTTATTTAGCTAGAAATGATGTCTTGATCGATATCAATCAATATTTGTGAGGTTTTTAACTTCACTTCCAATATGAAACTTATGGGGTTACATGCATAAGGATGCATAAGAGAGTCAAAGTTCTCAATCAAACATATCATGATTTTGAATCACCTACAAAATGATTTCCTTCAAACCGATCATTGGATGGGTTGGATTAGTCCATCGGTTGATTGTCAAATGATTGGTAGATTACCATTTTATCCCTATCAGTCGACAAGATTGAAGTCAAGAAACAACATTGAATATGTGATTGGACTGGAAAATGGGCAACTATATAAGCCAATCAGTCGACTAGATGACCAAACCTATCCCATCTGGTGAACTGGTTAACAATAGGGAAACTAAAATTTCTAGCAATATTCTGAGTTCGATTATTTTTTTACTTGTGATTAGGACCGAGATTGGATTTTTAGAAAATCCAAGCTAATACTCTTGCATATATAGGGGTAGACATTCATGATGAAGAAACACATTGTGAGATAAGTTGTCTAAGAGTTCTTCTTCTTGGAGAGCAAAAAACTCACCCCAAGAATAACATCCTATAGTAGGAGGAGACAGACAGCAAGTGACGCTAGCATGTCAACAACTCTGAGTTTTGCTTCTTCTTGGAAACCAATGTGGTAGACAAAGAGAGCATGCATGTGTTTGGATGATGCAGAGCCTGAGATCCTTGGGCAGAGGCTTGAGGACAAGAAAATTCTCCAAGCAGGAGGCAAGATGTTGTTGCAATGACAAAGGCAGAAACAACGACAACCACTTCAGATCTAGATCCATATATGCATGTTTTACATTGGCATAAGACTAGTCTAGTTGTTGGAATATTGGTGTGTTCCAAGGTATTTTTGATATCCCTTCTACGTCTTTGATATATTAAGTGTTATGGTTGAGATGAATTTGTTGGCTTAGAGTTCTGTTGGAAAATTTTGTATTCCAACTATGCCCTTTTCTCTAAAACCTTGTAGTGGTATTAGAGCCAACATCATATGCTTTTAGCACCGGTTTGGGTTTTCAATGGAAAATGATTGATTAGACAAATGATATTATATATCTATATTAAATAAATTGATGTGTATTCATGTGAACTACCAACTATCATATATGATATGTTATATCTATATCAAATAAACCAATGCAGCACCTTTGAAATCATTTTGTTTAGTGGATGCAAATGTGTCAACTAGGTCATTGTGGTTAATGTTTGTGCTCTAAAAAATTTAATTCATTGTTTTCAATTGAGATGGAAACCAATGTAGGATGCATACGGCTTGCATGTCCTGCCTCTCTCTATATATTTTTTCCATGTAAAAAGAATTCTTGCAAAAAGATTAGGATGATGTAATGACATTGCTAGTGGACAACGGTGGAGAGAAAGAGATGATAAAAAGCCCACACCAACAAGGAAGGTCCTTGAAGGGTTCGTTATAAAGAAGAAGTGAATACCTCACCAAAAACCAAAAGAATTCCCAAAGTGGGAATTCAATTGGGGGATTGGCTCTCGTGTCACCCAACTGGAATACCTTGAAAGGTAGATCTAGAGTTACATTAGATGTGAATCTCTGGATTGCTTTTATACAACTATTGTTGGCTCAAGATTTTTTAATAGTTTCCATATCCTCTTTTGTCTCTGATTGGTGATTACTGTAGTATATTATACATACAATATAGTATATATAATGGTGATCAGATACATTTTCCTTAATATAATATCAAACTTTAGGATGATTTTCATTGTGGAATACACATGAAAACCTCAATCAACAATGTGTGGGCACGTGAAAGTATGGTGCACCGTCTATCTTGAAGAAGTGTAACAATAAGTATGTGGATTTGTCAAAGTAGTTTGCATAGATTAATGTATTGGCCTTTGGGTAGGACTTGACTAGGTGATCTTAATACGATTAAGAACTTAGAGGCATAAAGATGACATATACTTTATAATATGATTTATGACAAGGATTTATACAAACATCTAACCAATATATGCATCGTATGAAATTGGTAATTATTACCTACCTAAATATCTAAGTTGTGAGAAGTTAGACAAAGTTGACTTATAAATTAAGTATTGATCTTGGCTCACTATAAGATTACACATTCTATTCTTTCAAATTTATGGTGAGGTCTATTAATTTGATCAAAATAGTGGGAGTGTTATAAAGTAAAGTACAAATTGATATTGTCAAATCAAGTTAATTTTGAATCTAACTGTGGACCCATGCAAATATTTTCTTCATAGACATAATGGTAACAACATATAATAATTTTTCACCATAATCAGCCCTTTAGAATGAAAAGTTGAATGGGATAACTTCCATGTTTAGTATAGGACATTGAATATTGTTCTCACTCATGAGCATAATCTCTATGTCCTACAAATGGCAAAATGATATGAACTAGATCCAAATGCACCTAGATCAAAAAAGGAATATTATTATAAGCATACTGAGGATGTTATTGACACCAAGTGCTCATGTGATGCTCCATGAATCATGAGCTTTAGAAACAACATAGAACATGGGAGTATTGGAGATGCTCACACATCTGAGGAATATGCTCTATGGCCAATCAAGGGAAGAAAGTATGATATCTCCAAGTACATGTTTAATTGCAACATGACTGAAGGTGATCCATTTGGGTCCCATGTACTCAAGTTGATTGGGTATGTGAAATGCCTACAGAGATTGGGATCTCCTTTAGGCCAAGAGTTGTCCATTGGTGTAATCTTGCAATCATTCCCAAAATTGTACAGCCAATCTGTCATGACCTAAAACATGACAACTTTTCTTTGACTGTTGTCAGAGTTTCTTGGCATGTTGAGAACTATTGAGAATTAGATGAAGAAAGAAATGCAAAGTATGTTTTTTTTGTCAACAAAGGAAATGACATGTCAAAGGGAAAAAGAAGAGTTCTAAATCTAGCTAAAAGCCCACGTCTTCTAGACTTAAAGCTAAAGAGGGAGTAGGCAAGGCATGTAATTTTCAATACTATCACCAATATGGATAATGGAAAATAAATTTCCCAATTTACCTTGAGGAACTAAAGAAGAATAAGGATATAATAGAAATATCCAATTCATGTATATATGTTACTAAGATAAACTTATCTATTTCTTAACTCGGGTATGGATATCGGATGTGGATCTCACATATACTATAATAAGTAGGATGTGAGAAAGAAGTAAACCCCTACTAAAGGGAGAGGTGGACCTATGAGTAGCTAATATAGTAAGAGTTGTTGCCACAGTTTTATCCATCTATAGTTTATCTTTGCCTCGTGGGCTTGTAATAGAATCTCTAGATTAATATTATGATCCTATCATAAATAGAAATATTATTTTAGTATCTTGTTTGGACAAGAATGATTTTGAGTTTTGTATGGTCAAATTTCTATTTCAAGAGATGAGATATTTTGTGGAAGTGTCATAATGTCTTATGGTCTTTACTTATTGGAACTTGAGAAAAATGTTAACTTCAATATCAAGAAGTTAAAACTGATGACAAACAAATATTACCTTTAGAACTGTCATCTAGAGAACATGAGAAATAAATTTCTAGAGTCCCTAAATATGGTTATCTGGATCCTTTTTATTTTGAATCAATAGAAACATGTGAATATTTTTAGTTATAAAAGATGATAAAACCACCCTTCATTGGTAACTGTAAGAGGACAAGTGACTTATTAGGACTCATACTTAGTTATATGTGTGGACCTTTTAGCTCAAGTGCTAGAGATGAATATCAATACCTCATCAAATTTACTGATGACTTCAGTAGATTTGGATATGTGCATCTTAGGAAACACAAATCAGGATCTCTTCAAAATTTTAAGGAATTTATGAATGAAACTACAGAACCAACTTGTCATGAATATTAAAGCACTTTAGTCTAATTGTGGTGGATAATATCTAAGCCATGAGTTTGATGCCCTACCAAGAGACTGTTATAGTGTATCATGGTTGACTCCACCTAGAACATCAAAATATAATGGTGTGTTAGGAAGAAGGAATGGCACCTTGTTGGACATAGTACGATCAATGATGAGTATAGATAATCTTCTGAATTTTGTATGGGGACATGTGATGCATTGGTTTTCAGCTTCTTTTCACATGCTACTTTTTGGGCATTAATGCATATATGTTCTTTTTTAGATATGTTTATGCATTGTTTTCTATCATTAGCCTATGAATCATTGTTGCGTCAAATATTCAGTAATTCTACCAAATCATGTTAATTTATCATTTATTATGTGGACTTATTATGTTTTCCCCTTATTTCATGATAATTGGGCACTAAGTGGACAACTCGATGCCAGCGCCACATCTATCAGTGGTACCAACAGATCAAGAAATTTTGAGAGGGAAAGAGAGAAACCTCAATGCTATCAATAACATGCTTGATGTTATTGAGATTGGCATTGATTCTATCAAGACCAACAATCATTGCTACCCACTCAAGGTCTAGAATTGTCTCAGTTCCACCGACTCGCTTGATGTTGGTACTGAATCTATATTTCAAGTACATCAAAACTCAAAGATAGCAACTTGGTGCTATCCACTCACAATGTTGGTAGTACAGATACAATTCAAGGGTTACAAGTCAGCCAGCAACTCGGTACCACTGACATCCTATTGGTGGCAATGACATTGCGCAATTAGTTCAGATCTGAGATTAAGTCAGATCTAGCGGGTGCGACTTAATGATGTCCAAAGACCCACTTATATCCTAAGGGGAGCGAGATCAAATGATTAGATCACATTTTGTCACACTACAACATAGAATGTAGTCAGGAGAGGAGGAGAGAAAGGAGATAATCACGTATTGGGTGCTCTAAACACTTCTGGGGGAGGATTTGTAGTTGGAACATTGTAGATCAAGGTGTTCACTAGAGGGGATCATTGATATGACATTTTAGGGGTTTTCACATTGGTTTTCTAATGTTTAGCATGTTTTATTCCTCTTCCTCTCTTTGTATGATGATAGCACTCATGCGGGCTAAACATCATATTCTTTAGGACCCAAGAATAGTTTGGTATTGCTTTGTATTTGAATTTGATAATTTGATAATCTATTTCCTTCATTCTGGATGTGAATTTGTGATGTCCTATCAACTTTTTATTGCTTGATCACCCTAATCAAAGTAATAGACCACTAATTTCTTTGGGAGAAGGATTAGGTATTGGACAAATCATAGATCCACACAACCTATATTGCACCTCGAGTGAGGTCTTATTGTTGTGAAAGAACAATTTAGAGATTTTGATAATGCACCTAATTAATTCCAAACTTCTTACATGAGTGGTGTTTGTTTTAGTTTAGGTAATATATTACGTTGCAAGAGTGAATAATACTTGCTACGAGTCTTTAGTCCATAGTTAAGGGTGAATAATTATTAATAAAATAGAATTTGAATACAATGTATGTCATGGTGAAACTATAGTCTTAAGGAATCCATCCATTTTTTATAATACCTATTTTAATTTGTATTTAATTCTTTTCTTTAAGTTACAAAATAACCAATCAATCATTAGGTCTAACTAATTAGGTCTCAATAAGTAGTAGTCTTTGGTGAATGTTTTCTTGAGTTTGACATTTGGGCCTCACAGGACTATATTGCACAACGTGTGCACTTGAGTTTTAAATGCACAGCTTTATCGTGTCAAGTTTTTGGGGCCGTTGTTGAGGAAATAACAACACAAGCACTAAGAGTGTTGCAACTGAACACTCTAGACCACCTTTATTTCTTTTATCTACTTTTTGTCTTTTCTTTTGAATAAGAGCATAAATGAAAAAAGAATCTTCTATCATCTTTGTCTCATATTGTCATTCAATTTTAGGTACTAGTGCATGGTTCCCACTTGAACTAAGGATTACAGATAGTCTACTCCAACAAGTGTAAATTAGGAGAAATCTTATTCAAGGCATGTGAGTTTGGGGATACAGCTGAGAAGCTCATCAAAACTCCACCAGCACAGCCAGAGTAGGAGCGGATAACAACTACAAACCTGCACAAATATTACCATGTGGAGGATGTGCCTGAAGAACAAGCGGTCTAGGAAAACATAAAGGCATAGTCAGCCACAAATCAGTCAGGGCTAATAAAACACCAAGCAGTTAATGTTGACAGCTACAAGATAGATCCAAGACTAGTGGCACTCCTAAAATCTCAATTATTCTACGAGTAAATCTTGGAGGATCCTATGGAACATATAAATAGCTTTATGGAGAGTTGTGACATGATGAAGCTCAACAGAGTTTCATCCACACTCATCATGGAATTGATCTATATGGGAAAGCGAACACATTCTATTACGACCTACACAAAAGGGAGAGGACTACTCTTGATAGTGTAGAGGAAGGATTCTTCCTAACTAACAAGGCAACAAGATGTCACGAGATCTTAAAGAACATGGACAACAACAATCTTAGGGAGAGGAGAGAGAAGTACTAATAACAAGGAGTGACTTTTGGGGTTGTTTTGGATACACAATCAGAAAATCTAATTCATAAGTTTGAGAATGGATGATAGTTGATGTGGTGATAATGTCACTTTCCCTTGTGCCGGATTTACAAAATTGACTATAAAGGTAGATGGTCTTATGAGTTTTATTATCAAATGATGATCATCCAAGTTTGGCTAATTATACAAGTGCATTTCATGAGTGTGATGTAGTTTGGAAGTTAGTTGAGTTTGAAATCAGGTGAATTTGTTGGGGAATTATATAAGTTTGACCATGGCATTTGATTTTTTAGCCAAAGTATAACATTTCTTTGGGATGTCATGCACCCCTTTAGTTGCTGATGGAAGAGCCATGGATTATCTTAAGTGGCTCGATTCAGCCATCCAGGACGAAAGTATAACAACACTAGTATTATATCCTACGTCAACTGCTTGGGATCGTGGACTCCCTGGCCATCGTACGTCGCAAGAAAGGGGTCAAGACATGATCCTAAGTGTGCGGTCTACTCAATGTCAATTCTTCCACTGCAAGTAGGAAGGAGGAGGATCAGAACGCAGATGAAGAAGGCACCAGCGTCGAGCATCCAGAGCGTAGACGGAGGAGATGCGCGCACAGGCAGGCATCGGACTTCGAGATCGTGAGGGGAGGCACGAGCAGGCTCATCATCATGTGAGACAACGAAGGGAGGCAGGTTGGTCCACAGTAGCGAGGCAGACGGACAACTCCCATGAAGCCAAGATGACGCCCAGAATAGGGAGGAAGGTCAGGACCCTCAAGATCACTGATCGGAGCTCTGCTCCACATCAGAGGCGGCCTTGGGAGATGACTAAACATCTGGGATCTGCTTATTGCACGCTGGAGATCATCCTCCCAGCGACGGCGCTCGAAAAGTAGTAGAACGCAGGAGGAGCGTCCCTAGCTGCGGCGGCGGCGGCGCTTTCCAGGGGATCTCGATCATGAGTGAGAGCGAAGGCGGCGATCGAAGGTGTGGTGCTTCCCGGTGGCAGTTGGAGCAGATGTTTTGGGGCCTGGCGATGTCTGATTGCTCGCTGGAGCTGGTAGGGTTCAGGCGATGGCTTCGCCTGACCGAGGAAGGTAGCCGGGATTTCCTATGATTACCTATGGTGCTTCGTAGAGAAGGGGGATGAGAGGACTAGAGAAAGGGAAAAGCTGAGAGCGATGGAGTCGGGGTCAAAGCTAGATAACAGATATCCAGCCCGGTCCGTCTACTTGTTTTATTTATAGACCAATCGGTCCGCTTCACACTCCCTCTCCTGAGCTATAGACACGGGCCATGGAAAACGAATGACAAACGTACTGGCCAAACAGAAAGGCACAGCCAGCTGTCCTACTCGACTTATTAGTCAGCTACCACAAGGGCTATAACCCCGATACCCCTGGTATCGTAACAACTCCCTCCCCCTTAGCTTGTAGCTTCGTCCTCGACAGCTACCCAAGATGGAAACGCCTGTTTGAGCTTCTCATAATTTTCCCAGGTTGCTGTCTCCGCCGGTTCGCCCGCCCATTGTACCAGTATCTCCACCGCTGCGGCTTGCCCTGCACGAACCATGCGCCTATCCAGGATTCTTTCCGGAAATCGAGCAGCCATGGCCCAATCCCAATTTGGGGGTGACACTGGTGGAGAAGGTGACGCTCCATGAAATGGCTTCAGCTGAGAAACGTGGAAGACGGGGTGCACCTTCGCCTCCTCCGGTAATTTCAGACGATACGCTGCCGTACCCACCTGTCCCTGCACTTCATAGGGTCCAAAGAACCTAGCCCCAAGCTTCTGAGATGAGTGTCGCACAACTGTGTGCTGCCGATACGGCTGCAGCTTCAACCAGACCCAATCCCCAACTGAGAAATGTCGCTCTTTTCGGTGCTTATCAGCTTGCTTTTTCATCCGGTCTCTTGCCTTCTCCAAATTCCCCTTCAGTCTCCGCAAAATACAGTCCCGAGCCCGCAGTATCTCCTCCACTGCCGGGGATGCTGCCGACCCAGCCTCATGCGGAAGCAGAGATGGAGGAGGTCTTCCATACACCACCTCAAAGGGCGTAAAGCCATGAGCTGAATGTTGTGTCGTGTTATACCAATACTCCGCCCATGGCAGCCAGCGTAACCAATCGCGGGGCTGAGTGTTACAGAAACAGCGTAAGTATGTCTCCAGGCACCGGTTCAGTACTTCCGTCTGTCCGTCCGACTGAGGATGGTACGCCGAGCTTCGACAAAGCTTAGTTCCGCTCTTCGCGAATAACTCCTCCCAGAAACGGCTAGTAAACACCGGGTCCCTATCTGAAACAATGCTTACTGGTATCCCGTGCAATCGGACTACTTTGGCGATGAAAACCTCTGCCACAGTGACCACCGTGTAAGGATGCCCAATCGCCACAAAGTGACCGTATTTGGAAAGCCTGTCCACGACCACCATTATAGTCGACTTCCCCTTTACTACTGGCAGTCCATCTATAAAGTCCATGGAAATTCCCTCCCATATCGCACCTGGCGGCTCCAGGGGTTGAAGCAGTCCCGCCGGAGCTTGTGCTTCGTACTTGTTCTGCTGACAAATCACACATTGCCGTACCATCTCCTTAACAAGCTTCTTCATTCCAGGCCAGTAGAAATCCCTCTTTACCCGATGCAGGGTCTTCGCATAACCGGAATGCCCTCCAGACTTAGAACAGTGACTCTCATCCATCAGCTTCTTCACTAATTGTGAATTCGGACTGATATACAGGCGCCCCTTGTAGTAGATCAGTCCTCCTCTCTTTTGGAACAATCGGTTATTCAACTTCCCCTCTTCCCATCGCTGCATCAAGTCTAAGAGCTCCGCCCGCTGCTGATAATCTCTGCGTACCTCCTCCAACCAGTCCGATGTTACAGTAGTGTACCCTTCTAGCTTTATTTCTTCCCCGCACCTTGACAAAGCATCTGCAGCCTGGTTCAGACTCCCCTTCTTGTATTCGACCACAAACGAATACCCCAACAGCTTGTGTAGCCATCTCTCTTGAGTAGGCGTGTGTATCTTCTGCTCCAAAACGAATTTCAGGCTACGGTGATCCGTTCTGATTATGAAATTGTTCCCCAAAAGATATGGTCTCCATTTCTGCACACATTCGACTATGGCTAAGAACTCCTTTTCGTATGTTGAGAGATTAAGCTGTCTTCCTTTGAGAGCTCGACTGTAGAAAGCAATCGGGTGTCCATTTTGAGATAACACCCCTCCTACCCCATACCCAGAGGCATCACTTTCAATCACAAATGGCATGGTGAAATCCGGCATAACTAGTACAGGTGCCGTCGTTAAAGCTGCTTTCAATTCCCCAAAAGCCTTCTCAGCTTGTGCGCCCCATTCAAACCCCTCCTTCTTCAGCAGCTGGGTTAATGGCCACGCGATCACAGCAAATCCCTTTATAAATTTCCTGTAATACCCGGCTAATCCCAGAAATCCTCGCAGCTGTTTAACAGACTTAGGTGCTGGCCATTGTTGCACATCTCGCACCTTGCCTTCTTCCATGGCCACCCCTGCTTCTGACACCACATGCCCGAGGTACTGCACTTCCCTCACTGCGAAGCTACATTTCTTTCTTTTTGCATATAGCTTGTGCTTTTGCATCACCCCCAAAACCTTCTCCAGGTGCACCCGATGCTCCTCAATGGACTTGATATATACCAGTATGTCATCAAAGAATACAAGCACAAATTTCCATAACATTGGCCTAAAAATTTCGTTCATCAGGTGCTGGAAGGTCGCCGGGGCGTTGGTTAGGCCGAAAGGCATCACAATGAACTCATAATGACCTTCATGAGTTCGGAAAGCTGTCTTCGGAATGTCCTTCTCAAACACTCGGATTTGATGGTTACCTGACCGTAAGTCCAACTTGGAAAACCACTGAGCTCCTGCCAATTCATCTAATAACTCGTCAATCACCGGTATGGGGTGCTTGTCCTTGATCGTGTGCTGGTTTAGTGCCCGATAATCCACACAGAACCTCCAGGACCCATCATGCTTCTTAACTAATAGGACCGGCGATGAGAATGGGCTATTGCTTGGTCTAATCAGTCCTTGATCTCTCATCTCAGTAACCTGCCGTTCAATCTCGTTCTTCTAAGCATACGCATACCGATAGGGAGGTACAGCAATCGCCCTGCTCTCATCCTTCAAAGGGATTCTATGATCAACTGACCTCGCCGGTGGCAAACCTTTTGGTTCTGCAAAAACCCCCTGGAACAGTCGCAACACTTCCTCAATCTGACTGTCCCCGACCTTCATGTCTCCTCCTTCTTCCACTTGCAACGGCTGCAGCTGTAGCATCATGGCGCAAGCTGCTCCACATAACTCCTGATACAACTCTTCTCCCTTCACTTCGGTTATCTCTTTTGGTTTCAACCCCTGAATAATATATTCTGCCCCCTGCACCACAAAACGCATTGTCTTCTCCTGATAATTTTCACTGATCGTGCCTAATGTCTCAAGCCACGCCAATCCCAACACCAGCTACCTACAACCCAGGGGCAAGATGTGGATGTCCTCCCTGGTTGTATACCCTTGAATTTGCACCTTACACTGCTTCAACATTCCCTGCGAGTGAAGAATTCCACCTCCTCCCACTTCGACATTCAACGCGGGACTCTGATGAACCTGCAATCCCCATTCCCGCACAAGATTTGGATCGATGAAATTAT
Organism: Alisma plantago-aquatica; assembly: GCA_963693085.1. Classification (NCBI taxonomy): domain Eukaryota; kingdom Viridiplantae; phylum Streptophyta; class Magnoliopsida; order Alismatales; family Alismataceae; genus Alisma; species Alisma plantago-aquatica. Next base: position 386,348,853 of record OY856411.1, on the reverse strand, counting down.
GAGTGGCCCCCGAATCTACAAGTACTAAACATTTCTCTCCCTCAATTCGTCCCCACGCCTTGAATTGCCTGGTCCTCACCTCCCCAGTAACAGAGTAGAGAGATATCGTACTCAATTTGAGAGTCTCACCTGTCTCCTCTTCTACCTCAGGTTCATTTGTGTCTCCTTATCCCGTCAGGATCTCCCACCTGTCCTCCTCTTCATCGCAAATCAAGCAGAGTAGCTTCCCCGAGCAGCGGTGTCCTGGTGAATACTTTTGATCGCATCGGAAACAAAGTCCCTTGGCTCGGCGATCATCCCTTTCCTCCTTTGTTAACTGTTTGATTACAGGCGGTCCTGGTCCCCCCGACGTTCCCAGCATCCGCGGCTTCGTCGTGTCAGTCTGGCTCCTCCCACTCATGCCTGAATCACGGCGTTGAAGCAAGCATTTCTTCTCGGCTCCAACTGCCTTTTCACAAAGATCCATAAGATTTGAGAATCCAGTGAGACGCAATTCCGCCTTGATCTCCGGTTTCAGACCTCCCTTGTAGATCGGACAAACTAGGGATTCCGTCAACGGCGGACAACGATTCATGAGTCTCTCGAACTCCCGTTGATACTCTCTGACCGATCCTTGCTGTGTAAGTCGAGAAAGAGCCTCCACTGGCCCTCCCTTAATTTCCGTCCCGAAGCGACGGTGCAAGGCCTCCTGCAGATCGATCCACGAGCACAGGTTCCCTCCCCGCTCATACCAGTTGTACCAGCACAAGGCATCGCCGCGCAAGTACTGCGCCACGACTTTGAGAGTCGCTCGCTCAGTCGGCTGTGGATTCTGATCGAAGTACCTAATCGCGCACTGAATCCAATCGGTCGGATCGTCTTCTCCATTGTAGGTCGGCATCGGCACCCGATTCGACCACTGTATCGCAGTAGCTCCATCTGCGAAAATGACGGCCTCGCCGGTTCCAGTCTTCTTACCCGACTCCAGTGTCTCCACGCGTCCTTCCATCACCTTCTGCCACTCAGTGAGTTCGCCTAGCTGAGCCATCATCTGCTGCATCAGGAGGCGTAGCTTCTCTGCCGGTGGTTCGACCTCCCCTGTCCTCTTCGTCGCTTCCCCGCTGGATTCTTCCATGTTTGGTTGACCGGAATTGCTGTCGTCCGATGAGTAGTCTTCCAGGAGGATGCTACCGAGGTTTAATGGAGCGATTGGTGGTGTAGGAAGCAGAGGTGGTTGCTCTGATACCAAAATGGTAGGGTTCAGGCGATGGCTTCGCCTGACCGAGGAAGGTAGCCGGGATTTCCTATGATTACCTATGGTGCTTCGTAGAGAAGGGGGATGAGAGGACTAGAGAAAGGGAAAAGGTGAGAGCGATGGAGCCGGGGTCAAAGCTAGATAACAGATATCCAGCCCGGTCCGTCTACTTGTTTTATTTATAGACCAATCGGTCCGCTTCACACTCCCTCTCCTGAGCTATAGACACGGGCCATGGAAAACGAATGACAAACGTACTGGCCAAACAGAAAGGCACAGCCAGCTGTCCTACTCGACTTATTAGTCAGCTACCACAAGGGCTATAACCCCGATACCCCTGGTATCGTAACAGGAGCTCATAGCCGCGGCTGCGGTTATGGGGCAGAGGCGAACGCTCCTGGGGACGCTCGTTGGGGAGGAGAGAAGCGGACGGGTCCGCTGATCCGTGGGTCTCACCGAAGCGGGCGACCCAACCTAGTTCAGGACAAACCACCAGCAAACCAGCTGCCTAAATAGTGATTCAGCTGGCTCAGGAAAAAGGGCAGTAGCCCTATGCGGACACGTGGCAGAAGATCATAGGCGGAACGAGGCAAAATCTTCAGAAAGTGCTAGGTCTTGCATAATTCATAGAAATTAGCTCGATTATCATAAAATTACAAATAACATACCACAATGTCTAAAAAATGAGTAGAACAAAATAGAATAATAATATCAGGCTTTTGATGCACTAATAATAGTGATATCATGTAAGTGGTGAAATGCTCATATGATGGATAATAAATATCAAACGATAGAATAAAATTATGAAAAAATACCAGTAAATCATAAATCATGTTTATAATCTTTTTAAGGTCAGTGATTATGATGTTGATGCACGAAATCAGGTAGTTTTCTTAATGTTGCTAATTAGGACGGATAACCCTAAATAAAATGTAATAAATACATACATGCTCAATAAATGATGAAATTTACATAAAACCCTCATATCAGTAACTGAAAGATGTTATATAAATCTGAGAACGGTTTTATACATGAAACTGATGTTATATGAAGATGACCCTTAATACATGTTGTGAAACCCTAATTTAGGTTAATGATGTAACCTAGTGTTAATTTGTGCACAAAATGACATGGAAGTTAATGTTCAGATTATGAACTATAATTTGGAATATGACATTAGTAACATCAATCTCAGATAACAAGATGATAAGACAAGTAATGATGGAAATATCCTAATGAGATAAGCTAAACCCTAATGAACACGATTAGGGTTAAGATGAGATGTAAGATGATGAGAACCTGATGGTGATATATGATCTTGTCTTAAACAGGGTTTGACCAAGGATATAGTTGACCTGAGGAATATGTGATGATTAGGAATATCTCATTGGAAGGTATGCCATTACCTCTTACTTGGCTTATTATATATTATACTTGTGTTATATGTAGTAAAATACTTGGCATATGGTATTAGATGAAATGATTGTTGTTTTATGATATCTTTCTTGATTTTCCATACTTATGGCTATGAACACATGAAACATAAGATACCTGATCAATCATATGATAGCACTAAACTCTTTGGTAGTACAGTGCATTGAAGTGATCTCAAACTCTTTGGTAGTAGATCACATGTGTTAGATCTCAAACTCTTTGGTAGTAGATCACACATAAAATGATCTCAAACTCTTTGGTAGTAGATCATAAGGCCTAAAAACATCAAATCCCTTGGGGGAAGATGTACGATATATATGATGGAAATGTGCTTAAAATATATGTGTTCTCTTTTGTTAATGAATATCTTTTTTCCAGTATACGCTTTTCCTTATATTTGTTTAAAGATGCTAAGTATTAGTTTTATCTTATTGCCAAGATATGATGAGAGGTATATAAAAGATATGTAGGCATACTCAGTACAATATTCTTGAATATTATACTGACGTGTACCACATGTAATCATTTATTTAGGTTGTGGTTATGCTCTTGAAGATCCAGGATAGTTGAGAGTTGTGTGACGAGCTGATGTACAGGTGGACCTATTGTCTTAAGATCTTGTTTTTTAGTTGCAGTACATGTATATGTAAGAGTTTGTTGTTCAATATGCAATATCAAATGTTGTAACAATTCATTATGTAATTATATGTTGAATGGTGGACATGTGTTGTATGGTTTTATTATTGTTCATGTGCATGTGCTACTGTTGTTTCCTTCTAACTTCCTTTGATTTTCTTCTTCTTAGCCTAGTATGGGGTGTTTAAATTGGGATTCTCACTGAGGTGAGGGTTTCAATTTGGACGTCACACATCAGATTAAGTTTTAGAAAATCTAGGGACGTCACATGTGGTATCAGAGATAAACAATAGCAAAGCATGGCATTTGCTCATTATGCAACTCAAAACTAAAGAACCTTGAACTTAATAATCTTTAGGGTTAGATTAGTCCTCATTTAGAGACTGGATCTGACCTAGCCTCTAGGTTAGCACCTAGATGTCTGAGAACTGGGTCTAGACTATTGCTTGTTGTATAGCGAGTCCTTAGATATCGTTCTTTCCTTGTAGTGCAGCGGTATGGGACGTTGCATTATTTAGAAATGACGTACATTACAGGAAGAGAAACCTTTGACATATGATACATCTATATTTTGGGTAGCTACACTAGTCTACACCATGTTCTCACCCTTTTCACTAGTTTTCATGGCACTGTACTCTCTACTATATGTGCAACACTTGTTTTATGGATTTGGTTTTTTATTCCAATCGGATCGAACATTGATAGTTTTCTCTAACACATGTTTTATCAGAGAAAAACTATATAATATTTTATTATATATATGTATTATAAAAATGTGTCCCCACACATGTACGAGTAGGAGGTGATCATGAAACCTAAGTGAAAGTGAATGACATCAGTCTAGAAGAGAGATTAGTTCTAGATTAGATGTCTAGAGCCTTGTTAGAATATATGATAGATGGTTATGATGATCTATGTTGTCTTTGAGGATTAAGGTTCAGTTTTGAGGATTTAAGATAGGCGTTGATGGTGAAAGTAAGTATTTTTTTGTAAGATGAGATAAGATAAGTTAAGACAAGATGTGAATCGGCAAGAGCCTCAATCTCTTTTACAAAGGAGGACCTCTAGTGTTAAGACCAGTTAGGGTTAACTCCAGAGAGAGTGAGACCCATAGGGAGAAGGTCCAAGAACCTAAACTCCAAGATATGAGAATAATGAGAAATATATGATATGATATGTCCTAAACTAGACTACTCTTGAGTGATCGAGTTGAGTCACTTTATGCAGGATTCCTATAGTCCTTTTGAACCCTAGATGTCCTTGAGAGGACCAAATCCTAGAGATAGAGAGAGGTTGGTCATATGTGTATTTGTGAATATGAATATGAGAACCTACCATCTGGGTGAGGGAGAGAGGGAGTCCCGAGACCCCAGAGGAGGTAATTGTGTTAGCTTCTGTAAAGCCTCATGCTTGGGTTGGTGGTTCCTTGTAGGAATATAGTGGTGTATATAAAAGAATTTTGGGTAAGTATGATTCATGGGTATAGAACCTATGAAGAGAGTTTAATATTTCGGTTTGTACTTATATGGCTAGATCTTGTGAAGTTAATTTACTAGTACCAATGAGGTAATCTGAGAACCCTAGACTAAGAGAGGGAAGACAAAGTATATGCATATGAGATACTCATAGAGTTGAGTGAGCTCAGAGAGACTGAGCATTGCAATACCCTCACAATATGGGTTAGGGGAACCTCATTTGAACTAGATGAAGTTTTGATATATCTTTGATTAGCCACCCATATAAGTTTGTTTAGTACAACCACAATATTACATAGATAAGGATGTGATCTAATCTTGAGATTTGACATATGGACATGACATGAAGGAAATCTAGAAATGATTGAATAGATATCAATGCATAAATGGTTAACCATTTACACGCATATTGATGATAATGTGATATCATTGGTAAATCTTATGTTGAAATTGCTAGTAAATGTTGCATTTATTTTTAACAATGAAATAAGATCATATGAATGAAACATGTTACATGAGGTGTAATCTTAGTGCTTAATCAAGATAAAAAATATATAGTTTGACGGTAAGCATAACATAATAATTATGACATATTGATATGATCTAGATATATGAAATGGGTTAACTTTAGTTAACTCCTTCAGAACATGGTAATGTGATGTGGGAACCCTAATGTATGGGTAATGATAAGGATGCAAATCCTATAACATGAAATATGACATGGCATAACCCTAAGCTTCGGAACTCATGTTTTAATCTTATGAGGTGATATTTTGCCCTAGATGCTCTAGAAATCCTCGTAGGAGTGATAGTTATATGTTATAGAGATCTTTTTAATGGAATGTTGCACCAAGTGTGGTTACCTACGCGTAGACCTTTTGGTTTTTTCCGTTGAAGTAAGAGGATGGGTTAATTTTGAGGAAAAAAATTCTTTTAAGGTGTGTAGGATGTGACGAAGTGACTTTTGGGATTGTTTTAGATACACAATCAGATAATCTAATTCATAAGTTTGAGAATGGATGATAGTTAATGTGGTGATAATGTCACTTTCCCTTGTCCCATATTTATGAAATTGACTATAAAGGTAGATGGTCTTATGAGTTTTTTTTATCAAATGATGATCATCCAAGTTTGGCTAATTATACAAGTGCATTTCATTAGTGTGATGTAGTTTGGAAGTTAGTTGAGTTTGAAATCAGGTGAATTTGTTGGGGAATTATATATGTTTGACCATGGCATTTGATCTTTTAGCCAAAGTATAAAATTTCTTAGGGATGTCACACACCCCTTTAGTTGCTGGTGGAAGAGCCATGGATTACCAATAAATTGCTCGATTCAGCCATCCAGGACGAAAGTATAACAACACTAGTATTATATCCTACGTCAACTGCTTGGGATCGTGGACTCCCTGGCCATCATACATCTCAAGAAAGGGGTCAAGACACGATCCTAAGTGTGTGGTTGCTTCGTTCACAATGTAATGAGGATAAAGAACCCTCACGAGAGTAGTTTTAGAAGCCATGAGAGAGAGAGTTTGACTACTACTCAATGTCAGTTCTTCCACTACAAGTAGGAAGGAGGAGGATCATAATGTAGATGAAGAAGGCACCAGTGTCGAGCATCCAGAGTGTAGACAGAGGAGGCGCACACACAAGCAGGCATCGGACTCCAAGATCATGAGGGGAGGTGTGAGCAGGCTCATCATCATGTGAGACAATGAAGGGAGGTAGGTTGGTGCATAGTAGCGAGGCAGACGGACAACTCCCAAGAATCCAAGATGATGCCCAGAATAGGGAGGAAGGTCAGGACCCTCAAGATCACTGATTGGAGCTCTGCTCTACATCATAGGTGTCCTTGGGAGATGACTAAACATATAGGATTTGTTGATTGCATGTTGGAGATCATCCTCCTAGTGGCGGTGCTCGAAAAGCAGCAGAACGTAGGAGGAGAATCCCTAGCTGTCGCGGCGACGACGCTTTTCAGGGGATCTCGATCATGAGTGAGAGTGAAGGAGGCGATCGGAGGTGTGGTGCTTCCCGGTGGCAGTTGGAGTAGACGTTTTGGGTCCTTACGGTGTCTGATTACTCGTTGGAGCTCATAGATATTGCTACAGTTCTGGGGCATAGGCAAACTTCTCCTGCAGATGCTCATTGGGGAGGAGAGAAGCGGACGGGTCCGTTGATCCATGGGTCTCACTAAAGCGGGTGACCCAACCTAGTTTAGGGACAAACCACCAACAAACCATCTGCCAAAGTAGTGATTCATCTGGCTCAGGAAAAAGGGCAGTACCCAATGTGGACACGTGGCAGAAGATCATAGGCCGAACGATGTAAAATCTTCAGAAAGTGCTAGGTCTTGTATAATTTGTAGAAATTAGCTCTATGATAAGAAAATTACAAATAACATATTAAAATGTCCAAAAAAATGAGTAGAACACAACCGAATTATAATATCAGGCTTTTGATGCACTAATAATAGTGATATCATGTAAGTGGTGAAACGCTCATATGATGGTTAATAAATATCAAACGATGGTATAAAATTATGAGAAAATACCAATAAATCATAAATCATGTTTATAATCTTTATAAGGTCAGTTATTATGATGTTGATGCACGAAATTGGGTAATTTGGTTAATGTTGCTAATTAAGGCTGATAACCCTAAATAAAATGTAATAAATACATACATGCTCAATAAATGATGAAATTCACATATTACCCTCATATCAATAACTGGAAGATGTTCTGTAAATATGAGATCAGTTTTATACATGAAATTGATGTTATATGAAGATGACCCTTAATGCATGTTATGAAACCCTAATTTAGTTTAATGATGTAACCTAGGGTTAATGTGTGCACAAAATGACATGGAAGCTAATGTTCAGATGATGAACCATAATTTGCAATACGACATCAGTAACATCAATTCCAGATAACAAGATGATAAGACAAGTAATGATGGAAATATCCTAATGAGATGAGCTAAACCCTAATGAACACGATTAGGGTTAAGATGAGATGTAAGATGATGAGAACCTGATGGTGATATATGATCTTGTCTTAATCAGGGTTTGACCAAGGATATAGTTGACCTGAGGAATATGTGATGATTAGGAATATCTCTTTGGAAGGTACTCCATTACCTCTTACTTGGCTTATTTTACATTATGCTTGTGTTATATGTAGTAAAATGTTTGGCATATGGTATTGGATGAAATAATTGTTCTTGTATGATATCTTGCTTGATTTTACATACTTATGGATATGAAGACATGAAACATAAGATATATGATCCATCATATGATAGCACTAAACTCTTTGGTAGTACAATGCATTGAAGTGATCTCAAACTCTTTGGTAGTCGATCACATGTGTTAGATCTAAAACTCTTTGGTAGTAGATCACATGTAAAATGATCTCAAACTCTTTAGTAGTAGTTCATAAGGCCTAAAAGCATCAAAGCCCTTGGGGGCAGATGTACGAGATTTTTTATGGAAATGTGCTTAAAATATATGTGTTCTCTTTTGTTAATGAATATCTTTTTTCCAGTATATGCTTTTCCTTATATTTGTTTAATGTTGCCAAGTATTAGTTTTATCTTATTTCCAAGATATGATGAGAGGTATATAAAAGACATGTAGGCACACTCAGTGCAATATTCTTGAATATTGTGCTGACGTGTACCACATGTAATCTTTTATTTAGTCTGTGGTTATGCTCTTGAAGATCCAGGATAGTTGAGAGTTGTGTGATGAGCTAATGTACAGGTGGACCTATTGTCATAAGATCTTGTTGTTTAGTGGTAGTACATGTATATGTTAGAGTTTGTTTTTTAATATGTAATATCAAATGTTGTAATGATTCGTTATGTAATTATATGTTGAATGGTGGACATGTGTTGTATGGTTTTATTATTGTTCATGTGCATGTGCTACTGTTGTTTCCTTCTAATTTCCTTTGATTTTCTTCTTAGCCTAGTGTGGGGTGTTTAAATTGGGATTCTCGCTGAGGTGAGGGTTTCAATTTGGACATCACACATCAGATTAAGTTTTAGAAAATATGGGGAGGTCATAGTGTAGGGGAAGGATTCTTCCTAACTAACAAGGCAACAAGATGTCACGAGATCTTAAAGAACATGTACAACAACCAATATAATGCGAGAGGATAGAGAAGTACCAACAATAATTAAGAGTGATATGGAATCAAGAGAGAACACATAACTTAAGGCTCAAACCAAGAGTCTCATAAGGAAGCTTGATCATAAATCTATCACCTCATCTAGAGGTGAAGAGGAGGAGTTCTTGTTCTTGTGGAAACATAATAATAGGGGAAACAACAAATATTCATGGCGTATGGATCCTAAATTCTCTTAGAAGGATACAAACAATCTATAGTAAGACCTGTGAAAGTAGCAGTAAGTAAACCCTTCATAGCAGTATCAATAGCATAGGGGTCCTAATAAGATAGACAAGATTGAAGAGATGTTGGGCAAACTCATGAGTCAAAACAAGGCTTTACTAGACCAATCCAACAGGAGAAGCAAAATCAAGGGACTCATATACAGAATGTTGAAAATCAAATCTCTCAATTGTCAGTACAGGTGGCATCCATAAAAAAGTCCATTCAACAGGAATTCCCTGGGAACAAATAGACAATTGATCAACATCATCAAGTAAATTATGTCTCTATTTTTAAGGAAATAGAGTATCTTCCTGAGGGGATCCAAAATTTACACACTCCAAAGCCAAAATGTGTGTATGTTCATGAGTCTCTTTTCCCAACATCATGTACGGAAGACTGGGTGGATGTAGAATGCCTATGCATTATTCACACACATGTACCTTAGTCAATATAGTGTCTACAAAAAGCAACTAAGACACCTCGTCTATACTCACTTTAAAAGACAAGGAATGTCAAGGTACCACTGGTGCCATGTCCACTCTCCCTATTCTAGAAGAGGTGCCCCTGCATCAAGAATAGGTGAACATTCTACTCTGTAGTGGATCAGCCATAGTCAACAAGAAAGCACCTATAATCAATAAGGAGTAGTCACAGGTCACCCCATCCACTGGAGATCTGCCAAACTTTGTCCTAGGAGGTATCATTGATGCAATCTTAGGAGAGGACATCCCGAATTTGTCAAACATTCTTCCACACAAGTGAGCAGAGAAGCCAAACACTACAACAAAAATACTCATTAGTGGCATTTATTTCAATGGGTTTTATAAAAAAAGGCCACTATCTCTCTATTCTATAGGCATTCTTTTTATAAATGCCCCTAAACACTCTATTTTAGTGTTTTTAGAAAGAGCCAAAATTTAGAGGCAATTTTAATTGCGATTAGCGGCAATTTTAAGTTGCCAGTTTGTAAATTAGCACTACTAATTGTTTCAATTTACACACTTGGCCTTTAATATTTCACGCTTAGGTCGTGTTATCCCTGATTATTCTCCTACTTGGTTGTGGCCCAGTCACTTCGAACTATGAATAGAACGCTTGTGCTTGGCTGGGCCCCTCTCACTTTGATGAAAGTGCTGGTGGTGAGACCCTAACATTGCCCTGACCATGCACTGAAGAAGAGAGATGGTAGAGTAGATTCTTTTGGAGCTCTGATCAGGAAGACAAATGTTTAGAGGGAGTGTGACCTATGTGAATATCTCAGCTTTGTAGAGGGAGGTCGACGGCTGTAGGGTGATGGATGCAGGGTAAGGGCTACATTGTTGGTCGGCGGAAAGGTATACTCCTCTTTTAAATCTGTCTATTCTCCTTCTAGTCAATGGTGCCATTACTATTCCTAGTTGATGATTCTATTGAGTTGGGATTCCCATGGGGCTTAGGCCGCATTTAATTTTGGGATAGGTACTGAAACGGATTCATATCTGATCTCATAGCATTCCTTTAACAAGTTCCCATATATATGAAGATGTATTCATAGGATACATCCATAGAAACTATATAAAAGCTACTAGGAAGGAGGAAAGGAAGGAAGGCAAGGCATGATGCTACTGTAAAGAAAGGAAAAGCAACCCTTATAGTGTTTGCAAGAGATGATGTTGGGATTTAGATTTGGGGTTGGGGACCAAAACCAAAAATGCTGACACCACTTCATGATTGATGATCCAAGTTCAATTATATAATTGACGGAATAGTTTATATCCCACCTTCCCCATTAGTTCATCACCATCAAGTTCTTATGCCTCTTGTGTGTATGCATTCATACAATTTACATATAGTTCTCATATACATGTCGGATAATCAAGATGAAGATGTAGGAACATATCACATGGATCTTATATAGAAATACTTTTACCAAAAATGACAAGAACAAGAGGCCCATTTAATGACTTCTCATAAACTAGAATGTCCACACAGTCATCACATAATTTTGAGGTCTATCAATTATGAGGCACAAGAAACTAGATCCATAGGTCAAAGACTTTAAAGCTCATTGAGTAACATGTTAGTCAAGTTATGCAATAGACTAGACTATCCAAAGTAGCATGAGATGTAAACTCAATTGTGACACCCAATTTGATGATAATGATTAATCATGTCCAAGTAATCATGGTTGTGTGTTCAACACATTGTTAAACCACAACATTTTAGCTTGAAACATGCATACAAAAAAACAATATATTGAAAAATACAAAAATATTTATTTATCATAAAGAAAAAATTGTAGTGGGTCTTCAAAATAAAGTTCTTGCTACAAAAAGACTAAGGTGTTAGGTATAAGGAACAACTTATATGAAGGAAATAGTTAGAAGGATGGAGTTGACCTCAAGGATGTATTCTCTACAATTTAGTAGACTCACTTCCATCTAGATGCTCCTTTTTAGTTGCCCATCTGAATTTGGAGCTAGAGCATCATGTCATGAAATAGATGCTCCACATGGATAGATTTAAGAGGACACATACATGAGTCATCCAAAAGGTTCTTTGTTAAAGGCCAAATGATCTAGACTACATGCCAATTAGTCCTTTTATGGTTTGAAACAGTCTTAGTGGCACAAGCGATTGGACAACTTCAAGGTATGCAAGGGTGCACATACAACTTGTATGACTATTTGTTTATTATAATACAGCCAATAATGGTTCACATATGTTTTTTTATGTGGGTGATATGCTTATGTTTCTTGTGATATATCAGAAATTTAGAAATTTCACATGTCATAGTGTATAGTTTGGTATGAAGGATCTTGGCGCAACTCATAAGATATTAGGGATGAATATTTTCATGGACCATAATCACACAAAAAATCCTATCCTAGAAGAGATACATACATAAATTCTATCTATTAAAAATGGTATGTCTACAACAAATTACAATGATAATACTTCTATTACGAGGTTTGTTTTGTCAATAGACTTTGCACTCATTTAGATGAAGAAACTTAATATGGCTAAAGTGACATATGCTAGTGTAGTTTGAGGATAGTGTATGATATGGTGTGCAGTAGAATTGATATCGAGTAGGTTGTCAATGTTGTTAGTAGGTTGATGGGCCAACCTAAAAAACATATAATTGAGAGAAGTGAAGCGCATATTATGACAAATGAACGGAACATCTTATGTTGGCCTAATTTGTTGAGGTGGATCTTAATAAAAATAAAAGGGAACCTTATACTTAAGATGTGCAACCTAATATTGGTTCTCCAATCTCAAATGTTCAACCAAATTTCTATTGATTTGGTTGAACCAGAATTGTTAAAGGTGTGCACCTCTGATTCTCTTGTTGAACATGTTGTACTAGATGTGCATATTGTCACCACTGATGAATTACATTATGGGTGTTGACAAAATTATTGTCCAGTCACTAGATGATGTTTCCCCTGATCCTTCTTCTAACATTCCACCCGATATTCCTTCCTCTCCACCACAACAAACATCATATTCTGGAAAAATTGGTAGGGAAGTACAAAGTTCAAGTGGAAAACTAAAGATATGCCCGTATTTTGCCCATAATCAGGATAAGAAACTTGTTGAGGCTGAATAGGAACTTTTTGTTGATGCAGTGGACCCTTAATACTAAGAAATATGAAAAGAAGTAATATGTTGGAGTGTCCAAGGTATAGGATGCAATACAACTATTGCTTTAGTTCTTGATATTAAGTCTCTTTTTAGACCTGAATTAATGGAAATATTATAACTAGGGAGAAGTCTGGTAGATACATATGCATATTTTCTATCTTGATCATTCAAATTACTATAAATAATTTGTTTACTTGCTATTATGATCTTAATGATGCTTCCCTGTACGCCTAAAGTTTTTTCCAATTTAGGGTTAGATCTATCAATCGTTTGGTTTGTCAAGGGAATCATAAGGGGGTTAGAAAAAATGTTTGTTTCTTATATGTCTACATTGAGCATATTACAACAGTCAACAAGTATACCATTTATTCATAAGAGGGGATCCTTACTGAATAAAAGGCTTTGAAGTCCAGGTGGTCTTCTTTTAGTCTTGGAATTAATATCATTACCTTGATGTTGAGTGAGGATCCCATGGACGATTGGGCAGTTTAGGTCTTCAATGACATCTATGATGACTAGATCTTGCAAAAAAGAATCTTTTGACTGGAGTGGACACATCTTCAACCATTGTGATTGGTATTGTGAAAGACAAACCATTTTATTCAATAACCATCCAGCCACCATATTGACTAGGGCTACCTAATTGGCCAGAGCTATTGGCAATAAACTAGTGCTTGAACTAATGTCTTCCATGCTATATCTTTTAATACAGTCTCGCACATGAAAGTAGTGACAAAATGAGTCTGGTATATATGTTTGGTTGGCATGTACACTTGAATGAAGGTACTAGACATCTTACCAAGCTTCACAATCTTAATCCCACGTGTTTTATGCTCTCTAATGAGGAGGTTTTTAAAGAACTTGGCAAACACACTACTCCCCCAACTTATTTATATGATGAACTTTCTCTTTTGAAATGTCCAAGGAGTATTATTGAAGAAAAATATTCTCCTCATTAAATAATACAAGATAATTCACAAGATTCATCTTCTTGCTCATATCAAAAGAATATGTCATGATGTGACAATTGTAAGTAATATTATAATATTGTCCTTTTTGTGTTCCCAAAGAGGAGAGACCCTTGGGTTCTCTAGGAGATGTGGTTGATACTCAAAAATGCAAGTTTTGATCTTGAGAGTATTAGTAACTATCACCAACAAATCTATTATAGGATTAGTGATGGATTTGCACCTCAACATTGTCTATGAAGTCCAAACCCACTCATACAGGGCCTATTGGGAAACAATTGAAGGACATTCCAAATAATACCACATGAATATAGGTTTTGTCCAAACTTTAACACAATGCTTGAAAATCTAAGAAGAAAGGGAGCCACTACATTGACCATTGTTCAACAACCAAGTCCAAAGATCTAGTTTTATACATGGGGATGGTTAACATGAAAGCTATGGGAAAAATTCACACAATAAAGAATGTGGTGCCTTTTTATCAATGACACACTCCTTATGTTTGATCTCTAAGATTGTTGTTGAGTGCCTAAAACCATATATGAACACTTAGATTTCTTCTGGCTAAACTAGATTTTTTCTATGGTGGAAAACCACAAACAATATTGTCCACATGAGGACTTCTCATTCAGCTAAATATATGGAAATCAAAGTTGATTTTTCCAAGGAATTTGATCATATATCCTAGAAATTTATTTTAGATGCCTTATCGCATCTTGGTCTGTCAAATTCCATGATTTCTTATAGTATGACCTCAATTACTGAAGGTCAAATCAGTCTTTTGCATAATGGAGAGATTGTATCCGATTTTAAGGCAAATTGTGTACTTTGGTAGGGTGATCCTTGCCATCTTACTTATTTGTTCTATGTGTGAACCATTTAAGCCAACTAATTGAAGATCAAGTTTATATGGGAATTGGAATCCAATTAAACTATTAAAATTGGGACCTACCATCTCTCATGTGTCATTTTTTGATGACATCATTTTGTTTTCCAAGGCTACAAAATATAACATGCACACCATAATGCATTTTCTTGATTCATTTGAAGTAGCATTAGGTCAAACTTTAGCTTAAGAAACAGCCAAAATATCCATCTGAACTTCTTGATTTGAGAATGTTTTCTCTAATTACTAACTCACAATATTGGGACCAAGATTTCTTCTCCATTTACTAGCCTACAATAGTGATAGATAAAATAAGGAGCTTGTCTCCTCCTAAATGTTTGCAGCAACATGATAACTGGTCTTGGAATTCTTCTTCTATGGGATGATTCTTGACAAATTTGGCTTATTCCTTTCTTTTTAATGATATTACACTCACAAAACTAGGTCCTTAGTTGTCAATTTAGAAATTAAAGCTTCCTATTATAAATAAAACTTTATGTTGACTAATGACTCATCTAGAATTTATGACAAATTATAGAATGTTTTGATGTCAGTTGTTTGACAGCTCTTCATGCACAATTTATGACCACCCTGTCAAAGATATTATCCATTCTATACAAGATCACCCAGAGTCTAGTGGGGTATGGAAGTTTCTTCAAGTTGTTGTCCAGCATCCTAATTTATGCCTACCATTAACAACATGATTTGAAACCCTAGACTATGTATGATATATGATCAAAAGATAGAAATGTGTCCCACCTAACATGTGGGGAAAATGTTATTTTCTGCATATTTTATAGTCATTTTTATGATATGACATAATAATTGATATATTTTATAGGTTTTACAAATTTTGATTGAATGGACAAGTCCTTGATAGAAGAGGATGATCGAACGAGCAGTAAATACTTGCATGGAGTTTCACAATTTTTGGATTTTGCTTTTGCAAATTCAGCAATTGGAGACAAGATTGTATGTCCTTGTAGAAAGTGTGCTAATGTGTACTGAGTCACTCAGAAGATTGCATTGAGCCATATATTGTGGAATGGCTTCTTACCAAGATATCTTTGTTGGGCTTTTCATGGTGATGCCTCCAATGTTCAAGTTGATGCTCCTACTGATCAGGATAGATCTTTTAACCAAGAAGAAGGAAATGGTGTCCATCAGGGTGGTTGCCTAAATGCTAAAAATTTAAAAGATATGTTGAATGATGCTTTTCTGAGCTTTAGTGAAGAAGAAAATATGGAAGGAGTACAGTCGAAAAGTGAACAATATTTCAATGATGATAATTTTTATAGCTTGTTAAAGGATTGCGAGATAGAATTATATCCAGGGTTGTGAGAAAATTAGCAAACTTGCTTGCATCCTAAAATTCTATCACATGATTTGTAGTAATGTCTTAAGTAACAAAGAAACATCTAGTTTTCTTCTTTTCTTTAAGAAGATGTTACTAGAAGGAGAACAATTACCTAATTCTTTCTATGAGCTAAAAAATACGATTAAGTATATGGGTATAGATTATGTGAAGATTCATGTTTAACCAAATGGTTGCATGCTTTTCTAGAAGGATTCTACTGATAAAGACGTCTATGCTACATGTGGAGCATCAAGATGGGAAAAAAACTACAAGCCAATATGATGACGAAGATATGTTGGATCTAGGGCTCTAGGGGGGTGAATAAAGTTTCAAAACTTGCACATGAATAGTCAGACCATCAAATTATATCAATTGAAACCAAATGCTAAAAGTGATTTTGAAGTCCTATGTAAACAATCATAGCAAGGATGAGAGAGATTTAAACAAACACTTGGTCAAGGTGTTTAGAGTGGTTCCAATCTCCAAACTAGGAGACCGTCACTCTACTACCTAGAGAGGTCAGCCTCTAGGACTTTGCAACCCATGTATACTTATATTCCATTATAAGACATACAAGAAGACCACCTTACATTCAAGGGCTTACCTATCCAAGAGCTAGTCTTATAACTCAAAATAGGTCTTACCCACTCTTGTAAGCAACTCGATTCCTTTTCCTAGGACATCTCCTCCTTGCAACAAGTCTTCATCCTTGAGGATTTACCCACCAAGATCCTTAGATCTTCCGCATTGTCCTTCTCTTTCACATGAAGAAGATCTTCACATCTTCTTTAGCCTTAAAGAAGAACAACAACAACTCCTTCACTCAGAGAAGATCACTTCAACCTTTGCTATTTGACAAAGGGGATTGGGAAGTGAAGAGAAGGAGAGATTTACAAAGTAACAATGAGGTAGCTCTCTTACAACATGCATAACACTCATAATCATGAATTGCTTTGTAAGTGAGAGAGAAAGGGGCTCAAAGGGGTTTTGCACACTCAACTATAGCAAGGGCCAAGGATAGCATGAATGAGCAACCTAGTAATGAACTCTAAGAGTTCCTATTTATAGTTGGGAGTGTTCCTTTGAGTGTGGAATCACCTAAGAACTAAAAATGTCCATTTTACAACTTGCAACATATCTATTTTCATTTCTAACAACTCTCCAATGGTTGAAATCACTTTTTTGTATTTTTCGTATAGAGTATTTGGTCAACTTTCAATAAAGGTAACACAATCGATCCACTATCCGAAAAAGCCAATTTTCAAACTATCAGTCGAGTTTGTCTTGCGATAACTCGACCACTCAACTAAAATCAACTTTGGACAGAAAGTTGGTTGGTCGAGTTCTGTGAGTGGGCAACTCAACCGATCCAATCATTTCCAAAAATCCACCATTGATTGTTCGAGATTCAAACTCAACCGATAAAGTTGTTGTGATGAATTTTCTAAAATGATTTTAAAGTGATCAAATGATGGATTAAGTGTCCCTAATTTTTTCTCATCTTAGTTACAAGTCATATCATCAAAACAAATGATTACAAAAATATTATTGAGAGAACTTGTTACACTAAATGAGATTACTCAAAACATAAAACACAATCGATCACTAATTAATCACATACCCAAAAATATAGATAAATTAAAACTGATTTCAACATCAACACCGGCTCAGAAACATTTGCAAAAGAGCCCAATATCTTTCTTGTATCCATACTATGACAAGCATTTGATACAAATTTTTCAATCAACTTAGCCACAACATATATATACAAGAGAACAATATTTTTATATGCCACACAAACAAGCATTAACATGCTAACAAAATCCGGATCATTTGAAATACCATATACAAACTTTTCCTGTCCGGACCTGAGATTACATGGATGACTCTAGGACACACTAGACATCTAATCAACTTTCTCATAGATTCATTACTATAGCTCCTCTTTGCTTCCACATGTTTGTTTTCATCACTTCCGATTACCTAAAAAAAATGTGGCAAACCACAAGGGTGAGACCCATGTCCCAACAAGAGATATAACCTCTAATAACATTTATTGATTACAACATTTTTAAGTAATTAAACAATTTAAGTAGTTTAATCAGATATTACAAATAATCTCCGTATCACTAATGATTAACAAAACACATAAAGGAGCATATAATAGCTATCATCCTTAGCCAGACTATCATCCTTTATCTTGTTGATAATATAAGCAATTCAGTAGCATATGCATATGTAGCATCATGAGCAAGTCTAGTAACATAGAATCTCTATCATTATGAATAAGTCTAGCCACATAAGCATAGCTAACAACATTAGCATGTCTAATTGGTTGAAAATATCAACATCATAAGAAGAGCTAACAACATAAGCACAACTATCAGGATAAGCATGATTAGCAGTATATGCATCTCTAGTTACAAAGGCATGGCTAGCATACTAAACATAACTAACAACATGAGATAGTTCGCATCATGATTATAATCAGTAGTAGCGGTAAAGTTATCAAGATAAGCATGGTTACTGTATGTATGCATCTACAATGTTAAGCATATCCACAACCTAAGTATATCTACTATCTCTTAATTGCACTAAGCATCATCTTTATGTAAAGATAACAAACAAGGGTTATCATCCAATGTGAAATGTTGTGTATAACCATAAACAAATATGCTACATGCTTGTATTATATCTTTTATTAAGCCATGAGGAATTCAGGATGACAAGCACCCCACATACTCATCAGTATGCGCTATGAGTTTCCCTTAGGAATACTCGTTTCACCATCTAGCAAGTTTTGACACTCAGATGGATCTATGGCACATGGCACTACATGATTAGAGTTCTAATTGATTAGTTATGCTAATTGGGTGAATTAAGACTGCATTAAACAAATGTACATACAAACCCTAATTCACTTCTAGCAAGCATATAAATATCACAACTTTTAAAAGATATAAAATGTGTGGAACATAATTTCTCATATCATCATCACATGGTAATATTCACTTGCCATTCATGAGACCACACTAGTCATCATACTATCACAAGATATAAATCCTTTTCATAATATCACAGGGTATCAACCCTTTTCAACACAAGAGGATTACACCTCATTTAGGGCTCAACCATGCCCAAAGGTCATTAAGACCATCATACTATCACAAGATATAAATCCTTTTCACGATATCATAGGGTATCAAAACTTATCAACAAAAGAGGATTACACCTCATTCAGGGCTCAACCATGCCCAAAGGTCATTAAGACCATCATACTATTCCTTGTAAGATCATCATTATCTTTGCATGCCTTATAACAAGGCTCAACAACATCACTTACATAAACTACACTGGATCAACAAAATATTGCATTAATGAGCTAGGAGATATTCATAAACAATTTTAGCAGGGTTATATCAACATTAAGAACATTCCTTTATTACATCAACATGTAAGGAATCTAGATATGATTAACCCTCATCATATTCATAATGCACATGTTTAGCATAAGAAAGTATCAACCATGTGGCTATGTTAACCACTAATTAACACATTAAGGTTATGATCATATTAAAGGGGTTATTTCACCATCATGCCATCATATAAGAAGATTAAACATGAATACACATCTTTATCTATTTGTATTAGAGTTAGTTTCAACAAGATAAATTATATTAATGTTACTAATCAACACTCATACCCAAACCCTAACTCATGGAATCCCCATTAGATCATGGGTGCATAAGGTGAAGCATCACCATCACATTCCATACTATTCTCAAGTATGAACCCACACATAAATCAAGGTGTAACCATTGGGTTATAGCATACTAGGGTTTCAACAACAATAACAAAGTACTCCATGATTGTATTAGTCATTCAAGGACTATTCATACCCAATTACCATCATTTAGTTATATTAAAGCTAGGTATAACAAGATATACCTCATTAGTGTTACATTTTAACACAATATGATTATCATCCCTTATATTCATATGAGTGAATAGGTAAGACTACCTTATTAAGGGTAACCCTCCATTTGTTCCATCATTTTCAACCCATATCACCATACCACTATGTCAACCAGAACCATTGGATGTTTAAAAGGTAAGACCATTGGTTGTTTACATAAGTAAACACCTTGGATAAACCACCTATGAAGTCCTTGAGTTGTGCTCTATAAAGAGTAACCATTTAACCCTAGACATCCCTTGATTAACAACATAAAAAGTTCCATTGAGAGTAGGGTAAAACCACAAGCGATTGTTTAT
Source organism: Alisma plantago-aquatica (assembly GCA_963693085.1). Classification (NCBI taxonomy): domain Eukaryota; kingdom Viridiplantae; phylum Streptophyta; class Magnoliopsida; order Alismatales; family Alismataceae; genus Alisma; species Alisma plantago-aquatica. Next base: position 386,328,553 of record OY856411.1, on the reverse strand, counting down.
TTAAAACAAGTTGTTGATAAATGAGATTCTTAAGTTGATCTCATAAAGGAAACCATCTAAATAACATTATTAGGACCAACATATTACAATAGACATCATTCCAATTTATTGGAGGAATAAACATTAGATTTTAACCATTGGGTCAAGTTCATATGTTAAAACCATCAATTACAGTATAGGTCTGACCATTGCATCAAGTGACCCAAGAAACCATTGGTCTAAGGCTTAATTTATGCTACAACTATATGATTCACTCATCATAGGTTTTCTAGACCTGATCCACCATCATTAGTGACCATTAAGTCATCATAGTTTGTTAGATCATCACTATATTCATTAATCAACATCAAATAATCAAACTAATATCACCATTGATTGATAGCATCATTAGGGTACTTAGTTGTTAATCACTAAGCTTCTAATTAGGCCAACACCTGACATAAGGGGTGAATGTAAGATGACACCCTTGGTCACCGCCATCAGTTCTCATGAAGACAACACCATCGGTTGTTGCAATGGTACTACAATAAAGTCATGTGTTTATAGAAGAAATCAGCTATAAACCCTAAAAATGACCATTGGTTGATAGGTGCTTAGCACCATAGGTTGTCAAACGAACCTGATCCAAGTCATATTATACCTTAGGAATAATGTATACATGATCAAAGGTTCATATATAACTGAAATCAGAAAAGGAACATTTTAAAAATCAAAATCCAAGTCAAGCATAGCTTTTTAGTGCATGGATCATCATTTAAAAGCAAGAACATGAACTAGCAAGCTTATGGTAAGAAATAAACCTGGAGCAAGTTATAAAACTTGCCTATAATGAGAATATGAAATCCCAAACAGAATAAAACTTGAGCAGGTAGGGTAGAAAATTCAAGTATAAGCTGTGAACTCGTCCATCTAGCACATTTCTTCATCAAATGAGCAAACCCTAAGCATAAGGAGCAAGAAAGGTAGGGTTTTAGAGCTTTCGAGCAATTTCTACCATAGAACAACAAGGTTCCAACCTGGAGAAAGGTAGGAGGAAGGATAACAAAGAAATAAATGGTGGAAAGAAGGGGATTCTTACTCTTTTAGGTCAAGATCACTAGAAGGAAGCTTTTCAAACCCTAAAAGGAAGTCAATTGCAACCCTAGATTCTTTTTCCAAGAAGATCCCCTCTTTCTTATTTCTTGGAAAGTAAATTCACCGCAGCACATAGGGAGAATGAGTTTCATATAATTATGGAATTGGTGGAGAGAAAATGGCTCATTTGGGTGCTTAGGGATAAGTATATGAAACTTGAAGATAAAGAAAAAGAAAAGGTTGAAGATCTAGTATCTTTCCAAGTGTCCATGGCCTTAAACTATTAAGAATATACAAGCACACACACAAGAAGCTCCCCTACCATCCATAGATACATGATTATCCTTCGTTTTTTTAATTTCCAAGTAAAACAAATAATTCATTAGTTGATAGCTACTAAAGGTAGCTCATTCATGAAGGGGTAAACCCTAAAATATTCTTGAGGAAAACACCTTCAAACCAAGGTTTAAATAAGCTCCCCATGGCTCAAAAATCTCAATGATGATGATATAATATACAAGGAACATAATTCAAGTGATAAATTGCAAAGAAAACCTCTCAATTGGGTAAATTTCAAAAAAGTCCAAAATGTGCATAAAATTACATAAATTTCTCAAATAGTGTCCAAATTGGACCAAATTTGAAACTTAAGCTTGTATTATGTTTTAAAAGAATATAAAAAGGTTATATTAGGGTTATAAGAATTAAATTATGATAATTAAGCTTTTTTAACACTTTAAGCAAGGTTAGGGGTCTCACAACCATTAACCCCTAACATGGATTTCGTCCCCGAAATCCAAGGTACACATAGATGGACACTTCTCATGCACGTCATCCTCAATATTACACATTGTTACTTCCATATTATGGTAATATCACATCACTCTTATAAAGGTCATGTTCTTCTCTTTCAATTCATACATATCTTATCTTGGGTCAGCACAAAAACCCCCACATAAGAAGACATTTGCAAATATGGAACATAGAAACTTGTTGTGCCACCTATACAAATATAATAGTAACTTTCAACTTTAAATTCTAGCTATCATCCTAAAATTATATCTATTATATCAACACATCACTTAGAGGCCATACTCACTGGCTCTTACCAAACATAGAACATCATGTATATCTTATCATATGTAACTTTACAAGGTTTCGACTCTGTGATCCTTTAATGATTGTTGTAACTAACAACTCAATAAACCATGTAGGCATCCCCTAATTTTCAAGAACTATGAGGAATATGTTTTTATAGGATTCTCCAATCATCTCAATGGTGGATTGACCATTTATTAGGTTGAAGAATCATACACTTGTATGTAACTGTTAACAAATATAACTTCTTGATTGACCTTGTTAGCGGTGGAGCAACGACATTGTCTTCATCTTATCAGGATTCACACAACCCACTTAGTAGATGAACCATAACTCCAAGAGGGTATACTAGTTATCCCCCAACTCACTCTTGTTGAACTTGTCACACATAAGTACAATTACTTCAACATTCTTAAGGTTTAGCAAATATGTTGATCATGTTACTGACCATCTCTAGAATACTTTGAGATGTCATCATTCAAAGCTTGCTACAACTTGTAAGGCATGACATGAACACTCTGTTCCTCCTATTCATAAATTCTATTGGTACATTGGTTAGTCTAAAAGACATAACCCTAAACTCGCCATGGTCATGTAACTTATGTCATCCATTCTAACTCTTATGTATAAAGGATATTTTATCTTAAAGGAACACGGTAGAACATGTCTACTGATAAAAAAACCATTTATCCTTGATAGTGGTCTTGCCTAGCTATCACTGAACCATACACAATATTATATAATAACTTTTTTTTTCCTTCCAAACAACATTTAGAGGGTCATCATTAACTCTCTCTCTCTCTCTCTCTCTCTAAAGGGGGGGAACACTTGGAATGTTCATTTATTAAACATTTCCATCCTTTACATACTTCCCATACGGTTGATACTTCTTGGATAGTAGGATCCATTACCTTAGTATCCACCTCATGTACTATATGGAACACACATCCTTATCTCATCTACTTTTACCAATATAATAAATATCAAGACATATAAGAGGAGTCTTCCTAATTATAGGAAGGCTCAAAAGTAAACTCATCACAAACTTTATGATCTTGGAACCATAATCCAAGTGACCTTATGTTATAATAAGCTATCCACCCTCATGTTTACAATGAATCCACACATACCAAGTGGCAATGATCCACTTGAAAGATGTGCCCTAGAAAGGAAAGACAAAAAGGGAAACACACTTCCCACGTCATAGCAACATTGTTCAAGGGTCACTAGCAAAAAGGGTAACTAACTCTATTTTCATTATGTAGGTTACAGCTTCTTATGTATCATTTTACCTTTTTCATTTTGGGTTCCTTGCCATTAGCATAGAAATCATCATGATTATCATATCTCATTACTCCTTCCTTGATGACTATTTATCCCACTAGGGTATGTTTTCTTATTTTATTATGTTTTTAAACCACTTATCAATGGGTAAATCATCATATTCCACATTTTCTTCATTAAACATGGATCATCTGCCTTAATTTCTTTCAAACGCCATGCTTATTTTACATTAACACTTTCTTACACACATAGGTTGGTCTGAGATTAACTCAGGTTCCACCTTGTTCCTTTGTCATTGTTCTCATTTATCTTCTCATTTTATACTTATCATTGGAGTTCTCTCCATCTTATGTGGATTTCATACCTTGAATCACTTTATAAGAACAAACTTATATGTCTTTTACTTTATTATCTTCTTGAATCACATCTTCAAGTACTCCTCTTTTGCTTATTTGTATTCAGATTTAGATTTCTTGGTGTTGTGTCTTTCTCTTTAGCTACCAAACATTCAAGTTTTGATAGATTATGATGCAATACTCATCTTCTTTAAAGTAGAATTGATATATTCACACCATGATTTCTTATTCAGTATGCTCTTTAGATTGTCTCAAAATGACTACTTGATCAGAGTAATTAGAAAGATAACAATCTAAGAGTTTTGTACTTACCTTTTCTTCAATAATTGAATACATGGCCAGGGCATCCAAGTGCTGAGATTAGGTAGTATGCACAATATTTTTATGTCATATTCTTAATTTTGACATCATCCTAGTCCTAAGTCCTTGTGTCCCTATAGACTCAGTGAACCTAAAGCTCTGATACCAACTTGTGAGAACATGTTACACTAAATGAGATTACTCAAAACATAAAATACAATCGATCACTAATTAATCACATATCCAAAATTATGGATAAATTAAAATCGATTTCAACATCAACACCCGCTCAAAAACATTTGCATAAGAGTCCAATATCTTTCTTGTATCCATACTATGACAAGAATTTGATACAAATTGTTCAATTGCCTTAGCCACAACATATATACACAAGAGAATCAATATTTGTATATGCCACACAAACAAGCATCAACATGCTAACAAAATTTCTATTCATTTGAAACACCATATACAAACTTTTCCTGCCCAGACCTGAGAGTACATGGATGACTCTAGGACACACTAGACATCTAATCAACTTTCTCATAGATTCATTACAATAGATCCTCTTTGCTGCCACAGGTTTGTTTTTGTCACTTTTGACTACCTAAAAAAAGTATGGTGAACCACAAGGGTGAGACCCATGTCCCAGCAAGTGATATAACCTCCAACAACATTTATTGATTACAACATTTTTAAGTAATTAAACTGTTTAAGCAGTTTAATCAGATATAACAAATAATCTCAACAGCACTGATGATTAATGAAATACATAAAGGAGCAGATAAAAACTATCCTCATTAGGCATACTGTCATCCTTTATCTTGTTGACAATATAAGCAATTCAGTAGCATATGCATATCTAGCATCATGAGCAAGTCTAGTAACATAGAATCTAAATCATTATGAATAAGTCTAGCCACATAAGTATAGCTAACAACATTAGCATGTCTAACAGGTTGAACATATCAACATCATAAGAAGAGCTAACAACATAAGCACAACTATCTAGATAAGCATGATTAGTAGTGTATGAATCTCTAGTTACAAAGGCATGGCTAGCATGCTAAACATAACTAACAACATGAGATAGCTAGTATCATGATTATAATCAGTAGTAGTAGTATAGTTATCAATATAAGCATGTCTATTGTATGTACACGTCTACAGTCTTAAACATATCCACAACCTAAGTATATCTACTATCTCTTAATTGCACTAAGCATCATCTTTATGTAAAGATAACAAACAAGGGTTATCATCCAATGTGAAATGTCGTGTATAACTGTAAATAAATATGCTACATGGTTGTATTACATCTTTTATTAAGCCCTGAGGAATTTGAGGATACCACTCAAGTTCCAATTGACCACCGATTGGTCGTAATCAGTGCCATACAAGATCTAGGAAGAGTCAGACTCCTAAGATCTTCTCTGCCCCTGGTGAGTGTGGGTCCACCACAACGACATATAAGGTCAAGCTACTACATCCTGGTCAGTCCTTGGCACATGTCACGGCACTAGTGAAAGGAGGTGGGTACGCAAACCCTACCATCTGAGGTACAACCACAGTTGTCCTCTAATAACATCACATATATAATCACCGAGACACGACCGCAGCCATTCTCAAACTGAGGGCTAGGTATAACCGCCTTCATCCACCCTAAACACTTGAATTTAGGATGAAAAGCACCCCGCATACTCATCAGTATGTGCTTTGAGTTTCCCATAGGAATACTCATTTCACCATCTGGCAAGTTCTGACACTCAGATGGATCTATGGCACAGGGCACTACATGATTAGAGTTCCACTTAATTAGTTATGCCAATTGGGTGAAAAAAAGTTGCATCAAACAAATGGACATACAAACCCTAATTCACTTCTAGCAATCATATAAATATCACAACTTTTAAAATATATAAAACGTGTGGAACATAATTTCTCATCTCATCATCACATGGTAATATTCACTTTCCATTCATGAGACCACACTAGTCATCATACTATCACAAGATATAAATCCTTTTCATAATATCACAGGGTATCAACCCTTTTCAACAAAAGAGGATTACACCTCATTTAGGGCTCAACCATGCCCAAATGTCATTAAGACCATCATACTATCACAGGATATAAATCCTTTTCACGATATCACATGGTATCAACCCTGATCAACACAAGAGGATTACACCTCATTCAGGGCTCAACCATGCCCAAAGGTCATTAAGACCATCATACTATTCCCTACAAGATCATCATTATCTTTGGATGCCTTATAACAAGGCTCAACAACATCACTTACATATACTACACTAGATTAGCACAATATTGCATTAATGAGCTAGGAGATATTCATAAACAATCTTAGCAGGGTTATATTAACATTAAGAACATTCCTTTATTACATCAACATGCAAGGAATCTAGATATGATTAACCCTCATCATATTCATAATGCACGTGTTTAGCATAAGAAAGTATCAACCATGTGGCTAAGTTAACCACCAATTAACACATTAAGGTTATGATCATATTAAAGAGGTTATTTCACCATCATGCCATCATATAAGAAGGTTAAACATGAATACTCATCTTTATATTTTTCCATTAGAGTTAGGTTCAACAAGATAAATTATATTAATGTTACTAATCAGAACTCATACCCAAAACCCTAACTCAAGGGATCCCCATTAGATCATGGATGCATAAGGTGAAGCATCACCATCACATTCTATATTGTTCTCAAGTATGAACCCACACATAAATCAAGGTGTAACCATCAGGTTATAGCATACTAGGGTTTCAACAATAGTAACAGAGTACTCCATGATTGTATTAGTCATTCAAGGACTATTCATACCCAATTACCATCATTTAGTTATATTAAAGCTAGGTATAACAAGATATACCTCATTACAGTTTCATATCAACACAATATGATTATCACCCCTTCTATTCATATGAGTGAATAGGTAAGACTACCTTATTAATGGTAACCCTCCATTTTTTCCATCATCTTTCAACCCATATCACCATACCACTATGTCACCCAGAACCATTGGATGTTTAAAAGTTAAGACCATTGGTTGTTTACATAAGTAAATACCTTGGATAAACTGCCTAAGAAGTCCTTGAGTTGTTCTCTAGAAAGAGTGTCATTTTACCCTAGACATCCCTTGATTAACAACATTAAAAGTTCCGTTGAGAGTAGGGTAAAACCACAAGCGATTGTTTATTTAAAACAAGCAGTCAATAAATGAAATTCTTAAGTTGAACTCATAAAGGAAACCATATAAATAACATTATTAGGACCAACATATTACATTAGCCATCATTCCACTTTATTGGAGGAATAAACATTAGATCTTAACCATTGGGTCAAGTTCATATGTTAAAACCATCAATTACAGTATAGGTCCGACCATTGCATCAAGTGACCCAAGAAACCATTGGTCTAATCATTAATTGATGCTAAAACTATATGATTAACTCACCATAGGTTTTAGATACTTGATCCACCATCATTAGTGACCATTAAGTCACCATAGGTTGTTAGAGCAGCACTATATTCATTAATCAACATCAAATATCAAACTAATATCACCATTGATTGATAGCATGATTAGGGTACTTAATTGTTAATCACTAGGCTTCTAATTAGGCCAACACCTGGCCTAAGGGGTGAATGTAAGTTGACACCCTTGGTCACCACCATCATTTGTAATGAAGACAACACCATCAGTTGTTGCAATGGTACCACCATCGAGTCATGTGTTTATAGAAGAAACCTGCTTTAAACCCTAAAATTGACCATTGATTGATAGGTGCTTAGCACCATAGGTTATCAAAACAACCTGATCCAAGTAATATTATACCTTAGGAATAACATAAACATGCTCACAGGTTCATCTATAACTGAAATTAGAATAGGGAACATTATAAAAATCGAAATCCAAGTCAATCATAGCTTTTTAGTGCATGGATCATCATTTAAAAGCAAGAACATGATCTAGCAAACTTATGGTAAGCAATAAATGTGGTGCAAGTTATAAAACTTGCCTCTAATGAGAATATTAAATCCCAAACAAAAGAAAACTTGAGCAGGTAGGGTAGAAAATTCAAGTATAAGATGTGAACTCGTCCATCTAGCACCTTTCTTCAACAAATGAGAAAACCCTAAGCATAAGGAGCAAGAAAGGTAGGGTTTTAGAGCTTTAGAGCAATTTCTACCATGGAACAGCAAGGATACGACCTGGATAAAGGTAGGAGGAAGGATAAAAAAGAAATAAATGGAGGAAAGAGGGGGATTCTTACTCTTTTAGGTCAAGATCACTTGAGGGAAGCTTTTCAAACCCTAAAAGAAAGTCAATTACAACCCTAGATTCTTTTTCCAAGAAGATCCCCTCTTTCTTCTTACTTGGACAGGAAATTTGCAACAACACAGAAGGAGAACAAGGTTCATAAAATGATGGAATTTGTGGAGAGAAAATGGCTCGTTCGGGTGCTTAGGGATAAGTATATGAAACTTTAAGATTAAGAAAAAGAAAAGGTTGAAGTTCTAGTATCTTTCCAATCGTCCATGGCCTTAAACTATTAAGAATATACAAGCACACACACAAGAATCTCCCCCACCATCCATAGATACATTATAATCCGTCATTTCTTGAATTTCCAAGCAAAACAAATAATTCATTAGTTGATAGCTACTAAAGGTAGCTCATCCATGAAGGGGTAAACCATAAAATACCATTGAGGAAAACACCTTCAAACCAAGATTTAAATAGGCGCCCCATGGATAAAAAAGCTCAAGTATGATGAGAGAATATACAAGGAACATAATTCAAGTGATAAATTTCAAAGAAAACCTCTCAATTGGGTAGATTGTAGAAAAGTCCAAAATGTGCATACAATTGCATAACTTGATCAAACTGTGTCCAAAATTGGGCCAAATTTGAAACTTAAGCTTGTATTATGATTTCAAAGCATATCATAAGGTTATATTAGGGTTATAAGAATTAAATTATGATAATTAAGCTAGTTCAACACTTTAAGCAAAGTTATAGGCCTCATAACCAAAAACCCCAAACAGGGATTTTTCCCCCTGAAATCCAAGGTACACATAGATGGACACTTCTCATGCACGTCATCCTCAATATTACACATGGTTACTTCCATATTATGGTAATGTCACATCACTCATATAGAGATCATGTTCTTCTCTTTCAATTTATACATATCTTATCTTGGGTCAGCACAAAAAAATCCACATAAGAAGATATTTGCAAATATGGAACATAGAAACTTGTTGTGCCACCTATACAAATCTAATAGTAACTTTCAACTTTAAATTCTAGCTATCATCCTAAAATTATATCTATTGTATCAACACATCACTTAGAGGCCACTCATTGGCTCTTACCAAACATAGAACATCATGTGTATCTTATCATATGTAACTTTAGAGGGTTTCATCTCTATGATCCTTTAATGGTTGTTGTAATTAACAACTCAATCAACCATGTAGGCATCCCCTAATTTTCAAGAACTATGTGGAATATGTTTTTAGAGGATTCTCCAATCATCTCAATGGTGGACCGACCATCTGTTTGGTTGAAGAATCATACACTTGTATGTAACCTTTAACAAATATAACTTCTTGATTGACCTTGTTAGGGGTGGAGCAACGATATTGTCTTCATCTTATCAGGATTCACACAACCCACTTAGAAAATGTACCATAACTCCAAGCGGGTATACTAGTTAACCCCCAACTCACTCTTGTTGAACTTGTCACACATAAGTACAATTACTTCAACATTATTAAGGTTTAGCAAATATGTTGACCATGTTACTGACCATCTCTAGAATACTTTGAGATGTCATCATTGAAAGCTTGCTACAACTTGTAAGACATGATATGAACACTCTGTTCCTCCTATTCATAAATTATATTGGTACATTGGTTAGTCTAAAGGACATAACCCTAAACTCACCATGGTCATGTAACTTATGTCATCCATTCTAACTCTTATGTCTAAAGGATATTTTATCTTAAAGGAACATGGTAGCACATGTCTACTAATCAACAAACCATTTATCCTTGATAGTGGTCTTGCCGAGCTATCACTGAACCATACACAATATTATTGAATAACTTTTATTTTTCCTTCCAAACAACATTTAGAGGGTCATCGTCAACTCTCTCTCTCAGGGGGAGGAACACTTGGAATGTTCATTTATTAAACATTTCCAACCTACACATACTTCCCATACGGTTGATACATCTTGGATAGTAGGATTCATTACCTTAGTATCCACCTCATGTACTATAAGGAACTCACATCCTTATCTCATCTACTTTTACCAATATAATAAATATCAAGGCATATAAGAGGAGTCTTCCTAATTATAGGAAGGCTCAAAATAAAATTCATCACAAACTTTATGATCTTGGAACCATAATCCAAGCGACCTTATGCTATAATAAGCTATCCACCCTCTTGTTTACAACGAATCCACACATACCGAGTGGCAATGATCCATTTGAAAGATGTGCCCTATAAAGGAAAGACACAAAGGGAAACACACTTCCCACATCATAGAAACATTGTTCAAGGGTCACTAGCAAAAAGGGTAACCAATTATATTTTCATTATGCAGGTTACAGCTTCTTATGTATCATTTTACCTTTTTCATTTCGAGTTCCTTGCCATTAGCATAGAAATCATCATGATTATCATATTGCATTACTCCTTCCTTGATGACTATTTATCCCACTAGGGTATTTCTCTTATTTTATTATGTTTTTAAACCACTTATCAATGGGTAAATCATCATATTCCATAGTTTCAGCATTAAACATGGATCATTTGCCTTAATTTCTTTCAAACGCCATGCTTATTTTACATTAACACTTTCTTACACACATAGGTTGGTCTGAGATTAACTCAGGTTCCACCTTGTTCCTTTGTTATTGTTCTCATTTATCTTCTCATTTTATACTTATCATTGGAGTTCTCTCCATCTTATGTGGATTTCATACCTTGAATCACTTTATAAGAACAAACTTACCAATATTTTACTTTATTATCTTCTTGAATCACATCTTCAAGAACTCCTCTTTTGCTTATTTGTATTCAGATTTAGATTTCTTTGTGTTGTGTCTTTCTCTTTAGCTACCAAACATTCAAGTTTTGATAGATTATGATGCAATTCTCGTCTTCTTTAAAGTAGGATTGATATATTCACACCATGATTTCTTATTCATTATGCTCTTTAGATTGTCTCAAAATGACTACTTGATCAGATTAATCAAAAAGATAACAATCTAAGAGTTCCATACTTACCTTTTCTTCATTAATTGAATACCGGGCCAGGGCATCCAAGTGCTGAAATTATGTAGTATGCACTATATTTTTATGTCATATTCCTAATTTTGACATCATCCTAGTCCTAAGTCCTAGTGTCCCTATAGAATCAGTGAACCTAAAGCTCTAATACCAACTTGTGAGAACCCATTACACTAAAGGAGACTACTCAAAACATAAAACACAATTGATCACTAATTAATCACATATCCCAAATTATGGATAAATTCAAACTGATTTCAACATCAACACCCGCTCAGAAGCATTTGCATAAGAGCCCAATATCTTTCTTGTATCCTTACTATGATAAGAATTTGATACAAATTGTTCAATCGCCTTAGCCACGACATATATACACAAGAGAACAATATTTGTATATGCCACACAAAATAGCATTAACATGCTAACAAAATTCAGATTCATTTGAAACACCATATGTAAACTTTTCCTACCCACACCTGAGAGTACATGGATGACTCTAGGACACACTAGACATCTAATCAACTTTCTCATAGATTCATTACTATAGCTCCTCTTTGCTTCCACATGTTTGTTTTCATCACTTCTGATTACCTAAAAAAATGTTGCGAACCACAAGGGTGAGACCGATGTCCCAGCATGAGATATAACCTCCAACAACATTTATTTATTACAACATTTTTAAGTAATAAAATAGTTTAAGCAATTTAATCAGATATGACAAATAATCTTAGTAGCACTAATGATTAACAAAATACATAAAGGAGCAAATAATAACTATCATCATTATCCAGACTATCATCCTTTATCTTGTTGACAATATAAGCAATTCAGTAGCATATGCATATCTAGCATCATGAGCAAGTCTAGTAACATAGAATCTCTATCATTGTGAATAAGTCTAGCCACATAAGTATAGCTAACAACATTAGCATGTCTAACATGTTGAACATATCAACATCATAAGAAGATCTAACAACATAAGCACAACTATATGGATAAGAATGATTAGCAGTATATGCATCTCTAGTTACAAAGGCATGGCTAGCATGCTAAACATAACTAACAACATGAGATAGATAGCATCATGATTATAATTAGTAGAAGCAGTATAGTTATCAAGATAAGCATGGCTATTGTATGTACACGTCTACAATCTTAAGCATATCCACAACCTAAGTATATCTACTATCTCTTAATTGCACTAAGCATCATCTTTATGTAAAGATAAAAAACAAGGGTTATGATCCAATGTGAAACATCGTGTATAACCGTAAACAAATATGCTACACAGCTGTATTACATCTTTGATTAAGCCCTGAGGAATTTGAGGATACCACTCAAGTTCCAACTAACCACCGCTTGGTCACAATCAGTGCCATACAAGATCTAGGAAGAGTCAGACTCCTAAGATCTTCTTCGCCCCCAGTCAGTACGGGTCCACCACAGTGACACATAAGGTCAAGTTTCTATAGCCTAGTCTATCCTTGGAATAGGTAGCGGCACTAGTGAAAGGAGGTGGGTACGCATACCCTACCATCTGAGGTACAACCACAATTGTCCTCTAATATCATCACATATATAATCACTGAGGCACGACCGCAGCCATTCTCAAACTGAGGGCTAAGTATGACCGCATTCATCCTCCCTAAACACTTGAATTTAGGATGACAAGCACCCCCCATACTCATGAGTATGCGCCTCGCGTTTCCCTTAGGAATACTCATTTCACCATATGGCAAGTTATGACACTCAGATGGATCTATGGCAGAGTGCACTACATTATTAGAGTTCCACTTGATTAGTTATGCCAATTGGGTGAATTAGGGTTGCATCAAACAAATGGACACACAAACCCTAATTCACTTCTAGCAAACATATAAATATCACAACTTTTAAAACATATAAAATGTGTGGAACATAATTTCTCATCTCATCATCACATGGTACTATTCACTTGCCATTCATGAGACCACACTAGTCATCATACTATCACAAGATATAAATTCACAATATCACAGGGTATCAACCATTTTCAACGCAAGAGGATTACACCTCATTCAGGGCTCAACCATGCCCAAAGGTCATTAAGACCATCATACTATCACAAGATATAAATCATTTTCACAATATCATAGGTTATCAACCCTTATCAACAGAAGAGGATTACACCTCATTAGGGCTCAACTATGCCCAAAGGTCATTAAGACCATCATACTATTCCCTACAAGATCATCATTATCTTTGCATGCCTTATAACAAGGCTCAACAACATAACTTACATATACTACACTGGATCATCACAATATTGCATTACTGAGCTAGGAGATATTCATAAACAATCTTATTAGGGTTATATTAACATTAAGAACATTACTTTATTACATCAACGTGCAAGGAATCTAGATTGATTAACCCTCATCATATTCATAATGCACATGTTTAGCATAAGAAAGTATCAACCATGTGGTTATGTTAACCACCAATTAACACATTAAGGTTATGATCATATTAAAGAGGTTATTTCACCATCATGCCATCATATAAGAAGGTTAAACATGAACACTCATCTTTATCTATTTGCATTACAGTTAGGTTCAACAAGATAAATTATATTAATGTTACTAATCAGCACTCATACCCACATCCTAACTCATGGCATCCCCATTAGATCATGGATGCATAAGCTGAAGCATCATCACATTCCATACTATTATCCAGTATGAACCCACACATAAATCAAGGTGTAACCATCGGGTTATGGCATACTAGGAATTCAACAAAAGCAACAGACTACTCCATGATTGTATTAGTCATTCAAGGACTATTCATACCCAATTACCATTATTTAGTTATATTAAATCTAGGTATAACAAGTTATACCTCATTAGGGTTACATATCAACACAATATGATTATCATCCCTTCTATTCATATGATTGAATAGGTAAGACTACCTTATTAAGGGTAACCCTCCATTTGTTCCATCATCTTTCATCCCATATCACCATACCACTATGTCACCCAGAACCATTGGATGTTTAAAAGGTAAGACCATTGGTTGTTTATATAAGTAAACACCTTGGATAAACCATCTATGAAGTCCTTGAGTTGTGCTCTATAAAGATTCACCATTTAACCCTATACATCCCTTGATTAACAAAATTAAAAGTTCCATTGAGAGTAGGGTAAAACCACAAGCGATTGTTTATTTAAAACAAGTCATCAGAAAATGATATTCTTAAGTTGATATCATAAAGGAAAACATATAAATCACATTATTAGGACCAACATATTACATTATCCATCATTCCACTTTATTGGAGAAATAAACATTAGATCTTGACCGTTGGGTCAAGTTCATATGTTAAAACCATCAATTATAGTATAGGTCCGACCATTGCATCAAGTGACCCAAGAAACCATTGGTTTAAGGATTAATTGATTCTACAACTATATTATTAACTCACCATATGTTTTTAAGACCTGATCCACCATCATTAGTGACCATTAAGTTACCATAGGTTGTTACATCAGCACTATATTCATTAATCAACATCAAATATCAAACTAGTATCACCATTGATTGATAGCATCATTAGGGTATTTTGTTGTTGATCACTAGTCTTCTAATTAGGCCAACAGATGACCTAAGGGGTGAATGTAAGTTGACACCCTTGGTCACCACCATAAGTTTTCATGAAGACAACACCATCGGTTGTTGCAATGGTACCACCATCGAGTCATGTGTTTATAGAAGAAATCAGCTTTAAACCTTAAAATTGACCATTGGTTGATAGGTGCTTAGCACCATAGGTTGTCAAACTAACCTGATTCAAGTCATATATACCTTAGGAATAACACACACATGATCACAGGTTCATCTAGAACTGAAATCAAAATAGGAAACATTATGAAAATCGAAATCCAAGTCAAGCATAGATTTTTAGTGCATGGATCATCATTTAAAAGCAAGAACATGAGCTAGCAAGCTTATGGTAAGAAATAAACGTGGAGAAAATTATAAAAATTGCCTCTAATGAGAATATGAAATCCCAAACAGAAGAAAACTTGAGCAGGTATGGTAGAAAATTGAAGTATAAGTTGTAAACTCGTCCATCTAGAACCTTTCTTCATCAAATGAGAAAACCCTAAGCATAAGGAGCAAGAAAGGTAGGGTTTTAGATCTTTAGAGCAATTTCTACCATGGAACAGCAAGGCTCCGACCTGGATAAAGGTAGGATGAGGATAAAAAAGAACTAAATGGAGGAAAGAATGGGATTCTTACTCTTTTAGGTCAAGATCACTAGAAGGAAGCTTTTCAAACCCTAAAATGAAGTCAATTGCAACCCTAGATTCTTTTTCCAAGAAGATCCCATCTTTCTTCTTCCTTGGACAGGAAATTCACAATGGCATAGAGGGAGAATGAGGTTCATATAATGATAAAAGTGGTGGAGAGAAAATGGCTCATTTGGGTTCTTAGGGATAAGTATATGAAACTTTAAGATAAAGAAAAAGAAAGAATTGAAGCTCTAGTATCTAGTGTCCATGGCCTTAAACTATTAAGAATATACAAGAACACACACAAGAAGCTCCCCCACCATCCATAGAGACATGCTTATCCCTTTTTTCTTGAATTTCCAAGTAAAACAAATATTCATTAGTTGATAGCTACTAAAGGTACCTCATCCATGAAGGGATACACCCTAAAATACCCTTGAGGAAAACACCCTCAAAACAACATTTAAATAGGCCCATGGCTCAACAAGATAAAGTATGATGAGAGAATATCCAAGGAACATAATTCAAGTGATAAATTTTAAAGAAAACCTCTCAATTGGGTAAATTGTAGAAAAGTCCAAAATGTGTCTAAAATTGCATAACTTGCTCAAACAGTGTCCAAATTAGACCAAATTTGAAACTTAAGCTTGTATTATGATTTCAAAGCATGTAACAATGTTATATTAGGGTTATAAGAATTAAATTGTGATAATTAAGCTTGTTCAACACTTTAAGCAAGGTTAGGGGTCTCACAATTCTATGGTGGTTTGGAGTGTTTTCCACAAAAGTGCATTTGCATAGTTTTTGACTTGAACTTCGATAAGCTAGGGCTTGATGAATTTGATCCTTTTCATGTACATAATGCATGAAATCAATTAAACAAACATATTAGATACATATGAATGAAATGGTTAAGTCATTATCAAAATATGGATAATGTATAACTCTCAATTCAACATTCTCTCCCTTTTTGACAATGACAAACCATTCCTCAACATATTAAAAAGGATATGTAAAGTTATACCTTAGCCTTGTGAATTGCAAGGGGATTCATAATTTTAACAATGTGAATTGCTCCCCCTCAATCTATGCTCACTCTTACCTACATAGTTAGTATTTCTACACAAAGCTATATAACATACATACTACATGTTTCTTTAGCAAGTCACATGACAAAACATATACTTAGACAATAAAAGGATCACATAGGTAGTAAAAAAAATATGGTAGAGATTCAAAACATCAAACTTCTCTTCCCCTTTTGGAATAATCAAAAAGTAATGGGGGTATAAGAGAATAAAAACATGTCTTCTCCAAGGACAACCAAAAACATGTAACCACAAGTAGCACAAACCAAAATAGAGATGAAAGCAGAGAGAGACAATCAACTTGTGTCATAATAAAAATATGGAAAGCATACCAATAAATCAAATGATAAATAACACATAGAGTTATGATACATAGGATTAAGATTACAACACATAAGCATGTTCTCAAAACACGTACAAGCTAGAGATGAAAGCAACATGATGGTAGAAATAGTACAGCTCAGATAATGTGCCCAGATGTCTTTAGTACAAAATAGTCTAGAAAGATATATATGATCAACATCTAAGAGATAAAAAAATAAAACATATAAACATCTAAGATATCTATGTCCAAAGGGTCATCATCAACAGCATCTGCCTCAGGCTCATGGTCTTCATCACTGTCTGAAGGTGCGATAGTGACAAAAACAGCTTCATCACCAGATCCACCAGAACCAGCGTCAAGGCCACCATCCTCAGAGGCATCCTCATCCTCATCAGCAACAGCTTCCTCATCAATTTGGTCGGGCATCTCCTCATCGACAGAAGGACCAAAATTGCAACCAGACCACATGGCATCCTACTTATCCCAAGTCATGCCAAGATCATGGAGCTCCTTGTCCTGAGGGAAAGTGGGAGCATAAGTTCCAAGACCGGCAAGAAGGGTAGCTATGGGGCCAGCAGACAGAGGTAGCACTCCAGGTGTAGGTTTAGGGGCTGGTCCACCAGTAGCAGAGGGTGTGGTAGTGGAAGCAGCAAGTGGAGGGGCCGGGTAGAAGTGATTATATGCAAAGGAAACATAATCACCACCTAGGTAGGGCTGGTAGACAGGGTAAGGATGGGCACAGGATAGGTTCATGATCAACATGATCTGGCATAGTCCTGATGTAGGTTCTCATGCTTGTAGGTTGTATGCCTGCTGATGCACCATGTAACCCATGAGGGATTCATTAGACACATTAAATGAGGTGTGGGCAGGTCGGGAGGGTGATGGAGGTGGAGGTGCCTAGGTGGAGGTAGAGGCTCCAGGTGTGGTAGAAGAAGATGAAGACAAAAAAGGTTTGCTTGAGTGTGGTCTCACTGATACAGACTCATTTTCTAGAGGGTTTGTAATGAAGATCATGAAAATGAGACTTCTCGGTCGTAATGGTGAAGAGACCATAGATCAGGGTTGGGTAGGGAGGGTGGGTGCCTTAGGTATTCTTCCCAGATTCAAAGCAGGACCTATGGTGGATAATGTATCTAGACCACTTGACTCCTATGTTCTTCAAAACACAATACATAATCATTGTGGTATTCTCTGTGATTTCAGTTTGATTCTTCTTCGGGTGAATATTGCAATTGACTACCAGAATGAGTATGTGTTTTTTGAGACCCAAGGAAGAGGATGGTATGGTATACTTCTTCCTATAGGGTGTTTGAGGATTCTTCAAGAACTTATGAATATCAGTGAGAGTAATATCATATTTCTTGTAGAAGGACTCAAGGTCAAGTAAGTTAAAATACTCAAGATAATCTTTCCTCTACATGTCGGTTACTTCATTACCATTGAAAAACATATTCAAGGTATCTTTTGAGATAGTGAATTTCTTACCGGTAATCATGGAAGTGATAATCACTTGAGTATTAGGAGGGGGTACAAGAGAGTCATAGTTCCATGAAAGATTGTCACAAAACTCATGGTCTGTCTTAGTGCTTGTGATGGAATTATTAAAGTACCAGTATTTGACACTCAGGGATACTAGGTGATGGTCATAAAGCAACTCAGCTACCTCATCACCTCTTATTTATGCAGATGAGGCTCATACAAGGCATGTAAATGAAAAGGGTTCCTAGGAGGATCTCCTTGTACCTATTTAGAGCTTTAGTTAAAATAAAGAAGGTTTCATCATGAGTAATGAGGTGAGAGTTGGAGGATGACGATGGTGCTCCAGAAGGTGAAGTCCTTTTTCTTCTATTTGAGGCAATGGATGCGATATGGAGAACATTGAGAGACCAAACAAGAGCAAAACACCACCAAAGGTCGTCTAACCACCTAGGGTAGATAGGAAAAGGTGTTAGGTAGGTCAAATTAAGGTTGGCTATGTCTAGGAGAAGGAAGGTCAAGGCTAGGGTTGAGAGCTTAAGAGGGTTAGAGGAGGAATCAGATGACTTTTCTCTAGTTGAGAGGGAGAATAATTAGCTGAAACCTATTTATATATGGTCCATCCCAGCCACCGATCGAGTTCTGAGAGAAATAAACTTGACCGAATGGCTTTTTATAGAAGCCCTCAGCCAGCGATCGGTTGAGTTGGCAACTCGACTGATAAAAGTTTTGTCCCAAACTTAGAAATTTTAGTTTCTAGTCATTCGAGTGCTAATTAAATTTATTTTCTAGTCCATTTTGTATTTAGACATAGTTAGGCACATACACTCATCGTAGGGTAATATTTAGCGATAAAACATGCATTTGTAAAAAATACCCAAAATAAGTGAAAAATCAGGAATAAGAACATGAAATTTAGCACTTTAGCAAGCAAGGGTGATCAAGATATGAGCAAAGCATATAGGATAGATAACAACTAGCTAGATGGTAGATTAATATCATTCAAAGTATTTATGATCAATTTAGATCTAATAAAATTAAATTTCTCTCTAGCGAGAAGTTTAGTAAAAATGTCTGCCAACTGATTTTTTGTGTCCACATGTGTGATATAAACATCCTTTTTGGCAATGTGATCGCGAAGAAAATGATGATGAACCTCTATATGCTTGGATCTACTATGAAATATAGGATTGCAAGATAAATTGATTGCACTTTTATTGTCACAAAAGATAGGAGAAGCATAAAAATAAATGGTAAAGTCTTGGAGCATTTGCTTCATCCATAGAAAATGGGCACAACAACTCCCGGATGCAATCTATTCATCCTCGATTGTTGATAGAGCCACTGTGCTCTATTTCTTGGAAAACCAAGGCACCAAGCATGGTCCTAGGAGGAAGCAAGTGCCACTTGTGCCCTTTCTATCAATCAAAAATTCATTGCAATCAGCATCACTATAATAAGTAAGAGCAAAGTCCCTGGACTTAGGATACCATAGTCCAAAATTTTGAGTTTTGGCTAAGTACCTCAAAATCATCTTAACAACTATAAGATGTGATTTCTTAGGATTTGATTGAAAGTGAGCACATAAGACAACAAAACATTATGTCAGGTCTAGAGGTAGTTAAATAAAGTAAACTTCTGATCATACCTCAATATATCTTCTCATCCACTTTCTCACCTTCTTCATCACATTCCAATTTGGCAGTGCTTGACATGGGTGTGTCCATCGACTTCATGTTATCCATCTGAAAGTGCTTGAGCGGTTCACTTATGTATTTACTTTGGTTGATGAAGTCCCCATATTTAGTTTGCTTGATTTGAAATCTGAGGAAGAATATAAACTCACCCATCATTCACATCTCAAACTCACTCTGCATAAGATCACTTGCTTTATTTCTTACCACCTTTCCGCCTTCATCTAGCTTGTTGTTGTAGACCCACTTGGTGCCAATGATCTCTCTATCACATGTTCTTGACACAAGATTCCACAGTTTGTTCTTCTCAAATTTCTCATGTTCTTCCTACATAGATAGGATCCACTCATCATCCCCAAGAGCTTCTTTGACATTCTTTGGCTCGAGTTGTGAGATGAAGGCGATGTTGGCTTGTTCTTTGTTGTAGGTAGCCCGCATCTTCACTCTTTCAAAGTAGGCACCTATGATTAGCTCATTAGGATGATTATTTACAAAGTGGGGAGTTGGATCCTTATTTTCTCCATCTATCTCTCATTCTTGAGTGGCCACCTCTTTTCCCTTTTATGATGTTGAGTTCTTTTAAGATAGGAATTACCTCATCTGCAACATCATCATTAGCAATATCCTTGGAAATATAGGAGTTAGTCTCAATAAATTTGACATTAATATATTCTTCTACTTTAGATAGATCAACATTATACACTCTATAAACCTTTCTAGTAGTGTTGTAGCCAAGAAATAAATACTTGTACGATTTTGTATCAAACTTGTCAAGAGAATCTTTTGTGTTCAAAACAAAATAAGGATACCCAAAAACATGAAAATACTCAATGAAAGGATTCCTACCACACCATATCTCATAGGGGGTTTCTTTCAAAGAGGGATATGTGAAAACCCAATTTTTTGCACAAAACATGAAGTACTAGAGGCTTCGACCCAAAACTTCTTTGGAGTGTCATTCTCTAGAAGCATAGTCCTAGACATTTCTTGTAGTGACATGTTCTTCCTCTCCACAATCCCTTTTTTTTAGGTGTTTGAGGTGAAGAGAAGTTATGTGCATATCTACACTCTTCACAAAAATATTCAAAAAGATCATTTTCAAATTCTCCCCCATGATCACTACAGATGGAAACAATACAGCAAGAAGCTTTGTTTCCAACTCATTTGCAAAAGCTAGAGAAAAGATCAAGAGTTTCACTCTTAGAAACTAGAAAGAAGGTCCAAGTATATTGAGAGAAATCATAAACAATAACAAGACAATAATTAGAACCACAAAGTGATTGAGTTCTCATAGGTCCAAATAGATCAATATGGAGAATTTCAAAATCTCCTTTGGATTTGAAGGAGGACTCAGTTTGCTTTCATTGTGTACAAGGTTGGCATTCCCCATCCCTTTGAAAATCCATTTTGGGAAGTCCTTTGACCAAGTCCTTTTTGCCCAACTTCTTCAATTGATGCATATTTACATGACCTAGTTGATGATGCTAAAGAGAAATATCATTTTATTTGACTACAAAGCATCTACCAACAACATGTTTAATAGAGTCAAGTACAATTACATAAATATTACCATTTCTAGTTCCCTTATATATGACATTAAAAGTGAGGGAATCTAGGAGCAAGCATTCAAAAGAAGTAAATAGCGCAAGGTAACTGTTATCACATAATTGACTAACACTTATTAAATTGTGAGGTGGGCCATTCACAAAGAGAGCATTCTTGATACAGAAGGATTCACCTACATCACCCTCAACTTTTACTTTTCCTTTCTTGTTATCCTCAAAAGTAACCGACCTCCTTTCTTTTTAGTGAAATTATTGAAATGGCTTATATCACCTATCATGTGCTTCGAGCATCCACTATCAACAATCCATTTTCCTTTTTCCTATAAGAAAGGAGAATGTCAGTTCCCAACTCAAACTTTGGGATCTGGTTTTATCTTGGGGACCCATTTCATCTTTGGGTTGGTCCCCTTAGGCTTGTATGGACAATAAGTAGAATAATGATCATCACTCTTACAATGTGAACAAATCATAGGGTCCTTTGAGTTAGAAGACTCTTCATGGAAGAAAGGAGGTTCCTTACTCTTTTTGTTACCTTTGGCCTTACTCTTTCCCTTATGAGCTCCCCCTACAAATCCCAAACCATAGTATCACTTTGTTTGGTAGAATGGGCAGGGATTTCATTTAGGGGGCTTTTCCCTTTCAAGAATTTCTATAGAGAGGCTCTAAGTCTATGATTATCATCACTAAGAGAGATAACATTAGCAAGGTCAATCTCTAAACAAATGGCTTTAGTCAAATAAGAATCATTTTTAAGAGTAATAAAGGCAACATCATTACTAGGCAAGATAGGTCTAGATGATAGATCATTAACTTGAGTAAGTAACCAAGCAATTGAATTTCTTTGACATAAACATATCTCTCATCTGTACAAGCATTACTAATAAGCTTAAGTTCTATATTTTCAGCTTTTAGTAACTCAAGCTCATCAAGGCACTTTTGCTTATCTTCCTTAAGAGAAGCAATGTTCTTAAGATAGACACCATTCTTTAATTCAACTCCATTGTATTTGAGCTCAAGGTCAAGAAATTGGCCTTGTAAGGAATCAATGCCGTCAAGATGAATTTTCTCATTTTGCTCAAGAATATCAAGCTTAGCATACAAATCATCAATAATTTTACCCAATCTCTTCTTTTTAGATTTACATTCAGAATAAGAAGAACGGGTAGCATTAAGCATGTTAATAAGAGTTTCTTTATCTAACTCATGCAAACTTACCTCACCAATATCTTCACTTGTGGAGGCTATGAGTGCAAAGTGGCATTTTCCATCATCATCGGAGCTTGAGCCATCAGAGGATGATGCTTCCCATGTGGCATGAGTTGTATCTTTGTTCCTCCTCTCCTTCTTGTCCTTCCTCTTATATTTTATCTTTATTGTAGTCTTCCTCCTTCTTGGAGCTGCTCTTGTGGTGTGACTTTCTAGCCTTAGGACATTCAGTCTTGTAGTGTCCTTTTTTACCACACTTGTAGCACCTTGGAGTAGATGAAGAATATTGCTTCCCTTTAAAGTGCTTTCCCTTGGAGAAGTTGGCTTCATGTTCATTAGGGCCATCATCTTCACTAGAGGAGGAGGGAGAGGTTCGGCAAGCAAGTTGTTGTTGAAGATTGAGAGCCTCTACTTGAGCTTTGAAGGCACTATCTTTGATCTTCCCTGATTCCTTTTCTTCTTACTTGTCAAGTCTTTGCTCGTGAGCATGTATATTTCCAATAAGCTCTTCGGTTGGAAGATCACCAAGATTTCTCACTTTTCTATGGAGGTCACCTTTGACTCCCATATCTTTAGAAGAGACATTAGGATCTTTGAGTTGATTGATCCTCTATCCAAAGTTGTCCCAACGTAGCTAGGTCGTTGATGATTATGTTGAGTCTTGAATAAATCTCGGAAACTCCTTATTTCTTACCCATCTTGGAGTTCTCTAGGAGGTTGTTCAACATGTAGATCTTTGCCTCCTTGACTTGCTTTGTGTCTTCATGAGTGATGTAGAGATTGTCCCTAAGGGGGAAGCATACAGACTCAAGTCAAACCCTAATGGGACAAGATACAACTAGGCCCATATTACAAATAGACTAAACAATTTAACTAAATAGATTCTCTAATAGTTACACAAGAATTTAACCCTACAACCATTAAGGGATTTACTAAATGGATCTGCTACTTGATCTTTAGACTGGACCGGGACAAACATGATTTGTTGATCTTGTATCTTTTCCCAAATGAAATGACAATCAACCTCGATATGTTTAGTTATTTTATGAAAAATTGGATTGGAAGTGGATAGCATCTTGGTTATCACAGTGGAGCTCCATTGCCTTAGACTGGATGTACCTCAGTTTTTTCAGGTGTTTTTGGTCCATAAGAGATCAGCAATCACATGAGCCATGGCTTGGTATTCAGATTCAGTATTGGATCATACTATGATAGTTTGCTTTTTTCTTTTCCAATATACTAGATTGCCTCCCACAAATATACATTATCCTAAAATTGACCTACAATCATTAACACATTTGGCCCAATTAGCATCAGAGAATCCATGTACTTTGATATGTCCATGATTTGAGTATCATATTCACTTGCATTGTGAGAACCCGTTATACTAAATGATATTACTCAAAACATAAAGCACAATCGATCACTAATTAATCACTTACCAAAAAATATGGGTAAATTAAAACCGATTTTAACGTCAGTACCTACTTAGAAACATTTGCATAAGAGCCCAACATCTTTCTTATATCCACACTATGCCAAGAATTTGATACAAGTTGTTCTAGCACCTTAGCCACAACATATATACACAGGAGAACAATATTTTTATATGCCACACAACAAACATTAACATGCTAATAAAATTTTGATTCATTTGAAACACCATATACGAACTATTCCTGCCCAGTCCTGAGAGTACAGGAATGACTCTAGGAAACACTATAAATCTAATCAACTTTCTCAAAGATTCATTACTATTGCTCCTCTTGGCTACCACATGTTTGTTTTCGTCACTTCCGATTACCTAAAAAAATGTGGTGAACCATAAGGGTGAGACCCATGTCCCAGTAAGAGATATAACCTCCAACAACGCTTATTGATTACAACATTTTAAAGAGTAGATAACTAAGTAGTTGGAGTATTTAATAATCAATTGAATAGATAGAATAGTTCAAGTATACTAAACAGATTAAGCAAATCATCTTAGCAACAAGTATGATCATCAATGCATATATAGATAACAAATAAATCCATTTCTCTAGATAGATGTCTACTCAAATATAACAACCCTGACCTGGGTTATGAGGTAACCCTATTTATTTTGGCTAATAAAGTTGCTTATAACTTTAATATAATCCTCTAAGGTGTTTTGTTATCATGTGACACACTCATGTTTCAAGTTTGGTCCCGATTGAATGTTGTTTGAGCAATTTTCCTTTCTTTTGGACCAAAGTGCAATTTACCTAAATTGAGGGGCTATAATGCAAAATTTCACATGTTGAACATGCCTCATGTGTTGTAGCATCATTATTGAGAGAATGATGCAAGGTGGTGGCTTGTGGAAATCCTAAATTCCAAGTTTGAACTTGTTTGAACAATGTTGGTACCTTGTGCACCAATTTTGGTACAAATTGTAATTTACCCAAAATGTGGGGTTGATATGCAAATTACCACCTCTAGAGTGTTCCTATTTCCTCTATGTATAATTTAGAGCAGATATAATTAATTATACACCATTTTTTATTCCATTATGAATGATGGTAATCTTGGTGATGAAATGACCAAGAAAAAGGTTTGAATTTGGAAGCTTAACTTGAGTTGTATCAAGTTGAAAAGCTTATATATGAGTGCCTATCGGCCATGGAGCCCAAGGAGGTGTTCCATATCGTTTTTTTAACTCTTGGAAAATTCCATATCGTTAAAAGCACCTCAAGGAGGTGAGGTATGATGGCCAACAAGTTTCCTTAGAAAAGGTGTATCGGCTTGACATAAAATAGTGATTAAACCTAGATGACTTATCCAAATGGATAAGCAATGGACGAATTTGCATCTATAGATGATCCTCAACCTTTTTTCATGTCAATATAAATGTTTATGCATGCATTTACGCGTGTCACCCATGCATGACACGTGGCACCTACTAGCTCAAAATGTTGACACCTCATTTTTGTCTTTCTTCATGATCAGCAAGTATATATACCCCTAGTTTCACCCCTTGGTGCAATTTTGCAACCCTTACCACCCTCCTACCCTAAGGTATCGTGCATAGAGCTCCCATATCATGAAGGTATGTTGTGGTATCGTGCATGGGCCTTGGGGTATCGCGCATGGCAAGACCATATCGCCCAAGTAGGTGATATCGGCTATATAGGGTGATATCGGCCATAGAGTAAAGTGTTTTGACTCCAAGTGAGTGCCATATCATGAAAGTGAGTATCATATCGTGCAAGAGTGGTGTCATTTCATGCAAGAGCACAAGGGTATCGTGCATAGGCCTTGGGTATCGGCCATAGCAAGTATATCGGCCATACCATGTTGATATTGCTCATAGCAAGTTGATATCGGCCAATTGAAGTGATTTTGGCCACAAGTGAGGGGGTATCGGCCACAAGCAAAGTTTTGTCGGCCAAGAGGAAGTAAATATTGCCCAAGAGTGGTAGGTTGTCGGCCAAGGAGCTAAGGAACTCAAAACTTAACCCTAAGGTAAGATATAGTTGTCTTCAAGCTTGAATTGAGGCATGGAATTAGGGTTATGATCTACCTTTCTTTTCTTCTTCACCAATTGCTTATCCATGGTGATTCCTTGTATATGAAGGAGTTTTGAACGGGCCTTGGACCTTTTATAAAGTCATCTTCAACCTTAGGAACATGGAGCTTTGGACCTTGAAGCTTTGAAGTGGTTCTTAAGGCGGGTTATATAACTTGAACTCAATCATGTTATTATTCATCACCTAAATTGTTGTATTTAATGAACTACTTTCAATTCCAAAATTTCCTGAAATAGTTGATGAAATTATGAGTTCTAGTAGTTCCTTAGACCTGTTGACTTGAACTATAATAGTTATAATAAAGTTCTAGAGCTTGAAGATTGTGATATCACCTTATAAAAGTGATATCGGGTGCATGCACATAAGCAAGCACCTCTAACCCGATATGATGATACACCTATTTCACTAAAATGATATGAATATGTTTGTAAACCTTATTGAACGATATGGGAGTGTAGTATACACCTCTTGCACGATAGGAAGTCTATTATAGACTCCATACATGATACAAGGTCAATTGTATATTTGTAAGTTGACAAGAAACCCTAAATTGGGTAACCCGATATAAGTGAAGAGTAACAAGTGCTATTGCATGATATGATCATATGATACATCATTGATACTTAGTATCATGAGGCCTACATGACTTTGTATGACATGGTTGCACGACAGGGTTGCACGATACACAACCCTAAACAATATGGTAACCCTAACCCATCATGGCTAACCCTAGATGGTGACTAGCCCGATAGTGTGATTGAATGTACTTCTAGCCCGACATGGTGATGGGTTGATACCTCATAAGTATCATGGGCAACACATACATATATCATGTGCCTGATATGAGGACAAGAAGGTACCTCATGCCCGATATGGAGACAAATGCAAATCCTAGCCCGATATGGTGAGTGTCTATACACCTACAACCCGATATGGTGAACATATGCACATGATTTAACCCTATACACCTTGTAAAGGTAAGGGCAAGACACTCTTAGGAGTGATGAGTGTAACACCAAGTAATGGTGTGGATAATACCTTGATAGGTGAAACACCTAGAGTGGTTGATAATGGTTAATCCTATATCAATAATGCCTTAACCCAAGATGAGTTCATATCATTAATGATGGTTGAATAATTCAATTGTGTGACTTATGACCAATACATTACATGATAAATGTGATGAGCTAGTGCATAAAGTATTAGGATGGGACATACCCTAATACAAGATAAGTTGATGAACTTAATTATGTTAAAAGTGATGAGGGAAGTGATACATCAAGATATGATAGATATCACATCCAGCACTTCAAGGTTGATGTACCTTGATGCACCTTAAATCCAATATACTTGGATGAGTAACACATGAAGTGTGTTATGTCAATTGTTACATTGAGATGTAATAAGTTTAATGCACTTTGATAAGTGTGGGTTAACATACTTTGAGAAAGGGTTAAGCCAATTTAATAAAGTCTGATGTAATCATACCCTGGTAAGGATGAGAGAGGAACTCATACCTTGTGTTGATGATTCATTTAATGATAAATGATGAAAATGAATAAGTATGATTGAATACTTATGATATCAATGTTTGCTCCTAGATGTGTGGAGCAATGAATTAGGGTTTGATCATTGATAATATGATCTTGAAAACCTAAATGGTTAATAATGGAAAACCCTAACCCTAATGAAGGGTAATGATATGTAAGAGAAACCCTAATCGATAAGAAAGGGAAAACCCTAACCCTAATGATGGGAAGGTTGTATTTATCTTATTGAATAAGCCTTGTAAGGCATGTTAATTACTTGTATAACAAGTATAATGTGTAATGGCCTTGTGAGCCATGTGAATAAAGTTGTTGCCTAGTGAGAGGTGACAAGATGTGTAATGGCCTTGTGAGCCATGTGATAGTTTGTTGCCTAGTGAGAGGTGACAAGATATTTAATGGGCCTTGTGAGCCATGTGAGATGCTTGTATAACAAGTATCATGTATACCTTTGTCTGAGGACCCAGAGGTAATAGTTACATGATAAGTGGTAACAGTGTTCAGTGATGATCTAAGGGTTTGAATACCTAGATCCAGTAATCATGATAATGATGATGTGAAGGGATGAGAATTCCCAGTAATGTGATTAGGGACTGAGATCCCAAGTATCATGTGTTTAAAAGAATGGACAAGTATGTGATAGATGTATTACACCTTTCTTTGTAGCATTTGTTGTGTTTGATAAAGATAACTTGTTTGATGCTAAAAGAATGATGCAATGCACGTAATATATCACTAGAAACTATAAAACATTTCCCTGACCATAGATCCATCAGTGTCAGAACTTGCTGATGGTGAAACAGGTTGATCCACGGCATAACCTGGAGTGCATACTTTTGAGTATGTGAGGGCGTAAGTAGGGACGGTACTGCGTGAGCTGATCCCCTTACGATCCCAAAATGAATGGGGATTTGGCTATATGCCCTATCCTGGATCGAGTGCGACTTCGGTCATAGGCTCTGTGTTGAGCACGGTGAACTGGCCCGTGGCTCGGAGTATGGTGCTTGTGTCACCATGACTCGGACTGGGGATGGTTGTGTGTATATGTTTCCCCTAAGAGAGTGCAGTTGACATTGTATCTCTAAGCAAGGATGCCTATGTACCCTGGCACAGCTTGTTAGCAGTGATACGAGATGTCCTGCATGTGGTCTCGTACTGACCGAGACGGTCTGAGGTCATGGAAACCGGCTCTACCATTGACCTTGTATGGTACCGACTTGTGAGAAGTTTGTGGTCGGTTGGAGATGGTCCGGGTATGCTCCATCTCCTCAGGGCATAAGTGTGATTGTAAAATATGTTCAGCCATGTAGTATATCTGCTTAATGATCGAATATGAGAAACATTGCTTGATGCGCAATACACTTGTACATTCTAGTTGATAGATGTTATTTATGTTTCTTTACATTCCTTGCAAAGCAGATAGTTGAATTATAATCTACCATGAGTAGATGCAATGTTCTTCTTATGAAAGGAGATTATTTCATTCTATTCATATAGTGAATTATCATGCTTGTTAATATAAAAAGAACCTCTGCTCAGTTTATAAATGCTTAATTTGTGATAATAATATGGTCAGTGGAGATTTATATCTCTCGATGGGACAATTATAATTGTCTCACCCCCGTGGGACCCCAATTTTTAGGTGGACGTGCACGAGGAGGTGAAGACCTTTCTGTAGAGGAAGAACAACAGCTGAGGCAGCAGTGACAGCTCAGGTTGAGTGTACTGCCTATCATGTCTTGTAGATATGAGTCCTATGTGTCATCTCTGTACTCTCAGGTCCTTGTAGTTGGTTTGTACTGGTTTTATGATCAATAAGAGATTTTGGCTTACGCGCCTCAAGGTTTTATGTTGCTCATGTATAGTTTGGTAAAGCAACTGTTATATGTTATTCTCGAGATGAGATGTACTAGATATGTACAATGTGAATAATGATGTATATAAGGTTTTGGACCTTTCAGTAAGAGTTTTCCTTGGAATGGATCTCTTTGAAAAATGGTTTTAATTTTTAGTGATTTTTGTTAATCTGCTATTTATGTTTAATTCCGCTTAATTAGTAACGATTTGATTGTCGGTCGTTACAGTTTTGGTATCATATCTTAAGGTTCGTTGAGTCTACAGAGACATAGGACTAAGGTGTTGAGTCTGTTTTAGTGTCCTCCAGTATACCCTATAGTGACTTCTGCTTGTGCAGAAGAAAGGGTGAAGTTTATAAATGGCTGGGGAACATGAGGAATACATTGTTGAGGGCAATGTTGTTGCACCAGGAAAGGGTGCAAGGGATCAGGCAAGAGAAGAATGAATGCCTGAGAATTCCCATCATGACCTGATCAGGATAGAGAATCCTATGTTTATGCTCTTGTTGGGAAGGTTAGGACAACAATGATGCATATAGTAGACTGGATACTAGCATTACAACCTAGGTTACCAATCCTCAATATAGAAACTTTGGGCTTTGAAAGGGTTCCTGAATGACATAGTCATGTTGGAACAGTGGAAAATGTGGGAAAGATTAACATATGGCAAGAAAGTAGACTCTGCCATAAGTTTATACAGATAGTATCTGTGATGGCAGTGCCCAAGAAGGGGAAATAAGATGAGAATTAAGAAAATGTCATTACAATTCCAGAGACTTTTGCCTAGTGGTTCTAAAAACCCAAAAGTAACAACATGAAACAGTTAGACTCTATGGGTTGAGTCAACCTAAAGCGGTGGATGAGCGCGAGGGGTAACAATCAGATAGAGATATTTCATTTTGATATACCTTCTTTTGATGTTACCTAATAATCCTAAAAAGGATTTTTGTTATGGACTTCCCTATTGATTGTCCTATGGGGACATAGGGAAGAAATGATGAGAACTAGAATTTATATTCTATTCAGTATTCTTTTAAATGCTCTATAATTGCTCTTATCTGTGTGAAAAAGGATGAGGTATAGAAGAGATGCCTAGAGAAAATCCAGGAATGTTAAATCATGTGTTGGTTATTATATGAAAAGTAAGGAATATGATAGTAAACAAAGTGCATACTACATAATCTCCGTACTTGTATACCCTGGCCAGGTATATAATTATTGGAGATAAAGTGAGTATGGAACTCTTAGATTGTTATCTTTCTTATTACTCTGATCAAGTAGTCATTCTGAGACAATCTAGTGAGTATAATGAAACTGGAAATATGGTATGGACATGTATATCACATCCTAAGTGCAATAAAGTGGAATCTGAGATGATCTCAGATCAATCTGTATGTATGAGGAAATGAAAAGTATAATCCTCATGATAAGAGAATGAGAATAAGGGAGATGATCCCTATCAGATAAAGCATGTGTGAATAGTAAAGATCTTTTCCCATGATGTGGAAATGGGAAATGTGATAAAATCACAAAATGCTCATGAACATGTTAGACAATAACAAAGAAAGGAATAATGACATGTAATCATCCTTATAATTCCTATGCTGATGGCAAGGAACCTAGGATGAAACATGAGTAAATGACTCACGAATAGTTGAAAGTTCATGCAATAATCAGAGGAGATGATAATCTCTTCTCTTTGATAAACAACCCTGGATGATGATGGGGTGATAACAGGAATATGTTCCTTTGTGTTCTTTCCCTTCTGGGACATGGTAATCATGTGGGTCTTATGACACTTGATGTGCATAAGTTAAAAATGTTCAATTGATGGATACTTAGAAAAGTATCAGCTTGTCTTGGACTTTGGTTCCAAGATAAAGATATGTGTAACAAGTAATGTCCCAAGATGAAAGAAAGATGAGGATGTGATGTGTTTTCGACACATGTGATGGATACCAAGATAAGAAATTCTGGTATCTGAGAAGTATCAAGTGATATGGCAAAGTAAAAGTATAACTCCTAATCAACTGATTCATGTGGGTTACATGGGATGGCTATCTGTGAAATCAGTCTAGTTACATAAAATAGTATGGACATCACATGTTATGGGTTTATGCTCTGCATAAACATAACATCGATAAGGATGTACTATTTGAAGGAACAATTGTAAAATCATTGTGGGAAAATCTTATCAAGCTAAAAATAATTTCTTAGAATACCCCTATCTAGATCTGTTAAGGCAACTTATATATAACATCTAAAGATACCTCTAAGATAAGTTCTTAATTGATAAGTAACCTCCCCTTATTATAAGAGAATGTACAACTAATGAGATAGTTGGTACAAGTAGTAAGAAAGTTTAATGTTGTGTCAGTAGATTAGATGACACAGCAGATATATTACAAGACTTGTAGTCACAAGTGGGTGACAGAACATGACTCTGGTCTTTCCTTTAAAAGTAAAATGCTAAATGAGGAGTATGGGAGACTTCCCAGAATCTTGTCACATAAAGTTGTAAGCTGAGAAAGGTGACAAATCAGTAAGGTATGACACCTGAGTTAAATAAGGTATGAATGATGTTTCCCTGACTAAGAAAAGTATTACCTGACATAGAGTTGACTCTACAGTCAATAATGAAAAAGACAGTGGAATATGTGCCCTGTGTGAAAGATTCAATGATCACCCTATGTGGAAGAACTTTGTGTTGATCAAAGTTCTATGTCATCTCCATGACATTAAGATGTTATGTGGAGACTTGATGGTATGACGAATGAATAATATATGTCTTCCTTTACCTGGGATTTTGGGGATGAAATCCTTGTTAGGGGTTTATAACTTGTAACAACCCTGACCTGGGTTATGAGGTAACCCTGTTTATTTTGGCTAATAAAGTTGCTTAGAACTTTAATATAATCCTCTAAGGTGTTTTGTTATCATGTGACACACTCATGTTTTAAGTTTGGTCCCGATTGAATGTTGTTTGAGCAATTTTCCTTTATTTTGGACCAAAGTGCAATTTACCCATATTGAGGGGCTATAATGCAAAATGTCACATTTTGAACATGCTTCATGTGTTTTATCATCATTATTGAGAGAATTATTCAAGGTGGTGGCTTGTGGAAAGCCTAAATTCCAAGTTTGAACTTGTTTGAACAATGCTGGTACCTTGTGCACCAATTTTGGTACAAATTGTAATTTACCCAAAATGTGGGGTTGATATGAAAATTACCACCTATAGAGTGTTCCTATTTCCTATATGTATCATTTAGAGGAGATATAATGAATGATACACCATGTTTGATTCCATTATGAATGATGGTAATCTTGGTGATGAAATGACCAAGAAAAAGGGTTGAATTTGGAAGTTTAACTTGAGTTGTATCAAGTTGAAAAGCTTATATATGAGTGCCTATCGGCCATGGAGCCCAAGGAGGTGTTACATATCGTTTTTTAAACTCTTGGCAAAGTCCATATCGTTCAAAGCACCTCAAGTAGGTGAGGTATGACGGCCAACAAGTTTCCTTAGAAAAAGTGTATCGGCTTGACATAAAATAGTGATTAAACCTAGATGACTTATCCAAATGGATAAGCAATGGAATAATTTGCATCTCTAGATGATCTTCAACCTTTTTGCATGTCACGATAAATGTTGATGCATGCATGTACACGTGTCACCCATGCATGACACGTGGCACCTACTAGCTTAAAATGTTGACACCTCATTTTTGCCTTTCTTCATGATCAACAAGTATATATACCCCTAGTTTCACCCCTTGGTGCAATTTTGCAACCCTTACCACCCTCCTACCCTAAGGTATCGTGGATAGAGCTCCCATAGCGTGAAGGGATTTTGTGGTATCGTGCATGGGCCTTGGGGTATCGCCCATGGCAAGACCATATCGCCCAAGTAGGTGATATCAGCTATATAGGGTGATATCGGCCATAGAGTGAAGTATTTTGACTCCAAGTGAGTGCCATATCGTGCAAGTGAGTATCATATCATGCAAGAGTGGTGTCATGTCAGGAAATAGCACAAGGGTATCGTGCATAGGCCTTGGGTATCGGCCATAGCAAGTATATCGGCCATACCATGTTGATATTGCTCATAGCAAGTTGATATCGGCCAATTGAAGTGATTTTGGCCACAAGTGAGGGGGTATCGGCCAAAAGCAAAGTTTTGTCGGCCAAGAGGAAGTACATATTGCCCAAGAGTGGTAGGTTGTTGGCCAAGGAGCTAAGGAACTCAAAACTTAACCCTAAGGTAAGATATAGTTGTCTTCAAGCTTGAATTGAGGCATGGAATTAGGGTTATGTTCTACCTTTCTTTTCTTCTTCACCAATTGCTTGTCCATGGTGATTCCTTGTATATGAAGGAGTTGTGAACGGGCCTTGGACCTTTTATAAAGTCATATTTAACCTTAGGAACATGGATCTTTGGACCTTGAAGCTTTGAAGTGGTTCTTAAGGCGGGTTATATAACTTGAACTCAATCATGTTATTATTCATCACCTAAATTGTTGTATTTAATGAACTACTCTTAATTCCAAAATTTCCTGAAATAGTTGATGAAATTATGAGTTCTAGTAGTTCCTTAGACCTGTTGACTTTAACTATAATAGTTAGAATAAAGGTCTAGATCTTGAAGATTGTGATATCACCTTATAAAAGTGATATCGGGTGCGTGCACATAAGCAAGCACCTCTAACCCGATATGATGATGCACCTATTTCACTAAAATGATATGAATATGTTTGTAAACCTTATTGAACGATATGGGGGTCTAGTATACACCTCTTTCACGATAGGAAGTCTATTATAGACTCCATACACGATACAAGGTCAATTGTATATTTGTAAGTTGACAAGAAACCCTAAATTGGGTAACCCGATATAAGTGAAGAGTAACAAGTGCTAGTGCATGATATGATCATATGATACATCATTGATACTTAGTATCATGAGGCCTACATGACTTTGTATGACATGGTTGCATGATAGGGTTGCATGATACACAACCCTAAACAATATGGTAACCCTAACCCATCATGGCTAACCCAAGATGGTGACTAACCCGATAGGGTGATTGAATGTACTTCTAGCTCGACATGGTGATGGGTTGATACCTCATAAGTATCATGGGTGACACATACATATATATTGTGCTCGATATGAGGTCACGAAGGTACCTCATGACCGATATGGAGACAAGTGCAAATCCTAGCCCAATATGGTGAGTGTCTATACACCTACAACCCGATATGGTGAACATATGCACATGATTTAACCATATACACCTTGTAAAGGTTAGGGAAAGACACTCTTAGGAGTGATGAGTGGAACACCAAGTAATGGTGTGGATAATACCTTGATAGGTGAAACACCTAGAGTGGTTGATAATGGTTAATCCTATATCAATAATGCCTTAACCCGAGATGAGTTCATATCATTAATGATGGTTGAATAATTCAATTGTGTGACTTATGACCAATACATTACATGATAAATGTGATGAGCTAGTGCATAAAGTATTAGTATGGGACATACCCTAATACAAGATAAGTTGATGAACTAAAGTATGTTAAAAGTGATGAGGGAAGTGATACATCAAGACATGATAGATATCACATCCAGTACTTCAAGGTTGATGTACCTTGATGCACCTTAAATCCAATATACTTGGATGAGTAACACATGAAGTGTGTTATGTCAATTGTTACATTGAGATGTAATAAGTTTAATGCACTTTGATAAGTGTGGGCTAACATACTTTGATAAAGGGTTAAGCCAAGTTAATAAAGTTTTATGTAATCATACCCTGGTAAGGATGAGAGAGGAACTCATACCTTGTGTTGGTGATTCATTTAATGATAAATGATGAGAATGAATAAGTATGATTGAATACTTATGATATCAATGTTTGCTCCTAGATGTGTGGATCAATGAATTAGGATTTGATCATTGATAATATGATCTTGAAAACCTAAATGGTTAATAATGGAAAACCCTAACCCTAATGAAGGGTAATGATATGTAAGAGAAACCCTAATTGATAAGAAAGGGAAAACCCTAACCCTAATGATGGGAAGGTTGTATTTCTCATATTACATAAGCCTTGTAAGGCATGTTAATTACTTGTATAACAAGTATAATGTGTAATGGCCTTGTGAGCCATGTGAATAAAGTTGTTGCCTAGTGAGAGGTGACAAGATGTGTAATGGCCTTGTGAGCCATGTGATAGTTTGTTGCCTAGTGAGAGGTGACAAGATATTTAATGGGCCTTGTGAGCCATGTGACATGCTTGTATAACAAGTATCATGTATACCTTGGTCTGAGGACCCAGAGGTAATAGTTACTTGATAAGTGGTAACAGTGTTTGGTGATGATCTAAGGGTTTGAATACCTAGATCCAGTAATCATGATAATGATGATGTGAAGGGATGAGAATTCCCAGTAATGTGATTAGGGACTGAGATCCCAAGTATCATGTGTTTAAAAGAATTGGACAAGTACGTGATAGATGTATTACACCTTTCTTTGTAGCATTTTTTGTGTTTGATAAAGATAACTTGTTTGATGCTAAAAGAATGATGCAATGCACGTAATATATCACTAGAAACTATAAAACATTGCCCTGACCATAGATCCATCAGTGTCAGAATTTGTTGATGGTGAAACGGGTTGCTCCGCGGCATAACTCGGAGTGCATACTTTTGATTATGTGAGGGTGTAAGTAGGGACGGTACTGTGTGAGCCGATCCCCTTATGATCCTGAAATGAATGGGGATTTGGCTATATGCCCTATCCTGGCTCGAGTGTGAATTCGGTCGTAGACTCTGTGTTGAGCACGGTGAACTGGCCCGTGGCTCGGAGTATGGTGCTTGTGTCACCATGACTCATACTGGGGACGGTTGTGTGTAGATGTTTCCCCTAAGAGAGTGCAGTTGACATTGTATCTCTAAGCGAGGATGCCTATGTACCCTGGCACAGCTTGTTAGCAGTGACACGAGATGTCCTACATGTGGTCTTGTACTGACCAAGACGGTCTGAGGTCATGGAAATCGGCTCTACCATTGACCTTGTATGGTACCGACCTGTGAGAAGTTTGTGATCGGTTGGAGATGGTCGGGGTATGCTCCATCTCCTCAGGGCATAAGTGTGATTGTAAAATATGTTCAGCCGTTTAGTATATCTACTTAAGGATCGAATACGAGAAACATTACTTGATGTGCAATATAGTTATACATTCTAGTTGATAGATGTTATTTATGTTTCTTTACATTCCTTGCAAAGTAGATAGATGAATTATAATCTACCATGAGTAGATGTAATGTTCTCCTTGTGAAAGGAGATTATTTCATTCTATTCATATAGTGAATTATCCTGCTTGTTAATATAAAAAGAACCTCTGCTCAGTTTATAAATGCTTAATTTGTGATAATAATATGGTCGGCGGAGAGTTATATCTCTCGTTGGGACAATTACAATTGTCGCACCCCCGTGGGACCCCAATTTTTAGGTGGACGTGCACGAGGAGGTGAAGACCTTTCTGTAGAGGAAGAACAACAGCTTTGGCAGCAGTGACACCTCAGGTTGAGTGTACTGTCTGTCATGTCTTGTAGATATGAGTCCTATGTGTCGTCTCTGTACTCTCAGGTCCTTGGAGTTGGTTCGTATTGGTTTTATGATCAATAAGAGATTTTGGCTTATGCACGTCGAGGTTTTATGTTGCTCATGTATAGTTTGGTAAAGCAACTATTATATGTTATTCTCGAGATGAGATATACTAGATATGTACAATGTGAATAATGATGTATATAAGGTTTTGGACCTTTCAATAAGAGTTTTCCTTGGAATGGATCTCTTTGAAAAATGGTTTTAATTTTTAGTGATTTTTGTTAATATGTTGTTTATGTTTAATTCCGCTTAATTAGTAACGATTTGATTGTCAGTCGTTACATCAAATATCATCAAATTGCATCTAATAACAATCATTATCATTAATCTGACTATCATCATATTCCTTGCTAACAGTACAAGTAATCTAGTAGCATAAGCATCCATGACATCATGAATATGTGTAGTAACATAACATGGCTATCAATATTGGCATCTCAAATGAAGGGAACAGATCTATATCATAAGTAGAACTAACATCATAACACAATGAACTACATAGGCATGATTAGTATTTTAAGCATTTATAATTACATAGGCATGGCTAGCAATATTAAACATAGCTAGCAGCAGCATTTAACCATCAGTGTCAGTATATTTGACAACATAAGCATGTTTACAACATGAACATAACTACAACATAAGCATACATATATCTCTTATTGTACTATACATGATCTCAGTGAAAAGAAAGCAAACAAGGGTTATCATCCAATATGAAGTGTTGTGTATAACCCTAAATAGATATGCTACACGGCTGTCTTACATCTTTTATTATGCCCTGAGGAATTTGAGGATACCACTCAAAATCCAAATGACCACTGCTAAGTCAAAATGAGTGCCATACAAGATCTAGGAAGAGTCAGACTCCTAAGATCTTCTCCACCCCCGGTCAGCACGGGTCCTCCACAACAACACATAAGGTCAAGCTGCTAACAGTCTAGTCCGTCCTTAGTACAGGTCACGGCACTAGTGAAAGAAGGTGGGTATGCATACCCTACCATCTGAGGTACAACCATAGTTGTCTTCCAATCTCATCACATATATAATCACCGAGACATGACCGCAGTCATTCTCAAATTGAGGGCTAGTTATGACCACAGTCATCCTACCTAAACACTTGATTTCAGGATGACAAGCACCCCGCATACTCATCAGTATGCGCTCTGATTTTCCCTTAGGAATACTCATTTCACCATCTGGAAAGTTCTGACATTCAAATGGATCTATAGCATAGGGAACTACATGATTAGAGTTTCACTTGATTAGTTATGCCAATTAGGTGAATTAAGGATGTATCAACAAGTGGACATACAAACCCTAATTCACTTCTAACAAGCCTATAAATATCACAACTTCAAAAGATATAAAACATGTGAAAAAAAATTCTCATCTCATCATCACATGGTACTATTCACTTGCCTTTCATGAGGCTACACTAGTCATCATATTATCACAATATATAAATCCTTTTCACAATATCATAGGGTATCCACCCTTATCAACACATGAGGATTACACCTCATTCAGGGCTCAACCATGCCCAACGGTCATCAAGACCATCATACTATTCCCTACAAGATCATCATTATCATTCTATTCCTTATAGCTAGTCTCAACAACATCACTTACATATAATATACCATATTAGCATAATATTGCATTAATGATCTAGGAGATATTCATAAACAATCATAGCAGGGTTATATTAACATTAAGAACATTCCTTTATTACATCAACATGCAAGGAATCTAGATATGATTAACCCTCACCATATTCATAATGCACATGTTTAGCATAAGAAAGTATCAACCATGTGGCTATGATAACCACCAATTAACATATTAAGGTTATGATCATATTAAGGAGATTATTTCACCATCATTCCATCATATAAGAACGTTAAACATGAATACTCATCTTTATCTATTTGCATTAGAGTTAGGTTCAACAAGATAAATTATATTAATATTACTAATTAGCACTTATACCCAAATCCTAACTCATGGAATCCACATTGGATCATGAATACATAAGGTGAATCATCACCGTCACATTCCATACTATTCTCAAGTATGAACCCACACATAAATCAAGGTGTAGCCATCAGGTTATAGCATACTAGGGTTTCAACAACAATTAGTGAGTACTCCATGATTGTATCAATCATTCAAGGAATATTCATACCCAATTACCACCATTTAGTTATATTAAATCTAGGTATAACAAGATATACCTCATTAGGGTTACATATCAACACATGATGGTTGTCGTCCCTTCTATTCATATGAGTGAATAGGTAAGACGACCTTATTAAGGGTAACCCTCCATTTGTTCCATCACCATTCAACCCATATCACCATACCACAATGTCACCCAGAACCATTGGACATTTAAAAGGTAAGACCATTGGTTGTTTACATAAGTAAACACCTTGGATAAACCACCTATGAAATCCTTGATTTGTTCTCTAGAAAGAGTCCCCATCTAACCCTAGACACCCCTTGATTAACAAAACAAAAAGTTCCATTGAGAGTAGGGTAAAACACACAATCGATTGTTCATTTAAAACAAGCCATCCATTGTCAACAAGTAAGCTCCTTAAGTTGATCATACAAAGGAAACCATCTAAATCACATTATTAGGACCAACATATTACATTATCCATAATTCCACTTTATTGGAGTAATAAACATTAGATCTTTACCACTGGGTCAAGTTCATATGTTAAAACCATCCATCACAGTATAGATTCGACCATTGCATCCAGTGAC
Organism: Alisma plantago-aquatica; assembly: GCA_963693085.1. Lineage (NCBI taxonomy): Eukaryota > Viridiplantae > Streptophyta > Magnoliopsida > Alismatales > Alismataceae > Alisma > Alisma plantago-aquatica. The sequence goes on along the minus strand of OY856411.1, from coordinate 386,288,056 downwards.
CCAAGAAACCATTTGTCTAAGGCTTAATTGATGATACAACTATATGATTAACTCACCATATGTTTTGGAGACCTGATCCACCATCATTAGTGACTATTAAGTCACCATAGGTTGTTAGATCAGCACTATATTCATTAATCAACATCAAATCTTAAGCTAATGTCATCATTGATTGATAACATCAGTAGGGTACTTAATGGTTGATCATTAAACTTCTAATTGATCCAAAACCTGACCTAAGGGGGTGACCATAGGTTGTCACCATCATCTAAAACCTTTGATACCAACCATCAGTTGTCATGAAGACAATATCATAGGGTTGTTGTAGTGGTACCATCATCGGGTCATGGGTTTATAGAAGAAATCAGCTTAAAACCCTAAATTGACCATTGGTTGATAGGTGCTTAGCACCATAGGTTGTCAAACCAACCTGATCGAAGTCATATTATACCTTAGGAATAAATTACACATGATCACAGGTTCATATAGAACTGAAATCAGAATAGGTAATATTATATAAATCGAAATCCAAGTCAAGCATAGCTTTTTAGTGCATGGATCATCATTTAAAAGTAAGAACATGAACTAGCAAGCTTATGGTAAGCAATAAATGTGGAGAAAGTTATAAAACTTGCCTCTAATTAGAATATAAACTCCCAAACAGAAGAAAACATGAGCAGGTAGGGTAGGAAATCCAAGCATGAGTTGTGAACTCGTCTATCTAGCACCTTTCTTCATCAAATGAGCAAACATTAAGCATAAGGAGCAAGAAAGGTAGGGTTTTAGAGATTTAGAGAAATTTCTACCATGGAAAAGCAAGGTTCTGACCTGGAGAAAGGTAGGAGGAAGGATAAAAAAGAAATAAATGAAGGAAAGAAGGGGATTCTTACTCTTTTAGGTCGAGATCACTAGAAGGAAGCTTTTCAAACCCTAAAAGGAAGTCAATTGCAACCCTAGATTCTTTTTCCATAAATATCCCCTCTTTCTTCTTCCTTAGACATGAAATTCACAAAAGCACAGGGTTATAACGTGGTTCATACAAGGAGGGAAGTGGTGTTGAGTAAATGGCTCGTTTGGGTGCTTAGGGATAAGTATATGAAACTTTAAGATAAAGAAAAAGTTGAAGTTCTAGTATCTTTCCAAGTGTCCATGGCCTTAAACTATTAAGAATATACAAGAACACACACAAGCATCTCCCCCACCATCCATAGAGACATTCTATACGTCATTTCTTTAATTTCCAAGAAAAACAAATGATTCATTAGTGGATAGCTACTAAAGGTAGCTCATCCATGAAGGGGTAAACCCTAAAATACCCTTGAAGAAAACACCTTCAAACCAAGGTTTAAATAGGCTCCCCATGGCTCAAAAAGATCAATAATGATAAGAGAATATCCAAGGAACATGATTCAAGTGATAAATTGCAAAGAAAATCTCTCAATTGGGTAAATTGTATAAAAGTCCAAAATGTGAATAAAATTGCATAACTTGCTCAAACATTGTCCAAATTGGACCAAATTTGAAACTTAAGCTTGTATTATGATTTCAAAGCATGTAACAAGGTTATATTAGGGTTATAAGAATTAATTTATGATAATTAAGCTTGTTTAACACTTTAAGCAAGGTTTGGGTCTCACAACCATAAACCCCTAATAGGGATTTCGCCCCCGAAATCTAAGGTACACATAGATGGACACTTCTCATGCACGTCAACCTCAATATTACAGATGGTTACTTCCATATTATGGTAATGTCACATTGCTCTTATATAGTTCATGTTCTTCTCTTTTAATTCATACATATCTTATCTTGGGTCAGCACAAAAAACCCCTCACATAAGAAGACATTTGCAAATATGGAACATAGAAACATGTTGTACCACTTGTACAAATCTAATAGTAACTTTCAACTTTAAATTCTAGCTATCATCCTAAAATTATATCTATTGTATCGACACATTACTCAAAAGTCATACTCGCTAGCTCTTATCAAATATAGAACATTATGTATCTCTTATCATATGTAACTTTACAAGATTTCATCTATATGCTCCTGGAATGGTTGTTGTAATTAACAACTCAATCAACCATGCACGCATCCCCTAATTTTCAAGAACTATGAGGAATATGTCTTTAGAGGATTCTCCAATCATCTCAATGGTGGACTGACCATCTGTTTGGTTGAAGAATTATACACTTGTATGTAATCGTTAACAAATATAACATCCTGATTGACCTTGTAAGGGGTGGAGCAATGACATTGTCTTCATCTTAACAGGATTCACATAACATACTTAACATAGGTATCATAACTCCAAGAGGATACTCTAGTCAACCCCAAATCACTCTTGCTAGAATTGTCACACATAAGTACAGTTCCTTCAACATTCTTAAGGTTTAGCAAAGATGTTGACCATGTTACTAACCATCTCTAAAATACCTTTATATGTCATCATTCAAATCTTGCTGCAACTTGTAAGACATGACTTGAACACTTTGTTCCTCCTATTCATACATTATATTGGTACATTGGTTAGTCTAAAGGATATAACCATAAACTCATCACGGTCATGTAACTTATGTCATCCACTCTAACTCTTGTGCATTGATATTTGATCCTAGGTTTATCTTAAAGGAACATGGTAGCACATGTCTACTGATCAACAAACCATCTATCTTTGATAGTGGTCTTGCCCAGCTATCACTGAACCATACACAACATTATAGAATAACTTTTGTTTTTTTTCTTCCGAACAGAATTTAGAGGGTCATCATCAACTCTCTCTCTCTATCTAAGGGAGAGGAACACTTGGAATGTTCATTTAATATACAACTCCAACCTTCACATACTTCCCATACTATTGATACATCTTGGATACTAGGATTCATTACCTTAGTATCCACCTCATGTTCTACAAGGAACTCACGTCCTTATCTCATCTACTTTTACCAACATAATAAATTTCAAAACACATAAGAGGAGTCTCCCAAATTATTGGAAAGCTCAAAAGCAAACTCATCACAAACTTTGTGATCTTGGAACCATAGTCCAAGCAACCTTATGCTATAATAAGCTATCCACCCACATGTTTACAATGAATCCACACATACCAAGTGGAAATGATCCACTTGAAAGTTGTGCCTTAGAAAGGAGATGCAAAGGTAAACACATTTCCCATACCATAGTAGTATTTTTCAAGGGTCACTAGTAGAAAGGTAACCAATTCTATTTTTCATTCTACAGGTTACAGCTTCTTGTGTATCATTTTACCTTTTTCATTCTGGGTTCCTTGCCATTAGAATAGGAATCATCATAATTAACATATCTCATTACTCCTTCCTTGATTACTATTTATCACACTTGGGTATGTTCTCTTATTTTATTATATTTTTCAGCCACTTATCAACAGATAAATCATCATATTCCACATTTTCTTCATTAAACATGGATCATCTCCCTTAATTGCGTTCACAGCCATGCTAATTTTACATTAACACTTTCTTACACACATAGGTTGGTCTAAGATTAACTCATGCTCTACCTTATTCCTTTGGCATTGTTCCCATTCATCTTATCATTTTATACTTATTATAGGTATTCTCTCTATCTTATGTAGATTTCATACCTTGATTCACTTTATAAGCATAGACTTATCTATCTTTTACTTTATTATCTTCTTGAATCACATCTTCAAGAACTCCTCCTTTTATTATTTGTTTTCAGATTTAGATTTCATGGTGTTGTGTCTTTCTCTTATAGTTAGCAAACATTCAAGTTTTGATAGATAATTATGTAATTCTCATCTTCTTTAAGGTAGGATTGAGATATTCACACCATGATTTCTTATTCATTATGCTCTTTAGATTGTTTCAAAATGACTACTTGATCATAGTAATCAAAAGGATAACAATCTAAGAGTTCCATACTTACCTTTTCTTCAATAATTGAATATCTGGCCATGGCACCCAAATACTGAGATTAGGCAGTATGCACCATATTTTTATGTCATGTCCCTAATTTTACATCATCCTAGTCATGAGTCCTAGTGTCCCTATAGACTCAGTGAACCTAAAGTTCTGATACCAACTTGTGAGAATATGTTACACTAAACGAGATTACTCAAAACATAAAGCACAATCGATCACTAAGTAATTACTTACCCAAAAATATGGGTAAACTAAAATTGATTTCAATGTCAGCACCTACTCATAAACATTTGCATAAGAGCCCAACATCTTTCTTATATCCATAGTTCCATACTATGCCAAGAATTTGATACAAATTGTTATAGTGCCTTAGACACAACATATATACACAGGAGAACAATATTTGTATATGCCACACAACAAACATTAACATGCTAACAAAATTCTGATTCATTTGAAACACCATATACAAACTTTTCCTACCCAGACCTGAGAGTACAGGGATGACTCTAGGACACACTAGACATCTAATCAACTTTCTCAAAGATTCATTACTATAGCTCCTCTTGGCTGCCACATGTTTGTTTTTGTCACTTCCGATTACCTAAAAAAAATGTGGCGAACCGCAAGGGTGAGACCCATGTCCCAGCAAGAGATATAACCTCCAACAACTCTTATTGATTACAACATTTTAAAAGTAGATAATTAAGTAGTTGGAGTATTTAATAATCAATTGAACAGATTGAATAGTTCAAGTATACTAAACAGATTAAGCAAATCATCTTAGCAACAAGTATGATCATCAATGCATATATAGTTGACAAATAAATCCATTTCTCTGGATACATATCTACTCAAATATCATCAAATTGCATCTAATAACAATCATTATCATTAATGTGACTATCGCCATATTCCTTGCTAACAGACTTAGCAATCTAGTAGCATAAGCATCCCTGACATCATGAATATGTCTAGTAACATAACATGGCCATCAATTTTGGCATCTCAAATGAAGGGAACAGATCTATATCATAAGTAGAACTAACATCATAACACAATGAACTACATAGGCATGATTAGCATTTTAAGCATTTCTAATTATGTAGGCATGGCTAGCAATATTAAACATAGCTAGGAGCAGCATCTTAACCATAAGTGTTAGTATAGTTGACAACATAAGCATGTTTAAAACATGAGCATAACTATTGCATATGCAATTCTATTATCTCTTATTATACTATACATGATCTCAATGAAAAGAAATTAAACAAGGGTTATCATCCAATATGAAGCATTGTGTATAACCCTAAATAGATATGCTACAAGGTTGTCTTACATCTTTTATTATGCCCTGAGGAATTTGAGGATACCACTCAAAATCCAAATGACCATTGCTAAGTTGAAATCAGTGCCATACAAGATCTAGGAAGAGCCAGACTCCTAAGATCTTCTCCACCCCCAGTCAGTATAGGTCCTCCACAATGACACATAAGGTCAAGCTGCTAACAGCCTAGTCTGTCCTTAGTACAGGTCATGGTACTAGTGAAAGAAGTTGGGTACGCATACCCTACCATCCGAGGTACAACTGTAGTTGTCCACCAATATCGTCACATATATAATCATCGAGACACGATCACAGTCGTTCTCAAACTGAGGGCTAGGTATGACCACAGTCATCCTCCCTAAACACTTGAATTCAGGATGACAAGTGTAATGACCCCGCCTCCCAGTAACCCTCAGTTAAGGGATACCAAGAGGTCAGAGGCATTATCCCAATTTCCCAGATCAAAGGTTCGACAAATCATCAGTAATAATTATTAAATTCTACCATGACCATACTGAAAGTTGGAATAAAATAAAACTTTGCATATCTTTTTCAAAAAAACTTGGATTACTAATCTCTATCCACATCTGGACTCTATTCTAACTAATCCTCCTTGCACTTTATTTCTTAATTTCACAATATTCCACTTTACTATTTGTCCTTTTCAATTTGTACCTAAAACGCCGACAAACAAAACGTCGGTCAGTATAAATGAATATGCTGGTATGTGGGGACAACCAAAATTTCACACATAAGGCTAACAACCTATTTATCACAATCAAGGTTATTAACAATTCAATTTACGTTTTCAATGTGGCAATCTCCACTGCTTTTTCCCTAACCCTAGAATACCCCCATTAGGGTTTCTCTTTTGCCATTGACTTAAGGCCACCTTCTCCATCCTGAGCTTGGTGCCTGGGGCCACCTCTCATGGTGCCCATTAGTCATGCAATATCATAAGGCCACCTTCTCTATCCTGAGCTTGGTGCCTGGGGTCACCACTAATGGTGCTCATGGGTCTTCCCTCTTGGGCTTGACCTCATTGCATCATCCATCAGGGTGGCATGTAGGTGTGAGATTACACACTTATATCATAATTGTGATAATCATAGTGACTTTATGATTTGCAAGTATGAACATCCAAACTGATAGGTTGCATTCAATGTGATCAATCATTCAGAAAACCTTTGGGAAACTAATGTGATTAACCATAATTAACCACATACATGATCCAGAGCAACTTGATGTCCAAGCAATAATGATAAAGAACAATCAAACAAGCAATCAACAACATCCTGAAATTAATGCATCACAGCCAAGTGTTATAGTTTATCTAAAACATTCTCAAGATAGACTTGGATTCCACCTTAGGCTTTCCATGCCACTTTAGGGTTTTATTAGGGTTTTAGCCTCCATAATACTTTTATCTCGTTTAACACTCTCTTAGTTCCCAAACCCCAATTTCAACATCATAAGCCTACTTAAAAGTCAATTAAGTATATTATTCCCCTTTTACACTAAAATTACCATCTTTATCCTTTTAAGTTGTTTCCAGATCATTAGACTCGATTATCACCTTTAGTTTCTTTCGAATTGACAACTCATATTTCATTATGATCTAATTCATATATGGACTCCATTTATTACTAATTCCACATTTATCCATTAGAAAACCCTAATCACCAAATTAAGGGTATTTATCCACAATTAGGAACTTTTATACTCAAAATAGCTTAGAACCATCATATCTCAGCTTTATTCTTGAATTTGAATAATTAAAGTCATTAAGAAACATAATTACTAACATTAGGGTTTCAAAGCCCATTAAAGCTTATTTATGTACATGGAACCCTAAATTAATCAAATTATGCATAAAGTTCATCCTTTTAGATCTAATGCATCTTTTTATAATCAACAGGTTAATATCAACTTTAATCATCCATATAACCCTTCTCAATACATTAATCATCTTAAATTAGGGTTTCTTAATCATTAATGCATTAAAGTTGATAACTTCCACTACTTTTCGAATTAAAAGAGGAATTAGCTTCTAAACCTATTTTTAATGGATTCTCACATTTTTTTGAGCAAAATACACATATTATATGTACCATTCCGATCTACCAATATTTATATATGATTTTTGTAAGATTTACTTACTTGGACCAATAGCAGGATGCCACGTCATCTCTTCCATGCATTACGTAGCTGCGGCCGATTATAACTGAATTACCATACTACCCTCACTTAAGTTGTCGGTTCTTCATAGCGTAGAGGGGCAAATTTATCCAACGACCATTAGGTCGTCTTCCACCTCCAACGCTCGTTGTTGCTGCCAAGCACAGCACTTCCACGGGTCCGCCCCCTCTTCCCCAGGGCTCGATGATCGTTGCCAACCTCTGCCCTAGCTCCGCTTCCCTCCGCTGCACCTGGGGCACCACCTAGATCACAAATAATGTGGCTGGTTCAGGCTGGGCAGGTTGCGACTTGTAGCCAAGGTGTCGACCTTCTACAGGTGTTGTACGTTGTTCGTGGCCATGGGAACAATGGTGGATCTTCCTCAAGTTGTCGTGGTAGCTTCGTGCATCCATCAGGACCCAACATAGTTCTTCATTGCCCCCGAGATAGCCATATACCCTCTTGGTTAGGGTTTTGAGAGAAAACAAGAAGAAGAAGAAGAGAAAAGGGTGCATGGAATCCTTTTAGACTCGGGCCAAGGGTTCTACCCTTATATAGAGGAGGGTATCAAAGCCCTAGGATGCCTATCCACGAGATAACAAGTTCCTTTCCTAATAGGAAACCAAGTTCCTTCATTAAGAAGCAATCTTCTCTCTCTTCATTATCTTCTTGATAATCTATATTCTTTAGATATTTAGGAATTCGAAAATTATCTCTCTTGTCATCTTTGTGCTTGGCTTTTAATCCATTGGCCATGAAATCTTATTTTCCTTAAGCAAATAACATTTCTTTTGATAATATCAAAAGGTTATTAATTATGTAGCACATTATTGTTATATTTTGTATTATTTGCATTTTCTCTTTCTTCTTCTTTATTGGGACTCCTTGGATCCCAAGAAATCCTAATATTTCGAAATTCCTTTTTAAGGATGCTTATTATCCTTCTAGATGCATCTACATTCTTCATTTCTCATTATCTTACTTATTTCTTTATTAAGATATCTCTTTTCAAGGATTTTCATTATCTTTCATCTCCTTTTTCCTCTTTCCTGTTTTTTTCATTAGAAATCACATGTAAACGAAATTTATTCAATTGTGGCCATTAATGCCACTTTCCAGAGATTTCTATGTATTTTTATAAATACTTTGCTTAATATTCATTATCTTGTATCTTTTTCTATTATTTGGACTTTTCTTCCTTTCTTCTCTTTTATATCCATTATTTGATTAATCTAATAATAGGAATCATGAAATTCCTATCAAAAGGGATATTTGCAAAGTAATCCATTGTTTGAAGCAAAGCATACAATCTTTTCAATTAAGTCCAATTCATAAAATCTTTACATTTCAATTACGAAAACAAATGCAAAACTGAGGTTGTAACATCCTTCCCCTCTTATAGGAATTTTTCCCTCAAAATTCCATCAAACATACAAACAAGCATGATAAGACTTTCCCATGTCCATCATGGCTCTTATGGGGCTTCACCCTCTCCATGGTGCTTCCCAAGAACCTTCATCATCTTATATTCTTACATCTGAGTTCTCTCTCACCTTGGTATATCGTACCCTCATAGATGACTCAGGACATTTCAGCCTCTCATAAAGCTGAATAGGTTCATGGCTCAGCACATGGCTTGGGTACCTCACATAGTGCTCTAGATCAGACTCGTAGAACACATCACGTTATCCTGAGGGGTAAGACTAAACATAACCATCTCTACCAATCCATCTCAAATGGAACAATATATCAGGGACTCAGCTTTCTCAGTTGTAGCTTAGAGGGGTCGGATTTTCACATCACATATTCTCCCATAGTGAACTACATGTCAGTCTGCTTTGCATCAGCTCACGACTCATATTTCCCCTGGGCTTCCTCAGCCATCGCACGATCAAAGCAACTTCATCTACACCCAGTGTGGTCTCTCTGGCCTTCACAAGGTCTTTCCACCAACATGCTCTTCATGAAGCAGTGACTGACACATCCTCCCTTACAGAGCTTCTTACATCCTGATAAAGGCTATGGTGGTTATCATCACATCTTTTATAGGACAAGAATTGTCCCCATATATCACCCTGGACGAGCACACATGCTCATATCAGACTCTCTAGTCTGGATCATACTAACCATTAGTTAGGGGTGATAATCTATACTCACATAAAGTTCTTCATGTATCTACTTCCACCTTATGGAAGTGAATCTTTAGGTTATACTCAAGAACTTTTGAACTTGCATCATGGTGTAGTTGAACCATCTCTCTTTCTTATATGTAGTCCAACCGGATCTGTCCCCTTACAGTACCCTCTCTTTCTCTTAGATCATGTTATCTAGGTAAGGTGATCTACCATAACCCACATTGCATCTTGACCTTCCTCGGTCCAAGGGAGACTTACTACAACATCCATAGTGATGAACTCCCATTCCCTCTCAGGGACTCTTTATCCTCTATATCAACTCATTGGGTTGGAGGTGTTTGTCCTTCACCTCCTGTCATGCATGGCAACATGTCACATGCAACTTCCTCTTGGGTATCCAAAGTACTACTGAAACTTACCATCTTAGTAGTACCATGGTGTATGGTGACTTAAAATCATGATCTCCTATATTTCATGATTCCTTAAGGTTGGTTCCTCAGAAACCTTATAAACACTCTAGTCGGGGTTTCATCACCTTCTTTTCCAGAGAAGTGCATCTGAGGTTCTACAACCATCCTTTTATCGCATTAAGGCCTAGGCTGGCTAACCAAACAACCATTAACTTGATCAATAGATCTTGTTATATCTGAGTGTTAGCCAATCACATCTCATGAACTTAAGGTTCACCTAACCACCTCTTCCAGCCTTTCCACTAGCTAGACTAGATAGTTGCATCTCAACAAGAACATCCATTACCACCTTTCATCTTTATGTGTTAGGTAATGTTGAAGACATGCACCTCCATGTATTCCTCTTATTATCTCATCTCAGACTCTAAGCCTATCTTCATCAAGGGAACTCAGAGCTCATTCTCTTGGTTATCGAACTCTACCTTGTATAGTTCATAAGTTCCATGTAACTCATGATAAAAACATCCTCATAAGATGACTACCTTAGTTCTCTTGGCGTTTGTTCAACATCCACACGTCGTACACTCCACAAGGGTACGTTATTATCTTTATCCTCATGCAGCATAGCAACATTTCCACTCACATCATCTTTATCTTTGGTGTATGGCATGCGTACTGTCCTATCTCTCACCCCCATAACAAGAGGAAATAAGCTTTTGGCGGACGTCCAAACACAAAGTTCTTATTGTTCCAAAAGTAGAGATGGTACATCCCACATACCAGTACACCTTCAAATCTAAATTGAAATGTACATCACATGTCTCTACATCATGAACATCTCAATATCAAGGTTTTTCTTTCATGGAGAACTGGTCTCAAACACACTTGGGACATCACACGCTCCTTAGTCATATCCTCTAGGTCTGTAGGGTGTCAGCACTTTTGGGGTCATCCCTCTTCCCTTATGCATTAGAGAGTGCCCTCCTCATTTGCCTTTGGGTCCCATGAGTTCATGAAGGTGATCAATCTCCTAACCCATGGCCCTCAGACAATGAGAGTTGTTACCTCCCGACCCTATGGTCACGTGCAACTAGGGAATTAGGCAACTCCTACTCCCATCGGTCTTATCCCTACCTGACCCTAGGATAGACTTAGGATTCTAACACAGTACATATCCAACTTGAAACCTTACCCAAGTCTCCATCATCTCTCTCAGCATTCATGGTCTGACTTACATCCTTTCATAGGGATCATGGTGACCTACCTACCTCAGTTAGGTCCCATCCTCATGCACTTAAAGATGATTATCTATGGGTCTGTAGGTTCATTCTCATACTATGTACTCTCCACTTAGCTTCCCAAGATTCTATGACACCCCTTAAGGTTACCTAGATCAAACCAAAAGTTGATACATACCCTACAAAAAGGGTCCTATCCCAGGATGGGAGGAAACTATCTCTTGATAGAAATAAAGGTCACAAACATCCTCAAGTCTAGGGTTTACATCAACATGAGCATGATTAGTCCTTTCAAGCTACTAAGGCACGTAGCTAACAAACAGACCACCTACTAAACCTTACTAGGTCTCCATGATAGGTCATACTTGTTCTCATTCCTCAACATTCGACCATCATCATACATGCCCATGTCACCAACCTATATGTGAGGGGTTCATCAAATATATACCTTAGTCTAAGGGGTTTCCTTTTCCTCTAAACATGGGGAGTGCCATGCTCCCATGCGTAAGAACTCAAGCATTTGTGTTAGCATCAGGTGCACTAGGAACTACTACTTCCCCTCTTTAGTTCTAGGACCCCTAGGTTCACCTTTCTGATGTCCAACTGCATGCTCAACCCTGTAACCACGTATCAAGCATGTTCAAGGTATGGCATGCACTTCCTATTATCCTTCTACTTGAGTAACACCTCAGAGTTGAGTCCTCCTCAAGGACAACCAACTAGGTATAAGGCCTCACAACGTGTTACCAAGCCTCCTCAGGGTCTAAGGAACTCTTCTTCCTATCCTTAGAAGGTCAGCACTTACATCCTCTACTCATAGGTACCAACAGCTTCATCCTTCTTCTTAGGGTTTGGTTCCTTTAAAGGCAACCCAAATACCATGTACGAGGCAACCCCAACCATCTACTTAGGTTGCATCAAACTCGACTTCTCAAGGTTCCTCATATCATGGAGTCTAAAATTCCAACCTGCTAGCTCGGGTCCTGCTCTCTCTCTCTAGAGTTTAACCCTACAAAAAATCGTATTACTATAGGTCCTCTCTCTAAGGTGGATCAAGATTACATGCATACACCTACATGGGTGAAACCTACGTTCACTCAAAATTATCTATAGCTCTTTATGCTTATCTCATAAGCTATCCAACATGCCCTTCTGGCCCAATTTTTAACCTACTACCATCACTACCGATGTACCCTAGGTGCATACTCATCCATGCTCATATAAGCCCATAAGGGTTCTATATGGTCATCACTAACCTCATCAATGAAGGAGTTATCCTTCTCCCTAATATGCACAACCCTACTAAGGTTGGATTGCCCGAAAGACACTAGGTCAGCCAACCTCACATAGCTCATACTTCTCATAGGTATCCAAAACAAAAAGCATGTTAACCCACACACATGGTCAACCATGACATCTAACTCATTATGTCATCTCTCTCTAACCACCCCTTAGGGTTAGGGTTAGCATCATTCTCAGATGATGTGTCAGGTCTCTACCTCTAATGGAGGTTTCTGCCTCCAAGACCAACTCTCTATTCATTCCCCTGACAAGAAGGTCTAACCTCAGGTCTCTCCTGAGGGAATGACAACACATGTCATATCATCTAAGCATGCAACTATTGTTTAGTTTATGCTTAAACTATTAAGCTTATGTCTATGACATCTTATTTACATGATTTTTCATTAATTTGGTGGAGGATTCCTTAACCTTATCATACATACCCTGACCTCAAGAGGGTGAGGAAGAGAGAGAAAAACCCTAAACCTCATAATCTTAATAGAATTAGGGTTGAGAAGGGATAAAAATAGATGAGAGAGTCCTAAAGGTATCTTATTTCGAGTCAATTCCTAAGACATTGGCCAGGCAGTCACACTGATCATGGAGTCCTCATATTCTGACTAGCGGTGTGGAGCAAAATATTGCCAGCCCACAGACGTGATCCTTTTCTAGACACCTCTGTCTTTTAGAAAATCCTCTAATAACTCCCTCGGTTCTATGGAATTTGTAAAATTTAATAATTATTAAAGATTAAATGAGGAACCAATGTGCTGATACCAAATGTAACGACCCCGCCTCTTGGCAACCCCCAATTAAGGGAGACCAAGAGGTCAGAGTCGTTATCCCAATTTCTTGTATCAAAGGTTTGACAAATAATCAGTAATAATTATTAAATTCTACCATGACCATACTGAAAGCTGGAATAAAATAAAACTTTGCATACCTTTTTCAAAAACTTGGATTTCTAACCTCTATCCACATCTGGACTCTATTCTAACTAATCCTCCTTGCACTTTATTTCTTAATTTCACAATATGCCACTTTACTATTTGTCCTTTTCAATTTGCTCCTAAAACGCCGACAAACAAAACGTCAGTCATCATAAATGAATATTCTGGTATGTGGGGACAGCCAAAATTTCACACATAAGGCTATCAACCTATTTATCACAATCAAGGTAATTAACAATTCAATTTACGTTTTCAATGTGTCAATCTCCACTGCTTTTGCCCTAACCCTGGAATACCCCCATTAGGGTTTCTCTTTTGCCATTGACTTAAGGCCACCTTCTCCATCCTGAGCTTGGTGCCTGGGATCACCTCTCATGATGCCCATTAGTCATGCAATATCATAAGGCCACCTTCTCTATCCTGAGCTTGGTGCCTGGGGTCACCACTCATGGTGCCCATGGGTCTTCCCTCTTGGGCTTGACCTTATTGCATCATCCATCAGGGTGGCATGTAGGTGCGAGATTACACACTTATATCATAATTGTGATAATCATAGTGACTTTATGATTTGTAAGTATGAACATCCAAACTGATAGGTTGCATTCAATGTGATCAATCATCTGAAAAACCTTCGGAAAACTAATGTGATTAACCATAATTAACCACATACCTGATCCAGAGCAACTTGATGTCCAAGCAATAATGATAAAGAACAATCAAGCAAGCAATCAACAACATTCTGAAATTAATGCATAACATCCAAGTGTTATAGTTTATCCAAAACATTCTCAAGATAGACTTGGATTCCACCTTAGGCTTTCTAGGCCACTTTAGGGTTTTATTAGGGTTTTAGCCTCCATAATACTTTTATCTCGTTTAACACTCTCTTAGTTCCCAAGCCCCGATTTCAACATCATAATCCTACTTAAAAGTCAATTAAGTCTATTATTCCCCTTTTACACTAAAATTATCATCTTTATCCTTTTAAGTTGTTTCAAGATCATTAGACTCAATTATCACCTTTAGTTTCTTTCGAATTGACAACTCATATTTCATTATGATCTAATTCATATATGGACTCCATTTATTACTGATTCCACATTTATCCATTAGAAAATCCTAATCACCAAATTAAGGGTATTTATCCACAATTAGGAACTTTTATACTCAAAATAGCTTAGAACCATCATATCTCAGCTTTATTCCTAAATTTGAACAATTAAAGCCATTAAGAAACATAATTACTAACATTAGGGTTTCAAGGCCCATTAAAGCTTATTTATGTACATGGAACCCTAAATTAATCAAATTACACATAAAATTCATCCTTTTAGATCTAATACGTCTTTTTATAATCAACAGGTTAATATAAACTTTAATCATCCATATAACCCTTCTCAATACATTAATCATCTTAAATTAGGGTTTCTTAATCATTAATGCATTAAAGTTGATAACTTCCACTACTTTTCGAATTAAAATAGGAATTAGCTTCTAAATCTATTTTTAATGGATTCCTCACATTTTTCTGAGCAAAATACATATATTATATGTACCATTCCAATCTACCAATATTTAGATATGATTTTTGTAAGAATTACTTACTTGGACCAATAGCATGCTGCCACGTCATCTCTTCCATGCATTATGTAGCTGCGGCCGATTATAACTGAATTACCATACTGCCCTCACTTAAGTCATTGATACTTCACAGCACAGAGGGGCAAATTTGTCCAACGACCATTAGGTCGTCTTCCACCTCCAACGCTCATTGCTGCCGCTAAGCGCAGCACTTCCACAGGTCTGCCCCCTCTTCCCCAGGGCCCGATGACTGCCGCCAACCTCTGCCCTAGCTCTACTGCCTTCCGCCGTACCTGGGGCACCACCCAGCTCACGACCAACGCTGCTGGTTCGGGCTGGGCAGGTTGCGACTTGCAGCCAAGGCGTCGACCTTCTGTAGGCGTTGTACGTTGGTCGTGGGCATGGGAACGATGGACGATCTTCCTCAAGTTGTCGTGGTAGCTTCGTGCCTCCATCGGGACCCAACACAGTTCTTCATTGCCCCCGAGATAGCCATATACCCTCTTGGTTAGGGTTTTGAGAGAAAATAAGAAGAAGAAGAAGAGAAAAGGGTGCATGGGATCCTTTTAGACTCGGGCCAAGGGTTCTACCCTTATATAGAGGAGGGTATCAAAGCCCTAGGATGCCTATCCACGAGATAACAAGTCTCTTTCCCAATAGGAAACCAAGTTCCTTCATTAAGAAGTAATCTTCTCTCTCTTCATTATCTTCTTGATAATCTATATTCTTTAGATATTTAGGAATTCGAAAATTATCTCTCTTATCATATTTGTGCTTGGCTTTTAATCCATTGGCCACGAAATCTTATTTTCCTAAAGAAAATAACATTTCTTTTGATAATATCAAAAGGTTATTAATTATGTAGCACATTATTGTTATATTTTGTATTATTTGCATTTTCTCTTTCTTATTCTTTAATGGGACTCCTTGGATCCCAAGAAATCCTAATATTTCAAAATTCCTTTTTAAGGATACTTATTATCCTTCTAGATGCATCTACATTCTTCATTTCTCATTATCTTATTTATTTCTTTATTAAGATATCTCTTTTCAAGGATTTTTCATTATCTTTCATCTCCTTTTTCCTCTTTCCTTTTTTTCATTAGAAATCACATATAAATGAAATTTATTCAATTATGGCCATTAATGCCGCTTTCCAGAGATTTCTATGTATTTTTATAAATACTTTGCTTAATATTCATTATCTTGTATCTTTTTCTATTATTTGGACTTTTCTTCCTTTCTTCTCTTTTATATCCATTATTAGATTAATCTAATAATAGGAATCACAAAATTCCTATCAAAAGGGATATTTTCAAAGTAATCCATTGTTTGAAACAAAGCATACAATCTTTTCAATTAAGTCATTTTCATAAAATATTTACATTTCAATTATGAAAACAAATGCAAAATTGAGGTTGTAACAACAATCACCCCGCATACTCATCAGTATGAGCTCTGAGTTTCTCTTAGGAATACTCATTTCACCATCTGGCAAGTTCTGACACTCAGATGGATCTATGGAATAGGGCACTACATGATTAGAGTTCCACTTGATTTGTTCCAATTAGGTGAATTAAGGTTGCATCAAACAAGTGGACATACAAACCCTAATTCACTTCTAACAAGCATATAAAAATCACAACTTCAAAAAATATAAAATGTGTTTCACATAATCTCTCATCTCATCATCACATGGTACTATTCACTTGCTATTCATGAGGCTACACTAGTCATCACACTATCACAAGATATAAATCTGTTTCACAATATCACAGGGTATCTACCCTTATCAACACAAGAGGATTACACCTCATTCAGGGATCAACCATGCCTAAAGTTCATCAAGACCATCATACTATTCCCTGCAAGATCATCATTATCATTCCATGCCTTATAGCTAGTCTCGACAACATCACTTACATATAATACACCAGATCAGCACAATATTGCATTAATGAGCTAGGAGATATTCATAAACAATCATAGCAGGGTTATTGATGCAGCCCTATTTTAGGGCTCCATCATGTGCCTTTTTGTACATTTATCACATCTAAACAAAGTAGATTGCAAGTTAATACCCCCAATGTGTGTTTTACTGTCAAATGCACTTATGGACGTTCTTTGCATTATTTTCAGGTACTTGGACCATACTTTGGATGGAAGAGAGAGAAGGAAGGAGTCTGAGGGACCCTCTACTCATGGAGGGGTCCAAAGAAGATCCCAAGAGCCCCCTCAACCTACCCCAATGGCCAAGTTTCGACTCCAAGCAAAGAAATCCATTAATAATGAAGTTTGAAGTTGTTTCATTACTTGAAGACCCCAGCACGGCCGTGGTACCATGGAACGGTCGTGCTGTCAATTATGCAAAGATTATAGGTTGAATGTTAAAACTTTAAAGTTTAGCAAATCAGCCACCACGACCATGCTACCCAGCACGACTGTTCCATGAAGACCCCAACACGGCCGTGTTTCCCAACACAGCTGTGCTAGATGAAGATGGAACGGGCGTGCTGCTTAGAATGGCCTCATCACAACCCCTCCACCATGGCCGTTCTACCTAGTCCCCAACACGGTCGTGCTGCCCAGCACGGCCGTGCTACCAGCTTTCATTTTCACCCATCAACGTGTTGATTTAACACTTAACCAACACAGCCATTCTCCTCCACTACGGCCGTGCTCACTTCTACCCACCACGGCCGTGCTACCACCTCAAAACCTAACTTTTTCACACTGATTTTCCAATCTTACCCCTACTTACTCTAGTACCTCCACCACCACCTATATATACATGGGTGGCGGCCACAGCACTAGGGGTGCCTCTTCCTAGCTGTTATTAGCCTCCACTCTCCACCCTTGAGCTCTTTGTGCAATCCCCTTGCATTTTGGGCTCATCATCCACTATTTCCACCCTCATTCCACCATGGAAACCTAGTTCCCTAGTTTTTCATCCATAATCCCCTACCATTTCATGCACCCCTACACCCTTGGAGGAGGGAGGATGTCTACAGCAAGCTTGGAGGTGAAGAAGGAGGCTTCCACATCAAGCTTCATGGAGTCCCTACTACTTCTACCCCTTTCTTTTCTTGTTTTCTTGATCATGTCTAGCTAAGCCCCTTGTGGTGGGCTGTTTGGGATTTAAATGTGACTTTGATACCATGTTGGGGGGTAATTTCTTATAATGAACTTAATTCATATCTATGATGATTACTTCTTGCTTCTATCTCTTTTCCTATCTTATTGCATGTGGTTTGTGCTTCTTGTATGAATTGCTTGTTTTGAGGGTTTTGATGACACTTAGTTTCTAGGAGGAATTGGGGTGTATGTGGAAATCTTAGGAATGGATCCTAGGTCCAATTAGTGGATACCTAGCTAGCCCCCTTTGTTCCTACATATACATCCCTCCTCCTACAAATGAGTGTGAGATCTAAATATCTAGTGTAAGTGAGATTGATGTAATTGTCTAGGGCCTTCTAAAGGCTAGAGTGGCTAGTGGCATGAGGTTAAATAACCTCATCTCTACTCCCATCTCTACCCTCAACCTTCAATTACTCACTATCACTTACCCTAGAAACCTACATTTGGTTAATCTCATTAGAATTACACCTAACCCTAGTCTTCTACTAGTAGTATAGGGTATGTTCTAATGGCATTGACCTTATTATTTGGCTTGGTAATCTAGATATGATATGAGAACCATGCATGTTTAATGATCTCCCCCCCCCAACTAATATCAAAGTTGCATTACCCAAACAGCCCACCCACCTTAATCACCTTGCTTAAAACCCTAATTGCTTAGTTTGTTTGTTAATGCTAGTTTAGTCCAATTGCTTTAGTCTAACTTAGTCAATTGCACAGTTTTGCTTTCTAGTGCAAATTTAGGTCTTTGCTCTTGATTAGTGGTTAACTTAGGCTCTTAATTTCTCATTACTTATTTAGTCTAGAATAGCTTACTCTTGCCTTAGCCTAGGTAGTTTGTTAACCTAGATTTCTAGCTTAGCTCATTGATAGTTTAGTTTCTATTTCATTTTTCACACTTGCTCATTAGCGTAACCAAACAACCAAACCTTTCAAAAACCCTAAAATCCTAAGCTCCACAAAAGGAATGAAGCCCAGTCTGTCTAACTCTAGTGCCCTCTCTATCTTTGTGGATCGACCCTATACTCACCGCCTTCCTATACTAAGACACAACCCTATTCGCTTGCGGGTGTAGTGTTTGAGTAGACGTAGGTAGCTAGTTAGGTCTTACAAATTTCAAAAGCATAAGATCCCATATCCCATGCGCTCTGACCTCGTGGGGTGTAAAAGCACCACTAGCGGGGTTGCACCAAGCTTTCTGGCACCGTTGCCGGGGATAGAGGCGCTCGGCCTAGTTAGATAGTGTAGCTTAGCCCTTCCTTTTGCCCTCACCATTGCTATTATTTATTCTTTGTGTTACTTTTGCATCTTGGTTTGTTAACTTGGTTTCTTGTTGTTTGTTTGTGTCTTGCGCAGGTGACAGTTGTGCATGTGTAGCACGTGTTCGACTTGCACCGACTTGGTGGTGTACGACCCCAAGATTGGTAGAAGGAGGCGCTAAGCTCGCCGCAATCAGCACCGAGAAGCTGAGATGGATGAAAACAACCCGCAACCGGATGCTCAACCTCCACCGCCACATCGCCCGCTCCATGAGTACTTTACGCCGGGGAACTACAACTCCCCCATCGCCACCTTGGTTGACCAGATGACTGGTCAACAATTCTCCATTCCTCCTGCACTTCTGGGACTCCTCCCTACCTACTTCAGGATGGAGAATGAAAACCCCTACCACCACATTGACGCGTTCCTTGAGATGTGTTCAACCTTCTGCACTCCCGTCGCCATTGATGATTCCATTAGAAGGACACTCTTTCCTTTCTCCCTCAAAGAGAAGGCTAAAGAGTGCTATGTTTCAAAGCCAGAGTTGGTCTCGTAGAATGATGTCAAAAATGAGTTCCTCAAGAAGTTATTTCCCATTGCCATGTTGTCTTACATGAGGAGGTGCAACACGTCGTTTGCTTAGAAGGAAAATGAACCCTTCTACGAGGCATGGGAGAGGTTCCAAAAGCTGCTCCAAGACTTCCCTCACCATGAGGTACCTTTGTGGCAGCTCGTTCAAGCGTTCTACACCGGGCTTGAAGAGCAAAGCCAGAATAATGTGGACTCTTCCTGCGGGGGCACTTTCATGGCAAATCCGCCCAAAGAATCATGACCATTGTTTGAACACCTTGCTGAAAATTCTCACACCGTGCTTCTACTAAAGGGGGGCATTGCAGCCAAAGCTACGTTCCTACATCTTCCTTTGCAGCTCTGACTCGCAATACTACAGACCCAGGCATGATGAAGATGATGGCAGACATTATGAAAATGATGAAAATTCAAGCTGGTGGCTTTTCTAGCCAACCCACAATGGCAGTTGACACTGTAGATGAGGAAGTAAATGCTCTACACTCTTCGGTGGCCGCAATAACCAAGGCCCCATGTCTAATTCTTACACTCCCGAGTGGAGGAACCATCCGAACTTCTCTTAGAAACAATAGAATGAGGATGGATCAGGACAAGGAAACAAAAGCCACGTTACAGTTCAAAGTTTGAAGAGGAAGTGTTGGGAAGGCTAAGAAGCCTAGATGAAGTGAAAAAGGATGTGAACTCGCATGGGCAGTCCATTCACCGCCTTGAGCAAAGGTTGGATCAGATTTCCCTCACTCTTGCAAGGAGGGAGGAAGGAAGACTACCTTCTCAATCGATGCCCAATCTGAACAATGACGGTGCCTTCCAAGGGAGCACTTCAAGTACATATGGTCCGCCATAATACCAAGCACCACCGAACCCTTATGCACCACCGCCTCTTCAAGCACCTCTCAACTATCAGTATGCTCTGCCTCCACCTCATACATACCAACAACCACCTCCACAATATCACCCCCATCCACAACAACAACAGCCACCACCACAACCGCAACCCCAATTCATTCTCCAAAATCCCAATTCACCTCATCAAATACCTCCACCACCTCAACCGCCACAACCACCTCCACAAGCCTCTTCCTCTACTACCCATGAGCATGTGAAGGCGATGACTACATTGAGGAGTGGTCGTACTTTGGAGCACCCTCGTGATACAATTTTTGTTGATAGAGATGATATCGGGGCTGAGCAGGTTGATACTGAGATACAGGTTGAGGATACCGTGATACCGAGAGTTGATACCGTGATATCGAGTGTTGATACCGTGATTCATGTGATTCCAGTTGATGTTACTACTGATATGGACCGTACAGGGTCCCAACTTCCTCCGTTTCCCGAGGCTCTTAAGGAGCCTTCTGTTGAGAAAAGAAGAAAGAAGCACACTGAGGACATTATTAAAACCTTTAAGCAAGTGAAGATCAACATCCCTTTGCTTGATGCGGTCAAGCAAATTCCCTCTTATGTTAAGTTTTTTAAGGATCTTTGCACATTCAAAAGAAGGACTATGGGAAGAACCCCGAAGAAAGTGAAACTTACCGAGAAAGTGAGCTCGATTCTCCAGCACACCATTCCAAGAAAGAGAAAGGATCCTGGTGCCCCCATCATCTCATGCTACATTGGGGCACACCGCATAGACCAAGCCCTCCTAGACTTAGGCTCTAGCATGAACCTCATGCCGTATGACATTTTTACAGAATTATAGATGGGACAGTTGGGTCCATCCCATTGCACTTTGCAGTTAGCTGACAGGTCGGTAAAGACGCCTAGAGGGCGTGTTGATAACGTGCTCGTGAGACTAGATGATGAGACATCTGCTTTCTTTCCTACTGATTTCATTGTCTAGGATATGGAGAAAGACACGAGGAAGGTTCCTGTCATCTTAGGGAGACCCTTCCTAGCCACAGGTGATGTAGTTATCCATGTTAGAATTGGTACAATGTATGTGACGTTCATGCACATGAAGATTCGGTTAAACATCTTCAAATCATCAACCACAACCGAAGTGATAGGGGCGACAGAAGAAGATTACTATCTCGTCGAGTGTCTAGATGAGATTTTGGAGGAATGCCTACCCTCGTGGATCCAAATGGCCACTCAAGGTAGAGGACTGGAACCGATAGTTGAGTTTCCAGACGATGATGAGGAAGATGATGAAGAGAATGAGCTAGCCTTAGTGACTGCGGGTGAGGATCTCCCTTCCATCTCCAAGCCATTGAAGAACTCTCTTAAAGAACCCCTGACGCTTGAGCTGAAATCACTTCCTGAAGGTTTGAAATATGCTTTTCTAGGGGCGAATGACACCCTCCCGGTGATCATTTCATCCATACTCTCGCTCAAACAAGAGGAGGCTTTAATGAAGGTTTTGAAGAAGAACATCCATGTAATTGGATGGTCCATAGCCGACTTGAGAGGTATCGATCCCTCCATTTGTGTGCATCGAAACTATCTTGAGGAAGATGCAAGACCAACCTGTCAAATGCAAAGGTGGTTGAACCCAAAGTTGAAAGAGGTGGTGACTTAAGAAGTAGTAAAATTGCTTGATGCTGGAATCATCTATCCTATTTCTGACAGCACATGGGTGAGCCCCATACAAGTTGTGCCCAAGAAGGGTGGGATCACCGTTGTTGAGAATGCAGATGGGGAACTAATGCTAGTTAGAGAGCAATCCAAGTGGAGGATGTGTGTGGATTATCGAAAGCTCAATGAGAAGACAAAGAAGGATCACTACCCCCTCTCGTTTCTTGATCAAATTCTAGAGAGACTAGCAGGACAGAGCTTCTACTATTTCCTTCATGGATACTCTGGGTATTTCCAAATTGTTGTGCATCCTGCGGATCAAGAGAAGACGACATTCACTTGCTCGAGTGGCACCTTTGCTTACTAAAGAATGTCGTTTGGGTTATGTAATGCTCCGTCTACTTTTCAGAGGTGTGTGACCTCGATCTTCTTGGATATGCTTAATTCATCCTTGGAAGTATTCATGGATGACTTCTCGGTTTTTGGCAAGACATTTGATGAGTGCATGTTACATTTAGTTGTTGTCCTCAAACGATGTGTAAAAGTTCGACTAGTTTTATCTTGGGAGAAAAGCCACTTCATGGTACCTGAAGGCATTGTTCTAGGCCACCGGGTTTCTAAAGACGGAATTGAAGTTGACAAGGCCAAAGTGGGCCTCATTTCTACCCTCATTGTTCCTTCCACCATAAGACATGTCCGGTCTTTCTTGGGATATGCTAGTTTTTATCGCTGCTTCATAAAAGATTTCAGCAAGATCTCAAGACCTTTGTGCCACTTACTCAAAAAGGATGCTGAGTTTAGTTTTGATGACAAGTGCATTGAAACCTTCAATCATTTGAAAGAAAGACTCATTTCTGCTCCGATCATGTAGCCCCCCAATTTCTCTTTGCCATTTGAGATAATGACTGATGCATCTGACATGGCAGTGGGGGATGTGTTGGGTCAAAGGATTGGCCAGATTCCTCACGCTGTCTACTAAGCAAATAAAACTCTTGATGAAGCACAAAGAAATTACACCACTACCGAGAAAGAGTTACTCGTTGTCATCTTTGCTCTAGACAAATTATGCTCCTATCTTCTACAAAATAGAGTTGTGATTTACACGGATCATGTTGTGTTAAAGTATCCCATGTCTAAGAAGGATTCAAAGCCGAGGTTGATAAGATGGATTTTGTTGCTACAAGAGTTTGATATAGAGATAGTGGACAAGAAGGGAGTAGAAAATGGCACAGCTGATCATCTCTCCCGGATTGATCACCCTTTGGACCAGACAAGGTTAATCAAAGAAACCATGCCGCATGAACAACTCTTCCTCCTCTCATCTTCTCAAGGGCCATGGTATCAACACATAGCCAATTTCTTGTCTAGTGGGAGGATACCAAGCACGTGGACAAGGGAGGAGAGCAAAAGACTATTTGCCATGGTGAAGAATTATGCTTGGGATGATCCTCACCTTTTCAAATATTGCCCCGACCAGCTTGTAAGAAGATGTGTTCCCAAAGTGGAACAAAAAGACGTCCTCTCCATGTGCCATTCCGGGATATGTGGAGGACACTTTGGAGGAAAACGCATAGCTGTAAAAGTTCTTCAATGTGGTTTTTATTGGCCCTCGCTATTTAAAGATTCACACAAATTTTGCAAAAGCTGCTTGAAGTGCCAAAAAGTGGGCACTATCTCAAAGAGATACATGATGCCTCTATCACCCATTCTAGTGGTGGAGGTGTTTGATGTATGGGGGATTGACTTCATGGTTCCTTTCCCACCCTCTTTTAGATATGTTTACATTTTGATCGTCGTGGATTACGTGTCAAAGTGGATAGAAGCCATTGCCACCCGAACAAATGACCACAAGGTGGTTTGTGACTTTGTAAAATCAAACATCTTCAGTTGGTTTGGCATTCCAAGAGAAATGATAAGTGACGGGGGAAGTCACTTCATCCACCGCACCTTTGAGGGATTGCTCAAAAAGCATGGAGTGAACCATAGAGTAGCCACTCCATATCATCCGCAAACCAGTAGCCAAGTTGAGCTGGCCAATCGGGAGATCAAGCTTATTTTGGAGAAAACGGTGAGACCGGACCGTAAGGATTGGTCACTCCGCCTCAATGAAGCTTTATGGGCGTACCAAACTGCTTACAAAGCCTTGATTGGCACCACACCCTTCAAGCTCATCTATGGCAAAAGCTGCCACTTACTGGTAGAGATGCAACATAAGGCACTGTGGGCTTTGAAGAATATGGACTTTGATAAAGAGAATGCAGTAATGAAGAGAAAATTCCACCTCAATGAGCTAGAAGAAATGCGCCATGAGGCGTATGAGATGTCAAAAAGCTACAACGAGAGAACCAAGTTCCTTCACGACAAGATGATTAGGAAGAAGGAATTTAAGCCCGGGAAGTGGGTGTGGCTCTACAATTCAAGAATGAAGTTCTTTCTTGGAAAACTCTGGTCTAGATGGGAATGGCCATATCTTGTCAGAAAAGTATACCCATCTGGCGATGTGGTCATATGTGCAAAAGAAGGTGCCAAAGAATTCACTGTCAATGGAAAACATTTGAAACCCATTGTTGAAGTGGGTCCGGACAAGGGAAATCAGAGTTTTGATATCGTTATGCTAGTGGAGGAACAATCAGGCAAAGAAGAATGGTGGGAGACTGATGAGAAGGCAATCTACCACAAGGATGCATTAAGGATTCCGAAGAAATGATATGAGTTCTACAATCAATAAGCTCGGCTGAAGGCGTAAAATTTAGCGCTAGTGGGAGGCAACCCATGTGGCTTGAGATTCTCGAACCTTCTCCTTTTTTATACTTTCTTTTGTTTTACACAAAAACACTCACGCACATTTGTGCTTGATAGTTTTGTTTTTAGTTTTGATGGAATGACAGGTCGAACATGTTCAAGCTGAAGATTGCGGCACATTCAATCAAGGTGGTGGATATTCCGCCAAGAAAAATCATTCATGATGATTAAATGATGAGTTTTAAAAAGTATTGATGAAATCTAGAGTTCTTGAATTGACAG
This sequence comes from Alisma plantago-aquatica, assembly GCA_963693085.1. Taxonomy (NCBI): domain Eukaryota; kingdom Viridiplantae; phylum Streptophyta; class Magnoliopsida; order Alismatales; family Alismataceae; genus Alisma; species Alisma plantago-aquatica. The sequence goes on along the minus strand of OY856411.1, from coordinate 386,262,503 downwards.
AGTAGCACGGTCATGCTGCTCAGAACGGATGTGCTGGCACCAAGCCAGAACGGCCGTGCTGGCACGGAACGGTCATGCTGGTAAAGACAAAAACAACATGTTGATTGAAGATTTTTAGCCGCTGGCAACACGGCCGTGCTGACCAGAATGGCCGTGCTGGCCCAAAAAAAAACCTAATATCTAGCCCGATTCAACCCGACCCAGCACGACCCCTAGTTCATTTTTGCAAACCAAAACGGCCGTGCCGCAACTCTAGGCGGCTAGGGAGAGTTTCGTACACCCCCAAATTACTCCCTCTTTCTCCCAAACTCCAGATTTGAGTTTACTTTGGTCCCTAATCACTTTCCCTAACCTCTAGCTTTGATTTCCACCATTCATCACCACCGATTTCTCCAGCTACAAGCAATTTCCGCCCCCATCAGCCCGGAGCTGTGTTTTTCCAGTGCTAGCTTCGTTTTTCGTCAAAGAACTTTGCAATCATGAAGGGCATGGGTAAAGCCATCAAGAAAGGAGGAGAGAAGACTACAAGCATCCTCACCGGTGGTAAAAGAAGATCCAAATGAGCGGTCGGTTCACAACAGTCCGGCAGTGCTTCCTCGTCGTCCAACTCGATTTCACATTCCTTTGGCCGATCAGTGTCGATGAGCGCCTCTCGACTCCACTCTCCCTCCAACGAGCACTTCTCAGATCCAAGCTACAGAAACCCTGGGGAAGAGGAGGAGGAAGAAGAAGAAGAGCTGGAGAATATTGTGGATTCTATTGAAGTCGTTGCACCGGCTCGTGAGCGAAGAACTAAGAAAACTAATGAAGCTTCGTCCTCACGCCTACCACCACGACCAACTCCAACAAGGCATTCGACATCATCAACCTGACCCATCGGGAGCAATGAAAGAGTGCCCTTGAACTTAGACACAAGTTCGGGGTCACATACCTATCAAGAAGAAGAAGTGGACAATACTGAGAGTGAGGAATTGGAGGATGAACCAGTGGGTATCCTATCAAGACTAGAGGAGGACAGACTCACATGGGCGGGAAAGCAACCACAAGGAACCACTTATGGCAGAGGAATCGCAAGAAATGAAGCAATGAGACCCTTTCACCCTAAATGCATGACAAGAAGGGTGATTGCCACTAGATATGCATGTGTGCCCACAATGGAAGCCATAGATGTCAACTTCAGTTTTGGTTTTCACTTAAAATGTTGTGGATTGTACAATATTTTAACTAAGGTCGAAGAAACATACTTGGAGACTACTCATGAGTTCTTTGCAACCTTAGAGAAGGTTCAGTATCAAGGAGAGGATGCTATCAAGTTCAAGTTAAACTGCTCAACACATATCCTCAAAGCCTCTCAGATCAATGCAATCTTTTCCCCCAACCCAGAAATGGCAAAGAAATTCGACGGGGGAAATTTTGACAAGAATGGTAAGGCTGATTATACTAGGAAGTGGAAGACGATAACAGGCAAATCTACTTTCTCTTTAGGGAAATCTAAAACGAGCAAGATCTACAACCCTTTCTTGAGATATTTGCAAAAGGTGATGGCAAATACCTTGTTTGGTCGCTATGATAATCAAGGATCAAGCACCCAGAAAGACCTATTTCTTATGGCTACAGTTGTAAGTGAGGGGTTTGTGAACGTTGGTTCCATGGTAATTGATCACTTGAAGACAATCCCATCCAAAAGTAAAAATCCATTCATCATGGGAGGGATTGTCACCACTCTGGCAAGGGCAGTGGGATGCAATCTAGAAGGGCTTACCAAGGTAGATGGAAACAAATATGTGGACCTAAACTATCTTGCGAGGTCCCAGATGATATCCCTCAAGGATGAAAAAAAATTATGTTTGAACCCCGGCTATCCTGGTGTCACCTTGGAAATCCCATACCATGCCTCTGCTCAGGGATGCAGGGCCTGTGGATGACTTTCTAAATTTATTATCACGTTATGAGGAAAGAACCCCTAGAGAGGGGTACAGAGCACCAAGTGTAGCCTTACCTGATGAAGAGGGGGAAACAAATGTGCCAGAACAGCAGTGGTCATTTGAGAAACCATGTCGCACAAGACCGAGAATGGAAGATTTTGAGGCGCATCCGCCTCTGACAAATGCATATGATATGTCATCCATCCATGCACAGTTTGAGGGGATTCAAAAAATGCAACAAGACATGTAGTTGGATCAGCAGTAGATGCATCACCAAATCAACCACATGTATCATTACCAACATGCGCGGACACAAAGAAACCCCCAATGGGGGGAGGATTTCTGGGGATCAATTTCTGGCTACCAGGAGACATACCCACCTCCACAGGCGGACTACTGGGGCCATTACTACCAGCAGGCTCCTCCACAGTCTGGCCCGTCGTAGGACCCCACACCACCACAACCTTGACTTCTACCCTATCATACCTAAGCTTTAGTTTCATTCTGAGGACAGCATGGTTCAAAAGTTTAGGGTGGTAGGGCGGTAAGCCCTCAGTTTTTAGCTTATTTTGACAGTTGCATGCTTCACCTGATCATTGTTTGTTTGATGTTTAACCCACCTAATGTAGATTGTCTTTTTCTTACATCTTTGCATAGCATGTAGTTTAATTTCATGCATTTTTGGGTTTTTTTTCAAAAAAATGCTCTTTTTCCTATTCCATATCATGCATTGCATTCTCATGTAGTTTTTGATAATTTCATATGCATGTTAACTAGGATTTGCTGTTTTATGTTTTAAAATTTCCTAAAGTAGGTTTAGATGTGATTTAGTTCAAATTGGCGCCATTTTGGCCAATTTTGCCCAAATTTGAATGATTCTTGTTCTAAAAGTGTGTTTGACTTAATCTCCAATTTTTTAAATGGAATGTTTACCCCTGTGACAAATGCATGCTAGTTTCTTAGATCTTGTTGATATATGGTCTTGCGTGTGACATTTTTACATGTGTACCGCATCTCTTAATTCTGTGAAAGTTTCGGTTGAATCATGAATTGAGCAAGCTACAAGCGCTTAAAGCCAATGGAATGACTTGGTAGAAATATGAATATTGTGTTAATTTTGTCATGTGGTGTGATATTACTTGGTGAAGTGTTGAATTAGATTTCATGCAGGGAATCTTATGTGAAGACTACACTACTGACCCCCCTTTTGATCCGACCATTCTTTCACCACTTTCATACCTCTCTGCCTCATAAAAAGATGCTGAAGTGCACATCTCAGCCGTGGCCACCCACAAAAGTTTGGGGTGGCCACATCTCAACCTCCCCACTTCACTCCATCCACTTTGTGCCCTACCTACACCAAGGGCAAAGAAAAAGAAAAGAAAAGCAAAAATAAAATAAAATAAAATAAAAGGATGCTCCTGTTTAAGAGCATTCAAATAAAGAAAAGAAGAGTGTGTAAAAGCACTCCAAATCTTTTTGCAATCCTTTCTTCCTTTTTCATACCCATTGAGCTAGGAAACATCAAATCTAGCTCACTTTACCCTTTCTACAGCCAAGTGGGTCATGTCATCTAATGTGGTTTGAAGCATAAGAGTGAATGCATGAAAGTGAAGCAGCACTCCTAGTCACCTTTGATTAACACCAACATGAAACTGTTTACCCGGAATGACATGGAGGACATATGGACAACTAGTGTTTCTATGCTTTATATTTGAAGTTTGTATGCTCAGTGCTCAGTTCATGAATGGTTTGTGAAAGAGGAAAGGAGAAATGTGAAACACATGCACTTAGTCACTCACAAGACCATGTATTCAATAATTATATGTTGCTATGCATTTGTCATTTGATTTTGTTGAAAAGAAACTGAAAAGAGAAATTGAGTTGGAGCATACTTGAGGACAAGTATGTTTTAAGTTTGGGGTGGTGATGCAGCCCTATTTTAGGGCTCCATCCTATGCCTTTTTGTACATTTATCACATCTAAACAAAGTAGATTGTAAGTTAATACCCCCAATGTGTGTTTTACTGTCAAATGCACTTATGGACGTTCTTTGCATTATTTTCAGGTACTTGGACCATACTTTGGATGGAAGAGAGAGAAGGAAGGAGTTCGACGGTCCCTCTACTCATGGAGGGGTCCAAAGAAGATCCCAAGAGCCCCCTCAACCTACCCCAATGGCCAAGTTTCGACTCCAAGCAAAGAAGTTCATTAATAATGAAGTTTGAAGTTGTTTCATTACTTGAAGACCCCAGCACGGTCGTGGTACCATGGAACGGTCGTTCTATCAATTAAGCAAAGAATATAGGTTGAATGTTAAAACTTCGAAGTTCAGCAAATCAGCCACCACGACCGTGCTACCCAGCACGGCCGTGCCATGAAGACCCCACCACGGTTGTGTTGCCCAGCACGGCCGTGCTAGATGAAGATGGAACGGGCGTGCTACTCAGAACGGCCTCATCACAACCCCTCCACCACGTCCGTGCTACCCAGTACAACCGTTCTACCTAGTCCCCAACACGGTCATGCTGCCTAGCACGGCCGTGCTACCAGCCTTCATTTCCACCCATCAACTTGTTGATTTAACACTTAACCAACACGGACGTTCTCCTCCACCATGTCCGTGCTCACTTCTACCCACCACGGCCGTGCTACCACCTCAAAACCTAACTTTTTCACACTGATTTTCTAATCTTACCCCTACTTACCCTAGTGCCTCCACCACCAACTATATATACATGGGTGGCGGCCACAGCACTAGGGGAGCCTCTACCTAGCTGTTCTTAGCCTCCACTCTCCACCCTTGAGCTCTTTGTGCAATCCCCTTGCATTTTGGGCTCATCATCCACCATTTCCACCCTCATTCCACCATGGAAACCTAGTTCCCTAGGTTTTCATCCATAATCCCTTACCATTGCATGCACCCCTCCACCCTTGGAGGAGGGAGGACATCTATAGCAAGCTTGGAGGTGAAGAAGGAGGCTTCCACATCAAGCTTCATGGAGTCACTACTTCTTATACCCCTTTCTTTTCTTGTTTTCTTGATCATGTCTAGCTAAGCCCCTTGTGGTGGGCTGTTTGGGATTTAAATGTGACTTTGATACCATGTTGGGGGATAATTTCTTGTAATGAACTTAATTCATATCTATGATGATTACTTCTTGCTTCTATCTCTTTTCCTATCTTATTGCATGTGGTTTGTGCTTCTTGTATGAATTGCTTGTTTTGAGGTTTTTGATGACACTTAGTTTCTAGGAGGAATTGAGGTGTATGTGGCAATCTTAGGAATGGCTCCTAGGTCCAATTAGTGGATCCCTAGCTAGCCCCCTTTGTTCCTACATACACATCCCTCCTCCTACAAATGAGTGTGAGATCTAAGTAGCTAGTGTAAGTGAGATTGATGTAATTGTCTAGGGCCTTCTAAAGGCTAGAGTGTCTAGTGGCATGAGGTTAAATACCCTCATCTTTACTCCGATCTCTACCCTCAACCCTCAATTACTCACTATCACTTACCCTAGAAACCTAGATTTGGTTAATCTCATTAGAATTACACCTAACCCTAGTCTTCTACTAGTAGTATAGGGTATGTTCTAATGGCATTGACCTTATTATTTGGTATGGTAATCTAGATATGATATGAGAACCATGCATGTTTAATGATCTCCCCTCCCCAACTAATATCAAAGTTACATTCCCCAAAACAGCCCACCCACCTTAATCACCTTGCTTAAAACCCTAATTGCTTAGTTTGCTTGTTAATGCTAGTTTAGTCCAATTGCTTTAGTCTAACTTAGTCAATTGTGCAGTTTTGCTTTCTAGTGCTAATTTAGGTCTTTTCTCTTGATTAGTGGTTAACTTAGGCTCTTAATTGCTCATTACTTATTTAGTATAGAATAGATTGCTCTTGCCTTAGCCTAGCTAGTTTGTTAGCCTAGATTGCTAGCTTAGCTCGTTGATAGTTTAGTTTCTATTTCATTTTTCACACTTGCTCATTAGCGTAACCAAACAATGAAACCTTTCAAAAACCCTAAAACCCTAAGCTCCGCAAAAGGAATGAAGCCCACTTTATCTAACTCTAGTTCCCCCTCTATCTCTATGGATCGACCCTATACTCGCCGCCTTCCTATACTATGACACGACCCCGTTCGCTTGTGGGTGTAGTGTTTGAGTAGACGTAGGTAGCTAGTTAGGTCTTACATATTTCGAAAGCATAAGATCCCATATCTCGTGCACTCTGACCTTATGGGGTGTAAAAGCACCACTAGCGGGGCCGCACCAGTTATATTAACATTAAGAAAATTCCTTTATTACATCAACATTCAAGGAATCTAGATATGATTAACCCTCATCATATTCATAATGCACATGTTTAGCATACGAAAGTATCAACCATGTAGCTATGATAACCACCAATTAACATATTAAGGTTATGATCATATTAAGGAGGTTATTTCACCATCATTACATCATATAAGAATGTTAAACATGAATACTCATCTGACATCATTCCATTTCATTGGAGGAGTAAACATTAGATCTTGACCATTGGGTCAAGTTCATATGTTAAAACCATTCATTACAGTATAGATCTGACCATTGCATCTAGTGACCCAAGAAACCATTGGTCTAAGGCTTAATTGATGCTACAACTATATGATTAAGTCACCATAGGTTTTGGAGACCTGATCAACCATCATTAGTGACTATTAAGTCACCATAGGTTGTTATATCAGCACTATATTCATTAATCAGCATCAAATATTAAGCTAATGTCATCATTGATTGATAACATCAGTAGGGTACTTAATGGTTGATCATTAAACTTCTAATTGATCCAAAACCTGACCTAAGGGGGTGAACATAGGTTGTCACCATCATTTGACACCTTTGATCCTGACCATTAGTTGTCATGAAGACAACACCATAGGGTTGTTGTAATGGTACTGTCATCGGGTCATGGGTTTATAGAAGACATCAGCTTAAAACCCTAAAATTGACCGTTGGTTGATTGGTGCTTAGCACCATAGGTTGTCAAACCAACCTAATCCAAGTCATATTATACCTTACGAATAACTTACACATGATCACAGGTTCATCTAGAGCTGAAATAAGAATAGGGAATATTATAAAAATCAAAATCCAAGTCAATCATAGCTTTTTAGTGAATGGATCATCAATTAAAAGCAAGAACATGAGCTAGCAAGCTTATGGTAAGAAATAAATGTGGAGCAAGTTATAAAACTTGCCTATAATTAGAATATAAACTCCCAAACATAAGAAAACATGAGTAGGTAGGGTAGGAAATTCAAGCATAAGTTGTGAACTCGTCCATCTAGCACCTTTCTTCATCAAATGAGCAAACCCTAAGCATAAGGGGCAAGAAAGGTAGGGTTTTAGAGCTTTAGAGCAATTTCTACCATGGAACAATAAGGTTCTGACCTGGATAAAGGTAGGAGGAAGGTTTAAAAAGAAATAAATGAAGGAAATAAGGGGATTCTTACTATTTTAGGTCAAGATCACTAGAAGGAAGCTTTTCAAACCCTAAAAGGAAGTCAATGCAACCCTAGATTCTTTTTCCAAGAAGATCCCCTCTTTCTTCTTCGTTGAATAGGAAATTCATAGTAGCATAGAAGGAGAACGAGTTTCATAGAAGGAGGGAAGTGGTGGAGATAAAATGGCTTGTTTGGGTGCTTAGGGATAAGTATATGAAACTTTAAGATAAAGAAAAAGAAAAGGTTGAAGTTCTAGTATCTTTCCAAGTGTCCATGGCCTTAAACTATTAAGAATATACAAGCACACACACAAGCAGATCCCCCACCATCCATAGAGACATGCTTATCCCTATTTTCTTGAATTTCCAAGAAAAATAAATAATTCATTAGTGGATAGCTACTGAAGGTAGCTCATCCATGAAGGGGTAAACCCTAAAATACCCTTGAGGAAAACACCTTCAAACCAAGGTTTTGGTAGGCTCCCCATGGCTCAACAAGATCAATAATAATGAGAGAATATCCAAGGAACATAATGCAAGTGATAAATTGCAAATAAACTTCTCAATTGAGTAAATTACATAAAAGTCCAAAATGTGCATAAAATTGCATAACTTGCTCAAACGGTGTCCAAATTGGACCAAATTTAAATCTTAAGCTTGTCTTATGATTTCAAAGCATATCACAAGGTTAGATCAGGGTTATAAGAATTCAATTATGATGATTAAGCTTGTTCAACACTTTAAGCGAGGTTAGGGGTCTCACATGCATGGACTCTTCTTGAGATATCAAAGAATCTAGATGAGAGTATCCATGTGACTACTATGTGGCTCATCCATAAATTGACTAACCAAACTTGTAGCAAATGATATATCTAGATGAGTAATGGTAAGATAATAAGGTTTTCTGACTAGTCTTCTATATCTCCAAGGATCTTCAAGTGACCCCCTGCTCCTTATATAACTTGACTCTAGATCGCTTGGAGTATCTGTAGGTTTTCTCCAAGTAGACCAATTTCTTCAAGTAGAACAAAAGTGTATTTTCTTTGTGATATAATAATACCATTTGGGGATTAGCCACATCAATACCCAAAAAGAATTTTACGGGGCCAAAATCTTTAGTGTGAAATTTATTTTGTAGAAATTGCTTGAGTTGTACAATACCATGTTGATTATCTCAAGTGATAACAATATCATCAACATCTACAATAAGGAGGACAACACTTGAAGACCCTCGTTAATAGAATATTGAATGATCAATATCAAAATGTAGGAGATAGAACTCCACGATTGTGTTGTTGAACTTGCCAAACCACGCTCGTGGATACTATTTGAGCCCATAGAGTGACTTATGAAGCCAGCCAACAAAATGAGACTCCCCCTAAGCAACAAACCATGAGGTTTCTCCATATAGATCTCCTCTGACAAATCACCATGGATAAAATTGTTCTTAATATCTAGTTGGTGCAGGGACCAAGAAAAATGAGCAGCCAAAGAGATAAAAAGTCAAACATGTGACATTTTAGCTACCATAGAAAAGGTCTCGAGGTAGTCTTCTCCATATGTTTAAGTATATCACTTTTCTACTAGTCGAGCCTTGATATGATCAACATCATCTATAGGCCCTACTTTCACAAAGAATACTGACTTGTAGCCAACAATAGCCTTGTCTTTTTTCAGAGAGCATTCATCTCATCTTCCATATCAAGACGCCAGTTGTTGACTCAAGGTTTAAATTCACTAAACCCTTGTTTTAATGATGACTAAACCATTCTAATTAATTGTGTCTAATGCCTCTACTTGAGTGATTTCAGATTAGGTATAGACACACTCCAAATTCCCTAACTTGTGCATATCAAATTGGAGAAAAGACAAGTCAAAGTCAATACAAGTGCACATTTTTGGAATATGATGTAAATCCATTAGAATCATGTTGTAAATCACTTGTAATGATTGTATGACTTGTAATTAAGCTTAGACAAAATTAGGAGCACTTAGATCGAATGTTTAAGCACTCAAAAATCATTTTGCAAAATTCACATTAGGTTCTTCATCGGTCGAGTTACAAACTCGACTGATCCTGATTGAATCTTGAAAATGACTTTTGATCGGTCGAGTTTACACTTCACAGAACTTGACCGATCCCTCTACTGACCAAAACCGATTTAAGTGAATCGGTCGAGTTACCCCAGGACAAACTCGGCCGATGGCCTAAATTGGTCTAGTCTTTTAGTGGGATCGGTCGAGTTACCTTTATAGAAACTCGACCGATTGCACTATTTGGAAAAGTGCAGAAAAGTGTTTCTAGCCGTTGTGGAGTTGCAACAAGTGAAAATATATCTGTTGCAAGTCACAAAATGGCTAGTTTTCATTCTTAAGTGTTCCTAAAGGCTAACAGGCATCCCCAGCTATAAATAGGACCCCTTGGGCTTCATTCCAAGGTTGAGCGTTCAATGCAAAACTCTATGTGAGGTTCCTATTCTATAGTTGAGTGCTTCCTACAGCCTCCTCTCTCTCTCTAAGCTTAATCACTTGCTACATTTGTTAGAGTGAGTAGGAAATCTATAAGAGAGCTAGTCCTACATGTATATCTTGTGAGGTTCTCACTTCTTCCACCCCCAATCTCACTTTTCAACCATGAAGATGAAGGTTATCTCTCTTGGCTAAGAGAGGTGAAGAAGAACAAGGGAAGGATTCCCTTGGTGAAGATCAAGGCTGAAGACTTAGAACAAGAGTGGGTAAGACCTTGGTGAAGGCAGAAGACTCCTTGCTCAAGTGGGTAAGACCTTGGTGGAAGCTTCTTCGAGTGAAGGTGAAGTCAAAGGCTGAAGATCCAAGAAGAGTGGGTAATCCCTGCAAGGCTAAAGACTTGTACAAGAGTGGGTAAGTCCTTGGTGAAGGCCAAAGACTCATTACAAAGTGGGTAAGTCCCTGTTAAGGTTGAAGACTCTTTGTATTGGATAGGTAAGTCCTTTGGTTGGTCATGTATTGTAAGTCTTATGAATGAATATAAGAGTGTAATGGTTAAGAAATCCTAGAGGTTGACGTCTCTAGGTAGTGGACTGACTCACTTCTAGTTTGAAGTGTGGAACCACTCTAAACAGCTTATCAATTGGTGTATTTTCAATCTCTCTCCCTTGCTATGCATGTTTTAGTTGCACTCAAACTTCCTATTTAGCAACCTTATCTTGTGATATATCTTAAAGGTCTAATGAATTTTGTTTAAGTGCATTCAGCTCTATTCACCCCCCCCCCTCTGGAGCATCCCATCACCCATCTAGGATCCAACACTAGCATGGGTGACCCATAGCAATAGATACATAAATAGATACAGTAATATTATATATATATATATATTAGATAAAGGTTTTGTATGAAGAAGATAAACATTCATAGTAAACAAAATTGGAAATAGGGTGAAGAGTGCATGATTGTTTTCCTTTCTGAAGTGCAATAGATAGATCGATAGAGCTATTAGTGCTTATAGGATCTCTAGACTAAGTGGTGGTTGAAGGAGGGTTACCATCTACATTGTCTAATACTTGTTGCCCTGCTCTTTATATAACTAGACTCTAGGATTCATTAGAGTATTTGCAGGTTCTGCTCCAAGAAGACTCATTTCTTCAAGTAGATCAAGAGTGTATTTTCTTTGTGAAGTATTAATACCATCTGGGTGTCTAGCCACTTCAATACCTAGAAGGTATATTTGGGGGCTAAATCTTTAGTGTGAAAATTATTTTGAAGAAACTATTTGAGTTGTAGAATACCATGTTGATTATATCCACTGACAACAATATCATCAACATATACAATAAGGAGGACTACACCTGATGACCCTTGTTGATAGAATAATGAATGATCAAGATCATATAGTAGGAGACCAAACTCCAAGAGTACATTATTGAACTTGCGAAACCATGCTCGTAGAGACTATTTGAGCCCATAGAGTAACTTATGAAGCTAACAAATAAGATGAGACTCACGCTGAGCAATAAACTAGAAGGTTGCTCCATATAGATCTCCTATGACAAATCACCATGTAGAAAAGCATTCTTAATATCCATCTAGTACAGGGGCCAAGAAAGATGAGCATCCAAGGGGATAAAAAGTTAAACATATGGCATTTTAGCTACCGAAGAGAAGGTCTTGAGGTGTTCTCCATATACTTGAGTATATCCCTTGTATACTAGTTGAGACTTGATATAATCAACAACACCCACAGGTCCTACTTACAAAGAGAATATCCACCGTCAGCCAACAATTGCCTTATCTTTTGGAGTAGGGACAAGACTCCAAGTGTGATTTTGTCAGAGAGCATTGATCTCATCTTCCATAGCAAGACGCCAATCTGGATGACACATAGCAATAGATATAAAACTAGGTACATCAATATCAGATATGGATGAGATAAAGGTTTTGTTTTAAGGAGATAAACAATTATAGGGATCCAAATTGGAAATAGGGTGAAGATTGCATGATCATTTTCCTTTCTGAAGTGCAATAGGTAGATCGAGAGAGCTATCCAGACTGAGTAATGATTGAAGGAGGGTTTCCATCTACATTGTCTAATACTTGTTCTTGGACATTAATCCTCCATGGTATTCACCTTGGATAGGAAAATCAGATGACAATATTTCAACAAACATAGGAAGCGAGAGAGCTTCTTCAAGTTCATCGAAAAACTAAGAGTCTCTGAAAAAATGGAGTTTCTTGAGAAAAAGGTGACATCAACAAACACTATAAATTTGTGTTCAACCGGGTTGTAACATATATATCCCTTTTGAGTCCTGGAACAACCAAGGAGTACACATGTGGAAGCTTTTGAGCTGAGTTTATATGTATTGGGTTCAATATTGTGAAGAAAACAAAGACATCAAAAAATTTTGGGAGAAATACTATATATGGGATGGTTTGGACAGAGGAGTTGGAATGTTATACAATTTTTTAAGACATATGGTGGCATGTGATGAATGAGATATGTAGTGGTAAGAACAGTATTGCCCCAGAACTCTTTTGGGACTTTCATGTGTAAAAGTAGAGTACGAGTTGTTTCAATAATATGACGCTTCTTTTGTTCGGCCACCCCATTTTTTTAGGTGTGTGGGGGCAAGAGGATTGATGGATAATCCCTTTTGAAGACAAAAATTGATTAAGAGAATGACTAAATTATTCTTTGGCATTATCAGTTTGAAGAAAACAAATATGTTGAGAAAATTGTGTTTCAATCTCATCGTAAAAACTTTGAATTTTAGATAAAATATTTGAACGATCTATCATTAAGTATAACCCCGTGACTCCAAAAAAGTCATCAATAAAGGAAACAAAATACTTATAGCCAAGTTTGGAAAGAACCTGACATGGTCCCCAAACATCTGAATGAATAATTTCAAATTGTGACTTAGCACTCATCTGATCCTTAACCCTAAATTAGATCTATGGTGCTTTCCTAAATGACATGACTCACATTCTAGTTTACTAAGACTAGATAGTTGAGGATGAAGAATCTTGAGTTTATCCAGAGACATGTGTCCAAGTTGACTATTAATATGAAGAGGAGTGACTGCTACACACAATCTGGAAGCCAGACCAAAATAGTAGATACCTACAAATCCATATCCTCCACAACCACCTGCTATGTTTGAAGGTCATGTATAACACAATCATCAAGGTTAAATGTAAGTAAGGCTTGACGAGAATGAGTTAACTTTCTTGTGGAAAGTAAAGTAAAGGGAAACTCAGGAACAAATAAGGATGATGATAGTGAGATGGTAGGAAAAGCTTTGATGGTTCATGGGCCTTGTACATGCACTTTTGAACCATTGGAAATGGTGAGTTGTGGAAGAGATGATCTACTAGTGGATAGGTTAGAACTAAGGTTTTTTGTATATGTAATGTGATTTGTTGCACCCAAATCAAGAACCTAAGAAGACGAACTTGTATAAGAAGCTTGATATATGCATGTAGTGTGATCACCAAAATGTTGGACGAAGGTAGCCATAGCTGTAACATATGGTGAAGCTTGTTGGGAATCCTTGTACAGGCAGAACTGATTGTACTCATCACTAGTGACTTGAATTTGGGGGTGGCCAGAGTATCTTCAGTGGATGCAACATTTGTAGATGAAGTTCTTGGAGCATATCCATGATCTCATAGCATGTTTCTTTATAGTGACCCGTCTTTCCAAATGGGTACATTCTGGGTAACCTCGTTCTCTAAGAGGTCTTCCTTTGCGGCCTCCTCGTCCTCATCCACAACCAGAAAAACCAGGATTGTTGTGACTATTTACAACAGAAATCATGATAGATTTATATGAAGAGGTGTGTGGAATAGAATCCATTAAGGCACGGGAGAAACGATGATAAGATTCAACTAATTTAGGAAGTTCAGATTTAGTAAGGGTTTGACTACGCACTCCTTCATGTTCACATTGGATACTAGAGGAATTTTATTACTATCATCTAATCTCTCTGTTACTAGAGTTCATTGAGATTCACGGTCAATAGAATTAAAGAATGAAGATCATCGGTGATTCAAGCTACTTCCTCAAAGGATTGGGTTAGTGACTTATCATCATGTTAAAGATTATACATTTGTACAGTCATCTCATACATACGTGAGATATTTGATTCATACACGAGAGGGATATGATCCCATACATACTTGCATCTCTCAAAGTGTTGCATCAGTTTTCTCCCATTGATCTAAAGTATCATCTTTACTAGGAACCTCCTTCAGATGTTTATATTTCCCTTATCCTTTGAACCAAATCTTTACTGAGCGACTCCATTGGGTGAAGTTCTTGTCATTGAGTTTTTGAGTAGTTATAACTTGATCACGAACAAGGAGAGGAGACATGGATGCCTTCACGTCTTCTTTAGGCGTGATGGCAACATACTACTTACATGTAGTATATTTCTCATTGATCTAAGGTATCATCTTTACAAGGAACCTCCTTCATATGTTTATACTTCCCTTGTCCTTTGAACCAAATATTTATTGAGTGACTCCATTGGGTGAAGTTCTTATCATTGAGTTTTTGAGTAGTTATAACTTGATCATGAACAAGGAGAGGGGACATTGATACATGCATGTCTTCTTTAGGCGTTATGACAACATACTACGTACATGGCTTGTCATGTTGACAATATGATGTGTCTGGATGTGACACAGCGTGCAGGCATAAACTCGCCTTCCAACAACATGGCGTGTCAATATGCGACATTGGGTGTAGGCATACTTGCCTTCTGATAACAAAATGAGTATGGATGTGACATGACATGTAGCTTGTGGTATAGATAGAGACATGCACTTCCTAATGAAGGCACACAGTGTGTAGGATAGGAACACACTGTATTTGGCACCGTCGTGGTAGATATGTGGGAGAAACATTTCATCTTAGCTTCAAGAATGATCCCCCTCTTCTCAAAATATACTTCCTTGATATAAATGTGGAGGATGAGGGAGGAAAGATGATCTGGATAAGAAATTAATGATCCTGAAGGAGATGACTTCCACCAAAAAAGAGATAAAAATCCAGATCAGGGTGATGGAGATGACTTCCACCACAAAAGAGATGATGATATATATATATGTGTGATGGAGATGATTTCATCCATGATAGAGAGAGGACAATTTAGAGATCTGACTGATGAAGATGATCTCCACCACTATGAAGAGGATGACGATGGTGGAGATGACTTCCACCATGGAAACAAAAAGAAAATCATGGTGGCTGTGAGGATGACTCCATGGTGACAGTCGTCAGACAACTCTCTCTTGGGAATTAGGGCAACACCTACTTTGATACCATGTAAACAAGAATAGAATGAGGAAGAGAAACTTGTGTCTCTTTGTATTCACAAGGCACACCAATGTATATGGACTTGGACGGTGTCATGTAACTCAATCACACAATGTTGAACTAAACCCATATATACAAAGGAATACAATAAAAGAATAAGGAATAAGAAATACTTATTATTCTCACAATGACATTTCACCTTGGTAAATCACATGACTTAATTCAGATCTATGTAAATCAAATTCCACAAAAAAGGAGAAAAACTATGCTTGATCATGATTGTATGACTCAACCACAAGTAGTGTACTAGTAAGTACATGTCATGTACCTTCCATTGCACATAGTGTAATTTTTTATCACGAACAATAATTGAAGAGTTTCCAACACTAATGTTGTGTACTTACTAGTACACATCGTGTAACATGTTGGCTAGGTGGTTTCAAATCATAAAATATCTCCAACTTATAACCATAAGGACAATTAATAACACCATAGACTATTTCCCACTCAGAGAAGAAGAGAGACTGACTACGAGGTAGTTTTGAATGTAGATCTTGGACGAGATTCTTCACTGCGGCAAATCCTCTTCACATTTGAAAATTTTATGAGTGACTTCTTAGTATTTTCAAGGCAAGCTACATATTACTGGCATACATTTAGGCTTTTATTTCCACTTCACTTTGTTTTTGGAATTTCATTTCATATGTTCTCCATGAGGAACATTATTTCCAAATTACTTTCCCTACATTACATTGTCATGGGGAGTAGCTCCAATGTAATATTGTGGTTCAAAAAGTTAATATTATAATTAATTCAAGTTGTGACTATTTTTTGTTGTGAGACTTAAACCTTGTTTTGACTTAATAATACTTTTTTGAGATACGTAGGAGTTGGTTTTTACCATACTAGGTTCCTGATCTAGGTAAATAAAACGAATATACACTATTGTGGCCCAATATTGTTGGAAACAAACCTAGGATACATGGGTCATGTACCACACTCGTTATCCTATTTTACTTCCCATTTAGCTATGATATCGACATCTTTATTACCAATTCTTCCAATATAATTAAATTCAACTACTAAAAATTTTGGTCTCTCTTATTTATAGAGAGATATGTATGTTGGGGGCACATTGATTCACCCTAATAGTATCTTGTAGGCATGTTGATGACAAAAAGCCACAATAATAGGTCCATTGCAAGTGAGACACTCATATATACCATTTCATTGAATTACTTATATGATTTATTATAGATTTTTTATAACTAATACAAATATTAAAATCTTGATGTGAAATACTTCACATATATGTTATAAAAGATGGGCAAAATCTATGGTCTAATCTTGGTTCAATAAAATTTTGGAATTTCTAAACTTAAAAAAATGTACATCATGTTTTGCATCAATCAAACGGATCGATTGGTGCATTAGGTTCAATCTGGCTGGGTTTTATGTTGGTTAGTAGGAGTGAATCAACCGTTAGTTGGGCCAACTTGATGATTGTGCATGATTGCATCGATGTGGACCACTTTGGGTCAATGCATGTCAAGAGGGATCGAAGCAAGCAGAGTATGGAAGCTTTGATCTAGAATTATAGTCGATGCAGTCTGTGAGGTGGTTGATGTGTGTTAAGAGGGTTGATGTTGGAGATTTCGAGCGGTCGGACTAGGTTTTTGGCCCAAAAATGTATTTCATGGGCTAACACAACCTAAAGAGGGAGACATAGTGCATTTAATTACTAAAAATAGACTTTGGGGGATGCTATCCAATTGTATCATGAACCCAACTATACATATGTGATCACTTCAACCCTAGAACCTCAATTGCTTTTTTGAAAATGGAGAGACCATGTTGGAATTGGAAGAAGACATTTTTGGTCGAATATGTTATTGATTCCATGAGTCTTGAAAAACAAAGCTTGGAGTCACTTTCCAAAGGTTGTGTGTATCAAATCTAAGTTTGTTTCTTGATTTATTCTCATCTTTGTTGTTATTAACTCTCCTATTTTTACTCTTACCTAAAGTTCTTAGATATCTATGGTAGAAAGCAGATTCTTTCTTCAACACTCTTCTTTTTAGCTCCTCATGTCTAGTTGGAGGTACTAAATTCTAAAGTGGACGCCTTGGGAGCTATTTGGTAATCTTGAAGCTAGGCTTTGTGCAAACGCGTTATTCACCCTAACTCAAGTGATTCAACCTCTATTTAGCAATATTTTGATGCAACTCCTACACGTAATCATCAAACTTCACTAAACGTGTGATATTAATCTAAAGATGATATTCTTTTGTTGAAACTTTAGGAACTTTATCGTTATCACGTTTTTACTATATCAAAATATTTTTGAATGAAAATTTCTCTTTTATGTTTTATATTTTTTAAAGGTACACTTTTTACATGCAAGTTGTCAGAAATTGCAACTAAGGCACCTATAACTCTTATTTCATATTGAACATATATGAAAAGAATTTTTAGAATTTTTAATTAAGGTCTCTTTAACAATTCCTGGGCACTTCTCCTATGTATTCATATTGAAAAAATATATATATAATCAATCATGTAGACTCTCTTAAACAAATCATAGGTATTAAAACTTAAGAAAGTTAGGTTAATATCAATTCACATAGCATTAGAATAGCTAAAAACAAAAAACTAAACATTTTCTCATTTGGAAGCAAGGCATGGATAAAAAAGGACTTTTCTTGAATTAATGAAAAAGAAAACTCTTTTGTTTTAATACAACTAAGACTAAGATTTTCTCTAACGACCTCTCTATCTTATTTTAAATTTGTTAACCACGCCTACATCCATTACTAGCATGGTAATCACATTATTCCAAACCATCCAAGTCCTTAAGCTCATTACAACAATTCAACAATGTTGCAAGTCCCTAGGCTCATCACAACAATTCAACGACCTTCCAAATACCAACGCTCACACTGCAATTATTGTATTACAAGGTGGAATGCATTCATCTCAACATTACGAGCCAAGCAATGATATAGGCACCAAAAGATTAATGGCACAACATTTGTCAACATTTGAATAGTTATACAAAGACTACACCTAAGAAAGCAAGGTCAATAAGCAAAAAAGAAAACTCAAGAAGTGCTCAAACAAATAAAGGAAATGGCTCTGCAATGAGGTTACTAAAGCAACCTTTTGTTTGATCTTGGTTTTGCAACCTTGTCAGTGAGAAGAAACAGCTTCAGGTCGGTAGGGAGTTGTCACAAAAGGTGATGTACTTGCAAAGGACTATCGACAAGGTCCAACATCAGTTCCATGAGGTCACAAATCTCACAATTGTTGACTGGTTCCCAAAACTATTTACAGCTTTGTGAATACAATACTATTCAAGTGAAATATCAAAAACACAATGACAAGTTATGTGATGAAGTGAGTTTTTACTTTTTTTTCTCTCTCTTGTAATGTTGTTATTTTCAATAATACCCTCAACCTTTTCCCTTGCTAAATTGATTAAAAGTGATTATCAATTTCATAAAAATCAAAACCCTAATTTCATAGTAGTTGAAATCCATGTATTAAGGTATATAGTCAAGTTATACAACCAACATACGAGTTTGAATCTCAATTCTCTACCATGGCTAGATAATATCATCATTAATCTTGGTTTAAAAATTCATCCTAATAGGATAAGCTGATTAGGAGTTATGATCTTGGAAATATGCATATTATTGCATTTATTTCTAACCTAGGACCTAAGTTCTTGATTTATTTGATCAAAATGTGTCACACAACCGCTTAGCTAACCTGGTCCCCTTTCTCAGTCGTTGGATGAGCTCACGCATGGATCAAGTAATAATACAACGGTGCAGACCTCGTCCCTAGCCTCCCGCCTATCTCGGCCCCTAGCCCCAAACAACCTGATGACTGAAACCTCTTCCCTCGCGCTTATCCAGTCACCCTCTCGTGAAACTGGAGGGATATTTCTCCTCCCCTCATCAAATTGAACCCAACGACCCCAACTACGCCGCCTTTATCATACGGATCAGGGAGAATGAGTCCCAACTCCCTCGTTGCTCTCACTAGCGGTGGCTCCCATATTAGGTATTTCCCATCTACACCTCCCTACCTTTATATAAACCCACCACTAGCTTCTCTGACCTTCCTTTATTCGTCCCATATCATCAATTTCATCGAAGGCCACCCCTTCATCCCCGACCTCGAGCCACCCTCAAATCGTCTGACCCCGAACCCCCCTTCACTCCAGAGGCCTCGACCTTCCAATTGATCGAGGTCACACCTTCTTGAGACCTTGACGAGGTGATCAATACCTTCCGTTGGAGCCGCGAACATCCAGAGGTCTGGGTCAACAAGCCACTGCAACCAAGCTCTAGAGCTCCATCGCCGTCGAGGTCGGGACACATTTGAGTCGCAAGGAGCGATCATGTAGCATCACAAACCCCACGTGGAGCTTCACAGTCCCTCAATCCAACCTGAGGGCAGATTAAACCCACTTTTTTCTTTTCAATTCATCTTAACTTGTTTGATCGGAACCATGGTTGTACTCCATCTCCGGCGATGGTTTTTGTTTCCTCACAATCATAGTGACCCCGCGATCTTAGCAAGACGGCTAGCACACTCGAAGCTATCACCCTGCTACCCCAACCTCACCACACCCCCATCCCCTCACTACTGCCATCGCGCGTGCGAGGAGGAACAATCAAGCATGTGGAGTTCCCACCTTGCCCATACTAGCCCCATGTATCCATTCGAGTCCCATGGGCAATCTCGCCCTTTTGCCCATTGTTGACCCTCTCAGATGAGTGTTGGCTCTCGGGTTAGTGGGAGGATCCGGGAAGTCAGATCCCTCACCAAATCAGCAAAGCCAAGCTCACATTTTCTTTTTTTTATTTTCATTTTATTCCTCTAGAAAATACCTAATTGGTCAGTTTTGTAAAACCTATTATAAATAGCTCTAATATCCGAGAAATCCCCATAAAATACAAGCGTTCTCAGAAAAATAAGGAGAACCTATATAAATTATTGCATATACCAAAATCCAATCCTAGAATCAATGCACTCTTTTTTGGACTTTATTTGATATTCTTTTATAAATTAACTTATAGAAAATAGATATGATAATATGGATCAGTATTTATGAAAAAACTTGAGACACCAACCTAATCATGTTCCCTCAGACCTGAAACCCTAGGCTATTGATCAATAATGGGCTTAATACTCCCTTATACCACATGAATGGTCTATTTCTCTCTCATTGTAATAATGATGATTACAGGAAAAATCAATTATCCAATTTACATGATTCACTCTCAAAACCCTAATATAAGGATCCACCCTCCAAATACTTTGATCCGAGCCAAGACCTATAGATGATAACCCTATTTAGTCCAAAACCTTAATATGAAGTGTTGAGGGCACACAATGACGTTATATTTTTATTTTTCTTTCAGGATGACCTACTCTTTTATTCTAGACTCGTGGAATCCAAATCTGAGATTCAAGGTACGTGGATTTAAGTATAAGACTAGTTTTGTTGGATGATAATTCTGAGTAGTTGCTTGCATGCATTTGAATATCTTGTTGGATGTACATCTATATGTATTGTCATTTTTTGCCTTGAACATTAAGAGCACTAAGGAAAGATAATGGAATGTAGCTACTAATGGTTCATTAATCTACCTATTATAGAGGGAAAGTATTAATGTTGACTAACAACTCCCTAATGGCACAAGGTACATGGGGAAATCCCTAATAGTATGAGGTACGCGGGGATATGGCTCAATAATATATGTTTGTGCTAAGTCCACCATAGTAATACATGTCCATTGAAATATGACTACTAAATTGAATTTACCTAATTTTCCACCTTAATAATGCTTTTTTTTCTTTTTCTTCTTTTTCAAGTATTTTAAATATGCAAGCATAGTATAATATTTCTGAAACCATGTATCAACATTTAGTTGATGATTTTTTTCTCGTATTTTTTAGGTACAAAGAACAAGTAACGCATCACAAAGTACCAAAAGCTAATAAGTAATTGCTCATGGATAATAGCTAGATAGATTGCTACTCCTTATCTCTATTTTTCTTTAAATAATTGTTTCTTTTCCTCTAAATGATTTTTTTTAGGAAAAGTAAAGTTCATATATTGATAGCACATCAAGCAAGCAAAACCTGCTTATGTGAAAAGCTTGTATAGGATGTTATGAATCCTATGTACTTCTATTTTATTGAATTATTCTTTTCTTCTTTCCTGAATAACATATGTATGACTTTATTCTCAATGGATGTTGTTTCGTGTGTCTATTTTAATGGTGCTTGTGAACAAATATCTGGCTCCTTCTCATATTTTAGTTGACTACAAAAACCTCTTTTATTTTCAATTTTGACATCTTTACATATGAGTGCACACATATCTGGGAATGTCATTAAAGAAAGTATACAGAAATTGAGGTCGTCACAAGTTCAACTCTCTATGGAGTTGTTAGATCCCAACGGGCTCCCCATATGTCTCATGTGTCCAAACAAGCTACTATTAAACCACAAGGTACCTTCTATGGGATGATCTTTTAACCAAAGCAAAAAGGCTCATAAACACAATGGCTTGTGGCTAAAGACATAAAATTGTAGAGATAACAAAAGAGTTGGCAAAAAAACACCGAAGGGAGCAGCTACCAACGATTTCAATAGTTGGATGTCATCTACTAGAATTACTAATATCCATGTCCAAGACAACCCATTCACATGGGTCAACAAGCAGAGATGCAATATGCTAAACAATTTAGTTGTGCTTAATAGGGGCTTCACCAACTTGAGATGGTGGGAGGTGGGAGTACAAGGAAGCAAGCAACACTTGGCGTGGACATCCTATTCCGACAATTTGTCCCTCTTTCACTTCTCGTCGGCCAGATCATATCAAGGTGGGTTTTGGTTTCATCACATGCGGAACTCCCACCTTTGTATGATAGAGCATCAGCAAGAAATGGAGAATGAAAGGTTGGGAGGGCCAACTTCTGATACTTTGTAGAACTAAAGAATCTCAAGCAAGCTCTGAAGACGTAGAGCTTGGAGGTGTTTGAAAACTTTTTCGTGCGCATCAAATAAGGGGTGTGGATCAAACAAGGGCTCCTTCCATGACTTAATGATAAAGCAAAAGTACAAAGGAGAATGAAATCTAAATCTTAGGCAATGACGAAGGGAGGGAAGAGGTTGTGCATTTTTGCACCAACTTGTTTATAGCTTCCCAACTTGCAACCTCAACAAGGCTAACTAGGATCTCC
The DNA here is from genome assembly GCA_963693085.1 of Alisma plantago-aquatica. Lineage (NCBI taxonomy): Eukaryota > Viridiplantae > Streptophyta > Magnoliopsida > Alismatales > Alismataceae > Alisma > Alisma plantago-aquatica. The sequence continues at coordinate 386,240,024 of OY856411.1, read as the reverse complement.
TTCCAAAACTAGTTTGTCAAGATGATAATTATTAGAACTGCCCCCCCCCATGATGGAAGAATTATCTGGAATCAATGAATATGGATAACTCCTCCAAACTAGATGGATTAAGACTAGCTTTCTATTTGTTTGCCTACAATATTGTCAAGAGGGTTGTCCTTGATTTTGCCCTACAACACTTTAGAGGTGAATAGATCCACTCAGGAGTGGCGACAACAAAATTGTGCTCATACCCCCAAGGATGATGATCCAAAGAGGCTAATGGACTTCCATCTTTGTGTTTTTGGTCTCCAAATCAATAACATGTCCCATGGCCCCACTCCTACCTTACCTTATATAGGGAGAGCAAGACGCCTTCATGGAGGGAAGGGCATCACCCAAAACATGTCTCATGAACAAGTATGTGATGACCTCCAACAACATAAGACATTCAACATCATCAACAAGCTAATATCTGTGTTTTTGGTCTCCAAATCAATAGCATGTCCCATGGCCCCACTCCTCCCTTGTCCAATACAAGGGGAGCAAGACGCCTTCATAGAGGGAAGAGCATCACCCAAAACATAAGTCTTGTGCACGAGTATGTGATGTCCTCCAACAACATAAGGCATTTAACATCATCAACAAGCATTTCGATAAATCTTAAGAGGCCTTTGGGTATAGCCAGACCGGTGGATATGCTTTTCTAAATCACCACACAATCATAGGTTTCTATTAGCATGATTGGATATTCATGGAGTTATGGGTGTAAAACAATGAGCCCTCTCTTTATTTGACTCTCTTAATTCCTATTGAAGAGTACATAAGTACAGATTCTATTTGTATTTACCTATTTTCCTTTCATCAATTAGAATTATGATGATTTCATATTACCACCTGAGTCAAAAAAAAACTTAATTGATGACAAGTTTACAAGACTAATCAATGAAGTTTTCTAAAACAACATAAAAAAAGTTAAGATGTTATATTCTTGACTTTAATTATCCTTTATTAATCAACCTAAAGAAAAATGATTTAAGACTTACCATAATTAGAATTGGGTCTAATTGGAAGGGAGAGAGCTATATACCAAGATTCTTGTATTTTACACCAACACTTAAATCTTGACATATATGGCACGGCCCCACCTCTTAATTGCAAATTTTATACATCTCTTCATCAACACATTACTCTCCATTGCAAAAAGCTAAGTGATCATTATACACAAGTCTTTGGACAAGCTATTATTTTTGCCAAGCCTCATTTCTACTCACCAACAATCAATCAATAATAGACAAACAACATGAAGATAGTGTAAAGGTTCTCCCGAAAATTGGACTCCGTCTTATTTGGGTATCCCTCTAGCCATAGGAGGGGTCCCCATGGCTGCTTATGGATTCCTGGTCCAAAATATTGAGCAGTGTACAGCAAGATGGCAAGGGAATCTCCTTTCAAGATGGCAAGGGAAACTCCTTTCAGTCGGATGCAGGATCTCACTAATTAAGAGTGTCATATCATGAGTGTCGATCCACAGGCTAGCCATTCCCATGATTCACAAAAGACCTCATGAGGAGAAGAGGATGGCATGTTTCCTATGAAACTCGCATAAGAAAGTGAATTAAGAAGAAAAAAGAACAACAATAAGCTAGGGAGAAAGGTTTTTTTTATTTGGTTAAACAAAAAGCAAGTTAGATAAGATCTGGTAAGAGGGACGATTTTTAGGAATTTCAAAACTCTTACTAAAGGCACTACAAATGCGACATGACCCGTTAAAGCAACTAGCATGACACGAGCTCGGAAGAAGTAATGTTTAAGACTTGCTAGTTCGGTATTAGACCAAAATAACATTCAAATCCAGATTTTCGAATGTTTTAATCAAAGTAGCTGATGGTTCTATTACTAATCTATACAGAAATCTATAGGGATTCCTTTTTCAGAATAAGTACATTATACAAGTTTTCATGGCATTTGGTTCTTTACCAAATACAACAACATCCATTTTAGAGGAAATTAAAAGATAAACAACTCAGAAGAGAATAGGAACTGCATGTAAAAACACAGACAAAAACAAGAAAAACAATACAATGCAGCCGTGATGCAAAACTTATTCCTCTCAAACAAATGCATCGGCTTACATCAGGATTTAGTGACTGGAATTTCTCACAGCATCATTAATTAATGATGTACATAACAAAACAAAGAAAATCAGTACGATTTTATATAAGCCTAACGAAAGCAAACCAGTATGATATCCTAACGAAATGTGACATCGTTTATTGAACCTTGTTGTCATTGGATCTCCCTACACAGGTTCACCCAGTAACAGTGCCACGGTTTCATCTTCCTGAATGTTACGAGAGGTATGTCCGTGGAGACAACAGACCCCTGCTTTTTTCCAGGGTTGCGTGTAAATTCATCTAAAACATCCACAAGCACAAAGTTTAAGGAAAGCTCGTTGTGGTGCTAAAGAAACAATTTACATATGAATACAGATTGCAAAGGTGGAAAACGACGAAGATGCTAAGATTCAGAACGAAACTAGTGAATGAAAAAGATTAGGAAGAAATCTTTAATTTGAATCATTTGATTTTGTAAGATTCAACTGAAACATCCTTCTCAACATAAGGAGGAAGTTATATAATACATACATGTATTGCCCAGAAAAGTGCTTACATAAAAGGACCAAATTCACAAGAATAATCCGACGCAACGAGGTCAACATGATGCAAATAGACTTAAACAAAAAAAATCAAAACAGAAGACGAAACGGCTAAAACTGAAAGGCGCGCCAGTGATTCCTCTCAGACAAATGCCTCGATTCACATCACGTTTTTGTGAATGGATGTTCTCAGACTCGTCATCAATAACTCACATCACAGAGGAGAGGCGGCGTCCTGAAAAAAAAAATAACAGTCTATCGAAAACTGCGATCTGATCGGTAGAAACCACAACACCAGAATGGGGAGTGGAACAGTTGCGAGAAAGAAAGACTAAACGTAAAATCGGACCTTGAGTTGGACGGACTACCGGGAGGGGCCCTGTGCACGGGAACAAACTACGCGCTGGAGAGAAATATACCCGTTTGCTGCAAGAAGCGACGGCCGCATCATAAATAGGGATCACTAAGGCGAGCGGCTAGGGTTTCTTGCTACCTCCGCCGGCCATCCTTTACCATAAACCCTTGGGAAAAAAAATCAAAATTACACGCTTTGCTAAAAAGATTTTCAAATATAGAACTTCCAGGAAAATATTTCCCAATATAGTCTATTTTAGTGATAAAACATCATTTGATTTGACGTCTTCCAGGGTTAAGAAGGAAAAAATGTCATTTATTTTGGAGCTTTTAGTTGAAAAAAATTAAAAAGGAGAAAAATGTCAAATGGATTGGCATTTTCACCCCAAAGTTGATGGGTGAAAGCGCGAATTCATTTGGAGTTTTTCTCTTTTTTTATTTTTTTAAATATTTAACTAAAAGCTCCAATTCAAATGGCGTTTTACCTTTTTCACATTGAAAACGCAAAATCTTTTTCACCAAAGTGGGCTATATTGGGAATTATTTTCTTAGAGGTGCTATACCCGAAAATATTTTTTTACAAATTGTACTATTTTGAATTTTTTTACTCGATCAACCTGTCATTCCGACCAATATATTTGATAAATGAAGAGAAATTAATAAAATAAAATTGGCTTCCAATAAGGTCTGAGTAACTTTTGTAGTCTTAAAACATAGAAAGTATGACAACGCAAATAATTATATGTACCAAATGGCATGAGAGGTAGGGTGGTCCTAAAGTAGTATAGATGGAAAATAAAAGTAGACGGTTTTCGTCCATGACATCGAGAAATTGACACATGATTATCGTGTGTTATACGCAAGTGAACGTATTGAAGTAATACATGCATTTTGAGGCCCGATTCGAACACATGGAAACGTTTTCCAGAATACTACTACTAACTATGATCTAATCAGCTAGGTTGGTAAAAGTTGAATTGATTTGATTGAACAGAAATAAATACAGAAACCAAACGAGCTTAAGGATTAAGTTACTCTGATTAAAGGGAATTGCTCAAGACACTGGTACCGCAGATAACATTGTAATTAACTCCCACACCAATATCTATTATCCTACCCCTGGATAAAGAGCATGTAGCCAGAACTAATCACTCTCGCAATGTAGTTCACTACATATTATAATACCAATCTCATTTCTATAGTAATTGGTTTATTAGTTTGATGTTTTATGATTAATCTCTGGGTTTATCCTTCTGTTTATTCTCCACCTTTCCCAATGGGTGCAATAAGCGGGTAAATCTATACTTTTCCAACCCTTAACTTCTCTCCCAAAATGATTAAGGGTCTGATAAACTATCTATGGTGATCAAGCATAAACAAAACAAGATAATCTCATATATTTATATCCAAAAAATAGTGATAAAGATGATATTAATGCATGAAAATCAATAATAATGCATATTCGGGCTACTCCCGGATCCTAAAGAATCAAGGGGTTTAGCAATATATGATTTTCATTGATGGATACATGGTAGAGGAAGAGAAAAACGTGGGAAACATTAGAAAAACTAAAATAACCCCTGGAGAATGATTGATTTGGATGATCCCCTACGTCGTACATGCAATCTGCAATCTTTCGACTGTAGATTCACCCTCTAGAGATGCTCAGATCTTCCCGTGTGAAGTTTTCAGTCCTATGCTCTTCTCTCCTCTCTCTCTGGTGTCGTGCAATGGAAAACAGATGCCCTCCTAGGTCTCGCCAAACTCCCCTCAAGTCATAGGAATCACTTAAGGTCCGAAATAACACCAGTCGTTGGGTTAGAGTGTTATCTTCAGATTGCCTGATCGGGCAGACTCGGTAGTACCCACTTGAAAGTCGGTAGTACCGAGTTTCAAGGGTAGCCATGATTCATCACAATGTCGATACTATCGAATCATCTCTATAGCACCAAGTCTTTAGGTTACTCAAGCACGCCTCTCTGATGCCATCTCGGTAGTATCGAGTTTGTGGACTCGGTAGTACCAAGTTTCCGTGATTCATTCTTGCACTTACTGAAGTGGTTTCGGTACTACCGGCTTTGTTGGTTGGTAGTATCAAGTCTGGGCGAGTCTTCTAGTGCAGTACTGACGTGAAGTCGGTACCACTAACTTTTGGTGTCAGTAGTACCGAGTCTGTAAAGCTCAATTGTACCTAAAAATGCACAAGAATGTGGATAAGTACTTGGGATGAATATTAAACCATCCTAAACAGTAAAAATCATATAATTTGATACATTTAGATAGAACAAGACATTGGTAGCATTTCATGCATAATTAATCAAATAAATGACAAATCAACACATGAAATCAAGGAATATATGCATGTGCACCTAAGCTTAAATGTTGCTCGCCCTCGAGCTACACTCTTTTCGATCTGTTTGATATAAGTCAGATTTAACACATGAACTCTTTTCTTAATCATGTCGACCCAACAATCCCTAAATCGGCCTTCAATGACCACTGAACCAATAAATTGCTATACAGCGACCAAACATTTCCATAGAAGATGTCCACCTTTTGATTAATGAACACTATCAAGAAAGCACTTAATATCATAATTATTCAGGCATTCACTTGGTGTTCCGTATTCTAAATTGCTCTCTCATAACTATCGACTAATTGGAAGCGGATCTCCTTATAATAATGGATGAGGAGATAAATCATTTGAGTGGCCTACCAGTAAGAGCAATTAATGTTATGAGATGGGTGGAAATTGAAGAATCACAAGTATATCCAACTTATTTATGCAAAAAGAATGATGACCTTACATGAGTGAAACGAATGTCATGCATGAATCCTAATGTCTAATGTATTTCTCTTTCTATATTTTTTTTCTTTCTTCTCTACCAAATGATGCATGTAAAAAGCTATCTCACAAAAAAATTGAGACTGTCAAAAATAAAAGAATGTGTCATGTGGATTAATTCATCTTCTTCAAAGAAGACTTAAAGACATACTTTCTCCCTACAAAATTTTAATAATGTTTTTTTCTCTAGCCCATAATTTTCTTCTTATCTTTAGCATGATTGGGTTTTTTTCTCGGTATTTTAGTTCATACTCCCCTTTTATTTTCTATGTGGAGGTATGTCCCTGCTTCAATCTTCACAAATGGAGATTACAATCCACATGACAAAAAGAAATGAATGTTATGAAATGTATGTAATCTACAAGGAAGTGTTATGCAACTAAGATGGTATGCACTAAAGTTGTTCATGCATACAAATGCAACTTTCTTCTTGTTTTTTTTTTAATGCAAGAAAGAATAAGCTAATCTATCATGTCACCTATTATGCCATGCTATGCAATCAAAAGAAATAAGTTGGAGTACTCATCCATCTTGAGGTGGTGAGTCAAAAATGAATGGAAGAGAAGGATGAAATCACATACCTAAGAGATAATGCCTTTCATAGGATTATGATATGTCCCTCTTTAATGACATGTGCATAGGGTAATCTTAAGGTTTCTCTCTTAGATTTCCATTTAGATCACGATAAAGGTTTCATTAGTTTAGGCTTCAACAACATCATCATTCACATTCATAGTTGATTTAGATGTTAATTCATATCCCATATCCTAGTGCTAACTTAACCATACACTTCCTCAAGTGGTGTTGCAGAAAGATTCACAATTAAGCTATAAAGACGTGACCATTTCTTTGCACAAACACCTATGAATACAATCTATTCAACATACGCAACGATGCATTTACTACTCCATGATTACACTAGATAGATGTGGATCCTAACATTTCATAAACCAAAATAAAAATAAAACAACTAAGATAAAATGCAATAAAAACTATGATAGAGTGTTGTTCCAGCACCCCCCAAGCTTGAATAAGACTATGTCCACATAGTCAATACTTGCACTTAAGAGGTGGAATAGCGGTACCATTGCTCAAAATGGAGAAGGTGGTTGTGGCATGTTGGGGTCATGGGGAGGAAACATCCCTTGAAAAGATAGATCTGATGGTGGCATTGGTGGTGGTTGCGGGTACCCTCCAAAGTACCCTTGGTTCCAGTAATGGTCGAAGAAGGGTTGTTGACATTGTTTCATCCACTACAAGTGTATGTGGACATTCTCTTGGTTGGCCAAGAGAAGATGTTCAATCTTATATATTGCCTACTTATTTTGGTACATTCGTCCTTGTATCTCCTACACGCCATCTAGAGTCGCCTGATGTTGTTGTCGTCCTGTTTGGATCTCCTACAGCATCTCATACATACCTACCATGTTATACAGGTCATGCTCCTCTTGAGAAGGGGGCGGGGCAGATGAAGTTAAGGTAGCATAGGTGCGGGCCCGTTTGCACAGGACCACTCTCCGAGTAATGGGGATGGTGGGCTCCACCTCCTCAATGATGTCGTCAGAGTTGCTATCATCAGCTTGTTGCTCGTTGTCGTCATGGGCTGCTGCCATGGGTTCGTCTTATTCCTCACCCTCATCCAGTGGCCATCGAAGATGTGATACTCCTCATAGGTTGAAGATGGGGTCAGGAAGGCTACGCTCCTGAAACCGTCCTCAACATGTGCAACTTGCATACACTGTGTTATGGTGTCAGCTGAGGAGGCTTTCCATGCAGAAGTACTGGAGATCTAGTTTCTTCGTAGATTCCATTAGCGCGAGGGTAGACAAGTTGAGGCGGAGATGCAGCGCAATTGGGGTAATCAAACCCCCAAATACAATCAGAACGTACCTCTACACATTACACTGGACTAAGATCATATGAAGAAGAAGGAAGGACCCAAATTTTTTTGGTTATGTACGCCTAGAGAGACAATCATGTGATGATTGTAATGACATATCATGTAAAAATGATTTGATTATTAATAAAAGGCAAGCTTCCAATTTATTTTGTTTAATTCAGTTATGAGACAATGATGTAACATTATGAATGTCTAGAGAATAATATTACTCAATGGCGTATGTCTTCAAGTACGTGACTTGGAAGAAGTGAGATCATATGAATGTTAAGAGTATATATTTACATTCCCATTTTATCCTTGATCGGTTGTTATTATGGAAGGTTGATAGACAACAATAACACATAAGATCAGAGTGTGAGTTGGTTGATGACTGAGTCCTATTGGTCACAATATGGTGATATTAAACCAATCACATAGATACATGTTAGAGAATAGTGTATCGAACAGACCCTGTAATGACCACATTTGTGCTTAATTGGTAAACTAGGGTTTGCCTGAATGATTACATGTTAATTAAATTAAACATCTTTAGACTTGATTAATGATAGTAGCTCAATTTTGATGGTTCAAACCTAATAAGAAACTCTAATTATGATTTTAGTTTGAAGAATTAGGGTTTGAGAAATGTAAACCCTGATCGGCAAAATTAGGGTTTTGATAGTACATGAATATGGAATTTTATCAGGATAGTAGTGTAGTAAGTAATTTTTCATATTTTGTACGAATTTTGTATTTAATTGAATTTTTGATATGATATGTATAACTAAACAATGCATATCTAATAAAAATTTTAGAATATTTGGATCTTCTTTGAATGTGGTTCTCGATCGAAATATACTTTGACTGAAATGTTGATAGAGTGTTGTTTAACATTGTAGTGTTTGATTTTTAGTTATTTATTGGTAACTCCAAATGATCTGAAATTTATTATGGAGTTTTTAAATTATATTTCAGACATCATGCTAAATTTTCATAATTTTTTGAGGATTTTTTACCTCTTAAATAAACGAATTACAATAACTTTTTCATAACAGAAAAACCTACTGAAATAAGAAAAAGTATAGTGAGGGGTTAATGTGTAAATTACCCAAGCATCTAAATTGCTCTATATGAGCTAGATAGAACCCAAGTAGATCTCACATTTCATGATCCATTCCAGAGAAACAAAATCCTAGAGAGAGAGAGAGAGGGAGAGTTAGGGTTTGAGAGAAGAAAGTGGTGGAATTGCTGATTTAGGGTTTCTCTATCCGAGATATGATGAAATCATGTAAGTTTAGCTTCTTTGCATAACATTTCATGGTTAATGCCATGGAGTTTTCCATGGGTGATGAGGAGGCTCATGGGTGCATATCTAGTGTTCTGGACCATGACGTAGAGGTGTAGTTGACTTTCGAGAAGCCTTTTCTACTCCACCACAGAAGTTGTTGGCGTCGGGGTTAACAGCAAGCAAGGTGCTTTGCTTCCAGTGGAGGGCCTTGGAGGAATCAGTAGGGAGATAGATGACATAAGGAGATGGGGAGAGTAGGAGTCTCTACAAGCCATACCATGTCAGAGAAGCAGGCTGGAGGCGGGGATCACGCACGTAGTGCATGGATCGCGAGAAAGGAAGGGGAAAGGAAATTTGAACTGGCTGAAATCCACACTCAAACCATAAAGATTCCATGCATCCTCTGATTTGATTCAAAATGGTATCAAATCTTCCCATTTTCTCAGTCTTTCTTCATAATCCCCCATTTCTAGGGTTTTCGGGTTGAAAGGAAAAAGAAACTAGTGATTTGCTAGGGTTTTGATATGGATTCAAGATTTTTAGAGATGAGCTGCGTTTTTAAGGTGTTTTCACACCTTATGGTGAGTGGGAACTTCCTTTAAAAAGTAGATTGCACAAAAATGAGTTAAATGATCAATAATCTTTACTTGTTTTGTATGCGACTACAAACCCTAAACTGACCTTTTAACCTGGCTTTTACAAGATATGAAATAAGATTATTTCTCTATTGTGATGGATTCTAGTTGATAAATCATACTAGAAATGCATACAAATTATCTAAATGAGAATTCCTAAAGTAATTGCATAGTTTATATGAAAATAGCAAAATCCAGGGTTTTCGGCTATGACTAAAATTGATGTATAATTGAATAAAGAGGTTTGTATAGTTGAATCTCCTTAGTTACAAGTGATTAATTTATATGAATGAGTAATAGATAAGATCTTGTATTTTATTTGATGATATCAATATTTACTTGATATATCAGTGAAGAGGGTGAAACCAGGGTTGTAATGACCACATTTGTGCTTAATTGGTAAATTAGGGTTTACCTGAATGATTACGTGCTTGATTAGATTGAACATCGTTTAGACTTGATTAATGATAGTAGCTCAATTGTGATTTTTCAAACCTAAGAAGAAACTATAATTGTGATTTTATTTTGAAGAATTAGGGTTTGAGAAATGTAAACCCTAATCGACAAAAATTAGGGTTTTGATAGTACATGAATATGGAATTTGATCAGGATAACAGTGTGGTAAATGCTTTTTCATATTTTCTATGAATTTTGTATTTAATTGAATTTGGGATTTGATATGGATAAGTTAATTATTCATATTGGAGAAAATTTTTAGAATATTTGGGTGTTTTTTGAATGTGGTTCTCGGTCGAACTATACTTCGACCGAAATGTTGACAGAGTGTTGTATAGTAGTGTAGTGTTTGATTTTCATTTATTTATTGGTAAATTCTAATGATTTGAAATTTATATAGTGATAAGAAATTACATTTCAAACATCATGCTAAATTTTCATAATTTTTGGAGGATGTTTGACCTCTAAAATAAATGAATTATAATAATTTTTTTATAACAGAAAAATCTACTGAAATAAGAAAAAGTATAGTGAGGGGTTAATGTGTAAATTACCCAAGCACCTAAATTGTTATACATGATCAAGATAGAACCCTAGTAGCTCTCATATTTCATGATCCAATCTAGAGAAACGAAATCCTAGAGAGAGACAGAGGGAAAGTTAGGGTTTGAGAGAAGAAAGTGGTGGAATTGCTTATCTAGGGTTTCTCTATCCGAGATATGATGAAATCAAGTAAGTTTAGCTTCTTTGCATAGCCTTTCATGGTGAATCTCCTCTCAAATGTCAAGATTCCTTCCCTCCTCTAATTTTATTCAAAATGGTATGAAATCTTCCCCTTTTCTCACTCTTTCTTCAAAATCCCCCATTTCTAGAGTTTCCGAGTTGAAAGGAAGAAGAATCTGGTGATTTGCTAGGGTTTTGATATGAGTTCAAGATTTTCAGAGATGAGCTGAATTTTAAGGTGTTTTTACACCTTAGGGTGAGTGGGTACTTTCTTTAAATAATATATTGTATGAAAATGAGTTAAATGATCAATAATCTTTACTTGTTTTATATGCGACTACAAACCCTAAACTGCCATTTTGACCTAGCTTTTGCAAGATGATATGAAATAAGATTATTTCTTTGTTGTGATGGATTCTAGTTTATAAATCATACTAGAAAAGCATACAAATTATCTAATTGAGAATTCCTAAAGTAATTGCAGAGTTTATATGAAAATAGCAAAATCTAGGGTTTTCGGCTATGACTAAATTTGTTGTATAATTGAATAAAGAAATTTGTCTAGTTGAATCTCCTTGGTTACAAAATATTGTTTTATCTGAATGTGTGGTACATATATGTTAGATAAGATCTTGTATATCATTTGATGATATCAACATTTTCTTGATATATCAGTAAAGAGGGTGAAACCCTAGATGAATGGAAAGTTGGAAGTTTGAGAATAGATTCATGAATTCAAAAAATGTGATTCTTTATTGTTATGAATTCATTTATTTAAGGTTATTTTAATGCATGATATTTTAATGAATAGATTGGAAAACCTAGTTAAATTCATACCAGGGTTTCATATGCATGACTGGTTGAAATGAGTTATGTGATAATTAGAGTTTCTAGCTGAGTATCATTTTATATGCATACACATTTTGATTTGTGATGCAAAAATATCTAGCTGAGTTAATTGACATGAAATGCCAAATTTGTTATGGTAATTTAAGAAAATAGAAAAGGCATTTCCCTAGATAGGGATGTCGTTGATGCCATGCACAAATATGAGAAATGTTGAATGTAAATGTGTATATCATTAGACATGATATCTGTTTGAACATATGAGAATTATTCTATGTGCATGAGAAATGATAAACCCTGAGAGAAGGGTAATCAATATGTTAAGCATCTAAGAAATCAGAAACCCTAAGATAAGGGTAACCAATATGTTATGCATTCAACTAAGTATTATCAGTGAATTCAGTCCAATAGCTCAAGTAGTCAGTAAAACTACGATAGTAATAGTAGATGCCCTGAAGACCGTAGAACCCTCCCTGGAGGTCTGTACCGGGATGGGTGAAATAGGCTATGAACTATCATATATAGGAAGAAGTAGCCCGGAACTGAGTATCTAACGTCAACTAATTGGATATCGGCAGTACTTCAATTGAGTAGCATAGTACCCAACAATAACTAGAGATCCTAGTGGTACTATTTCAACAGTAGGGGTATCCAATAATAATTAGAGATCTAGCGGTACAAACCAATTGAAGTATACAACCCTTGTGGACCTACTTCTTTTGGCAATTACTCCATTTTACGTGTCATCCCTAGTGTAACTGCATTATGTAGAGTTGAGGCTTTTTAGCCTAGAGGCACCCCTCCTGAGTATCCAGGACAAGGGGCCACAGTTTACAGACGATGTTTAGCCACTGTTAGGCTAGACGTGGCAACCTCACTGCAAACTGAGGTAGTTAGTAGTAGTCTTAAGGTTTCGGGTTTACCTTAAGACTTGTACGGTAAGTCACATAGTAGTGACTTTTGCTTGGATGGTACAATCCAAGTGAGTTCAGGGACAAAGTAAAAGAAAAGTTAATTGAGTTCAAATAAAGAGTATAGTAGTCAGATCAATCGATTATGTTTAGTTGGCCAACATAGTAGTAGTCAAGTCAAGTCAAGGTTAATGAAAGATTATAAAGAGAATAATGAGAAAAATGTTTAAATATTTGTATATTACTACTGATGCATTATATGATGAATGAGAGGTTAACCAAGTGTGTGCAGTTATTCAATTATTCTCTATATGTTTCTTGATTATTAATTTTCTTCATGGTTAATCAAGCATGTTCATATATTGATTCACTCTTGTAGATGTCTAGAGTATTCTACCATATTTATGTTTGTGAATGATTAGTCTCTTTAAAGCTTACTACTGTTATAATTGATATCAGTTGCAAAATAATATTTGTAATTATATCAATGCTTTAGATTGTTTCTTTGAAGTACTCATTCACTTAGTGAGTAGGATCACCCCTCTACTCACAATTTTTAGGGATAACTCATGGACTAAAGATGTCATCATCAACATAGATCTGCTGCATGAGTTAAGTATGAGATTAGTTAAGTTCATTCAGTCCTTGTCACTCTAGGTCCTTGTATATCGTTGAGAGATAATTCTAAATGATGATTTACATCTTTGTTTCCTTAATGATAGAGTATATATTTGGTTATCATATTTGAGTAATCTAGGTTTAATTCCCTTGTAAAGTTTATTTATGTGATTGAATGCGAGAAAACAAAGAGTTTGAAATAAAGGAGAAAGAAGTTGGGAGTGAACTTTGTATTAAGTATAATCCTCAAACTTATGCCCTAACCTCATGATTAGTGGTAATCGTGGGATGTGGGTGTAACCTTAAGACTTGTACGATAAGTCACACATTAGTGGATTTTGCTTGGATGGTACAATCCAAGTAAATTCATGGGCAAAGTAAAAATAAAAGTTAATTGAGTTCAATTGAGTTCAGATAAAGAGTACAATAGTCAGATTAGTCGATTATGTTTAGTCGACCAACATAGTAGTAATCAGTCCAGTAGTCAGGTCAAGTCAAAGTTAATGAAAGACTACAAAGAGAATAATGAGAAAAATGTTTAGATATTTGTATATTACTACTGATGTATAATAAGATGAATGAGAGGTTAACCAAGTGTGTGCAGTTATTCAATTATTCTTTGTATGTTTTTGGGTTATTAGTTTTCTTTATGATCAATAAAGCATGTTCATATATTGATTCACTCTTGTAGATATCTAGAGTATCTTGTCATATTTATGTATGTGAATGATCAGTCTCTTTAAAGCTTACTATTGTTATAATTGATATCAGTTGCTCAAAGGTATATCTGTAATTTATAAGTGCTTTAAATTGTTTATTTGAAGTACTCATTCACTGAGAGAGTAAGCTCACCCATCTACTCACAATTTTTAGGGATAACTCATGGACTGAAGATGTCATTGCATCAACATAGATCTGCCACATGAGTTAAGTATGAGATTAGTTAAGTTTAGTGGGTCCTTGTCACTCTAGGTCCTTGTATAGAGTTGAGAGAGAATTCTAAATGATGATTTGTATCTTTGTTTCCTTAATATAGAGTATATATCTGGTTATCATGTTGTATGTACATGGAAGTGTGAGGAACAAAATGAATGTCTGGTTGTGTATCATTAATGTTGAGATCATATTTGAGTAAGAAAGGTTTAACTCCCTTGTAAAGTTTGTTTATGTGATTGAATGCGAAAAGAAAAAAAGAGTTTGAGATAAAGGAAAAAGAAAAAGTTGGGAGTGAACTTTGTATTAAGTATAATCCTCAAACTTATGCCCTAATCTCGTGATTAGTGGTAATCATGGGATGTGGGTGTAACAGACCCATTGTGAGACTGACACATGGAAGCCATCATCATGGAAGGTATAGTCAGCTCTCACAGTGATGGTGGTGGTTGTGGTTTTTAGACCTGAAATCACTACACTCAACACATGTTGTTGGGTACACTTTGACATCATCAAACACAGTCTTGAAGCATGGGTTGTTATAACGGTGATGATGGGTGGCTTTGGCACACGAGAATTGACTGTGAGTGATAGACATGGGATTTGTCCCTCCTACTGGAGTGTGATGTCCTAGGCCTCTTGATAAGTGAGAATGAGAAAAGTATGGCCATGCGCATGTGAGTCAATATGTGATATTGAGCTCACATTTATCTCAGACATTCAACTCCTGGTTTAAGAAACACGATTGAATAATAATGAGGGTGACTGCTCCCTACCTCTAGTTCAATCTAGACATCAGTGACAAAGGAACTATACAAACACTGTAACACCATACACAAATTGTAGGTTGAAGTTGTTCCCCAAGTTTTCCATTTACTTGGGTAACAATGATGTGTGACTAGGCACCACTCTTTGCTTGTGATGTCATAAGTTGTTATGAACATTCACTACCAATGTAATTTGGGACCTAAAGGGTCACACACATAGGTCTTGACCTACAAGAGGAGTTCAGATCTTGAATGATGATTGAATTAAGTACTAAAGTGTTTAGGAATTTGATTCAGGAAACAAACAGGCTGACAACACTGCCAAACGCCCATCTCAAGTGTTGAGACGGCCGTCTGGAAGTGCTAAACGGCTGTCTCAAGAGTTGAGACGGGCGTCTGGGTGTTAGGCCTGGTTGTGAATTGAAATTGGCAATGGAATGAACCGACCCGACCATACGGGATCAGCTCGGGTGACCAGACGACCGTTTAGGTGAACCGAGATGAATGTCTCGCATGGGCAAGATGGCCCAACTTGGCAGGGGAAGGTTCTAGTTGTTTCCTAATCCGTTTCACTTGAGCAATACTTGTCGCACAAGGAAATCAATGTCTAACATTGATGGGAACTGATTTTCCAAATTTGTACACAACTTGAAACTGCAAAATGGTTGTCTCGCATGTGAGACAGACGTTTCAACTATCGCAGGTTGTGCAGTTTCCAGAAAAGTTGTGAAAATTCAAGATCTATTTGTTCTCTCCATTCCCGCTTTAGTCCCGCATTGGTTGGGGGCTTGGAACCCTGACTCTAAACCCTCCTATAAATAGAGGGGTACTGAGGGCTTCCTAAAGAAAAACTAAAACACAAACAACTAAGAATCAATTCATCTGACAACTGTTGTCCTCTCTGGTTGTGGTAACCATGAGAGCCAGGCAAGTCCTACCCGACTACACTACTATAGAAAAGGCCTTTGGCGTCGGTTATTTAGAGGCTTTAGTGTCGGTTTCCAAACGACACCCAAGTGGGTGCCGCTAAAAGTCGACACCTTCAGCGTCAGTTTCTAACCGACACCATAACCCTTCCTGCCACCGAAAACACGCTAGTAAGGGAACTATAAGTGTCGGTTCTTAACAAAAACCGACACTATATCATGATCAAAGACATCGGTAATTAAACAAAAATTGACATCATAACCCTTCCCGCCACTAAAAACGCACTAGCAAGGGAACTATAAGCGTGGATTAGTAAAGAAAACTGACACTATATCATGGTTAAAGACGTCGGTTATTAAACATAAACCGACGCCATTACCCTTCCCCCCACTAAGCCAGCGAGGGTACAAAGATGTCAGTTTTTTGCTAATAACCGACGTTGTATGTCTTTGGTGTTGGTGTTATACAAATAATTGACGCCTATGTTTTGATTTTTTTTTCTTATCAGTTTGTTGGCCTACTGTATGGCTGGTCAACAGGATGCAGAACCTACAGTTCAGTTCTGAACTGTAGGTTTACAACATCCATTGATATCAGCCAACAACATACCACAAACCTACAAAGTCATTCACATTCAGACACATGTATTGATCATATACATGTAGAAACATGCAAAGTTATTTACATTCACATTCAGTTCCATTCATTTCATCTCTTTTCACATTCAGACACATGTAGAAACATTCATGTAATTGATCAAAAAAAGTCATTCACATTCACACATATGACAATTCAGAAAAAGTCATTCACATTCACACAAAAATAATTATGAGAACAAAGTTTAGAAATATCATTCTTTATTCATCATCGTCATCATTTTCATCAGAACCCCAATTATATTTATAAACTCCTACTACTTGTAGGGCTTTTTCCCATTCTTCTCTTACAACATCTAATTCCTCCCTCGTATAGGGAGTATGTACATCAAATAACTTTTCACCTATACTGAAGTCAGTTTTAGACACCTGCAAAGAGAATGACGTATATATATAATTAATAATATATAATAAGATTGATATATTTCATATTATCTAATGAGACTATATATAATACCTTATGTATAGTATCGATTTCCATTGCGGCATGTTTGATGATTAGGTCCATAAATCGCATCACATAGTATACACATGCCCATCCGTTGTCTTGTGTAGCACACTATAAATTGAAACATATAAAATATTCAAAAATACAAATAAGCACAGTTCACATAAATAATATATACATTGGAGTCAGGAAATTACTTTCACATTCTCCCAAATTAGTGGCTGATTCTTTTTCCTGGGGACCTTTCCTACAACTTTTTTGAACTCTTGTAAAACCCTACATGTTAATGCAACACATTAAATTGCATAATTAAATAGTAATGTAATAACAGATGTTAATAGATATAAAAATATGAAATATTTCTCATGGGAATAATGGCCTTTTCATTGTGTGTCCATATAATGTATTCAATTCCATTGTGTGTCCATATAATGTATTCAATTCCTTCCCCACAGGATCTAGATAATAGACAGTGAACGTCTTGGGGACAATAACTAGTAACTCCCAATGCCTACCACTACAGGTAAGAATGTTAAAAATTAATAACTCAAAATCCATAATAAAAATGTAATTCTCTTAAGTCCAAATTATAAGCAAAGTAAACTTACTCGACATTGAATGGAGCTATTATCACCGTCTTCTTATTTTTACCAAAATATTCAAAAGTAGCACAGCAGTATGAAGTAACTAAAGAAGGGTTTGTATCTACAAGACTAATCAAAGATGGAACCAAAAATCCCACATGGAAAAATGCAAAATTTATACATATCGTGTGTGAGTGGCTACAAAACATGTATTACATATGCATTAATATATAAGAAACCAAATCACCGTATATAAAATAAGGTATATGGATGTATAAACAAGATCTCACCATATCCACAACTCTATCATAGATGTGTTCAGCCAATCATAACGAAACAACTCCAAAATATCTTGTATAGATAGTTTGTTATCATATGATTGACCTACATTAATACGTATGCATTAATGCGTATGCAAAACTTGTATTACATATGTATTAATACATATGCAAAACTTGTATAAGTAGATAGTTATCGAATGATTGACCTACATAATCCTCTAGAATAGTAACATTTATAGGGCAATTTGAATCACGTTCGCCTATCCATACTGCCATACCCCTACAATTAGGACCTAACGAGGCGTGTGGGTCCCTTGGAAGCCAGCTTGGTACTTTAAGAGGTGGAAGTGGAGGCTGAGATGTAGCGGGTGTCTTCCTTGTGGCCTGTATATATAATTTTAGATCAATTGACTCATATATACACACTAACAAATTAACATAATGTAAATTTACCATACAATATTAGTATAGAAGACATCCACTTTGGGCCACATTATCACTCCGCCTTTTGTCTCACCAAGCGTTTCAGAATCTGGGTGGGCATATGGTAGTGGAAGATCCCTCCAATCGGGGAGTACACGTATCAGGCTCACATGAACCGCACCAGATGGTACTGGAGTCCCATGACATATGTCCCATGGAAGGGCTAGGTAAGCTTGTGCCTCTACAATAATATATTCTTGACTTTTTAGACGGCATGACTTCAACCCCTACAAATTTACGCAAAAATGTTATATACATATATACATAAACATATCATCTTGAAAAGACTAGCTATTATATATGTCATAAAAATACTTATAGCAGACGTGCTAGGTGGTTGGTCTACAGGATTACTCCCAACCTCTAAAGTAGGAGAAGAGCGGCCCGCCACAGGTACTGTCTGAGTGGCAGTCTGAGACGCCTGCCACTTGCTAATTGCTTCATTGAGTCTCTTATCAAGTGTTTCCTCGACTCTCCTATCAAGTGCTTCCTTGAATCTCCTATCAATTAACTGATCTACCTATACATGGACAAAAGAAATGCTACCTTCTAAATATTGAATTCTCTTTCGCAATAACATTCTAAAAAAGGAATAAGTTACCTCAGCTTGTGAAAGTCTCGCTTTTGGGACTGGTTTGCGCTGTGATGGCCCAAAGAATGCTTTGATGCCCACACCAGTTCCTGCACCCCTAACACATCCAGGATGCTCTGGGTTACCCAGAGAAACTGTCAATTCATCCCTTGTGCCCTCAGGGAAGAACTTGCCTTCCTTCCTCTGCTCGTGCAACTCCCGCTAATTGCCATCAACAGAAATTAGTAAGTAAACATAACAATAATCAATATCGATCGATTGCTCTAAGAGTTGAATTTTACCATTTTTGCAGCCGCCTCAGCAGTTACAGACTTTGTTATATCTCCCTTCTTGTTTTGCCTCCCAGCTATCCACATATCATGGCAAGGCAGAGGTGCGAGACCAATAGTAGAGGACTCTGCAGTCTCCTGAGTAGCAGCAAACTGAGTAGTAGACTCAGCTTGTAGTCTTTGGCAAATGCATGCATAGCCTCTTGGACCCATTGTGTGGTCATGCACATTTAGTGCATGCCTTGCTCTTTGAGCATCACTGATAGCCTTATAAGTAAGCACATTGATTTGGTTAGTAACACTAAAGGTTAATCTTGAATAGGTGAATACATAAGAACGTATATTAATTAAATTAGGAGTGGCGCTTAATACCTTGAATTCATCCATTTTTCTTTAGGTAACAAACTCCTCCCAGTCTTTGGTGTCCAGGTAGTTCCATTGCTTAGTGGCTGCCTTCTTCCTAAATTTATTTTTTTAAAGAGAATATAAAAAAAATTATTAGTGTAGAGTTAGTCAAAAAGTGATCAATGTCTAGAATTGGAAATCAATCAAGAACCTCTTCTCAACATCGCGTATGTAATCTTGGGTGAGCTTTGTCCTATAGTTCCTTAGGACCCTCCCACAACATTGCATCATGCATTTATGATGCAACTTTTCATCCAGATCAAATATACTCTACAAAATAGAATTTCTATTAACTAGTATCCTAAAAATTAGTAATCTACAAAAATAGAATTGCAAATAATAATAACTCATGCATAGTTCTTCCATACTAAGTCATTCTTCCCCTTAGGAACTTTATGCCAGGATTCAAAAATAGGACTACAATGGCTGCGAGTAAGAACCCCAAGATATGAAATAAATGAGTTGTGGTTCACTCCAACTGGATTTACTACATGATCGAAATCCACAGCCAGTTTGGGTCCATTGCCCCTTTGCTATAGTAACTTGTTCATCATTGTGATGCCCCTCACTTTCTCAATTTTTTTTGTTGCTCATCAAGTGCCCCAGTTTCTTTAGAGGGTACATCACCAACCTAAAATTTGACAAAAAAACACACTTACAGGATATAACTATAAATAAACATATAGACAGAAATATAGGATATATTTTTAAAACTTACATTGTGAGGCGGCGCATTGATATCCTCACCCTCACAATAATCATCATCACGGTCATCATGCACATGCTCAACCATCAGAAAGTGTCATTAAAAAATCAAACATTTAGCATTTGACATAACTAGAAGATAATAAAATATTGTTAAGTTCACATTCAGAAAAATAAAACATATAAAAAATATAAACATGCATGCCTCTAATATTGCAATCTTTTATCAATTAACAATCCTTCATTGTGATCTATGCGCACATACAAGTCATCATTAGCTTCAATATTTGGTGGTGTTGGCAACCCGACTGAGAATGGACTGGAGTCATCATACTTATCATAGTACTCTTCTTCATCTATAGGATCTTCAATGAACTGTCTTTTACCATCAAGAACAACCGACCATTTATCATTTGCAGGATCATCGATATAAAATACTTGTTTCTCCTGTGATGCCAATATGAATGGTTCACCCTTCTCACCAATCTTTTCAAAGTTCACTAATGTGAAACCCAATTCATCCACTATAACTCCTTTGGTGTTATCAGCCCAATTACATTTAAAGAGCGGAATTCTGAAATCTACATAGTCAAACTTCCATATGTCTTCAATGACACCGTAATATGACATTTTAGCTTCATGTGGACTCTTATCCTTTGTACTTGCAAAAAACAATGAAGACGCTTGAAGGGTGACCCCACTGTTTTGGATGACACTCTTATCATCTTAACGGTTTGTGTAATATGAGAATCCATTTATGTCAAACCCTTCATAAGACATAACATTCAATTTTGGTTTAAAGGCGAGGCATTTGATAGTTTCAGTAAGATTATCTGATGTTTGAGATAGTTGATGTAAGACTTTATCTTCAAACTACTTAATAAATGTCTTGTTATGCTCTCTAGCAAGCCACATTGAATTGGCTTGAGGACATTGTCTCTTGATGAAATTGGTATGTTCCTCGATATAAACACTCACTTCGTCGATGTTGCGTAAAATATACAAGTGACCTTGTTCCAAATGCTCACGACTGATTACTTTCATCCGTGAACCCAAAATTCCTTTGCCAAAATGCTCCTCAATATTCTTGTCATTAACAAGAGCGTCATTAGCACTCAGAAAGTCATTGCAAAAATCTATAACCTCTCTCGCCACATAACCGTCAATAATACTCCCTTCAGGCCGATAACAATTTCGAACATCACCTTTAAAAATGCTCATGTATCGTTCAAAGGGATACATCCAATGTAAGAAAACTGGTCCCAACATTTTCACTTCCCTAGTCAAGTGGACAATAAGATGTACCATGATATCAAAGAACAAAGGAGAAAAATACATCTCAAGCTGACATAGGGTAACAACCACTTCTCTTTGCAATTTATCAAAAGTATCAGGGTAAATAAGTTTGATGCACATACTATTGAAAAAGAAACAAAGTCTGGTGATTGCAAACCTTACATGCTTCGGCAATATAAATTGAATTGCCATGGGCAATATTTGTTGCATTAGAGTGTGACAATCATGAGATTTAAGACCTATCAACTTCAGATCTTTCATTGATACTAATGTACAGATGTTGGATGAGTAACCATATGGCACCTTAACATTTACCAAGCATTCACAAAAGCTTTCTTCTCCTTTCTAGACAATGTGTAACAAGCGGGAGGTAAGTATGTTCTCCGATCACTACTAACTACTTTTGTTAATTCTGTCCTTATTCCCATTTCACGTAGGTCCATTCTGGATTTTATCCCATCTTTAGTCTTACATGGTATATTCAACATAGTATCGATGATGCTATCACAAACATTTTTCTCAACATGCATGACATCGATACAATGCCTGACTGTCAAAGAACTCCAATAAGGAAGATCTCAAAATATTGACTTCTTCTTGAATAAATATTTTTCACTCCGTGTGACCATCGTACATTGTGATCTCTTACCAAATTCATTGACAAAGTCTTTTTAATCTTTCATAAACATCCTCCCCTGGTATAGGTTTAGGTGCACTATGTTCCTCATTCCATCCATTGAATGTTTTGCGCAATCTACGATACGGAAGGAATTTTGGAAGAAACCTTTGATGACCAAGATATATAGTCTTGTCGCTGTGTTTTAGTCGTATTGAATCAGTGTTCTCTTCAAAAATAGACAAGCTTTAGATCCTTTGACACTATATCCAGACAAATTCCCATATGTTGGAAAGTCATTTACAGTGCAAAATAACATAGCGTGCAAACAAAATGTCTCTCTTCATGAAGCATCATGGGTCATCACACCTTTACCCCAGAGTTTCTTCAAGTCATCAATCAGAGGTTCAAGATAAACGTTGATATCATTTCCAGGTTGTTTAGGGCCTGATATCAACAACGACAACATAACATACTTATTTTTCATACACAACTAGGGAGGAAGATTGTATATAACAAGCATAACTGGCCAAGTGCAATGTTGGCTGCTCAATGTCCCGTATAGATTCATCCCATTTGTACAAAGCCCAAGTCTTAGATTCCTGACTTCTTCACCGAATTTAGGGTACAATAAATCAATCTTCTTCCACTGTGGGGAATCAGACGCATGTCATAGGATCCCATCATTATTTTTCTTAACATCTTCATGCCACCTCAAATTATTCGCATCTATCGAATTGGAAAACAAGCGTTGAAACTGTGGTATTATAGGTAGATACCACATCACCTTGGCAGGAGAACCAGTTTTGGACTCCCCTAAAGTCGTCAATTTATACCTTGACGCACCACATTTTGGACATCTTTCAAATCCACATAGTCCTTTTGAAATAATACACAATCATTCGGGCATGCATGTATCTTCTTGGCCTCCATTCCCATTGGGCACAATAATTTCTTTAACAGGTATGTTGAGATTGGCAACTCGTTTCCTTTAGGAAGAATTTCTTTCAACAAATACAACAATGATGTGAAGCTTTTGTCGCTCCATCTATTGTTAGCTTTCAGCTTATACAATCTCAACACAGTGCTAAGCTTCGTAAACTTACAACCTATGTATAACGGTATCTCAACATCATGCATAATGTTTCTAAACATGGGAGGTGGATCGGTGTGCTCTACCCCACAACTATCCAGCATCGCATCAACGATGTCTACTGGAACTCGTTCGTTCACATCTACATCATGGGAGGCAATTTCGTCTTCCACACAAGCACTGCTATCGACATCCACTGATTTTAGGTTTGAAATCTCTCCATGCCACTGCCATTCTATATAGCCTTATACAATCCCGTTGCACATGACATGACTTTTGATTTCGTTACCAGTGTTGACTTTCAAGTTGTTACTGTAATGCCTACATGGACAGTAGAACCTATCTCCAGGTTATTTCTTATGTTCCTCGACAAATCTAATAAATTGATCAAGACCAGAAATAAACTCTGGGGTGCAACGATTTGGAATGGACATTCATGATCTATCCATTCTATGATCAATGAGAAAACAAGTATATATTAGAACAAGATTAGGGTCTAGGGTTAAAAGATTAGGGTTTATGGTTAAAACTTTAGGGTTTAAGGTCTTATATATAATAAATGTGTACCAACTATCCCATTCTTAAACACCTAATCTCACTAGTAAGTGTATAATGTGTATTGGGTTTTCAATAAAATTTCGGCAGCATTTCACCGTTGTTCTCCAAGTACATATGTACTTAGAGAACAAACAGGGAAATGCTGCTGAAATTTTCTTGAAAACCCAATACACATTATACACTTACATCCTAAGTGAGATTAAGTGTTCAAGAACAGTCCCAAACTGGGGACTATCCAAGATTTAATCCTAATGAGTAAATCTTAGACGAGTTTCTATGCCAACAAATACATGTGTTGTCATTCTTATACCTACAATCCTAGTTTCATCATTCATATCCTAGTTCTTCAAGTTAGGGTGATTATTGATGTCTTTAGAAGCATGATTGGCAATCTAGGGCAAAGTTCATCATTTACATTCCAAGCATGTCACGTGAGTGCATTAGTATTTCCCTTTTACTAAAACCAAATTGTGTATTAGTGAGTCTTCAAATAGATAAACACTTGAAGATGACTCAATGAATCTTATGAATAGTCAACTCAACTATAGCTTGTTGGTTCTCATTCATGACTTGCATAATATTTTGTTGATCCTAAATAGAAGCAAAATTTTACATGCCCCGTATGACCCTAGAATGTTGACATGCCTAGGTTTAAAGCACTCATCAATCTTGAATAATGTTGGCATGCCCCATAATAGGGAAAAATCAAGATGAGATCAATAAAAACACAAATCATAAAAAATGGACTGCATGATGAAATAATTACTTAGTAATAATATATATTGTAAGATAAACAAAAGATCAACTCATTATTTTACAACCAAACATTTTTTTCATGCATCTTTCATTACACATTTATGGCTATTATTCATCTAGTGACTAAGGTTCTAGATTGCCTTTCACTACTTGCTACTTAATGATTATAATGTTTGGTTGTTGTACAAGAATCACCGAATATAAAGTCCATGAGTATAAACTAATATTTGGGAATGATAATGTGGCTTCTCTATATTAAATATGATATGTCTTTCTTTCTTCTTCTCTATATTTAATTATTACATAAGTTGTGTGTGAACTTTGAGCTATTTAGGGGGAGTCACACTAAATTACTTTATCATTGTCTACCCAAGCAATGGGATTGGATCGATGTAATAACACTTCTATGACAGTTGGTATCAAAGACTAACACACTATGTATCTCTGTAATTATGAATTTAATTTTGAAATCCCTCATTTTCCTCTTATCAGGATTTGAACTACTATTTTTTTTGTAATAGTAATCATCTGGTTCATATACAACATCCACGCTTGGCTATTGTTAGGGTTTGCGTTAACCCACAGGGCTACACAGTTATTCCAGGTGGAGACAGAACATACACAACTCTCTTTTTTTCTCACAAAAAACCAAGGATGCTCTAAGGAAATGAGGTGGGAAAAAGGGGGTTGGAAGTCGTCGGAGGCGGAGAGCTCAGCCGATAGAGAAAGGTACATGTCCGGCGGTGGCGAGCTCAGGTTCTGAGCGGTAGGCGGCGGCGAGCAGTAGGGGCGGTAGGTGGCGGCGAGCAGCAACAGCGGCGGGAAGTAGTTCGACGGTAGATGGCGGCGAGCAGCAGCGGCGGCACCAGGCGAGCAGTACAGCGGCGACAACGGTGGTAGTGGTAGTAGCGGTGCAAGAATCGCCTGACCTAAGAATGTCGGGAATGAAATAGAGAAAGGGGAAGAGTTTGGTTCGCACATGTGCTATTAAGTTAACAATAGGCGTCGGTTATTATAAACAACCGACGTCACATTTATAGTCGTCGATTGCTGTAAAAAACTGACGCCAAAGGGGGGTGAAAATTTTCACGGGGACAGGGTGCGAAAGCACTTTAGTGTCGACTATTGCAAGAAAACTGACGACAAAAATGGGCCCGATTTCTGTCTCGTGAAAACCCTTTAGTCGTCGGTTATTTGGTAAATAACCGACGCCTTATGTGAAATTTTGGAGGTAATTTTTTTTCACTGGAAAATGTGGATTTGGTGAGTGATTTTAGGCGTTGGTTTCTTATTGAGCAACCGACGCTAAATAAAAAGTGATACCCGTGTCTGGATGGTCTTCACATATAGATGTCGGTTTGTGTATTCAACCGACGTTGTAGGGTTTAGGCATTAGTTTATTGGATACAACCAACGCCTCTAAATGTGATGTTATAAGCCATTTCTGTAGTAGTGCTAGGGAGGGATAGCCATGAGAGAGAACAACTGAGAGTTGTCGTTATAGGAGAGCAAGTTGATGACTAGTACACCGATGGAGAGGGACAACTCCTTCCTGTCCATTCCAACAAGACGATAGGAGTTCTAGGCGGTTCGTGTAGGCTACCATAGAGGCGGGATGTCGTTGTTTACCGCTTGGAGGACAATGTCAACTAGCAGTCCGTGACAAGAGGAGTTGTTGAAGAGGATGATGTTTGTGGCTGTAGTCTGTGGTGCAGACCAACAAGTGCAGCAGTCACACGAGACACAGTGCAGTTAGGATTCAAAGTTGTGCATTTACAATGACGAGGATTGTCACTGGACTTGCTCTAGGACCAGGTATATCCCATAAATTATCCTTCATACATTATAGTTATTGATGCAATCTACTGTTTATGGGGAATATGGTAATTAAATTTTAAATTCCATTGTCTGCTCTGTACCATATTTCCCAATAGTGGTATCAGAGCCAACATCAATTTACTATATTACAGGATAATCGATATGATCAGATTTTGGTTTTATCATTCTGTTATTGCATGCAATGTGAATAATATCTTATCAAATCCAAACACCACGAGAATACCAAACTAATTATATATATGATATATATGCAGTTTACATGCGTCGTCATAAAATGATTTTGATGGTGGATGTGTAGCGTGGTTATAGCCAATAAACCCTATCTGTGCATGGTTGTATGTGGTTGGTTTATTTATTTATCTCAGTCTACGCACTGAGCCTCTATCTTATCTTCCCAACGTAAAGTTAATTATCTTCTATTTTTGTTCCACTTGAACATAACTTGAGGTTCCTTATAATCATGTAAAAGTAGGATAGTTTGTTGGTATGGTACGCCCAGAGAGCCAATCATATGATGATTGCAATGAGGCATTAGATACCGGATTTGATAATAAAGGTAATTCTATTTATTATGTTTGTCTCAGTCATGAGATGATGAAACATACATGATAGATGTCTAAATAATGATGAGACTCAATGACATATGCTTTCAAGTACGTGACTTGAACGATGAGACCATATGTATGATAAGAGTACATACATTCTTGTTATGTCCCTAGTCGGATATTACTGTGGAAGCAAAATTGACAACATTAATAAATAATACTAGAGTGTGTGTTGACTGATGACAGAGTCTCATTAGTCATGATATATGGTATCAAGTCAAGCACACATATATATGTTAGAGAAGAGTATATCAGACAGACCCATCGTGAGAGTGATACATGGATACCATGGAATGGTAGTCACAATCGTCTCTCATAGTGATAGTGGTTCTTAGACATGAAACCACTACACTCATCACATGTGATTGGGTACACTTTGACATCATCAAATGCAGTCCTGAAACATGGGTTGTTATAACAGTGATGATTGGGTGACTTTGACACATGGAGACTTGATTGTGAGTGATAGATATGGGATTTGTATCTCCTATAAGGAGTATGATATCTAGAGCCCCTTGATAAGCAAGAATGAGAATCTTATGGCCATACTCATGTGATTCAATATATGTATGTGAATTCACATGCATCTCAGACAGTCTGCTCTAGGTCAAGGAACATGGATTGAATGTTGAAGAGGATGATGTTCCATGCCTCGAGTTCAATATGGATGTCAGTGACAAAGGAACTATACGATCAATGTAACACTAATCATAGATTGTAGGTTGAATTTGTTCTCCAACTTTCTGAGTTACTTGGGTAGCAGTGATGAGTTACTAGATTTCGCTCAATGCTTGTGATGTCATAAGTTGTTATGAACATTCACTGCCAACGTAAATTAGAACCTGTAGGGTCACACACATAGGATACCCCTAGAAGAGGAGATTGTCCATGAATAATGTTTAGATTGAGAATAAAGGTGTTTAGGTACTAAATTAAATATACAATTGACTGACTGGACTCAGAACTATTAAGTTCAAGTGTTGAATTAGCTGGTTAGTGTGTCAGGTCAATTGGAGACTGCATTGACAATGTCAGGACTGCCAACCGACCGGTTCACCCTTGTGAGTCGATTGACTGGTGTGAGCCAACTTACTGGTTCACTTGGTGAACCGGGCGACTCAAAGTCCTTCCAAGTGAGGAAATTGGGATTTACCTCGTTGGAGGAAAACTTTCACGTTTCACTTGTTCAATTCGATTGGAATAAGGATTAATCTTTGAATTTTGGAAACGATTGAGGAAAGTCAATTGCAGGCAAGTCTAGGAAGTGAAATGACCAGTTCACTCAGTGAACTGATAGTTCACACTCCCAACCGACCGGTTCACTAGTGAACCGATCGGCTCACCTTGCCAAACGACTGTTTCAGTTGTAAAATGATCAGTTCGCCTGTCGCAGTACAAACTATTTATGGAATTTTTGGATCCTTCTACTCCCTAAAAGATTGGGAACCCTGATCCTAACCTCTACTATAAATAGAGGGGTATTGGGGGCTTCTCAAAACACACAACTCAGAACATCAGTTGCTCTGTAGAGTTGTTGTTCTCTCTGGTTCTGGTAACTGAGAGAGCCTGAGAAAGTGCTACCTGACTAGGGAGGCACGACGAGAGAAAGACAACTGTAGAAAAGCAGTCTGAGTTTGGGAGAGCATGTTGGTGCTAGTATACTAATAGGAGGGTCATCTCCTTCATGCCAGTTCTTCTTGAACGATAGGAGTTTCAGGTGGTCTGTGTGGACTATCTACAGAGGTGGGAGATGTATGCCGCTCAGGAGGACACATCATCCGAAGTCCGTGATGGAGGCCAAAGTCCATGGCAAAGACCAGGAGCTGCATAGACACCATCCAAGACATGTCATTGAAGACCGCATATGGTTATGAGGTATTGTCACTGGGCAAGCCCCATGACCAGTTATATCTCGCTAAAATCATCCTTCCCATTACATAGTCATTGATGAGATCTCCTGTTATGGGTTAATGGCCAATAATTTTTTATTTCTGTTGCCTACTCTGAGGCCATAAAACCTAACATAGTTTACTTTCCTGTTATGACAAAGATGAAGGACCTTGGAGGACATGGTGGATAGCTGAATCGATCGTCTAGTGGACCCAACCAATCCACTATAGGAGCCAGTCGATGGTGGATATAAGGACCAAGCGATCAGTGAGACGACCTAACAACTGGCCAGGAGGCGAGCTGATCGGTTTAAGGGTTGAACCGATCAACCCAGATTGGCAAGCACATATCTTCATCAACAACATGTTTCTGCATGTATTGTAGACCTAGATCACGTAATCCCTTATGGTTCCAAGGGATTACATTAGGACTAGATATAACCATCGTTGTCGTTTATTGCATGTTTTCATGGTGTGATATAACATGTATATGATACATACTATATATGTGGTGATTGGATAAAGTATATGTATATACTTATATATACAAACTCCCTCAAATAAAATATTAAGTCTTAGATGCTTTCCAAAAATGACAGACATGAAAAGCTTGATCGACCAAGCGTAGGTGATGCCAAAGTGTGGTGTGTCGTCTATCTCGTAGAAGTGTGATGGTAATGATGTAGGTGCCACCAAAGCGGGGTACATTGTTATCATGTCGATTTTTGGGTCAAGCTTAACTGATGATTCTTAGAGCGTCTAAGCCCAAAAGTATGCAGATGATTATGGCAAGGAGTTGCGTATATAATCTATCCATGAGTTGCATATGATGCAATTTGCATGATAGCCTACCTAAATAGTCATGTTGTGCGCGATCAACCAAATCTGACTCATGACTTGATGAAATATGGATCTTGGCCCACTAGAATGTTGTACGCTGCAATATTCTGAGTTGATATTGAGGCTATCAATTCGAATATAATAGTGGAAGCAATAATAATTAAAGACCTAATTAATATCGTCATGTTTTTTCAAATTAAATCAAATCAAAAATGGTTTTTGAAAAATGCAAATTTTCTCTTGTTAGAATCAATGACGAACAAATCTGATTTGTGATTGGTCCTGAAGAAGGACAGACTTGATGGGAGAAATTTCCATAAATGGTTTTGGACTTTGAGAAGGGTTCTCAATGAAGAGTCCAAGATCTATGTCTTTGACAAATCTATGCCTGAAATACCTCCTCTTGATGCCCCTAGGGCACAAGTGGATGCTTATTGGAAGCATACCAATGATGCCTTAAAGATAAAGTATCTTATGCTAAGCTGCATGAACTATGAGTTGCATGAGCAATGTGAGGACATGAGTGTTATTGAGATGGTAACACATCATAGGAAGGTAGCACTTGGTCTTGATAGGCAAGAAAGGAATGCTATCTTAAAGGTGCTACATGAGTCAAAGCTGACAGAGGGAACATCAGCAGAAGAACATGTGCTCAATATGATTAAACATGTATATCATCTTGAAGAGATGGAAATGACCTTGAGCCAAGAGTTGGCTACGGATATTATTCTAAAGACTATGCCAGGATCATATAGTCATTTTATTGCATGCCATCATGTGAGTAATTCGGCTGGACAAATGTCAGAACTACTTGCCATGTTAATTCATGCCGAAGCAAAAGTGAAGAAGGACAAGCTCGTGATGGTGATCAGTGAGTCTGAGTCCAAGAAGCAAAGCAAGACCGAGAAAAGTTCTACGGTAAAGCCTAAGTCCAATTCTTCATCACTTAAGATAAGGTGAAAGAAAAGTATAAGAGGAACTCATCCTTCTTACTTGAAGGCTTTCAGGAAGCAGAAGATGGGGATGGGGATCTTCACTTTAGGTATATACATTATTGAGATAAATCTATCTACTTCATCATCTTGGATGTTAGATACTGGATGTGGATCTCACATATGCTCACATATGCAGGATCTGAAGGGAAGTAAACCTTAAGGGAAACGTGAGGTAGAGCTACGAGTTGCGAATGGTGTAAGAGTTGCGGCCAGCACAGTTGGAACATATATTATATCTCTGCCCACGGGGCTTGTAATAGAGTTCAAGAACTGCTATTATGTACCTGCCATATATAGAAACACCATATATGTATCTTGTATGGACAATGATGCATTTGAATTCCATATTAAAAGCGGTCGATGTTCTATTTCAAAAGATGGGATCTTTTATGGCAGTGCCCCTATGTCTTATGGTCTTTACTTATTAGATCTAAAGACAGATGCATATAAACTTAATACCAAAAGGCTAAAACTCAACAACTCAAACAAAACATACCTTTGGCATTGTCGTTTAGGGCACATAAATGAGAATCACATATCTAGACTCCATAAGGATGGTTATATAGACTCTTTTGATTTCGAATCATTAGAGACATGTGAATCTTGTTTGTTGGGCAAATTGGCTAAGACCCCTTTCACCGGAAACAATGAGAGGGCTAGTGATCTATTAGGACTCATACATACTGATGTATGTGGACCTTTTAGAACAGATGCTAGAGGTGTGTTCAAGTACTTCATTACCTTCACTGATGACTTAATTAGGTATGGCTATGTTTATTTAATGAAATATAAGTCAGAATCTCTTGAAAAGTTCAAGGAGTTTATGAATGAAGTCCATAACCAACTTGGTAAAAGTATTAAGGCATTTTGTTCTGACCGAGGTGGAGAATACTTAAACTAGGAGTTTGAGGACCTTCTTAGAGCCCATGAGATTGTATCCCAGTGGACTCCGCCTAGAACACCTCAACACAATGGTGTATCAGAAAGAATGAATCACACATTATTGGATATTGCGCGATCGATGATGACTTTAGCTGAGCTTCCAACTACCTTCTGGGGGTATGTTCTAGAAACCGTCGCGTTTATACTAAACCAAGTACCATCTAAGTCGGTTCAAAAGACACCATATGAGTTATGGACTGGGAAGCGTCCCAATATGTCTTTTATGAGGATTTGGGAATGTGAATCTTATGTTAGCAAGATGCTTCCTGAGAAGCTTGGTCCTAAATCTGATAAATGTTACTTTGTTGGATATCCTAAGGAAACTAAAGGAAATTACTTTTACTCCATATCTGACAGCAAAGTGTTTGATGCCAGAGATGATGTATTCCTAGAGAAGGAATTTATTTCTAAAAAAATCAGTGGGAGGAAAGTAGAACTCGAAGAGGTTCGAGACCAACAAGAAAACATTGAACCATTAGATGTACAAGAGCAACCTAAAGATTCACAAAGTGTTGTAGAATCTCAAATTCCTCAAGTGACACAGGATCCTCGTAGATCTAATATGACATGCCTTGAACATGAGAGATTTGGATATCTTGTAACTCAGGAAGGTTGTGAATTGGTCATAGATGATGAACCAATAACCTATAAAGATGTTATAGAGGGACCATAGTCTGAGAAATGGCTCGAGGCTATGAGATCTGAGACAAAATCCATGCATACCAACAAAGTATGGACTTTGGTGGATCCACCTGAAGGAGTAAAACCCATAGGGTGCAAGTGGGTCTTCAAGAAGAAGACCAGCATGGATGGAAAGGTCCAAACCTATAAGGGCAGATTGGTTGCAAAGGGTTTCAGACAAGTTCAAGGTGTTGACTATGACTAAACCTTTGTTCCGGTGGTCATGGTTAAATCCATCATGATCATGCTTGCTATTGCAGCTTATCACGACTATGAGATTTGGCAAACGGATGTTAAAATCATATTCCTTAATGGGAATCTTGTGGATGATGTATATATGACACAACCTGAGGGGTTTATAGATCCAAAGTTTGTCAATAAAGTCTGTAAGCTACAAAGGTTAATCTATGGATTGAAGCAAGCATCTCGGAGCTAGAATCTTCATTTTGATGAGATAGTCAAAGGGTTTGACTTTGCTCAAAATGAAGATGAACCTGTGAGTACAAGAAGGTTAGTGGGAGCATTGTGACATTCCTCATATTATATGTAGATGACATACTATTGATGGGGAATGACATCCCTACTTTATAAAAGGTAAATGCATGGCTTGGACATACATTCTCTATGAAAGACTTGGGAGAAGCATCATACATCTTAGGGATAAAGATCTATAGAGATAGATCTAGAAGACTTCTCGGACTAAGTCAGAGCACTTACATTGACAAGGTGTTGAAGCGGTTCAGCATAGAGAACTCAAAGAGAGGAAACCTACATGCATGCCATGGTGTCCCTATCTCTAGAGCTCAATGTCCCAGTTCTTGTGAAGAAAGGGAACACATGAGTGAGATTCCATATGCCTCAACAATTAGATCAATCATGTCTACAATGTTGTGCACCCGTCTAGACGTCTCGTATGCCTTGAGCATGACGAGCAAATTTCAGTCAGATCCAGGTGATGCTCACTGGATATCCGTAAAGAACATCCTCAAGTACTTGAGAAGGACTAAGGATTGGTTTTTAGTCTACGAGGGGGGAGGAAGAGTTGGTGGTAAAAGGTTACACCGATGCAAGATTCCAGACTGATCAAGATGATTACATATCACAATCACGATTTGTGTTTTGCCTCTACAATGGAGCTGTAAGCTGGAAGAGTTCCAAGCAAGAAACAATTGCCGATTCTACAAAGCTGAGTATATTGCTGCATCAAGTGCAGCAAAGGAGGCTGTATGAATCAAGAAGTTCATCACAAAAGTTGGGGTTGTTTTAAGCATCAACAATGCGATGGAGCTATATTATGACAATAATGGAGCTATTGTACAAGCTAAGGAACCCAGATCACATCAACACTGAAAGCATATACAAAGGCAGTATCATATCATATGAGAAATCGTACAACATGGAGATGTAAAGATTTACAAAGTACCAATTGAAAGCAACGTTGTTAATCCCATAATGAAAACATTTTTATAGCAGAAGCATGATGGACATGTAAGGTCACTCGGAATAAGATTCGTGGGTGATTCACTCTAAGTGCAAGTGAGAGTCTATTGGCTATGTATGTCCAGAGAGCCAATCATGTGATGAATGTAATGACATATCATGTAAAAATGATTTGATTATTAATAAAAGACACATTTTCAATTTATTTTGTTTAATTCAGTTATGAGATAATGATGTAACATTATGAATATCTAGAGAATAATATTTGTAAATGACAAATGTCTTTAACGTAACTTGAAAGAAATGAGATCATACGAATATTAAAAGTACATATTTACATTCTCATTATGTTCCCGATGAGTTGTTATTGTGAAAGGTTGATAGACATCAATAACACACACACACACATGAAAGTGAACCAATGGCTTCAAACACCACGATGACCTATACTGTTTGTTGTAATACACATGTTAAATTCGATGACTAAATTATATCGTCACTATTGGTCTCAAAATTAACAGCAAAAACATTATTCTATCATTGTTAGCATATACCGTTAAAGCCCTATTTTCCAATGTCCGAAACAAGAACACACGAAAGTAAAGTAAATTTTGGTCTGCCCGCCCACACGTCTGTCCAGCTTTTTCTTTTTCATGCCGCTTCATGCCCACTACTGCGCAAATCCCTAGCTGACCTCTTCTATGGCCTCCAACCTCTGTGTAACCCCCTTCCTCTGCCTCCCTTGCGACCTACTCTCCTACTGCCGTCTACCTCGCCCTGCACTCCTATTCTCTCGATCTTCATGTCTCTTCCTTCTCCACTTCCAAGCCTACCACCTTCTAGGCATCCCAATGTGTGCCGACGAAGAAGACACCAGGACGCGGCGATCCATCTCAGTTTGTAGCAGAGGACGAAATGAAGCGGACGGGCCTCTCACTGGACATCAATAACAACATCGTAGGTAAAAGGATGATCCATGGCCTCCATTATTTCTCAGACGACCACCTCCTTCCTCCCCAATTCCTACCTCATACACAGAGGAGTCGACCTGTCCAGGGTGTCCGTAATTGATGCGTCCGTGCCAACGGCATGCTCTTGCAGATGTCATCGCATGGACAGTGCGGTAGATGGAAAAAGCTCTGGATGCACCGAGGCCGATGCCAGGCACGCGACTGCTGGGATGCTGGATTTGTTGAAGGGTCAATTGAGGATACTTGCGGAGAGGTTAGGAGAAGTTTTGCTAGTTTTCTTCCATTTTTTGAACTTAATTTGTTCGGCAGTAAAAGTTAAAATGCTTGTACACTACTTCTGTCCATGAATTTTTTTCCCTAATTCTACTAATTTTGTTTGCGTAACTCCTACACAGACTCTAATAGTAGGTAGACCACCAATTTCCCAAGTCACATAAACTGCTTCGTCTTCTTCGATATTGCGGAAGTCTAATCTCCATAGAGGATCTCTAGACTATGTAGTTGATCACTTAAGAATAATATGATATATTTAATTCTTGTACTTTGACTATTACCAATGTTCACCTTTCATCGCTTGTGATTTGACGCCACAAAAGTCTAATCTCATGCAATAAAGATTCAGCTATGTTAAGGGTTGTAAACTTTATTAATATTATTATATCACTGTTATTTTCTAGTCAACACAAGCGAAGAAGAACCTATGCGAACTCTCACATTGAGGCTTTAATTATTACTTTTTCTCTACACGAACTTTCACACTGATGCTTTAAGTATTACTTTTTTTAACACTCCAGTAATGAGAAAGTCATTTATATAATATAATGCTAAATATCATATCTTCGAATGAACGTACACTAACAATGTAACATTCAATGTAATTATGTATTTGAAAGTAAACTGTTTTCTTCTTCAAGATTGATTAAGATTAATTACCAAGTTTGGTCTGTTGAGAGTTATTTCATTTATGAATTAATTATTTTTTAGTGTTTAACAATTGCGGAATTGCCCAACTGTGTCTTGGCCCATTTGAGTTTTGTCTAAACGTGTATGCTTCACCTTCTCTTATATAAATAAGTAGTTTTCTATAATGCGATATACATCAACTGGACTTCTATTTGCTCTTCGACATGGTTATTATTTTCACTATCTTAGATCTAAGTAAGATATTTTGTCAAGATATCTACAACAAGTGGCAAGTCAATATTGGATAACTAGTGCAACCAATTGCAAAAAATGTCATTTTTTATAACAATATTTGAATACATTGTCATATAACCTTGATAGGTTAGTTTTTTTTTTGGGACACCTACTTGAGTAAACTTTACACCTGCTCCTTCCCTACTTGAATCACACCTTGACTTCCTCCTTCCCTACATATAAGGTTTGCTAGAAAAAGTGGGCAATGCCCTAATAGAGAATTAGGGTCTGATTGTTTTTAGCCAGTCTTCCTACAAAGATCATAGAGCAGTCTTGCATCATACTCTTATCCTTTGCAATGTTTCCCACCACAGCTTTGAATCTTGCAGGTGTTGTCTTTTTGCCTTCAATGAATTGAGTAGCTACCAAGGAGTTGGTTTGAATTACTACTTTATAAATATTCAGTTTACCTGCTCGAACTATACCTTGCGAAGAGTTCTCCTGCAGTCGGGTCAGTGCCAAGCATCCTCATTATCCCTCCTTGCACCCAAATCTCTTATGTTTCCTCACCACCCAGGTTGTACATGATGTGCTCATGGAGTGATTTATTACTACATCTACATTGACATCATGGTATCCCTCCTCTGGCCTCCTCCAATGCGTCAATTCCTCTCTCCTGGTTTTTCTTGGGTTGGGCTTTCGACACTGCTTCTGTATGATTCCATTCTACCTCAATCTTTGCAAGTATGTCTGCAATCTGATGTTTTCTATTCTGAAAAATCTGCTCGTTTCTGATCTTCCACCCAGCAGCCAATCATGATTTTTGCATGTGCACCTTCTGTCTGGTTGTTGCTTTCGACATCTCTCTTCAACTATTCCTCTGTTTTGGATGTTGCAAAGAAATCTGGTGATTATTGATGGAAAATCCTCTTCCATACCTCCTTGCTAAGTGAGAAATCTCTTAACACGTGCAATGTAGACTCCTCTGAATGTCCACATCTTGTGCATCTGCCATCTATTGTCATCTGCCTTGTCTTCCTCCATTGGCTAGTCAAGATTCGGTTGTGAGATACAAGCCAGTTGAAAGTGTGCCATTGGACTTCCCCAGATACTTTTGCAGTTTTCTTTTGTATTTTTAGCCTTCTCTTTGGTTAGTAGTTGGTACACACTTACTGTAAAAAACTCTCCATGTTTCCCTAGCTTCCAGGTTCATTCATCTTTCCCACAATGCTCCCGGGGTATCGACGTCCTCTTGATTTTCCCGCCTGTGTCAGATGTAAACCAATTCTTCAAAAAATTAGTGTCCCATTCCTCATTTTCTTTACTTAGACAAGCGACTCTCAGGTCACCGATGTCTTGTGGTATTAGTTTCCCTAGTAGTAGGGTCGACTGCATGTCACTATTGATCCATGAGTCCTTCCACACATTAGTCTCCTTTCCACTACAAATTGCTCTTGAGATTTATTCTTTAGCTAAAGGCATTTGTTTTGCGAAGATATCTACCCATATCGTTAGTGCCCATGTCCATCCAAATTGGTCCATCTCTATCACGAAGGTGTTCACTAGTGTTTCCATCCTTCCATACTCTTTGCTTCCTTTACCACTTGTTCCCATATTAAACTTCGCACCAAAGAACAGATCAAGCAACCCAGATTGTTAGCACACATGCTCAATCAAATTGGTGAATCTCTATCACCACATTGGTTCAACAACATTTCCACCCTCCATTGTCTTTTTCCTTTACTCTCTTCTTCCATTATTGACTACTATTTTGATTATAGCACATAGACTAGATCAAGCAGGCCGTAATGTCAGCACCCATGCTCGACCAAATTGGTCAATCTCAATTAGTAGAGGTGTTTAACAGTCTTTCCACCCTCCTTCACTCTTTCTTCCTTTACCAGATGCTCCCTCATTGAAATTTTCACCATAGATTAGATTAAGCAACTCATACCATTTGTTTTCATGCTCGTCCATATCAGTCTAAATCTCTATCACCAAAGGTGTCCACTACCTCCTTTACTCTTTCCTTCTTTTAACAATGCAAGTGTTTTTCTTGTGGAAAAAGACTTAGATGTCAACCGGATACAAGAGTTCTAAGTGTCATTCCTTAAGAGTTTTTATTGCAATTTCGTTACTAGGGATACAATTCTCTTCTAATGGGATTCAGATAAGCATACTGGTTAGGCCTTCTAGGGAGGACAGAAGCCAGAGCACATGTTTCATAGCTATCTGAGATTCTATGGAAGAGCATCTGGAGGCAAGGTTGGGTACCGAAAGAGGCGCATTTCCTGTGGCAGGCTGCAACGAGTGGTTTGGCTACCTTGGGAAGATTGTACGATAGACATTGTGTTCCAGACGGATGATGCTTGCTATGTTATGCAGAAAATGAATCGATTCCTCACGTGCTTTCAAATGTCCTAATGCGATGGAACTATGGGAGCAAGCAACACCTATCGTGAGAAACACCATTGAGACAATAAAAGATCCTTGACTTGTGAAGCCTTATCTTATATCATGGATGTCGAGGATATTACGGTGCGAGAGGACATGGTGGCTACGTTGTGGGCGGTCTGGACCACCCATAATAGGTGTGTCTTCGAATAACGGACACAGACGGACGAATCACCAAGGTGACTCTTCTAATGTTGATATGTGACCACAAAAACATGTGGGCGAAGATGGGAAGAGTGGGAGGGGGAAATGTTCAGTGGAACAACAACGGATGGGCGGCGTCGACGGAGGGGAATGTCAAGCTCAATATTGATGCGTCGATGGGAGAGGACGGGTCTGTAGCAGCTAGCATGATCGTTAGGGATAGTGCGGGTGTCATCAAAGCCATGGTGGGGTGGAAGCTGGCAGGGACGACATACACGACTTTGGCGGAGGCGCTGGGGCTTCGGGAGGCCGTCAAGTGGGTCCTTGAGCACAACTATGAGAAGGTGGAAATAGAATGTGATTCCTAAGTGGTTGTGCAAATTTTCTCGGGCATCATCATCATCATCATCAACTAAGCCTCAATCCCAACTATGTTGGGGTCGGCTACATGGATCCTTCTTTTCCATTTAGCTCTATCATGGGTCATATTCTGGTTGAGATGTAGAGATTCAAAATCTCTCTTTATAAGCCCTTCCCATGTTAATTTAGGCCTTCCTCTTCTTCTATTAATTGTGCTTGCCTCAATAGTATTGCTTTGTATAGGCACATTAGTCGGTCTGCGTTGCACATGTCCATACCATCTGAGTTGGCCCTCGCGCAACCTGTCCCCAATGCTCGCCACCCCCACTTTTTTCATGATATAGTCATTTCTCAAGTGATCTTTTCTTGTCTTCCCACACATCCATCTCAACATACGCATTTCAGCCATGTTCATCTTGTTGAGTCCTTATTTCTTCACCGCCTAACATTCACTCCCATAGAGCATGGTTGGCCATATAGCAGTTTTATAAAACTTGCTTTTTAGTCTGAGAGGGATCTTCCGATCACATAATACTCTAGTTGCACTCCTCCATTTCAACCATCCTGCAATGATCCTATGACAAACGTCATTTTGGACATCGCCATCTGCTTGAATGATAGAACCCAAGTAACAAAATTTATCACATTTTGGTATATATCTACTCCGTCCAACTTGGCTCCACCATTCACATTACGAGGCATATATTCAGTTTTGCTCCTACTAATCATCAATCCATTTATTTCCAGTGCCTTTCTCCAAAGTTCAACTTTATCATTCAAACCATCTTTAGTTTCGTCAATCATGGAAGACATACAGAAGGATTATCTTTCAAACCATCTTTATTTTCGTCATCTTTATCATTCAAACCACCTTTCGTTTTGTTTCGTCAAACCATCTTTAGTTTCTCGGGCAGCAACATACAAAGGGATTATCTTGGAAGCATCATGGAAAACATCAAGTTGATTAGTACTAATTTCAGTTTCTTTAGCCTTGCTTTTAAGAGTCGTAGTTGTAATAAGGCAGCTCATGCCATAGCTAATTCTACTCGTAGGAGGTCAGTCCCATTTTTCTTTTTTCTCCGAAACTTTCCAAGTCACTTTGTAGATAGGCTGATTTAGCCGACTAATATAAGTAGGTACGACAACTACAAAAAAAAGTAACACAATAATTTTGGCTTTATTTTGGAGCTAAAAATCTTATACCACAAAGAATTGGCCAGCTTATGAAACTCATGCCCATGTAAACTACACCATAGAACTCAGTAATGGGTGCCATGCTTAATTCACATGTGCCAGTAATAGGCAACACCACCGACAGCCAGACTCATGCCACCACTACATGTCCTCACAACTATCATATCCTTGTGTCATACTTCATAGCTGCCACCCAGATTAAGGCAGTCTGTAGAGTAGAAGCCAAGTGTACATTTGTTTCATTTTACTAGTTAACGTTCTTAATGGTGAATGTAATATACAACTATAAGGTGAAATGACACCAGGTCTTATGGAATCATAAAAATTATGTTTGTCATGTTTGATTACTCAACACATTCTCACATCCTTATTTGATTTCGAAGGCTCAATACAAATTCACTTCTTGTCTCCATTTCTAAGCCAATAAATGTGACTTCAATTTCCCTCAATTCTATGAATTCTGCTAACATTAGTTTTCAATTCAATGCATTCCTTCATCATGTATCCATCTTCCAATAAGTGTTACAAATTCTCTATAGATTTGATAATCTCCTTTTTTTCCCTTGTACTTACAATTGATCCATGTCGTCTCATTCAGAAATATGTACCTTCACCTGTGTAAGAGTCATGCTGAAATGAATCAAGTCACTTTAGTGTGTTTGTAACACAACACTGAAGTTAGGACTATGATTCCAAGAAGCCTTGGTTTGGAATTGTCATTCTTTTTTGATTTCGAGCTTCTCACTTTCATCATAACGGTGTTAGGATCAAATTGAATTAGTGCCACATATTCAAACTTCATATTCACGTAGTGATTAAAAAAGATAGATTTGTCGCTACCCGGTCCTATCAATCTTGTATGGTTTCTTCCTATAAGTAAACATCATTATTGAGAAGCCCATATCAGACCTACCTGCATTGGTATTTCAGTCACCAAGTCAGCCTTTGTGTGGTTGAAGTGTTTATTGTCAATTTTGTCATTAGGTGTCAGCACCATGTTCCAGTCGCCCTAAATTGCCTTTGGGTTATGAGACATTCCTTCGCAACCTCGCTACTATTGGTTTTTTTATCTTCCGTATTTTCTATGGGTATTTTTGACACTATACAACCTCTTTAGGCTTCTGTTTGTCTTCATTTGAATTAGTCTTTGGATCCTCTTGTTCTAGAATGTGGTATTTATTTTGACTAGAGATGTTTGCCTTTTGGCTATCCTTCCTTGCTTCTTTGTCCTCTATAGTAATGCGTCTTATTTCCATAATATACATGCCATTTCCATTTATCATCATTCCACCTTACCTCTGCATCGTCTTCATCCTTGATTTTGTGTTTTGGTTGCTTCTCTTTCTCCAAGTCATAGCCTTGTTATGTCACTCATCTTCCCACATTTGGTGTATGTTTATGGGAGGTACTCATACTAAAGTGTTTATACAAACCCGTTGATAATTATGGATGGGATTCTAGGTATTAATCTCAATGACCATTTGTGCAAACTTCTTGTGTGTTCTTAACACATTGTCGGTTATTTTGTAGCTGTATTTATAGGTCTTAGAGGGGTACTCGCCTCCGATTAGTGTTCATGATCAACTTGATAGTTGATGAATACATTTTTCTCGAGCAATTTTGTAGTTAACTAGATCCATTTCATTATTCCCTATAGGTCTATATCAATTTATATCAAGAATTTTACTGGATATTAGTTTTCATTTCCCAGTAACCATTTCTATTGACGAATAGATTCTAAGTTGTACTATTGTTGATTTATATCATTGAAATGTGTACTTGAAATATTTTACTTCTAGCTGATTTCATGTAGGCCATATGCATGAAAATGGAAGAATAGTAAGTCAAATAAAACCTTGTTGTTTGTATGTATGTGCAACATTGCCCGTTCTTTCTTGGTCTACCTTGTTGAAGCATGTCTGGATGTTCTTTGAGGTTTTATGTATGAAATTGAGTAGTTGAGGAACATGTCATGTAGAA
Source organism: Alisma plantago-aquatica (assembly GCA_963693085.1). Taxonomy (NCBI): domain Eukaryota; kingdom Viridiplantae; phylum Streptophyta; class Magnoliopsida; order Alismatales; family Alismataceae; genus Alisma; species Alisma plantago-aquatica. The sequence continues at coordinate 386,197,991 of OY856411.1, read as the reverse complement.
TTTTGGAAAGCTAATTAATTTCTCTTATTCCATATTGCCAACATCTACAATGTAAATAATCAACTAGCTGCTTTGCACTGATGATGAAAGACAATGTTATAATAACCATGTTTACAGATCACAACTGTAAATCTTTATTATCATTAGTGATTCCCTGAATGAGATCCAAATGGATTCACACATTTGCATTGAGCATGGAGGACACTCTCCTCTTCGGCTCTTCTAGTTTGCATCTCAAGTAGCAGGCATTGCCGACTGGCTTGCCTTCTCATTCTCTTCTGCTCGGTGAGTCTACCTCCAATTCTTTAGTTTTCATAGAAATACCTTTTGTATATTTGGCATGTTCATGCACCAAATCTTCTTTAAATGATCTATTGTTGGTCTTATTAAAAGAGACATTAACTGTCTTATCATCCATATATAGTAAATCATTAAAGTTTGTGCTTGCTGCCCATGGTTCAGTTGATAGATAAACTTAGATTATGGAGTTTCCTCCATAGTAGGTGTCTCTAATCCATACGCGTATTGGCGTAGATGAATGCTATCGTCTAGGTGTGGTTCATGCAACAATGCATGTATTGCATGTGTCATTGGATAATTTCTACATGACATGTGTGATCCTTCCATAGCAATCACATACTTCTAGAGAAACTGATGGTTATGAGTATGGCTCTATGATATCATATACCACTAGAGAAACTGATAGCGATGACTCTATGCTATCAGTTCAAGCCTAGTCTTCTAACAATGTGATCGGTTGTAGTTCTTTTTACTCGATGCTCTAGGATGGCGAGAATCTCTAGTCTATGAGTTCTGTTGAGCTCCTTAATTGTCTGCTTCTTGTCCAGGATCCCAATGCCCTTTATATTCTAGATGATGATTAACATCGAATGATGATGCTTGGGTGTTCACCTTATTGGACTTGCACAATCAACCTATTTTTTTCTCCATTTCTTTTGAGATCTGCTGCTGTCAAGTATTCCTAGAAGTTTTGAAATGAGTTAAATCTATCTTGACATGTGCCAATATGATATGCGTCGCTTAACACACCAATCACTAAGATTGTAAATCCTAGAGTTTAAACCTTTTAACTTTCCGGTTAAGACTAGTATAGAAAGGGTCGAATCCCAAAGAACAACTTTTTAAGATTGTTTCTTCTTAACCCAATTATTTGAAGAACTTATTTATTTGTTTTTGGTATTTTCAGATTTGGAACGAGAATGTAAAAGTCGGTTTGGGTGATGATTGGTTACACTAAGAAAGAAAATTGCAGAAATTAAATTGCACTAAACAAATATTATTTGTCCTGCGAAAGGTAAACAAGATTGTTGTTAGCACAAGAAAAATTAGAATGAAAAGACTAGAATGTAAGAAGGCAAATAAGCGGTGATTGAAATCAAAGGGAGATAATCGAGGATTTAGGGGGTTTCGCCACCTTAGCCATGGCAAGAAAATGAATTAACGATTAATTGACAAATAGGCGACGACATGTGAATCATAAAAACCCACAAAAGATGAACTCCACATAAGCCCATTGGTCCTGGTGCTCATGTTTCCTAGTTCGTCATCCAAAAAGAGATAAATCTACGGTCACTTCAGAATCTCTATGCGAATTGGTTTAATCGTTCTAAACCCGGATTTTCATGGTCATTTTCATCCGAGTTAACATATACATCTAAGCAAGTAATTACTTCGCTAGATCATCGATTAAATAAACCAATCGCCGTCTAAAGAAGTCGATTAAAGCTGATTTGATCAAACCATGGCTAAGGGGCTATTCCTCTTGCCTCGATAAGAAACTACTCGCTCATGGTTGAGAAGGGGGAGACGGAGGAAGAAAGTACCTTGGCCATAGTCTAGGCTTAAATAGGAAATTAATCCTTATGCTAGAGACAATGAAATGGCCAGGTTCTTAATTCCTTGCTCCAGAACTAAAGAAAGGGGGAAGAAGAGATCTAGATCTAATGGCAGAATAAAAAGAAACTGAGGAACAATCTGAAGAACAAACAACGCTTCAAAAAAATAAACTACTTTATTGCTGAATCAGAAGAATACAAGATTAAAGTTGTTCTGAGAATTTCCGTACAAAAGTGATCATGAAATGAGGAGAAAGTGCCCCTCCTTTTATAGGAGGAGGGGAGGAAGTCCTATAAGAGAATACAAAGAGTTTGAGGCTATTGGAAAGACTTAATTAAAAGAATAATGATTGTCAATCCTTGATTGCTCTCTCTAGTATGTTTTGCAGATTTCCGTAATTGGATTTTAGAACGTATTTCTCCTTTGTAAAACGCTCAGAAGAGGTCTAAAAATATATTTTTCCTGTAGCACTTGCAATTATCTTTCCAAAACATATTTATATTCCAAATTTGGAATTTATATGTGGAAGTTATGACTGTTTTGGTGAGAGGTATATGAGACTCTGCGGGAAAACGTGAGGCTACGCTCACTGGTTAATTGCGCAGTCAATTAAATGCCAAAATCGCCACAAAATATGCCTTTTCTATAGCCAATAAAATTCTCTTTTCAGTCCATGCTTTATCTTGAAATTCCGCCTTTAGACGCAAAAGATATGGCTATTTTGGTGACGGGTATCTCAGGCACTGCGGGAATATTTGGAAAGCCTCATATCTTTATCTTTTATTATCTCGATTTAAATACTTAGATAATTCCTGAAAATTAAGAGAAATCTCATAAGAATTCATTAAGAGAATATCGATAAGATAAAACTTCTATTTATTTCCAAATTAAGCTAAAATTAACAAAAGAATCCTAATTAATTATTCTTAATGAAGCAAAAATAAGAGATGAATATGCATTCATCAAAATACCCCAAACTTAAACTTTGTTCGTCCCGAGCAACATTAAAATCCTTCACTCCAATTTTCTACCCAGGGGAAAACTACAAAAACCCCAACCATCCAAAACTAGCCATGTTCTAGTGTAAAACTTGAAAAAAAAATTATAGAGTACCAAATGCAAAGGTGAAATGAAAATATGTTTTATTGCAGGTCTTGAATAAATGCAAGTTTGTGAAGTAGGAAATATAAGTCACTTTTTGTGAATTGAGGAAGTCAGGGTCACTTGGCCATATTTTGGTGGAAGGAATCAAGTGGTTGTTAGGAGAGTGAGGATGATAGGTTGAGAGTATGTCTTGGAAGTATTTCTATGGAAGAGTCTCTCCTTTATTCGACTCGAGACCTTTTTATTTAGTGGACATGCAGTTACATTGACCACATTTTTTTCTTTGATTTTTGGTGATACACCCAATTTCGTGGGTATGGAAGAAGCAGAAGAGGGGGAAGGGGTGCCACCCCAAACTTAGTGTTTTAGGCACTATTGGCTTTTTATTTTCTTTTTGACGAATGGAAAGATTTGGAAGTGGTGGAAGAAGAGTAGAAGAGGTTGTTCTTGTGCAACTCTTTTTTTATTTTCATCTTTTTTTTAGAGTATCACGCATTGGTTCAACTATTACTGAATCATGTGAAAAATCAAGAAAATTTATACAAGTTGTACATGATAAGAGAGCATCACTCTTGAATCCTATCAATCCTCTATGGCTTGCCATCTTTTCCAAGGAGTGATTATTATTTGAGGTCCTAAGTGACAGGAGGATTTCTAATCATGAAAGTTTCAAAATTTTGGTTGCAAGGCAGTCACATCATCAAGGGGAGTATTTTGACAAATGATCATATCAAGGCCGACTAGATATGGGCCAAATTTACTATGAAATAAAAAAAAACTAACTACATGCAACATGTAAAACAAAGAAAGGATACTAAAAGGGGTGGAAACGTATCACCCATCCCCACTGCGAACTTAAGACTTTGCTCGTCTCGAGAAAAATCAAAATTCGAGATGGGGGAAAAGAATCGCTGTGGTGGAGGATGAAGGACGATGGCAGCAAATCCCCAAAAGAGAAGAACAACAAAAAATAACAAGGGTGACGATGTTAGAAAAAAACATAAATATGCAAAAATTATTTGGGTTGCCTCCCAAAAAGTGCCTAGTTTTACGTCGTGGCCCGACAAGAGATGGATCAGTCTATTGGGATTCTGGGGAAGTTGTGGGGTCGAATAAGTTCATGTCTTTCAAAGATGAACAATTGTTTGAATCTGAAATGACAATGTCTTCACTTTTAAGTCGGTGCCCATTAACCTTAAATTCACCCAAAACTTTATCCTAAAGAAGAAAGACATCATGTGGATAAGCACACTTGACAGTGTAGGGGCCATACCATCTTGACTTAAGTTTTCCAGGAAAAAGTCATAATCTTGAATAAAAAACTAAAACCTGATCCCCTTCTCTAATGTCCTTACGCTTGATGTGACCATCATGCCACATTTTGGTTCTGTCTTTGTAGCTTCTAGCATTTTCATAGGCACTCATTCTAAGTTCATCAAGCTCATTCATTTAGAGAAGACGTTTTTCTCCTGCAGCAGAAAGGTCAAAATTTAAGCTTTTGATGGCCCAACTGGCCTTGTGCTCTAATTCTATTGGTAAGTGACATGACTTGTCATAGATCAGTCTGAAGGGGGTAGTACCAATGGGTGTTTTGTAAGCAGTACGATATGCCCATAGAGTGTCATTGATTTTTAACGCCCAATCTTTCCTAGTGTGTCCAACAGTTTTCTCTAAAATAGATTTGATTTGTCTGTTGGATACTTCCACTTGCCCACTGGTCTGAGGATGGTAAGGAGTGGCGACTTTGTGGTAAACCCCATATCTTTTCAAAAGAGCCTCAAAGCTTTTCTCCAAAAAATGGGATCCCCCGTCGGAAATGACAGTGCGAGGGACTCCAAATCTAGGAAAAATGATGTCTTTAAAGAGTTTCTTAACAGGCTTAGAGTCACAGGTTTTAGTGGGTATGGCTTCAACCCATTTTGACAGGTAATCGACTGCGACTAAAATGTAAGCAAACCCATAAGAAGAAGGAAATGAGCCTATATAGTCGATTCCCCAGACGTCAAAAATCTCTAATTCCTGCCAAGAGGTGAGGGGCATTTGGTCACGCTTGGAAATGTTACCCGTCTTTTGACATTGGTCGCATGAGAACATATAATCATGAGTCTTTGAAGATGGTGGGCCAAAAGAATCCGCATTGTAGGACCTTTCTAGCTGTTTTTTGGGAACTCATATGTCCACCATAGGGGCCAGAGTGACATTGTTCCAGAATGTCAATGCTTTCTTCTTCAGATACACAACGACGATACAAACCATCGGCACAAAGTCTGAAAAGATAAGGTTCATTCCAATAATAATTTTTGACGTCATGTAAAAATTTAGCTTTACAGTGTCCCGTATACTACGAGGTGCAATACACATGCAGCTAAATAGTTCACAAAATTGGCAAACCAAGGGAATTGGGAGTCTACCTTGAGCAGTTGGTCATCGGGTAAAGATTCATTTATGGGTTTTTCATTAATGGGGCTATAGCTTAGTCTACTTAGGTGGTCATCCACGACATTTTCAAACCCCTTTTTGTCTAGAATTTCTAGATCAAACTCCTGCAATAACAAAATCCATCAGTGACGGTGTAATTTTGCTGAGCCTCATCTAAGGTCTTAGATGTATAATAAATGACATGGTGTTTCTTGTCAATTTGCTGTCCTAAAATGGCACCTACAACATAGTCACTAGCATCACACATGATTTCAAAGGGAAGAGCCCAATCTGATGCACGAATGATTGGAGTGGTTGTGAGAGCATTTTTCAAACATAGAAAGCTCTCCATGCATGCCTTATCAAAATGGAAAGGCACCTCCTTTTGAAGAAGATTGGTGAGAGGTTTTGTGATTTTGGAAAAGTCACGGATGAATTGCCGATAGAAGCCGGCATGTCCTAAGAAGGCTCGTATGTCTTTGACTGAGGTTGGGGGAGGAAGCTTGGTGATGACCTCAATCTTAGCTTTGTCCACTTCAATGCCTTGGTTGCTCACCTTATGGCCTAGAACAATACCCTCCTTAACCATGAAGTGACACTTCTCCCAATTAAGGACTAAGTGTGACTCAATACATCTGTCAAGGATAAGAGAGGTTTTTAAGGCAAGAATCAAAACTCTCCATAGACAGAAATCGTCCATGAACACTTCCATGTCTGTTTCGGTTAATCCTGAAAAAATGGCAGACATACATCTTTGGAAAGTGGCTGGTGCATTGTACAAGCCAAAGAGCATTCGTCTAAAAGCGTATGTACCAAAGGGACATATGAAGGTGGTTTTCTCTTGATCTTCAGGATGGATAGGAATCTGATAAAATCCTGAGTAGCCATCTAGATAACAGAAGTATTGTTGATGGGCTAAGTGTTCAAGAACTTGGTCTAGGAAGGGAAGTGGGAAGTGGTCTTCCCTAGTTGCTTTGTTGAGCTTCCTGTAGTCAATGCACATTCTCCACCCTGTGACTGTGCGAGTGGGAATGAGCTCATTCTTCTCATTTCGAATGACAATAGTCCCTCCCTTTTTGGGAACAACTTGAACTGGGCTGACCCATGGGGAGTCAGAGATGGGATAGATGATTCCTGCAGTCAAAAGTTTAATCACCTCTAGACGGACTACTTCCTTCATGTTTGGATTGAGTTTTCATTACGGATGTCGAGAAGGTTTGTGGTCTTCTATCATTGGGATTTTGTGGATGTAGATGGATTGATCTATTCCAACTAGATCTTCCATTTTGTACCCCAAGGCAGCTCCTTTTTTCCTAAGTTCACCCAAAAGTTTGTTTTCTTGTTCGAGGGGAAGGGCATAATTTATGATGACATGGCACAGTTCTAGCTCATCAAGAAAGACATATTTTAGGCCTATGGGAAAAGTCTTCATTTATGGGGCCTTTGGCGGTTCATGTTTTTCTTCTATGGTCGAAATCATCTTAAGGTCCTCAATTTCAGCATCGGGGATCTCCTCAAAGTTATCTAAATGAGCCTTATATTGATCTAATTGTTCATTGTCAAAATCACATTCAGAGGGGTTAGTGAGGGCTGTGTGTAGGGGGTCATCAACTAACTCCCATTCCTGCCTTAGTTGGGATAGTTTATCAATGCAATCAAGGAGGTAGACCTATTCCTCGAGACTAGGCCCCTTCACGCTTTCAAACACCCTAAACTCTAGGGTTTGCTTCCCTAATCGTAACAGAATGGTACCAGCCTCAACATCAATCAAAGCTCGGGCGGTGCCTAAGAAGGGACGTCCGAAAATGAGAGGGTAGCGTAGATATTCCTTTATGTCCATGATCACAAAATCACAAGGCACATAGGCGCCTTTTCCAACCTTAACTGGAGTGTCTTCTATGATTCCCATGGGTTTGGTCATGGATGAGTCCGCCAGTTAGATAGTCATGGCTGTGGGTAACATGTCATGGAATCCTAGTCTTTTGCAAAGGCTGTAGGGCATGATTGATATACTGGCTCCTAAATCAGTTAGGCCCTTTCTACAAACATTGTCACCCAAGTAGCATCCTATTCCAAAAGAACCTGGGTCTTTCTGTTTTTTAGGCATCTTACTTATGATTATGTCTGAAGTGGTCCTAGCAAGTTTAACAGTCTTGTATTCTCTAGTGGCTTACTTCCTAGTCAAGTGGGATTTCATGTATTTGGACCAGGCGGGCATGTCTGCCAAAGCATCAAGGAAAAGAATGTCGACATGTAGTTTTTTCATAGCATCCCTAAATTTCATGAAGCGGGTGTCAAGTCTTGTTTGTTTGAGACAGGCTTGGTAGGGAGGTCAGGGTTTGTAGATTGGTTCTTTGTCTTCTGCCTGAGGGGTTTCAGGGACGGATGGTTTAGGTGTAGCTTCAGGTTCAACAACTACCATGTCATCCTTGAATTCTAGAGGCGGGTCTGAAGGTTTTTCTGGAGGGGGAGGGGAGTGCACTTTTCCCGAATGAGTGGAGACAACCTTGAGCTGTTCAGGATGTTTGGGGTTGTTTTCAGGCTGCCCTGCAAAAGTTCCGGCAGGGGGTTTCTGTTGGGCGAACAAACAAGCTAGCTGGGCATTAGTCGCCTTTTGATGAGCTTGTTGGGCAATGATGATTTGCTCCAAGGCAGCTATCCTTTCGTCACCTGAGGGGGTGGGGGTAGGAACATTTAGTTGAGGAGGTGGCTGATTGAGATTTTGAGGGGGAAGGTTTAAGTTTTGGAATTGTTGTCCTTGATATGGTGGTCGGGTTGGGTGATTTCCTCGGTAGTTTTCTTGCGTTCCAAAGTTCCTTTGGTTGTTGTATGAGAATCCAGGTGGTGGTCGATTGTTGCCTTGAGGGTAGGGAGTCCTTTGTTGGGATTGGAGTTGGCTAGAGTTTTCGGCACCTGTAGGGTTCCCATATTGGAAACCAGGGTGATTTCTAGTCTAGTTGGGGTTGTAGTAACCTTGGCCTGGTATGGTATGGATTAAATTGAGGTCTTCTAGTTGTTGTCCCATTTCTGGCTGCATGTGGGTGTTGTAGAGGTATTGACAGTGCACGGTGGTGTGATCGTATCCTTGACAAATGACACAAAGGGAGTCCACATCTTTTATTTGTTGGGGGTGACTCCCTAAGGGTGCCTAGGGATGACTCTAACCGATCCTGTTTTAGGGCAATTAATTTGAGGCTTTCTGCTATGATTTGGATGTCAGGATTAACTTCTGCCTTGACTACCTTAAAGATTCCACCAATTCCCCTTCTAGCCCTTGTTTCAGATGCCCGTTTGACCACCTCCCATGCACTAGTCAAACTTTAGTGCATGAAATTTCTTCCAGATAAGGAATCGAGAAAGAATTTGGTATTATCATTAACACCACGATAGAAGATCTCTATGAGTTGGGCTTGAGAGATATCATGGTGAGGGCACTTCCTAAGTAAGTCTTTGAATCTTTTCCAGACTTCTCCTAAAAATTCTCCCGGGGACATGGAAAAGTGAGTGATTTGTCCCTTGAGTTCATATGTGAGAGAAGGGGGGTAAAATTTCTTAAGAAACTTGCTTTGTAGAACTTCCCAAGTTGTGACATTTTCTTCACTCTCCGTAGTGTTGTACCAGCTACTAGCTTGGTCGGAGAGGGAATACTTGAACAATCTAAGGCGGATGACATCTTTAGAGACGCTTGGGAGTTTGTTCAGAGAGCAAAGGTCAATGAACCTTTGAAGGTGATCTTTGCAACTTTCCCCATTGTTGCCTGAGAAGGGAATGACTTGCATCATGGTGATCCATTGGGTTCGGATGTCAAATTGGGGAGAAATGATGTCAAGGGGTACGACCGGATGTTGTGCATAGGCGGTTTTGGGAACAGAAAAATCCTTTAGTTGTTTTTGCCTTTCGGCTTCCCTCCTATCGGCTTCTATGGTTTCCTGTTCAGCCCTATAGGCTACTCGTAAAGCGGCTTCTCTTTCCGCTTGTTCGACTTGAATGAGCTCTCTTTGAGCTGCGAGAGCTTGGTCGATCCTACGGGCAACTTCTTCATTCATTTTTGTTTGATTTTGACGGTTTAAACGATGGAAAGTCCTTTCTTTCTCCGGATCAAACAATTGAAAATCAGCGTTCGGGCGTCGCATGCACAAATGAAGTTGTTAATCATGTGCAGAAAAAACACACTGTCGGAATGGAAACTCGGCAGAAGGAGTAGCACTTCTGGAATGTTATTCGGAAGGCATAAAAAAGGAAAAAAAAGTTTTTCAAAAATTTTGGGGTTTGAAAGAAACAAATCCGTTGTCCCCGGTAACGGTGCCAAATTGATATGCGTCGCTTAACACACCAATCACTAAGATTGTAAATCCTAGAGTTTAAACTTTTTAACTTTCTGGTTAAGGCTTGTATAGAAAGGGTCGAATCCCAAAGGACAACGTTTTAAGATTGTTTCTTCTTAACCCAATTATTTGAAAAACTTATTTATTTGTTTTTGATATTTTCAGATTTGGAACGAGAATGTAAAAGTCGGTTTGGTGATGATTGGTTACACTAAGAAAGAAAATTGCAGAAATAAAATTGCACTAAACAAATATTATTTGCCCTGCGAAAGTTAAACAAGATTGTTGTTAGCACAAGAAAAACTAGAATGAAAAGGCTAGAATGTAAGAAGGTAAACGAGCAGTGATTGAAATCAAAGGGAGAGAATCGAGGCTTTAGGGGGTTTCACCACCTTAGCCATGACAAGAAAATGAATTAACGATTAATCGAAAAATAGACGACGACATGTGAATCATAAAAACCCACAAAAGATGAACTCCACATAAGCCCATTGGTCCTGGTGCTCATGTTTCCTAGTTCGTCATCCAAAAAGAGATAAATCTACGGTCACTTCAGAATCTCTATGCGAATTGGTTTAATTGTTCTAAATCCGGATTTCCATGGTCATTTCCATCTGAGTTAACATATACATCTAAGCGAGTAATTACTTCGCTAGATCATCGATTAAATAAACCAATCGCCATCTAAAGAAGCCGATTAAAGCTGATTTGATCAAACCATGGCTAAGGGCTATTCCCCTTGTCTCGATAAGAAACTACTCGCTCATGGTTGAGGAGAAGGGGGAGACGGAGGAAGAAAGTACCTTGGCCTAGTCTAGGCTTAAATAGGAAATTAATTCTTATACTAGAGACAATGAAATGGTCAGGTTCTTAATTCCTTGTTCCAGAACTAAAGAAAGGGGGAAGAAGAGATCTAGATCTAATATCAGAATAAAAAGAAACCGAGGAACAATCTGAAGAACAAACAACGCTTCAAAAAAATAAACTACTTTATTGCTGAATCAGAAGAATACAAGATTAAAGTTGTTCCGAGAATTCCCATACAAAAGTGATCATGAAATGACGAGGAAGTGCCCCTCCTTTTATAGGAGGGGAGGAAGCCCTAAGAGAAAACAAAGAGTTTGAGGCTATTGGAAAGACTTAATTAAAAGAATAATGATTGTCAATCCTTAATTGCTCTCTCTAGTATGTTCTGCAGATTTCTGTAAATAAACTTTAGAACGTATTTCTCCTTTGTAAAACGCTCATAAGAGGTCTAAAAATATATTTTTCCTATAGCACTTGCAATTATCTTTTCAAAACATATTTATATTCCAAATTTGGAATTTATATGTGGAAGTTATGACTGTTTTGGTGAGAGGTATATCAGACTCTGCGGGAAAATGTGAGGCTACGTTCACTGGTTGATTGCGTAGTCAATTAAATGTCAAAATCGCCACAAAATATGCCTTTTCTATAGCCAATAAAATTCTCTTTTCAGTCCATGCTTGATCTTGAAATTCCGTATTTAGACGCAAAAAATATGGTTATTTTGTTGACGGGTATCTCAGGCACTGCAGGAATATTTGGAAAGCCTCATATATTCATCTTTTATTATCTCGATTTAAATACTTAGATAATTCCTGAAAATTAAGAGAAATCTCATGAGAATTCATAAAGAGAATATCGAGAAGATGAAAGTTCTATTTATTTCCGAATTAAGTTAAAATTAACAAAAGAATCCTAATTAATTATTCTAAATGAAAAAAATAAGAGATGCAATTATCTTTCCAAAATATATTTATATTCCAAATTTAAAATTTATATGTGGAAGTTATGACTGTTTTGGTGAGAGGTATATCAGACTCTGCGGGAAAACGTGAGGCTACGTTCACTGGTTAATTGCGCAGTCAATTAAATGCCAAAATTGCTACAAAATATGCCTTTTCTGTAGCCAATAAAATTCTCTTTTCAGTCCATGCTTGATCTTGAAATTCCGCCTTTAGACGCAAAATATATGACTATTTTGGTGACGGGTATCTCAGGCACTGCGGGAATATTTGGAAAGCCTCATATCTTCATCTTTTATTATCTCGATTTAAATACTTAGATAATTCCTGAAAATTAAGAGAAATCTCATAAGAATTCATGAAGAGAATATCGAGAAGATGAAAGTTCTATTTATTTCCGAACTAAGCTAAAATTAACAAAAGAATCCTAATTAATTATTTTAAATGAAGCAAAAACAAAAGATGAATATACATTCATCACAATATGTTTCTTAATTGCAAACCACCACTAGTAGAGGCCCTGCCATGTCTACTGCCTGAGGCCGTGGGTTTTTGTTGATGAAGATTATTGGAACCAAAAGATGTTTCAACCCCTTCTGGTATCTCGCTGCTGCTTTGGGCACTTGAGGTGTGCTGAATTTCAGCTAATACCATGCCCTCCAAATGTGCAACTCAGTCTCTTTGTTGGCACTTTTGTCTAGACGGTGGTTGCTCTTGCTTGGTGTTTCTGCTACAGCTTCCTGTGTCCACATTGGTGATGTTTTGGAGGGGTTGCCTAATCATCCTGGGTGCTTGGCTAACCAACACATTCTTGACGAGTAATTTGGTGATTGTCAGTTCTTTCCTCAGACTCTGCTACTGCTTTTCAGTCGTTGTGCTTTATTGCTTCACCATGATGTTCGTTTGTTGCTGTAGGTTACCCAGGTCCCTCCAGGTCACAATAAAGTGTATTCTATTTTGGAGTGGTACCTTGTGCTTTGTTTTCCTATGTAGTTTGTTGCACAGAGGGGGATCATGTGTGCATTCTGTGTATTCTGACACCTCATTTGCATTTTGTATCTCATCCAGAATCAACATTTAGACTGTGTTTGCAATTCTGTTTGCAATAGCTTCTCGGTTAGCCTTCTGTGCTATATTATATGTTGTTCTATATGATTTTGCTATCAGAACAGTTAAATATATGTCTGAGAGTTTTTTATTTTCTTGGTCATCTGTTTGGTTTTGTAAGAGTCTCGAGAAAAAATATATCAAAGCCCCTCTTCTATTCATTCTTGAAAAGGGGTAGCTAATAGAGCCACACTTTTGACTATTAGTGGTGTTGCACACTGAAAACTTGGTTAAAATAAAACCACTCACTATTTGAAACTCCTGAAACTTCATGTAATATTTTCTATGCAATAATTTCTTTCCTAGGTCACTCTATTCAGTTGATTGTTGTCTTAAATATAACTGTGTCCAGTTACTGCAACAATCTCCAGCTAGGTGAAGTGGAATATTTAGTCCTAAATGAAGCTGATCAGATGCTTGTTGTTAGTTTTGAGCAAGAGTGGATGTTACTATAGAGATACCGCCTACCCAGCTCAAAGTATTTTATTTTCTTCTATAATGCCTCGCTGGGAGGACGTTGTCTAGGAAGTACCATGACAATCTTGACAATTGGCTTGGTAAAATTATTACCAGATATGTGTTGTTATGCCTTGCTTTTGAGGGATAACCGATATCCAATGCATATGTAACTCATTTTGCAACCTTGCAAACGTGTCAATGAAACTCTTAAGCATGGAACTAAAAAAACAAACGCAAGTGCTTGAAAAAAATGCCTCCAACGAAGCTTTTGGCATTTTTAACGTTGTCCTGGAATTGTTGAATTCTGAAGCTTAGTCCTTCTTTCGGAAATTTAAATACAAATGTTCATGTCCACATAGTAAAGAACTTATTTACAATTGTGTGATATACGGAATGGAAGCTTCATATAATTGAACAAGAACAAAAAAATGATTCTAATAGGTGTGTCCTACATTGTGTGATGGCATATATTTATATGATGGTTATTAGTATTTTATGTCTATTGTAGAAGTAATGTTTGAAATATTTTGCCATTTTAGTATCAAGAACACTAATTTACTGATAAATTGTTTTTGCTGCAGTTGAATAGGTTCCTTGAAACTAATCTTTTATGAATCTTTTTCAGATGAATTTTAGGAAGAGTATTCAGACTGGACACTTTGAGATACAGATGATTATTTTTTTCCATAAAGACTCATTCGTGCCACATAAAAACGTGATTTACCAACATGTGTTGTAATATTTTTTGTTCAAGGGACAATGGTCTATGTCCTCCCCTATGTATACTAACACTTTTGAAATCAATAAAAGTTACAGATTTTGATTCATTATTAGACAAATATGTTGAATTTTACCTTTAGAGGTTACATGGAATAGTAGCTGATATTATTCTTACACAATTGAGATACATGTCTAGATATGTAATTATGTCCTATTTGATATTTTTGTGGTTGCTATTAGCGACAGAAAAAAGACATCCTATTTAACCTATTAAACAGGTTGAATAGAGTGCTCCTTACGTGTATCTACGACAGAACTATGTCATCGTTATTACCCTTCATGACAAACAATTAATGTTGTTGCTATAATAGCGAGAAAGTATGAGTTATCGTTATTGTTAACAGCGATGGACTGAAATTGGACGTCATTATTTTAATTAACGACAAGACTAATAACGACAAGATGCGACGATTTTTCTTTACTATCCTTAATAGCTATAACGACAAGATTTCATATAATTACGACCACTTTTTTTTTCTTCTGTTATTGATACATTTTTGTGTAGTGATATAAGATCAAAGTATGAGTTGGTTGATAACTGAGTTTCATTGGTCATGATATGATGATATCAAATCAATCATATAGATACATGTTAGAGAACAGTGTATTAGACAGACCCACAGTGAGATTGACACATGAAAGCCATCATCATGGAAGTCATAGTCAGCTCTCACAGTGATGGTGGTGGTTGTGGTTTTTAGATCTGAAATCACTGCATTCAACACATGTCATTGGGTATACTTTGACATCATCAAACGTAGTCCTGAAATGTGGGTTGTTATAACGGTGATGATTGAGTGGTTTTGACACATGGGGATTGACTGTGAGTGATAGAAACGAGATTTGTCCCTCCTACTGGAATGTGATGTCCTAGGCCTCTTTGATAACCGAGACTGAGAAAAGCATGGCCATGCACATGTGAGTTAGTATGTGATATTGAGCTCACATATCTCAGACAGTCTGCTCTTGGTTCAAGAAACAAGATTGAATAATAATGAGGGTGATTGCTCCATGCTTCTAGTTCAATCTGGACATCAGTGACAAAAAAACTATACAAACACCGTAACACCATACACAGATTGTAGGTTGAAGTTATTTCCCAAAATTTTCATTTACTTGGGTAGCAATGATGTGAGATTAGGCACCACTATTTGCTTGTGATGTCATAAGTTGTTATGAACATTCACTCCCAACATAATATGTGACCTATAGGGTCAAATACATATGTCTTGACCTAGAAGAGGAGTTCAAATCTCGAATGACTGTTGAATTAAATACTAAAGTGTTTAGGCATTTGATCAGGCAACAAACAGACTGATAGCACTGTCAAACGCCCATTTCAAGTGTTGAGACGGCTGTCTAGAAGTGTTAAACGACTGTATCAAGAGTTGAGACATGCGTCTGGGTGTCATACCTACTTGTGAATTGAAATTGGCAATGGAACGAATCGGCCTGTCCATACAGGCTTGACTCGGCTCACAAGACGGCTGTTTGGATGAACCGAGAGAGTCGTATGCATGGGTGAGATGGCCCAACTCGGCATGGGAAGGCTCTAGTTGTTTCCCAATCCGTTTCACTGGAGCAATACTTGTTGCACAAGGAAATCAATGTCTAACATTGATGAGAATTGATTTGTCAAATTCATACACAACTGGAAACTATAAAAAGGCTATCTCGCGTGTGAGACGACTGTCTGGCTCAGCCAAACGACCATTTTAGCTATCGCCGGTTGTGCAATTTCTAAAAAAGTTGTGCATTGGTTGGGGACTGGGAACCCTGACCCTAACCCCTCATATATATAGAGGGGTATTGAGGGCTTCCCAAAGCACAACTACAACACAAACAACTGAGAATCAGTTCCTTTGACCATTGTTGTCCTCTCTGGTTGTGGTAACCATGAGAGCCCAACCAAGTCCTACCCGACTAGGGAGGGATAGCCATGGGAGAGAACAGCTGAGAGTTGTCATTGTGGGAGAGCAAGTCAGTGACTAGTACACCGACAGAGAGGGACAACTCCTTCCTGTCTGGTCCAGCAGGACGATAAGAGTTCTAGGCTGTCCGTATGGACTACCATAGAGGAGGGAAGCCGTTGTTTGTTGCTTGGAGGACAACATCAACTAGCAGTCCGTGACAAGAGGAATTGCTGAAGAAGACGATGTTTGTGGTTGTAGTCCGTGGTGCAGACCAACAGGTGCAGTAGTCAGACGAGTCCCAGTGCAACTAGGAATCAGAGCTGTGCATCTACCACGACAAGGATTGTCGCTGAACTTGCTCCAGAACCAGGTATATCCCATAAACCATCCTTCCTGCATTATAGTTATTGATGCAATCTACTATTTATGAGGAATATGGTAATAAAATTTAAAATTCCACTGCCTGCTTTGTACCATATTTCCCAACAAAGTTGACGTTTCTCCCTCTAATAACATGTAGAGGAAGTAGAGGTTTGTCCTTTGGACCTTCCCTTGAGCTTGGGCTGAGCGGGCGAATATAGTGTTGGTGCAGAGGCGATGAAGAATTTGAGAAAAGGGATGCTCGATGTCAGTGATAGAGTTAACGTGCCAACTAATAAGGAAGCCTTCTGGCACTTTCGTCAACTGCTCCCATGCAAGGTCGTAGTTGAAATTCGAAGGAGCCGAGCGTTCTAGGACGTGAACCCAGTTGAAGATATGGTTGAATGCCCACAGTGTGATGGATTAGTTGTTGTTTAAGAGGTGGAAACTGACTTTGCCTTCCCGCATTCACCTCCTATTTATTGTTCAGGGACGAAAAGAACTTCCAGCGATGCCAAGAACTCGAGAACGAGTTCCAGGTAAGTTTGCCAATCACCGAAGAAAGGATTATCTCCATCCATTAACTGCTTCTGACATACCCACCACATGTTGTTGGTGAAGCCCGCTCGCTCAATCAAAGCGCGATCTCTATATCTCATTGGCACTATCGTCCTCATCAGAAGTTCCTCATAAACTTTCTTGATCTCTGGGGATGAATGTTGAATGTGTGTTGGTCGAGGGACCAACTCTCCTTGATCCACCGATGTAGAAGGACAACTCCTTGGTGCCATGATGATGGTGCAAGGAGGATGGAGAAAGAGAAGCTCAGTGAAGATCGTCGGCACCCGATGCAGCTTTGCTCTGAGTTGCAGGAGGAGTGAAGGAAGTGGTGTGGAGAAAATGGAATCACCGCCCCTCCTTATATAGATGAGATGGGCATAGTCAGTAGTACTGAGTTGCAAACACAGATTCGTGGCTCGATGTATCGACGACTGACGTTAGATGATGTCTCGAGCGCGGATCGCTCGGAGTCGGTAGTACTGAGTTCAAGTCGGTCGTACCGGTTTGAGTTGTGGATCGATGCTACCGACCGCGCAATGAAGACCGCATCCGCCGTTGAATCGAGCATCCACATATTGTTGACGTCATGTGTTGGTACTACCGACAACTCAGTCGGTACTACCAAATTAGCAAATTGTCTCAGTGTTTTTGAATATTCATCTCGGTATTTCGAACCTGGGAGTGCCAAAAAGTCAGTAGTCCCGACTTGATTGCCGATACTACTGAGTGCTTATCAGTTAGGCGCACAAAAATCTTCAGAGACTTGGTAGTATCGACTTGTTTGTTGGTAGTACTGAGTCTATCTTTCTTTTACGACTGACTCACTGATGTCAATTCAATACAACCGACTTGTGGACTCGGTAGTACTAACTTTTTATGATATGCACACTCCAACAAATGAGTCAAGGTACTTTTTTTCATGAAATAAAAATGAAAAGACAACTACAATGCTAAAATAAACATGAATAAAGAGAATTGAAGGTTGAGTTGCCTCCAACAAGTGCCATTTCTTAACGTCCTAGACTAGATGTTCCTAAGAGCAAGAATCTATTTTGTTGTCACGAGTTGCATTTCTTCTATTCTTGGCTCCCCTTCCCCACCAAAATAGTGCATCAATCCCAAACCATTAACAAGGAATGACCTAGTCCCGTCTATAATCTTCACAACACCATAGGGAAAAACGTGCCCAATCATGAATGGTCCACTCCATTTGGACTTGAGCTTACCCGGATGTAGCTTAAGTCTAGAATTAAAAAGAAGAACCTTTTGTCCTGGGAGAAACACCCTATTAAAGATATATCTATCATGAATCTTCTTCATCATCTCCTTATAAATTCTAGAACTTTCATAAGCATCCATCCTAAGCTCATCTAGTTCATTCAGCTCTAATAGTCTCTTCCTAACTGCTTCATCCAATCCAAAATTTAGCTTTTTCAATGCCCATTTTGCCTTATGCTCAAGCTCTACTGGTTAATGGCAAGCACCTCCATAAACCAACCTAAACGACGTAGTTCCTATAGGTGATTTATAGGACGTCCTACATGCCCAAATATCATCATTAAGCACAAGACTCCAATTTGTCCCATTAGTTGAGACTGTCCTTTCTAAGATCCTCTTCACTTCTCTGTTAGACACCTCAATTTGACCTCGCGTCTACGGGTGGTAGGGAGTACCCACTTGATGTTTCACCCCATATTTACTCAATAAGGCTCCAAATTGGTTATTGGTGAAATGTGATCCACCATCACTAATAATCAGTCGGGGGACACCAAATCTACAAAAAATGTTATCTTTCACAAACCTGCACACAACTTGTGCATCATTGGTGCGGGTTGGAATTGCTTCCACCCACTTAGATACATAGTCAACACAAGTAAAATGTAGAGATTAGAATTAGACGACATGAATGGGCCCATAAAATCAATGCCCCATAGATCAAACACTTCAACCTCTTGAAACACATTTATTAGCATTTCATGTCGCTTAGAAATGTTACCTGCGTGTTGACATGCATCACAATGACAAACAAAATCATGTGCATCTTTAAACTGTGTTGGCCAATATAACCCACTCTCTAAGACTTTGGCCGCAGTCCTAGATCTAGCATGATGCCCTCTTGTAGGCAGAGAATGACAGTAAGCTAAAATGCTCTCCACCTCACATTCGGGTACACACTTCCTCAAAATTCCATGCCTACATTGTTTAAGAAGAATCAGGTCATCCTAGATGTAAAACCTCAAAGATTGGAAAAATTTCTTTTTCTCTTGGTATCCCCAATCTGTAGGCATCTCTTTGCAAGCTAAATAATTAACAATATCAACAAACTAGGTATCCTTGGTCTTAATAGCAAAAAGTATTTCATTTGAAAAATCCTCAACAATAGGGATATCTACATCTTTTTCATTCACTCTTTCCAACCTAGATAGGTGATCTGCTACTACATTTTCCACCCCTACCTTATCCTTAATTTCTATGTCAAATTCGTGTAAAAGTAAAATCCATCTAATTAAGATAGGTTTTGCATCTTTCTTTTGTAACTAGTATTTGATGGTAGCATGGTCGGTCCAAACAATCACCTTAACCCCAACTAGGTATTGGTGAAACTTTTCAAATGCAAAAACAACTTAGCGTTCCTTTTCTGTGGTTGTATAGTTGAGTTGCGCATCATTCAAGGTTTTGGATGCATAATATATGACCATAAGGGCCTTATCTCTGTGTTGACCCAACACAACTCCCACTGCATAATTCAATGAGTCACACATCAACTCAAAAGGTAGGCTCCAATCAGGAGCCTACACAATAGGCGCAAAGCTAAGCTTCTCCTTTATCATTTCAAATGCGTTCAAGCATCGTTCATAGAAAGAAAATCCAGCGTCTTTTTCCAACAATTCCGATAAAGGTTTAGCAATTTTTGAAAAATATTTGATAAAACGATGGTAAAACCCAACATGTCCCAAAAAGCACCTTACTCCCTTCACCGATGTCGGTGGAGGTATATTGGATATGACTTCTATCTTAATTGGGTCTACTTCCATACCCTTGTTGGACACCTTGTGTCCAAGCACTATGCCCTCACGCACCATCATATGACACTTCTCTCAATTCAAGACTAAGTGAGTGTCCTCACACCTTTGTAAAACCTTATTAAGATTATACATATAGTCACTAAATGACTCTCCATACACAGAAAAATCATCCATGAACACCTCCAAGCACCGCTCTACCATATCAAAATAGATGGCAATTGCATACAACGTTGGAAGCTGACAGGGGCGTTACAAAGGCTGAATGACATCT
The DNA here is from genome assembly GCA_963693085.1 of Alisma plantago-aquatica. Classification (NCBI taxonomy): domain Eukaryota; kingdom Viridiplantae; phylum Streptophyta; class Magnoliopsida; order Alismatales; family Alismataceae; genus Alisma; species Alisma plantago-aquatica. The sequence continues at coordinate 386,178,041 of OY856411.1, read as the reverse complement.
GTCTATATGCAAACGTGCCATAAGGACAAGTGAAAGTAGATTTCTCCCGATCTTTTGGCTCAATCAAAATTTGATTATAACCGGAATACCCGTCGAGGAGGTAAAAGTGTGAATGACCGGTGAATCATTCTAAAATCTGATCAATGAAAGGTAAAGGAAAATGATCTTTTACTATGACGACATTCAAACGTTGTTAGTCTATGCATACACACCACCCCATCATCAACCTATTTGAAATCAACTCGTTAGCAACATTAGTTGTGACAATGATCCTCCCTTTCTTAGGAACTACTTGAGTTGGGCTAACCCACATAGAATCCGAAACTGCATAAATGATACATGCCGATAGGAGCTTTCCCACTTTGTTCTTCACTACCTCAGTCATGATTAGATTTAGTCTCTGTTGAGGTTGAACTATCGCCTTGGCTCCTTCTTCCAGCCAGATTTTGTGTTGACACAAGCTTGGAGAGATTCCTTTGATGTCTACTATAGACCACCCAAAAGTAGCTTGGTGGTTCTTCAGTACAACAAGTAACTGCTTCTCTTCTTCACCTCTCATGGATGATGATATGATCACCAGTAGCTTCTCTTCTACATCCAGGAAGACATACTTCATATGTGGCGACAATGACTTCAATTCCAACTCAGGTGGGTTCAGCAAAGATGGGACCAATGGCGGGGGAGGTGGTTCTAAATATTCAAAATATGTTATATAATAACAAGGTATCACCTTCAACATCAATACACACTCCTCTAGAGAGCGGTTGCATGTGCTGTCCTCCACTTTATTCATCAAGCATGCTTCCAAAGGTAACTTTGGATATGTCTATAGTACAGAATCATCAGTGACCTCCTCTATGGTAGCCGAGTCATAGTCTTCTTCTCTATCATCCAGGTAATACATTGCTTCTTTTAACGAGACCACCTTAATGTTTTCCATTATATCAACTGCTAGAGTGTCTTTTTCCATCTTAGTCATCACCTGGGCCATGTCAAGGAATGGCTTCCCCAGACATAGAGAAATCTTTCCCTTCATGTGCTGCAGCATGTTGTACTGTGTTGTATCCCCTCTTTCTTTTGATATCTCAGGCATATTAATCTCAAACCGGTCATCATGGGTGCCCATAATCAGACATCCTTTTCCAATTTTCAAAATCATATCAGCAGTGGCTTGGCATGGCATACCTAGCAAGAGTTTATTGCCTTTATCCTCTTGCATTTCCATTATCACGAAGTCAGTAGGGAAAACAAATCTGTCCACTTTCACTAGAGCATCTTCACAAATTCCGTATGGCCTGACCACATAGTTGTCCGCCAATTCAATTGTCATACTACTTTTCCTAGTCTCCTTAAGACCTAGCTTCTTGAAAGCTAACAAAGGCATGAGGTTGATGCTAGCCCTTGAATCTCATAGAGATTCACCGAGCTTGGTCTATCCTATGAAGCAAGTGATGTGGAAACAACCTGGATCTTGTCTTTTAGGAGGTAGTGTTCCCAGAATAAAAGCACTCACCTTCTCCTTTAACACCACCACATCAACGTCAAGTATCCTTCTATTCTTATTGATTATGTTTTTCAAGAACTTTCCGTACGATGGTATCTTCTCAATTGCATCAATGAGTGGAATATTGATAGATAATTTCTTGAAGCCATCTAAGAATTTCTGGAACTGTCAGTCTGCTTTGGTTGCCTTCAATCTATTTGGAAAGGGAACTGGGGTAACTGGTGTCCTCTGGTGAGGCGGGACATATGCTTTTTATCTTGTATCCCCCACCTCATTAGTGTGCTCCACATTTGTCTTCTCCTGTTCCAACACACCTAGTTTATCTGCATCTGCTGTCACAATCTGAGTTGTTGTTCCTGTAACTTCATCTCTGATCTTACTAGTGCATCATTCAACAACGTCATACCACTGCGGAGTAGGACTTCCTTGACGTGTTGACTTCCAGAAGGCACGTTAGTATTTGCTGGGAACCCCTGCTGGTTTGGCTGCTTCAATGTACCCACATTTGCTGTTATTTGAGAAATTTGAGTTTCTATGTTGCGGATCCATGCCCCTTGGTTCTGGAGTTCTCTCTGAGTTTGACCTATAAGCACTTCATTCTAGCTGACCAACTTTCCAAGCATTTCTTCAATACGATCAATCTTCTTTTGTTCATGTTAATATTGTGCTTGGCCACCAAATTGTTGTGGCTTGGGTTGTTGCACCTGAGATGGATCTTGTTGGAAATTGTTGGGATCCTTCTATGAAAACTTAGGATCCTTCCTCCATGCACAGTCATTGCTCCTATACTACTGATGTTGGCGCACAAACTTGCACTCTTCATCTTCTTCTTATGAAGGTGGTCTGTCGTTAGCACATAACTTTTTAGAAATTAGGTCCAACTTCTCATTTAACGCAGAGATGGCCTTGGACTCCTCGACACTTTTGACAGTTGTCGGAAGCTCTCTCTCATCGCCACATGACTGGTTGTTGGACATGTTCTTTAATATCTCATGACAGTGGGTGGGTTTGTTGTTGAGGTAGAAACCTGCTCTTGTACTATCAAGCGTGGTTCTCTCCCCCTTATGCAGCCCGTAGTAGAAGATCTTTGCTTGCCCCAACAAATCAATACCATGATGAGGTACCTTCCGCACATTATTTTGAAATCTCTCCCATGCTTTAGAATATGACTCATCATCCTATTGTCTAAAATTATAGATCTTCTTCACCGGGTGGTTTATCTTCTGTGGAGGAAAGTAACGCTCGAAGAAAGCATCGATCATCTGATCCCATGTCTCAGTGCACTCATCATCGAGATTGTGAAATCATGACTTTGTGCTATCTGCCATAGATGATGGAAATAGTTTCATATATATGACAGTCACCAATCCTCTATCTATTTTGACCATATCACAGTTCTCAACAAAGTTACTGATGTGCACCATCAGGTCTTCAAAACTATATCCATGAAAAGCTTGGGATTTGACTAAAGAGATCAACCATGGATCGATCTTGTATCTACCCACATTGATGACTTGTATTTTGATTGGTCCTTTTTGAGTTGTTGATGATTCTTTGATCCTCTCCCATATCGTCTGCTCTTCTGCTCCATCACCAATTTCTGTTGATTCAGGTTCCTATGGTGTTTTAGGTCCTTCACACGGAGGTGTCAGTGGTGGAGTTTGGTTGAATCTATCTAGAGATCTTCTGAATTCCCTTTCTCTATGAAGGAGTTCTGCTTGCCCAAAACTTGGTGAAGATGGCTCTCTGTAATCATAGGCTCAGGTGTGCACCATACACTAGTACTTGAAAGTAGTAAAATAATTGTAAGACATGATAGTGGAGCTAGAAATAATAATGATATTATGATTCAACTTTGAGTGAAATAGAACTAAAAATTAAAAGGGTTGGACTAGACTGACCGGCCATAGCACTTGTAGTGTTGGATGTTGCCGTTTCCCCAACAACAACGCCAAAAACTTGACACATGTTTACCATGAGTTATACACAAGTGAACGTATCGAAGTAATACATGCCTTTTGAGGCCCGAGTTGAACACAAGGAAATGTTCTCTAGAATACTACTACTAACTATGATCTAATAAGCTAGGTTGGTAAAAGTTGAATTGGTTTGATTGAACATAAACAAATGTAGAAACGAAATGAGCTTAAGGATCAAGTTACTCAGATTAAAGGGAATTCCTTAGGACACTGGTTTCACCACAGATAACATTGTAATTAACTCCCCACACAAATATATGTTACCCCTATCCCTGGATAAAGAGCCTGTAACCAGAACTACCCACTCCCGTAGTGTATTTCACTACCTATTCTAATGCCAATCCCATTTCCATAGTAATTGGTTGATTAGTTAGGTACTTTATGATTAATCTCTGGGTTTCTCCTTCTATTTATTCTCCATCTTTCTCAAAGGGTGCAATAAGTGAGTAAAACTATACTTTTCCAACCCTTAACTTCTCTCGTGAAATGATTAAGGGTCTGATAATCTATCTATGATGATCAAGCATAAATAGAACAAGACAATATCATAGATTTATATCCAAAAAAAGAGATAAAGATGATATTAATGTATGGAAATCAATTACAATGCATATCCGAGCTACTCCCGAATCCTAAGGAATCAAGGGGTTTATCCCTGCATAGTTTTCATTGAGAAATACATGGTAGAGAAAGAGAAAAATGTGGGAAACATTAGAAAAACTAAAATAACCCCTGAACAATGGCTAATCCGGAAGATCCCCTATGTCGTACGTGCAATCTGTTATCTTTCGACTGTAGATTCACCCTCCAGAGGTGCTCAAGTCTTCCCAGGTGAAGCTTTGGGTCCTGTGCTCTCCTCTCCTCTCTCTCTAGTGTCATGCAATGGAAAACGACTTCCCTCCTCGGTCTGGACGAACTCCCCTCAAGTCATAGGAATCACTTAAGGTCCGAAATAACGCCAACCATTGGATTAGAGTGTTATCTTCAGATTTCCTAATCGGGCAGACTCGATAGTACTGAGTTTCTAGGGTAGTCGCGATTCATCACCATGTTGGTACTATCGATTCGTCTCGATAGTACCGATTCTTTAGGTTACTTGAACACGCCTCTCTGATGCCATCTCGGTAGTACCAAATTTGTGGACTCGGTAGTACTGAGTTTCTACAATTCATTCTTGCGCTTACTGAAGTGGTTTCAGTACTATCAACTTTGGTGGTCGGTAGTATTGAGTCTGGGCGAGTCTTCTGGTCCAATACTGTTGTGAAGTCGGTACCACTAACTTTTGGTGTTGGTAATACCGAGTCTGTGAAGCTCAGTTGTACCTAAAAATGCACAAGAATGTGGATAAGTACTCCAGATGAATATTAAACCATCTTAAACAGTAAAAATCATATAATTTGATGCATTTAGATAAAATAGGCCATTGATAGCATGTCATGCATAATTAATCAAATAAATGACAAATCAACACATGAAATCAAGAAAAATATGCCTACGAAAATGACTAAAAACCCATGCATCAAAAATATTTCAGCATATGCGTGAATGGGCTAAAAAAATGTGTGAATGGGCTCCCTTTTGGACATTCCACGAACATGGATTCAAAAAGGAGACAAAACACAAAATTCTTCCACTCTCTATGTAACCATCATAAGGGCATTTTCTTCATTCATAGCCTTCGTATTGATGGGGGTTCATGCATTTAACAAAACTCTCATTATCAAGGCTTTTGACACATTCTTAGAACATTATCCAATCATGGAAGGCAACACTTCACACTCATACACTTTGATTGGACCATCCTACAAGTAAGCCACATCACTTATTGATCCTTTCATGAGTTCAAATATTAAACTTGTTATGCCTTCACTTGGAGATGACAAATCTCCAGGCCTGATGGTATCAACAAAGAGTTTATCAACACCAATGGACCACATCAAACCATCCATCCACAAGCTTTCTAAATACATGCACTTGCATAAGGACATATCTTTACATATTAGACCTATCAATAAGACATATACACTTTTGATAAAAAAATGACCAACCTACCCTTGTAAGACAATTCAGACCCATTAATCTAATTAACACATCATACAAAATCATTACTAAAGCTCATAGTACTCGTATACAAACAACCCTGATGGACATTATAGGTTTACAACTACTAAAATCATTATTACTTTGTTTATTAAGTTACATGGCCCTAACTGTCGTGACCAATTCGGATTAAGTTTTTTTCTTTTCTACTTCCCTTCTTTTATATATATAGGAGGAAACTTTGCTTTATGTTAATGAAAAAATATCTAATTACCCTCCCATTTTGTTTTTCCAGGCGGTATCAAAACATCGATCATAGCCTAGGGAGAAAAAAAAGAGACCCGCCTCCAGTAGGCAACCATCATCTCTTCTTGGCTTTACCTCCAGTCAGGAATCACCCCAGCCTTCATGGTCGTCTATTTTTTTCATTTATTTTTTTTATAAAGATCCAATCTTTTTCTTCCTTATGACAGCGCTTGTCTTCTCGACCGTTACCAGTCTCCTCCGATCACATGCAACTCCATATTATTTATCATTCATGCCCATAAAGATCCAACAAATCTCTCTTTGAAGTCAACGACAACAGACTGATGCCAAAAATAGCGGATTTAATCAATCAATATCCACAACTTTGACATTAATGGCGACGTACATCATACCTCTCTCTAACACATCCATGTAGAACCATGCAACAGGAGTTTGTGATCACAATTATCATGTATTTGTGAACTTCACATCTCAGAGATATGTGATTATAAAATCCCTCTATGCATTGTCCTGACGTGTATTTCTGAGATGCTTGAAGATCTTCAAGATTGTAGATTCATGACTATCATGCGACTAGTAACTTTGTGCTATTAGTGTCGTGTGTGATGGTGTCATGCATTAGGTGTCTTCTGTGATGATGTCGGTGATGTATTATCCTTCATGTTCTCATGAATCATTAGCCATATATTGTTCATGACTGCTGTTGTCAGCCATGAATTGTTCGTGACTATTGTTGTTAGACATGTTTCCAGAATCATCAACACTCTACTTGAGATCCCTCCACAATTCCCCTTCACAATTTGTCATGCAAATCACAATCTTAGTAAACTGAGTGGGTCCCTCTAATATGTGTATTTCTGTTCAAATCCTTGTTTGGATCTATTTTGTGACCTAATCCATATTGTGGGGGCTTTGCCCTCACCCCTCCTTTTTGGGTTGCATAAAGATCCATTTATTTTCTATGCAAATCTATCTAATCAAGTCATGTCACATTAACTTGCATTATCGGTTATATCCATGACATATTGTAAATCAAGTTTTATCGATTATATCCACGACACACTGTAAAACAAAAGGACTCGTGGTAGTTTATAAAAATAAAAAAATGGGGCATTATGTTGATTTTCTTTTCCTCTCCTTTGAAAATTTTACACCCCTACACCCTCATGTGTACATCCCTTTCCACGTGTAGGGGGTATTGCATCTTTTCTGCACCATTTACTCATTCACTTCATGTTTGGTGTGGGGGGATATAGAGGAGAGAGATACCATGATGATGGAGAGAATGTATGAAGTGGGAAGATGAGATAGACTATATGTATCAGCTTTTGTTAACTGATCTTCATGAACCTTCTAGTTCTCTGACACATCCATCTTCCAACATCTTTGTGGTGATTCATTCCCACCAAGCATCCTGCTCCTAGTGCAACATTGGTGTATCATTTCCCAATGATATTGTGATTCTCTATGTTTGTGCCATGATATGCATGTAACTTGGCTATTTGTGACTCCTTATTCAAGTTGGATACTACTTTCATGCGTTGAAGGATCTTAATGACAGCCTTGACACCAAGCTTTTTACGTTCTAATCGTGTTATGTACGTCATGACATAACTTGTTGTGATTATTCCAGTCTCTTGTTTTCTCTGGTGTTAATGATGTTTTAGTGTATCATTCTCGCTACATTCTCATTAGACATATGGTTTCTTCTTCACATCAAACTTCTTAGAGGCTTGTGAATTTCTAACTTGCATATTTGCAAGTTGATGGTCATACATATTTTATTTTCATTGATCTAATGTATTTATGTCTTCTATGAGTTACATCTATTGACATGAATTTTCTACTTGTGTACTTGGGTTTCTCCTTGATGGTTCCCTTCATTCCTATCAGGCCCCAAGGTTCATGTGCCAAATTTGTGGAACCAGTATGTTAGTTATTGATACTTCATCTAGCTTGTTTTTGTGCCACATTATGCATGTATGTGGTCTTTTATGTTAATTCCAACTGGCTACACTTCTCCATCGAGTTGAAGATACCTCTATTGCTAGATCAACATTATGCCTCTACATTCATACTGCGTCATGTATGTGGTGTGACATCCCAACATTTGCAAATAAAACAAGTTCAAGGTCTTTAGTGAAAATTTTAACTTTTCTTTTCAAAATCCTAATCGTTGATGCAAGTTACCCAAATATAATGAACCTCTACATCTTGGATCAAATTTTAAATTAATTTATGACTCACCAAGGAAAAGCTAATTCATTTTAATTCATATACATTAAGATAATGACATATGTGAGTTTGATGAACAAAAGGTCAGTTAAACCTAAATATAACTGTCTAGGAAGATTCTAGACTCTTTAATACACATGTGGTCCAAATTTGAAGTCATTTGGGATTTGTTTGACCCCTCTAATGATCATAGAAAGTTTCTATAAAGTTTTCTTGTATTAAATCAATTAAATACTAATGTAACCTAATGTCTTGCTGTCACGTGGCCTCTGTACCCATTCCGGGTTGGACTCTGGGTCACGGGTGTGTCTTCTAGGCGAGGCATTTCCTTCTTCACCCAAGTCCTAGTTATAAAGGACTCTACAGTTGTAGTATCCGTTATCTTCTTCGACCTCTCCCTCTACTGATTCTTGAGTCGAGAAAACCTCTCTACTAGATTCACCTTATATTAAGGATTCATCCAAGCCCATGTTTATTGGGATTGCATGCTCTAGATCTCACAGACCCCTGGAGCCACTGAGATCCTCCTCTGTTTTAACCTCCAGAGGGAACCACACACCCATATTTAGGAAACCTATATATTTGATCCTTCTAAATCAATCGGGAAAATATGACAAACTCATCCCCACCCTTTCCTAGACTCGCAAGCCGCTCCCTCACAGTGACCGCGAAGCCACCTTCCTGGCCTGGAAGGAGTTCACTGGTATGACATATCAGGACATCACAACCTCATTTGACGCATAATATGGTTTAGCAGAGCCTCCAGGAAGCTTTAGAGCTCATCAATTTGAGCTCTTTCCCAGTAAGTCTTTCCCCCCCTTCCGTAGCTTTGGTTGCTTCCCCAACGACCTAGCTAAGCCACCTGGCTCTCTGGGTTGCTTTGAGCCCTATTTTCTCACCATCCACCTTTGATGGGGTGTTTTAGACTGATGTTAGCCTTCGAGCCTCGCTGGTTCTGTCTCCTTTGAAATGTGTGATCTTGACACCCCAACCAGCCATGGCGGGTGAAGTCCTTAGTTTTAGTCATGTCTAAACTTTAGTTTAGGGTCACTGAGTGCACCTGGTAGCAGAGAAGGTGTCTAACACCTTAGTTTTTTATGTCGTGAAGTACCCTTGGTTCCGGTCTTAGATCCTTGCTGCGATCTTCAATGCTCTGGGAAGAACAATCCCAGTCACTGATTCCCATCTTTGGCCTTAGTCAGTTTTTGATGCGTCACGCTCAGTTAAGGGCAGTCTTGTCCTAAGGTTTGGTCGGGAGAAGTCCTGAATGGGGTCCCCAATATACAAGTGGAATCAAGAAATTGAGCCACATCAATGTGGACCGGCTCTTGACTGGACGGATCTGCATATAATGGCATGGCTTTTTCGAGCTTTTTGATTGGTCAAAATGATCTGATCTTTAGAAATTCATAAAAATTGCTACGAAGTTCAGATGAAGATGAACCTTATATGAATTTTGCTCAGTTTTTTGATATATAGAAGTTGGATAAGGTTTTAGAGCATGTTCTATTTTGGTTTTAATGAAGTATTAGACTTATTATAATTAGGGTTTAAAAAACCATGAAACCCTAGAATATAAGACAAATATCATTGTTAATGTATGTTATTGGGTTGAACATGATAATCATGGTTCCTTAACCCTATGAACGTGATTGGGTTTCATCAAACTAAGAAGAACAACTAAGATATTCTCTAATAGAGAGGTAAGTGGGTTCATGCACTTTGAGTATTTATTATTGGTTTTCATCGCCTTATAATCATTATGACGATCAAGATGAATTATAGACATAGTTATGTGTTTCAAGTTAAATCTTAACTGCATGAAAGATCCCACAAAGCTATTAGTTTAATTTTATGCTTCATTGCTATTTTAAGAATTCATGTCATGTTCATGTGGAATCAATTTTAGTCATTATTCCAAGATAATGATGAATCATGTAATGGGTTGTATTATTTCATCCTCATCATGTTAATGTTGAGCCTATGAGCCTTATGAGCACCATTGGTGCATAGGTATCAAGGATACTTTAATCAGCCACAAAGATTAAGCTATGTGAATCTAAATCTACTATTCTATTAGTTTCATGCTTTTCCTTATTGCCAAAGTTATTATGTTGTTATAATAATACTCAATACCACTTACTCTAATGTGGCTTTTATTGCATGCATGGATGGGGGCGTGATGCCCACAGGTACAAAGCAACTTCCAGGAAAGAGTTTTATGAAGGTCAACTTAAGGAATAAGTCAAGTTTTCCAAAAGAATACATGGTGGGGTGCCATCTACAATAGAAGATCCTAAGTTTTATAGATAAGTTCATGTATAAATAATGTTCAATCGTGTTTGGTTAGTTTGTTTCAATTCAATAACTCAATTGTAAAGAATGTATGAATCAAGTTCAATTTTAATGCATGGTGTTTCATTTATCTTTTTGCAATGCTTATCATGTTTTGTAATGTTCCTCCGAGCCAAGTGACCCATGTTATGGACAACATAGGGTTTGCTTCCTTTGACGTATATGTGCTTGGAGGAGCATTACAATATGGTATCAGAGCAACGAGTAGATGACCACTAAGTTAAAGATTCACATGTTCTAAGCCCTAAGTATATAGTATTAAGTTCAAGATATGGGAAACCAAAGTAGAGGTCTAGTCAGAATACGATAGTTAGATAAGGGTTAGGGTTATGTGCCTAGATGTTTTAGATCTTTGTGTTAACTCTAGGATTGTGCATATCATGCTCTCTCTTCTTCCCATGTGCTTGTGGTATGGGATGCAGACTCATGGGGTTTTGTAGAGAGAATGTTATGTGAAAATATCATGGTTGTCTTGTCCTTTCAAGTGCATGTGGTATGGGACATATGCATGAGAGTGGTGCTAAGATAAGCGTGATAAGACGTGTCACCTCTGAATATATGACTAGCTGACACGTATTTAAAGGGGACATAGAAAATAAGAGTTAACATTAAAATTTGAGACATATAGTCACCTAAACCTAATTAGTTACATATATAGTAAGACCAAGCATGCATACAAAGGGTGGATAATTTGATATGGATACGAAAAAATCATGCACATGCTACTAAATAATGTTCTCTACTATTTTATGATTGTGTGTTCGAATTGAACATCATGTATTATTGTCATGCTTATGAATTATGAAATTATGAAAACCATGTTTAAGTATAAGAAATCATGTAATGTTGATAATTGTCCTCTCCATCATATTATGTGAGCCTTAACCGGCCTTATGTGAGTCTTGATGGCCTTATAATCTATGTGGAAGCATTATGTGATCCTTAACCGGCCTTATGTGAGTCTTGATGGCCTTATGAGCTATGTGGGAGCATTATGTGATCCTTAACCGACCTTATGTGAGCCTTGATTGACCTTATGAGCTCTATGGGAGCATTATGTGAGCCTTGACCGGTCTTATGTGAACCTTGATTGGCCTTATGAGCTATGTAGGAGCATTATGTGAGCCTTAACCGGCCTTATGTGAGCCTTGATTGGCCTTATGAGCACTGTGGGTGCAAACGGGAGAGTGACTATATCAACTCAAGTAAAAATCCATCTTATTATGAAATTATGTCAAGTTAATCAAGTTCTCATGAAATTATGTTAACTATGAATAAGTCATGTCTTAAGTATGCTTATGAGACTGTAAGGTTTAGTTTTCAATGTATGTTAGTGGCCCATGCACTCATTAATCATACTAGTCATGTTATATATGACACAATGATAATTCATTTATTATGATTATGTTAGCTCTTCATTATGAAATGGTACCTCTAGATCATGAGTTAGTGTACATACGATGTAAAACCCTAAGGTGGGTAGTACTTGGAACTTTCAAGGATGACAATTTTCTAAGGTGGGTAGAATTGTAACATCCCAAATTTTGCAAATAAAACAAGTTCAAGGTCTTTAGTGAAAATTTTAACTTTTTTTTTTCAAAATCCTAACTGTTGATGCAAGTTACCCAAATATAATGAACCTCTACATCATGCCTCGAATTTTAAATTAATTTATGACTCACCAAGGAAAAGATAATTCATTTTAATTCATATACATTAAGATAATGACATATGTGAGTTTGATGAACAAAAGGTCAGTTAAACCTAAATCTAATTGTCTAGGAAGATTATAGACTATTTAATACACATGTGGTCCAAATTTGATGTCAATTGGGCTTTGTTTGACCCCTCTAATGATCTTAGAAAATTTCTATAAAGTTTTCTTGTATTAATTCAATTAAATACTAATGTAACCTAATGTCTTGCTATCACGCAGCCTATGTACCCAGTCTGGGTCAAACTCTGGGTTGCAGGTCTGTCTGCTAGGTCAGGCATTTCCTTCTTCACATGAGTCCCAGTTATAAAGGACTCTACAGTTGCGATATCCGTTAACTTCTTCGACCTCTCCCTCTACTGATTCCCGAGTCGAGAAAACCGCTCCACTAGATTCGCCTTATCTTAACGATTCATCCAAGCCCAGATTTATTGGGATTGTATGCTCTAGATCTCACAGACCCATGGAGCCGCTGAGATCCTCCTCTTTTTTAACCTCTAGAGGGAACCACTCACCCATATTCGGAAAACCTATATATTTGACCCTTCTAGATCAATCACATATAATCTATTTCCTATGTTTACATCTAATATAAATATTGTGTTGCTTACCTAAGCATCTTATAGCATATAAGATGAAATTTATTTGGCCAGAACATTATTTTTGGAGTAGTAGTTGGTGAAGGACTTTTGATGTAGTCATCACATAAGCATCTTATAGCATATAAGTATTTATTGAAATAACGACTAACTGTTTCCTGGGAGTAGTCATAAAAGTTTGAAATTCCATGCTGAAGTGCACCCTGACCTACTATGCTTAAGAACATTATCGATTTCTCCTTAATAGACTATGGTTTGGTAGAGCCTCCAGGAAGATTCAGAGCTCATCAATTTGAGCTCTTGCCTAGTAAGTATTTCCCCCCTTCCCTAGCTTTGGTTGCTTTCCCGACGACCCAGCTATGCCACCTTTCTCTCTGGGTTGCTTTGAACCCTATTTTCTCACTATCCACCTTTGATGGGGTGTTTAGAACTCATGTTAGCCTTCGGGCCTCGCTGGTTTTGTCTCCTGTGAAATATGTGTTTTTGACATCCCAACCAGCCATGGCGGGTGAAGTCCTTAGTTTCAGCCATGCCTCAACTTTGGTTTAGGGTCTCTGAGTGTGCCTGGTAGTAGAGAAGGTGTCTAACGCCTTAGTTTTCAATGTCGAGAAGTACTACCTTGGTTCCAGTCTTGGATCCTTACTGCGATCTTCGATGCTCTGGGAAGAACAATCCCAGTCACCAGTTCCCATCTTTGCACTTTGTCAGTTTTTGATGGGTTACACTGTCTTGTCCTAAGGTTTGGTTGGGAGAAGTCCTGAATGGGATCCCCAGTATCCAAGTGGAATCTAGCAATTGAGCAACATCAGTGTGGGCCGACTCCTGACTGGGCGGATCTGAATATAATGACATGTTTTTTAAGCTTTTTGATTGGTCGAAATGTATTTGATCTTTAGAAATTCATAGAAATTTCTATGGAGTTCAGATGAAGATGAGCCTTATATGAATTTTGCTCAATTTTTCAAGATCTAGAAGTTGGACAAGGATTCAAAGCATGCTATGTTTTGGTTTTAATTAAATATTAGACTTATTATAATTAGGGTTTAAAGAACCATGAAACCCTATAATCTAAGACAAATATTATTGTTAATGGATGTTATTGGGTTGAACAAGATAATTAGGGTTCCTTAACCCCATGAACGTGATAGGGTTTCATCAAACTAAGAAGAACAACTAATATCTTCTCTAAGAGAGAGGTAAGCGGGTTCATGTACTTTGAGTATTTAGTATTGGTTTTCATCGCCTTATAATTATTATGTTGATCTAGATGAATTATAGGCATAGTTATGTGTTTCAAGTTAAATCTTAACTACATGAAAGATCTCACAAAGTTATTCGTTTAATTTTATACTTCAATGCTATTTCAAGAATTCATGCCATGTTCATGTGGAATCAGTTTGAGTAATTATTCCAAGATAATGATGAATCATGTAATGGGTTGTATTATTTCATACTCATCATGTTAATGTTGAGCCTACAAGCCTTATGAGCACCATTGGTGCATAGGTATCGAGGATACTTTAATCAACCACCAAGATTAAGTTATGTGAATCCAAATCTACTATTCAATTAGTTTCATATTTTTTATTATTGCCAAAGTTATTATGTAGTTATAATAATACTCAATGCTGCTTACTCTAATGTGGTTTTTATTGCATGCATGGATGGGGGAGACTGTTAACTTTGGAGCTTTCCTTCTGCTCCATATGATTTTTGTGAGGCACAATGTGACCAGAAAGGTGCCGATTCTATTTGGGGGTCTCATCACCCCTATTGCTCTCCATTTGCACCTTGATTTATCCACCCTCGAGCCATTGGAAGATACAAAAAAGCTAGACCTCCTTCACTTCTGCAAGGCGCATCTCCTCCAATACCACCACAATGTGCTCTATGTGCATTGCACCCACCGAGGCATATTTCAGGAGTGGAGCCTCCCCGACCCTATCTTCAACCTGCACAGGGTGAATCATCTCCGGTGGCCATTGAACGAGGGGGAAGCAAAAGATCTTCCCAGGGCAGCATCTTAAGGCGACGATGAGGAGCACAACGATGATAGTGATGACGACATTGAGGAGGTGGATCCCACCATCCCCATCACCAGGAGAGTGGTCCCACAAAAACGGGCCCACACATACACTGCCTCGATTTCCTCAACCCCACCACCTTCCTAGGAGGAGCAAGACCTGTACAACATGTTGGGTATGTATACTATGATGCATGAGATCCAGACGGGACATCAACAGCATTAGGCGACACTGGTCGACGTGCAGGATATTCAAGGAAAGCTGTACCAAAACCAGCAGGCGATTTACGAGAATGAATGCCTTCTCTTGGACAACCAAGAGAATGTTCACATGCGCCTGTAGCGGATGGAGCAATACTATTAGCCTTTCTTTGACAACTACTGGAATCGTGGATACTTCGGGGAGTACCCACAACCTTCGCCTACAAACCTCTCATTCCAGGAGATGTTCCCTCTACACGACCCCAACATGCCACCTCTGTCGTTCTGAGCCCTAGTACCGCTATTCCACCTCTTGGGTGTGAGTATTAACTATGTGGGCATAGTCATATTCAAGCTTAGGGGGCTGCTGGAACAACATTCTATCTTTGTTTTTATTATTTTTATCTTTAGTTATTTGTTTTATTTTTAGTTGTACAAGTGTAAGATCCAAGTCTATGTAGTGTAATTGTGTAGTAGTAAATGCATGGTTTTGTTTTCAAATAGATTGTACTCTCTGTGTTGTTGCATGAAAATGGTCATATCCTTAAAAGCTTAAACTACAAAATCTTTTTGTAACACCAGTTAAGGAAGTGTTTGGACTAGTCAGCATTAGGACTTAGGACATACATGAAAGTCTAAATCAACTCGAGGAATGTGAATGATGAAGATGTTGAGCCTAAACTGACCAAACCATAACGAGACCTTAAATGAAAATATAAGAAATAAACCTTTAGATCACCCTGAACACAAGTCAATTAAGAGGGACACATCATAATATAATGAAAGGCATTGTCTCTTAGTTGTGTGATTCCATTTCTTTTCCATTCATTCTTGACTCACCACCTCAAAAATTCATGAGTACTCCAAGATATTCTCCTTGATTGCATTTGCATGACATGATAGGAACATATTCGTTAGTTTTCTTGCATTGAAAAAAGAAAGAAAAACATTGCATTTGTATGCATTAACTTTAGTGCATACTGTCTTATCTGGCATAACACAATTCATGTAGTTGCATATATTTCAACATCGCATGCATATTTTCCTGAACATGCGGATTTTAATTTTGAGTTATGAAGCTAAAATGCAGGGATATACCTCCAAGAAAAAAAAAGAAAAAAAAGAAAGGACAAGAATTGTAAAGGAAAGAAGCATAAAACTTAGCCTTTTGGAAAAAAAAATATTTTTGTTCAAAAGAAACAAGGAGAAACTATACCCCACATGTTCATTTTAGTGATGATTTAATCCACATGTGCATTCTTCTAAGTTGTCAAACAATCTCAACTCATTCATACATGCATCATTTCATAAAAAGAAAAATTTTAGGCATTAAGATTCATGCATGGCATTATTTTCATCCGTCTAGGTTCATTATTCTCTATGCATAAATAGGTTAGATGTACTTATAAATTTTCATTTTCCACCCATCTTGAACCATCAATTGCCCTTATTGGTAGGCCACTCTAATGATTTATCCCCTCATTCATGCTTATATAGAGATCTGCTTCCAAATAGTTGGTAGCTAGGAAAGAGAAATTTAGTGTAGGGAATCACACAATACATCAAGTGAATGTCTGAGTAATTATGATGTTAATTGCTTTCTTAATAGTTTCATTGACTGAAGGTGGACATCTTTTATGGAATTTTTGGTCACTTTAGAACAGTTGTCAGTTCAGTGGTCAGTGAAGGCCGGTTTAGGGTTCAAACAATGGATTTGATTATGAAAGGAATGTATGTGTTATGTCCTTCTGGTGACTATTGTCAAATAGATCCGAGAGAGTGTTGCTCGAGAACGAGCAACATTTAAGCTTAGGGGAGTTTGATGCATGTATTTTTAGTCATTATTTCATGCACATTTTTCCTTGATTTCATGTGTAGGTTAGTCATTTAATAGATCTATTATGCATAAATGACTCAGACAACCTATTTCTATTAAATGCATCGAATCATATGATTTTTACTATTTTATGTAATATTGTACACATCCCAAGTACTTATGACATTTTTTTGCATTTTCAGGTGCAAGGAAGAGCCACAGTGCAATGACCACATTTGTGCTTAATTGGTAAACTAGGGTTTACCTGAATGATTACATGCTTGATTAGATAGAACATCGTTTAGACTTGATTAATGATAGTAGCTCAATTGTGATATTTCAAACCTAAGAATAAACTCTAATTATGATTTAGTTTGAAGAATTAGGGTTTGAGAAATGTAAACCCTAATGTAAACCCTAATCGGCAAAAAATAGGGTTTTGATAGTACATGAATATGGAATTTGATCATGATAGTAGTGTGGTAAATGATTTTTCATATTTTCTAATAATTTTGTATTTAATTGAATTTTGGATATGATATGGATAAATCAATCATTCATATTGGAGTACAATTTCAGAATATGTGGGTGTTCTTTGAATGTGGTTCTCGGTCAAACCCTAATTATTTATTGGTAACTCTGAATGATCTGAAATTTGTAATGGAGATATGAAATTACATTTCAGACATCATGCTAAATTTTCATAATTTTTGTAGGATTTTTGACCTCTGAAATAAACGAATTACAATAACTTTTTTATAACTAGAAAATCTAATGAAATAAGAAAAAGTATAGTGAAGGGTTAATGTATAAATTACACAAGCACATAAATTGTTCTATATGAGCAAGCTATCACCCAAGTATCTCTCATATTTCATGACCCATTCCAAAGAAACAAAATCCTATAGAAAGAGAGAGGGAGAGTTAGAGTTTGTGAGAAGAAAGTGATGGAATTGCTGATCTAGGATTTCTCTATCTGAGATTTGATGAAATCAAGTAAGTTTAGCTTCTTTGCATAGCCTTTCATGGTGAATCTTCTCTCACATGTCAAGATTCTGTCCCTCCTATAATTTGATTCGAAATGATATCAAACCTTACCCTTTTCTCACTCTTTCTTCATAATCCACCATTTCTAGGGTTTCCGAGTTGAAAGGAAGAAGAATCTGGTGATTTGCTAGGATTTTGATATGAGTTCAAGATTTTCAGAAATGAGCTATATTTTCAAGGTGTTTTCACACCTTAGGGTGAGTGGGTACTTCCTTTAAATAGTAGATTGCATGAAAATGAGTTAAATGATCAATAATCTTTACTTGTTTTGTATGTGACTACAAACCCGAAACTGCCCTTTTGACCTAGCTTTTGCAAGATGATATGAAATAAGATTATTTCTCTATTGTGATGGATTCCAGTTGATAAATCATACTAGAAATGAATACAAATTATCTAAATGAGAATTCTTAAAGTAATTACAGAGTTTATATGAAAACAACAAAATTTAGGGTTTTCAACTATGACTAAAATTGTTCTATAATTGAATAAAGAGGTTTGTCTAGTTGAATCTCCTTGGTTACAAGTGATTGTTTTATCTGAATGAGTAGTACATATATGCCAGATAAGATCTTGTATTTCATTTGATGATAACAATGTTTGCTTGATATATCAGTAAAGAGGGTGAAACCCTAAATGAATGGAAAGTTAGAAGTTTGCAAATAGATTCATGAATTCAACTGATGTGAGTTATAAATTCATTTATTTAAGGTTGTTCTTTATGCATGATATTTTAATGAATATCTTAGAAACCCTAGTTAAATTCATACTAGGGTTTCATATGCATGACAGATTGAAATGAGTTATGTGATAATTTGAGTTTCTAGCTGAATATCATTTTATATGGATACACATTTTGATTTGTGATGCAAAAATCTCCAGATGAGTTAATTGACATGAAATGCATAAGTTGTTAGGGTAATTTAAGAAAATAGAAAATACATTTCCCTATATAGGGATGTCGTTGATGCCATGCATGAATATGAGAAATGTTGAATGTAAATGTTTATATCATTAGACATGATATCTGTTTGAACATATGCAAATTCTTTTATGTGCATGAGAAATGAGAAACCCTGAGAGAAGGGTAATTAATATGTTAAGCATCTAAGAAATGATAAACCCTAAGATAAGGGTAACCAATAGGTTATGCATTCAACTAAGTAATATCAGTGAATTCAGTCTAATAGCTCAAGTAGTCAGTAAAACTACAATAGTAATAGTAAATGCCCTGAACACCGTAGAACCCTCCCTGGAGGTCTTTACTAGGATGGGTGAAATAGGTTATGGACTATCATATATAGGAAGAAGTAGCCCAGAACTTAGTATCTAACATCAACTGATTGGATACCGGTGGTACTTCAGTTGAGTAGCATAGTACCCAACAATAACGAGAGATCCTGGTGGTACTATTTTAGTAGTAGGGGTATCCAATAATAAATGGAGATCCAGTGGTACCCACCAGTTGAAGTATACAACCCTCGTGGACCTACTTCTTCTGGAAATTACTCCATTTTGTGTGTCAGCCCTAGTGGAACAACATTATGTAGAGTTGAGGCTTTTTAGCCTAGAGGCACCCCTCCGGAGTTCCTAGGACAAGGGGTCACAATTTTCGGATGTTGTTTAGCCATCGTTAGGCCAGACGTGGCAACTTCGTTGCAGATCGAGGTAGTTAGTAGTAGTCTTAAGATCCCGAGTTTACCTTAAGACTTGTACGGTAAGTCACACTGTAGTGGCTTTTAATTGGATGGTACAATCCAAGTGAGTTTAGGGGCAAAGTAAAAGAAAAGTTAATTGAGCTCAATTGAGTTTAGATAAAGAGTACAATAGTCAGATCAGTCAGTTATGTTTAGTTGGCCAACACAGTAGTAGTCAGTTTAGTAGTCAGTTCAAGTCAAGGTTAATGAAAGATTACAAAGAGAATAATGAGAAAAATATTTAGATATTTGTATATTACTACTGATGCATTATATGATGAATGAGAGGTTAACCAAGTATGTGCAATTATTCAATTATTCTTTGTATGTTTCTGGATTATTAGTTTTGTTTGTGGTTAATCAAGCATGTTCATATATTGATTCACTCTTGTAGATGTATAGAGCATTCTACCATATTTATGTTTGTGAATGATTAATCTCTTCAAAGCTTACTATTGTTATAATTGATATCAGTTGTAAAATAATATATATGTAATTATATCAATGCTTTAGACTATTTCTTTGAATTACTCATTCAATGAGCGAGTAGGATCACCCCTTTACTCACAATTTTTAGGGATAACTCGTGGACTGAAGATGTCATTGCATAAACATAGATCTGCCATAGGAGTTAAGTATGAGATTAGTTAGGTTTAGTTAGTCCTTGTCACTCTAGGTCCTTGTATAGAGTTGAGAGAGAATTCTAAATGATGATTTGTATCTTTGTTTCCTTAATGATAGAGTATATATCTGGTTATCATGTTGTATGTACACGGTAGTGTGAGGAACAAAATGAATGTCTGGATGTATATCATTACTGTTGAGATCATATTTGAGTAATCAAGGTTTAATTCCTTTGTAAAGTTTGTTTATGTGATTGAATATGAGAAAACAAAGAATTTGAAATAAAGGAAAAAAAGTTGGGAGTGAACTTTGTATTAAGAATAATCCTCAAACTTATGCCCTAATCTCATGATTAGTGGTAATTGTGGGATGTGGGTGTAACACACAGACTTGGTGCTACTGACCTGGAAACAGTCAGTGGTACCAACTTGACATCAGTGATGGGCCTAGAAAATCACCCAGAGTCGGTGCTACCAACAACTGAAGTCGGTGGTCCGAATTAGCATCAGTAAGCCCCGACGTGAATCAAGAAAACTCAGTGCTACTGAGTTGATGTTAGAGAGGTAGCTCGAAAACCACAAAACTCGGTGCTATCGAGTCCAATCGATAGTACCGACAGGATCGGGATTGCGTGACCAAACCTAAGTAACTCGGTACTACCGACTCACCTAGTCAGTACTACCGAGTCTACCTGATCAGTCCCATCGTAGATTTCACTCTAATCCAATGGTGGACGTTATTTCGTACCCTAAGTGCCTTCTATGACTTAGGGAGACGACAGCTAGAAAAGGGAAGGCAACCGTTTTTGTTGCACGACAACAAGAGAGAGAGAGAGAAAATAAGAACTGAGGATCGAAAGCTTCAATCGAGGAGATCCAGGCACCTCCGGAGGATGATTCTACAGCCAGAAGACAACAAAATGCTAATACCAAAGAGGGGATCTTCCGAATGGGTGGAGATTTAGGGGTTATCTTAGTTTCTTCATGTTTTCGACATTTTTCTTCTTCCCTTCCATGTATTCTTTGATGAAAACCATGCAAGGCTAAAAACCTTTATTCCTTAGGATCTAGGAGTAGCCCGAATATACACTGTGATTGATTTCCATGCATTAATATCAATTTTATCTCTTTCTACTGGATATAAATCTATGAAAACTTTGTGTTCTACTTGTGCTTAATTACCATGAGTGGATTGATAGACACTTAGTCATCTCAGGAGAGAGGTTTAGGGTAAGAGAGCATAGATTTACCTGTGTACTGTGCCCTTTGGGAAAAGTGGAGTGTAAATGGGAGGAGAGACCCAGAGAATAATCATAAAGCATCTAACTAATCAACAAATAACTACAGAAGTGGGATTGACATTAGATTAGGTAGTGAATTACATTACGGAAGCTCTGGCTACAGGGTCCTTATCCAGGAATTGAGGTAATAAATGTTAGTGTATGTGAGGTCAATTATTAGTGTTGTCCGTGGTGAAACCATTGTCTTAAGGAATTCACCTCATCTCTAATTAATTCAACCCTTAATTCATTTTATTTCTGCCTTTATTCTTTCACTCAACCCAATTCAACCATTTACAATCGGCTTAGCTGATTTGACTGCAATTAGTAGTAGTCTACTGGAGAAATGCTTCTCCGTGTTCGACTTGGGCCTCACAAGGCCTTATTACTTTGATACGTTCACTTGCGTACTACACACAATAAACTCTTGTCATTACCAAGCCTCTCTCACCTTTCTAAATGTAAATTAACACTCTTCTTCCCATTTCCCCTCGATTTTAACTCAAGGTTTTCCCTTATAGAATGTAAGAAATAAGATAGTTTTAATTTATGCATCATCATGAGAAGATGTTCTGCACCAGATGAACTGATCGGCTCGTGAGATGGACCGACTGTTTGGAGGACTGAGGAGGCCAGATGATAGGAGGTGAACCGATAGATTGGTGGCCCAACTGAATGGGTGGAGAAGTCCATACACCACTTGGACCTAAGAACCAGACGACCATTTCAAGACACCAACCAACCGACCAAGAGGCCAGCCGACTGATTTAAGAGTTGAACTGATCGTCCCAGATTGGTTCAAGCATAGATCTTTATCAACAACATGTTGCATATGATGTGTACCTTAGGTTGTAGTAATTTCTTGTGTCTCCAAGGAATTACAGTAGTATGGCCATAACCATCACTTATGTGTTTTAATTATTACATGTTCTCATTTGTGGTTATAGTACGTATATGATACATACTAAGTATGTGATGATTGGATATGTATATGTATTTATATATAAAATCCCTCAAATACAATATTAAGTCTAAGATGCTTTCTATAAGAAACACATGTGAAAAGCTTGATCGACTAAGCATGGGCATTCAAGGGTGGTGCCTTGTCTATCTTGTGGAGGTGTGATGGTAGTTATGTGGGCCTACCAAGTGGGGTGCATTACTATCATATTGCCTATTGGGTCAAGCTTAACTGTGTGTCCTTAATGAGATTAAGCACCAGAGGCATGCAAATGACTATGGCAAAGAGTTGCACATATCATCTATCTAAGAATTACATATGATGCAATTTGCAAAAGTTGTCTACCTTAATAATAGGTTATGGACATTGGCCGGGTAATAATTCAATTGTTTTGGATCTTGGCTCACTAAAATATTGTACGCTGCAATCTTCCAAATTGATACATGAGGGTTATCAATTTGAAAAAAGTAGTGGGAGCGATAATTAATTAAAGGCCTAAATAATATCATTAAATCAAAAAAATAAAAAATGTTTTAAAAATATTGCAAATTTTCTTTTGTAAACAAACACATACATGTTATTATTGCGGTCAGTCCTTAAGAAGGACAAAACTAAACAAGATTGAATTTCATGTCTGGTTAAGGATTTTTGATAAGTGTTCTCAATCATGAGAGACAACTCTATGTCCTTAAAAGACCAGAGC
This sequence comes from Alisma plantago-aquatica, assembly GCA_963693085.1. NCBI lineage: Eukaryota > Viridiplantae > Streptophyta > Magnoliopsida > Alismatales > Alismataceae > Alisma > Alisma plantago-aquatica. Next base: position 386,154,997 of record OY856411.1, on the reverse strand, counting down.
TAAAACAACCCGCTCTTATTGTGCCTAAGGCTGAAATGGGAGCTTACTTGAAGCATGACAATGATGCCATAGACATTGGGTACCTTATGCTATGTTTTATGAACTACGAGTTGCATGAACAACAAGATACATGGACATTATCAATATGTTAATACATCTTACAGAATCATGTAAAGCAAGAAAGGTATAATGTCTCCAAATCATTGTTTTAGTGCAAACTGACAGAGGGAGATCAAGTAGAGCCCCATGTGCTCAATATGACTAGGTATGTGGAGTGACTAAGATTTCTATTAGGTCAAAAGTTTACCATGGATATGATTCTACAAATTGTTACATGAATCATATAGTCAGTTTCTTAAATGCTTGACATTTTGATGCCAAATCATGCATGAAGAAGGACAAATTTGTGATGGTGATTGGAAGAAGTGAGTCCAATGGAAAAGGCAAGGCCAAGAAGGGTTATGAGGCTAAGATAAAGTCTAAGTCTTATGCACTCAATATATGGAGAAGGGTAAATGTAAAAGAAATTTGTCCTTTTCACTTAATTGATAAAGAAAAGAAAATGCCACCATTGCCACATGTCTAGACATTGGAAAGGAACTATTCTCTTCATAGAGGATCTTAGGAAGAAGATGGAGATAGAGATTTATACTTCAGGACCTAAGAAGAAGTAAGCTAAAACTATATGGAGCAAGGGATGCTACCACTACAGTTGGAGGCTATCATTCATGGGAACATAATAGAATTAGTGAATTGCTTTTATGTTCCTGCCATTGATGAAGCATCATATGTCTTTGTGACAAGAACATTATGTTTCATTTTAAAATACATGATATTTTATGGCAATGCCCTATGTCTCATAAACTATACTTGATAATTATAAAGACAAATGTGTATAACACATATATTGAATGACTTGATGACTCAAACAATGAATACCTATATCATTGTAATCTAGAGCGCATAAATGAGAAATGCATTTCTAGAATCCATATGATGGTTATCTAGACTCTTTTGATTACTAAACCAATAGAGACATGCATATATTATTTGTTGTACAATATGACAAAAGCATCTTCTCTAGATGTTGTGGGAGAGAAACTGTTCTATTAGGTCTCATACATATTGATGTATTTAGACCTTTTAGAACAAATGCTAAAGGTAGTTACTAGTACCTAATTATATTTACTGGTTCTATCAGTAGATATGGAAATTTGTATTTAATGAAATACAAGTTTAAGATCTCTTAAAGTGTTCAAGGAGATTGTGAATGAAGTACATAACTAACTCGGTAAAAATATTAAGATACTTCAATGTGATCAATGTTGAATATTTTAAACTAAGAGTTTGAGAACCTTAAAGTGATAATGTACCATGATGAACTCCACCTGAAACACAATGATAGTATATCACGAGAGTGTATCAAAAAGAAGGAATCACACCTTGTTAAGTCTTGGTGCGATTATCAATAAAATCTAGTTAATCTTCCAATTTCCTTGTGGGCACACGCTTAACACTAAACAATGTACCATCTAAAATGGTTGAAAAGACACTATATGAGTTATGGCAGGGGAGGTGCCCCGATATGTTTATTATAGTGGTTAGTGATGAATGTTTATATAAGAAAATAGTTTCTTAAAAAGCTTTTCCCAAAAAAGCACATAAATGTTATTTTGTTGAATACTACTTTTATTCCAATCCAATGACAAAATGTTTGTTGCTAGGATGGCTGAGTTCTTGAAAGGGAATTTAGTTCCAAAAGAATCATTGGGGGTAAAAGTAGAACTCAAAATGTTCGAGACAAACAAGAAAACATTGAACCTAAAGAGGTACAGTAGGAAGAAGGAGAACCATAAGTTGTTGTGGAATCTCAAGTTCCTTATGTAACACACATAACTCATAGTTCTAGTAGAACATGCCTTGAGCTTAATAGATTATGATATCTTAGAACTCAAAAGGTGGTGAGTTGATCATACATGATGAGTCAACAACCTACCTAGAAGCTATTGAGTAATGAGAATATGAGAAATGGCTTGAGGCCATGCGATCAAACATGGAGTCCATGTAAACCAACAAGGTATGACCTTGGTGGATCCACCTAAAGGGGTAAAATCCATAGGGTGCATTTGGTACTTTGAAGAAGAAGAACAACATGGAACAATTGATTGATTGCAAAGAGTTTCAAAAAGTTCAAGGTGTCAAACATGATGAAGTCTTTCAACAATTACCATGGTTAAATCCATCAAGATCATACTTGCTATTGCTGCTTAGTATGACTGTAAGATTTGTCATATGGATGTTAAAATCACATTCCTTAACTGGAATAATTATAAGGATATGTATGTGACACAACCTAAAGTTTTTATAAATATAATAATACAAATAAATTCTGTAAGCTACAAAGGTCAATTTATGGATTAAAGCAAGCATATCAGAGTTGGAATCTTCTATTTGACAAGACATTCAAAGGGTTTGACTTGAGTCAAATTGAATATGAAATATGTGATAATAAAAGATTTAGTGCGAGCATATTTATATTCCACATGATGATGGGGAATAACGTCCTTATCATGTAAATGCTAAAACCTGGCTAGAAACACTTTCTCTATGAAGGGTTTAGGCAAAACATCCTATATGATAGGGATTGAGATCTATAAAGACAGAACTGGAAAGCTTCTTGACCTAATTAAAATAACATACATTGAAAGGATGCTGAAAGAGTTCAACATGCACGACTCAATGAGAGAAAACTTGTCCATGTTCCATGGAGTTAATATCTTAGAAGCCTAGTGTCCCAATTCTTACGAAGAATAGGAACACATGGATATATGCCATATCATCTATCTTGAATGCAATGTTAAGTACTTATCCCATTATCTCGTATGTCTTGGACATGATGGGAGGATATCCAATTATCTCGTATGTATTGGACATGATGATAGGATATCTAGTTATGTCGTATGTATTAGACCTATTGAGAGGATATTCAATCATCTCATATGTATTAGACATGATGAGAAGATATATATATACCTATCTACCAATCTTGTATGTATTAAACATGATGGGAAGTTATATGTCAAATGCCAGTGGGAGTCACTAGACTACCATAAAGAACATCCTTAGGTGCTTATGAAGCAGTAAAAGGGCTGGTTCCTTGGTTATGGTAATAAGGAAGGGTTGAGTGTAAATGGTTACACCGATGCAAGCTTCCAAAATGATGATTGCAATCTATTTTTATGTTTAACCTTAATCGAGATATGTAAGCTAGAAAGGGTTCTAAGCTAATGAAAATTGTTTGAATCTACAATAGAAGTCAAGTATCTCTATGTTATGAGAATAGGAGAGGATACCGTATAGATCAATAGGTTCATATGGGTGAGCTTGTGTGAGGTTACAACCATTAATGACACAGTAGAAATAATATGACAACAATGGAGCTATTGGTTATGAAAGGAATCTTGAATAGCATACTACGACACTTCCATCTCATACAAGATGTCATACAATGAAGATATGTGAAAATTGTAAAATACCGACTTTCACTCGGAATCAGTTCGTGGGTGATTGGGTCTAAGAGCAAGTGGGAGTATGTTGGTATGTATGCCCAAAGAGCCAATCATATGACAATTGGAATGTTGCATTAAATACCTAATTTGATAAATCATAAAGGTAATTCCACCTATTATGTTTGTATCAGTCATGAGATGATGACACAAACATAGTAGATGTCTAAAGAACAGTGTCACTCGATGATGCATGTCTTCAAGTATGTGACTTGAACAATGTGATCATATGGATGCTAAGAGTACATACATTTTTGTTATGTCCCTAGTTAGATATTAATGTGGAAGCAAAATAGATAATAATAATACATAAGACTAGTGTGTGTGTTGACTAATGAAAGAGTCTCATTAGTCATGATATGTGGTATCAAGTCAACCATACAGGTACATGTTAGAGAACAACGTTTCAGATAGACCCACCATGATAGTGATACATGGAGACCAAGGAATGGTAGTCAAAATCAACTCTCGTAGTGATAGTGGTGATTGTGGTTCTTAGAACTAAAGTCACTACATTTATCTGATGTCATTCAATATACTTTGACATCATCCAACATAACCTTGAATAAGGATTGCCAAAACAATGATGATTGGGTAGTTGTGACACATGGGGACTGAGTGTTAGTGATGTAGATGGGATTTGTCATTCCTACATGAGATTGATATCCAAGACCTCTTGTTAAGCGAGACTAAGTAATGTACAACCATACTCATGTGATTCAATATGTGATATGTGAACTCACATGTATCTCAAACAGTCTGCTCTAGTTCAAGGAACATGGATTGAACGTTGAGAGGATGACGATTCCATGTCTTGAGTTCAATATGAAAATAAGAGACAAAGGGACTATACGATCACGGTAACACTGATCACAAATTGTAGGTTGAAGTTGTTCTCCAACTTTTCAAATTACTTGGGTATGAATGATGTGTGACTAGGCACTGTTCTTTGCTTGTACTATGATGATTAGTTATGGATATTCAATGCCGACACAATTCTAGACCTATAGGGTCACACATAGAGGCTACACTCAAATTAAATGAGTTTATTCATGAATGATATATAGATTGATTTACTAAAGGTATTTAGGTATTCAATTAAACAACTGAGGTTCAAAATTTTCTGACTAGACTTTGAACCGACCGTTTCAAGTGTTGAACTAATTGATTGGAGTGTCAAGTCAATTAGACTCAATATTGGCTGAACTTTACCTAAACTGGACAAGTGAAATAAACATTTCACTTATGAAATGACCGTCTCACAATGTGAAATGACCATTTCACTATGTGGGACGACCTGTTCACCCTCTAGGTCACCTGGTTCAGTTGCCAATTCGTTGGAATAAGAATTCATGTTAATGTCATGTTTAGCATTAATCAGACATTGAATACCAATGTGATTTAGCATAGGAAATTACACGAACCAACTGATTCACTTAGTGAATCGACTATCTCATGAACCAACCGACCAGCTGAGTGTATGAACTGACCGATTCACTATTCATAGGTTCTAGAAAATTCATAATGTTGGACCCTTCTTCTCCCATACAAATTGGAAACCCTGACCCTGGCATCTACTATAAATAGAGAGGTACTGGAGGCTTCCCAATACACACAATTGAGAATCATTTTCTCTGAAAATTGTTGTCCTCTCTGGTTATGGTAACCAACAAAGAGCCTGAGCAAGTCCTACCCGTTAAAGGGAGGGACAATGAGGGAGAGAACAACTGAGAATAATTATGGCAAAGCATGTTGGTGACTAGTACATTGACAAAAGGGGACAGCTCCTTCCCATTGGTTCTGGTAGCACAATGTGGAGTTCTCGGTGGTACCCACAAACTTCTCTAGAGGTGGGAGACTTCTACTGCTAGGAGAACACCGTTAGCCGCCGTCTGTGGTGCCAAACTAGAAGGCCGTTTGTGACAACTATTTGATTATTGCTTCTTGGAGAAGAAGCACATTGCTACTGCAAGAGTAATGTTTCTAAACTTGATCCAAGGCCAGGTATAACCTTGTAAACCTTCCTTCCTAGATACATTATTGTAACATCCTCAATTTCTTAGCTAAAGTAAGCCTTTTATGTGGGGTTTTCTAGTAATGGCATGCCAATGGACATAATGAACATAACCATGGCTAGTTATGTAATTAAGTTCATAAAATGTGTATGATTGTGGTCGGTTGTATATGAATATAAATGAATTATTCCTATGAACAATAATGTGACATATATATAATATGATGAGTCCAGTTCATGGCTTGAGCCTTAGACCTAGCTTAGGTCTTCATGTTATGTAACTAAAGAAATATTAATCACATATGTCATACATGAGCTTAAATTGAGAAATTATATTGATTGAAGACATATTTTCATAATTTAGAATACAATTAAGCTCGTGGACCATTTGAAATACTAAGGGATGGGCCATGTCCCCTAGATCCCAATTCCAACCCTATTGGACCAACTAAGTTTCACATATGGGTCCTTGGAATTCAAATTTGGGGATTTAGCATTTTTTGTTCATAATAAATACTGAATGTAATTTTGATAGATGGATATTTGATATACAAGATCAAGGGAGAAAATTTAGATGTTTTTGATGTATATGGTGACCTAGGTTATTAAATTAATAATTATAATATTTTTATTTAAAAGACAAGTTTGAAGCATTTATCCAGTAAGTTTTGACTTGATGTCTTGTTCATATATAAGTGACAAACATGGAGTGTTTCTCCCAAAATTTGAGGTCAAACTGAGCTGTAGAGTGGGCGGTATAAATATTTCTCTAACTTGGACTTTTATGCAAAAGAAAAATAAAATAAAAAAAGGGGGGCGACCCAGTCCGCGCGGACTGGAGGCCGCGGCCCCTATTTATAGGGTGCAAACAGAGCACCCACAAAAGGGGGCCCTCGCCCATGATCACAAGCATGGGAGGCTATAAAAGCCCCATATATCCAAACGTAGGGGTGGTCCAAAGTTGATTTTAGGGTTCTTGCGAGGGAGCATGAGAGGGAGACGAGAAAATCGGAGAAAAGGCCAGGCGGCGGCAGCTCTAGGGTTCAGGTGGAGCGTCATTTGGCAGACATCGAGCCAACGTAGTGTGGACGGAGATGAGGAGGAGGAGTGCCGGCGGCCAGGGCAACCTTTGCCTGGTTTTCTTTCAAACAGCCAAGCACATGGCTTCACCGTGAGAAGCACTAGGCACGATGCCCTGTTCTTATGCCAGAAGCAGGGGAGAAACCCCCCTTCCCATCAGGTGAGGAAGAACGGATCCCGCCTAGATCCGCCTAGCAATTCAAGCCAAGTGGATCCCGCTCCCGCGTTGGATCATGTTTGAACAACCCAGATCACATAAAAAAAGGTAAACTTCTAAAATTCATATCTTGAGATTGGGAACTCGGATTTTATCAAATAAGATATACATGGAAAGCTATTCGAATGTACTATATTCTAAAAATATCTCCAGAATGTGATTTCTATGTCTATTATTTATTATGTGTTCGGTAGCCAAAACTATATGATTTGGATTTTTTGTCAATTAAAAAATAGCAAACGAATTTAGAAATTCATACAAATTTTACTGAATGTGTATTTTGATATGTTTAACATTACTTCAGAGCCTGATCTTTCATATATGAAGTCTTAATGAGATTTTTAATGTAAAACCTAATAAGGGTATTTTGGGTATTTCACCCATGATTTGATTTTTAAATGACATGCTATTTTAATACATGATCTTACTACATTGTATAATTACTTTTCTGAAAGTTTTGATGGAGTTTCATATATAATTGAATTCATATTTAGTTTTTGGCCTAAGTGGCCATTATGAAAGATGATTCATGAGTATTTGTGAGGCAACATGTATTTTATGTGCCTATTTAGTATGGAAAATTATTATCATTATATTTTCATCTGATTTTATAAATAAGTCAGCAAGAGTAGTATATGTGAGTATGTATGGAGTTCACTCTTGGTATATGAGGTATATGCTTATATATTATGGCATATGATATTTTTGGTATGAGGAATATATTAGTATGTGTATGCTATATAATGTGGAATGTTTAGACATGAAACATGTTTTAAAGAAGAGTTAGTCTTAGCCATACATGATTCCTAATTCAGTCTAGGAGTTTAGATAGATGGGATTTGAGATTTAGAAACAAAGAGAGGAGATTACACATGGACTTATATGATTTTGTTGATGACTAGGTATATATGTTGTGAATCAAGGAAACAAGGCTACATCAAAAACATCTTCATTATAAAGGTAAGTGGTTCATGCCCATGAGTATTCATATCTATCAAACTTAGCATGTTTTTGTAAGAATTTATACTTTATGTGATCCAATGTTCTAAGATTTGATGTTAAGATATGCAAGTATGCCTTTTATACATTCATGGATACATCCTTACATGTTCCTACTATCTCGAGAAGAGATATGTTATTAAGATTTATAAGATGATAGGGACTCATGAACCAGGTTCATGAGAAAACTAAAGGATCATGTTTCTATAAGAACTATTAGTAATGATTCATATTGATGAATAAGGCTACAAGATAAGATATGCAACCAAGGTTGACAATGTGGGATAAGAATGTAGAAATATTTCAAGTAGAAACATACCATTAAGATTTATACATATGTAGAGATCTAAGACTAGATTCCTTAGAATGAATAATATCTAGAATTTAATTACAATGTAAGAATATGAATTTCAGAAGATTAAGACATGGTCTACTTTTGGAAATAAAGGTATTCAGATCACAATGTATTGTAAAAGATGAGTTCATGATGGCATTATACGATAATGATACATTAAGTTATGATTAGGTTGCAATACAATATTTTATAAGATTTCTATTTGATATTTAAGGTTTAATATGTAAGTTCATATGCAAAGGTTCAAGGTAACATCATATTTTATAAGAAGGATTGAACCATCTTGTCAGAATTGATATTTTTAGAAATATCATACTTATAATACTTTCATAAGATTGACTTAAGATACTTTGTATACTTAATATTTCTATATTCATTTCAGATCCTTTCTCATAAAACATTAGACTCATTTATGATATAATTGGTATAATGAAGTAATCTTACCAAATCAAAGTTTTAGAATAAAGTTTACCTAGATAATAAGATACATGTTCAAATACAATAATGGATTAAGTTTAGAACTCAAGAATAAGAGATTTAGATTCAGACTTAGACTACTCACTGTGTGAGTAGCCAGATTTTGAATAAAGGTACATGATAAGGGTTTTAGACCCAATCTCAATTATGAAGTAATTGAGATCCATATTCACATTCAGTTCTAGATTAAGTTTATCACTTAAGAATAAAAGATTCAAATTTAGATTTAGAATTCAGTACATGCTCAGTACTCAGTAACCAATCTCAGATAAGTTCAGTTATCAGTTTTAATATAAGATAAGTTCAGATTCAGTATTCAGTAAAGCTATCAATATTCAGCTTCAGTTCAGATTAAGAATTAAGTAAGTTTAGACTTAAGATAATTAAGTTGAAACCTTCACATAAGACATTATATGATAAGTCCTCATTCAGTAGTCCCGGGACGATTTAGAGGCATCTGTTGCCAATTCAGAGGAGTGTTACTCCAATTCAGAGGTGTTGCGACACCAATTCAGGGCGTAGTCATGCCAATCCAGAGACACCTCAGTGTCATTCAGGGCATGTAGTGCCATTTCAGGGTACCTTGGTACCAATTCAGGGTGTAGATACACCAATTCAGGAGGACTTATTGTATAATGGTGGCCACAGTTAGATAAAAATCATAAGTAAAAGATACCTTATATTAGAGATGCCCATAACCTCATCCATGAGTGTGATGAGAGGGAATCAGATAAGATAAGTATGACCCATGCACGGTGGTGCAAATCTTGAGATCCATGTACTAGGGTACATGTCTCTAGAGAGAGAAAAGGTAGAAAGATAAGAATTCAGATAAAGTAATAAGAGAGAATAGGTTACAGACTTTACTCAGAGTTTGATGTTAGTTTCATGTTTATAAAATCTAATTTCAGTTCTTTAGCAATGATTAATTTAGAATACTCATACCACTTCCTCTAACGACTATTTTTTTTCCCAATGCATGACTGGGGACGCGATGTCCGCATGTTTTTGGAGTGATTGAAGAACAAAGGGACCAACAAAGGCCTAAGAGACTTTCAAGCTTGCCTAGTGGGGTGCCATCTACCTAGATGATCCTGAGTATTGACATCTTTTTATTATGAACTTATGCATAAACATGATGTAGTTTTATGTTGACAAAAATCTATGTATGGATTAGTTTTACAGTTTTGCAAAGTGTTTCATTTACTTTCATTGCAATGGTTATCATGTTTGTGACACTCCTAGAATTTTTTTTTGCTTCCGCTCATGTGATATAAAATCTGGGTGTTACAATTATTGTTGACATGATCTTGCTATCCAAGGGAATCAAACTTTAAATTTTTGTTTCTGCTTCCTTATATTTCACCCCAATTTCCCCACACCATCAACTAGGATAACCCTTTCCAACATGACTGAACTACATGGCTCAAAGACTAGCATTCCACAGGACCATGTGGGTCCCACCTACTAAAGGGGTTTGGGCTCTGATACCATTTGTAACACCTAGTCCCACTACCCGAGGCTCTAGTAGAGTTTAAAAAATGACGATTGTCCCCATATACCACCACTACCCTTAATTACACACTTTATCCTCACCTGTGCACTAGCTAGGATCAAGTTCTCAATTGGTCATTGATCCTAGTACCACTCTAGGCTAAGCACGCTTAACCATAGAGTTCTTCATAGATGGGATCCCTAAAAAGGAGCTGCACCTCAGTATTATGGGTAGTACAATCATCCCTTTTAAGATCATTTTATCTGAGGCCTCAAATCCTAGGACATTACAGTTCCAATCCCAAGAGGAGACTTTCACCATAAAGTACCTTGGGTTACCTCTGTCATTATATCATCTATTGACTTGTTGAACTAGATCATCACTGATATGGAAAGAAATCTTAGCCTCTGGAATCACACCACCTTTTATATTAGTTGCATACTGTTACTCGTTAAGGTCTTGCATCATTTATATCATATCAAAAGAATATTCCTTTGGGGGTGGGCACAATCAATTGACATAAAATACATCTTGTACATAGGGACACATTTGCAGTAAAAAAAAAGAATAATGGGCTATCATGAACTTGAAACTACATGCACTCTGTTTGATACATAAAATCATGACAAACATATGCAACAAAATCTTATTGTTTGGAGAAAACGTGTCACCTTGAAAAACTATCTACGTCATAACCCATGGCAAAACCTTAACATACACAAACTCTACCCCCTAGATAAAAATCCAACACAACATAAAAATTCCTTTGTATTTTTGTTCATCACATATCCTTCTAGTTTGACCATGGAAGAAAGGATGCTCTATCATAAACATGAAAATAGAATTGAATATCCCCTAAAAAATCCTTAACATATCCAAGTAACAAGCCTTGACCCTCCTAATCACACACACACAAGGAGCACTTTCAATAGATTTCTAGCTGAGGCATTCTCTGAAGATGATATCCAGACAATGAATAACACACTGGATTGCAGTACACTAGATAAGGTCAAATGCATATGGGCAAATACACACCTAAATCCACATATGATATCTTCAATGACCCTGGTATTATATGTACATTCCAAAAGATGTGGAAAATAAGTGCCCCATTAAAATATCATCCTTATTTGAATTATAGGACATAACAAAATCCTCACTAGTCAAAACTGGTGGAAATGAGGCTTCCTATTACCTATGGTGTGAAATTTATGTAAAGAGGATGTTGAAGACACCAAACACATCTTTCTCCTGTGCAATTTTACTAGGAAAATACGGCAAAATGACGTTCATATCTTGAACCTTACACAATTTTGAAAGGGATACTATTAACTGGATGCTCAAAGCCAAACCTAAGTCATGTTATACCACTAAAGCTGATGTTTTTACAACAACTGTTATCCAGAAAATATGGAAAGAAAGAAACTAAAAAACATATGAAAACAAAACACATGGTTTTCCTTTATAAATGTAGATTCTATCACACAACTAATGCATGTATCATAGACATTACTAGAGAATCCAAAGCCAAACAATTACTGAGTTTTAGAGACATGGACTTATGTCAAGACAACTACTCCATGGAGAACATCTTGAATACACAACACCAAGATGAGGATTAGAGATAGACTCAGTACTAGACTGGAGCTAGATACACATCATATCTAGATGAATGAGAGTTGTTGGAGGGGTGGCTCCTCCATTGGACACTATTTTTGTTTCTTGGAATCTTGAGTTAGTAGAAGTGTTATGTGATACCTCTAGTAAGTTTAGTGACACTTATCATCATCTATCATATCCATGTAACTGATTTCATGGTTATGATATTAGAAGCTTCCCTTTTAGACATTTTATTTATAAAAAAAACAAGAAATAGAGTGGATGGGGAAACTGCGGTTATTGTATAATATGGCTAGATGTGTTACAATGTAATAGTGACAACAGTAGGTGAAGTCAACAACCAGTTCCATGGATATCATCATCAAGCATGGAGACACAAAGGCTAGGCATGTTCAATCCTCCACCCCAATTTGAAGCTTGTGGCTTTGTATCAAATGTCATCACCTTGTTGGCACCAAGATTGTCTCCCTCCTCTCAGACAATGAACAATGTATGGGTGGCTTTGCCCTTGAGTGAGAAGGCAACATCACATGTCAAAAGTGTTTGAACACAACAGATTTTGAAGAGTGATACATATGTATATAATCCATCCAATTAGGGATAAGAATTTTGAGGAAATATATTGATCAAACCACACTAAATGCTTGAGATAATACCAACCATACTAATAAGCCACTCATCATGCCAAGAGGGTTTATGGCATTTGTTTTTGCCAAACAACATATGGATCATGCTATTATTAAGGTCTTAGCTTGGTGGCAGAAGGTTGTAGGAAAGATGATATGGGGCATGGTATAGTTACACATGAAGAATGTTTGAGGCCCACCCTCATAGTGGTTTTTGCAAAACATACATTGGTGAGGCCCTTGCCAACCCTTCTATGCCAATTGGAGCCAACAAGAAGTGTATTAGGTACAAGAAACAATATATAAATAACACCACATGGGATGTATTTGTTGCATCATAATCTTCATCCAGAAGGAGAGATGCCTCTGAGTAAGAGAACATTTTGTAGGCCTATCTAACAATAACAATGGTTCCTCGTGTTGAAGTAATGCTCTAATTTGTTGGGATGTCGATGTTGATAAAATAGATTACCTCACCACAACTGAAATCATTGTCAATGATATCTCTTTAAGACGATTGTTCGTGTTGGAAAGCAAACATGTGCATCACCTCAATAGTGATGTTGTTACGTATGGTATAAAACATGGCATTAATTTTCATATAGGCAATTCAACACCAAGGGGTCTAAGAATCACATTAGATTTTGGTTTTTATGTGTGTATCTGGGTTTAAAAATGAAGCTTGCCACAATATAAAGTGGGTGTGAAAACTTGTGAAAATATAAAAGTGATGCCATTAGGTATTTTCATAATGGATAAGCAAAGCAACTAGTGGTATCCATACATAAACTTCTATCTTGTGAAATATTTCATGTTGATGTATTTTCTTCAGACAATGGGGCGATTAAAGATTAGTTGTGGTTTTATTGAGCATAAAATGGGAGTAAAGGTGGAGATCAATGATGTTGCAACCCCGAGAGTCTTTTTATTTTCAAATACTAGTCCAATTAGCCACATGTATATAGTTTTTCTTTCTTGTTTTTATCACCCAAAAAATGAAGTGTTGTTGAAAAATGTTAAATTATTCCTTAATTGTGGCCATGATGATTTGAAACTTGTAAAATATGATGTCATACTAGTGAGAAATGTGTTTGGGAGAGTAATTTGGCCCACATCATTATTTTTTTTTGTATTTTGGATAGTAAATTGGTTTTCCATTTTGTCAATGCTAGATTCTAACTGAAGCTACTAAGTTTATAAGGTTACATAGGGAGTCTGCAACAAGTAATATTAAATGTGCCTCTGCAACAACCCCAAATGTGTCTTATAAGGAGTGAGATTTGAGAAAGGGATCCACTCCTTACCCAGTCAAATAAAAGGAATAATCTAAATGCCAAACACCAACATATCTTTTTTTGCATGGGAATATGATATAATATATTCAAATAGTATGTTCAACATATCAAAATACAACAACAAAATAAAATATTTTGACAATTACAAATTTATAAGATTACATAGATGACACTCGCATAGGTGTATACGTAAGGCAAATGTTATAAATTCAATCTTGATTGCAGAGGGTAATGCGACCAATTGAATTATATATCTCAAGGAACGTTAGCTACACATGTGTATGCTTGGTCAACTTAGCCATACTTCCAAATACCTCTTTACATGAGGCTTGAAAGCAAATCCCACAAAAGAATAAAACTAAAAAATGTTAGCTAATGATGGTATCTGCATATAATAGGGTTTTGAACAATAATAAGAAAAAAAGACAACAATTAACTTATCAAGGGTCACAATCAAAGAGACATATGAAATCATCCAAGCGGATGCCAAACGAATAATGGTGCTAAATATAATTGGGTAATTCATTTAAAGAAGGTAATAAAAAGACAAAGTAGTGGCACCCGAGTGGTAAAGTTGATGTTGTATGACTGAGAGGTCACAAGTTCGAACCCCTGGTGGTAGGCTGAATGAATCACCAATTTTCTTTTAAAAGAGAGTAACAAAAAAGGATGAAATTCTTGTGTTTTAAATAGTACCAAAGTTATAATAAAATAAAGGAATACATGTTGATTACAAAAAATACTAGCATAATTCTAAAATGTAGGACTGGAACCCATAAATTCCAAACCATGGGTAGAAGAAATAAACCCTTAGTGCCCAATTAATATAGCATGAAATGGGGAATAAAACCTCAGTGAATAAATATATCACATGTAGTAGGGGGTATAAAACCACAATGCCTGATAAGAGGAATAAACCTCACTTCCTAAAAGTATGGTGTATACAATTCTAGATATGACTAGTTAAAACCAACAATGCATAATAGAGTAAAAAAGATCATAAGTCCATTCCAAATTATCTACATGTACCACAAAAAGGACAAGAATATACATGGCATAACAAGTGTGGTCAAAGGACCATAAATAAAGATCAAAATTCCAGTAATTGGAGAGAGAGAAAATATATCATGTAAATGATATTTCAAAAGGATTTCAATAGAGAAACAATTCAAGAAATAAACCTCACTAAGTAGATTCACACATATCAAGAGAGAAGGATTCAGATGATCACCCAACATGAATCAAAATAAGGCAACATGCCTGACATCTAATCCACATGCATCCAAGATCTACATTGGATTCACATGATGGTCCCATGCCACCTTTAAGAATTATATATAATCAGGGTTTAAATTCTCATTTTTTACATAAACTTTAAAATGACCTTTTTATGTTTCTTGAATTTCTTTATCTGACCAACACCATTGATAGGGAATGTTTCCAAAATTCCAAAACATTTATATTTTTTATTCTTATGACACCATATATAATCAATATGAATTTTATAGCTTCTGACCAATTGGAAAACATGGACAATCCAACATGTAGGAATTATCCACAACCAAACAGAGGGGTCTCATTAAGGTAGACCTATCATGGTTGGCCAATTGGTTTGGGCCCACAACAAGTTACACACATCATTGGAGGGATAAACAAATAAGAAAGTCAGATATTCCCATAAGAGGCATTATTGTGCTACAAGGAAAGAAGAGCAAAATAGTTATCCAAAACATAAGCCTATGCAGATCTGATCAAAGCAATGTCAAAAAGAAAAAACTACCCTAAGTGTATAAAAAGCACTATAGCAATGAGGGATCGTCGTGTGTATTGTTCACAAAGAACTGAAGTTCAGGATATCAAACCATTTGCTCCATGCTTGACAAGAAACTTTGAATAGTTGAAGATTGATAACAAATCAGGGAAACAAGATCATACTCATGAATTTGAGATTGCATATATGATCCCCAAAAGAAAATGAACTCTCCAAGAAAAAACTTGAACCCTACAACATACAATAAAATGAAAAACCTCTCTAAATTGTCACTGTGTGTTAAGGCAACTGGAAACTAATGAATCAGTATCCCCATGAAACAAAGTCCATGAACATCGAAAACCAAGTTTCAAGGAACCAAAGATGCTAAAGGGACATCCACATATGTGAAATCATGAAAAAATCAAACAAAACATTAGTGTGGAGAATAAGAATAGAATAGGCGAGCCATGATTTAAGAACCATGAAACTTAGGAAAGGGAAGGGTAATTGAGAATAGAGAATCATTCAAGGATATCAACCAAATATGTAGGATAATAAATAACATTAATTCATATTCAAAAAAGGGTGATGATGCCAACGGTTGCTTGTTCCATATTTGCATTTGCAGAGCATTAGTGGCCTAAAAGGGATGGTATAAACCCAAGGAAAGGAAATATAAGATGTTACATGTTCTTATTGAAGTGCACATCATTTGGTGGAATCTTTGACAACTAAGGATAGGTCAAGATTGCCAAAAATGGAGGAGAGTTTTGTGGCAGTGTCTCGGTAGGCAAAATATGCAATTAAGATGATCCAAGGGCGTTTAAAGAATTATTAGTGGATAAAAGGGCCTTAGGCTTTTATAGGAATTAGTTAATACGAGAGTGTGCTAACTACCTTGAGAGGCAAGTGAGAATGAAACTAGGGATTTTCTGATTCAAGCATGGAGTGGTTGTGATGTAGCTGGTTGGGTTGGGGAAGGTAAACAAAACCCAATGGAGAAGAAATATCACAATGAGGAGGAGACATGAAGGAGAGAGAGGCTTATGAAGTAATCATCACAATGGCCTCTCCTCACGGTCTGTCAGCTACAACATTGTGGATGATTTCCTGGTTGTAGGTTTGGCTGAGAAAGAACAACGAAATCACTGGCCGTCCAATTTATGGAATAGAAAATGAAAGAAAAGATAAGAGAAGCGTGACAACAAACTTAGGAGAAGAAATATTGTGATTAAATAATCAAAAGTATTATTTTATGTTATATCAACCATTATTTGGATATGATATTTTATAACTAAATTGAGGTAACTAGAATCATCCAATTCATGTGGAACATGACACCTATACAATTAGTATGTACAATATGAATTTGTAGTTAGTTTCTTCTTTTGATATCAACCATCTAGTTATAGAGTTTTTGAGTTTAATGTTATTTTTTCAATATATATTGTTCTAATAAATACATTTCTACAATAATTGTGAATTCATTTGTTTTGTGTTTCTGTTCCCATGCAACACTTCCCTTAAAGTCTATTTCCAATTATCATCACTAATATATTCAAGTTTCCATATAAACTCATTTTATAACATTTTTAGTTGAATTAAGACCCGACGAAGACTCTCTCTCTCTCTCTCTCTCTCTCTCTATATATATATATATATATATATATATATATATATATATCGAGAGAGAGACAGAGAGAGAGAGAGAGTCATGCTAGAATACACTCGAGTGTATAGATAATGCCGTACACCCTAATGGAGTTTGCCAATGTAGACCATATTTTTTTACAAAAATCTAATCCATTGATCTTAATTGTTACAATATTAATAGGTCTAGTATAAAATTTGATGCTATTTGGAAGAGTGTAAGTTACTCATCCAAGGACACCCAAATCGATTCACATAACTAATTTGAAATGCATGATTATTGCCTCCTTATCATCACTCATTTATTCAAGATTCCATATAAACTCATTTGATAACATTTTTGGTTGAATTAAGACCTGGGAAAGACTCTCTCTCTCTCTCTCTCTATATATATATATATATATATATATATATATATACAGAGAGAGAGAGATAGGCTATAATACACTCGAGCATATAGGTCGCACCGTACACCTCAATGGTGCTTTCCAATGTAGACTATATTTTTACAAAAATCTAATCCATTGATCTTAATTGTTACAATATTAATAGGCCCCATATAAAATTTAAGGCCATTTGGATGAGTGTAGCTTAGTCATCCAAGGACACCAAAATTGATTCACATAACTAATTTGAAATGCTTGATTATTGCCTCCTTTAGATGCATGCCCTATACGTTTCCAAATGAGCTCAAATTTATTATATAGAATGTTCCTAAGATATTAAAAAAATATCATCAATTTATAATTGCAAAATAATTATTTCATAATGGAAAATGATTGAGGTGTACAACATTTCTAGAACACTCGAGTGTATTCAAGCCTCCCTCTCTATCTCCCTCTCTCTATATGTATATATGTAAATACACACAATACACATATATATAAACATATATATATATATATATATATATATATATATATATATATATATATATATATTCCCAGCCTCTGCCTTGGTTTACCACACTCTCAGACATTCAGACTCCATCACATACATGGGAGAGGGGGAGAGAATGCCTCTATTAATCCCCGCATATATATATATATATATATATATATATATATATATATATATATATATATATATATATATATATATATATATATATATATATATATATATATATATATATATATATATATATATATATATATATATATATATATATGGGCTTATCTTTAATACCCGCGCGGGTAGCTACCTGCACACACTTCTCTTATATATATATATATATATATATATATATATATATATATATATATATATATATATATATATATATATATATATATGGGCTTATCTTTAATACCCGCACGGGTAGCTACCCGCGCACACTTCTCGATATTTTTTTTCACAATTGTATAGGACCATTTTTTCTAGCTCCCCAAAAAATTTAATCCAAAAATAATATCCTTTGCCCCCCCAAAATAAAAAAACCTGTCCATATATTTACTGACTGTATATTTTCTGCACGGTTACTCTTTTGCTCTCAGAGTTACTCCAGCGTACCATATAGTTGCTCTTCCTATTCAGACGAGTTACTCCAGTGTACCATATAGTTACTCTTTTGACCCGAGTTACTACAGTGGGTAGCAAAAATTCTGGCTACCCGTGCGGGTAACGAATGAACATCCTATATATATATATATATATGGATTTTTTCTACCCGTCAGTTGTAAAT
The DNA here is from genome assembly GCA_963693085.1 of Alisma plantago-aquatica. Taxonomy (NCBI): domain Eukaryota; kingdom Viridiplantae; phylum Streptophyta; class Magnoliopsida; order Alismatales; family Alismataceae; genus Alisma; species Alisma plantago-aquatica. Next base: position 386,136,166 of record OY856411.1, on the reverse strand, counting down.
GTAATTATATGGTAAAAAAAGTAACTGGAAGGACCAAAGAGTATCTATGTTGATAACAAAGTAACTGTATGACTAAAAAAGTAAAACCAGGTAGAATACATAGGAAATATATATGTAATTGTATTTTGAAATCTGCTGTTGCAAATGGAACTATCTATGCATTAAAAGTAACAGTTTTCTAGGTAAAGTAACCCTCCACATGTTGAAAGTAAGAAATTTGAAAAAAAGTAACCAAAATAGGGGGCGGGTAGCTACCCATGCGGGTATTAAAGATGAGCCCATATATATATATATATATATATATATATATATATATATATATATATATATATATGGGATTAAGAGAGAAAGATTTCTCCTGCCTCTCCCATGACTGTGGCGGAGGCTGAACGCCCGGAAGGGTTGTAAATCAAGATGGCAATCGGGATTCTAACCCGGGTCCCTTTGTTAGGGGACACCGTGCTTGACCACTTGAGCCACTCCTTATCGATATATATATATATATATATATATATATATATATATATATATATATATATATATATATATATATATATATATATATATATATATATATATATATGGGATTAAAAGAGGCATTCTCCTTCCCCTCTCCCATGCCTGTGGCCCAGGACAAACATCTGGGAGGGTGGTAAACCAAGGCAGCATCTAGGATTCAAACTCGAGTCCCTTTGTTGGGGGACACCATACTTGACCAATTGAGTCACTCCTTGTCTGCGTATGTATGTATGTATTATGTATGTATATTTCCACACTCACAAACATACACACACATCTTTCATGACAACACATATATTTTGAATAATATGCACATGTTTAGCATTATTAAATTTAATATTTGAATTACATATATTACTGAGATAGTGCAATATTGATATATTTATGTACATGCGATTTCCATTATATGAAATTGGTGAGTTTGTGACAATATATAAATTCATGTATTACCAAATCATGGATTGCATGTTGTTTATTCATTTTGAAATATATATGTATCAATGTTTAAATCAAGTGAGTTATGGTTGAGTATGCAAAATATCCAATGATTATTTATTTATTCATATCAATCTTCTAAACACTAGCAATCATCATCTTTTTTAGGTTCCTCAAGGTATGACTTAAACTAGGTTTTCTCCTAACCAAACCTAAACACATCTATCCTTGAGATAAGGATTTCCAAGGCAAGGAAGATATTTCAGTTTGTTAAATGCCAAAACTGTGAGAACCCATTATACTAAATGAGATTACTCAAAACACAAAACATGATTACTCATTAATTAACCACAAACCAAAAAAATAGGGTAAATTAAAACTAATTTCAACATTTCCCAATTTCTAAAAAACATTTACATAAAGGCCCAACAACTTGCTTTATTTCATATAATGCTCAATGTCCTTTACCACTGCTCTATAGCCTTAGCTACAACATAAACTTAACAAAGGAACACTATCCACATATTCCACATATACAAGTATCAACATGCTATCAAAATCTCAATTCAATAGAAACATCGTATACAAACTTTCCTGCCCAGACCTGAGAGTACAAGGATGACTATAGGACACACTAGACACTAACAACCATATCTAGGGTTCATCACCTCAGTTTCTCCTTGCTGCCATGTTTTTTTTTCCGCTGTTGTCAATCATTTAAAAAGATGTGGTGACTCATGAGGTGAGACCCAATCCCATAGAGAGATATAACTATCTCCAACAGATATTAATTACATCAGATTAAACAATAAATAACTGGGCAGTTGGAGTATTTAATAGTCAATTGATCTGATTGAATAGTTCAAGTATGCTAAATAGGTTAAGCAAATAAACTTAGCAACAATTATGATTATCAATGTATATAAAGGTAAAGTTCATTTCTTGTATCAGATATCTACTCAGGTTTCATAAGATTGCATCTAATAACAATCATCATCATTCGTCTGACTATCATCATCTGCCTTACTAACAACACAAGCAATCTAGTAACATAACCATTTCCAACATCATAAATATGTCTAGTAGCATAACATGGCTATCGATATTGGCATGTCTAATAAATGGAACCGATCTACATCATAAGTAGAGCTATCATCATAAGCACAACTAATTGCAAAAGTATTATTAACAATTTAAGCATTTCTAGTTACAAAAGCATGCTAAAAGTATTAGTCATAGCTAGAAGCATAATCTTAACTGTCAGTTGTCAGTATACCTGACAACATAAGCATGTTTACAACATAAGCACACCTACATTATAAGAATATCTATTAATTCTATGTAAGGAAAGTAAACAAGGGTTATCATCCAATATGACGTGTTGTGTATCACCCTAAACAAATAAGCTAAATGGATGAATTACATCTTTTATTATGCCCTAGGGAATTTGAATTGTACCATTCAAAGTCCAACCAACCCTTGTGAAGGGCTATTCGGTTCCGTATAATATCTAGGAGTGCCAATATCCTAAGATCTCACCCCCTCGGTCAATATGAGTAAAAAGATAGTGACATATCAGTCAATGGTAACACTATAATGACATATAGTCAAGCTACTAACAACTAGTCCATCCTTGGTACATGTCACAAAACTAGAGAACAGGCTCCCACATGGCCATTTTATAAGAGGCACCTATAATTATACTGCTACCTTGCACATTTCACAATATCTGAGGCATGACTGCAGTCATCCTTCATAACCTGCAATTGTGGATAACAAGGATATATCCTCAACTTGCCACCCCCACATACTCAACAATATGTGCTCCAAGTTTCCCTTAGGAATACTCGTTTCACCATCCAACAAGTTATGACATTGAAGATGGTTCTATGACACGAGGCACTACATGATTCGAATTTCACTTCATTAGTTATCTCCATTTGGGTGAATTAAGGCTACATCAAACAAGTGGACATACAAACCCTAATTCATATCTAGCAAACATTGCTATATAACAACTTCGAAAGATATAAAACATATGAGACATAATTTCTCATCTCAACATCACATGGCAATATTCACTTGCCAATCAAGAGATTATACTTATCATCAAATCAACATCACATGATACTATTGTCTTGCCATTCATGAGACTATACTTGTCATCATACTATCACATGATATAAATCCTTAACAAAATATCACATGGTATCAACCCTTGTCAACATAGTAGGATTACACCTCATTCATGGCTCAACTATGCCCAAAGGTCATTACGACCATCATATCACTTCCTACAAGTTCATCATTATCTTTCTATGCCTTATAACAAGGTTCAACAAACATCACCACACATGTGATACACAAGCTCATCATAATTTGCATTAAAGAATTGAAAGATGTTCACATGATAAAATTGCAGGATTACCTTATAAATTAAGAGAATTCCTTGATTATAACAACATATAAGGAAGCTATATAATTGGCCATAATTATACTTGTAGTATGAAAGTTTAGCATGAGAAAGTATAGATCATGAAACTATGATGACCACCAATTAAACACATTAGAGTCTCAATCAATCATTAGGAAGGATATTACATCATTATATTAATCATTCTAAACAGGATAACATGATTAAACACCATTATCTTCTTACATTAGGGTTAGGTTTATCAAGGTAGGTTACATTAAATTTATAGTTCAACATTCATTCACAAACCTTAACCCATAGCATCCCCATATAGTCTTGGATGCATAAATGCACATCATCATCACATTCCATACTATTCTCAAGTATGGATCCACACATAACTCAAGGTGTAACCATTAGGTTATAGTATACTAGAGTTGCACAATAATAAAAGGGACTCCATTGTTCTATTATTCCACTAAGGAAGGCTGATCATAGTTAATCACCATCACCTAAGTTCATTAGAATTAAGTGTAACAAGCTATATCACATTAGGGTTACATATCAACACAATATGGTTATTATACATTCTATTCATATGAGGGAAAAGGTAAGAATACCTTATTAAAGGCAACCCTTCATTGGTTCCATCATCATTCAACCCATATCACCATACCACAACATCATCTAGAACCATTGGGAGTAGAAAACGTAGGACCATTGGTTATTTACATAAGTAAACACCTTGTCTAAGCCACCTATGAAGTCATTGAGTTGTGACCTAGAAAGAGTCACCATTAAAACCTAAAAATCCCTTATTTAATAACATAAAGGGGGAACCATAGGTTGTGGGATTAAAACCCATCATCACTTGTATATTTTAAGAAGTCATCATGTCAACAATCAAACTCCTTAAATTGATCACATGAGGGAAACCATCACATTCAGATGATTAGAAATCATATGTAATATTATAGGTTTCAATCCAAACCATTGGATGTTAAAGAATCCAATCTCAACCATTGGATCAAGTCTATTATTCAAAACTATTAGATGAATAAGTGTTAGATCCTAACCATTGGATCAAGTTCATATTTCAAAACCATCCATTGGAGTATAAGTCTAACCATTAGATCAATTGAACTAAGAAACCATTGATTTATGGCTTAATTGAAGCTACACTTAAAGTCTTGACTCACCATTAGTTTTGGTGACCTGATCTACCATTGGTTGTGAGATCTTAGGTCACCATCAATTGATAGGATCAACATTATATTCATTTAACACCATTAGATATTAGGCTAATGTCATAATTGATTGATAGAATCATTAGAGAATCAAACTATTGCTCATTCATATTCTAGGAGAGCCTAACACTGACCTAAGGTGTATCTTTCAATTCACACCATCTTTTACCACCCTTGGTCACCACCTTCAGTTGTCATGAAGACCACACCATTAGGTCATGTTTTTAGAGAAGAAACAAACCTAGAAACCATAGTATGGACCATCGGTTGATAGGAGCTTAGCACCATTGGTGGTGATACCAACCTGAAATAAATCATATCATTATTTAGGAAGAACATGCACATGATTATAGGTTCATCTAGAACTAGAAACAAAACAGGAAAAACTATAAGAATTGAAATCCCAAACAAGCTTAGCTTCTTAAGGCTTAAATCACCATTTTTAAGCAAGAACATGAGCTAACAAGCTTATATTAAGCAATATAAGTAAATAGGCTAATAAAACTCACCTCTACTGAGAAGAAAAGACTTCTATAAGTAAGAAAATCTAGCAAAGAAGGCAAGAAAACCTAGCTTTCAGTTCTGATCTCGGCCAAGTAGGCACTTTTCTCCACAAAGAAGCAAAACCCTAGAAGAAGAAGAAGCAAGAATGGTAGATTCTTGAGTTCTAGAAAAAATTCTACCATGGAACAACAAAGTTCCATCTTGGAGAATGGTAAGAGGAAGAAATAGAGAAATAAACAGAGGAAATAAGGGGATACTTACTTCTTTAGGTCAAGATCACCAAGAAGGAGCTTTAGAAACCCTAAAGGAAGTAAATTATAACCCTAGATGCTTCTACCAAGATGATTCACACCTTCTCCTTCCTTGGAAAGAAGCTCCATGATCAAACAGAGGAAGGACGATGCTCTTAGCAGGAGGTAAGTGGCAGAGAGAAAAAGTTTCGTTTGGGTGCTTAAGGATAGGTATATAATGCTTGGAGGATAACGTAGAGAAAAAGCATGAGGTGTACAAGTAGATCCCCATGTATCCATGGCCTTAAACTATTTAGATTATACAAGAAACCACACAAGAATATAACCCAACATTAATGGAGACCTGATTAGGCACTGTTTTTCAAATTTCCAAGCCAAACAAATAAACCATTGGTTGATAACTCCTAAAGGTAGCTCGTCCATAAAGAGGTAAACCCTAAAATACCCTTGAAGAAAACACGTCCAAACCAAGGTACAATTGAGAACCACATGTCTCAAAAAGCTCAATAATGATAAGATAACATCTAAGGAACATAATGAAAGTAAAAAATTGCAAATAAAACCTCTCAATTGGGTAAATTGCATAAAAATCCAAAATGTGCATAAAATTGCATAACTTGCACAAATAGGGTCCAAATTGAACCAAATTTGAAACTTAAGCTTGTCATATGATACCAAAACATATCACAAGGTTATATTAGGATTCTAAGAATTAAAGTATGGTAATTAAGCATGTTCAACCATTTAAGCAAGGTTAGGGGTCTCACAACCATAAACCCCTAACATGGATTTTGCCCCCAAAATCCAAGGTACACATAGATGGACACTTCTCATGCACATCATCCTCAACATTACACATGGTTACTTTAATCACATGGTGATGTCACATAATTCTCATAGAAGAAATATTCTTCTTCCTCAACTCTTGCATGTGTCACCTTGGTTCAACATAAGAATTGTTGTGCCACCTATACAGGTTTGGTAGTACCTTTCAACTTGGGATTATAACTATCATCCTTGACTATAGTATTTGTTGTATCACACATCAGAGGGCATACTTGATCTTACCAAACATAGAACATCATGTATCTCTTATTATATGTAACTTTACAAGGTTTCATCTCTATGCTCCTTTAATGATTGTTGTAATTAGAAACTTAATCAATCAGGTGGGTATCCCCTACTTGTCAATAACTATAAGGCATATGTTCTTAAAATTTTCTTCAATCATCTCAATGATGGACTAGTCATCTGTCTAGTTGAAGAATCATACACTTATCTACAACCATAATGAAATATAACTTCCTGATTGACCTTGTTAGGGGTAGGGAAATGACACTATCTTCATCTTACCAGGATTCACACAACCCACCTAGAAGATATACCATAACTCCAAGAGGGTACGCTAGTTAACCCCCAACTCACGCTTGCTAAAAATTTCACACATAAGTATAGTTGCTTCAACATTCTCAAGGTTTATCAAAGATATTAACCATGATACTGACTATCACTGAAATAATTTAAGATGTCATCATTCAAAGATTATCACAACTTATGAGACATAACCTGATTACTCTATTCCTCCTATTTATGAATATTGTTGTTGAATTGGTTAGTCTAAACGACATAACCCTAAACTCATCATGGTTGTGTATCTTATGTCATCCACTCTATCTCTTATCCATTGATATTCTGATCCTAGGTTTATCTTAAAGGAACATGATAGCACATGTATGCTAGTCAACAAACTATCTATCATTGATAGTGGTCTCTCCCAACTATCAAACGACCATACAGAACATCATAAAATTACTTTTATTCTCCCAAAAAACACTTAGAGGATCAACATCAACTCTCTCTCTCTCTCTCTCTCTCTCTCTTTCTATGAGAGCAACACTGGACAACTCATATAATAGATATCTTTAACTCATATATAACTGGTACACTCTAGATACTAGGATTCTTTACCTTGGTATCCACTTCATGTGCTATAAAGAACTCATACCCTAGTTTCATCCACTTCCTCAACATTATAACCGGATAAGAAAATATAGGAGGAATCCCCCTAACTCTTGAGAGGATAAAAAAGAATACTCATACAAAATATAAAGATCTTGGAACGTTAGTCTAAGGGAATCACACATCATATCAAGATATCCATCCCTGAATTATAGCAAATCCAAGCGTACCAAGTGGCATAATATCCAAAAGAAGAAACACAAAGGAAAACACACTTTCCACATCACTACAACATTGTCCAGGGGTCACTAGCAAAATGTAACCAATTCTATCTTCCCCATGAAAGTTACACTTTTTATGCATCATGTTACCCTTTTACAACTCGGGTTCCTTGCCATTAGTACAAGAATTATTAAGATTATCATATCTCATTTCTCTTTTCTCATTAACTTCTCATCATTCTTGTATATGTCCTCTCATGTTTCCATGTTTTTCAACCACTGGTCAAGGAATAAGTCATCGTATTCCATATTTTGTTTGTTAAACAAGGAGCTTTTTACTTGATCTCTTTCACATACCATGTATATATTACATTAACACATTCTTACACACACATGTTGGTATGAGATTAACTCAAGTTACACTTGATTCCTCTACCATGTTCTCATTCATCTTCTCATATTATATTTATAATATGAGCTCTCTCTTTCTTATGTGAATTTCATACCTTGAACCACTTTATTAGCACTGACTTATCTGTCTTTTACTTTATTATCTTCTTGAATTACAACTTCAAGAACTCCTCTTTAACTTATATGTATTCCAATTTAAGTTTCATGGTGTTGTATATTTCCCTTATAGTCACCAAATATTCAAGTTTTGATAGATTATGATGTGATTCTTATCTTCTTTAGGGTAAGATTGAGATATACACATCATGATTTTTGATATGTTATGCTCTTTAGATTGTTTCAAAATGACTACTTGATCATAGTAATCAGAAAAAGAACAATCTAAGAATTCCATACTTACCTTTTCTTCAATAATTGCATACCTGGCTAGGGCACCCAAATACAGAGATTAGGCACTATGCACCATATTTTTATGTCATATTCCTAACTTAGACATCATCTTGGTACTAAGTCCTAGTGTCCTTGTAGACTCAATGAACCTAAAGCTCTAATACCAACTTAAGAGAACCCATTACACTAAATGAGATTACTCAAAACACAAAACATGATTATTCATTAGTTAATCACAAACCCCAAAAATAGGGTAAATTAAAATTGATTTCAGCATTTCACAATTTCTCAAAAACATTTACATAAAGGCCCAAAAACTTGCATTATTTCATGTAATTCTCAATATCCTTTACCACTGCTCTATAGCCTTAGCTACAACATAAGCTTTATAAAGGAACACTATCCACATATTCCACATATACAAGTATCGACATGCTATCAAAAGCTCGATTCAATAGACATCATATACAAACTTTCCCACCCAGATCTGAGAGTACATGGATGACTCTAGGATACACCAAACACTAACAACCATATCTAGGGTTCATCACCTTGGTTTCTACTTGCAGCCATGGTTTTGTTTCCGCTATTGTTGATCACCTAAAAAGATGTGGTGACCCACGAGGTGAGACCCAATCCCATCGAGAGATATAACTCTCTCCAATAGATTTTGATTACATCAGATTAAATAGTAAATAACTGAGCAATTGGAGTATTCAATAGTCAATTGAGCAGATTGAACAGTTCAAGTATGCTAAATAGGTTAAGAAAATAAGCTTAGCAACAAGTATGATTATTAATGTATATACAAGTAACAAATAAGTTAATTTCTTCTATCAAATATCTACCCAGGTTTTGTAAGATTGCATCTAATAACGATCATCATCATTAGTCTGACTATCATCATCTGCCCGGCTAACAACACAAACAATCTAGTAACATTATCATTTCCAACATCATACATATTGTAGTAGCATAATATGGCTATCGATATTGGCATGACTAATAAAGGGAACATATCTACATCATAAGTAGAGCTATTATCATAAGCACAACTAATTGCAGAAGTATTATTTGTAGTTTAAGCATTTCTAGTTACAAAAGCATGCTAAAAGTATTAGACATAGCTAGCAACATAATCTTAACTGTCAGTTATCAGTATACCTGACAACATAAGCACATCTACATCATAAGCGAATCTATTATCTCTATGTAAGGAAAGAAAACAAAGGTTATCATCCAATATGAAGTGTTGTGTATAACCCTAAACAAATATGCTACACAGATATATTACATCTTTTATTACACCCTGGGGAATTTGAATTTTACCATCCAAAGTCCAAACATCCCCTACGAAGGGTTATTTGATTCTGTACAATATCTAGGAGTGCCAGTATCCAAAGATTTCGCCCCCTCGATCAGTACGAGTAAAAAGGTAGTGACACATCAATCAATGCTACAACTACAGTGACATATAGTCAAGCCGCTAACAACTAGTGCACCCTTGGTACAGGTCACGACACTAGAGAACAGGCTCACACATGGCCATTCTATAAGAGGTACATGCATTTATACTACTGCCCTTTACATTTCACAATATCTGAGGCATGACCGTAATCATCCTCCATAACCTGCAATTGTGGATGACAAGGATATATCCTTAACTTGCCACCCCCACAGATTCAATAGTATGAGCTCTGAGTTTCCCTTAGGAATACTCGTTTCACCATCCAAAAAGTTCTGACACTAAATATGGCTCTACGACACATGGCACTACATGATTAGAATTTCACTTGATTTGTTATCTCCAATTGGGTGAATTAAGGCTGCATCAAACAAGTGGACATACAAACTCTAATTCATATATAGCAAACATTGCTATACAACAAATTTAGAAGATATAAAATATATGAGACATAATTTCTCATATCAACATCACAAGGCAGTATTCACCTGCCAATCAAGAGATTATACTTATCATCAAATCATCATCACATGATTCTATTGTCTTGCCATTCATGAGACTATACTTGTCATCATACTATCACATGATATAAATCCTTAGCACAATATCATAGGGTATCAACCCTTGTCAATATAAGAGGATTACACCTCATTTAGGGATCAACCACACCCAAAGGTCATTAAGACCATCATATCATTTCCAGCAAGTTCATCATTATCTTTCTATGCTTTATAACAAGGTTCAACAAACATCACCACACATGTGATACACATGCTCAACATAATTTGCATTAAAGAACTTAAAGATGTTCATATGATAACATTGCAGGATTACTTAGAAATTAAGGGCATTCCTTGATTATAAACATATAAGTAAGCTATATAATTGGCCATCATTATACTAATAGTATACAAGTTTAGCATAATAAAACATAGATCATGAAACTATGATGACCACCAATTAAACACATTAGAATTTCAATCAATCATTAGGAAGGATATTCCATCATTATATTCATCATTCTAAAAAGGATAACATGATTAACAACCATTCTCTTCTTGCATTAGGGTTAGGTTTAGCAAGGTAGGTTACATTAAAGTTATAGTTCAACAGTCATTCACAAACCTTAACCCATAGCTTCCCCATATAATCTTGGATGCATAATGGCACATCATCAACACATTCCATACCATTCTCAAGTATAGATCCACACATAACTCAAGGTGTAACCATTAGGTTATAGTATACTAAAGTTACACAACAATAAGAGGGACTCCATTGTTCTATTATTCCACTAAGGAAGGCTGATCATAGTTAATCACCATCACCTAAGTTCATTAGAATTAAGTGTAACAAGCTATATCAAATTAGGGTTACGTATCAACACAATATGGTTATTATACATTCTATAAATATGAGGTAAAAGGTAATAACACATTATTAAAGGAAACCCTCCATTGGTTCCATCATGATTCAACCCATATCACCATACCACAACATCATCTAGAACCATTGGGTGTAGAAAAGGTAGGACCATTGGTTATTTACATAAGTAAACACCTTATATAAGACACCTATGAAGTCATTAAGTTGTGACCTAGAAAGAGTAACCATTAAGCCCTAAACATCTCTTATTTAATAACATAAAGGTTGCACCATAGGTTGTGTGATTAAAGCCCATCATCAATTGTATATTTTGAGCAAGTCATCATGTCAACAATCAAGCTCCTTAAATTCATTACATGAGGGAAACCATCAAATTCAGATTATTAGAAATCATATATAATATTATAGGTTTAAATCCAATACCATTAGATGTTAGAAAATCCAATCTCAACCATTGGATCAAGTCTATTATTCAAAACTATTAGATGAAGAAGTGTTAGATCCTAACCATTGGATCAGGTTCATAATTCCAAACCATCCATTCAAGTATAAGTCTAACCATTAGATCAATGGAACCAAGAAACCATTGGTTTATGGCTTAATTGAAGCTATATTTAAAGAGTTGACTCACCATTAGTTGGGGGGACCTTATCTACCATTGTTTGTGACATCTTAGGTTGATAGGATTAACATTATATTCATTTAACACCATTGGATACTAAGCTAATGTCATCATTGATTGATATCATCATTAGAGAATCAAACCATTGATCATTTAGATTCTAAGAGACCCTAACACTAACCTAAGGTGTGAATATTAGTTCACACCATTGTTCATCTCCCTTGGTCACCTCCTTCGGTTTTCATGAAGACCACACCATCAGGTCATTTTTTAGAGAAGAAAACAACCTAGAAACCTTAATATGGACCATCGATTGATAGGTGCTTAGCACCATAGGTGGTGATACCAACCTAAAATAAATCATATCCTTCCTTAGGAAGAACACGCACATGATTACATGTTCATCTAGAACAGGAAACAAAATAGTAAACAACATAAAAATTGAAATCCCAAACAAGTTTAGCTTCTTAAGGCTTAAATCACCATTTTTAAGCAAGAACATGAGATAACAAGCTTATAGTAAGCAATATAAGTAAAGAGGGTTATAAAACTCACATCTACTGAGAAGAACAAACTTCTAGAAGCAACAAACTAGAGCAAAGAAGGCAAGAAAACACAATTTTCAGATGTGAACTCGGCCTAGTAGGCACTTTTCTCCACAAAGAAGCAAAACCCTAGAAGAAGAAGCAAGAAAGGTAGATTATTGAGTTCTAGAGCAACTTCTACCATGGAACAGAAAGATTCCAACCTAGAGAAAGGTAGGAGGAAGAAGAATAGAGAAAGAAATAGAGGAAATAAGGGTATACTTACTTCTTTAGGTCAAGATCACCAAGAAGGAGCTTTAGAAACCCTAAAGGAAGCAAATTGTAACCCTAGATGCTTCTACCAAGAAGATCCACACCTTTTTCTTTGTTGGATAGAAGCTCCACGGTAAAATAGAGGAAGGACAATGATCTTAGCAGGAGGGAATTGGTAGAGAGGAAAAGTTTCATTTGGGTGGTTAAGGATAGGTATATAAAACTTAGAGGATAAGGTAGAGAAGAAGCATGAGGTGTACAAGTAGCTCCCCATGTGTCCATGATCTTAAACTATTGAGGATATACAAGAAACCATACAAGAAACTATCCCACCATTCATGGAAACCTACTTAAGCACCATTTTTTGAATTTCTAAGCCAAACAAATAAACCATTGGTTGGTAGCTCCTAACGGTAGATCATCCATAAAGGGGTGAACCCTAAAATACCCTTAAAGAAAACACCTCCAAACCAAGGTACAATTGAGAAACCCATGGATCAAAAATCTCAATATGATAAGATAACATATAAGGAACTTAATGCAAGTGAAAAATTGTAAAGAAAACCTACCAATTGGGTAAATTTCATAAAAGTCCAAAATGTGCATAAAATTGCATAACTTGCACAAACAATGCCCAAATTGTACCAAATTTGAAGCTTAATCTTGCCACATGATACCAAAACATATAACAAGGTTATATTAGGGTTCTACGAATTCAATCATGGTAATTCAGCATGTTTAACCATTTAAGAAAGGTTAAGGGTCTCACATAAATTATACCACCTCATTAGTAAGAACCTTAGTACTAGTATAGAAGATTTTTAGAAACTTTTGTGGAGTCTTGTGAGATGTGAGAAGATACCAAGAGTACACATAACATGAATTAGATAATGGTAATCTGCTTTGTGGAAAATGATAGTATCGTTATAGAATTGGACAATGTTGCACTCCTCATGAATGTGACCTCCAATGCTACTGAAAGCCTAACTATTAATTAGCTAGTTTGGTCATGTTAGTGATAATAGAAGTAACAACAGGGGAGATGGAATTTGAGGGTTGAACCATGGGAGCATGTACAATGATGAGAAATCAAGAGGGATATGAAGACAACACCAGAGAAGGCAATGCAAAGAGATCCAATCCTAGGATCTAGAGACTGGGGAGGTAGATGTAAAGTCTAGGACCACTGCCCAAGGCTCTAGTAGAGTTTCAAGAATGACAATTGACCCCCGAGACCACTACTGGACTGAACTGTAATATTTGTACTCATGCACAAGCCAGGATCATCTTCTCGACTTGTCATCCATCCTAGTACTACTCCAAGTTGATCACACTTAACTTTGAAGTTCTTGGTGATGGGCTCCCTAAAAAGGAGGTTCACCTTGGTGATACATGTAATCCAATCATTTCTTTTATGTTCATTCAATATGATACCTAAATCATCAAATATTAGAATATCCCCCCCTTAGACTCTTGACATCCTTATCAAGGCTCAACTATATGTCCTTGTAATATTTTCCCAATTATGTGATTCAAACTGTCCCATGGACACCCAACTCTTGATCATAACTACCAGTGCAAGGGTGACTACATCACCATAGACAACCCTTTCTGACATTCATGGACCACATGACTCAAGACTGGCATGCCACATGTCCATGTGGGCCCCACCTAGAGGGTATTTGGCTCTGATACCAGTTGTAAATCCTAGGCCCACTGTCAAAGGCTCTAATAGAGTTTCAAGAATGATGACTAGTCCCACATACTAACTATGTGATTTTTCCTCACTCACTCGTAAACCGAGATCAACTTCCAAATTGATCACCCATCCTAGTAGTAATCCAAGTTGACCATGCTTGTAATATACCAGATCTTAGACCCTACCCTAGAACTTTGACTTTTTGGACTTAGCCAAATGAGGTTAATGATATATCTAAATGATGTTTAGTATAAATATAATGAGATAATGCGTGTATATATCACCCTAATGTAACCTAATGTTCTCACATTAGACTTATGCCAATATTGGAACATAAAATGTGTCACCTAAAGTATACAATGGAATACATGATAATTCATGCTTCATAATCACATATGACTCATTTGGATGGTAATAAGAAGTTAAAGAACTTATTTGGATGAATAGTTTTGGTTAATGGGCCACTAATGGGCCATATGGCATAACTCATTAAGGGAAATCCCAAAGGTTGAATATAAGTCAAAAATCATATTCCTTGGGTCCCAATTGCCTTGGGTGTCAAGTTTCACATTATTCACACTAATAAGTAATTTAATTCAATTTGGAAAAGAAGATATGTGTAACGACCCCGCCTCCCGGTAACCCCCAATTAAGGGAGACCCGAAGGTCAGAGCTGTTATCCAATTAATAGGATCAAAGGTTCGACAAATAATCAGTAATAATTAATAAATTTTACCAACTAACTGAAAACTGGTATAAAATAAAACTTTTCTTACCTTGGAAAAACTGGGATTTCTAAACTTCTATCCATGAAAATGTTAAGCTAACTAATCCTCCTGTACATGTTATTTCTCATTTAATTCCACATCTGTCACTTTATTGTTTGTTCTTTTCATTGGTACCTAAAACGCCGACAAACAAAACATCGGTCAACCTAAACTGGTATGTGGGGGGAAAATAATAATTGTGCAACTATGTTAACAATGTAATCAGCCAAATATCATTTAACAACCAAGATTACGTTTTAAGCATTACTACTCAATCCTTGCCTATCCCCTTTCTCTGTAACGTCCCTGTAGTGGACATGGATACCACCTCTCTCATATGGTAGATCCTTACCCCCATGGCCCTACCACACAGGTAGCCAATACCTAGAGTTATGGATTCACATAGTCCTACCCAAAGGTAGACCAATCCCTGACTCATGATGACTTCATGGACCTACCCCATTAGTAGCCATTTACTAAGTCATTTAATGACCTTATGGGCCTACCCCATTGGTAGCCATTTACTAGGTCAATCTATAAAGCTACAGAGGGGACTAGGATCTGAGCTAGTAGGCATATCTCTTACGTGATAGTCATATTCACATTATATTTTGCATGAATTAAAACATCCAACAGTTTAATTCAAGCCATGATGGAAACATCGACAAAATCTTCGGAAAACTAATTCGGGTAGTCATAAGCGTAACCACATACCTGTCCTGGAGATCTCAAGCAACAATTTATCCAAATCCAACTAGATGTCCAATCAAGCAAGCCAATCAATCAATCAAGCAAACATTGATCCTGAAAACATGTATAATGTCTAATTGTCACAAGCATATCCCAAACAACTCCTTATTGACTTGGGACACCTTTCTAAAGTTTCAAAGTCTCATTAGGATGCATTAGGGTTTCTTAGATCAATTTCTCAAACTTTACCCTTTTTAGGTCAACAAACCCTAAAACAACTTTTCCACTCATAAAAACCCTAATTACTCAAACTATTCATTTAATAGTCTTTTATACCCAGATCGACTTAGGATCATCATATCCTTATTTATTCACGGATTTGAACAATCAAACCAAATAAAAGACATATCCTCCTAAATTAGGGTTTTTAAGTTCATTAATGCATAAACATGCACGGAACCCTAAATTAAGCCTAACTATATAAAAAGAACATCTTTTTAGGTCCTATTTTCACTTTTATTAACCATTGGCTTGAATTATCCATTGAACAATATCAAATCCATATATCATCAAATCTAAGGGTTTTTCCTTAATCAAATCATTAAAGATAATAACTTTGTGTACTTTTCACAATTCAAGTATATTTATGCACATAAACTCCAAATTAAACTAATCTCATGCTAAGTTCTTCATTTTTGAACATAATATATCTTTTTGCATTTAACAGGTTAATATCAACTCAAATGATCCATTAAACCCTATTAATCACTTTAATTATATCAAAGTAGGGTTTCTTTAATCATTATTATGTTAAAATTGATAAATTACACTACTTTTCAAATTTCAAGAGGAATTGACTTATAAACATATTTTTATTGAATTCCCCTCGTTCTGAGGATCAAGTTTCATATATAACTTGTTTTAATCCGAGTTATGATTCATGAGCTATGATTTTTGCAAAATCAACTTACCCGGACCAATCGGAGGATGCCACGTCATCAGGCTCATGCAACGTAGGCGCGACTCTCTCTTTGTGAAACATTTCGAAATTACAACATTACCCCCGCGTAAGTTGGCTAGGCTTTCAGCCCGCAGAGGGCAAACTTGTCCAATCGACCCACATGTCTTCTTCTTCTTCCCTGTGACGGCGCGTCCAGCTGCCCTGGACGTGAGGTGCGGGGCTTCTTCTCCCCCTTGGGTTCCAGCGACCTCCGGCGGCAGTGCCTCCACCTCCGACCCACCTTGGCGCTCCCATGGATGCCAATCTCTCGCGCTCCAAGCTTCTGGCCTGCGCTGGCCAAGCCCTCCTTCGTGGCCGACCTTGCAGCCGTCCAGGGCTGCTGTGGGAGATTTCAGGCACGATCGTGACGGCCAGGTTATTTCCTTAGCTCCGTGGTACATCCGGCTACCCTGATAACTCCTTGCTGGCCCCTAGTTGTTCCCGTTATTCTAAGGATAATCCTCCTTCTCGTGGCTAGGGTTTTGCCCAAGAAGATGAAGAAGAGGGAAGAAAGGATACATGCAACTCTCCAGAACTCGCCTCTGAGCTCTACCCCTTTTATAGGGGAGGGTTTTCGCACCCTAAGATGTGCATCTATCAAGCTGCAAGGTCTTGTCCCATTAGGAATCCAAAACCTTCTTTAGAAAGCAAGTTTTCTCTTTCTTCTTTATTATTCCTTTGATATCCTTTACACATTAGGAATTCAAAAATAACTTATTTTATTCTTTTATTTACTTGCCCTTTATTCCCAAGGCACAAATCCTATTTTCATTTAATAGGAAGATACTTTCTTTTTATCAATATCACAAATTCACTAATAATGTATCTCATTATCTTTTTATTTTGCAAATTTGCTATTTTCTCTTTCCACTTTGCAATCATCTCGTTATTTTGGGTCCCTTGGACCTCAAGAAAACCCAAGGCACGGATTCCCACATTGGGAAATATTGTTTTGCCTTTATCTTCTTTTAAAAGTTAATTTCTCATATTGTATTTATTTCTTATTAAAATATCTCCTTTTTGAGGATTTCCCTTTATTTCTCTTTTATTTTCCTCATTGGTATCCCTTTTATCATTAGGAATCCTTGGGATAAGAAATTCCACAAAGGATAACTCGATTATACCTCTTTTCACTTAATTTCCATATTTCATCAATGTTTTCAATTTCTTTCTTCATAAAGAAATACTTATTTAATTTTTCTTTTCTTATTGCTTTCTTTTTGCAACCTTGGACTCCTTGGTATCCAAGGAACCCAAGAGGCACGAAATCCTCTTTGGATTTTCCTTCTAGAGGTTTCTACACATTTCTTTCTCAAGTATTCAATTATTCATTAATTAATTGAATTTCCCTTTTTAATTCCTTGTTATTGGGCCCAATAGCTAATAAAGCCCACAATACAAACATCAAGGCTATTGTAAACAAAGATCCATTTATTTGAAACAAATTATCTCATTATTTGTTCAAGTATCTTTAATATGAGAAATTACATTTCTCACCAATTGAACCCAAAAATTGGGGTTATAACATCCTTCCCCTCTTATAGGAATTTTGTCCTCAAAATTCAGGCAAGCAAACAAACAATTCAGGATATGACTTTTCCATGTCCATCATTGGCCCCTATGTGGCTTTTCCGTACTCATGGCGTTTCCAAAGAACCTTTATAATCACATATTCTTTTCTTTGAGTTCTTTCATCCTGGCGTCTATAAACTACACAGGTGACTCAGGCCATTTTAGCCTCCCTTGGGGCTCACTAGGTTCATTGCTCAGCACATGGTCGGGGTACCTCACATAGTGCTCTAAATTGGACACATGGAAAACATCTCCCATTACTTTATCCTGATGGGTAGGGTCAAACCTAACCTTCTCCACCCATCCATCTCTAATGGACCCATGTATCGGGGACTCAACTCTCTTAGTTATAACTTAGAGGGGTCAGATTTTCATGTCACATTTTCTCCCACAGTAACTTGTATGTCAGTCTACTTTGCATCTGCTCACGACTCTCATCGTCTCTAGGCTCCTTTCAGCCCTTGCACGAGCAAAGTGACTTCATCTACACGCATTGGGGTCCCTTTTTCTAGCCATCATGTGGTACTTTTCTAACCATCATGTGGTCCTTTCACCAACATCACCTTACTGAAGTGGTGACCGACACAACCTCCCTTACAGAGCTTCATATAAAACCCGATACTGGCTATGGTGGTCATTGTCACGTCTTTCATAGGACAAGAACTGTCTCTAGATATCACCCTGAACGAGCACACATGCCCTCATCAGACCCTTTAGTCTGGATCATACTAACCATAGTTAGGGGTGATAACTGTACTAACATTGAGTTCTTCATGTACCTACTTCCACTTTATGGAAGTGAACCTTTAGGTCAAACTCAAGATCCATTGAACTTGCTTCATGGTGTAGTTGAACCATCTCTCTCGTGGGTAGTTCAACTAGATCTGTCCCTTGACAGAACTCTCCCTTCCTCATATTATCTAGGTAAGGCGACCTACTATAACCCATATTGTATCTCAACCTTCTTTGGCCCAGGGAAGACCTATCACAACATCCATAGTGTTGAGCTCCCATTCCCTCTCAGGGACTCTTTTGTCCTCTATATCGATACCTTGGGTTACTGGGGTTCGTCCTTTACCTCCTGGCTTGCATGGCCCTAAACCACATGCAACTTCATCTTGAGCATCCAAAGTGCTATTGCCATTTTCCATGGTGTATGGTGATTTTCAACCATGATTTCCTGTATGTCATGATTCTTTCAAGATCAAATCCTCTGAAACCCTAAACCACTCTAGTCAGGGTTTTGTCACCTTCTCTTCCAAAGAAGTGCATCTGAGGTTCTACCACCATCCTTTCATTGCATCAAGGACTAGACTGGCTAACCAAACAACCTTTAACTTTTCAACGCATCTTGTTATAACTGAGTGTTATCCAAACACCTCTCCTTTTCAAACTTAGGGTTAGCCAAACAACCTCTTCTAGCTTCTAGTCAAACAAGTCAGATGTACCTCAACCAGAGCATCCATTACCACCTCACATCCTTAGTTATTAGGTAACATTACACTTCCATGCATTTCATTTATCATGTCACCTCAAACTATATGTTTATCCCCATTAAGAACACTCTCTGATTTCATCATCATGGTGACCAAACTCAACCTGGTATAACTTGTAAGCTCCACCTAGCTCATGCTAGAAACATCCTCATAAGGTGACTAACTCATTCCTCTTAGTGTTTGCAAACCATCCATGTACCAGGGTAGGTTATCTTCTCTATCCCCGTTTCTCATGGCAACGTTCCAACCTACATCATCTCTTATCCTTGGTGTAT
The DNA here is from genome assembly GCA_963693085.1 of Alisma plantago-aquatica. Lineage (NCBI taxonomy): Eukaryota > Viridiplantae > Streptophyta > Magnoliopsida > Alismatales > Alismataceae > Alisma > Alisma plantago-aquatica. The sequence goes on along the minus strand of OY856411.1, from coordinate 386,116,047 downwards.
GACATGCATAATGTCCTATCTCTCACCCCCATAACAAGAGGAAATAAGCATTTGGCTGCAGTCCAAATACAGAGTTCTTCATGTTCCAAGAGTAGAGATGGTACATCCCACCTTGCCAATACACCTTCTCATCTAAGTTGCAACGTGCCACATATGTCTCTACAACACATACATCATGATATCAAGCTTACCTCCATGGACAACTAGTCTTGAACCTACTGAGGCTTATATCCTTGGTCATCTCCTCTAGGTCTATAGGGTATCGACTCTTTTGGGGTCATCCCTCTTCCCTCATGCATCAAGAGAGTGCCCTACTCATTTGCACCCTCAAATGAAGAGAGAGAAAATACTAAATAATTGAGTTTTACACTTTATTCAGAGTTTGATTTGGATAAGATTTCTTGATTTGTATGTCATGCATGCGTGGTGACCATTAGATTAATGATCTGACAATGCCTGGATCATCTCCTACCCCTGACTAATTCTAGAAACCAATAACAGTAAAGCATAGAACCTCTCATTGTTCCCTCTCTCTTTGATGCACAAACAAATCCTAAAACTGGACCACTAGATTCTTGAGGCCTTTTCGCATCTAACCACCCTATATTTCATCACCTTTGGAAGAGTATTGAGGAGTTTCCCAACTACCGCCATGAGCAGTGCTCAACCTGTAAGGCTTTTCTATATGAGGAGGGATATAAGTCCCATCGAGTCTTGCAGTTTCATTCGAGAGGCGCGAACCGACTCCATGCTTTTCTCTCTGCCTCCAATTTCACTGCTAGCCCCTTCCTTTCCACTCTTCTTCCTCTCTTAACCCCGCCACTTCACACCTTCATCACCCTCTCTGCTTTGACCTTCTCCGGATAAATTTCAGCCCTTGGCAACTTTGGTTGGATGAGTCATTAGATCTGGTACTCTCAGCTGCCATCTGCGAAGCTAGAATCTCAAAGTCAACTCTTATGTTGACCTTCTCGTAGCGCCTGCTCGCAAAACAAAAGGCAACCAGAGGTAGAAGAGAACCTAGGGTGAAAAGATGACCCTGTCCCGTATCCTCTGCTTAGCGGTGAAGGGTATTCTTGTCAATTGCTCTTCTTGTTCGCCCTGCCGATGACCCTGCCACATGGGCGCGAGTGCTACTGTGGCATGCACCCATTGACATAATCGAGATTCCAGTTGGCCGCCTATGTGGCGAGCTTTGGTTGGCCCAAAGGAATTTAATTTCTAAAAATTCTAGAAAATTTTAGGATTATCAGAATATGGCAAATAAATAGTTGTTGGATTCATAAAAATAAGGGATCTCTAATGGTATTGGCTTTGTCTCCTAAATCCAATTTTAAAAATAGATGATTTTAATGAATTTACCTAAACATAGAATAACTTGTAAAACTCATAACTTAATAATTAAAAGTCATAAAAATATAATAAAATATGTTTTGGACTAAAAAGGGTAACTTAAAATGTGGCATGGTTTTGATAACCTAAATTGCATGTAAAGAAAAAGGTGATTTTTAGGGTTTGTATAATCGATGTGAAATTGACCTAAAATCTACATATATGCTTAATAGGTTCTTTGGAGGCCTAGGCTTGGACCTAGACTTGTCTTTGGATAGAGTAGACTCTAAAGAGAGGTATGTTTGCATCCCCAATTATTCTTTTGAGCAATTAGCCTATGTTTCTTCTTTCTCTTGGTCCTATGGACAATAGCCTAAACATAATGTTTTTTCTTTTAGAAATCATGGTTCATGTGAACTATCTTATTTGTTACTGATCTTGTGATCATGGATATTCTCTTAGGATCTTTTCATATGCTATGCACATGTTGGACTGATTTGATGATATGTGCTTCTTTTCCCACCATGGTAGTGGATGTATATATGGCACATTATGTGATGGATATTTTTGGATGGATGTTCTCATCTTTCCCATTCTCTTGTATTCTTGTTTATCCTTTAGATATGCATCATGTGGTGACTACTAGTATAATGTTGAATGTGCTTTTCATCTGGATGTTAAAATTCCCACATATGTGAATGCAAATGTCAAAATTCCTACATACTTATATACATGGGAAGATGTTAAAATTCCTACTCGAGCAGATGTGTATCGTTTCCCGCTCACCCCACATTCGAGTAGGTGTGTATCATTTCCTACTCACCCCACATTTATGGTAGATGTGTATTTCCTACGAACATGATATATTATTTCGGTTTTGTCACCAATGTTACACATGTATGCCTTATTATTATACTTTGTTTCTATCTGTCTCTTTTATTGATGTTCATATCTTTTATGCATGTTTTAGTTAGTCCTTGTCTTTTGTGTGGGAAGCCTTTTACATTTGATGTCCTTATTTCCATATATTGATCAATTTTCCTTTTTAGTATGCACATACCAACCTTTACTGATGTCATCTATTTTCTCTTCTTGATGGGGTATGCTTCCAACCCTAGGTGAAGGATTGGGTGATATGGCATGAGGACTTGGACTTAACCTAAGGAGTTAAAACTTGGAGACAAAGTTGTTATGGATTAGATTTCCCTCAACTAGATCCATATGATGTACCCTTTATGTAAACCCGTATGGGAGATGATGTTGAGGTACTTTTGTAATCTCATGATAATTGTTTTTTTTTAAAATTGGCCATTCATTCATCCCGTGGCCGGGGGGTTTCAAACCTGCAACCTTTCAGTCTTACATCAGTACTTTCACCAAGTGGGTGCCACATCTTTGGCAATTCTTTTATTCTGCTGCTAAACTTTGGTGTTATGACATTCATGTTCAATAAATTGGTTTCATCCCTTTGGCAATAATTTTATGTTGGTGTTTGGGTTGGGATTTTGCCTTTTTATTTTAGTAGGGAGTGGTTCCCCACTAGGATCCCACTCTTTACAGCATGGTATCAGAGCCTATGGTAGTTGGAATTTGACTATTTCAATTTTGTCTCCCTAATGAGAACCTTTGACTCAGATAGTACCTCTAGGCGAGATGTTCACCATTTGATCTCTGATGATATGATGATTTGTATCTTTTGATGCAATGAGGTAACTTGAGGATGCAATTAGATTATGAGGAGATGGTAGGATAAGAAGGTCTTAATATGGAAATATTGTGACTTAGTTTTCACATTGAATTTTGACCCTGATTTCAATTTTCATTCGCAAAAGTTTTCACACCAAATTATTTTCCTTATATATTATATGTAAAAAATGTTTTCTTTGGGTTTTAACAAAGTTTTCTTGAATTCAGTCACAATAAAGTGATATGAGAAGTTTTGTTAGTAAAATCCTAAACCTAGTGCTAGCCCTGGTTTTGTCTTTGGAGTGTGTGACTAGGATTAATATAAAGGTGTGGTTGACCTACCCTATGACTTTTGGATCTTAGGGTTGTTAGGTTAGAGACACGAGGACCTAAAACTCAACCCTAGATGGTTCTGAATTTTTAGTTGGTTACATGAATAACATAAATCTCTAAAACATTCACAACTAAAAGATATGCGGGTAACCCTAAATAGTTTGACTTGTTAGTTTGAACCTTTTAAGGGGCGGGGAGTAATTGGTTGTTGATGTATGGATCAATAGATTTTGAGGATGAAATCCCTTTAAGGGGTGAAGTGCTGTAACATACCTGATCTTGGACCCTACCCTAGAACTTTGACCTTTTGGACTTAGCCAAACGAGGTTAAGGATAGATCTAAATGATGTTTAGTATAAACCTAATGAGCTAATGCATGTATAGATCACCCTAATGTAACATAATGTTCTCACATTAGACTTATGCCAATAATGGAACATAAAATGTGTCACCTAAAGTATATAATGAAATACATGATAATTCGTGCTTAATAATCACATATGACTCATTTGGATGGTAATAAGAAGTTAAAGAACTTAATTGGATGAATAGTTTTGGTTAATGGACCTGTAACATCCCAGGATTTGAGGCCTTGGATAAGTTGATCTTAAAAGGAATGATTGGACTACCCATATCACCAAGGTGCACCTCCTTTTCAGGGAGCCCATCTCTAAAGAACTCCATAGTTAAGCGTGCTCAGCTTGGAGTAGTACTAGGATGGGTGACCAGTCGGGAAGTTGCTCCTGGCTTGCGCGCGAGTGGACAAAAAGCATACAGTTAAGGCTAGTGGTGGTCTGTGGGGCCAGTCATCATTCCTGAAACTCTACTAGAGCCTTGGGCAGTGGGCCCAGGCATTACAAATGGTATCAGAGCCATAACCCCTCCAGTAGGTGGGGCCCACTTGGGTATGTGGCATGCCAGTCTTGAGCCGTGCGGTCCAGGCAAGTTGGAAAGGGCTATCCGTAGAGACGAGATGGAGCCGCCCTTGCGCTGGTAGCCGTGGACGGGAGCTGGGTGTCCATGGGCCATTGTGGGTCTGCACTAAAATGGGGTCAGATTATGAGGCCATATAGTTGTGCCTTGACGAGGACGTCAAGAGTCTAAGTGGGGGAGATTGTAACATCCCAGGATTTGAGGCCTTGGATAAGTTGATCTTAAAAGGAATGATTGGACTACCCATATCACCAAGGTGCACCTCCTTTTCAGGGAGCCCATCTCTAAAGAACTCCATAGTTAAGCGTGCTCAGCTTGGAGTAGTACTAAGATGGGTGACGAGTCGGGAAGTTGCTCCTGGCTTGCGCGTGAGTGGACAAAAAGCATGCAGTTAAGGCTAGTGGTGGTCTGTGGGGCCAGTCATCATTCCTGAAACTCTGATAGAGCCTTAGGCAGTGGGCCCAGGTGTTATAGGACCACTAATGGGCCATATGACATAAATCATTAAGGGAAATCCCAAAGGTGGAATATAAATTAAAAATTGTGTTCCTTGGGTCCCAATTGCCTTGGGAGTCAAGTTTCACATTATTCACACAAGAATAATTAATTTATTTCAATTTGGAAAAGAAGATATGTGTTTTCCCCAAAATGTCAAATAAAATAATAAATGACTCCAAAAGAGGAAAATAATCTAGGAATCATAATCTACATAATCAATATAGCCTTTGGGTGAATTTTCATCCAATTTAGAGAAAGTTTGCTCAAAAGGTGAAATTAGGAGAGAGAAAGTGTGTAGAACCTTCGAAATATTAAATAAATGTACAAACAACTCCAACATGTAAAATTGATGGAAAATTTGTATCCAACACATTAAATATGACTTGTGGGTGAAGAAGTTTCATCAAAATTGGAGAATCTTAAAGTCATTAATGCATGAGGAAAGAGAAAATAGGATTCGGTTTATTTAACACATTAAAAGTTCTCAAAAGGAAAATCTAATTTCATAATCAAAATCTACATGTTTTAATTAGACTCTATGCAAAATTTCATCTAATTTGGGATTCATTTGCACCCTTAAATGAAGAGAGACAAAATACTAAATAATTGAGTTTTACACTTTGAGTTCAATTTGAATAAGGTTTCTTGATTTGTATGTCACACATGCATGGTGATTGTTAGATTAATGATCTGACAACACCTAGATCATCTCCTACCCTCGACTAATTCTGTAAACTGGTAACAGTAAAGCGTAGAACCTCTCATCGTTCCCTCTCTCTTCGATGCATGAAAAAATCTGGAAATTGGACCACTAGATTCCTGAGGCCTTTTCACATCTAACCTCCCTACATTTCACCACCTTTGGTAGAGTATTGAGTATTTTCCCAACTACCTCCATGAACAGTCCTCAACCTATAAGTCTTAGCTATAAGAGGAGGGATAGAAGTCCCCTTGAGTCTCCTAGTATCATTCGAGAGGCGCGAACCGACTCCAGGCTTTTCTCTCTGCCTCCAATTTCATTGCTAGCCCCTTCCATTCCACCCTTCTTCCTCTCTAAACCCCACTGCTTTGCACCTTCATCGCCCTCTCTGCTCTGACCTTCTCCAAAGAAATTTTAGCCCTTGGCGACATTGGTTGAATGATTCGTTAGCTCTAGTGCTCTTAGCTAGCGCTCGCAGAGTCGGAATCCCAAAGTCAACTCTTGTATTGACCTGCTCGTAGTGCATGCTCGCAAAACAGAAGGCAACTAGAGGTAGAAGAGAACCTAGGGTGAAAAGACGACCCTATCCTGTATCATCTGCTTAGCAGTGAAGGGCATTCTTGTCAATTTCTCTTCTGGTTAGCCCTGCCAATGACCCTGACATATGGGCACGAGTGCTGCTGTGGTGTGCACCCATTGGCGCGACCGAGATTATGGTGAGCTCTGGTTGGCCCTAAGGTATTTAATTTCTAAAAATTCTAGAAAATTGTACGATTACCAGAATATGGCAACGAAATAGTCATTGGATTCAGAAAAATAAGGGCTTTCTATGGTATTGGTTTTGTCTGCTAAATCCAATCTAAAAAATAGGTGATTTTAATGAATTTACCTATACATATAATAACTTTTAAAACTCATAACTAAATAATTAAAAGTGAGAAAACTATAATAAAATATGTTTTGGACTCAGAAGAGGGTAACTTAAAATATGGCATGGTTTTGATAACCAAAACCACATGTAAAGAAAAAGGTGATTTTTAGGGTTCGTATAATCAATGTGAAATTGACCTAAAATCTACATATATGCCTAATAGGTTCTTTGGAGGCCTAGGCTTGGAACTAAACTTGGCTTTGGATAGAGTAGACTCTGAAGAGAGGTATGTTTGCATCCCCGATTATTCATTTGAGTAATTAGCCTATGTTTCTTCTTTCTGTTGATCCTATGGACAATAGCCTAAACGTAATGTCTTTTCTTTTAGAAATCATGGTTCATGTGAACTATCTTATTTATTACTAATCTTGTGATCATGGATATTCTCTTGGACTCTTTTCATATTCTCTGTGCATGTTGGACTTATTTGATGATATGTGCTTCTTTTCCCACCATGGTAGTGGATGTATATATGGCACATTATGTGATGGATATTTTTGGATGGATGTTCTCATCTTTCCTATTCTCTTATATTCTTGTTTATCCTTTGGATATGCATCATGTGGTGACTACTAGTACAATGTTGAATGTGCTTTTCATATGGATTTTGAAATTCCCACATATGTGAATGCAAATGTTTAAATTCCTACATACTTATATACATGGGCAGATGTTAAAATTCCTGCTCGAGTAGATGTATATCATTTCCTTCTCACCCCACATTAAAGTAGATTTGTATCATTTCCTACTCACCCCACATTTATGGTAGATGTGTATTTCCTACCAAAATGATATATTATTCTGGTTTTGTCACCAATGTTACACATGTACGCCTTATTATTATACTTTATTTCTATATGTCTCTTTTATTGATGTTCATATCTTTTATGCCTATTTTGGGTAGTCCTTGTCTTTTCTATGGGAAGCCTTGTATATTTGATGTCATTATTTCCATATATTTCTCAATTTTCCTTTTTAGTATGTACATACCAGCCTTTGCTGATGTCATCTATTTTCTCTTCTTGCTGGGGTATGCTTTTAACCCTAAGTGAAGGCTTGGATGATATGGAATGAAGACTTGGACTTAAGCTAAGGAGTTAAAGCTTGGAGACAAAGTTGTTGTGGTTTAGATGTCCCTCTACTAGATCCTTATGATGTACCCTTTATGTAAACTCGTATTGGAGATGATGTTGAGGTACTTTTGTAATCTCATGATAAATTGAATATAGTCAATGTTTTTTATTTTGCTAATTGGTTTCATCCCTTTGGCAACAATTTTATGTTGGTGTTTGGTTTGGGATGTTGCCTTTTTTTGATAGGGAGTGGTTCCCCCCTGGGATCCCACTCTTTACAATGCTTAACTTTGGAGTTCTTGGTGATGTGATCCCTAAAAAGGAGGTCCACCTTGGTGATATGGATAGTCTAATTGTTCCTTTTAAGATCATTTTATATGAGGCCTCAAATCCTAGGACACTATAGTTTACCCTTTACAGAAGTCTGTTCTATCCTGAATTCTATCTCATCCCATCCCTTTGTGACATCTGAAGTAAGAAACATGTGTGAAGTCACTTAGAATGATAGAGAAGTCTAGGGATTGGATAGGACTATTTTCACATGAAAAAGTAGCAAATTCCAACACATCATTGAAGAAGAATTCTATTAGCGATCAATGGAGGGGTTGATTTATAGAAAAGTAGCGACAAAGGTGAATGCAAGTAAATGTATGAACGGTGTATCTGGTTATATCATTGGTCCGCGATGACATTAAATTACCCTAAAGGTTTATTTGAAACTATATCGAAGTTCAAGAGAGAGTTGCAGATCATGGAAAGAGGGGGATTGATTCATGATCAAATTTGATGATAAACAGGCATGCTGCAAAATCTAGACAAAGGTTTGTGGTTTTCTGTGGGAAGATGGCTCATCCTCAAGAAGCGGGAGATGGAAGAGCCACTAGAGAAGGTAAAGCTATATGATATCAATGTATTAGTGAATCTTCCAGACTCTCCATTGGAGTTATGGGATGAAGAGATTCTTAAATTGATCAAGAGTTATTATCTAACTTAGAGCCTCAAATGCCTTGAGTACATAAGAACTTAGGTATTGATTGTTTGTTCCTCGAAAGTTCCCTACTAAAGTTTGTTTTTGTAGTGATGAAGATGAGAATGGTAAAGTTTCCATCGAGATGCAATATGATTGGGCACTTGAAAAGTGTTTGTCGTGTGCTTACTTTGGCCATGAATAAAACATATGCATTGAGGTTCTATCTCAAGAGAAAACTTGGATTTCAAAAGAGACTAATCATTCTTCTCCAGTCTTGGATACTAGTTTAGTGGAGAAGGAATTGCTGATCATGGATCTAATTATAGGCCATCCAGTGAATGTTCCACAACACCATCCTGATTCACCTATTGTTGAGGGTGTTATGAATAGGTTTTTAATTATACAATTGTGCAAGATAGGGCATTAGTTGTACATATCTCCATCTTGAAAATAAGTTCTAAAATGATTCGATATGATGAAGCTCTAACTCTAGTTGGTATTACTAATGGTGTAGTTGTGTAGTTTCTTATTGATAAAATTGGTTTTACAGTGTTCATGGGTAAATATAAGTCTCCTTCAAGATGTATATCTAGGATTGGGAACTTGTATAAGAGGTATCCAAATAACAATCAAATTAAACCTCCTAATAGATTTCATGATCTAGTTGACATTGGAGATTTTGAATTTGATACCAACACTGGACGTGGGAGGCCTCCACTTCATTGTAATAGTTTGTTACTAGATTTTTTTTTGTTTTCTTGGAATGTTCTTGGTCTAAATAGACTAGGACATCAAGACAAAGTTAAACAAACTACCATGAGTTTAAAAAATCCTTTTTTTATCCCACTTGAGTCTAAACTTAAGAGAAAATAAGAAGATGAGTTAACCAATGGCTAGATTTTGTCTTGAGGTGATGTGGTTGTCTAATGTAGAAGCACATCCTCTAGGTATTATAATCATTTGTCAGGATCCTGGTCTCATTTATGTTTCTTATCTATAAACAATGTCTCAATGTTGATATTACCTTCAGAGGAGAAGATTTTCTTCTTTACGATGTATATGGTCATGATCTTAAATCAAACATGGATTTTATTTGGGACTCCCTTATTAAGTTCTAGGGCATATGCTTCAATAAGAAATGGTTTTCCACTGAAGACTCTAATGTTGTGAGATAGTCCTTTAAGAGACATGGTAGTTGAAATCTTCCATCCAAATGGTGTTGAATTTCAATACTATTTTTTTCATTCTAATTTGGTTGAGATGGATTTGAAGGGTACATGTTCACCTAAGATAGTAGATGTAAGGGTGGTAATTTTACTCTTTCTAGAAAATGTCATTTTCATTAATTAGTTTCTTGGTATTTGAGGTGAGTTTTGCCTAGTATTCATTGTGACAATAGGCAAATCTTAATCCATGGTGGTATTTCAAGAGTTGAGGAAATATTCCTTTAGATTTCATTAATTCCTAGGCCTCTCATAAATATTTATTGGTTGTTGTTAATAAATCTTAGAATGATTTTGTCAATGTAAATCCAAAGAATCAGAGTAGTTAAAGAAGACATCATCAAATGGAATAAAGAAATTGTTGGAAATATCAGTTTTAATGTTGCAATTAAAGAAATTGGAGATGAGAAGGCTCTAATTATTGTTGATTCTAATCCTAATAACCAATAAAATGAGAGATGAATTTATTCTTAAAATAAGTGAGGGTCTTGATTCTATGGATGTTGAGGAATCTTTCCTTAAGCAAAAGTCTAGGATACACTCATTTTACCTTGAAGATAAGATTCTAAATTCTTATATACCTCCATAAAAATGAGAAGATCTAGAAACACAATTATTTAACTAAATATAAATGGTAACATGAAATATAATGAGAAGGATATTAATGATCATATTGTAGAATACTATTCTAATATTTTCAAGAAAGGGACTCCTGTTAATATCAATATCATGGACAATACTGACCTACCTTCTTTGGATGATAGCTGAATTGATGTTCACTACAAATTTGTAACTATAAAGGAAATAGAAAAGGTGGTAATGGAGGCTATATTGATAAGATCAAGGGTCCATATGGCTTTAATGCATGTTTTTGTAAAAACTTACTGCTCAATCTTTGGAGAAGAAATTGTTAAAGCAGTTTTGAATTTCTTTTCTAATCAGAAGCTACTCAAGGAAGACAACTATACTTTTTTGAAGCATATCCCTTAATTTAATATTTTTAATATCAAATAGTGGTGTCAAATATAATTATGTGATTTCCTTTACAATACAATCTCCAAGGTTTTTGTCAAATAATATAAAACATTATTTCTTCTCATTAGCCCTATTCAACATGTTTTCAATAAAGGAAGGAATATAAGTGATGCAATACTACTATTTGATGATCTGATGAGTGATTTTAAGAAGAAAAATAGTTAAGGGAAACTCTAAAACTAGACTGATTCATTGAAGTTCTATGACATAATTAGTTTGAACTTTATTTTCTACATGCCTCAAAGGATGAGATTTCCAATTGTGTGGATTTCCTGGTTTGAAGAAATTTTTAATACCATAACTTGAAAGTTTTAGTGAATGGCGTTCCTTCTCAGTTCCTCAAATCTTGTAAAGGAATATTTCAAGGGCATCCCACAACTCCCTTATTGCTTCTTCATGCAATGGGCGGCTTCTCTGCTATCTTTAAATTTGCAGCTAATAAGAAGGACATTGTTTTTTCAAAAGCATCCAAAGACATCTCTATCTCACATATCTAGTTTGTATATGACATTTAAATTTGCAAAGAGGATTCTTGGATGAATACTGTAAGAATTAAGTAATGCTTAGAAGGGCTCGGAGCTATGTCTAGACTAAATGTTAGTTAGGAGAAGAGTACTATTTATTATAGTGTTAGAGCAAATAAGGATTCATATTCTAGAATTATGTCCATTACTTGTGACTACTTCCTTATTAAATAATTGGGTCTCGACTATTCACTAGGATATTATCTGATGTGTTGTGCACCTAAATCAATAATAGGTTGGATGGATGGAAAGCTAAATTGTTGCCAGTTGTTGGAAGAATGGAGTTTATAAAATTGTTCTTTCTTCTTATTATGTCCATTAGATATATAACTTTCCTATACCATGGTCTATATGCAATGCCATTGACAAAATCTATAGAGATTTCATGTGGGGAGGAGTTTTCTTCACATGGAAGATCCATTTTATTTCATGGGTCATTGCTTTCTCTCTTAAGAAAGTTGGAGGTTTTGGTTTAACTAGTGCCCATGATGTGAAGAGTGATGTAATAAAGAGTATTCATAAAGTCACTTCTCATAAATTATATTTATGGGTGAAATGAATTCATGGTAGATAACAAGCTCTGAATCCTTTAGGAACTCACATAGTATGTATAAAGACACTTGGCTCTGGAAGCAACTTCTAAAATCAAGAGCTAGTATTACGCAGTTCATTTTTTTTCTCTATGGGGGATGGTGAAATGACATTGTTTTAGAAGGTGATGAATGTATATTCATACATTTTTAAATGCACTTTTCTTTGTATTTTCATAGGAATTTATTTCTCCTTCACTAATTTTATAGAAATAATTGCAAATTTCCCACTTCTTGACCAATAATGCATATTCTTATCTTTTTCATTCATATTTTGTAGATTTACCTTCAGTACAGATTCTCAACCATCTCAGCAGTCGAACTGATCGATTCATTCTATTAACTGGTTGTCTCATCCATACAAAATTATACACTTCGTATTCCCAAATGGTCATTTCGCCTATCGACTCATTAGTTCCACACTGGCACCTTAGCAGTGAAATGGGCGTTCCATATATCCAAGCATGTGATTCCTATTCTTCAACACCCACCACCCTTTTCTTTTCCTCTCCCCCTTTTAGGGTTTCTGGCCCCTCCTTCCCCTATAAAAAGAGGGGGGACTCCACAAGAAAGGGGTTCCAATATTTTGTACTTACAACTTTATTTTCAACACTTGTTATTTCAATTCTTACATGTGTACTCCTTCTAGTTCTTAAATAAAATTAGCGTTTCATTCTTGAGATTTCTAGTTCTTGTTCTATTATTCTTATTCTTCTCTTTGAGAACAAGGATCTAAGGAAGATAGCCCTTTGATTGTCACTAGATATGATCCTCTTGGAATTCTTCTTCATCTAGTCTATGACTTACTTCCTTTTTGGTTCTTTGTTTAATCTCCATGGATCATAAGTAGTTCTTATATCGAGATCTGGGGAGTAGCCTCATATCCATAGTGTAAATTAGATCTACTTCTATATAATTTTATTTGGTAGATGGTATTTAGTTTGGATAATCATACATTAGAAATGACTTGATATGTTGTTTCATCAAGTGTTAGTCTTGGGAAATGTGACTACATAACCCAAGGCTCAGAACAACCAAACAAATGCATGAAGGTCCAGATGAGACCCTAGAAGGATCTTTATTGGGACGATCAGGCTGGGATCTGTAAACACCAAGACCAATGGTTTTGTAGGGAGTTCATCTTTTGTAGATGCATTTGCGAATGTTTTCACATGCCCTCTTCTAACTTGTTTTATCTTATAGATTCATCTATCTAGTTTCACGCAAGCTATGGTGGTAGAACCCATAACCCTGATATCTTTTATTACAGATTCACTCCTGTTTCTCAACCACTTGTTTCTCAATCACTCTTTCTCTACTTTCAATTTAACTCTGCTCATAGTTAATTATTTTTAGCTTAACTCTTTGTTTACTGGTTCTTAGCATAATTCTTTCCTTACTTGTTCTTAGTGTAACTTTTTTATCATTACAAATTTACTTCTTTTGGCATAATCAAACAATAAACGAACGGATTTTACTTTCATGTTCAATTTTTGTTCAAAGTGATTTGATTCTTAACCTCAATCTTAAAAATAGTGTCATGTAGGATCGACCCTCTCTATACTCATAAACTAACCTTAGTCGGTTGTTTTTCCGTTAACAAGAGGTTGAACTCTAGGATAAAAACCCTAGTGAATTGGTGTGCCGAATGATGAGTATCATAAGGATCCTTGGTTCCTTTGCAATAAGCTTCTTAGTGATATAATTAATCCTTCTAATTGTCTAAAATTTGGTGGTGGGGATATTGATAAGGTCAGCCTAATCATTCATAATGGGGGTTGTCCTGTAATGAAGTCTAGAAACAATGCACCTCTCATTGCCATTGTTAATCTCTACCTTAAACATGCTCAAGACTTTGATATAATTATTTTCAAGGGTGAAGGAACCATTAGAATTGCAGACATCCTTCCCTAGAAAAATCCCTTCATGTAGCCAAAATCTTGGGATAGGTGGTTATGGTTGCCAATGGCTCAAAAGTATACCACGAGAGACTGTTAACTCATGATGTTCTTCATAGTAGAGGACTCATTATCAATTAGATATGTTTCTTTTTGAAAATGATTTTAAGACTACAAGTCACATAATTTTTTTTTGTCATCTATCTGATGTGATCTGAAATAGGTTGGGTTTATAAACAAAATAACATATGTTTTTGTACACCTTATCTACTTATCTTCTCATGTTAATCATCATGCCTATCGGGATACTCTCTGTTACTTGCACACAGAAGGAGAAACAAGTACTTTAGGGCAAATAAGAGAAAAAGTTGCAAATTTGAGAAGTTATTAATAATGACGTTGATTCATTATTTCATAAAGGATATATTAGCTAATTGTATCTTATACAATCTCTCATCCACCTCCTTGTGAACCCTCTTAATACTTTCTCTTGTACATCTTTTTCAAGAAAGAATAAAAAAGAGTATCATAATTTCTAATAAAAAAAGACAATGATAAAGAGGTGAGGAAACAATGGGTCCCTAAGTAAGTCCATTACAACAAGCGAAATAGCCAAAAGGTGAACCACTGATGTGGACAAACAAATATGCTGAATAATGCATATATGGTCTATTTAACCCACATAAGTGGATAAATAGAGTTGTTGATAAAGATAATCAAAATTTATTAAGTAACACTATCATAACCTATTAGAAACATAGTTTAATAGTGAGAAAAGGTGTTCCTTTATAACAACAAGAGTGGATATTCTGATTAACCATAAGATATATATAAATAAATATATATATATATATATATATATATATATATATATATATATAAATGGTCCAATGTGAGTGATGCTTGTTCCTTGCCAATAATGTATTAGATATATAATTTGAGTCTAGAGTCTAGGCCCTTATGATAATATTATATGAAAATTTAACCAAACTAACGAATCTAGAGTGTTTAACACATTCTTGGTATTTGATATTTCTAACAAGAACAACATGATAGGGTTGGTGAGTTTTATTTGAGGTGTGACATCATCATATTTTTGAATGTATTTGAAGATGTTTTTGTATAATTCTTGAATGATATCCCAACACTATTGGAATAAAGACAAACTAAACATGTGGATCAAGTGATTATACTGTCAAAGCTATGTATAACTTTTCGGGCCTATGTGCTCAAGAAGGGAGAGGTGAATTGAGATAAAAACACTTTAACACAATTTTTTGGATCTTCAAAATGTTTATAAATATAATTGTGCAAGTATGAAAAGAAAGAGATATAGATTGAACAATCCACAAGTGAAGGCTATGTTTATAGTGGTTCCATCTCAAAGTATGTAACTCTAGTACCTATAAAGGTCAACCTCGAGTGACTACTTATATTCCATTATAAGAGTTACACCAAGATACTACCTTCTACTAGATAAAAGGGCTAAACCAGCTTCCCTCTTCTAGGCAAGTGAGTTAACAACCTTACAAGAGACTTACCTATCCTTACCTAAGGATCTTTTTCCCTTACCAAAGGACTTACCCACTCTTATCCAAGAGTCTTCCACCTTTAACTTCACCTTCTCCAAGGAGAATCTTTTACCACTAGGGGACAACTCCCCTTACTATGGGCCACAACCCTTGAATTCGTCTTCACAAGAGACTATTGCTTCACCTAGGGGTATCTTCCTTTGCCAAGGGCCATCTGCCCTACTTCCTCTTTTAGCTGAAGGAGAGAGAGAGAGAGGTTGGGATGTATAGAAGTGAGAGTCTCACAAGATATACATGGTAGGGATAGGTCTCTTACAAATATCCTACTCAATTTAATGGATGTAGCAAGTGAATAAGATCATGAGAGTGTATAGGGGGTCTTTGAGGCACAAGTCTCTCAACTACATTATAGGTGTCTTATGGGATCTAGATATCTATAGAACAAAGCCCATTGGGTCCTATTTATCATTGAGGATTGTCCATAGATATTACAATCATTTAGGAAAATTTCTAGTCATTACTGGGGGTGTTCAAAGAATCTATTTTCTCTTTCATACTCCCTCTAACAGATATATTTCACTTTATATCTATAGTGCTACCAAGCGAGACTATGTTGCCAAAACCTAGCTGATCACTGAAGGACACGATCAAGATAGGTCCGTTGTCTGAGTTTCTCATATGAGATCTCCACCAATTATGATTTATGGATCCATCCTTTTTTCTCATCAGCCAAGATGCTTACCAGTTGAGAATTATGCCACATCAATTGGGAAAACTGATAGTATCACCAACCCTAAATTACTAAGGAAAACTATGCTAATCAAAGTGCATTTGGGAAAATCCCAATTAATGCCATGTGCACAACTAATCTAATCTACTTAATTCTATTACATATTTGATCTTAATTACAAGTAATATAATCAATACAAATGTTTTAAAACAAAGATCGGGAGAAATCTATTTGTTTTTCAATCTTGATCATTATGCATGTATGATGTGATTTCTCCAAATTTGGGTTTGTAAGTTGGGGCATCCAGAGTGTGTCTTTATGAAACCAGTCAAGTAGAAACACTACATACAAATAAGATGAATGGTTTAACTATCGTCAAAATAAGAAATTAGGCTCATTGTCCATTTGAGTTAAAATTCTACAATTCTATGAAGATGACAAACCTTTCCTTAAATGTATGTGTAAGGAGTGGGACCCGATAGGGGATTTACTCCTCGCTTAATTTGAGGAATAAACCCATATAATCCAGACACTAAAAGGTCATGCTGGAATAGGTATATTTTTTCATTTCTGAAAGAAATGGTACACAAGACCAAAGAATAGCAGTGAGAGATAAAAGATGTAACAATTCTAATTCTTGATTATATCATCATCCTTCACCACACATGTGATACATAAGAAAACAAAATTATAGCATAGGACCATCAGAGTGTTATCTAACTACCTCAAATCTGTCTCCCAAGAAGAATCAACTACACTTGATTATGTCTTGGTCAACGTTTTCTCTCTCCTCCTTGCCCTATACCTAGGGGTTGGAAGAATACCCCACAAGAGGAGACAAATATGGAATTTATCAGTGTAAAAGATGATATGAGCATGTTAATAGGGTTTTGAGCAACATTAGGAAAAAGGACATCAAATATAGCAAGGCTTCCCATCCAAGAAGAAAAGTACCATCCAAGTGGATATCAAAGAGAACATGAATTTTAGTAAGATGATAATCAAGAGTAACACTTCCCATTAAATATTTTAGTAAGATGTGCCACCAATAGAAAACGTAAAGAAATTAGGGCACAAAACCCCATGATCAATAAGCAACCTTCATGCATGTGAAATAAACACAACACTAGCAAAATATAAATAAACAATGACGGTTAGGGCACATAACCCATAACCTAATAGAGTACGTAATAGAGTAAGGCATATGGCCAAACTCCCAAATATATAAAGTTGGCAAAACATGGGTATGGGGCACATAACCTCCATCCCAAAATATAAAGGACACAAAACCCAAAAACCACAGTACCTATACAACTCTAGGGCTACTAAATCACAAAGCATAAAAAATGTAAAGGTAAGTGAAAGTATAGTCATAAAAATAGAATTAATTATATTTCCATCACAGAAATGGGAAATATGAAACATCCACCACAAAATTGGGTAAACTTAGGGTTCCATATTACAATTAGGAACAACTTGGTTCAATTACACAATTAGGCTTCATCATGAAATAGAGTACAATTTTAGGGTCCAACAAGAATTATAGATAGTTCAAGAATATCATGGACTCATATTCATTAGAATTAGAACCAAATGGGTCATCAAGACATGAAAGAGAAATCCATTGCCAAAATACCTCAAAGAGGCTCGAGAGTGAGAGAGAGATAACGAAAGTAATTTCTCAATGTGTAATAAGGGGTGCAATATACAATAAGAGGGAGAAAAGTAGATCAATTCCTCAATATGACTAATGAGATGCAACATACATCATAAGTGAGAGAAAATTAGAAAATTTTCAATATGATTGTGAAGATGCAACATACCTTGAGATGCATGTAACAAGGTCAAGGTCAAGGTCCAAATCACATATCCATGTCAAGGTTCTTCTTCACATAGTGTTACAATAGATGTAAATCATTAATTAAGATGTATATTACAATCCCTAAAATTTCGACTTCTTAATGAGATTGGACTTAGTTTATGAAACATATACAATGGGATAGGATTTTTTTTCTTTCTGATTTTAGAACATATTTTTAAATATTTTTCTTATATAGTAAGTAATTAATTATGAATTATCCAAGGTTATACCATTTACTAAAATACTTGAATGAAGAAAAGAACAAGATGATTATGCCTTCACATCATGCCTCACAAGATTCACGTGTGATAGGGAACCTAACATCATTTAGCCACAACCAAAACAACATGCTATGACACTGAAATCAACGACAAAAATACAATATTTCCCATGTTACATGTGGCAAAATTAAAGGAAATTGAGGGTAAATGAGTAAACAATGTTGTGTTTATGTTCTTCGTCCAGATGATACATCATGCGAGAACAAATAATTTAGAATATCAAAGGAACATTGATGGTGATACCAAATCTAGTAGTGGAATAGAGATTTGAATTTCTCAACCTTGGATCAAATTGAATTCCCCCAATGAACCAACTTCAAAACTAGGTACTGGGATTCCTTCTAGTTTCATTAGCCATGGTGTAGGTTTTTTGGCAGCCAAAAACACATGCTCTTCCACCTACCATGAAGAGATAGCCTAAAACTGGCGGAAACACCAATGCCATAACAAAAACATTCACTTTTGGGCATGTTCTCAAAGTTCGACTTAATAATGCAAAGAGAAAATTGATAAGGTTGATCCATCAAGATGTCGGAACTCATCGTCAAAACACAGATACGATTGAGAAAATCCAAATCACAAAGTCATGGATGAAGGAAAGGGAATGGAATGTAGCCATAGGGGGTATATATACCTTTAAAGGGACACATAGAGAGTCTTTCTAAGGCACGATTAGACCAGGAGCTCCTCTTCATAGCTCTGGCACTGGTGACCACGGGAAGGAGTTTAGGAGAGACAACATATCAAATTGGAGATCAAGTATCCTAGATAGGAGTTGAGGAGGGTGTATAAAATGCCCTACAATGATGAATCAACCTGGGAAAGCTCACATAAAAAAGCCCTAATATGGAGAATAGATGAGGGGTGTAAAATGGCGACACATATATAGGTGTCAGTATGGGCCAAATTAGGGCTAGTTATGCCCAAAACAACCTCCCAAAAACTTTAGAGAAAGAATATTGGCGAGTTAATGAGAGAGGGAGAGAAACATACTAGAGAGAAAAATAGAAAGGTGTACCAGGAAAACTATTTGCAAGGGGGAGGAGTCTGACCGAAGGTTGGAGATGAACTCCAGTCTGCCTGATCCTCATCCAAAAAATCCAAAAGGAGTCCAAATATAGTAAATTCTTGGTTACCAACAAGTTTGACAACGTACAAGAAAACATGAAATTGAGAACTTTAGGATATCGACATTGGTGTCTCAAGTATCAGTCATTTAGCTGTATATTAACCCCATTTTCTTCCCTAAGTTATTTGAGGGTTTAAACAGATTTTAAATGATGCCAAATTTGGGACCCAAACTAAATAGGACATGAAGAGCCCTATTTTTCCATTAATTTTCCCTTTTGGGATTGTTTACTATTTTATTTAATATTTTGGATCTTAAGTTATATTTCCTTTCCTAAATAAATTTAGGGTAGTTAGGATTGTTATGTGAAAATTCATATATAGACTATGCAAAATCCAAAATTGGGATATGTTATTGCCAATTCGTATGTCATTGTGAAAAATGTGAAAAGACCAATTCACTAGATGAACCGATTGGCTTGTGTGCCAACTAACCAGTTAGCCTGGGGAACTGACCATTTTGATGTTTACAGGTTGAGGAAATTTGATATTCCAATCCTTTTCACTCCCACACAGACTGGAAACCCTGACCCTAACCCCTCCTATTTATACAGGGGTACTGGGGGCTTCACAGACACATCAATTACCTCTAAAAATTATTTATCTTCTATGGTTGTGGTAACTGAGAGAACCCAAGAAAATCCTACCCGATAAAGGGAGGGATCGTAAGGGAAAACAATTGTGGGGGAGTAAGTTGGTGACTAGTACACCAACGGGAGGGAAAACTCCTTCCTATCTATTCTAGTAGGATGATAGGAGTTCTAGACGGTCTGTGTGGACTTTCATAGTGGCGTGGAGGTCGTTATCTACCACTAGGAGGACAACGTCAACATGTTGTCCATGGTGAAGACTAGGAGGCACAACAAACATGTCCTAATGCAACTAGAAGACAATTGCGTATCTACAACAACAAGCAGTATGACATTGGACTTGCTCGAGGATCAGGTATTTCCTCAAAACTATCCTTTCCATCATATAGTTTTTGACGTGATTTGATGGTTTATGGGGAATACGGTAGTAAAATTTTTGTTTTTGCTGCCATGTCTGTTGTCATATTTCTCTATAGTGGTATCATAGCCAGATAAATCTATTATATTTTGGGTTAATTGATGTGATTGGATTTTTATTTTTATCATTTATATATTGCATATGATGTCAATAATTTTAGTCCAATCAAATACCACGCATAATCCCAAACTAATATATATATATGATATGTATGCAATTTATACGTTTCACCCTAAAAGTGAGTTTTGATGGTGGATGTGTAGCATGGTTATGGCCAATAACCCTATCATATGTACATGGTTGTGTAGTTAGTTATTCCTATTTTATCTCGGTCTACAAACCGAGCCTCTACCTTATTTCTCAATTGTAAAAGCATTATTTTCTCCTACCTTTGCTCCCCTCGAACGTAACTTGAGGTTTCTCTATAACAATGTAATAGTAGGATAGTTTATTTTGTTGTTATGATAATGAACAAAGACACTTAGACCAGGCCAACCAACTATCTCCAAAACAAACTGATCGGCTGGAGGACCGAGAAGGACCAAGAAGGATGAGTCGATCTAATTAGCTGGTGGATGAGACCGATTGACTGGAGGACCCAGAAGATTAAGGACCGTAGTCAAGACGACCTATGAGATGACCAATTGACCAGCCAGGAGGCGATCTAATCGGTTCAAGGTTTGAATCGATCAACCCAGATTGGCAAGCATAGATTTTCATCAACAACATGTTTCTACATGATATGTGGACCCTAGGTTGTGGTAATTCCTTGTGGATCCAGGGAATTACATTTGAATGGCCATAACCATCACTTTTTATTTATTCCATATTTTTTGTGGGATTCAACATGTATATGATACATAATATATATGTGGTGATTGGATAAAGCATATGTATTTATAAAAAAAATCCCTCAATCAAATATTAAGTCTTAGATGATTTCCATTAGCAGCACACATGTAAAGCTTGATGGATGAAGTATGGGCACCCCAAGGGTGGTGCATTGTCTATCTCATGGAAGTGTGATGGTAATAATATGTGCCCGCCAAGTGGGGTGCATTACTATTGTGTTGCCTTTTGGGTCAGGCTTAACTATGTGACCTTACTAAGATTAAGCACCAGAAGAATGCATGTGATTATGCCAAGGAGTTACGCATATCATCTATCCAAGAGTTGCATATGATGCAATTAGCAAAAGTTACCTACCTTATTAAATGACTATGGACACTGGTGTTGACTGGTTAATAGTTAAATTATTTTGGATCTTGGCTGACTACAAGGTTGTATGTTGCAATCTTATGCATTGATATGTAAGGGCTATCAATTTGAATAAAAATAGTGGGAGAGATAATTAATTAAAGACCTAATTGAATACCATCAAAATTTTCAAATCAAATCAAATAAAAATGGGTTTTTGATAAAATACAATTTTTCTCTTATAGAATCAAATGATGAACAAAATAGTATTGCAACCAGCCCTTAGGAAGGACAAACTAGACGAGACAAATTTCTACTTCTGGTTTTGGACTTTGAGAAGGGATCTCAATGAAGAGTGCAAGCTCTATGTCTTTGATAAACCAATGCTAGAAATACCTGCTCCTGATGCGCCTAGGGCTAATGTGGATGCTTACTAGAAGCATGCCAACGATGCCTTGGGCATAAAATACCTTTTTCTAAGCCACATGAATTATGAGATGCATGAGCAATGTGAGGATATGGGGATTCTTGAGATGGTAACACATCTTAGGAAAGGGAACCATAATCTCACAAAGTAGGAAAGGAACAATGTCATAAAGGCACTCTTTGAGTGTAGAATGATAGAGGGAGACTCAGTAAAAGATCACGTGCTCAATATGACTGGACATATGTATCATATTAGAGAACTTGAATTCTCTTTGAGCTAAGAGTTGGCCATGTTATGATTCTAAAATCATTTACAAAATCATATAGCCACTTTATTGTGTGTTACCACTTGAATAAAATTGCCACACTGATGTCAAATTTACTTGGTATGTTGATTCCTGTAAAATCAAGAATGAAGAAGGACAAATCCATGATGGTGATCATCAAATATGAGTCCAAGGACGAAATCAAAGCCCTGAAGAGTTCTAAGGCTAAGCCCAAATATAGATCTTCATCACTCAAGAGGAGGAGAAAGAAAAGTACAAGGAGAACTTATCCTTTGTACTTGAAGGCATTCAAGAAGAACAAGATGGGGATACAGATCTCCACTTTAGGTATGTATGTTATTGATATAAACTTATCTACTTCTTCATCTTGGGTACTAGATATTAGATGTGGATCTCACATATGCTTGAATTTTCAGGATCTAGAAAGAAGTAGGCCTTTGGGAAAGGGCAATGTTGAACTGTGAGTCGCAAATGGAGCAAGAGTTTTAACCACTGTGGTTGCAACCTATAGTTTCTCTCTGTCCATAGGGCTTTTAATAGAGTTAGTGAAGTTATACTATGTATCTTCTATAAATAGAAACATCATTTATGTGTCTTGTATGGATAAGGATGCATATGAATTTCATATTACGAATGGTAGATTTTCTATTTCAAAAGATGAGATGTTTTTTGGTAGTACCCCAATGACTTATGGTCTTTATTTGCTAGATCTAAAGATAGATGTTTATAACATAAATACCAATAGAATAAAAATCAACAACTCAAGCAAAACTTACCTTTGGCATTGTCATCTAGGCACATGAATGAGAATCACATATCTAGACTCCATAAAGATGGTTATCTAGACTCTTTTGATTTTGAATCAATAGAGACATGTGAATCTTATTTGTTGGGTGAGATGGCTAAGATCCCTTTCACAGCTAACAATGAGAGGGCTAGTGATTTATTAGGACTCATACATATTGATGTATGTGAGCCTTTTAGAACAACAACTAGAGGCAGGTATCAATACTTGATTACCATTACGGATGACTTCAGTAGGTATGGTTAAGTTTACTTGATGAAACATAAATCAGGTACTATTGACAGGTTCAAGGAGTTTATAAATGAAGTATAGAACCAACTTGGCAAAAGTATCAAGGAACTTTGTTATGATCGAGGTGGAAAATACTTAATCCAAGAGTTTGAGGACCTTCTGCGAGCCCATGGGATTGTATCTTAATAGACTCCACCTTGAACACATCCACATAATAGTCTATCAGAAAGAAGGAATCACATAGTATTGGATATGGTGTGATCAATGATAATTTTAGTTGAGCTTCTGACTACCTTATGGGGTTATGCTTTAGCGATCGCTGCATTTACACTAAATCGAGTACCATCTAAAGCGGTTCAAAAGATACCATTTAATATATGGTATGGGAAGCGCCCCAATGTGTCTTTTATGAAGATTTGGGGATGTGAAGCCAATGTAAGGAAAATGTTTCCTAAAAAGCTTGGTGCTAAATTTGATAGATGCTATTTTGTTGGATATCCTAAGGAGACTAAAGGATATTACTTCTATTCCCTATCTGAAAGAAGAGTGTTTGTTACCAGAGAAGTTGCATTCCTAGAGAAGGAATTTATTTCCAAAGGAATCAGTGGGAGGAAATTGGAACTCGAAGAGGTTTGAGACCAATGAGAAAACATTAAACTAATAGATATACAAGAGGAACAAAGAGAATCACAAAGTGTTGTGGAATCTCATATACCTCAAGTAACACATGAACCTCGTAGATCTATAGGACTCACGTTGAACCTCAGAGATTTGGATATCATGTAATTGAGGAAGGTGGTGAGTTGGTCCTAGATGATGATCCAACAACCTATCCAGAAGCTACTAAGAGACCAGAGTCTGAGAAATTTCTTGAGGCCATGGGATTTGAGATGTAATCCTTGTATATCAACAAGGTGTGAACCTCGATGGATCCACCTAATGGGGTGAAACCCAAAGGGTGCAAGTGGGTCTTCAAGAAGAAGACTGACATGGGTTGTAAAGTACAAACCTATAAGGGTTGATTAGTTGCAAAGGGTTTCAAACAAGTTCAAGGTGTTGGATATGATGAAACCTTTTCTCCAGTACCCATGGTTAAGTCCATCAAGATCATGATTGGTATTGCTTCTTATCATGACTATGAGATTTGGAAGATGGATGTTAAAACCACATTTCTTAATGAGAATCTTCTCAAGGATGTGTACATGACACACCCTGAGGGTTTTACAAATCCAAAGGATGCAAATAAAGTATATAATCTTAAGAGGTCAATCTATAAATTGAAGCAAGCATCTTGAAGCTAGAAACTTCATTTTGATGAGACAGTCAAAGAGTTTGGCTTTATTCAAAATGATGGTGAACCTTGTGTGTACAAGAAGGTTAGTGGGATCATAGTGACATTTCTCATATTGTATGTAAATGACATACTATTGATGGGGAAAGACATCCCTACTTTACAAAAGGTAAAGACAGGACTAGGAAATACATTTTATATGAAACACTTGGGAGAAGAATCCTACATCTTGGGGATTCATATCTATAGAGAAAAATCTAGAAGGCTTCTTGGATTAAGTCAAAGCACATACATTTACAAAGTGTTGAAGCGGTTCAAACAGAGAGCTCAAAGGGAGGAAATATTCCCATCTTGGAGTTACCATCTCTAAAGCTCAATGTCCTAGTTTTTGTGAGGAAAGGGAACACATGAGTTTGATTCCATATGCATTAGCAATTGGATCAATCATGTGTGCAATGTTGTGCACCAGTTTCAATATCTCATATGCCTTGAGCATGACGAGCATATATCAGTCAGATCTAGGTGATTCTCACTAGACAGCCATTATGAACATCCTTAAGTACTTGAGAAGAACTAAGGATCAATTCCTTGTCTATGGAACAGAGGAAGAGTTGGTGGTAAATGGTTAGACTGATGCAAGATTCCAAACTGATAAAGATGATTAAATATCGCAATTAGGATTCATGCTTTTCCCAAACAATGGAGTTGTAAGCTGGAAGAGTTCCAAGCAAGAGACAATTTATAATTCCACAACAGAGGTCGAGTATGTTGCTACATCGAATGATGCAAAGGAGGTTGTATGGATCAATAAGTTCATCTCTGAACTTGGGGTCGTTCCAAGCATCAATGATGGAATTGAGGAATATTATGGCAACATTGGACCTATCGCACAAGCTAAGGAACCCATATCACATCACCATTCTAAGCATATACAAAGGAGGTTCCATATCATATGAGAGATCGTACAATGAGGAGATATGAAGATTTTTAGAGTACCAACTAAGAGCAATGTTGTTGGCCCCATGATAAAGGAACCTTCACAATAGAAGCATGATGGACATGTTAGATCACTTGGGATAAGATTCGTGGGTGATTGGATGTAAGTCTAAGTGGGATTGTGTTGGTATGTATGTCCAGAGAGCCATTCATATGATGATTGTAATGGCATAATTTGTTAATGATTTGGTTAATACTAAAGGAAAACATCCAGTTTTTTTTATTCAAGTTATGAGATAATGATGTAACATAATAAATTTCTAGAGAAGGATATTACTCAATGATGTATGTCTTCAAGTACATGACTTGAATAATGAGATCATACAGATGTTAAGAGTATATACATTCTCATTATGTACCTGGTTAGATGTTGTTGTGGAAGTAAGATAGACAAAAATAACACATAAGACTAGTGTGTGTGTTGGTTGGTGACAGATCTCATTGGTCATGATATGTGATATCAAACCAAGCACACAGATACATGTTAGAGAATAGTGTATCGGGAAAACCCACGATGAGACTAACACAAGGAGAGCATTACAATGGTAGTCATAGTCAACTCTCATACTGTTGGTGGTAATTGTGCTTCTTAGACATGAAGTCACTACACTCATCACATGTCGTTCATGTATGCTTTGACATCATCCAATGTAATCCTTAATAAGGGTTGCCATAATGGTGATGATTGGGTGAGTGTAACACATGGGGACTGATTGTGAGTGATTTACACGGGATTTGTTCTTCCTATAAGAATAATATATCCTAGGCTTCTGATAAGCGAGACTGAGAAATTCATGGTCATGCACATGTGAGTCAATATTTGAGATTGAGCTTACATATATCTCAAACAGTCTTCTCTGGTTCAAGAAACAAGATGAATGTTGAAGAGGATGACTACTCCATTCCTCGAGTTCAATATGGATATTAGTAATGAAGGAACTATACAAACACTATAACTCCAAACACATATTGTAGGTTGTAGTTATTCTCCAACTTTAGATAAGTTTGTGCAGCATTAATGGGCGACTAGGCACCACTCATTGCTTGTGATGTCATAACTTGTTATGGACATTCACTACCAATGTAATCTAGGACCTATAGGGTCACACATATAGTAACTGACCTAGAAGAGGAGTTTTCATCATGAATCATAATTCTATTGATTACTAAAGTGTTTAGGTATTCAATTCAAGAAATAAGTCAACTAACTATATTTCCAACTGATCATCTCATACGATGAAATGACCGGTTGGAGTGTCTGGTTGATTGGATATTGTATTGGTTGAGTTCTACACAAATTGGTGCACCAATCAAATGGTTCACCTAGTGAACCAATCAGTTGGGTGTTGTGAATTGACTTGCTAGCTTGACGAGATGCTCAAATTGGTGTGTAATTGGATTGCATCAAAGATTAGTGTTGATATCATGTCATGCATTAATAGGAATAGAATTACCAATTCATATGCGATTGGGATAATGCAAAATGATTGGTTCATTGGGAAAACCAATCATTTTGTGTGCCAGTTGATCGGTTCTCCTGGAGAAGTTATCATTTTTCCATTCACAAGTTGTGAAAATTCAAGATTCTGGTCCCCTTCCACTCCCACACAGACTGGGAACCCGGACCCTGACCCCTCCTAGAGGGGTATTGGGGGCTTCTCAGACACATCAATTGCCACTGAAAATAGTTTGTCTTCTCTGGTTGTGGTAACCGAGATTACCTAAGAAAGTCATACCTGATAAAGGGAGGGATAGCAAGGGAGAACAATTGTGGGAGAGAAAGTTGGTGACTAGTAAACCAATGGGAGGGACAACTCCTTCATGTCCATTCTAGTAGGATGATAGGAGTTTTAGGTGATCTATGTGGACTTCCATAGAAGCTTGGAGGTTGTTGACTACCTCTAGGAGGGCAACGTCAACCTACTATCCATGGTGAAGACCAGGGGCACAATAGACAAGTCCCAATGCAAATAGAAGCTAGTTGCTTATCTACAATGATGAGGAGTATGTCATTGGACATGCTCTAGGACCAGGTATATCTTGAAACCATCCTTCCCATGACATAGTTATCGACACAATCCGTTGGTCTATAGGGAATATGGTAGTAAAGTTTGTTTTTTCTCTGCCATATCGGTCATCATTTTTCCCTACATTGGTATCAAAGCCACATCAATCTATTATATTTTGGGATACTATACATGATCAGATTTTTGGTTTTGTTGTTTACTTATTGCATGCAATGTGAATAACTTTTGTCCAATAAAATACCATGCATAATGCCAAAGTAGTATATATATGATATATATGCAATTTATACTCATCACCCTAAAAGTGAGTTTTGATGTTGGATGTGTAGCAGGGTTATGGTCAATAATCCTATTATCTGAGCATGGTTGTGTGATTGGTTATTCTTATTTTATCTCAATTTGCATATCTAGCCTCTACCTCATTTTCAATTGTATAAGTATTATTTTCTCCTACATTTTCTCCCCTCAAATGCAACTCGAGGTTTCTCTATAACAATGTAACAATAGGATAGTTTATTTTCTTATTACAACAATAAAGAAAAATGTTCAAACCATGCCAACTGACCATCTCAAAGGTGAGTCGATTGGCTGGAGGACCAAAAAGGACCAAGAAGGATGAGTCGAACTGATTAGATATCGGACCTGACCAATCGACTGGAGGACCCAGAAGATGATGGACCGTAGACAACACGACAGGTGAGATGATCAACTGACCAGTAAAGAGGCGATTCGATCGATTTAAGGGTTGAACCGATCAACCCATATTGGCAAGCATTGATCTTCATCAACAATAGGCTTCTACATGAGATGTGAACCCTAGGATGTGGTAATTCCATGTGGCTCCTAGGAATTACAATAGAATGACCATAACCATCACTTTTTGTTTATTACATGTTTTTGTTGTGGGATATAGCATGTATATGATACATAGTATATATGTGGTGATTAGATAAAGTATATGTATTTATAAATACAAACTCCCTCAATAAAATATTAAGTCTTAGATGCTTTCCAATACCAGCACACATAAAAGCTTGATCGACTAAGTTTGGGCACCCCAACTGTGGTGCGCCACCTATCTCATGGAAGTGTGATGGTAATAATGTGGGCCCACCAAGCGGGGTGCATTATTATTGTGTTGGCTTATGGGTCAGGATTAACTATGTGACCTTATTGAGATTAAGCACTAAAAGCATGTAGATTATTATGGTAAGGAGATGCGCTATCATCTATCCAAGATTTTCATATAATGCATTAGCAAAAGTTTCCTACCTTAATAATTGACTATGGATGTTGGCGTTGGCCGGGTAATAGTTGAATTATTTTGTATCTTGGCCCACTAGAAGGTTGTACATTGGAATCTTCTAAATTGATATGTGCATGTTATCAATTTGAATAAAAATAGTTGGAGCAATAATTAATTAAATACCTTATTGAATATCATCAATTTTTTCAATCAAATCAAAAAGGATTTGTGACAAAATGCAGTTTTTCTCTTATAGAATCAAATGATGAACAAATCAATATTGTGATCAGTCCTTAGGAAGGAAAAATTTGATGACACAAATTTCCACTACTTGTTTTGGACTATGAGAAGGGTTCTCAATGAAAAGTGCAAGCTCTATGTCCTTGATAAACCAATGCCAGAAATACCTACTCATGGTCTGCCTAGGGCTAAAGTGGATGATTACCGAAAGCATGCCAACTATGCCTTAGACATAAAGTACCTTATGCTAAGATGCATGAATTATGAGTTGAATAAGCGATGCGAGGATATGGGGATTCTTCAGATGGTAACACATCTTAGAATAATGAACCATAATATCACAAAGTAAGAAAGGAACAATGTCATAATGGTGCTCTTTGAGTGTAAAATGACAGAGGAAGACTCAGTAGAAGATGATGTTCTCAATATGATTGAACATGTGTATCATCTTGAAAACTTGGATTCTCTTTGAGACAAGATTTAGCCATAGATATGATTCAGAAATCATTTCTAGAATCATATAGCCACTTTATTGTATGTTATAACTTGAATAAAATGGCCAGACTGATGTCAGATTTTCATAGTATGTTGATTCATGCCAAAGCAATAATGAAGAAGGAAAAATCCATGATGGTGATCAATGAAGTTGAGTCCAAGAATGAAATAAAAGATATGAAGTGTTATGAGGCTAAGCCCAAATCTAGCACTTCAACACTCAAGATGAGGGGAAAGAAAAGTACAAGAGGAATGTATCCTTTGTACTTGAAGGCATTCAGGAAGAAGATGATGAGGATACAGATCTCCACTTCTGGTATATGCATTATTGTGATAAACTTATCTACTTATTCATCTTGGGTACTAGATACCAGATGTGGATCTCACATATGATCGAAGATCCAAGATCTGACAAGAAGTAGGCCTTTGCAAAAGGGCAAGGTTGAACTGTGAGCCACATATGCAGCAAGAGGTGTTGCCACTATAGTTGGAACCTATAGTTTATCTCTTCCCCTAGGGATTTTAATAGAGTTAGTGAACTACTATTATGTACCTTCCATAAATAAAAACATTATTTCTATATCTTGTATGGATAAGGATGTATATGAATTCCATTTTAAGAATGGTTGATGTTTTATTTCTAAAGATGGGATCTTTTATGACAGTGCCCCAATGCTTATGGTCAATGTTCTATTTCTAAAGATAGATGTTTATACTGTAAATACCAAAAGACTAAAATTCAACAACCAAACAAAACATACCTTTGGCACTATTTTCTAGGGCACATAAATGATAATCACATATCTAGACTCCATAAAGATGGTTATTTGGACTCTTTTGATTTCAAATCAATAGAGACATGTGAATTTTGTTTGTTGGGCAAGATAGCTAAGACCCATTTCACTGGTAACAATGAGAGGGATAGCGATCTATTAGGACTCATACATACTGATGTATGTGGGTCGTTTTGAACAACAACTAGAGGTGGGTATCATAAATTCATTACCTTTAATGATGACTTTAGTAGGTATGGTTATGTTTACTTCATGAAACATAAATCAGAAACTATTGATCGGTTCAATGAATTTATGAGTGAAGTATAGAACCGACTTGGCAAAAGTATCAAGGCACTTCCTTTTAATTGATGTGGAGAATACTTAAGCTAAGTGTTTGAGGACCTTATGTGAGCCCATGGGATTGTATCTCAATGGACTCCGCCTTGAATACATCAACATACTTGTTTATCAAAAAGAAGGAATCACACATTACTAGATATGGTGTGATTGATGACGAGTTTAGTTGAGCTTCTGACTACCTTGTCGGGTTATGTTCTAGAAACTGCCAGGTTTATACTAAACAGAGTACCGTCTCAATCTCTTCAAAAGACACCATATGAGATATTGTATGGGAAGTGTCTCAATGTGTCTTTTATGAATATTTGGGGATGTGAAGACTATGTAAAGAACATGTTTCCTAAAAATCTTGGCCCTAAATCTGATAAATGTTATTTTTTTGGATATCCTAAGGAGACTAAAGGATATTAATTTGATTGCCTATCTGACAACAAAGTGTTTGTTTCCAAAGATGTTGTATTCCTAGAAAAGGAATGTATTTCCAAAGAAATCAGTGGGAGGAAAGTGGAATTCGAAGAGGTTCGAGGCCAGCAAGAAAACATTGAAGCAATAGATGCACAAGAGGAACAAAGAGAATCACAAAGTATTATGGAATCTCAAATTTCTCAAGTAACACATGAAACTTGTAGATCTAAAAGGATACTCCTTGAACTTGAGAGATCTAGATATCTCATGACTCAGGAAGGCGATGAGTTGGTCATAGATGATGAGACAACAACCTATCTAGAAGCTACTGAGGAACCAGAGTCTGAGAAATGGCTTGATACCATGAGATATGAGATGGAATCCATGTATGCCAACAAGGTATGGACCTTGGTGGATCCACATGAAGGGGTGAAACCCATAGCGTGCAAGTGGGTCTTCAAGAAGAAGACTGACATGGATGGTAAAGTACAAACCTATAAGGGTAGATTGGTTGCAAAGGGTTTCAAACAATTTCAAGGTGTTGACTATGATGAAACCTTCTCTCTAGTGGCCATGGTCAATACATCAAGATCATTTTTCTATTACATCTTATCATGACTATTGGATTTTATAGATGGATGTTAAAACTACATTCCTTAACCAGAATCTTCTTGAGGATGTGTACATGACACAAGCTAGGGGTTTTATAATCTAAAGAATGCAAATAAAGCCTATAAGCTACAAAGGTCAATCTACAGATTGAAGCAAGCATCTCAGAGGTGGAATCTTTGTTTTGACGAGACAGTTAAAGAGTTTGGCTTTATTCAAAATGAAGATGGACCTTTTGTGTATGAGAAGGTTAGTGGGAGCATAGTGACATTCCTCATATTGTATGTAGATGACATACTGTTGATGGGGAATGACATCCCTACTCTAAAAAAGGTAAATACATGGTAGGGAAATATGTTTTCTATGAAAGACTTGGGAGAAGATTCCTACATCTTGGGGATTAATATCTATACAGTTAGATCTATAAGGCTTCTTTGATTAACTCAAAGCACATACATTGACGTAGTGTTGAAGTGGTTTCACATGGAGAACTCAAAGAGAGGAAACTTGCCCATGAATCATGGAGTTACCATCTCTAAAGCTCAATGTCCCAGTTCCTGTAAAGAAAGGGAACACATGAATTTGATTCCATATGCATCACCAATTGGATCAATCATGTATGCAATGTTGTGCTATTGACCTGATGTCTGATATCCCTTGGGCATGGCGAACAAATATCAACCAGATCCATGTGATTGTTACTAAACATTCATGAAGAACATCCTTAAGTACTTGAGAAGAACTAAGGATCAGTTCCTCATCTACGACAGAGAGGAAGAGTTGCTGGTAAAGGGTTACACCGATGCAAGCTTACAAACTAACAAAGATTATTTTAGATTGCAATTAGGAATCATGTTTTGCCTAAATAATAGAGTTGTAAGATGGAAGAGTTCCAAGAAAGAGATAGTTGTAGATTCTAAAATAGAGGTTGAGTATATTACTACATCAAATGTAGCTAAGGAAGTTGTATGGATCAAAAAGTTCATCTCTGAACTTGGGGTTGTTCCAAGCATCAATGACACAATTGAGCTATATTGTTACAATAATGGAGCTACTTCACTAGCTAAGGAAACTAAATTGCATCAGCATTCTAAGCATATATAAAGGCAGTTCCATCTCATACGAGAGATCGTACAGAGGGGAGATGTGAAGATTTGCATAGTACCAACTGAGAGGAATGTTGCTGACCCCTTAACAAAGGTACTTTTATAGTAGAAGCAAGATGGACATGTTAGATCACTTGGGATAAGATTTTTGGATGATTTTGTAAGGCCCCTAACCTAGCATAATGCTAATTTTGTTTATTTTGTATAATGAGATGCTTAGAACCTTTCTGTGACAGAGTGAGTTTTTCCTATATATATTATTATTTTCTCTCTCCTACAATTTTGATTATTCCAATTATGCCCTCAATCATTTCCCTCACTAAATTGATTATCAATTTCATTTAATACCATTCATAATATCACATAAAGTCAATAATACAAGCATTATGACTTTAGTCAATTGACATAGTCAACAATCAAATTTTGACTCCAATTTTGTACCCTAGCTACATAATGACATCATTAAGCTACTCCTAAAATTTCATTACATATGGATGTACCAATTAGGAGTTATTCACATTTAAAATTGATGTGTATTATGTCATCTATTAATCCCTAGGACCTAAGCTTCCAATTACATTTGATATAAATGTGTAACACAACCCTTTTTTTGGCTATTTGGGTGCAGATCAATTAAAGGGGGAAATCCCCGCCGTTCGATGTGTCGATCATGAATCGTGTAAGATCTGATGACTCTCAAGTCATATCTAACCTCCCGCAAGACCTGGTCTCTGCCTCCAACTGTACAATGGTCCATCCAATGCCCCTTGTACCCGAATCTCGCCTCCTCTTCGCGAGATATTTGGAGGACGACTTCCTCTCACCCGGACAAGCCCAACGGTGGTCACCACATCACCTAACTCCCTCGGATCAGGGAGAATGATCCCCCGCATCCCCACACATCTCATTGGCGGTGGCGCACGATTTAGGGCTTAGTCCTCTACACCACCTCGTGCCTATATAATGCTCCCACGAGCTCTGCCAACCTCCCTTTTATCATCCCCCACTCTCAATTCCAACAGAGTATGCCCCTACCTCCATCACCTCAAACACCCTCACCTCGCCTGACCCCGACCTTCTTCTCACTCCAGTGACACAACCATCCAATTGAATGTAGTTGCACCATCGGGGGACCTCTGCGAGAGGGTCACCACCCTCAATTGGAACTACGGAGGCCCAAATCCTTGGGTCGACAAGCCACCACAACCAAGCTCGGAAGCTCCATCGCCAGCAAGCTCAGGAGCACGTCGAGCTGCAAGGAGAAGTCACTAAGCCTCACGAACACCTCGCAGAGCTTCTTAAACCCTCAATCCAACCTGAGGGCAAGTATACCCCCAAAACGCCATTCCTCTGTTCAATTACTTTGCTTGATTAGATCGAGATGCAGACCACCGCCGACACTCTCCTTTAGTTCTCTAAAACCGATTTGATGCCGCGAGGCTTTTCCACCCCAAAGCACACTTCCTCCAGCTTCCTTCACCTTCTTAGCCTACGACCTCCTTGCCCCGACCCTCACTGCTACCATGGCGTGCGAGGAGAACAATCGAAGGGGTAGGATTCCTTTTTTACCCATGCTCTGTCACCGTGCACATGTGACCATCAGGGGCATTTACATCCTTTACTCCCAACCTTGACCCCGTTGACCGAGGCTGGCTCATGGGTTAAGGAGGGGATCTGTGGAGTCAGATCCTGCCTCTGATCCGTGAGGCCGACCGCCCTTTTTTTCTTTTATTCTCCTAGAAATTATTTCATTGGCCAAATCTTAGAAAAATCATAGAAAATGCTAGGATTATCAGAAAATATAGAACCAATATGCCATTTTGATCAGAAAAATATTCTCTATCCAAATAAGATATGATCATGACCTATATCCATTTCCTATTTCAAAAATAGTTTCCTAGAGAATAAATGACCTTTTTATTATAATTAATTATTAATAATTGTTTTCCTTGATGATATTTGACATTCTAAAATATATTTAGCCCTAAATGAAACCTTGTTTCCTATATAACTCAAAACACTAGTCTAAGTTGATAAATGATGAAATAATTAGGAGAAAACCCTAAATCTAGTCTTCTCTCTCTACATGTAATTAAATGTACATCTTTATATCAAATCTAATATTATTAGATGATGGTTACTGATCATGAATGGTCCTGAACTCTGATTTGAACCCTGATCTTATGAAATCATTAATATACTAAGGGTTGCTTTCCTTTTTATCCGACCATCCTAGAAATCCTAGATTATGAAAATATTCTATTTGATTAATCAAATACTATCTTTTAATCAAACTATTTTTATGATGGATCAGATCTGATAATCTTAAAACCCAATTAAAATATGTAAAATCCTTGATCTGAATAAGATAGCATGAAAAGAATCATAACTAAGAACATATCTTAGTCTTGGTCACATGGACCAATAGTAATGTTGTATCCTTGTTGTCCTTGTAGGGTGACTTAATTCTTGTTGATTCTAAATTCTTGGATATCTGATCTAAACAAGCAGGTACGTGGTATTATAAGTATAAGACTAGATTTCTTGGTTGCCAATAATATGTAGTATCTTGAATGCTCATATTTGAATATGATTGCTTGGTTGAACTAGTATGAGTTATACTTCGCCAAAATCTAATATAACATAAATGATTATGATGGGTTGTAGCTACTAGAGCACATAGCCTAGTGTGGATGTATGTTTCCTAACATGGATGTATGATCCTTGGGCCCATGTTAGATGTACGGTGATATTATATTGCCCGTACTAGATGTAAGTTAGCTGCAAATATGTGTAGTACAACTGCATCAAAATGAATGTAATAAAAAGGTTGTTTACCTGATTTTCGCCTTAAGAAATGGGTTTATCTGTCTTTTCTTCTTTTTCAAATATTTTCCTTTATGCAACCTTATTAGTGTAACTTTTACCATGTACCAACTTTTTTGACGTTTTTGTTTCTCGTATGTGCTAGGTGCAAGGAACAATTGACAAATAAAATGAAATGCATGCTCAAAGTACCTGAAGGCATAAGTTAATAAGTATGGAGGATATATTAGATAGATCTATTCCTCTTATCTCATTCTTTCTAGATGTTAGTTTATTTTCCTAGTTGATGTTGAGGATGTCTGAGATCCTATGTAATAATGTTATATTTCTCTAGAATAATATTTTCTCTCCTTGTGTAATGACTTTATTTTATCCATATGAATGAATGTTTGTGTGGCTTTATGAGGTGATGTGGACTTTGATCTTGGATCAATCTCTTATTTTTTTTTATTACCTTAATCTCTTATATTTTATCTTTTGACATCTATAGATATGAGTGCACACATATATGTAAATGTCACTATGGAAAGTATATAGAGATTGGGGTTGTCACAGTTGGCATCAGAGCCAGGTTCACACATCAAGTCACATGTACTTCGTTCACCCTATTTGCGTCTAGGGTAGTCCTTGAGTTAGGGATGTGAAGGGTGGAGGTGTGTAGGATAGCATATGTCATGGGTCTGACTAAAGTCTCCGAGCCACTTAGCTTGTCAATCACGAGGCTACCTTTATGGAAGTATAAGTCTACATGGTTGATACCGTAAGTGTCCCCTATTCTTGGGTGTACCTTAATTTAGGAACCTTTTCATCTATAGATTTTTCCCTCTCATCTCTTTTGTAGGAAAAAATTTCCCTCTCATCTATGTTTTAAAATAAATTCTCCCTCTTACCTCTGTTATAAGGTTAGGAAGGAGTCTCTCTATTTAGAAAGTCCTAAGGATCGAATGATAAGGATTTAGGGTATCCTCCACTCATCATGACATTAAAGTCATTAATAATTCATAAAAGATAATAAAGAAATATTATGTGATAAAAATAATGATAATGATGAGAATAATTGTTGAAGTAATAAATCTAATATGTCCAAATTAATTTTAGGATGCCTCCTAGGACTCACAACTCAAAGGCCTCGGAGGAATCATCCTCTATGAAGAGAAAAGAGCCTGAAACCTCTGAAGTACCTGATCCCGATGCCGTGGCCAAGGAAAGGTGGGAGGAACAGAAGAAAATCCTTCTAGACTTTATGGAAACCCTCACCACAAAAGGAACCCCTGAATCTAGCTCCTCTAGGAAAAATGAGGTGACGGTGATAGACTTCATTAAGCTCAACCCTAATACCTTTTGGAGGGAAGATCAGCTTGAGGTCATGGACAAGGATGAGGCCTGGATCCTTTATGTAGTGAATTCCTTCCGTACCCTAGAAGTAATCGAGGAAAAGAAGGTCAAATTCGCCACCCATCTGCTTAAGGGAGGGGCGAAGGTCTGGTGGGAGAGCTATGGTGGGAACCGGGGAGAGGAAGTAAACGACTTGGGGTGGGAATCCTTCAAGACCCTCTTCACTGACCGTTTCATGCCCATAGCTGAGAGGAAGAGGAAAGAGAACATGTACACAGATCTTTGGCAGGGCAGTCTCTCAGTGGCCGATTATACCTAGAAGTTTAGGCTTCTGGAACGCTATGCCCCTATCCGGACTGAGGACTGCCTCATTGAGCATTATGTACACTGCCTCTCTACACACCAGAAAACCCTAGTTATGGCCCTTAAGTAGGAAAGGGAGCAGGGATTGCAGAAGCCATAGACATGGCCCTTAAGCAGGAAAGGGAGCAGGGATTGCAGAAGCGTACTAGTATGGGATATTTAGGGTTCACCACCACTGAGGAAGAGAAGTTCATGAAGTTCCACCCCGGCCATAATAAAGGATCAGGAAAAGGAGGAGGTTTAGGGAAGAAAGGACAAAAGAACAGCAAGTTGATGGATTACCGCAACAAATGCAAGACTTGTGGACGAGGACGTGATGGACCTTGTCGCTACACCAAGCCGGTATGCTACAACTACAAGAAGGAGGGACATTTCCTTGCCAAGTACCCCAATGCATCTATCCTTGGCAACCTCCATCGGGTGCTCCACCCTCTCAGGGACACCGCAATGCTAGGGTGTTTGCAGTAATAGCAGAAGAGGCTAGGGCAAATCTAAACCATCTTGTCAAAGGTAACCTTAAATATTTTTTTCATATATCTAATATCTCGTTCAATGCCATCAATTATTTAAAATATAATTATCCTTTATAGGCGTTGTTTTCTTGAATGGACATCCTGTTAAAGCATTGTTTGACTCTGGATCCACAAATACATTTATCACTCAAAATCTGGCCTCAATGTTGCACTTACATATAAAGGACTTGGGTTATATTCTAGATGTGTCAAGTCCTAGTGGCAAAATATTCACTACATTATAGAAAACTAATGTCCTCCCTCTAAAATTCGAAATTCATGGCATGCCCTTTGAATTCATCCTCTTATCTATGGAAGACTTTGATATTATACTTGGTATGGATTGTCTATACAAGTATCATGCTCAGATTGACTGTAGAAACAAGATGGTAGTTCTCTCTCAACCTCATTCTTGTCCTATGGTGATTCCTAGGGGAAGTGGATTCTGTAATAATTTCCTCTCTTAAAGCTAAAAAGCTCATATCTGAAGGATGTAAAGTCTTCCTCGCATTCGTATCGGAGACCAGTCTTGACAACATGCATGTAGAAAGACTGGAGGTGATACATGATTTCCTTGACATATTTCCAGAGGAGCTTCCTGGGCTGCCTCCAAATAGAGACATTGAGTTCTCCATAAACATTCTTCATGGAACCACTCTGATTTCTTGGGCAGCATATAGGATGGCACCTATTGAGCTTATTGAGTTCAAGAAACAATTAAAAGAACTGCTTGATAAGGGTTTTATCCACCCTAGTGTTTCCCCGTGGGGTGCACCTGTTCTTTTTGTTAAAAAGAAAGATGGTTCAATGCGAATGTGTATTACCTATCACATGTTGAACCAAGCTACCATTACAAACAAGTATCCTCTCCCTCGTATTGATGACCTATTTGATCAACTTCGTACCGCTAAAGTCTTCTAAAAAACTGATCTTCGTTCTGGCTACCATCAACTTAAGGTCAAGGATTCAGATATATCTAATACTGCTTTTCGAACTCGTTACGGACACTACAAATTTCTGGTGATGTCCTTCGGGTTGACCAATGCACCTGCTGTATTCATGAACTTGATGAAAAAAGTCTTCCAACCTTATCTTGATGAGTTTGTGGTCGTATTCATTGATGATATTCTGATCTATTCTAAAAAAATGGAGAAACATCAAGAGCATTTGAAGTCTGTCCTTGAGATTCTTCGAGCCCAGAAATTCTATGGTAAGATTTCTAAATGTGAATTCTGGATTGACAAAGTCATGTTTCTTGGTCATGTCATCTCTTGGGGTAATATATCTATCGATCCCACTAAAGTCTCTACTGTACTTGATTGGCAACCTCCCCAGAATCCTTCTGAAATCCAGATTTTCTTGGGTCTGGCCGGATATTATCGTCATTTCATCCCAAACTTTTCCAAAGTTGCACTTCCTTTGACCAAGCTAACTTGGAAGGATGAGCATTTCATCTGGTCAGCTTCTTGTGAGTCTAGCTTCTAACAGATCAAGCAGAAGTTGACATCAACACTTGTCCTTGTTCTACCATCTGGCAATGAAAGATTTGTGATTTTCACCGATGCTTCCTGACATGGATTAGGGTGTGTCCTACATCAGAATGGGAAAGTAGTGGCTTTCTCTTCCAGACAATTGAAAACCAATGATATGAATTATCCTACGCATGATTTAGATTTATCTGCTATCATCCATGCTCTCAAAATTTGGAGGCACTACTTGTATGGGGCAACGTTTGATATCTTCACCGACCACAAAAGCCTCAAGTACATTCTGACGCAGAAGGATCTGAATCTGCAGAAACGACAGTGGATCAAGTACCTGAAGGACTACGACTTCACCATTGGCTAACATCCAAGCAAGGCCAATGTAGTTGTAGATGCTCTTTGTAGGAAAAGAGCTATGTGTGCATCTTTGTTTGTACCCAAATGGAGGAACATGGAGGACCTAGCAAGCTGGAGACTACAATTCCTGGTTGATCGTATGCATGTCAATAACATCTCTATCACATCCAACTTGCATTGTGAACTTCTAGAGGCATAGAAAGCTAATCTCGAGCTTGCAGAGCTCTCCTCTGTCCTGGCTAAACCTCATACACATCTGTCTGTGGGTATTGGTGGTGGTCTTTGATACAAGAACTGTATGTGGGTTCCTGAGCAGTCAGTGGTAAAGATGAAGATTCTTTTTGAGGCACACAAGTCCAAGTACACCGTTCATCCCGTCACAATGAATATGTACAAGGACCTACAACATCAAATATGGTGGAGAGGCATGAAGTGTGATATCGCTAATTTCGTGTCTAGATGTCTGACATGCCAGAGAATCAAGGCTGAGCATCAAAGACCAAGCGGTCTACTGCAACCCCTCAAGATACCGGAATGGAAATAGGAACACATCACCATGGACTTCGTAATAGGATTACCTAGGACCAGGAAAGGATATGATGCTGCATGGGTCATAGTGGATCGTCTCACCAAGCTAGCTCATTTCCTCCCTGTGAAAACCACTGTGAAAGTGTCTGAGCTGGCCAACCTCTACATATGGGAGATTGTACATCTGCATGGAGTTCCAGTGTCCATTGTCTTGGACCGGGACCCAAATTTCACTTCAAAGCTGTGGAAACAAGTTTAAGAAGAATTGGGCACCAAGTTGAACTTCAGTACAACTTATCATCCGCAGACAGATGAACAGTCAGAACGAACAGTGCAGATTCTGGAGGATCTTCTACGAGCTTGTGTACTTGACTGGGAAGGATTGTGGGACCATTACCTACCTTTGGCTGAGTTCGCCTATAATAATAGCTATTAGGTGAGTATTGGGATGCCACCATATGAAGCTCTCTATGGTCGACCATGCAGATCTCCATTACATTGGGACGACATCAGAGAACACACCTTGATGAAATCTGAGGAGATGAAGCTATATGCAGATAAGGTTGCACTGATCAGATAGAGGATGAAGCGGGCACATGATAGGTAGAAGTCTTATGCAGATGCTCACTAACAAGAACATTAGTTCAAGGAAGGTGACAATGTTTTTCTGAAGATCCGACCTATTCGAGCTTTGGCCAAGAAGAAAGGAAAGCTCAGTCCTCGTTATGTTGGACTCTTTGAGATTTTGGAAAGGGTTGGTAAATGTGCCTATCGTCTCACTTTGCCACTTCAGTATAGTGCCATGCATAATGTCTTTCATGTATCTAATCTAAAGCCTTATCTCAAAGACCCTAGTCACATTCTGAATCATGAGCCTCTCGAGTTAAAGGATGATTTCTCATATGCTGAGTCCCCAGTCCGAATTCTCGACTTCAAGTCAAAGGAACTTCATAGTAATCAACATATAGATATGGTGAAAGTTCTCTAGAGCCACCATGATGAAATTGATGCCACCTGGGAACTAAAGGCCGAGGTTGAGAAGAAGTATCCACATCTTTTTCAGGCTGCTTGAATTTTGGGGACAAAATTCTTAAAAGGAGGGGAGAATGTGATAGAGTGAGTTTTTCCCATATATATTATTAATTTTTCTCTCCTACAATTTTGATTATTCCAATTATGCCCTCAATCAATTCCCTCACTAAATTGATTATCAAATTCATTCAAGACCATTCATAATATCACATAAAGTAAATAATACAAGCATTATGACTTTAGTCAATTGACATAGTCAACAATCAAATTTTGACTCCAATTTTGTATCCTAGCTACATAATGACATCATTAAGCTACTCCTAAAATTTCATTACATATGGATGCACCAATTAGGAGTTATTCACATTTGACATTTATGTGTATTATGTCATCTATTAATCCCTAGGACCTAAGCTTCCAATTCCATTTGATATAAATGTGTCATACAACCCTTTTTTTTGGCTATTTGGGCGTGTATCAATTAAAGGGGGCAATCCCCACCGTTCGATCTATCGATCACGAATCTTGTGAGATTTGATGACGCTCAAGTCGTCTCTAACCTCCCGCAAGACCCGATCTCCACCTCCAATTGTACAACGGTCCATCCAACGCCCCTCGCACCCTAATCTCGCCTCCTCTTCGTGAGATATTTGGAGGATGGCTTCCTCTCACACGTACAAGCCCAACGGTGGTCACCACGTCATCTAACTCCCTCAGATCAGGGAGAAAGATCCCACACATCCCCACACATCTCATTGGCGGCGGCGCACGATTTAGGGTTTAGCCCTCTACACCACCTCGTGCCTATATAATGTTCCCACAAGCTCCGCCGACCTCCCTTTTATCATCCCCCACTCTCAATTCCAACAGAGTATGCCCCTACCTCCCTCAACTTGAACACCCTCACCTCGCCTGACCCCAACCTTCTTCTCACTCTGGTGACACCCTCCATCCAATTGGACGTAGCTACACCATCGTGGGACCTTTGCGAGAGGGTCACCACCCTTAGTTGGAACCGCGGAGGCCCAGAGCCTTTGGTCGACAAGCTGGCACAACCAAGATTGAAAGCTCCATCGCCAGCAAGCTCAGGAGCACATCGAGCCGCAAGGAGCAGTCGCTAAGCCTCACGAACACCACGAGGAGCTTCTTGAACCCTTCAGGGCAGGTATACCCCCGAAACACCATTCCTCAGTTCATCAGATTTGCTTAATCAAAATCGAGATGCAGACCACCATTGACACTTTCCTTTGGTTCTCTGAAACTGGTTTGATGCCGCGAGGCTTTTCCACCGCAAAGCACACTTCCTCATGCTTCCTTCTCCCGCTTAGCCTACGACCTCCTTGCCCCGACCCTCGCTGTTGCCATGGCGTGCGAGGAGAACAATCGAAGGGGAAGGATTCCTTTTTTGCCCATGCTCTATCACGGTGCACATGTGACCCTCAGGGGCATTTACGTCCTTTACTTCCTTTACTCCCAACCTCCGACCACCCTTTTTTTTTTCTTTTGTTCTCCTAGAAATTATCTAGTTGGCCAGATTTTATAAAAATCATAGAAAATGCTAGGATTATCAGAAAATATCGAACCAATATACCATTCTGATCAGAAAAATATTCTTTGTCCAAATAAGATATGATCAGGACCTAGATCCGTTTCCTATTTTAAAAATTGTTGCCTAGAGCCTAAATGACCTTTTTTATTATAATTAATTATCAATAATGGTTTTCCTTGATGATATTTGACCTTCTAAAATATATTTATCCCTAGATGAAACCATGTTTCCTATATAACTCGAAACACTAGTCTAAGAAGATAAATGATGAAATAATTAGGAGAAAACCCTAAAGCTGGTCTTCTCTCTCTACATGTAATTAAATGTACATCTTTATATCAAATCTAATATTATTAGATGACGATTAGTGATCATGAATGGTCCTAAACTATGATTTGAACCTTGATCTTATGAAATCATTAATATCCTAAGGGTTGCTTTCCTTTTTATCCGACCATCCTAGAAAACTTAGATTATGAAA
Organism: Alisma plantago-aquatica; assembly: GCA_963693085.1. Taxonomy (NCBI): domain Eukaryota; kingdom Viridiplantae; phylum Streptophyta; class Magnoliopsida; order Alismatales; family Alismataceae; genus Alisma; species Alisma plantago-aquatica. The sequence goes on along the minus strand of OY856411.1, from coordinate 386,072,820 downwards.
ATCTTCTATTTGATTAATCAAATACTATCTTTTAATCAAACTATTTTTATGATGGATCAGATCTGATAATATCTCAAAACCCAATTAAAATATGTAAAATCCCTGCTCCAAATAACATAACATGAAAAGAATCATTACTAAGAACATATATTAGTCTTGGTCACATGGACCAATAGTAATGTTGTATCCTTACTTTCCGTGTAGGGTGACTTAATTCTTGTTTATTCTAAATTCTTGGATATCTGATCTAAATAAGCAGGTATGTGCTCTTATAAGTATAAGACTAGATTTCTTGGTTGCCTATGATATGTAGTATCTTGAATGCTCATATTTGAATATGATTGCTTGGTTGAACTAGTATGAGTTATACTTCGCCAAAATCTAATATAACATAAATGATTCTGATGGGTTGTATCTACTAGAGCACATAGCCTAGTGTGGATGTATGTTGCCTAACATGGATGTATGATCCTTGGGCCCATGTTAGATGTATGATGATATTGTATTGTCCACACTAGATGTAAGTCAAGTGCAAATATGTGTAGTACAACTGCATCAAAATGAATGTAATAAAAAGGATGTTTACCTAATTTTTGCCTTAAGAAACGGTTTTATCTCTCTTTTCTTCTTTTTCAAATATTTTCCTTTATGCAACCTTATTAGTGTAACTTTTACCACATACCAACTTTGTTGATGTTTTTGTTTCTCGTATTTTCTAGGTGCAAGGAACAATTGACAAACAAAGTGAAATGCATGCTCAAAGTACCTGAAGGCATAAGTTAATAAGTATGGAGGATATATTAGATAGATCTATTCCTCTTATCTCATTCTTGCAAGATGTTAGTTTATTTTCCTAGTTGATGTTGAGGATGAATGAGATCATATGTAATAATGTTATCTTTCTCTAGAACAATATTTTCTCTCCTTATGTAATGACTTTATTTTATCCATATGAATGAATGTTTGTGTGGCTTTATGAGGTGATGTGGACTTTGATCTTGGCTCAATCTCTAATTTTAGTTGATTACCTTAATCTCTTTTATTTTTCCTTTTGACATCTATAGATATGAGTGCAAGTATATCTATAAATGTCACTATGGAAAGTATATAGAGATTGGGGTTGTCACACTTTCTCTAATATCTTGAGGTGTTTTAGTAACATGTAACATGGTCATGTTTTCAGTTTGGTGCTTATTGGATACTGTTTGAGTGAGCTATGTCTGCATGTTATGGACTAAAATGAAATTTACCCAAGTTAAGGGGATATCATTCATTTTGTCACATGTAGAGTGTGCCCTTAGTGATTTAGTATCATAAGAGAGAGAATGATGGTATGAGGTGCCTTTTGGGACCTTGATTGATGAGGTGGCATCACATGCTATGCTTGGCTTTCTATGGTTTGGATGATGTCGACCTAGTAGAGTTACTTGGTTATAGCAACCCTTGTTTTGACCTTATGGTATGTATTGGGAGTGTTTCAACTAAAACACATTCCCTTAGTGATGTTTTCTCGACCTAGATTGTTTTGGATGTGTTTGGGATCGAGACATGTTGTCTTCTTGTGGTATGTCTCGACCTATTACATTGATGACCTTTTTGTCTAGACCAAGACATATGTTTTGATGTTGTTTTAACCCCTCGAAGTGTTTCAAATGAAACCAATGGGTTGGATACCTAGAGAGGTCAATACCCAACAAAGGCTATATCACAATCGTGTGCATTCATAAAGTGGTTACATGTTGGTTTCTTTGATGGACAAGTGTTCCTTTGGTGTTCTAATATGTTGACACCTCACATATACCCTACTACCATCCTCCTTTGGGTATATATCATTTTATTTCATTAGCAAGCACTCTTTTTTGTCCCTAATCTCTCCCTTCTCCACTGTAGCCAACTTTGTAGCTTTGGGAGAAAAGGAGATCATATCCTAAAGCTATGGTGGCCGATCAACCTTGCTTGAAGAAGGATTTGTGCTAGATCAACTCTTGTGATGGTGTGTGGTGAATATTCACTTGGTCAATGGTTCTACCTTCTTGATTACGTTTTCCCTATGAAACCTCCATCATCATCTTCTTTTTCCTTGGTCATTAATTGTAGATCACCCATGGTGTTAATTTGAGAGTAACTCCTCATCGTAAGGGGTCATAGACTATGCTTTGATAGGATAAACTCGAGTGAAAGGATGAGTCCTTCTCTTTCTCTCTTTTCTTTTGGTTCAGCCTAGGGTTTCTTGCCCTATTTCTTGAGCTACTTCTTAACCATGGTGTTCCTCTTTTGTGAGTTGCTTTGGTGGCTGAAGTTCTAATCAAAGTTGGGGCTTCTTTCCTACTTTTGGAGCTTTCGACCATTGGAGCTCGGATCACCACAAAAGGTGGGTTATATAACTTTCCCCTCTTCTATTTTGACCATAATCATGTTAGTTTGTTGTTGTTTCTATCTCTGGAATATGACCCTAACATGCTAGTAGGTGTTATCATGCATTAGGGTTTGATCTATGGTGATAGTCCTATGAAACTTGCTTCTATCTTCCAAATCCTAATTTCTCTTGTACCCGATTTTGAAATAAATAAAAAATGGATATTTTTCTGGCCTTGTTTATTGATTTTTATGCTTACGAATGAGGATTCGGGTACCTTAGTGTAACATGAGTTTTAGTACTATTTGTTAGGTGTTAAACATGAGTAATCACCTCTCTTAATGAGACTCTATTGTATAGAATTCTATCATGCTCAAAAGATGTTGATGATCATCTTTGTATGGCAATATTTCCTTTGTCTATGATGAGCATTCCTTGGTGATAACCTACTAATTTGCTTATGGTTAATCCCTAATTTGAGGATGGTTATATGTTCTCATGACCATTTGAACTTGGTGGTGATTATATATATATATATATATATATATATATATATATATATATATATATATATATATATATATATATATATATATATATATATATATTAGTCTTATATGTTGGGCTAGTGGTCAAAAACCATGATTTGTTTAGAGAGGATGAAGGTGATGACCATACAAGTAGTATAATACTTGGTTTTATTAACATGATGATTAAGATGGTGAATGAGGTTCTTATGATTTTTGGATTACAAATTTGTATCATTCTCATGTAGGTTGCTCTTTTTCTAAACCCTAAATCCATATACTCGATTCCTAAAGTGTTATTCAGAGGATGATCCTATATGCATCATAAACTTTGGTCTAATTACCATGTGCTAAGTTTTGGTCATCATGTTGTCCATTGAGTTATGTATGATTTCTCATATAAGTTGAAGCTCAACTATATTTCTCCTAAGTGGTCTTGATTAATGATTATTATGGTGATTTTTTCTAGGGTTTTAATGATCATGATTCCCATGTTTTGGACATAGTGACTCTTGGTATTCTTGCTGAATTACCTTGATTTTTGGTCGAGACATATGTTAGCCTTGCAGTTGAGGTAGAAACGCCCATGTATGGATGTTGGTCACAACACCCATGCTTTGTTTTCATTGAGGTCGAGATATCTTTCTTGAATTTTGGTCGAGACATATATAAGCCTTGGTGTTAGGGTCATGACCTTGAGTTATATCTTGATTGAGATTCCCTTGAGTTGGTTTTGCCATGGTCATGATATATACTTTGTTAATGGTCGAAACACTAACTATAGTTGGTTGTGACCCATGATGCCTAGTGGTGGTAACACATGGTGTTATTGATGGTCGAGACACATTGTTGATAGTAGGTCAAGACACCTTGTCGATAGTAGGTCGAAACACTTTGCTTGATGGTAGGAGGGACACCATGTTTGGTATAAGGTCGAGACATATGATGGTAGGAGGGACACCATGTTTGGTATAAGGTCGAGACATATGATGATGATGTGGTGAAAACACCTAGTCATGTTTCGGTCGAGAAACCTTGCATGAAACTGGTCGAGACACTTTGCTTGAGGGTGGTTGAGACACTTGTTTCATTAGTGATCGAGATGCCTATGTGATGGATGGTCGAGACACATACATGAACATATAGTTAACACATGTGCATGAGTAAGAAAGTAATGATCCATGTATAGTGTTGTGGGAATGATTATTTGGTTAACCCTAATCACGATGCCTAACCCTAATATGCTCCAAGAAAGTGGGAAGTAACTCAATTAGTGTTTAATGATATAATCATGATGCAAACTCTAATTGGCTACGTGAGTGAACCCTAACCCTAATTATAGGGTATGTTATACTTATGGAATGTGCATGGATGAATAGTATATGATGATACCTTGTCTCTCCCTACTGACATGGTTCTAACATACATGGTGATTGAGTGCCATAGCTTGTGCATGCTATGAAGATGATTAAATGAGAATAGATGATGGCCATGATCCTTGATGAGGTGCACTAGAATTTTAAATATGTTAATGTGCACACTTAGATATAATATATAGTGTTGAACTTTAATACACTCCAAACTTGTGGGAGGTAATGAAACTAGAGATTTGTAAATAAATAATGACATGGAACCCTATGTTGTTGACAATGAAACCCTAACCCTAAATTGAGTGAACACATGATGTATTTGTAAGGAGTGGGAGGGGATCCACTCCCTACTAAAAAATTTTGAAGAATAAAACATCCATTCCAAACACACTCAAAGGTATGCTGGAATAGGTACAAAATTTTCAAACTTCAATAAATGGTATTCAAAACAACCGAAGTATAGCAGAGGAATAAAAATAATGAATATATTCAATTTTCACAAAAGATTACAAAAGTACATCATAATATCCCATAAGGGTTTAAATGTATGATACAACATAAGGATCTAAGTAGAGGAAAATCTAAACCATAACAACTTTGTCTCCAAGGTTTAACTCCGTAAGATAGTTCAAAACTTCATGCCTTATCATCCAAGTCCTTCACCTAGGGTTGGAAGCATACCCCAACAAAAAGAGAAAATAGATGACATCCGCAAAGGCTGGTATGTGCATACTAAATAGGAAATTGAGCAATATATGGAATAAAGGGCATAAAATATAAAACTCTTCCCATAGAAAGGATAAGGACCACCCAAATGGGTATCAAGAGAAAAGATTTTGAAATCATATGATAACAAAAGAATACTTGCCATTAATAAAACATAAAGATTGTGCCACACAAGCACATGCAAAGAATTAGGGCACACGCCCCATATCATCAACCTACATGCATGTGAGATAAACATAGTCTTATAACAATATAAACACAAAGGTGGCCAAGTCTCATAAACATGAAACTTGATAGAGAAAAGAATACTGCCAATCTCCCAAATATATAAAACATGGGCCAAAAATCACACATCTTGCCCTGGGTATGAGGTTCCTTTCAATCCCAAAGGAGTAGGAAATATCACATCTGCTCGGTAGGAAATAACACATCTACCATAAAAACCAATGCAATTACACTACTCTAGTGCTACTGAAACACATACCATGTTAAATGTAGAGGAAAGTAGATAGTATAGTCATAATATATAAACTAGTCACCACATAAGTGACCAACATATACATCCACCTCATAAGTGGGCAAAAGACATCACATGTCATCTTTTAGAGTTCCATCATGAACAAAGCATAATATAAGAGTTCAAAAGAATATCCATGATCAAATGATCAATATAAAATAAGGTATTTCACATAAACCATGATTTTCAAAAGAAAATACTTTGTGTATAGGCTAATGTCCATAGGACAAAGAGAATGAATAAGCATAGGTGAATTGCTCAACACAGAAGAATAGGGGATACATCATACCTCAACTTTGCAGTCTAAACAGTCCAAATCAGTCCTAGATCTAAGACTAGGCCTCTAAAGAACCTCTAGGGAAGGTGGACAAGTCCAATAAGTAAGGTTCCCAAGCTTAGAGAGGCTGGTTTCTCCAACAAAGCTCCTATCTCGAGCAAGAAGCACCTTCTCCACTTTAGAGGTGAAAAACCCTAACAAAAAACATGGAGATAAGGTGTTTATGGGTTCTAGGTGGGGTTTCACCATGGAAGTCCACAGTTCTGACCTAGAGGAAGGTGGAAGGAAGCTAAAAACATGAAAATAGGGAAGGAAAGGAGGATACTTACTAGTTTTGGTCAAAGGAGCTTAAGAAATCCTAAATAGAGAAATTTGGAACCTTAGGAGCCTTCTTCACCAAGGTAGGCACCTCCTTTTACCTTGGGATAGAACTTTCACAGAAAAATAGAGTAGGAATGATGCTCTAATCTAGAGGAAATAAAGGAGTGTAAGATTTTTTGAATTGGGAGTTGGGAAGGGGTAGATATGGCTATATAAAGAAAGAGGTCAAGTATGAGATGTCTATGAGACTTTCCATGTGTCATGTATAAGGGTGTCCATGGAAATGCAAGCCCTTATGGATAAGGAAGAAGTCAAGCACGAGGTCTCAAGTTACTTTCCATGTGTCCAATGCTAAGGTTGCCCATGGACATGCAAACCTTTATGGATAAGGAAGAAGTCAAACATGAAGTGTCCATGGAGCTTTCCATGTGTCCTTAGCCTAGGGATTTCATGGCCATGCAAGAGGACAGCTCATAGAGGCTTATTGAATATAAAATGTCATTTTATCAACACTTATAGGCCATCCCAACCGACCTACAATCAAAGAAATAACCCCATTGTTTGATAGCTTCTAAAAATAAGCTCATTTATAAAGAGAGTAATCCCTAAAATGCCCTTGGAAAGAAATACCTTCAAAACAAGGTGCATCTTTGTGCCCTATGGTTCAAAAACTTGAGAATGGTAAGGGAATATATAAGGATTATAATGCATGTGAAAATTTGCAAAGAAAACCTCCCAATTGGGTAAATTGTAGAAGAGTCCAGAATGTACCTAAAATTGCATAACTTACACAAACAACATCCATATTGGACCAAACTTCATCCACAAGTTATCTTTGATGTGTTGAATATGAATTTGCCATTATTTCCATATTTTGAAGTTATATAATCACATTATTCATTACTTATGTCTTTTACTCATTTTCTCTCTCCTAAACTTATCCTAATATTTCAAGGTTGTCCAAATTAGATGAAATTTGACATGTAGGCTAATTTTGATATGTAGATTTTGAATTTGAAGTTTGTTTCCACTTTTGAGACTTCTTTTTTTGAGATATGTCATAAGGCCCATTAACGGCCCATTATCTAAATTATTCATCCAATTAAGTTTCTTATCTTCATATTACCACCAAAATTAGTTTTGTGGCATATTTTATGTATCCATTATAAACCTAAGATTAATGTTACAACATTTGGTTATATTAAGGTGATCTATACATGAATTATCTCATTGGGGTTATACTAAACATCTATTTAGGTCTAACCTTCAACCTTGTTTGGTTAAGTCCAAAATGTCAACTTCCAGGGTAGGGTCTAAGATCTAGTATGTTACAGTATAGATTACATTGCCTAAAAGTGTAAATTTATTAAGATGTTATCTCTTTCTATTTGTATAGTGTTAACCTTGCAGGTGAAATGATTGTCATAGATATTGATTGCTATGATGTATATGTGATGGGAAACATGTGATGCTTATATGCGTCATGAGGCATGATGAGATAACAATGAGTATTGAGAATAATGTGATTGGTCTTATGACCTAGTGAAGGCTTAATGCCTAATGAGAGGTGTATCCTCCAGTGATGTGATGAGGGATTGTTATCCCCAGTGATGTTTTAATAATGATTTGTCTAATATGGCAGTGTCAATAGATAGTGATGTTGATGGCCTTGTTTAAGGGAGTGAGACAGTGTTGCCCCAAGATGATGTGATGAGTTCACACCTTATACTTTTTATATCTTCTGAGGTTGTTTCATAGATATGCTTGCTAGATCGAATTAGAGTTTGTATGTCCACTTGTATGATGGAGCCTTAATTCACCAAATTGGCATAAGTAATAAAATGAAACCTTAATCTTGTAGTTTCCATGTACCATAGATCTATCTTCAACGTCAATATCTTATTGGATGATGAAACGAGTAACTCCTATGGGAAACTCAAAGTGTGTATTGTTGAATACGTGGGGTACAAGTGGTGATATCTCCCGACATCCTTAAATTGTTGAAATAGTGATATGATGTTTATTATAGAATGACCATGCGTGAGCCTGTTCTCTAGTAATGTGCCATGTACCAAGGCAAGTTAGTTGTTTTATAGGACCATAGATTTGACTATGAGTTGATGTCTACAAGACTATAACTATGACTACAAGTTGCTATTTTGCGGTTTGAGTGTTTTGTCACTATGTTGCAGACTCAATCTGACCGAGTGGTGTTGGTGATGATCATGGAGTCAGACTCTTACATTGATTTTGTATGGTATTGATTTCAACTTAGAAGTGGTCAGTTGGATTTAAGTGGTATGCCTCAAATCCTCAGGGCATAATAATTAAAGATGTAACACAATTGTGTAGTCATATAAAATAACATTAGATGACCCCCTTGTTGTGTTTCTTATATTGTTTATTTTATAATAGTTGTACATGTTGTTCATATTCCTTCTTAAAGTATAAGATGATTTACTACTCAGTTGTAGTTACTTGAACTGCTTAAAGAGTGATAAATGCTTGTCTTATATCATTTAGTTGAATCTGCTTATTTGTTAATAGTATAAATTATAGTTTATCTTATTAGTGCTTATAATAGATGTTGGTGGAGAGTTATATCTCTCATTAGGATTTTGCTCTCATCCCATGGGATCCACTTTTTTTAGGTGGATGAACACCTGAGATAGAGATCGTATGAGTAAAACTAATAATAGGAGGAGTTGTATCTACTGGATCATGGTTGTGTAGTTGGTGTCTAGTAATAGAGTCTTATGTGTCATCCCTATACACTTAGGTCTTTGGGAGAGTTTAGTGAATGTTGTGCGTCAGTTTGAGTTTTTGGTTGTAATACATAATGGTACAGACATAGTTTTTATATGTGAGAAGATGATTATATGCAATAGGTTGATGCTAAATAGCTAGTGAGCAATGAAGTGTAATACCTTTTGATATGAATGAAATATAGTGGAAATAGTTTATGGCTCCAACTGTGTCTTGTTGAGCTTGAGATCTTGGCATGTGATCGGTATTAATTTACCCTATTTTGTGGCAATATTTTTATTAGTGATAATTCTGCGCTTTGTTTTGAGTAATCTCACTTTGTGTGGCAAAGGTGTCATATTTGGTGGTATCATAGCTATAGGTTCAATGTGTCTATAGGGACACTAGGACTAGGACTAGGACTAGGATTATGTATAAGATGAGAACATGATATAAAATATGGTGTATACTACCTAACCTTCGTACTTGAGTGCCCTGGCCAGGTATTCAATTTTCAAGAAAATGTGAGTATGGAACTCTTAGGTTATTATCACTTTGATTACTTTGATCAAGTAATCATTTGAAACAATCTAAAGAGCATAACTGATCAGGAATCATGGTGCTAATACCTCCATCATACCCTAAAGAAGATGAGAACTACATTATAATCTATCTAGACATTGAATATTTGGTGATTAAAAGAGAAAGATATGACATCATGAAACCTAAACTTGAGCATAAGTAAGCTATGAGAGGTTCTTGAAGTTATAATTTCAAAATGTTTATAAAGAAAGATACAGATAATTTTGTGCTAATAAAGTGAGTCAAAATGTAAAATCCATATATGATGAAGAGAACTTCTGAGATAAGTATGAAGTCAGAGGCTAAATAAGAAAAATGATGAATAAATAAAGTGGAACCTGAGTTAATCTCAGACCAACCAATGCGTATAAGAAAGTGTAAGGTGCAATTATCATAATATGTGAAAGAGAATAAGAGAGATGGTCCCTTTTTAATAAAGAACATGTAAATAATAAAGATCTATGTCTTGATGTGAAGTTGTCAAATATGGTAACATATGGGAATATACATGAAAATAATGAACAATCGGTAGAGAAAGAGTAATGATATATGTTCATCTCTATAATTCCTACACTGATGGCAAGGAAACTAGGAGGAAACATGTTAAAATGACACATGAGGAGTTGGAAACATGTGTAATAACAAAGAGAGTTGGGTAACCCCTTCCCCTTTTTAGAAATCCCTAAGCAGTGTTGTGGTATTTATGGAAGTATATTCCCTTTGCATTGTTCCTTTCCAGGTATGTGACATACAAGTAAGTCTTATATCACTTGATGTGCATGTTTTGGTATGACCTTGAGTCAGATACTTCAAAAAATATCAGTTGGTTTTGGACTTTAGTTCAAAGATGGTGATGTCTGTGAATAATAGTGTTTCATGGATCTTCCAGAATGTTAGGAAGATTCTTTCAACGTGTTTGGTATTGACATTAATAGCTGAATAATTGATGGGATAGGGATGTGATGTGTTTTTCGCATATGTGATGGATACCAAGGTAAGAAATCCTATTATTCAAGAGGTGCCAATTCTATGTAAGATTGAGGATATGTTTTCTGATAAGACATTAAGTGTTATACTTTCTAGGAAGATTGACTTTGAGATCAATCTGGTTACAAGCACCCAAACTATAGTACAAACATCATATATTAGGGGTTTATGCATTATATAGAATGGTGTCGAAAAAGAGGCAAGAGTTAAATAGATAGTTGTAAGATCTTCTTGGGAAAAGTCTTATATAATATTATGTTAAATATCAAGGGATGGTTTGGGTTACAAATACCATGAGTAGAAAATATTTCTTGTCACCATTTGTTGAGCAGGCATAATTGTATTCTTTAATTCTACCTTAAAGATGACATGAACCAATGGTCACTTTAATTTCAACATATGAGGGTGTTCAATGATTGTAGTATTGGCCCAATCAGCCAATGGTAACATCATACTTCACAACCGTTGGTGGTTTACGTTACCACATGATGGTGTGATTAGGTATCATGAGTTTCTTTAATTAATACCTAAACTCATGGTTCCTTTGGTTTTTATAATACAAGGGTTAAACCTACATATCAACTGATGGTTTTGAAATGTTAAACCTAATACAATAATTGTGAATGAATGCCACAACATCCAAGGGTTTATAATGAAGTCGATACGATAAAGCTTTGGTTCTGATAATGGGAGTTTGATGGTCAATGCCCTTAAACTTGTAGTCTTACATTTTCCCTAGAATAGATATGTTAAACTTCCATATTTGTGAACCTTATCTTGTAATGTTACAAGTTGAGAAGGTAACTTACAAGTTAAAATTGCCATCTGAGTTGTGCAGGGTACAAACAATGTTTATATATTAAGGATGTGTCTTATGTGATGAATCATGTGTTAATCTTGGATAAAGAACATCCTATTGGTTAAATTTTAATGACATCACTACAACATATAGGATGTCATGTGTGAGTTTGAGGATGTGATGCATGAGAAGTATTTGCCTCTTCTTGCATGGGATTTTGGGGATGAAATCCTTGTTAGGGGTTTATGTTATAAGGACCCTGATCTAGCTTAATGCTAATTGTGCTTTTTTAGAACCTTTCTATAATTTCTTGAGGTATTTTTCTTTCATGTGACATTCTCATGTTTTTAGTTTGGCCTTGATTGGATAGTGTTTGAGCTATGTGTGCCTATTTTGGACTAAAATGCAATTTACCCAAGTTAAGGGGCTATATTGCAATTTGTCACATGCTGAGGGTACCCTTAGTGATTTAGTATCATAAGAGATAGAATGATGCTATGGGGTGCCTTGTGGGACCTTGATTTATGATTTGGCATCACATGATATTCTACAGTTCTAGGGTTTGGATGGTGTCGACCAAATAGCAACTCTTGTTTCGACCTTATGGTATGTTTTGGGAGTGTTTCGACCAAAACACATTCCCTTGGTGATCTTGTCTCAACCTATATGGTTTTGTATGTGTTTGGGGGTCGAGACCAGTTGTCTTCTTGTGGTATGTTTTGACCTAGTATGTTGATGACCCTTTTGTCTCAACCAAGACATATGTTTTGATGTTGTTTCAACCCCTTGAAGTGTTTCAACCAAAACCAATGGGTTGGAGACCTAAATAGGACGATACCCAACATAGGTTATATCACCATCTCATGAATGCATGCATAAAGTGGTTGCATGTTGGTTCCATTGATGTAGAAGTGTTCATTTGGTGTTCTAATGTGTTGTCACCTCACATATACCCTATGTCTGTTCTCCTTTGGGTATATAAACCTTTCTCTTCATTAGAAAGCACTCATGTTTGGCCCAACTCTCTCCCCACTCCATTATAACTGACCTTGGAGCTTTGGTAGAAAAGGAGATCATATTGTAAAGCTATGGTGACCGATCAACCTTGCTTGAAGAAGGATTTGTGCTAGATCAACTCTTGTGGTGGTGATTTGTGGTGAATCTTCACTTGGTAAGTGGTTCTACCTTCTTTATCACATTTTCCCCATGAAACCTCCATCATATTCTTCTTCTTCCTCAGTTATGGACTGTAGATCACCGATGGTGTCTATTTGACAGGAACTCCTCATCATAAGGGGTCATAGACTATGCTTTGACATGGTAAACCCGAGTGAAAGGATGATTCATTCTCTTTCTCTCTTTTGTTTTGGTTCAACCTAGGGTTTCTTTCCCTCTTTCTTGAGCTACTTCTTAATCATGGCGTTCCTTTTTTGTGAGGAGATTTGGTGGCTGAAGTGTTTATTAAAGTTGGGGCTTCTTTCCTTCTTTTAGAGTTTATGATCATTGGAGCTCGGATCACCAGAAAAGGCGAGTTATATAACTTTCCCCTCTTCTATTTTTCCACCATAATCATGCTCGTTTGTTTTTGTTTGTATATCTAAAATATGATCTTAACTTGTTAAAAGGTGTTATAATGATTTAGGGTTTTATCCATGGTGATAGTCCTATGAAATTTTCTTCTCTCTTCCAAACCCTAATTTCTCTTGTACCCGATTTTGAAATAAATACAAAATGGATATTCTTCTGGCCTTGGTTATTGATTTCAATCTGTATGAATGGGGATTTGGTACCTTAGTGTAACATGAGTTTTAGCACTACTTTTTTAGGTGTTAAACATGAACAATCACCTCTCTTAATGAGACTCTATTGTATAGCAATCTATTTTACTCAAAATATGTTGATGATCATCTACGTATGGTGATATTCCCTTTGTTTGTGATGAGCACTCCTTGGTAATAACCTACAAATTTGGTTATGGTTCATCTGTGATTTGAGGATGGTTATATGTTATTCTTGCTATTTGAACTTGGTGTTCATTATACATATATTTTAGTCTTATATGTTTGTCTAGTGGTCGACACCATGACTTGTTTAGAGAGGATGAAGGTGATGATCCTACAAGTAGTATAATACTTGGTTTTATTAACATGATGATTAATATGGTGAATGAGGTTCTTATGATTTTAGGGTTACGAATTTGTAGCATTCTCATGTAGGTTTCTCTTTTTCTAAACCCTAAATCCATATACTCGATTCCTAAAGTGTTCTTGAGAGCATGATCCTATATGCATCATAAACTTTGGTTTAATTACCATGTGCTATGTTTTGGCCATCATGTTGTCCATAGAGTTATGGATGATTTCTCAGATAATTTGAATCTCAACTTTCTCTCTCCTAAGTGATCTTGATTGATGATCATTATGGTGATTTGTTCTATGGTTTGAATGATCATGATTCCCAAGTTTGGAACATAGTGACTCTTGGTATTCTTGCTTATTAGCATTGAGTTTCGATCGAGATATATGTCACCCTTGGAGTTGAGGTCAAAACACCCATGTATGAATGTGGGTCATAACACCCATTCTTTTCTTAGATTGAGGTTGAGACATCTTGCTTGAATTTTGTCTGAGACATATATAAATGTTGGTTTAGGGTCATGATCTTGAGTTTTATTTTGATTCAGACTCCCTTGATTTGGTTTTGTCATGGTCGTGACATATACTTTGTTAATGGTTAAAACTCTAATGACAATTGGTTGTGACCCATGATGGCTAGTGGTGGTAACACATGATGTTATTGATGGTCGAGATACCTTGTTGATAGTAGGTCAAAACACCATGTTGATGGTTGGTCGTGACACCACGCTTGGTTTGAGGTAGACACATATGATGATGTTGTGTTTGAAACACCTAGCCATGTGATGGTCAAGACACCTTGCATGAAGGTGGTCGAGACACTTTGCTTGAGGGTGGTCGAGACACTTGTTTCATGAGTGGTTGAGACACCTATGTGATGGATGGTCGAGACACATACATGAACACATAGTTAACACATGTGAATGAGTAAGAAAGTAATGATCCATGTATAGTGTCATGGGAATGATTATTTAGTTTGCCCTAATCATGATTCCTAACCCTAATATTCTCCAAGAAAGTGGGAAGTGACTCAATTAGGGTTTAGTTCTATAATCATGATGTAAACTATAGTTTGATATGTGAGTGAACCCTAACCCTAATTCTAGGGTATGTTATACTTATAGAACATGCATCGATGAATAGTATATGATGACACTTTCTCTCTCCTAGTCTCATGGTTCTAACTTACATGGTGATTGAGTGTCATAGCTTGTGCATTATATGAAGATGATTAAATGATAATAGATGATGGCTTTGAGTCTTGATGATGTACAATAGAATTGTAAATATGTGAATGTGCACATTTAGATATAATCTATAATGTTTAACATTAATACACTCCAAACTTATGGGAGGTAATGAAATTAAATATTTGTATATAAATAAGGACATGGAACCCTATGTGGTTAAGCATGAAACGCTAACCCTAAATTGAGGGAACATATGATGTATTGCTTACATTTCCTAAAAGTGTAAATTTATTGTGATGTTATCTCTTACTCTTTGAATAGTGTTAACCTTGCAGGTGAAATAATTATCATAGATAATGATTGCTATGATGTATATGTGATGGGAAACACGTGATGCTTGTATGTTTGATGAGGCATGATGAGATAACAATGAGTATTGAGAATAATGTGATTGGTCTTATGACCTAGTGAAGGCTTAATGCCTAATGAGAGGTGTATTCTCTAGTGATGTGATGAGGGATTGTTATTAGTGCTCAAATACTTAGGGCATAATAATTAATTTAGGTCTCAAATCCTCCGGACATAATAATTAAATATGGAACATAGTCATGTAGTATTATTTCTTAGGGTCATATACGAATAACATTTGATGACCCCCTTGCTCTATTTCTTATATTGTTTATTTTGTAATAGTTGTACGTGTTCTTCGTATTCCTTCTTAAAGTATAAGATGGTTTAATGCTCAGTTGTAGATACTCAAACTGCTTAAAAATGATAATTTCTTGGCTTATATCATTTAGTTGAATTTGCTTATCTCTTAATAGTATAAATTGCGGTTTAGCTTATCAGTGCTTATAATAGAAGTTGGCAGAGTGTTATATCTCACACTGGGACTTTGATCTCACCCCTTGGGATCCACTTTTTTTAGGTGAATGGACAGACTGAGATAGAGATCGTGAAGGTGAAACTTATAATAGGAGGAGATGTATCATTTGGATCATGGATGTGTAGTTAGTGTCTAGTAATAGAGTCCTATGTGTTGTCCCTGTACAGTCAGGTCCTTGGGAGAGTTTTGTGAATGTTGTACATCGGTTTGAGTTTTTGGCCGTAAGCCATAGTGGTATAAACATAGTTTGTATATAAGAGCAGATGATTATATGTAACAGGTTGTGGCTAAATAGCCAATGAACAATGAAGTGTAATACCTTTTGATATGAAAGATATTTAGTGGAAACAATTTATGGCTCCAATTGTGTCTTATTGAGCTTGAGATCCGGGCTTGTGATCAGTTTTAATTTACCATGTTTTGTGGTAATATTGTTTTTAGTGATACTTATGTTCTTTGTTTAGACTGTTATAGAACATTGTATCAGGGAACAATGTATCAAGGAGACCAACCAAGAAATTGAAACATAGAAACCATTACAATGGAAGTCATAGTCAGCTCTCATATTTTTGGTGTTGATTATGGTTCTCAGACCTAAAGTCACTACACCCATCACATGTCATTCAGTATGGTTTGACATCAACCAACATAATCTTGATAATGTGTTTTTATAATGGTGATGATTGGGTGACTGTGACTCATGGAGATTAACTATGAGTGATGTAGATGGGATTTATCCCTCTTATAAGAGTATGATATCGTAGGCCTCTTGATAAGAGAGACTGAGAAATACATCGCCATGTACATGTGAGTCATTATGTGATATTAAGCTTACATATATCTCATACAGTTTGCTCTGGTTGAAGAAACAATATTAAATGCTGAAGAGGATGACTATTCCATGCCTCAAGTTCAATCTGGATATGGGTGACAAAGAAATTATACAAAAATTGTAACACATAACACAGATTGTAGGTTGATGTTGTTCTCCAACTTTCCATTTACCTGTGTAGCATTGATGTGAGACTAGGCCCCACTCATTGCTTGTGATGTCAGAACTGGTTATGGATATTCACTACCAATGTAAATGGGACCTATAGGTTTGCACACATATAAATTAACCTAGAATAGGATTTTTGATCAAGAATTATATTTGGATTGATTACTAAAGTGTTTAGGTATTCAATTCAAGCAACAAATCAACTAACTGGTTTCCAAACCGATCAGATCATGTGATGAAATTATCAATTGGAGTGTCAGGTTGTTTGGATATTGTATTGGTTGAGTTTTACATGAACTAGTGCACCAATCGACCATTTACCTAGTGAACCGATCGTCTAGAGTCTGTGAGATGATCGTCTCACTTGGCAAGATGTCTAGTTCATTCTACAATTCAATTGCATCAAGAATTAGTGTTGAGACATGCCATACATTAATTGGAATAGAATTGCCAATTCTTATGTGATTGGGAATCATGTGAAATGACTGGCTTGCTAGGTGAACCAATTGACTCATGTGCCAATCGACCATTTATCCTTGCCAACCAACTATTTTTCTTGTAGGTTGTTAAAATTTGAGATTTTGGTCCCTTCCACTCCAACACAGATTGGGAATCATGACCCTAACCCATCCCATAAAAAGAAGGGTACCTGGGTATTCTCAAACACATCAATTATCTCTGAAAATTATTTGTCTTCTCTGGTTGTAGTAACTGAGAGAACCTAAATAAGTCCTACCCGATAAAGGGAGGGATATCAAGGGAGAACAATTTTGGGAGAGCAAGTCTATGACTAGTACATTAATAGGAGGGAAAACTCCTTCTAGTCGGTTCTAGTAGTACGACAAGAGTTTTAGGCAGTCCATGTTGACTTCCAGAGAGGTGTGGAGGTTGTTGTCTACCGCTAGGAGGGAAACATCAATCTATTGTCCATGGTGAAGACCAGGAGCCGCAAGAGACAAGTCCTAGTGCAACTCGAAGACAATTTCCTATCTACACCTGTAACATACTGCAATCTACTATGTTTCTCTTTGTACCCTTTTTCAATAAGATTTGTTCTTCATGTTCGTCCCATATGTCTTTAGAGTTGAATTAGTGGACCTATGATGGTTATTCGATAAATATTTCCCATATATTCTTAATAAAGGGTTTTATGCATAAATACCTCAGTAGAAACCTTAGTAATGGGCCTGAAGTGCAATCATCCACTTAAGTAATAAAAATAATGATGGACTTCATGTTAGAACTTTTTAGGACTTTTTAGAATATGAAAAAGAAAGGAAATCCCAAAATATACATAATGATGATATATGTTATAATTGGATAAAAGGAGATAATGTCATATATATTCAAAAATCACAAATAGAAAACCCACAAGATAATTTGATACACAATTACATTTTCTTGAACTAAAAGTTACTTGAGGGCCAAGTATAACCCAATGTGGAAAATATAAATATATATAAAAGCCTTTATTAAAGTAAAATAGGAAATAAGATAAAGAAAGAGAAATAAAATTTCTAATGTTCTCAAATTTAAAAACTAATTCCAAATTCGTAATCTAAATATGGAAATGAGCTATTGGGAAAATTTCAACTAATTTGGAGGATATTTGGATAATCTAAGAATCATAAATGAAGGAGGAAAGAGAAAATGAGTTTTGAATTATTTAACCCATTAATAGTCCCCAAATGGCAAAACTAATTCCATATTTGGATTCTACACCTCAAAATCAGTCAGGGTATCAATTTTTATTAAATTTGGAAATTGTTTTAGACCTCAAAAGAAGAAAGAGAAATTCATTAAATAATATATATATCACTTTATTAGAATTATAATACAACTTGGAAAATATATATCACGTGGCTAATATATACGCGTGTGATCTGATGGCTAGGAGATCCCCGTGGATCCATCAGATGGTTGGAGCTCATCTACTACCTCTGTCCAAATTGGGAAATAGGAATAGGATTTGTGAGTTTTCAAATTCGAATATCTCTCTCTACACTCAACCAAATCACGATATTTTTGCCTTGTAGGACTCCTCTTTCGATTTTGCACAAGTTTATCCTAAAGTTTTGTGAATTTGATAAATATTCAAGAATGCCCTAAATATCCCAAAACTCCACTCTCATATCAAACTCGTAACCCCTAGTTGGCTTTTTCTCACCTATAAATATCCCTAGCATTGGCTTCTTGGGAGTCTTTGCAACTCGAAGCACCCCTCAATTTCTTGTCCCGTTATCGTTTGACCCCCTAACGAGCAGCCAAAGGCACAAGGCTTGTGGTAGATCTCCCTCTCTCCTCCCTCCACCTCTGGCTAAATCAAAGGTGCCATTGAGTTCGGTTACTTATGTTCTTTCTTTTGGTTACTTGAATGTTAGTTTTCGTCGAGTATCTCAGATTCTCCCAAAATCACAAGCAAGCAGCATCTTGCTCTCGGTGCCATGGTGCAGGACAAGTGGGGAAGAAACCCCCTAGTCAATTTATGCTTTTACCCTCGCTCATCTTCTTTCTGGCTCTGTCTCGCGCGAGGACATGCTGGTCATTTGTCTTGTTTTGACTGACCTTGACCCGACTTTGACCGGTGCCAGCCAGTGAGGTGGGCTGCTGACTTGGCTTATGATGATTGGGCCAAGTAGTAGGCCCGACCCCAGCCTCTCTCGCTCTCTTTGTCTTATTAAAATGAAATTCAATTTTCTAATTTTCATATTGGTCCATCTTAAATAATTCATAGAAATAAATTTCTAGATCCAAAAATAAAAATATAATATGTCCTACACTCAGAAAAATACCCTCTACTTAATAAAAATTATTTCAATTCTTGATTCTGAGTTTTTTGAAAAAGTATTTTTGGGAAGGATTAAAATGGTTAAAAATCACTAAAAATACCCCTAAAAGTCTATATCTCTAAGATATATAAAATTATATGTTATTTTAATCAAAACACCCTAACTAAGATAGTAGTGATGGTTTTTGGACCTAAATTGATGGTTTTTAGAAAAAGTTGGTAACTTTGGGGTTTTAAGTCTTTAATGAATGTACATAGTTCTAATACATGGTAATAATAATGATATTAGGACAACCTGACTCAGATATTGCTTAGGGATTTGAAAAGTGGTTTCTAAGGCTCTGAGGAAGAGGTATGCGCATCTAACACCTTAGTTAGAAAATTTTATGCCTTAACCTATTCTTCCCTAATGAGGATTAATTGAATTTAATTCTCTTTTCTTGGAACCCAAATTACTTGTGCATCAAATCAGATTATTGTTTAATATTATTTGGGTCTTGTACCCCATTTCCATGCTTATTGATTCATATGATCACTATTGCCATGACTACTTTTATAGCATGTAGATTTATGTTCTATTTAATTTAAAGTTGCGGTACTTATGTACAACCACCCACAGAGGGCATGTATTTAATTGCCCTGGGGAATGTTTTATTCTTCCCATATTATTGTGTATGTGACTGGGAATGTCTTATTCTCCCTTCACCTATAGGTTAGAGGTCCAGTAGGTACCTCAACCCTACTTAGTGAGGTAGACATAATTATCTTACATGCAAATCCTTTTTTTAATTTTATTGTTAATGGAAAGTTTCTTTTGATATAGCCTCATACTCCTATTATCTTCATCTTATGATGAACCCTAGCATGTTTTTATTTGCTTTCCTATTCTTGTTAACTTAGACTAGTTTTTTGACACATACATTTTCTTCCCTTTCCCTTTTGTTGGGGTTTTTCCCAACTACCGAGGTGCTGGTGCTGAGCAAGGTGAAGGACAAGTTTGAAGGAAGCTATCTCAGGAGTAAGTATCTATCTTTTTGGAAGGATGTCTAGGTTGCTATAGCTAGATCCTTTTTCTTATTTTTTTCTTTTGGGAACAATCATGTAGTGAACAATGAAATCCATGTAATAGGCTTAGTACTTTTATTTCCGATGTTATTGATATTTATAATGTATCTCGAATCAAGCTTATTTATTTGGATTATTATGCAAGCATCTCAAAGTCTCTCTTTTGTGAAAAGTGTGGATGTTTTGTGTTTCCTTTAAATTTTAGTAAGGAGGTGATCTTGCCTCTTTACAGCATGGTATCAGATCCTTTAGGCAACTATTTGGGCATGAAGTTGAAGCAAATGTGTCTAGAAAGGATTAGGGTTTTGGAGGCTGGCAATATTTTCCTCTGCGCCACTAGATTGGTTTACGAGGACTCCCATGCCCATATGATATTGGTCTGGCCTGAGCTGATATGAATTGCCCAAAATATTATGCTTTTAGACAATATCATTCTAGATATTCTTTTCTCATATATGCTTCTATTATTTTCTCATCTATGATTCTATACTCTTGGGAACCTAATATGTTAACCCTACCTTTCAATAAAGGTGACTTGTTCAACACTTTGAACAACATGAATAAGGAAAATGAGTCAAACCCTGATGACCCCAACACTCTTGTGACTCCTACGGTCAACCATACTACTCCTCGCATCCTCGCCTTCACACCAAAGCAAGAGTTGGCAATGCTGCACCAATTGCTATCCTCCACCATGATGGGGCAACTCCACATAGTAGCTGCCAACGCCAACAAGCCGAGGGAGTTCACCCTCACCGACTTCATAAAGATGCAGCCACCATACTTCAAGGGTGAAAGTGAACCCAGCATGGTGAACAAAGCTGATGACTGGGTGTTGTCTTTGGATCAGACCTTCGAGGGCATGGTGTTCCCTCCTCACTAGAAGGTTCAGTTTGTGACTTATGTGCTGGATGACCAGGCACGCGTCTGGTGGAATGGTTTCTTCCCCACTCGGGACACCTCTACCATGGAGGGGGACTAATTCCTAAAGCTCTTCAGGGAGAAATACATCTACCCTACCTTCCTGAGAAAGAAGGAAGTTGAGTTCTACATCCTCAAGCAGGGAGGTATGAGTGTGGTGAACTACATCCAATGGTTCCTACTATTGGAACATTACGCCACCGACCTTGGAGCCGAAAGAAGGGCAACATTGTTCTTGCAGGGCCTGAACTACCAGGTGGGCCAAAATCTCATCCTACAGCTTCCACTCACCTTCCAAAAGATGGTGAATAAGGCCCTGACCATCGAGTCATACCCAGGATTCCAAGCTTCTGGACACAACAATGGCTGCAATAACAATAAGAGCAAGAACCTAAACGCAAATGAGAATCACAGACGTGATCGATGCAATAGGTTCTCTCACCACCATTTTCTAGGATGATTCCCTACTGATAATGCACCTACTTGTAAAGACAATTGGCCTCTACCAACCTACCATGAGTGTGGGCAAGTTGGGCATATCCGACCATTCTGCCCCCGTTTTCAGTAGGGATAGAATAATGCTCAATAGAATCATGCCCAGCAGCCACAACAACCAAGGCAGAACCCACTTTCACTGAACAACAATAACAACAACAACAACTAGAACCTGAGGCAACCACCAGTAGAGAGGCGGAATGGGAGAGTGTTTTCTCTCAATGCTAAGGAAGATGGCAAAGATAATGAAGTTACTGAAAGTACCTTGCACCTTAATATGCATCCTTTAAAGGCACTATTTGATTTTGGCTCCTCTAATACCTTCATATCTTGTCAGTTTTCTTCTATGTTAGAAATACAATCTGAGTTTATGGATCATGTTTTAGATGTAAAAACCCCTAGTGGTAAGATCTTCTCTTTGTACCTCCAAAATCTAACCATGGACCTCTGTATATCTCGTATAATGTTTCCCATGGATTTTTTCTTACTCGACATGACCACCTTTGGTGTCACTTTGGGAATGGATTGGTTGAAGAGGTAAAAAAGTGGTTTTTTTTGTGAGGAATCCAAGGTTAGTTTGTTACATCATTATGTGGGAAGGATGTCTGTCAAGGGTAGGAAATAAGAGGAGTGGAAATTTGTCATCTCTTCCGTCAAAGCTGAAAAGTTTGTCTCATAAAGGTGTAGAGATTGCTTAGCCTCTATAGTCCTCGATGCTACACCTCCTACTCTTGACCACATAGATGTGGTGAAGGACTTCCCAGACATCTTTTTTGAGGAGTTACCCCGGTTGCCACCAACTCATGAGATGGAGTTCTCCAACAAGCTTGTACCCAGAACTTTACCAATATTAAAAGTTGCCTTGTCGCTTGGCCCTACCAAGCTTGTCGAACTGAAGAAATAGCTTGAAGAGCTTCTCAACATGGGCTTCATCTACCCCAGTGTTTTTCCTTGGGGAGCGCCTTTCCTATTCGTGAAGAAGAAGGATGATTTGATGCATATGTGTATGGACTACTGCATGCTTTACCAAGTGACGGTGAAGAACCGTTATCCTTTGCCTCGCATCGACGACCTGTTTGACTAGTTGAAGTCAGCCATCATATTCCCCAAGATGGATCTGCGGAGTGGCTATTACCAGATGTGTGTGAAAGATGATGATGTCCTGAAGATGACATTGATAACTCTCTATGGGCATTACAAATTCATGGTCATGCCTTTTGGTTTGACAAATGCCCCTACTACTATCATGGACTTGATGAACTGAGTATTTTTCCCATACCTCGACAAGTTCATTGTGGTGTTTATCGATGATGTTTTGATTTATTCCAAGACATTAGAACAACATCACGAGCATCTATGGATTGTACTCAACACACTACGATAAAATCAACTCTATGATGAGATTCTGGATAAAGGAAGTTATGTTTCTGGGTCACGTGATTTCAAGTGGACATATAGATGTTGATCCTATAAAGGTAGAAGTTATGACAAAATGGAAGGCTCCAAAGAACCCATCTGAGATCCATAGTTTCCTCAATTTTGTTAGTTACTATCAGAGGTTTATTAAGAGATTCTCTGAATTGGCCTTGCCTTTGACCAAGATGACATGAAAGGAGGTCAAGTTCTCATGGACACCTGAGTGTGAGAATAGTTTTTAGAAGTTGAAGGAGTGTTTGACTTCTACTCCCGTACTTTCTTTTCCTGTTGAGGGCGTACCCTATGTCATCTACACTAATGCATCCAAACAAGGCTTAGGGTGTGTCTTGATGTGAGACAGAAAGGTGATCGTCTGTGCTTCTCGCCAATTGAAACCTAATGAAGCTAATTATCCTACACATGATTTGGAGCTTACTGCTATAGTTCATGCTCTGAAAATCTAGTGACACTATCTTTATTGTGAAAAGTTGGAAGTCTTCTCTGACCACAAGAGTTTGAGATACCTGCTGACTCAAAGGGATCTGAATCTATGACAACGTAGATGGATAGAATATCTCAAATATTATGACTTCACCATCACCTATCATCTCGATAAAGCAAACGTCATAGTTGATGTTGTAAGTCGCAAGAAGGATGTTATTTGTGCCTCTCTGAGATGTTTAGTGTGGGAAAATCTTGAACATGTGACTAGTTGGTGACCTCAGCCTATCAATTCAGTGGATGAACACAAGTTGTGTGTTCATATGGATATTTTGACTGTTACACCGACTTGGATCTCAGAAGTCATTGCTACATAGTTGGAAAGTTTTGAGATGGAAGAGATGAAGGCCTTGATTGAGAAACTACAATCTGACTTCTCTATCAGAGTGGATGGTGATGTCCACTATATACAAAGGTTGTGGATTCCTGACGTAGGTGATCTGAGATAGAAGGTTCTGAGTGAAATTCATGGGTCCAAGTACATTATTCATCCTGGCACAACAAAAATGTAAAAGGACTTACAACAAAGTGTCTGGTAGAAGAACATGAAGAATGATATAGCTTTGTTCGTTGCAAAGTGCTTGACATGTCAGCAAGTCAAGATCGAACATCAACGACCTGGTGGTCTTCTTCATCCTCTTGAAATTCCATAATGGAAATGGAAGAAGATCGCAATGGACTTCGTTACTGGTTTCCCTAAGTCCAAGAAAGTTTACGATGTTGTTTGGGTGGTTATTGACCAGATTACAAAATCTGCTCATTTCTTGCCTTTCAAAACCACATACAAAGTTACTGAAGTGCCTTAGTTATATGTGGATTGGGTAGTTCATCTTCTTGGTGTGCCTACTGTGATAGTTTCTGATAGTGATCTGAAATTCACTTCTCATTTATGGGGTCAGATTCAGGAAGAGATGGGTACTGACTTGCATTTCAGTACTGCTTACCACCTGCAAACTGATGGACAGTCTGAGAGAACGGTTTAGATTCTGGAGGACATGCTTTGTGCTTGTGTGATAGATTGGGGTGGTGCATGGGATCGATATCTCCCATTAGTTGAGTTTGCTTACAATAACATCTACCAAGCCAGTCTTGGTATGCCACCTTTTGAAGCTCTCTATGGTAGACCCTATCGTTCACCTTTTGAGCTTCTTAGTGGGAGACTATGCATTTTTGAAGATCAAGCCTATACATTCTATTACGAGATCCAAAGTAAAAGGCAAGTTGAGTCCCCTCTATGTTGGACCATTTGAAATCTTAGATAAAGTTGGAGTCTGTGCATATCACTTAGCCTTACCTCTTGCTTATGATATGATTCATAATATGTACCATGTCTTTGTGCTAAGGAAGTATGTGAAAGACCCTTCTCATGTAATCACGATTGAACCTGTTCAGATTCATGAAAATCTGACCTATGAAGACTTACCTATGAAGATCCTTGACTCCCGAGTAAAGCAGATGAAGAACAAGGAGATATAGCTAGTAAAGGTTTTGTGGAGATATCATGGTTTGGAAGAAACCACTTGGGAGTTGAGAGATGAGATGTTACATACTCACCCTTCCTTTTTTGTCTGATATTTTAGGGACAAAATCCTTTTTAACGGGTAGAGTGTTGTAATATACTGAAATCTACTATGTATCTCTTTGTACCCTTTTCAATAAGATTTGTTCTTCATTTTCGTCCCATATGTCTTTAGAGTTGAATTAGTGGAACTATGATGGTTATTGGATAAATATTTCCCATATATTATTAATAAAGGGTTTTATGCACAAATACCTTAGTAGAAACCTTAGTAATGGGCCTGAAGTGCAATTTTCCACTTATGTAATAAAAATAATGATTGAATTTGTGCCAAAACTTTCTAGGACTTTTTAGAATATGAAAAACAAGTGAAATCCCAAAATATACATAAAGGAGATGATAAGTGTTATAATTCGATAAAAGGAGATAATGTGTGATATATTGTTTCCAAAAATCACAAATAGAAAACCCACGAGATAATTTGATACACAATTTCATTTTCTTGAACTAAAAGTTACTTAAGGGCCAAATATCACCCAATATGGAAAATATAAATATATATAAAAGCCTTTATTAAAGGAAAATATGAAATAAGACAAGAAAGAGAAATAAAATATCTAATGTTCTCAAATTGGAAAACTAATTCCAAATTCATGATCTAAATATGAAAATAAGCTATTGGGCACATTTTCAACTAAATTGGATGATATTTGGATAATCTTAGTCATAAATGAAGGAGGAAAGAGAAAATGAGTTTTGAATTATTTAACCCATTAATAGTCCCCAAAAGGAAAAACTAATTCCATATTCAGATTCTACACCTCAAAATCAGTCAGGGTGCCAATTTTTATTAATTTTAGAAATTGTTTGAGCCCTCAAAAGAAGAAAGAAAAATTCATTAAATAATATATATCACTTTATTTGAATTATAATACAACTTGGAAAATAAATGTCACACGGCTAATATATGCACACATGATATGACTACTAGGAGAGCCCCATGGATCCATCAGATGACTGGGAGCTCGTCTCCTACCTCAATCCAAATTGGAAAATAGGAATAGGATTTGTGATTTTTCAAATTCAAATATCTCTCTCGACACTCAACCAAATCATGAGATTTTTGGCTCATTGGACTCCTCTTTCAATTTCGCACAAGATTTTCCTAAAGTTTTGCAAATTTGATGAATATTTGAGAAAGCCCTAAATCTCCTGAAACTCCTCTCATGCCAAACTCATAAACCCTAGTTGGTTTTTTCTCACCTATAAATATCCCTACCATTGGCTTCCTGGGAGTCTTTGCAACTTGAAGCACCCATCAATTTATTGTCCCATCATCATTTGACCCCCGTACGAGTGGCTGAAGGTACAAGTCTTATGGTGTATCTCCCTCTCTCCTCCCTCCACCTTCATTCAAATCAAAGGTACCATTGAGTTTGGTTACTTCTGTTCTTTCTTTTGGTTACTTGAACATTGGTTTTTGTCGAGTATCCTGGATTTGCCCAAAATCCCACGCAAGTAGCAGCTTGCTCTCAGCACCATGGTAAGGTGAGATTTGGGAAGAAACCCCTTGGTCGATTTACATTTTTACCCTCGCTCGTCTTCTTTATGGCTCTGTCTTGCGCGAGGACACGCTGGTCATTTGTCTTGTTTTGACCGACCTTGAACCGACTTTGACCGGTGCCAGCCAGCAAGGCAGTCTGCTGACTTGGCTCATGGTCATTGGGCCAAGAAGTGGGCCCAACACCACCCTCTCTCACTCTCTCTACCTTATTAAAATAAAATTCAATTTTCTAATTTTCCTATTGGTCCATCTTAAATAATTCATAGAAATTAATTCCTAGATCCAAAAATAAAAATAAAATATGTTTTGAACTCAAAAAAATCCCCTCTATATAATAAAAATTATTTTGACACTTGATTCAAAGTTTATCAACAAAGTATTTTGGGAAGTATTAAAATGATTAAAAATCACTAAAAATACCCCTAAAAGTCCATATCTCTAAAATATATAAAAGTATATCTTATTTTGATCCGAAAAACATAACTAAGATAGTAGTAATGGTTTTAGGACCTAAATCAGTGGTTTGTAGAAAAATTTGGTAAGTTTGGGGTTTTAAGTCTTTAATGAATGTACATAGTTCTAATACATGGTTATGATAATGATATTAGGACAAGTTGACTCTGATCTTGCTTAGGGATTTGAAAAGTGGTTTCTAGGGCTCTAAGGAAGAGGTATGTGCATCTAACACCTTAGTTGGGAAAGTTTATGCCATAACCTAATCTTCCCTAATGAGGCTTAATAGAATCTAATTCTCTTTTCTTGGAACCCTAATTACTTGTGCCTCAAATCAGATTATTGTTTCATATTGTTTGGGTCTTGTGCCCCATTGCCATTCTTATTGATTCATATGATTACTCTTGCCATGACTACTTTTCTAGCATGTAGATTTATGTTCTATTTAATTTAAAGTAGCGGTCCTTATGTACAACCACCCACAGAGGGAATGTATTTAATTGCCTTGTGGAATGTTTTATTTTCCCCATATTATTGTTTAGGTGACTGGGAATGTCTTATTCTCCCCTCACCTATAGGTAAACATAATTATCTTACATGCAAATCCTTTTTTAATTTAATTGTTAATGGCAGGTTTCTTTTGATATAGCCTCATACTCTTGTTATCTTCATCTTATCATGAACCCTAGCTTATTTTTATTCACTTTCCTATTCTTGTTATCCTAGACTAGTTTTGTGACACATGCTTTTTCTTTCCTTTCCCTTTTACTGGGTGTTTTACCAACCACCCAAGTGCTGGTGTTGAGCAAGGAAGAGGAAAAGTTTGAAGGAAGCTATCTCAGGAGTAGGTCCCAAGCTTTTTGGAAGGATGTCTTGGTTTCTATAGCTAGATCCTTTTCTCTTATTTATTTTTTCTTTTGGGAAGAATCATGTAGTGAACGATGAAATCCATGTAATAGGCTTAGTACTTTTATTTCTGCTGCTATTGACATTTTATAATGTATCTGGAATCATGCCTATTTATTTGGATTATTATGCAAACATTCCAAAGTCTCTCTTTTTGTGAAAAGTGTGGATGTTTTGTATTTCCTTTAAATTTTAGTAAGGAGGTGATCTCCCCTCTTTACAACACTGATGAGGAGTATGTCGCTGGACTTGCTCTAGGTCCAGGTATATCCTCAAAACCATCCTCCCCATCATATAGTTTTTGTCACAATCCACTGGTTTATGGGGAATATGGTAGTAAAAAATTTGTTTCTGCTGTCATATATGTCGCCATATTTCCCTATAGTTCCATCCTTTCCCAAGCTTGTCTTGACACTATCTTGAGACTGGGTTGACTCAAAGTAGGATTGAAACACACATGTACCTAACATCATGTTGTGAAGAGGAATTTTTACCACCTATGTGTGAATACTCCAACATGGCCATCTACCGATATTTGTAATCTTACAACATATGCAACCAAGTCAACCACAAAAAACTTGCATCCTGACTTGAAGTAATAAGATTCCAATTTACTTCTCAAACATAAAACAACTAAAAATAAATGCTAGGTAAAGAGAAGTAAACAAAAATGCAGGTTTCAAGAACCCTTGTTTACCATCCTACATTGGATACATGTCAATCACCAAAAATCATGAGGCTATGGGAGAGGATGAATATCTCACGATCTGATGAAAAAATAATAGTAGTTAGATGGCCACATTGTATGGTCAATATTCTATTTCATATTCAATCAATTAATGAAATCATGGAAATTAATGTATCTAAAGTTTTGATATGTTATCATGCACGTAATTAGGTGACCATGAATTGAATGACATCATGATGATTTTTTTCTTAATTGCTACAAAATACCAAAAGATTCACTCCATACACTCACAACGAAAGGGTTTTGTGAATGGTAAAATCCATGTTCCTCCTCCTCTTCCGGTAATGCCATTACCCCCATTTTCATTCATAATGTCACATAAATTCTCAATGTCATCATTACGATATATACCCCATATAGGGTCAATATGGATACTAAGATGGAAGAATCATGTGGTGAGTAAAGTGAAATTGTAACATACTAGATCTCGGACCCTACCCTTGAAGCTGACATTTTGGACTTAGCCAAACAAGGTTGAAGGTTAGACCTAAATAGATGTTTAGTATAACCCCAATGAGGTAATTCATGTATTGATCACCTTAATGTAACCTAATGTTCTAACATTATTCTTAGGTTTATAATGGATACATAAAATATTCCACATAACTCGTTTTGGTGGTAATATGAAGATAAGAAACTTAATTGGATGAATAATTTAGATAATGGGTCGTTATTGGACCATCTGACATATCTCATAAAAAGAAGTCTCAAAAGTGGAAAAAAACTTCAAATTTGAAATCTACATATCAAAATTAGCCTACATGTCAAATTTCATCTAATTTGGACAACCTTAAATATTAGGAAAATTTTAGGAGAGAGAAAATGAGTAAAAGGAATAAGTAATGAATAATGTGATTATATAAATTCAAAATATGGAAATAATGGATATTTCATATTCAACACATTAAAGATAATATGTGGATGAAGTTTGGTCCAATTTGGATGTTGTTTGTGCAAGTTATGCAATTTTAGGTACATTATGAACTTTTCTACAATTTAAACAATTGGGAGGTTTTCTTTACAAACTATCACATGAATTATAATACTTATATATTCCCTTACCATTCTCAACTTTTTTAATCATGGGGAACCTAGTTGCACCTTTGTTTTAAGGTGTTACTTTCCATGGGCATTATAGGGATTACCCTCTTTATAAATGAGCTTATCTTTAAAACTATCAACCAATGGGGTTATTTCTTTGATTGGAGGTGGTTGGGATGTCCTATAAGTGTCCATAAACCAACATTTGATATTCAAGAAGCCTCTATGAGTTGTCCTCTTGGATGGCCATGAAATATCTAGGCTAAGGACACATGGAAAGCTCCATAGACACCTCATTCTTGACTTCTTCCTTATCCATAAAGGTTTGCATGTCCATAGGCACCCTTAGCATTGGACACATGGAAAGCAACTTGACACCTCATTCTTGACTTCTTACTTATCCATAAAGGCTTGCATTTCCATGGATACCCTTATACATGACACATGGAAAGTCTCATAGAAACATCATACTTGACCTCTTTTTTTTTTTGACACCCTGGGGAAGATCTTATTCATCATGTTCCCACAGACCAGGTTCAAACAACTCCTTGCACAACATGTGGCTTGATGTAGCTTCCTCCCTAACCATGTCAAAGAGGAAGCTTGGACATCGACTCCACCTACTACAAGTGTTCTTCTGTTTCAGACACCACTTGGCTACGGAATCCGCAACCTTATTACACACTCTATTGCTATGTTTAAAAGTAACCCCATCGAACTCCTTACATAACCTACTTATACGAAAGCACCTTGCTTTGTACTTAGCAGGGGAAACAATCGCATTATTCAACATCTTCATGGAGGTGGCGCAGTCGGATTCTAGCAGAACCCTACTAAATTTCCCCCGACATTCTTGTAACCCCAAGTCAATGGCCTTCAACTCAGCGTCCAGGATGTCTAGGGTTGCACCCTTATCTCCTCCTCCCCTCAGCCATCGTCCTTCATGGTCTCTAATGACGAAACCAGTAGCCATCTCCTTCCTTTTCCTCTTCATAGCAGCGTCTACGTTAACCTTGACCTGGTTACGTGCCGGTGCGGTCCATTCGATAGCGGGCTTGTGCTGGTCTTCCTCCTTTTCTGGCACCTTAGAAAAAGCCATCTTGCAAAGAGTAACCTCCTGTTGGATACTGTTAAACATGCCGACTGCATTGGTACATGATTCCTGGAAAGCAATACTACATCTGAACCCCCACAGCTTCCACATCGCAATGGCAATCCAGGTGTCATCGTCAGGCCG
Organism: Alisma plantago-aquatica; assembly: GCA_963693085.1. NCBI lineage: Eukaryota > Viridiplantae > Streptophyta > Magnoliopsida > Alismatales > Alismataceae > Alisma > Alisma plantago-aquatica. The sequence continues at coordinate 386,041,748 of OY856411.1, read as the reverse complement.
GTCCTTCCTCTTCCGCAGATTTACCCTTAGCCAATTTCCCACTGTGCGTTCATGGCTTAGGGACAGCCCTGTAGTGTTCTGAATGAGCCTCCGAACTTCCTTGACATCGGCACACTCCAAGAGTGCATGCACAGTAGTTTCTGTATCCCTATGGCAACGTGGACACTTCGAATCTTCTGTGAATCCTCTCATAGCACGCACTTCATTTGTCATGAGACTCCCATGAGACATGAGCCACAATGTTGTTTTGACTCTTTGGGGAATGCGAAGTTGCCATAGTTTTATCCATCTTCCCGGCGAGCTTCTGGTGTGTTCCATCTGCAGTTGGTTGTAGGCTCGTCTGACAAAGAACTGCCCCGCTTTGTCTTTCAAATAGATGATGTCATCCTCGCCTGCAGATGGGTCTGGCGGTGGTAATTCCAGTATCTGCCGTGCGGAGTCCTTATCGAACCACTGAGTAATGAAATCGACATCCCATTCCCCGATCATGCTGACCATAGAGCTCACAGTTAGACCCGTCAACTCTTCCGGTATCAGTGTCTGTTCTCTGAGCTTTGGATGAGTACCTCCTACCCACTTATCGAACCAGGCCGACGTCTGTACTCCGGATAGTACTGCCTTGCCCATAACCAGAATAAGCTTTGTTTTAAGGTTAATAATCGTCCTCCATAGCTTGGATGCTCCCACGACACCTTGATTCACCTTGTGATGGTATTTCCCCTTCATGACTGACTTCCACAAAGTCTGCCACTGCGACATATAGTCCCAGCACGTCTTCTGCAACAGAGCTTCATTCTGTAATTTTGCGGACTTTATATCAAGCCTGCCGGCCTGCCGACTAGCACATACCTTATCCCAAGCCACATAATGGGTACCCTTGAGCCCCGCAGCTCCCTTCCATAGGAATGTCCTGATCACCCGATCAATATTGTCGCACACCGCAATAGGAAGTGCAGTAGACTGCATGGTGTAGATGGGAATGGTATTCAGAACAGATTTAACCAGGATGATTCTACCCGCGAGCGACAGAGAGTTATTGACCCGTGATGAAATTTTGGCTTCAATCTTATTGATAAGATCCAGGTACATAGCCTTTGATGTGTGCTCATGTATGATAGGTACACCCAGGTGCTTCCCTAAATCCGACGTCTGCCTTATGCCTGTGATTCTCGTGATTGCCTTTCGGATTTGAGGGGGTGTATTTTTGGAGTAGAAGATTGCAGACTTTTCTTTTGCCAAAATTTGTCCAGAAGCGCGCTCGAATCTCCGCATCACCTTCATCATGATCTTCGCCTGCCTTGTAGATGCCTCGCCAAACAGTATCAAGTCGTCGGCGAAACAAACGTGCGATATGCCAATCTCATTTCTTGTTGCTCGCAATGGAACCCAATTGCCACTTAGCTCCTCCACCACGATGGCCTGACTCAATCTATCCAGACATAGCACAAAGATGTAAGGGGACAACGGGTCCCCTTGTCTCACCCCTCTAGAGGCTTTAAACGGTGCTAAGCAAGATCCATTCTAGAGTATGGATATGTTCCCTGCCGTGATGATATTCATGATAATCTCCGTAAGGTGATGTGGTATGGCTGTCCTCTTCAGCGTATCATAGATAAAGCTCCAATCCATTCTATCGTACACTTTCAAAAGATCGACCTTCATTGCCATGGCTGTCTGTTGCCCAATCTCACCTTCATCGAATGCACCAGTTCCTGGACTAGTATGATGTTGTCAGTAATTCGTCTTCCCAGCACGAAGCTACTCTGCGCAGGCACAATCCAATGTGGAAGAAACGACTTGATTCTCTCCACGATGATCTTTGAAAGTAGCTTCAGTCCGACATTGTTGAGAGCAATGGGGCGCAGATTGTTGCAACTCTCCGACGTCTTCATTTTAGGAATCAAGATGAGAGTTGAATTCGCCATCACATCATTAATCGGATCACCTGCAAAACACTTAGATATCATTAGACAAACTGAGTCGCCTAAGCGATCCCAGTTCTTTTGTAAAAACCCCACATCCACTCCGTCCGGCCCCGACGCCTTAATAGGATTCATCTTCATCAACACCCTTCTCATTTCCTCTCTACTAGGTTCCTGCCCCATCTTCACCCGTTCCGCTTGACCTCTTTCTTTATATAGCCATATCTACCCCTTCCCAACAACCAATTCATAAACTCTTGCTCTCCTTTATTCCCTCTAGCTTATAACATCATTCCTACTCTATTTTGCCATGAAGGTGTTGTCCCAAGGTAAAAGGAGGTTCCTACCTTGGTGAAGAAGGCTCCTAGGGTTACAAATTTCTCTATTTAGGATTTCTTAAGATCCTCCTTAGTGATTTTGATCAAAACTAGTAAGTATCCTCCTTTCCTTCCCTATTTTCTTGTTGTTAGTCTTCCTTCCACCTTTCTCCAGGTCAGAACCATGGCCTTGCATGGTAAAACCCCACCTTGAACCCATAAACACCCCATTCCATGTTCTTTTATTGATTGTTCACCTCTAAAGTGGAGAAGGTGCTTCTTGCTCAAGATAGGAGCTTTGTTGGATAAACCAACCCTCTAAGCTTGGGAACCTTACTTATTAGACATGTCCACCTTCCCTATATGTTCTTTGGAGGCCTAGGCTTGGATATAAGACTGACTTGGACTGTTTAGACTTTGAAGTTGAGGTATGATGTATCCCCTATTCTTCTATGTTGAGAAATTCACCTATGCTTATTCATTCTCTTTGTCCTATTGAAATTAGCCTATACACAATGTCTTTTCTTTTGAAAATCATGGTTCATGTGAAGTACCTTATTTGATATTGATCATGTGACCATGGATATTATTTTGAACTCTTATCTTATTCTTTGTTCATGATGGAACTCTAAAAGATGACATGTGATGTCTTTTGCCCACTTATGAGGTGGATGTATATGTTGGTCACTTATGTGGTGACTAGTTTATATATTCTAACTATACTTTCTACTTGCCTCTACATTTAGCATGCTATGTGATTCAGTAGCACTAGAGTAGTGTAATTTCATTGGTTTTTATGGCAGATGTGTTATTTCCTATCGATCAAATGTGATATTTTTTGTTCTTTTGGGATGAAAAGGAACCTCATACCTAGGGCAAGATGTGTGATTCTTATCCCATGTTTTATATATTTGGTAGATTGGCAGTATTCCTTTCTCTACTAGGTTTCAAGTTTATGAGACTTTCCCACCTTTGTGTTTATATTGTTATAGGGAAATGCTTATCTAACATGCATGCAAGTTGATGATATGGGGTGTGGCACAATCTTTATGTTATATTAATGGGAATTATTCTTTTGTTATCATCTGATTTCAATTCCTTTTCTTTTGATACCCATTTGGGTGGTCCTTATCCTTTCTATGGGAAGCCTTTTATATTTGATGTCCTTTGTTCCATATATTGCTCAATTTCTTATTTAGTATGCACATACCAACCGTTGTTGATGTCATCTATTTTCTCTTCTTGTTGGGGTATGCTTCCAACCCTAGGTGAAGGACTTGGATGATAACACATGAAGTTTTGGACTAGCTTAAGGAGTTAAAACTTGAAGACAAAGTTGTTATGGTTTAGATTTCCCTCTACTTAGAGCCTTATGTTGTATCATTGTTGTAAACCTAATGGGAGATTTTGATGTACTTGTGTAATCTTTTATGAAAGTTGAATATAGTCATTGTTTTTATTCCGCTGCTAAACTTTGATCTTTTTCATACCATTATAATAAATCTAGAAAATTTATACCTATTCCAACATACCTTTGAGTGTGTTTGGAGTGGATGTTAATTATTCAAAAAAAAAAAATAGTAAGGGGGTGATCTCGCCTCCTTACAGAAATACCTCCACTTGTCAGTCTAAATACCATCTTATTCATTCTCTTCCTACACCTCACTATCCATATCAAATATATCATATTGTGGATCATTTTTTATTTCACTCGTGTTTGAAACAAAATTTTCAAAACTATATTCCTTAATAATTCCTTCATCATGCACCCCATCTTCCTCATCAGATCCCCAATCATATTCATAATCAATCCTAGTGGGTAATAATGAGAATGGGAAGTTAAGTGGTTGGAGGTGGGAGAGATGGTACATATTATAGCATCATATTCTCTACACCACAATATTCTACCTCTTGATCTAATGCTCATAAAACATCCTCAATTGTACTCTTACCTTGAAATGATTCCTCCTCCTCAACCTCAACTTCTTCAACTTCCTTCACTTCTACCCAAAAAATACCCCTGGGAGGACTCTAATGATTTAAAATGTCTAGATCCCTTGTCTTAGTATGCTCATGGTGAATTTCCTTAGGGGTTTCCCATGGTGTGTTAAAAGCAAACAAGGATCATATTGTATATAGTTTGGTTGGCGACAAGGAAGGCATATTTTTGCATCTATGGCATATATGTGAAGTTCAACAATAAAAATAATAGAGAGAGAGGGGCATATTTTCTCTCTCTTTATTTCATGACATGAAAGAAGCTTACAAAGAAAAATAAATAACTAGGTAAATTAGAAAGTTCTAAAAATATATAAAAAACTAGATGGAATAAGTACAATGCCTAAATTAACATTACATTTTTGTACAACGATAAAAAAATGAAACTTCAAAATAAAGATGGGAGGACTCATCTAGATGATAAAACCCAAATCGATCACTATGACAAATCCCTAGACAATATCCAACTTTAAACTAACAACCACTAAAATATGCATAAAAACTTATGAATTAAAATAATTCATATAAAGATCCATTTACGAACGACCATCACAAAATCCATGTATATTGTTATGCAAAGGCATATTACTTCTCATGTGAATCATTCTAAGAGGAAATATGACATAAAACTTATTAAAACCGCTATATTAACTTCAATAATAGAGTTATAAGA